>BMAR01000013.1:0-1235000 GCA_021605115.1 Astrephomene gubernaculifera
ATTGAGGGCGCGGGTGTCCGCACCCTTTGCTCCATTGGGGCGGGGTTGTGAGCTTGTTGACTCCTTCCAACGGTGTCTTGCTGAGGGAGGGGTCTGCGACTGGTTGGGTGGCTGCCAGAACGGCTGCCTCGTTCGCTGCCCTCGTTCGCATTGCCACGCGCCAAGCGCCCGGTGCCCTCTCCTGCAGCAGGCGGTTGCAGCAGGCGGAGGGGTGGGCAGCTGCCCACCCTGCAGGGGCGGGCGGGCGGGTGGCGGGGGCGGGTGGCACCACACCCGAGCTACTCGCAGCACCACCACCAGTCCCGAGTGTACGGCAGCGCTGCTGGGGCGACCTAGCAGCCCCGGGAAGCAGGGGTAAGAGTGGAGGAAGGGGCCGCTCACAGCTGGGTGCGCCTTGCAGGCTGTCTGGCTGGGTGCGGTGCGGTGCGGTATTATCCTGACCGCCGCCGCTTCAATCGCTTCTGCATTGGGGACGTATCAGCAGCAACAATAGCAAGGCAGGAAGCACTAGAGTTGGATGTGCGGCTGCCCCCTACCGGGCAGTTCAGCCATGTGAGCACGGAGGAGCGGGCTTTGGCTTTGCAAACCAACATCATCGCCAAATCCCGCTATGCCTGCGCCTCCTCCTCCTTCAGGAGGTGGCGGCTACTGCCGGCAACCGGGCTAGCTGACGTGGTCATCCTCCGGCTACTCCTCGCGACTAGGAACGGAAAAGAACCGCATCGAGCAGCACCCTCCCGCCGCTAACGTATGTGACGTACACGGGACAAGCACGGGACAGGGGGAGGCGGTAGGGCAGGGGGCAGGAGAGGCGTGATAAGATAAGGAGAGCATGCAGCAACTGACCAACACAAGCAAGCTGGAGGGGTGCTGTGTTGACACGCAAAATAGAGCTGCGGCCTGTGGCCTGTGTGCTGTTGCCCGCACCTCCACACCTTGTATGTGCACGCCATGCCTTCGTCGTATAAGCCCCTATCCTGCCCATTCCATTCCGTGCCCCGAACCCCTACCAAATCTTTCCGCCGTTTCTAACACTCCCGCACAGGTCGTACAGGCGCTTGGTGGGGCTTGACACGGGCGCGCTGCTGCCCTGCCGGCCCGTACGGTTGGGTGGCTGGGTACAGCCCGGTGCGGCCTGCAGCAGGTGCTGGTGCCCCCAAGCAGGGTGCCGCATTGTGATCCCGGGTACTCGTCATATCCGTTGGTTGCTGGACATCCGCGTGACACAGGCTCGCGAGCTCGCGGCACTATGAAGCCGTTGTTTGTGGTGGGTCATGAGGCCCTTGCTTACCGCAGCAGGTTGTATGATTACTATGTGATCGGGTGATGATTAGGGCTACCTCATAGTGAACCAGCTACCGGTAATAGTGTAGGTTGTGCGTTCTGTTTATACTAGCATGTGTCGACAATGAGTATCGAAGTTGCCTGTAAGAAGATCGGGAGCACCTCCTGCATTGCTGAGGATTCCTGCCGTGTATAAGCCACCCCAAGCACCTCATGCGGAAGTTCCAATCCACCGAATTACCTGCATGCACACCCTATCTCCAGCTAAGCGCGCAAACCTGACGCATCAAACACTGCATTGCACAGCAGAGGATTGCCGTACAGTTCACCATGCTAGACCGTACCACAGCAACAAGAGAGCGGCTAAAACTCCTGCATGCCTATACCAGTGTCAACCCGATATGCGCACAGCTCGAGCTGGCATCTTCACTGCTTTCCGAACAAGTCTGCGAGCTCCGCCCTACACATGCACATGCACGTGCCCATTCCTCCCCGCGGCCAGTTCCCTGAGCATATGCGCAGCCTTGTTAGTCATGCACATGTCCTGCGAGCCCCCAAGAACCCTGCGACCTCTCGGCTCATGCTCGGAGGAGAAGATCAGCCAAGGCTTGCTTACTGCAGCGCTTCATGCTACTACACCTGGCAGAGCCCTGTGTGAAGGCAACTAACTGCACCTCGGCCATCCACAGCTCACATGCACCTCCTCAGCCGCACGCACACGACATATACGTTAGTAGGCACCATCCCTCCCGACTCCTTCCCCTTACACCAGCTAGCGCCCCCGGTTTATCATCACGCACACCGCACCGCACGCGCGAAGAGGCACTGCACCGCACCACTAGGCGCCGCAGTCCACTCGCTCCGCAACCCACAGCGCCCGCACGGCGTTCCGCTTGCCATAGTCCACCACCACCAGCACCTGCTGACAGCAGCGGGGAGGGGGGGCGGGGAAGGTAGGGTTTTTGCGCGGGACGGAGGGATGGGGTGCAGGGGCGGGGTGCCTCCGCTGTGCTGTCGCGAGGAGGGCCAGCGGTAGTGCATGCGGTGCTGTGTTGCAGTCGCAACGCCAGGGACCACATCAGCGCGTCAAGACCCCAGCTGCAAGCCGTCCCGAAGAGTGTCACAGCACATTACGCAATGAAGGTTTGCGAAACTCCTGTCCGGGAGCAAGAGGGATACACCTGCGTCTGGCGCACACGCTCGACCCGGTCGTCCCGCCACCCAGCACGCTGCCCCCACCCCTTCCCCCGACCACCCGGCCCACCCTCATGCTCTCCACCGCCCTGAATATGTCCCCGATGCGGCGCTTGGGCTTCGGGCTGACACCGGCGCAGAAGCTGTAGCCCAGGGTGGGCCGGTGGGCAGCCACCTCGGCGGGGCTCAGCTGGGTTCGAGGGGAGGCAGTAAGGAACAAGGGAGGAAGGCGGCTGGGGCCATGAAGGGGGAGGGTAGGGGTGCATGGAGGCAGAAGGGCAACGGGACTACTCATTCAAATTTACATCCGCGCGAACTTGGGGTGGCATGCGTCAAAACCGCCCTCCCCAAGGCAGTCTCCCTAACCTAGGAAACAGGAGCCAGCCGTCCCTCCCGTACTCCGCCCACCTGCAGCAGGTCTCGCTGCAGCACCCGCGGCGCCTCCCGCCGTACCGACAGCCCCCTCTCGTGTACGGCTTCATGCAGCATCCACTCAGTGTACGTCGCGGCACACGTCACCTGCAGAGGTGGAGGAGGGGCGGGGGCGGGGTGGGATGGGTAGTGGGAGGCCAGAAGCCAAGTCTAGGTCGTGAGCCGAAGTCATGTCTGGTCGGATCTGGAGTAGAGCTGACACACCTTACCAGCCTAGCCATCCCAGGCCCCTGCACCTTGAAGGCGTCCAACTCGAACCCAACCGCCCGCTCCACAATGTTGAGCATCATCCACAGCAGCAGCAGGCTGCAAGGGGCGAGGACAGATCGAAAGCGGGTAGGCGGGTAAGGTCGGCGAGGAGGGCTAACGAGGGTGCACAACTGCCAAGAACCACTGCGAGCAGCAAAGCACGGCATGCTGGCGTGCTGAATCCCTACTCTCCCTCTGAAAGCCTCGGCGGTTTGGGAATGGCAGCGCTAATAATGCGTCGCTTCCGCAACAGCACCACCCGGCGCGCTCCCTTCTCCACCGCTGCGCCAGTACAGCACGACTCTTGCGTGGCGGCCGCAACCATACCCTGTCTGTCCCCTCCGTTGCCCCCCTCGACTCGGGACGAACGAGGTCGGAATGAATCATCCTTCCTTCAGCTGCAGCCGCGTACTCGCATGGCCGCGCTGCGGAGCCGTGGCTGCGCAGTTCAACGAAGGGGGAAAATCCTCTGGAAGTCTTGCTCAATATCTCTCCACCTCCAGTATCAGCTAATGTAGGTTCACATGTTCTTCGTTTAGGAGGCGCCGCAAATCGCTAGGCAACGCTCGGGCGACGGCCAATCCAAGCCGCATGCCTGCCGAGCGTTGCCTAGCGATTTGCGGCGCCTTCTAAACGAAGAAGCTTTGCAATTTTGATGACTTGTAAGGGGCCACATCTATAACAGAAGTGTTGTGGAACATGGTCGGCGCCGGGGCCGTGTAATGGACAACGTATCACGAGGCGTTTTAATAGTCACTGTCCTTTCTGTAGTGTCTCACGACTGGCGCGTCACTGTTGGCCTTGTTTTGCGATACAACAGGGGAGGGTGGAGCTGCCCTCTCTAACCCCTTCTTGCCTACCATCACCCGCCCCTCTCTCAGCTCACTCCCCGCACGGCCACACCCGGCCCACCCAACCGCTCCTCCCCCCCCGACCCCACTACCTTCCTACCCCTCCCCCTCCACTCCACTCCCGCCTTCTCACTCTCATCCCATATCCATAGTGAAGCCTTGTCATACAGCTCGCCGGCTTCTTCATTTTTTACTCCCCCCCCTTCTCCTCCACCAGGCCCTGTTCCGCCCCATGGCCATGGTGGTCCCCGACTGCGCGCTGGTGGCTGAGGTGGCGCTGCTCAGCCGCGAGGTGGTGCTGCCGTACGAGCTGGCAAGCGAGCAGCCCAGCCAGCGGGGCCACTACGACGCTGGTGAGGGAGGCAGGCGGGGGCGGGCGGTGATCCATATACTGACCCTCATACTGACCCCCCCCCCGGGGGGTCGACAGTTCATCGCCACCGTGGACTCGGTATTGGTAGGGAATGCTCACCACTTTGTTTTATGGCACCCTCCTGTTTTCTAACGCTTGTTTTGCCCCAACTTGTGGATTCCCTATGGTTCGGGATAATCTTTGACCCCACCCGCCGTGCGCTCAAGTCGGTGCTTGTCCCCGCCGTCAGCCTCCAGCGCCCCGCACCGCTGAGGAGGCGGTGCCCCGGTGCGCGAGTCCAGCATCGCCAAGCTGCTGCCACAGACGCGCGGGTGTTTGTGCCATCGTGAGGGACCTCTTCCCGGGGGTGGAGCTGCCGAATGAGGTGGGGGGAGGGGGCGGGGACGGACTGGGGTTAGGGCTAGGACGAGTGGGGAGTGAAGGGAGGGCAGCATAGGTGCTGTTGTGTTCAGTAGACGCATGTCCCATCGTCTCTTCCCCCGCCCCTGACCCGCCCCCCCACCCCCTCCCGCCCCGCAGCACGACGAGGGGCTCCAGGGGGCGCTGGTGGACGCATGCGGTGCGCTGGGGCTGCAGGTAGGGGGAGCGGGGGGGGGGCTCACATGCCCACATGCCTGTCTTGCGCAGCCTGATACCTTGTGCATGTATCGCTCATGCCGCAATCCGAGCCGCGCACATGGAGAGTCCACCGGCATACTTTTGTATACAGCCTCCCTTCCTCCAACCACACCCACCACCTTCCCCACACCTCTCCCCTTCCCCCCCTCCCTTCCCCCCCTTTCTCTCTCTCCGCCTCCCTCTCCCCCTCCCCCCAAATCCTGGGATCTGTATCCCTATTAACCCCCAGTCCTGGACGGCTGCTGCATGGTGAGCCTGTCCACCGGCGAGCGCATCAAGCTCAACCCCGTCACCGTGCGGGTGCTGCTCGAGGTGGCCGACCTGGCAGCTGCCCCCCCCTCCCTGCAAGAGGCGGCATGGTGTACGTCACACCGGATGAGGTGGGCTGGAGGCCGTACCTGAAGTGAATGCAGGGAGGGGGGCTGCGTTGTACGACACGTGCCCCTTTCCTCCTGCTGCCCCTCGCCTTGCTGCTGCTGCCCCAACTTGGAGGGGTACCGCTGTTCCGCGAATCGGGTGGTCCTAGGTGGGGATCTGGAATCCAATCTTCTTCCTTCCTTGGCTGTACTCTGTCCGGCATGTTTGCACGGGGCCGCAGTCAGCACAGGGGGACCAGCGGCGGCGGCTGCGGCGGCAGCAGCGGGCCGCCTCTGGTGACAGCACGCGTAAGGGCAGCAGCGGTGCATCTACATACTTGCGTACTCGCTGGTGCGGGGCTGTGTTTGCGTTGCCGTCTCAGCAGGGAGAGCGGGATGGCAGGGCATCTGCTGGGGTCAGGCGCGCTTACCTGCCACTACTTGCTTACCTTGCCACCCTGTGTCAGCAGCCAATTCGCTGACGCTGCCGGGTATCCATCCTTTGTGCTCCTGTCGCATGCCTTTTTCCGTTCCATGCCTTTTTCCAAGCAGCATATTCCGCACGCGAGAGTCCCGTCTTCCCCCCCACCCCCCCTTGCTGTAGGCTTGTGTGCGGGCCGAACGTGGCTGCTTCAAGGGGCTGCCGTACGAGCTGCTGCTGCTGCTGGTGCGGCTCGATGGGGAGGGGCGAGTGCGACAGCTTCTTTCCGCCGCAGAACCCCATACTGCTTGGTGGGGGGGGCCGAGGGGAGGGAGGGGATGTGAGCATGTGAGGCGTGCTGCTGATTGAGGTGGGAGGCTTGAGGAGGGGGAGCGCGGTCCGCACCCTAACATACTGCTCCCACCACCATACATAACCCTGTACGACATACCCACCTGCTCGCCTCCCTGACTCCGCTCCCCCTCCTCCCCCCCCCCCCCGTTCCCAGTAAGGCAAGGCGGCTTCTTCCTCAAGTCATCTCGGTTTATGACAAGCAAGCAATCGGTAAGTCACTGAGCTGCGTGTTTCTAGGATAGTGTCTCCGAATGTGCTCACTGCATGAGTCGGGATTCAGGATTGGGACTCCGTTGATGCATTTACCTATGTTTTCCATCCTTCCCAGTCCGAGCATGAGGAGTACAATGCGGTTGGTCCCCGGCTGAATGAGCACGACAGCCGCATGGCACGCATACTGAGGTGGCCCAGGCGGGGGGAGGGATGGGGGGGAGAGGAGGAGGGGAGTAAGTGTGAAGGGGAGCAGTGTGAAGGGGACGGAGCGGGGGAAAGGAATGGTTGTAGTGCTGGCGTAATGGCATTCCAGGATAGCAGGGGTTGCATAGGAGGGGGTAGGGGAAGGGCAAACCTCGCCCTACCTCACCTCTCAACCCCCCCTGCCTCCCTCTCCTCTTCCCCTCCCAAACCGCAGAGGCAGCGCAGGTGTTCTCGTCCGAGCTGAGCCGCGGGTGCGGACTGCCGTGAACGGGTAGAAGACGAGCCCGAGGAGGGAGGAGGAATGCGGGGTGGGCGGTGGCGGCCCTCACCCTCCGGCAGCTTAGAGCTAAGGAGGAGGTGGGGTGGGAGGAGGGGGGCGGCCGCACCCATATTGATATGCCCGCCCGAATGCACATGTCCCCTCACACAGCCGCCCAAGGGTGTATGCCGCCCAGCCGCCCAAGGATATATGCCTTGTAGCGGCAGACTAGCGTCCCGAGCCCCCATGCGACACGTGGAGTATGCTCAATCCTGCCGGGCATGCCGATGGTCGTCCTCATCTCCCCCTCCTTCGCGTCTATCTCTCCTTCCACCCCACTCGCTTCTCTTACGTGTCCCTTGCAGGCTGTTCCCAGGATCGCGGGCTGCAGCCCAAGGTTGCGGCAGGGAAGCAGCCTTGCGCGGCAGGCGGGATCTTGGGCGGGATGCAGCAGCGGCTGTATGCGGGAGGTAAGCAGCAATGAGTACGGAAACGCGGTGCTGAGGGGCTTGCAGCTGCACCCAAGTAGACCCAAATGAGGCTTTCTGCGTGATCTCTCTCGCGTGCTGGTACGCCAGAGTAGGACTCCCCAGCGTCCGTGAGCCACGTTGGTTTCCATGCCTCTGCTGCCTGCGGTGCCGGCAGCTGGTCGGACCTGCCTGCCCACCTGTACTACAGGCTGCCGGCCCCGCCGTTTGGAACCGGGGACCGCCTTCCAGTTGCTTCGAGGCGCCAGCGTGGGGGCTGCAGGTGCAGGTGCAGCCGGGCGGTGGCGGCTGGGCGCATCAGCCCACCGCCTCCCCCTCCCCTCCTTGCTGCAAGGGAGGGCGTTGCGGCTGGAGACAGGGCCCGACATGCGAGGCAGGGTGCCGCTGCTGCCTCCGCCCCTCGGCCCCCGCGCAGCGGAGGCGGAGGCGGCGCAACCCCTCCCTGGCGGTAGGCATGCGGTTGGGGTGGCGGCGGGTGTGGGCACGGCGGGGACGGCTGTGGGTGGGAGTACGGGACGGACTGCGGGCGGGGGGGTGCGGCTGGCCTTCCCGGATGGCAGCAAGGCGACACTGCAGGGCTGACAGGCGCGGCTGGAATGGAGGTACGAGTAGGGGTGCATGGTGCGCACGGTGCGGGTAGGGAGGAGGGCGAGGGGGGGGAAGGTAATAATATGGGGTGTAAGCCTCATTGCGGTGGGCAGGCGGGTGAATGGGGGGGGGCGGGAGTGAGGAGGACGTGCGCGGATCATTAGGAGGGGGGCAGGTCGGTGGTTGGAGGGGGGGGCGGTTTCGGAGTGGGGACGGCCGCTAGGTGAGTGGGAGTGGGGACGGCCGCTAGGTGAGTGGGAGTGGGGACGGCCGCTAGGTGAGTGGGAGTGGGGACGGCCTCTAGGTGAGTGGGAGTGGGGACGGCCGCTAGGTGGCGGTGCCTTAACAGATCCCGCGTGCCCCGCAGAAGGCCAACTAAACCCACCGAAGCAACCCCTTCCCCTCCCACCCGCCTCGCATTTCCTCCTTTACGGACTACCCAGGTGCCCATCCAGGAGGCCCTGCGCGGACGTTGCGGACGCGGCAGGGGCAGCAGACGGGAACAGTAGTTAGGGGTGGCAGGCTTCCTCCTCCCCCCCTCCCAGCTGACAGCGGGCGATCTGGAGCGCGAGTTCGGGTACGTGTGGTGGCTGCGGAGGCCGCTGCCCCGGCTGAGGGAGCGGGGGGGGGCCGGGCCGGCGGGTTGAGGCGGCAGGGGGCGCCCGCAAGAACAAGGGGAGAAGGGAGGAAAAGAAGAGGGATGCGAAGAAGAGGGGCGATGGGAGGGAGCGCTGAGGGGTGGGTGGGGGGCAGTAGGGATAGGTATTCCGCAGTAAGTTTGAGAGTTGGGATTGCGCATTGGTGCAGGTGTTACATGGTGTAGTAGCAGCAATCAGTGGCAAACCGTATTCAAGCTCCCTTGCCGGCGGGTGTGGTGATCTAAGACCATTGGACGTTACAATGACGAATGGGTGTGGGCGGAGAACCGGACATATGTCGCCTTTTTGTTGTTGTAGTAGTAGTTGTTGGTGGTGGTGGTGATGGGGAGCAGCAGGGTGCTTGCTCTGCTTTCAGAACCGCTGGTCGGAGGATGAAAAGGGGTATGCTGCCTGTTCCTCGGTCTCGGGTCCCGTCATCCCCGCATTACATCCGGCTGGGCGGGGTCGCGGGGACATGCTGCGTTCACGTGATTGGGAAGGGAGCTGGTAGCGAGGCGGGTGGGTGCACGTGGTTGCCGCGTTGCTGCTTCTCCTCCGTCCCGGGTTGGGCGGCGCTCTGGGCTGTGTTGCATGACGGGTTGGAGTGGCAGGATGAAGAGCGAGGGGGCGAGTAGGGCACGTTCTTGCGGGTAGGCGCACGTGAGTGGGGGGAGCGGTACAGGCGGGAATCGACCGGCAGTGGCTGCTGGCTGCCGGCACGTGTGGGGTGAAAATAAGGAAAACTGACAAACTGGTTGACGCGCGTGTGGGGTGGGATGGGGGTGGTGCGCTGTGCAACAGAGGAATCGAATGCAGGTAGTTGGCATGCAGGGAGAGGCAACACGGCATTCCTGTGGCCGCACCCTGATATTTATCGTAGGGTGGCGGTTGTGCGGTTGGTGGTTGCAGGTTGGCCATGTGGGGGTGTTGCCTCAAGGTGTGTGCGGGGGTACCTTGTGGCATGGTGCCTGCCCGCTGTGATTGCGGTGCTGCTGTACTGTACTGCCGCTTCCGCCGGAGGAAGAAAGACACGCATAGAGTGGACATGCTTAAATGTGCATGGCATGGCTGCCGCAGCTAGCTGGCCCCGTGTGAGTCCGCGTGGTAGGGTGCCCTGCTGGGCTCCTCTGGCATTTGCATGCGTTGGTACCGATAGGATATGATCGCTACCGGGACCCCCCGGGACCCCGATACGTACGGCACTGGACCCCGATGCTTGGACGAGTATCGGGGTCAATGGGGTCCCGGCTTTACAAGCCGCAAAGCTAGCACGCTTTTAAAATTGGGAATGTTATCTTAGTATAACTATGCCCTTGGTGTAACAGGAAAGACTGCGCGCTCTATCTTTCTCTGACATGGGCAGCGCCATTAACTGTCAGTGCCTTGGCCGCTTAGCATTGCAGCGCGATTGCCATGTCTGAAAGAATTAAATTTCCGCAATTGATTGCAATCAATTTTCCAGCGCGGTTTGCGCCATTCGGGATACCGGTTCCGGGTGCCGTATTGGAAGGGGTTCCTGGGAGTCCCGGGGCCGTCAATAACGGGGGGTAGGTGTTTGCCCTTGTTTTGCTTGTAGAGTTGTTTTTGCTGGGGGGCCGTTTTCTTGGCTTCTACCCTCGTTCTTTACCTCTCTTGTGGTTACTGTTGGGTTCTCATGCCTGTTTCCTGCTGGCCCGTTGAGTTGTTGTCTTTCCGGCGTGTTGTGCTTCTCTAGCAGTGTAGGGGTGGGTTCCATTCTAAATGTTCTAAATGGTTCCCTAAAACTGCAACTCCCCTCCTGAAAAGGAATACGGCATGAGCTGTGTTTCTGGGCTCCGTGAGCATGCGTGTCTTTCTTCCTCCGGCGGAAGCGGCAGTACAGTACAGCAGCACCGCAATCACAGCGGGCAGGCACCATGCCACAAGGTACCCCCGCACACACCTTGAGGCAACACCCCCACATGGCCAACCTGCAACCACCAACCGCACAACCGCCACCCTACGATAAATATCAGGGTGCGGCCACAGGAATGCCGTGTTGCCTCTCCCTGCATGCCAACTACCTGCATTCGATCCCTCTGTTGCACAGCGCACCACCCCCATCCCACCCCACACGCGCGTCAACCAGTTTGTCAGTTTTCCTTATTTTCACCCCACACGTGCCGGCGCCAGCAGCCACTGCGGCTCACTTCCCGCCTGTACCGCTCCCCCCACTCACGTGCGCCTACCCGTGAGAATGTGCCCTACTCGCCCCCTCGCTCTCCATCCTGCCACTCCAACCCGCCATGCAACACAGCCCACAGGGCCGCCCAACCCAGGACGGAGGAGAAGCAGCCGCCTGCGCCCACCCGCCTCGCTACCGGCTCCCCATTCCCAAACACGTGCACGTGGCATGTCCCGCGACCCCGCCCAGCCGGATGTAATGCGGGGATGACGGGACCCGAGACCGAGCCCGAGGGACAGCCCTCTTCATCCTCCGACCAGCGGTTCTGAGCCACCACCGCCACCACCACCACCAACAACAACAACAACAACAACAACAAGAAGAACAACACCGCGGCATACCGGTTTCTTCGCCCACACCCATTCGCTATTGTACGTCAAAAAATCTCAGATCACCGCAGCCGCCGGCAAGGGAGCTTATAATACAGTTTGTCACTGATTGCTGCTACTAGCCATGTAACATCTACACCAAATACGCAATCACGACTCTCCTACGGAATACCTATCCCCAGTAACCCCCAAACCCCTCTCATCGCCCCTTCTCATCGCCCCTCTTCTTCCTCTTATCACTCTTCCTTTCCTCCCTTCTCCCCTTGTTCTTGCGGACGCCCCCTGCCGCCTCACCCCGCCGGCCCGGCCCCCCCCGCTCCCTCAGCCGGGGCAGCGGCCTCCGCAGCCGCCACACGTACCCGAACTCGCGCTCCAGGTCGCCGGCTGTCAGCTGGGAGGGGGAGGAGGGGGAGGTTGGAGGGAAGGAGAAGAGGAGGGGGGGAGGTCGGGAGGGAGGAGGGGCGGAGGACGGGAGGAGGTCTGGGCAGGAGAACAGGAAAGTGGAGGGGGGAGGGGTTGCTGTCCGCATCCCCTGCGGCATCCCTCCGGAGTCGCAAGGGAGAGCGCAGGCTGGGTTGGTGGGTGGTGCGGCGGTAGCGGCAGGGGAGGCAGGCAGGCGGGGACATCGGAGGATAGGAGGACGCGCGCTGCATGCAGCAGTACGACCCCACCGTACCAACCCCCCCTCCCCCCTGCCCACCCTGGCCAGCCTGCCGCCCCGCTCCACCATGAACCGCAGCAGCTCCCGCCCGCTCAGCAGCGGCAGGGCCCCCGCAGCCGCCTCCCGCCGCCAGCGCGCCGCCCCCACCCGCGTGACGTGGCATACGAAGTGGGTGGGAGTCCAGGTGCCGCCCGGGGGGGGCCGGGGGCGGGGGCGGGGAGGGGCGTCGGTGGGAGGCGGGTCGCCGCGGGTCTGGGGGCGGGGCGGTGAGAGGGGCGTCAAAGACCATACCAAACCGTAGGAAACCACAAGTTGGGGCAGAACAACGGGATAAGAAACAAAGTATAGCCTGTGCAGGGTTAGGGAAAAGAGGGGGGCCGGCGCGTGGAAAGGGATATCCAAAAAGGCTTAGGTTAGGTTGGGCTAGGTTAGAGGGGACTCAACTGTACCCGAATGATGATAGCGCAAGATGGCAACAGCGGGTCACACCTCGCCATGTGTCCCGCTGTGGGCGGTGCTGGGGCGGGGTTGCTGGGGCATCGCCTGGGGACTTCGGAGCTCGCCCTCCAATCCTCCCCCCCCTCACCCCCACACTTTGGAATTTCTTTTTTTTCCCCTCACCCCCCTCACCCACCCTCCGTGCCCTCCTGCACTCCCCGCACTCGCACACCACGCGGTGCAGGACGGTGTCGTACGCGCTGCCCCGCGGCACCCAGCTGGCGGCCAGCCGGCTGAGCTGCACGGAGAGGAGCTGCGCGGGGGTGGGTGGGGGGTTGGGTGGGTGGGGGTGATGGGGGGCCGGAGGTCAGGAGAAAGGGGGAGCTGACGCAGGAGGAGGGTAAAACGGATGCTGTAAGGTGGAACCTCACCGGGGGAGGGGGCTGCATGTGCTGGGCATAGCAGCCCTGCAGCAGCAGCAGGAGTAAGGAAAGCAGCCCTCATCTCCCGTCTTCCACCTCCCCGCCCTCCACCACCCCTGCCAGCCTGCTGTGCGCCAATGACTGCCATCTGTACGTGAGTTCACCCCCCCACACCCCACCCCACCCCCACCCACACACACACACACTCCCGGGGTCCCCACCCGCCCGCTCACCCGGGGTATGTTAGACGTCACCTGAGGGGGGAGGCAGGCGGGCGGGCGAGAGGGGGAGGGGCGGTGTGTCAAGCAGGCGGGCGGGTTGCGGCGGATGGGGCCCCGGCTGTACGGTAGGTAAGGTAGCAGGACATGCAGGGGGCTGAGGTGGCGGGCGGGGTCAGCCACCGGCACAGCGGCAGGCCAACAGACACAGCTCACCACACCACACAGGGCGCACCGCAGCCCCCCCTCACCCCCCCCTTCACCCCTCCCCTCACCCCTCCCCTCACCCCTCCCCTCACCCCTCCCCTCACCCCTCCCCTCACCCCCCCCCCTCACCCCTCCCCTCACCCCTCCCCTCACCCCTCCCCGCACCCTACGTCACAGTATCACGTTGTGCCCCTTTATCACTGCACATCATGCCTTGTTCCCGATATGCCGTACTTTTCACCAATTCCGTCCCTATTTGTACCTTCCGCCATTATTCCATCCCCATACACCCCACCGCGCCGTCCTAGTCGTGTCGTCTCGTGTCTTAGGCTTACCTTAGTACTTCTTTGTTCGCATCTTCACCATCGTCCTCTTTAACTTATACTTAACTTCCCCTTTCGCTTTCCTTGCCTCATTCCGCATATCTGGCTCTCCGCTGGACATCGCTATCCACTCGCCTCGACCTAACTTACTCCATGGTCCTGGCGGCTTGCCATGGACATGTCTCATGGTGCACATATCCTGTGCACGCAGGTACGTGTTTTATCGTGTGTCAGTCTGTGTTGTTTTTCATGCGTGCTCGTGTTGTGCTGTTCCTGTTGTTTGCCTTTGCCCAACGGCGCGGTGGGTCTCCAGCTCACCTTCAGCAGCCTCCACACATGCCCAAGACTATGGTAAGGTTGCTCCATAATTGGTAAGTTCGGTAAGTTTAGCTCGCATTGCTTTAACCACCATTTCGGCTCGACTCACGGTTGATTCCACCAGGGATTGTCAGCAACTTGTATCATTATCATACCACACTTTGGAATTTCTTTTTTTCCCCTCACCCCTCCCCTCACCCCTCCCCTCACCCCTCCCCTCACCCCTCCTCACCCTGACAGTGGCGCTCAGCTGGAGGCTGCGGGTGCCCGGGGGCCAGGCGGGGCCGGGCGGGAGAGGCTGCGGGGGGGCGCCCTCCGCCACCACCCGCACCTCCTGAACCTGAGGCAGGGGAGGGGGGAAAGGGTGGGGGAGGGTGTTGTGGAGGTATGGGAGGTGGGCAACCGCACTACCATGCAGGGCGGGAGGTAGGGCCCCAGGGCTGCTGGACGCAAGGGCTGCGCAGGCGGGCGCCAGTGTGCCTCAGGGCAGCCGGGCGGCGGGCAGGAGGAGCAGGGGGAGGGGGCCGCAGGGGGAGGGGAGGCAGCTGTCGGCAGCATTGGCAGCAGCAGCAGCGGCTGTAGCAGCAGCAGCACCCGCGACCACAGCAACCAGGGTCTCGCCTCCGTGGGTGTGTGGTGTACTCCCTGGCACACCCTGCAGGCTCTTACACCCAAGCCACCTCCTACGCCCCCTACAGCACGACGTTTCTCCTCCTTCCCTCCCCCTCCCCCCTACCCTCCCCCCTACCCTCCCCACCTCATACTCGTGCAGGTGGGCGAGCCGCAGCACCGTGTTGCCCGGGACGCTGCGCAGCGCCGCCGCCACCTGCTGCGCCACCGCGCCGGGGCTGTCCGCCATCACACACACACGGCAGCGACCCAGCGGCTGGACAGCAGCGGGGGCGGGGGCAGCAGCGGGGGAGGAGCCGCTGCAGCCGGGCGGCAGGCGCACCAGGTCGCAGGTTACGATGGCAGCCACACGCTGAGGCAGCGCGATGAGGTTCTGGGGCGGCATCTGGGGGCCCGGTGGAGTGGCATGACGATGTTACCCATGATGGCGTTGGTATACCGTGAAGCAACTGCGACATAATATGCAAGGTTAAATGCCGATACCAATGCATTGACCGTGTACGTTGTGCAGCTTAAGGGTAGTGCGGCGCATCAGAAGACTTTGAAACCAACCGTTGGTTACAAATGCGCCGCGCTACCCTTAAGCTGCACAGCGTACACGGTCAATGCATTGATACCGGCATCAATGCATACTGAGGCTTGACATACCGTACCTAAGATAAACTTCCCAGTCCAGGGTTGCCCGTGGATAGGCGCGAGGCGTCGTTGCCTACAGCAAGCAGATACAGTATACAGGGAATGCTGGCAAAGCCCGTGCTGCGGTCTAGTGGGTGGCCTTTGATAGGTATATCGGACTCCAGCTTAAGGTTCCGATCAAGGTTAAGGTGTTGCATTCGAAACGACAACAGGAACTTGAATTACGCTTTACGTCCAACGCGACCTGGCAACCATTACATAAAGGTATTAGATTAACAGGTCCCAAAGCGGTGCTGGATGGCTAGAGTGGGTGGCTCCAGGGAACCAAGTTTCCTAAACGGAACCCAAACTGCACGATGCCTAGGTATCATATACTGGCATAAGCATACATGTATGCAGATATATTAGGGCAGTTGGGTCCGCTAGCAGCGAAGTCGGTCACCTCAATCGCGACTCTCAGTGAGCCGGAAGCCGGAGCTTGTGTTGCGCGACGTCAGTAAACCTCCCATGGTGACTAAAAGGAAGAATCCTCTGGACGAGCCGATAACAAAGGAAGAGGTAAGGGCTTGGTGGCAGACGCAAGATTAAACATAGGTTAACTGCCTGTTCCTCGTTGTCTTCCTTGCAGGGGATTTTGGCCCTTGCTGCAGCCCTACAGGTAGCGTTTCCATGCGATAAATACCCCGGCTTTAAACGCAAAGTTGATGAGGTACGTTGCCCCTGCACCGAGTACGATGTGCGCGCTTTGGCTTTTGCTGCCCAGCCCTCCTCCCGCCCCGTCAGTTTACCTATTTTCACCCCGCCTCTGAAGTCCGACTCTACTGCCCCGCCCTTGCCTTTCCAGCTTCTTGAGAAGTGCCGGTCATCTGGCGCCACCGCTGCAGCTCCGGGCCCCCCTGCTGCTGCAGCCGCAGCCACCGGCGCCCAGCCGGCCGCCCAGGCGCAGGAGGACACCTCGCTGGTGGGCCTGATGCGGCAGATGTTCATCGCGCTGGTGGGGCTCATGAACTCGCAGCACCCGGAGGCAGCTGTGCCCGCCGCCGAGGAGGAGGAGGAGGAGGAGGAGGACTCAAGCGACAGTTCCAGCAGCAGCTCCTCGGACAGCAGTGAGAGCAGCAGTGAGAGCGGCAGCGAGAGCGACAGCGAGGAGGAGGACATGTCGGGCGGCGAGGCGGGCCCCTCCAACCCGGGCGCCACCGCTGCTGCCGCTCCTGCTTCTCCTGCTGACACCGCTGCTGGCGGCTTCCAGCTGTCGGCCAAGGAGCTGGCGGCGGCGGCTGCGCAGTGGGATGCGCTGCCGGCGTGCGAGCGGTCTGCCTACCTGGCGCGCATGCAGCCGCTGGCGGGGGCGCTGGCGGCGCGGCGGGGCGGCAGCGGGATGAGCGCAGCGGAGGTGCTGGCGGCGCTGGCAGAGGTGGAGGTGGAGGTGGCGGAGGCGGTGGCGGAGGCAGGGGAGGGCGGGGTAGAGGGAAGCGGGAAGCAGAAGAAGAGCAAGAAGCAGAAGGCGCAGGAGCAGCCGCCGCAGCAGCCGTCACGGCGCACCGCGACGGCTCTGGAGCTGCTGACCCAGTGGCCGGGTGACGCGGAGGCGCAGGGGATGTTGCAGCAGCTGATGCAGCGGGTGGCAGCGGAGCAGCAGCAGCAGCAGTAGCAGTAGCATCTGCTAGCTGCCAGGGGCGGGGGGAGGGGTGTACGGCACCAGCGTACAGCACACCCAGATGCCCCCTCCCGCACGCATGATGGCAGGTATATACGGTATGTTGGGGTGCAGGTAGTTGGTGTTGTGGGTGTTGCGCTCCAGGATGGTAGCGGGTGGGGCGTGGGACGGTGGCGAGCAGACCCTCAGCGGGGACATAATACATGTGTGGCAGGCGTCTGCGTTCCACTCAAAGACTGATGTAGAATAGATACTTTATATGGCATTTGGGGGTTGCAGCTGCAAAACTGGATGGGGTGCGGTACCATGTGAGTCATCAGGACTCCCCCACCCCGGACGCCGTGATGCGCCCATGTCGCAGGCTGCGCGGGGAGCAGCGGGTCTGCAGCAGCAGCATGCGTAGGTATTTCCCAAGCAGGGGACTGGAGGACTCCCTTCTGGCCCTCCACAAACATACATCATTGCTGTTGTACATTAGCTAAGCTGCCCGTACACGGTTAGAGGTGTAGGGGGCAGGTGGGGTTCGGCTGTAGTTGCGGAAGTGAACGTCCTGCGGTTCTAGCGGGCTGGCTTCAAGGCTAGCTCAGGATGGGACTTAGAACGAGGGTAGATGACGGGGGTGTAGCGTGTAGGGATCTTGGTAGCCCGAGTTTTGTCGTGTGCGCCGTGGTGGTGGGTGCAGTCAGGAAGGTAGCAGGAGGGTACTGTGGCCGCGTGAGTGGGTGGCGGGCAGGAGTGCTCGCCTAACTGATGTTTGGTGCATTTCTGGATAGGCCTTAGATGTGTAGAGCTAGACGCTAGGAGAGTTGTTCTGTTGGGATGCCGACCGCATCACTGTTGAGTTGCTGCCTAACTTCCCGGGGTACCAGTTGAGTAGTGTCTGCACTTGTGCGGATGTCGGTTGCGCTGTGCGTGGTACTACCGCGCACAGTGGTGGCCCCTGTAGCTTTCTGATAGGAAGGCGTATTTGTTAATTACCGGTATTCGTCGTACCAATTGTAGTACGCAACGCAAACCCCCATACGGCCTGACACTGTGTTAAGAGCAAGGAACGTTCTGCCGTACTGCGACATGATTGATTCCCTCAACAAGCCGTACGCATGGCTGCAGCACCCGCCCAGTCGCATCCGGGTCAGCAGCCGCAGCGCCGGACCACCCGGGGAGCCAGCACTGCGTCCGCGAACATACTTGACCACCCAGTACCGTGCGCCTTCGACGTGTCACCATCCGAGGGAATTTCCGCCTGGTGAAACTGTTTTGCCCTTTGGAACCATTGATACCTCCTGCGTATGACCCGGATAGCATGACCTCGGGTCGCTGTGTGCAGAGACAACCGGTCGCGACCTGCCCAATCAGCAGCTCCAAAGCATTCATCAAATTCGGTACGACCAACAACGATGGAACCGACCCCCTCCCGCTCATTCCACCTGCGTCTAAAGCTATAGCTGTGACGTGCTATCCCGACAAGCACCAACGCTGCCAAACAGCTCTGCCACAACACCGCTGCAGACCAACAGTGACAGCGCTGCAGCTCGATCCCCCATCCCGCAGCAACGCGAACAGAAGCCCCTGCACGCCAGCGCAGCACCCCACCGGGCATGTCGCAGCACCTGCCCTCCTCTCTCGCCGCCCCCCCTTCCCCGCATGCAAGCTGCTGTCCCCGGGAGGCCCCGCAGAGCACCATCCCCACCCCCCAACAGCTGCCCACCACAAGGGCAGGGGCAGGCGATACCGCCACACACGCCCCGGGGCCTACACAGCGGGTCCGCTCTGGAAGAGGCGCGTTTGTCGCCCCGTCACTCACATGCACCTTTCGCCTTGTAAGCTGTCCCTAACCGCACCCCCTCGCATGTCGTACAACACTAGCAGCCGTACATGTGCGCTTGCAGCAGTACGGCTTTAAAGCACTCCATCATTTGCTCGCATCCTTGCCGCTATGTACGGCCACACGGAACGAACACAGAACCACGCCGCCATCAGAGCATCCTGCTTCCGCCTCCGCTCTGCGCACCCCACCCCCTGCCAACAGCTCGCCGCTCACGCCCCTGCACCTACCCCTCCTCGGCCCAGCTTCCAACCCCGCCCCCATGTTGCCTCCGCACATGGCCCCCACATGGGCCCTACGCCGCCTCCCTGCGGCGAGGAGGCGGTCAGGTCCGCCACACGCTGCCGGCGGAGCTGCTGCTGCCGCGCTACCTCCCGCTCCAGACCGCACTCCTCGCTGCTCTCCTGCTGCCCCGCACCGACTTCACCATCACCCACACACCCCACCTGCGATACCCCCACTCCTCCAGCTCGCCCTCCTCGTGCCCCAACCGCAACGCTTGCATCTCCTCCCCTTCGTCCAAAGGTCCCCAACCCACATCACCAGAGCCCCCCTCTCACCACGTATCACCCTCCTCTGCTTCCTCATCCCCCGAATAATCCTCACCCCAATCCACCGGCTCGTCATCCTCCGAAGCTATGCAGGAGCGACCCCTGTAAGCGACCTCGCTAGCAATCGCCTCACCCTTGCTGCGGTACCAGCGCTGCAGCCACCAGCTGCCCCCGCAGTTGCGCCGCAGCCACCGCCACACCTCCCGCGACTCCCGCCTGCTGCATCCAGAAGTGCGCCCTCCGGAGGGTGCCGGGACAGTCCGCGGGGCAGCCGCTGCAGCAGCCAGGCCCGGGCGGCGGCGGGCGGCCCCAGGCAGTGGCGGAGGGTGCGGCCGCGGCTGTCCCAGGGGCAGCCCAGGCGGCGCAGGGCGGCCAGGTCGCCGTTGCGGGCGGCGCCCCGGTGCGGCCGGCCGTCCTGCATGTGGCAGGGGGAGCAGCGGGAGCGGCCGGGGGAGCAGCGGCGGGGGTGTAGGGTGACAGGCACCGCGGCAAGTGGCAAGTAACAATTGCGAGGTGACAGCCAGCTGTGGAAACGAGGGGAAGCTCAACAATGGCTCTTCAAACTGACATTCCAGTTTGAAAAGGAGGTCCCCCCCTGCCGTGTGATGCCCCATCCCAAGGTGGCACACTTAACCTCTTTAGGACATACACCGCCCCAATTCTCCCCCTCCTGAACAGCCACGCCGCCTACCCTCTAACGCCCCCTGTTCTATCTTTGCATTCCCTGCTGCACCTGCTGTACCTGCTGTATCCTTGTAGGCTTGGCTAGCACCAACCGCCCTGCCCTCTTGCGCTATGCCCCTACCCCTACGCACCCTCACCCTCCCTTCCCCCCGACAGCTTCCAGACCTCCCGACAGTAACGTGTACGCGCAAGGGCATTACATACCTGGGTGCACTCCTGATGCCTTAATCCGTTCACACCGGTTCCCTGGCTTTCGCCTAGTGGGCCAACAGAGGGTGCTTCAGTGCCAAAAGTACCCGGTCGACCGCAGATGGACCATCTGCAGGGGCCGGATTCAACTCAGCCGCCGGGATCCGCGCGTGGCCGCCAGCAGCTGGGTACTATGGAATTGTGCTTATGTCTGTGCCATTAGCCGGTTGAGGCTGCGGTCGACCGGGTACTTTTGGCACTAAAGCGCGACGCATTGCCTAGAAGGACTGCGCAGCTGGAAGACAGCCGTCGTTCTTGTTTCATTTTTCAGTTGGCACCCCTAAGCATAGGAAATAACTCCAAGGGAAAAGTGGAAAAGTGCCCTCCACAATGGGGTCTGACCCATAAACAGAGCGTCTGGATGGCAAGTGACGATTGCCAATTGTTGCAAAACATGCCACAGACAAAACAAACGACAACATAGATCCGGTGGATTCTAACCGCCGTTCGGCGTCTGACCACCGTTTCGCAGGGGCCTTGCTCTACACTTCGAAGCCTACACCTTCAGGCCGAGGTTCTGCGAAGTTGCAGCTGAAAGATCTAACAAGTTTTGCCTGCTTGACAACCTAAAGGTCAAATATGCAGAAGGCTCAAACTTAACGCGCAGCACAATAAAACGTGCCATGACCAATAATTGCTTCATGTGACGTCTAAGCAACAAAGGCCTCGAACAATGCGCTGAGCGCTGACGGAGAGTCATGACTACCGGTATCCAGCGGAGCATGGCCCGGAAGCGAAACGTATTATAGGGCTAAGATGGGTAACCTTTGCTCTTTCCTTGCAATGGCCCGGCATGTGATTGACCGAACTTAAGAATCCCCATATGGGCATAATCCCAAGGGTGAGGAGGTACACTCCCCTAGGGGCACCAAAAGCATTTGTTGGCTTCCCCCGTCGCCCGTTACTTCCCATCTGCCACCTTTCAGAAGCACTAGTGGCAAGGGGGTTCGATTGAGGTTCGTCGACCTGCGTACAAGTCGACCTGTGGGTCTCAGCCTCCCACCCTCCCCCCGCAAGTGAGGGATTGCATGTCCAGCATTTGCTTGGGCACATGAAGAGGGTTATATGTTGCTGCGTCAATTGTGCTATTTTATAAAGCTCACAACGTCAGCGACGTCACTGCCGCATTGAGGGAGGTCTCGCTGCCGCCCCCGTTACAGGAGGTGTGCGGACAGTGCAACACCCTCACGGCCTCCCTGCCACGTCCTGCTGCCACGCCCTGCTGCCGATACACACACCTGCTGCGGGCCCTTTGCTTCACAACATTAGGGGCCTTCGCATCAACGGTCAGACCTAACGGTTCTACATCAGGCAGTCCCACATCAGACGGCATATGCGCGCCGGACTCAACTGTAACGCCCGTAGGCGAAGCCGCCCCACTAAGAAGTAAAACTGTACCCGCTGCCAAACCGCGGAAAGGGGTCTGGCCGCTGAGAGCCCTTCGAAATGAAATGAAACAAAAGGTTTACGATGCATCCGGGTTGCTTCTCATCCATCCTTCAACCGTCATTCCAACCGTCATTCCAACCGTCATCTTACAACAACAAATCCCTTACCCCTCAACTGCCAAGTTCTTCACCAACCTGCCACAAAGCACTTTGCATCCTGCACCCCCACGGCCTTCCAAACAAGCACAAAATGTCCCACCCCACCCAACACACCATTGCGGTGCGCTACGGCGGCCCGCACCAGCAGGCTTCCTCCCGCACATGCGGTGCCACCGCTGCCATGCCTCACGCATGCCGCCGTGCAACTGCCAACTGCAGTCCCAACTGCAAACGCAACCGTGCACATGCGCACCCCTGCTGCACGCCCCCTCATGCGTCACATCGGACAGCCCCCCCCGCAGCTGCCACCCAGCTCAGGCCGCCCACCCCCCAGCCGCCTACTTCTTCCTCCGCTTCTCCCTCCCCCCGGTGCCCTCACCCTGCCCGCGGACCTCCTGCTCCTGCCGCGGCTGCCCTACCTCCTCCCCCGCCTGCCCTGAGCCCGCCTCGCCCCCCCAGGACGCGTCCCCGGCGGAGGCAGCAGCCCCCTGCCGCTGCTGCCGCCACCTCTCCTCCTCCTTGGCAAAGCCCGCCTTCAACCTCGCCACCGCCGCATCCTCCTCCGCCTGCTCCTCCCTCGCACGCACCTCCGCCGCCTGCCTCTCCTCCGCCCGCCGCTTGCGGTGCGCCTCCCGCTGCTCCCGCCGCTCCCGCCGCTGCGAGATGAAGCCCTCCAGGCCCCGCCAGCGCACGCCGTGCTGCTGCGGGTCGGCGCTGCGGGTGGCGCGCAGCTGCCGCAGCCCGCCGGGGCCCAGCCCGCCCGCCCGCAGCCGCTCCCACACCGCCTCCACCTGCTCCCGGCTGGGGGCAGCAGGCGGCTGGGGCGGAGGAGGCGGAGGGGGCTGCTGCTTCTTGGACCGCCTGCGCTTGCCCTGCTGCTGCTGCTGTGGCGGCATGTCCTCCTCCCCCCCCTCTCCCCCCTCCCCGTCATCTAGCCGCTTGAGCAGCTCCGCTAGCGACTGCGCCGGCGCCGCCCCCTCCCAGTCCCCCTCCCCCTCCCCCTCCTCCTCCTCCTCCTCCACCTCCAGCAGCTGCAGCGGCTCGCGCGCCGCCACCAGCAGCTTGAGTCTCGGCAGGCGGCACACCACTGCGGCACCCACGTCAGCCTGCAGCCACTCCCAGTCCAGGTGCCGCAGGTAGGCCTGGGGGGGTTGAAAGGGGGGGTAAAGAGGAAACAACCAACTGAGAGAGGGGGAAGAGAGGGCGCAACAACAGGGTGGGGCGGTGGGGGCTGCGGGCGGGGGCCGCGTGCATGGGCCCCTCGCAGCGCAGTTGCTTGCACCCTCCCCCTCCAGCAGCCCTCCTCCTCCCTCCCTAGCCTTAGTCAGCCAGCTGGACGGTCGAGGGTCGACAATGCCAATCTGGACCCGGTAACAGTAGGGGCCGCAAACCCTTACTTGTTTTGAGCCACCCTGCCGCCTCCCATCCCCAATGCTGTGCCCCGCTTTCCCCCCTACCGTTGAGAGCATGATGAATGGCTTGCCCGGGTTTGCCAGCAGGGCCAGCAGGAACGCCTCCCGCAGGCGCGGCAGCAGCGCCCGGTCGCGCCAGGAGACCCGCAGCACCGGCATGCAGGCGCGCCAGGCGGCACTGGGGGTGTGGAGGGGGTGGTAGGTGGGTGATGGGGGGTGGGGGGAGGAGGGGCGAGGAGGCAGGGTGCGGTGGCGCGGAGGGCGCAGGAAGGCCGGTGTGCAGTGACGAGGGGCAGTGCAGCGCAACAATCAGTCCCCAGCCTCTACTTCTCTCTCATTGCGCTTCCGTGGGGCCTAGCCCTGGTCGGTCTCCCAGCAGTCCCATGCATTTCCTTTCGACTCCATTTCCCATCGCCGCTCCTTCCCTCTCCTCCCCCCCCCCCCCTCACAGGTCGTTCACGTTGTCGATGCGGCGCTGGTTGCGGGAGCTCTTGCGGTGGTAGTGCCCCTTGCAGTGCTGCCAGCCGTCCACCTGCGGGGGGTGGGGTGGGGGGTGGGAGGAGGGGGGACGCGGGAGGACGGCGAGTTGAGCCACAGGGTTAGGGGTCGGTGTGGGTGGACAGCCATACCCACGGGCAGCGCCGACTCCTACAGCCCTCCCCGCCACACCCCCCTTCCTGGGCACAACCTGGTAAGTTCGGTAAGTTTAGCTCGCATTGCTTTAACCACCATTTCGGCTCGACTCACGGTAGGGATTGTCAGCAACTTGTAACATTATCATACCACACTTTGGATTTTTTTCCCCTCCCCCCCCTCCTCCCCCCCTCACCTGCATGACCGCCCCGAACGGCCAGCCCCCCGGCGGCCGCCCGAACGGCGGCAGCAGCGTCACATCGGGCGACGACTTGTCCCGCCCCGGCACACTGCGCGCCTCCGCCACCCACCAGCTCAGCGCCCCCACCCCGCCCCCGTCCCCCCGCCCCCCGGCCCCCGCCCCCACTGCCGCCAGCATCCAGGCCGCCTGCTCCGCCTGCAGCGCCCCCAGCCGCTGCAGCTGCTGCTCGGCCGCCTGCAGCCGGGCGGCCAGGGGGGCCACTGCGGCGTCAGCCCTGGACAGGGGGGGAAGGGGGGGAGGGGCAGTGTGGAGACTGTGAAGGGCTACTCGGAACCGGCTGCTGATGTGGAAGGAGATGTTCAAGAAGTGTTCATACTGAGTAACCACTTGTCCAGGTAAACAAATCAGACCAGCAGGACACCTGAAGCAGCTGAATGCCTCCCCCCCAGACCCACTTCGTCCTCTCCTCCGTCCCCGCCTTCTCCCTCCCCGCCGCCCTCCTCGCCGCCTCCACCTCCCGCCTCAGCCGCCTCCGCCCCGCCCACGCCTCCCGCCGCTGCCCCTCCAGCTCCGCCAGCCAGCGCGCCAGCAGCCGCCCGCACTGCCGGCCCAGCCCCCGCACCAGCGCCCCCTCCAACTCGCTGGGCGGCCGGCCGTGCTTGATGAGCCCGCCCGTCACACTCAGCAGCTGCCCGCCCGCCACCCCGCCGCAGTACAGCGTGTGGAGGGCGGTCTCGGGGCAGCGCTTGAAGCGGGTGATCAGGCTCTTGCGGCAGGTGAAGAGCAGGTGGCGGCCGCAGCTGCAGCGCCAGAAGACTGGAGGGAGGGAGGAGGGGGGGAGGTGGTGGTCGGAGGGTGACGAAGGAAGCCAAACCATTCGACACCATGGGGGGAGGGCATGGGGACAATAGAGGTGTAGAGGGAAAAGGGAAAGGGGGCCAGGCGCGATCCACAAAAAGGTTGAGGGAAGCCAATCCCGACATGCGTTGGAGTTGCGCCAACCATGCACGGGTCAAGACCGCTGATTCTCAATAACGGGACCTTGTATCGTGGCTGGGCACACACGACTGCAGGGACGACTGCCAGCCCCCAGCCCCAGTTTCCTAGTCCGTGAGGGCGCGCCAGCAGCACCCGCTACTTGCTTCCTTCCACGGAGGCGCCCCCTGCTGCGCTACCTTTCCTGATGCAGTACGCCACGTCCTTCCGCGGCGCATGCAGCCCCAGGCGCCGATTGAGCGGGGGAACCAGGTGGGTGTTCAGCTGAGCCACCGCGCGGTGCATGTGGGGGTCGCGCAGGCCGCTGGGAGAGACCATGGTGGCGGGCGGGGCGCGGGAACCAGCGCGAAAGCGGCCACCCGGCCCTTCAGGTCAAACAGCAACAAAACTCGGGAGTGTGGTGCTATACGTTTGACAGCTACTCACAGTTAAAGACGGATGACCTAATGCGTACAAGTAAGAACTTTGTTAGTTGGAACCGCCTAAATTCCAGCTCAGCTAAAGGATAGATGCATGACTTAACATTATTAATAAAGCCATATAAATGCGTATACGGTAGTGGCCAGGGTCATCCTAGAGCCCACCCGAGTGCCCGCCCTAAGCTCCGGAACCAAAACGTTGACCGCGAAGGTGCGCCAAAGACGCAGATGCACAAACTACTTGAGTAGGTCCAGCAGTCCGTGGAGCCCTTGAACGCGGTCCTATAGTGGCGTTCTCTAATCCTTTCCAGCATTGCCAATGGCTTGACGCGTCACATGTCGCCTTCAACCATTTATCGTTCCCCCACCCAAGACACTTCAAAGGAACAATTTGCCAAACGTATGCTATGCGTGGCGGACGCATGCCAGGCATGTGACTGAGACACCCCGAACCTTAGCTGTGTTACACTAGAGCTACCGGTAGTTTGGTCGCAATGAATGCGATGGTGCCACGGTCCTCTCCGGCTGCTGCCTTTCCTGCCTAATCTCGTGTTGTGTAATGGCACGCTAGCACATTAATGCGAGGACGTTGTACCCAACCCGTGTACAAAGTTTTCAGGCTCGCATGGCGGTGAGCTCCCCGGGACTCGCCAGGGAGGGGGGCAGTGCAGCCGCGGGGTACCACATACCCCTTCCCACACGGTACGCATCCGTTTGCCAACCGCCGCACCATGCCATGCCAAAAGGAACACAAGGGTGCCCTGCAGCAAACGTACCAGGCAGCCGCATCTGTGTGACGTTACAGGGCGTGCGTCCAAGTGCCCCACCTCCAGTGCACGTACCCGGCTGCCCTGCCATCCATCTGGGCACAGAGCAACCGCCTCTGGCCTCTCCATGTGTCTCTGGACCCACAGCTGCAAAAGTGAACGGCCCGCAGTAGACACCTCCCATTGCAGCCCGATTGTCAGGTCTGGATGCCGTCTAGGTGGATTTGCCGTCGGTTTGTTAGCGGTTAGGGTTCGTTAGGGCTTAGGACAGCGACAGCCATTGGCCCTGACACGATTAGCATGTGCACACCGCACCACGGCAGGGGTGCCCTCCCACATTTGCAGTGCCCCACCGCAGCTATCTCAGCAGCAGTGCTGTATAGACGCAGCATGCGTGCAAAGCAAATAAGAGGTAAGCATGTGCTGCTCATATCCGCCAAACTAGGCAGCGCAACGTTCGAAACTAGGCAACGCAACATGATACATCTGCAGACATGCAACTTTACCAGCCTTGCCCTAGTCCCCTCGGTCCACCTGGCAAGCCTACTGCGGCGGCCTCCCGCCGCTCTACACCCCCATACCCACGTCTCATGCCAGCAGTACACGCCAACACAGGACAGCTGACGGCCCCCCTTGCAGCCCGGTTGGGGCGCTGGCGGGCACACGGGGACGAGCCTGCCCGCTTCGCCCTTGGTCGGGAGCAGGCCTGCTGGATGCTGCACTGCAATTAACCTGCAACGATACGCGTGTTTTGCCCGTTGCCTTGTTGGCAACATCCTTCAAGGCCGCGTTTAGTAGCTGGTCCCACATTAGCACCCACCCAAGTACAGTAGGTGGTTTATTTGCAGCAGACAACTCGCACACTGCGAGCAGTGTATGACACCTGCAACCTCAAACGGCGCCAAAGGTACCCCCACCCCACCACCCCGACTGTGCAGGTTCACGGCCCGCCCACACCGCCGGCAGCAGAGCCGGGCCCCTGCTGCACAGACCGCCTGCTCCGCTTGCACTGCCGCCCGCCGCCCCTGTGGCCCTCCCGGGACGCATCCTCCTCCCCTGTGACCTCCTCTACCCAACCCCCTCCGACATCAGAACCGCCGTCCCTGCCGTCCGCGTTGTCCTTCTCGCCCTCCTCCTCCTCCTCCTCAACATTGTCCCCTGCGCTGTGCTCCTCCTCGCAATCCTCCTCGTTGGCTCGCAGCTGTGCACCCGAACGCCGCTTCTTCGACCGCTTCTGCAGTGGGGAAGCAGAAGCAACAAAAGCAAGTCGGGCTGCATCGAGCCGTGGGCCAGGAAGCACTACAGCTGGATGCGTGGCAACCTCCTACTAGACGTTTCGGCCGTATGAGCACAGAGAAGCGAGCTCTGATGTTGCAAGATAGGCGACCTGTCAGGACTGGATCGCGGCCTGGGCTGGGGCAGTGCAGCAGGCGACACCCACCTTGTGCCGCAAGCGCTCCGCCACCGCCACCTCCTGCTGCGTGGCTGTCCTCAGCAGCAGGTGCAGCGGGCCGCCAGGGGAGGGGCGCGACCAGCCCAGGAACCACTTGCCGGCCGCGGCCCTGTGCAGCTCGGTGCCAGCGATTCTGAAGTAGCCGCGCAAGGCCAACCTCGCCCTCACCTTGAACGTCTGCGCCAGCACCCGCCCGTCCATCTCAACCTGAGCAGCGGTGGCAAAAGGGAGAAGCAGGTGCATGTACGGTAGCATTGTTAGGTGGTGCCAAGCCAAGTGCGCCTGGTATCGTCGCTGCAGGGTAGCAGCACCCTGCCGCCCCTGCAACGGCCCTGCCCGTCAGCAACACCCTAGCAAGGAGTGCTTGCCGGCCTCACCACGACGGGGACGTCGGTCCTGCAGGTGGCGTCACCAAACCACTGGCGGGCATGGTCAGCGTGAATGAGCAGGCTGCCGCGGCGGAACAGCCTCTCCCGGTAGCCCTATGAAAGCGCAGCCGCAGGGAGCAGGATCCATAGCAGGGGCGTGAATGGGTTGCTAGGACGGTCACTGAAAGGGTCATGAGTCCTCCCCATCGTGGCGACGAAGGTGGGGAACGTCATGCGCGTGGCCGGCGGCGGGGTCGCAAAGGGGAGTCGATAAGCGCAGGAGGGTCGATGGAGCGAAACACCGTGCATCGCACCTACCTGCGATATACCTGTCACCCTGTTGGCCGTGTCCTGGCCTGCAGCAGCGGTTGCGCCGCCAGCAGCGGCCCCGCCATTGCCACTACCCACACCGGGTGCTGCTTCTGCATGCGCTGACAGTCCAGGCGAGCGCAGGTGCGCAACTAACACACCGCCCCGGATGCGGCTCCAGCCCAGGAGGTAAGTGCCCACTACACAGCCCAAACCTTGCACCTTGTATACTTGTTGCGACGGATAGTGCTTGAGCCTGGTCGTGCACTCCCAAGGCTGCACCTGACCGTCTAGCACCACCTGCGGTATGAGGTGGCGGGGTGAGGTGGCGAACAGCGTGATGGGGGCACATTAAGAGACGACTCGGGGACTTGGCCCGATAGACAAAGGGAAGAGCGACTGCCAAACGACCGCACCTTCGTCCGAATGTCCTTGGATGCGGCATCAGAGCCGAACCACTCCTCGGTTCGTTTTGATGACAACTGCAACCAGCTTACTCCCTTGATAAGCGGCGGCCGCAGGGGATTCTGCGTCGGGTTGTGAAGCGGCGCATGTAAGGCCCAGCATGTTCACAAAGCAGGGCAGGGGAAGGGTGTTGACAATAGCTGTAACAACCAAGATCGCCGTGATCCTGAACAAGCGGCAGAGGTGCAGGGCCTGCAGTGACCGCGCCATCCTACCCTGCAGGGGTGCATGGGGTCCAGTAGGATGTCCGAGGAGCCAGCAGGCGCACCCGCACCCGCAGCACCCGCAGCGCCCTGGTCCCTGACACCGCTGCCGCCTGCACCTCCGTGGCTACCGCTAGTCCCCAGCGCAGCAGCAGCAGCTGCTGCCACTCCGCTGCCTGCTGCTCCTGCCCCAGCATCCTGTTGTGGGCAGGAACGCTTAAGGGAAAGCTCAGGCTGGGGAAGCAGGCTACTGTTCACTGGCAACAACTCGGGGATAGCAGCAATAGCCAATTCTACTCTAGGAGTGTGCACCCGGGGACTACCCAATGCTTAATTAGGCAGAAACGACTTGAGGAAGAAGACAGCACGGTAGTAAAAAAACACGTGCCGCGCCGCCGGTCATTAACAAGGCATCATAGTTATTGGCCATACCGGTACAGAACATAAGAAGCGGGGAAACGCGTTACGGAAAACTTACCTCGAGAAGAGAAGCCGGGGAACATGGAGAGAAAAGGGATGACGAGGAAAGGAACACTTGCACAAGGGAGGCCAGAGGTGTGGATGCTCGGAGCGCATGCACAATCCAACGCACGCTGCACTACCACTTTAGCTCTTAGGAGGGGAACCCATGAGACTCAGCCCCAACCAACCCACCTCAGGACGTGCGCAGGCATTGCCGCCGCCAAGCCCACCACCGCTGCTGGGCATGCCTCCAGTGGTGGGACCGCCGCCATGCACCATGCCCGCTGCAGCACCGCCGCTGCCCCCCGCACCTCCCTGACCACTGCCGCCCGCTGCAACGGCTGGAGCAGGCTGGGGTGGGGCCACCGCAGCTGGCTGCTGCTGCTGGTCGCCACCTAGCCCCCTGACACCCTGCTGCTGCTGCTGGCCCCCTATCGCACCATGCAAACTTGCAGCCGCAGCGCCTGCTGCTTTCAAACCTCTGGCCGTTGCATCCACAGCCGCATCGCCCTGCCCCCTCTGCAGCGGCCTTTTCCTCCCCTCTCGCACTGCCGCCCCCTCCCCCACCCTGCGTAGCTGCTCCCCGGGCGACCTCAGGTACAGCACCAGCACCCCACCCGCCACACAGCTCCAACCCAGGTGGTGGCAGCCCTCCGCCACCCGGCTCAGCTGCGCCAGGTGGAAGCGCTTCTCGGGCCACATGAAGCACAGCTGCACGGAGTGCTCGCCGGGATGCAGCTGCTCGTCCAACACCACCCGCACTCGCAGCGTGCGACCCTCGCAGCCCTCCCCGAACCACTTCCTGGCGCGGCGCTTGGACAGGCTCAGCGAGTAGGAGGGGCCCACCAGCGGGGGATGCAGCGGGTCCTGGGGGGGGCGGGAGGAGGGGGAGGGGGAGGGCGGAGGTGAACAAGCAGGGTTACCGGTAGCTGGAAGCGCAGGCGGCGGTGCACGGGGCCAGGGAGGGGCCTTCCTCCGGAATGCACCAAACCCTTGCCAGCCTACAGGCAGTGTCATCTCCACGGCCCGGTCCAGCCCAGCGCCAGCCCGCCTGCCACCCCTGCCATGCGGGGCCACCCACCTCGCACTTGCGGGAGGGGGTCAAGGGAATGGACGCGTCACCCGTAACAGCAGCAGCTCCAGGAGCAGCAGCGGCCGCGCTCCCGCCCGCACGTGGGAGGGCCTGAGGGCGCATCGAGGGGAACAAAAGGCGTTAGGAAAGTGGTGCAAGGAGGTAGGTACAAAGTGCATGGAGAATACTAAGTGAAATCGGAACAGCCCGAATGGGTGCCAGTGTCGGTCCAACTCACTCAACACAAGCCTCACCATGTTGCCACCCCCGTCCCCGCCCGCCGCCCCAGTAAGGGCCGCTGCAGTCACTGGCACGGAGGGTCCCGCACCGCCACCGGCTGCTGCCGCTGCTGCCGTGGCTAGCACGGCCGCTGCTGGCTGCTGGCCCGCCCGCCCCTGCCCCGCTGCTGCCTGCCCGTCTCCGCTGCCGCTGTCCCCTCTGCCCCCGCCCGAGAAGGAAGTTGTTGTTGTGTTTTCTGCAACCCAGTCGCGTATGGCATCCTCCTCAAAGGCGTCTCGGCGTAGGTGGTCCAGGCACATGGGCTGGCCTGAGGTAGGGGGGATGAAGGGAGGGCGAGGAAAGAGAGAAGCGAAAGTGGCTTGTGGCGTGCATGGGTGCATGCAAGGATCGGATCCACACCCGATCCCCACCACCCTTCCCCCTGCCCTGTTCCTCTCACCCTTCCCCCTCTCGCTCCCCTCACCGGTGACCGGGTTGCACCCGTGCTGCCGTACAAAGGCGGTGATGGCGGACCGCTCGTACACGTGCTCGGGGTCCCGCCAGTCCCGCACCGGCTCACGCATCACGCAACGGGCCAGGGGGCAGAAGTGCTCCGCAGGTACGGCAGCCGCGGTTATGTGCCGCTGGGACAGCTCTGGGGCCTCCTGACCAGGCTGCGGAACCCAGCAGGGTGGGCTGGAAGCCACGGGCGGCACCTCTAGGGCCTTCCAACAAGACCACCATTTAGGCTGCGTAGACGGCTCGGCAGGGGATGTCTTGGCCGGGACCACGGTGGCGTTTACCGCCAGCCAGGCGTCAATTTCAGCCTTGTACCGCGTAACAGTTGACAAATTGGGTGGACCTGCAGCGCGAGCGCAAGAGATAATTACACTGTATGTGAAGGGGTGCAGGGCGTCCGCGACTCACACCTGTTGCGCGATTGTGCCGCGAGCATGTCTCGAAAGCAGCACGGTCCGCTGGGCGGCCCCTATCGTCCGAAGGGTCCAGCACAGGATCGCTGATTATGCTCCAACTGAGGTAGCAGAAGAATCGCCGCGGCAGGCCTTTGCGCAGGTATAGTAGGGTCGGCTGGCTCCCTTCTGTTGCGAAAGCTCCTTGAGTTCTTTTATTAACGCTGTTCATCTTGCAGCTGGAGACAAGGGTTCAGATTGGTGTTCCGCTGTTCAACTAAGTTGAGTACAAACGTCGTTGAAACCGAGCGACGTCCACAAAGCATGCAGTCTAGTCAACTAAACTTGAAGGCCGAACCTTGGCTCATATGGGCAAGCCTTAATGCTATAGCCGCATCAACGCTAGCGATGCGCGTGTGCGGTCTTTGACGCGTCTGCGAGCTAAGCTCTAAGCAAAATCGTTGGCCACAAGACCACAGCCCACCACCGCAATTCCATATCCTACACGCTATAGCTCGTAAGGTGCCTAATTCTGGGCGGTACAAAATTTGGGACAGTCACTGTTTTTGCCCAAACGTCATCACGTCCAAAGCTCTTTTGGCTGTACTTCCGCTTTATACATTTAAAAGAGATGGAATTATTCCATCTGCATCCAAGTCACCAGAAGCACAGCCACAGCCGCAACCATCGCCTCTAAAAGATATTGTAAAATCCAAAGGGCGTAGCAACAGATGGCAAACGGCATCAACCGTCAGGTCACCCCCATACGGTGGGGTCCCTTACGCCTCCGAACCTCCACCTTGCCTTCCCCGCTTGTACAACACCAGCAATGCCACCAACTGGACCCGCCCTCGGGTGCTGCATGGGACGCGGTCGTCCAGTCAGCAGCAGGGAGGTGCGGGACCGGTATCACACCCCGGCACAGGGCCCATGCGAGAGTGGCTGTGGAGCCACTGCTGCAGGGCGGCTGCCTGGGGGCTGCATGCACCTGGGGGGGGGCAGGCGCTCCAACGAAGCTCGCGGTTCCAGCTGATCGGTTGGTCGGGGTACGGTAGCCAGGACCCCCGCTGGCTGAGGGGATGTCACACCTGCTCGGACGCCTTCGCCACGCCCGCCACGTCCGCTGCAGTGCCACGGCAGCAGCTCTAATCAGCACCCAGATTGTCTGCAGCTGCCGCCTGCACCCCCCCTTCCGCTGCGGTCCCGCCCGCAGGCTTAGGCGTACATGTTGGGAGTCTACTTCACAACACATAATGCAAGCGACCCACCCGAGGCACGTGACGGATGCTCGACCTGGTGAAGCTGCATGTGCAGGGTCGACTGTCGCTGCTGTTAGCTTGGATTGCCGCCGTGCGTGGAGATGCATGCATTGGCTGGGCCGGTGTGTCTGGATGTGGTGAAGTGGTCTGGGTTGGTCTCAAACACCAAAGGCGCCAGGGATATGTGTAACACAGACAGCAAAGCCCAAAAGGAACCTCAAGAGAGGCAGCACAGATGTACAAGCCGTGAAACCCTTCAGCATACCCCAGCAAGCATTCACAAAGGCAAAGCGCCAACACACATAGCCCCCAAACCTCCACAAAACCAGATACCGGTACGAAAACAACAACGCACCGCCCTAAAAACCCCCAACAGAGAAACCCTACCTCGCGGACTCAAACCGACGCCGACCAGAACACTCCAACTGAACACATAAAGCCTCCCACCATAAAAACACACAAGAATGGATGGGACCGCAGCCCACCCCCGACAGGGAACACCCAAACAAACAAAACCTCTGACCCAAGCCAGGAAACAGCAGAGAGGGAAGCCTGGTCACCGAGCCATGGCACAACACCTGCAGGACCAGACTCACGCACACGAGCCCGCAAAAACCTCCGACCCTCCTCCATAGCGGACAAGACAACAACGTTGACAAAACGTTGACTGTCTCACTTTTGGCGAGTGGTTTCGACTCCATTATGTTCCATGGGGCTATGGTGGTGCACCATCAGACCCCAAGAAGCGCATCCTGCCCAGCGCGATGTGGTCTATGCATGGAACGTGCTGCGGCTCCTGCACCCCCTGGGGTTGCCGTGCTTTCTCACAACATGCGAAGGAAACGGTCTTCATTTGTAACCCACTAACATGGGTTACCTACCTCGCAGATAGCAATGTTCTCTTCACACAGAGCACCTAGTACCAAGCCATCCACCACACATACATCCGGCCGAGGTTTTCCTTGTCGGTAGCCTCCGTAATCAGCCTTGCCGCCTGGCCCTCACAGCTCAGCTGCAGTGTCGGCACACTCTGAACCCCCAGCAGCGTGCCGCTCAGCCGCCCCTCAATGGTGGCCAGCGCGTCCTTGGCGGCGGGATTCTCCGCCTCGCTGCCTCCATCCTGAATGCACAACGTGAGAAGCAAACGAGCCGTACCTATGGATTTGTACCCCTCAACGTCAATCAAAAGTCACGCAGGTGCAGACAAGGACGTTTTGTGTCCTGTGCGGTCCCCCAAGGCACCCGATCCCCTCCCCTCCCCACCTGCACTACAACGCCTCCTCGTGACGTTCGCGCCCACTCCACCAGCGGGTCGTGCAGAAACGTCTCGGCGCACGTCATCAGCGTCTCACGGTGCTGCCGCAGCACCTGGGGCAGGCAGGCAAGCAGGCAAGCAGGCAGCAGGAGCAGGGTCGTGTGGTGTCTGGTGTGATGCCCGCCATGCAGTGCGACTGGTGGGGACCATGCAGTCGAGCTCCTGCAGAGCGCGGGACTGCACCGCTATGTCTGCTGGGTGCCGGGACAGACGCCGGACGCCCTTGCAATGGCCCCAAGCGGCTCACAAGCAGGACACCCCACCTGGAGGGTCGTCTCTGCGCAGCGCCGGTAGACACCCTCCACACCGCTGATGCCGAACCCATCGATCACGTTTTGTGTCAGGCGGAAGGGGACCATCTCAGGCACCTGAAGATCACAGGTTAGGGGAGCCAGTGTCAGTGGCGTCCAGGCTGGAAAGCCTTAAAACAGTCATTCGGCAAACAACGTGACAATGGCATATACAGGGAACATCACCAGTAATTAAATGAGACCCAAGGTTCTGTATCCCAATCCCTTCCTAGCACATGCAGGGTCCTCCATTACCGTCCCCGCCGCATTCCTCATCCCTTCTTCGCCCCTCGACGGACCCCACCCATCCGCCCCCACCTCCAGGGTAAGGCCCTTGTCGAAGAGGCAGCCGAAGTCCACATGCACCGTGTCGCCGCAGGTGGTGTCCAGCAGCAGGTTCTCGCCGTGCCGGTCGCCCAGCCCCAGCATGTGGCCCACCATGCACCACACCGCATTGGTGCTGCGCAGGGCGGGTGGGTGGGCGGGTGGGTGGCGAACAGGGTTGCACCAGCAGAGCCGGTTCCGAGGCAAGACAAGGAGCGGAGCATTACATACTATGGGATTGACGGGACCAACATTACAGCAGGGATAGGGCGATCCATGCCCCGTCTTTCTCCCCCCCGCCCTGCCTCCTTGTCACGCCGAGCACATATGGGGCCTTGGTGACCGATTTCCTGACAGCACTACCAGCAGTAGGCAACTAGAACAGCCAGCTTTCTTCAGCCCGCTGGAGTGTCAACTTATCATCATCATCGCGGACCCGGTATCGGTAGGGAATACTAACCAACACTTTGTCTTGTGGCGCCCTGCCAACTCCTACCCCATTTGCTTTGCCCTAACTTGTGGTCTCCTATGGTTTGGTATGGTCTTTGACCCCCCCCCGCCCAGCACCCTACCGTGTGAAGCTGGTTCGGGCGCTGAGCCAGGTGGCGGGCTCGGGGAACTTGGTGAGCTGCCAGCGGTGCATGCGCGGGGGGAGCCGCTCCAGAGCCTTGGACAGCAGCTTGGCCTTCTGCGGCTCCTGCCACCCCTCCCACAGCTTCTTGACCCAGGGCACCAGCTCCCTGCGGAGGCACGGCGGCAGCGGCAGCGGCAACCCAACCCAACCTGCTGTGTTACGGCTCGCCCCAACCACCAGGATCCCACCTGCCCTCAGAACACGTACCCACGACACTGGCACTACCCTCTAAAGTCTGTCGCCCCACCCTCTATGTAGCCCATTAAGCCACCCTGCTGCTGCCGCCTCCTACTTGCGAGTGATGATCCGCTCCGCCGCGTAGGTGTCCTCCACCGCCGCCTTGAACGGCACCAGTCCGTTCACCCACTGCAGGATGCCGCAGTCCTCCGTTAGCACCACCACCGCGTACGTGCGCAACCGCAGACCGCGGCGCCGCGACGCGTCGTGCCCCAGGAACAGCGCGTTGAGCAGCCCCGCGAAGTCCATCAGCCTGGGAGTGCAGGCAGGCAGGTGGGGCAGGTGGAGGCGGAGGTGGGGCGGAGGGCAGTAGGGCGGCCGGGGCAGGGTGCGTGGGCAGCACAGAGGCGGCAGGACACAAGCCCCCAGGAGCGGAGCCATGCGTCCCATGTCCCCCGCGAGTGCCCCCCGCACCCCCCAGGGCCCCCAGGACACTGCGGCCTCCCTACTCATGTCGGTCATGTGCCCTGGCGCGCAGCCCGGCGGGTCACCTGTAGTCCTTTCGCAGGTCGTCCTTGGGCTTGGCAAGGAAGGAGTACTCCGCGCCGTCGCTGCCCAGGAAGGTCAGCTTCTTGGGCTTCTGCGGGGGTGGGGAAACGAGTGGGGGGTGGAGGACGAGGGTTGGCAGAAGGTGGGGCAAAGAGTACATTAGAGGAGGTATGAAGGCTATCCTGGGAAGCATTCCGCCTTGTCAGTAGCATCCTTGTCAGTAGCAGCCCTGGTTTCCGCCAGCGTCCCCCCCACCCCCTCCCTTCCCCTCTGCCGCCCACCTGCAGGCTCTGCATGACGGGCATCTCATCCCGGATGCCCTCGATCCGCACCAGCCCCGCCCCCGAGGGGCAGGCAGGCAGACCCGCGGGCGCGTCCTGCAGCGCCCGGCCGCCTCCCAGCGCCGCGGGGGGCAGCGGGGAGCGGAACTGCTCCTGGGTGGGGACCATCACCTGGGGGCGGTGCCGCGAGGGAGGGCCCGGGCTGGGCTGTCGGTTGCAGGTCCCTCACAACACGTGACTGCTTACTGTATATTCAACACAAATGGCAGCGGGTGCAAACGGTGTGCAACCGGGGAGTCGAGCCAGTCGGTTCCCTCCCCCCTCCTCCTCCCTTCCCCCCCTCCCCCCCCCCCTCGTCCCCCCTACCTCGCAGGGCAGCATGCGCACCAGCTGCTCGAACTCGCGGTGCGCCGACACCACGCTGATGTGGCGCTTGGGCGGCGGCTGCCAGTGGCAGAGCTTGATGAGCTGGTCCGCCAGGCTGCTGAACTGCTCCAACAGGGTCTGGGAGGGGGGAGGGCGGGGGGGGGGGGCACCGGGGGGCAGAGAGGGAGGGAGGAAGGAAAGGCGGAGAGGGGAGCAGCAGTAAAGAAGCGGGCAAGAGAGGCAAGGGAGGCAAGGGGTGGCGCCCCACAGCATCGCAGCGTGTCATGCGGCAGCCTAGACTGCTTCGATACGTACGGAAGTCTGCGGCTCGTACGTGTGCTTCGTTGACAAAAAGCCGAGAAATAACTGGGGCCTAACGCGCTGTGAAGCAATACCTCCAACAAACTCACCAGGAGGCTGTGGTTGCCTGCACGCTTGGCCTGTGCGGCCACCTGAGGGAGGTGACATGGGCGCAAAGAGGGGGCAGCTTCTTACTAATAACCCCTGTGCCATCCAAGTGACATCCTGGCTCCTCAGCTACCTAAGCCCACGGCCCGCATGCGCCCCCCCCCTTCCCGCCCCCCTCCCCCAGCCGCACCGCCCGGAAGACCTCGTTGGCCAGCTCCCGGCGCCGCGGCACCGCGCTGCGGCACACCGCCGCCGCCGACCACAGCACCTGCTGCGGGAAGGCCTCAGCCAGGCGGCCCAGCGCCAGCCGGATCACCTCGCCCACCTGCGCAGGGGGGGGTATATCTTTAAAATAAACTGACGCAATGAAAGACGGGGGGGGGGCGGGAGGGGCGCATGCAGGCGGCCCCGCAAGTCGGTTTGCAGCCCAATGTGGTCCTTACCCCATGTATGCCCTAGCCCTTTGCTGGCCTTCCGGCTTGCATGAGGGAGGTGCAACCCAGCCGACGCCCACTCGAAGATAGGTTCGCCCTCACCCTATGCAGCTACCTCCGCCCTCCCTGCCCCCCGCCCTCTCTGGCCCACCTCCGCGTGCGTGTGTGCGATGCGCGAAATGAGCTGCGGCAGCGCCAGCAGCCACTTGGGTGGCGCCACCGAGGAGCCCGCCAGCTGCTTCATGGTGTTGTGGACCTCCGTGGCGGCGCGGGCCTCGCGACCCGTGCGCGGGGGCGCGGGGGCCGCACCCCGGCTGCTGCCGCCGTACGACCCCGGGGCCAGGCCGCGAGCTATCTGGTCGCTTCCGTGCTCACAGTAGAGGGTGAGCAGCCGCGGCAGGGCCTGGGGACGGCATTGCAGCAATGCACTGGTTCCGGACGTGCGGGCTTGCAGGAGGGCTGCATGTGCCCTCTGGGGAGGGACGCACACGCCGCTCTGCCGCCCGGTGTGCGAATGGAGTGGGGTGGGGTGGAGGTGCCGCCCGCAGTTGCAGTGCCAGGAGAAGGACTGGATGACGCAGCGGAGCATGCCCCAGTAAGCCTCAGCAGGCATGCTGGCCCCCGGTCCCGCCGCTGTTGTCCCCCTCTCCCCCTCCCCCCCTCCCCCTCCCCCTCCCCCACCTGCATGACGTGTCGCTGCCCCTTGGTGATGGCCTCCCCGTAGTGGCGGATCACGTCGGGCAGGTACTCAAAGTACTGCCGCTCCTCGCCCGTGCTCACCTTGGCGCGACCGCCGAACCTGGGAGCCAGGGAAGCACCGGAGGGGGCAGCAGCGGCGCATGGGGGGAAACAGTGGGCAGCCGGGATGGGTCGTACGTACAACGCTCACGGGACGCAGGCCCACTCCGCAGTCCCGCCCTTCATGCAACGCGCGCAAGGGCAGGCACCCCGTGCTGCCGCACCTGTCTCCGCCGCCCCTGCCCTGCTGCCCCGCGCTGGGCTGCTGCCCCCCCGCGCCGCCCTGCTGCCGGCTGCCGCCGCTGGTCTGGCGCCGCCGCGCGTCCTGGTACAGCTGGTCCAGGTAGCTGCGGGGTGGGGGGGGGGAGGGAGAGGGAGAGGGGGTGAGGGAGAGGGAGAAAAAAGAAATTCCAAAGTGTGGTATGATAATGAGAGGGAGAGGGAGGGGGGTGGCGGCAGGTGCAGCGGGTAGTCCCCACGCACGCCCCGTGGGTGCGCAGGTGTGCGCAGGCAGCAGGTGCACGCCTGTGCGGCACTGCCTGCGCGACCTGCCCGCCCCCCTTCCGCCCCACCCACCGCGCGTAGTGGAAGTGCGGCTTGTCCCAGGCCCGGTCCGCGTCCAGCGCCTCCTCGAACAGCCGCCGCAGCTCCGAGGGCGCGCAGCCGCCCTGCCCCGCGGACCAGCGCGCCAGGCAGAGCTTCAGACGGGCCAGCAGGCGCTTTGACTCGGCAGCGGCGGCAGCGGAGGTCAGACTGGCGTTGGTGAGGCTGGTGGGGTGGGGGAGCAGGGGGAAGTCGGCGTGAGGAGGGGGACACGAAGGGACGAGTACGCCAGGCTCTTCCTTTCTAGGCAACTGCCTTGGGTTACTCCCACACGATAGTGCGGACGTGGCAGCCGTACATCAGCTCCCGAGCTAAACCCGCTTCGCCGCCCCCACCCCGCCCCCCCTCCCTCCCTCCCTCCTCCCTCTCACTTTGTGATTGCGGTCTGCAGCTCCGCCACCGCCCGGTGGTGCTCCTCGCGCGCTCGCAGCAGCTTGGCCGCCTCCAGCGCCGCGGCGGCCCCCAGGCCCCGAGCAGTGGCCTCCAGCACCGCACTGGTGGCGGCGTCAAGGTGGCCTGAGGCAGGAGGAAGGGGGGTTACCGAGAGGACGAAAGGATGGCTGCTGGCGGGGTTGTTGGCCCCCCGAGCGGCTCCATTCCTCCCCATGCAGAGGCCCCCCTGCCACCCCCCCCCCACCGTTGGCCCTGCACAGCTTGGCGGTGTCCAGCCACGCAGCCGCCTCCGCGCCCCGGTCGCCCATGATGGCGGACAGCTGCCGCCGGAACGCCAGCAGCGGCTCCTGGGTGGGCAGCGAGGACTGGGGCGGGGGGGGAGGGGGAGGGGGTAAGGGAAGGGGATAAGGGAAGGAGGTCAGAGCACCCGACAGGGAGGAGGTAGAGGGGGATCCAACACCTGATGACCTGACGTCCCCCCCACCTACTTCCCCCCGTCACTGCATCCCTTCCCTTCCTCCACGCACAGCCTCCCCCGCACCCATGGCTTCAGTACGTTTGTCACGCTCGTTACCCTAGTTGATCCTCCCTCTCCCCCTCTCCCCCCCCCTCCCGCACCTGTACGGCCGCCATGCGCTCCGACCAGCGCAGCCGGCGGGAGCGCTCCAGCGCGCTGAGGCCCGCCCAGGGCGACCCGGGCTCCACCAGCGTCAACACGTCCGACATCTCCTGCACCGCAGCAAGGGAAGACAACAGGCGTGCGCGCAGTGAGGTCGCAGGTGAAGTGGGTTTGCAACGGAAGCTGCAAAGGCGGCCCTCCTGCTGCTCTTCCCGATCTCCTCCCCCGTCTGCCCCCCCCCCCCGGCCCACCTGCAGCATGTGCAGTCGCACCATGTGCGGGTATGCGCGCACGTAGCTCTCCTGCGCCAGCGCCGGCAGCACCGCCATGCTCTCGTCGCGGTAGCCCTCCAGCAGCTGCCGCGCGCGGGGCCAGTCGCCGCGCTGGAGCGGAGGAGGGGGGGAAGGAGGGGGGGGAGGTACAGAGGAGGGAGAGCAGCGTTGTGATGCAGGACGTATGGAGCAGCACATGCATCCACTGCAGCCAAGAATGCAGCTGTGCCCCACGCGCAACCCTTGCATGTTGCTGCCCTCCTCTCCTCCCCGCCCCTACACACTCCTCCCCCGCCCCCGCCCCCACCTGCAGGGCCTCCAGCAGGTACCCCATGTCCAGCTCCCACTGGTCGCCAGGACTCAGGCCGCCGCAGGAGCCCGACCCGGGGGCCCCGCCGCAGGGCTCCGAGTCGGCCAGGTCGGCGGAGCGCAGGTAATGGCGCAGCTTGGACCAGCGGCCCAGGCGCCAGGTGGCCGCCACGCCCAGGGAGGCCAGCAGCTTCTGACCCGTGGGTCCGCCGGACCCGCGCGACAGCAGCCCGTCAACGGAGGACTGCACCGCCTGTGTGGGAAAACAGGATTGGGCGCATGAAGGCGTGTGTGAAGGTCATCCTACAGGGTACGTCACTGGTACGACCAAGCACGTCACTGGGTACCGGTATCAGGCCAGCATCAGCATCAACCCAACCCACGCACACCCCTGCCCCCCCCCACCTGCCAGTGCCCCATCGCCAGCATGCAGCGGATGGCGCCCGCCTGGGAGCCGCTCAGCGACCCCGCACCGCCGGACCCGCTGCCGCTGCCGCGCTGCCCGGGGCCACCAGCGCCGCCCCGGCTGCCGCCCGCCCCGGCCCCGCCGCCGCCCCGCCGCAGCGCCGCGAGCGCCCCCGCCGCCAGCCCCTGCCCGCCCGCCTCCTCCACCGCGGCCGCCTCCCTGCGCAGCGCCGCCTCATGCAGCGCCAACACATCCCCCCACTGCCCCGCCCGCTCAGCCACCAGCACCTGTGGCAGGCAGGCAGGCAGGCAGGCAGGCAGGGCAACACGCCAATTGCATGTGTTTGTAAAAGCAACGCAGCGGAGTACCTCGCGCGAACGTCACGTGAACCAGCAGCCCGGCTCCCCCCACCCCCCGCCTCATCCCTCCACCCCCCCTTCCCCCAGCCGCCCCACCTGGTCCGCCTCGCTGAGCCCCCCGGGCCGCATGGCGCACAGCCCCGCCAGCCCGTCCGGCTCCCCCAGCTGCCCGTACGCCTCCAGCAGGAACGACACCTGCGCGGGGGGCGGGGGGGAATTATATAATAAGTGCCGCGGGGGGAGGTGGCAACAACCCACGACATGCCGCTCCAACAGGTTTGCAGTACAGCAGTGAAGCATGCAGCGGCACCATCGCTTCAGCACCCCGGCATGGGAGCCATCCTATCTCCTTCCCCTCCTCGCCTCCCTCCACAGCAACCCCCTCCCCTCCTCACATCTGCGTTGATGTTCTTGTACTGCGGCCGCGTCACCTCCGCCGCCGCGTTGAGGCCGCCACTGCTGGGCAGCGGCCGCCCCGGCTGCTGCTGCGCCGCGCGCATGGCCTCCGACCGCATGTGCGCCTCGAACGTCTGCACCGCCCGGGCGTGCGCGCCGCAGCGGGACGCCGCCCGCGCCAGCGTCTCCTTGGGGATGCTCTCGATGAAGGCGCGCACGCACTGCGCCCGCTGTGGCACCTCGCCCTCGTCCTCACCGCCCGCCGCCGCCCCCAGCAGCTGCGAGCCGTCGCCCCCGCCAGCCTGCCAGGCGTCCTTCACCCAGCGACCCAACACGTCCAGCAGACCGAACAGCGCCTGGGGGACAGCGGCGGGGGGGGGGGGGCGGTGTTTACAAGCGGGAGGGATGAGGGGCGGCAAAGGGGAGGCGACGAGTAGTCACGCGGCAAGCTTAGCAAAGTCCTTCGCTGTGGCTCCTGGAACATGCTCCTGACGGCTGTTGCACCCATCCCTCAAATAGCCCCCCCCTGCCCCATCCCCTTCCCCTCCCTCCCCCTGCCTGCAGGTACAGCTCCAGCTGTCCGTCCGCCTCCGCGGGCCCCGCCGCCCCCGCCTGCAGCACCGCCACCACCTCCCGCCGCACCGCCTCGGTGGCAGCGGGGCAGCCGCTCACCAACACGGCGTGCACGACCTGCATGCGGGGGAGGGGCAGGGGGCCGGGGTGAGGGAGAAGGGGGCCTGCCAGGAAGAGGAGACGCAAGGTTGGCAAGCCCACGGGTTGGCCGCCGCGTCATCCGGGTCCCGTACGGAAGCAGTTGCAAGCACCTGCAACCCCAGCCCAGACCACGCCCGCACCCTCTCCTTTCCCATCTCCCCTCAGCCCAAACCCCGCCCGCACCCTCCCCTCCCCGGCCCCCCCCCGCCCCCACCTGCGGCAGCATGAACGTCATGAGCGGCAGGTCCAGTGACATCACCACCGTCAGCGCGTTGAAGGCCGCCTGGTGGGGGCCCACCGCGAAGCTGGGGGGGAAGAGGAGCAGGGAACGGAGTGACGGGGGGCAGGGGAGATAGGAAAGGACGGTGTAAGGCGCCCAGCTCGCATGATATCCCCCGCTAGAGCGTACGGCAGCCAGACCAGAACCCCTGCGCGAGGGGTCCCCGGGACTGCACCCGCCCGTCCCCTCCCTCGCCCCCACCGCAGCATGGCGCGTATCCACAGCGTCAGCCAGCGCCGGTAGGTGGGTCGCGGCACCCCGCAAAACAGCGCGGGACCCGACAGGAAGGAGTCCGGGTCGAAGCGGCCGCGACCCGGCTCCCGCTCCTGCAGGGTGTACCTGCAGGCGGGGGGGGGGGGAGAGGGGCAGGCGGGGCGGGGGAGGTACACGCATGGGGAGCAGGGCGAAGGAACGGGGCAGCAGGAGACGTACAGATGCCTGTGGGGTGCTTCCCACCACCACTACCAGACTGACACCGGGAGCTGCCGGCACCGTACCAGACCCGCAGCAGTACGACATGACCCGCCCCCCCTCCCCGCACATGCGCCTCATGCGCCCCGCGCAGAACCCCTCCCCTGTGTGCTCCCGCTCACTTGGTGGTGAGGTAGGGCTTCACCAGCGGGCGGATGTCGGGGCGGATCTCCCAGTACAGCCCCTCGGGCTCGGGGGAGGCGCCGGCCGCCCCGCCCCCGCCCCCGCCCCTGCCGCCCGCCGCCCCGTCCCCGCCCCCGCTGTAGTGCTGCAGCAGGCACTGCAGCGCGTAGGAGGTGTTGCGGTAGGTGTTCAGGTCGCCCGTGGTCTCCATGATGCGGACCTGGGGGGGGAGGAAGGGGGAGGAAGGGGGAGGGGGGAGGAAGGAAGGCGACTCAGGTGAGCGAGGAGATAGGAGCGCATGGTTAAGGTGGGGGGTAATGCTCGCTACGGTGGCTGTGCACACGCAATGGTGTGGCCCGCGGGTCAACTCCCTAGCCCCTGCCGGCTCTCCATGACCCCCCACCCCACCCCACCCACCAGCTGCTCCACAATGGCCACCTCCAGCGCGTAGGGGCTGCGGCCCGGGCCCCCCTGCCCCGCCGCCCCCCTGCCCCCCGCCGGCCCCCCCTCCGGCTCCTGGTCCACCAGGTCGGGCGGCGCGCGCGGCTCCACCGCCACCCGGGCGGGGTCCAGCGCGCCCAGCAGACCCAGGCACTCGCCGCAGCTGGGAGGGGGGGGAGGAGGAGAGGGGGGGAGGGGAGGGGGGGGAGGGGAGGAGGGAGTGAGCGGTGAGGCGAAAAGGAGAGGGGGAGCGCGTATCAGTTACACCGCATGTCGGCAGCCGGCCAGCACAAGACAAGCTGCGCATATGCGTGAGCAGCGCCACCGTCCAGACGCACAGACGTGCACAAAACACACACGCCGTCCTCCCGCCTGGTGGCCCCCCTCCCCTCCCCCGCCCTGCCGCCCACCTGACCCGGATGACCTTGCTGCGGGTGGTGTTCTCGCAGCACCGCAGCAGCGCCCCCAGCAGCCGACACAGCAGTGCCGAGTCGCCCGCAACACCGCGCGACCCGCCCCCCGCCGCCGCCCCTTCCCCGCCTCCGCCTGCCCCCGCCGCACTCCGTTTGGCGCCCCCGCCCTTCTGCCGCTGGCTGGCCGCCCCTCCCCCTGCCGCCCCCGCCCCTCCTCCTCCGCCCCCCGCCCCCCCGGCTCCCCCCCCTGCCGCCCCCGCCGAGCCGCTCAGCGCCCGCGCCATGAGGTCCGCCACCAGGGAGCGCTGACCCGACAGGAAGGAACGCAACTCGCGCAGCGCCACCTGCCTGCATGGCGGGAGGCAGGGATGCAGGGCAAGGGGGGGAGGCCAGTGTCCCGAAGACAGCGCCCGCTGGCTGCACGCAAGGTCAATTGCATGCCCCATGAAAACCGGCTCTGAAGTCCACCTTACGTCGCGTACCCCCCCCCCGCCCCCTGCCCACCTGACCGCCAGGCTCTCGTGCTGCAGCGAGTCGATCAGCTGCTGCAGCCGCTTGCGTGCGTCCGCCAGCTGCAGCTCCTCCTGCAGCACCCCCCGCACGCGCTGCAGACCCGGCACCTCGGCGGGCAGCGGGGGCATGCGGCTCAGAGCCCTGGGAGAGGGGGTGGGGCGGGGGGCAGGGGCGGGAGGAGTGGATACATGGAGGCAGACACATGATGGCACCCCACACACGTAGTCAAGTGATTGTAAGGTGTATGTCGCCGAGTGTGCCATACGTTGCTAGGTCTCCTCTCTCCTTCCCCCCCCCCCCGCCCCCCCTGCCTCCTGCCCCCCCCCCCCCCGCCCCCGCCCCCACCTGCGCACATGCGCCCGGTAGTCCACCACCAGCAGCGTCACCACCCCGGCCGCCGCAGTGGCCACCTTGTCACGAGTGCTCTGAAGCAACTGCAGCAGCAACACAGTGGCCTGCAGGCACAGCGGGGGAGGGAGGGGGCATTAGCAGGCGCAGTTCCGCACCAACGGGCACAGGAGAGCCATGCGCCTTCACAGGTTTGAGTGCCTCCATTGCCTTTCGCCCCTCCCCCTCCCTCCCCCCTTTTTCCCCGCCGAACCTTTCAATCCCATATGTCCACACCCGTACTCCGACTCGCGGCTACTTTTCCTAACACGCACCTGCACAGCGACCCTCTCCAGCAGCGTGGGCGCATTGGCCTCGATGCAGCGCAGGAACACCCGCCACGTGGCCAGGCACTGCGGCGCGCGCACAGCACACAGCACACGTTGCAGGGCGCGTGGGACAGGTCAGGCGGGGCGGGGGGGAAAACACGTGAAAACACAGCTCACAGCGCCACGAGGGAGCGGAACCCTGCCTGGGTGCCCCCTCCCCACCTCTCCCCACCTCTCCCCCCTCCCCCCTCAGGTCGGGCTGGCTCACATGTTGCAACCCATGTTGACGCCTTATCCCTCAGTCAGTTAGTTGTTTCCTCTTTACCCCTCCACCCCCTCCAGCCCACCTGCAGTTGCAGCGCCTCCGAGCCCGCCGCCGCCTGGCTGACCGAGGCGGTGAGCAGCACCATGACGGGCGGCACGTGGCCGGGCAGGTGGCGACCCAGCAGCATCACAAGCACGGACAGGGAGCGCAGGGCCTGAAGGGGGGAGGGGAAGGGAGGGGCAGGAGAGGGAGGCAGGGGGAGGCAGGGGGAGGCAGGGGGAGGCGGGCATGCCATGTAAGAATGCTACAGCGGCAGCATGACAGGACTGTGGAGGACTAGGGGTGTCAGCTAGTAACGCGGCAACCGCGGCCCTCCCACCCGCACGGCTGCTGCCCCCCACCAGCCTCCCCATGCAGCCCCCGCACCTGCAGCGCATCCGCATCCGCGCCCTCCGCAGACAGCAGCCACCTGCCGCCGCCCTTGGAGGCGCCAGCGCGGGGGCCCTGACCGGGGCCCGAGTGGTGCCGGTGGCGGGACGGAGAGCCCAGGACCGGCACCGCCGCCCCGCCCGCCCCGCCCGCACCACCCCCGCCCCCACCGCCTCCCCCTCCCGCTGCAGGTGCTGCCGCCGCCGCCTGCGGGCTGAGCGACTTGCCGAACCGCTCGAACAGCGCCGCCGTGACGTCCCCCACCAGGAACTCGGCAACCAGGTCGTCACTCTGACGGTCTGGGGGGGGGGGGAGAGGGGGGGGGGACAGAGAGAGGGGGGGAAAAGGTACCACACGTTAGGTGAAGGGACAAAGAGAGGGCTTGGGGTCGGGTACCGTGACCCGCTTGTGCCACATATACAGCAGCTCGTCACCCCTGCCACCCACTTCCCCTCCCCTCCCCTCCCACCTGCCACATGCACCGCTATGGCCTGCATGAAGGTCTGGATGCGCGCCACCTCCTCGGGGGGCGGCTCCAGGGAGGCGCTGCGGGCCCAGTCGGCGGACTGCGGCTCGCCGGCCATGATGATGATCTGGGTGGGGCGAGGGGGGGCGAGGGGGGCAAGGGGGGGGATGAGAATGAGGAGAGCACAGAAGCGAACGGGGTTGACCAGAAAGACAGGCGTTGTTTTCACCGGGCGCGCACTGGCATGGGTTCGGTGTTCCTCCTCCCTCGCCCCCTCCACCCCCCCTTTCCCCCACCTCCTTTGTCACGATCCGCGCCATCACCACGTTGCCCAGCACCCGCTTGGTGGCCTGCTGCTCGTCCATCAGCGCGTCCACAAAGGAGTTGAAGTCGCGCGTCTCCCGCCAGAAGGCGTACGCGTAGGCGTGGTGCGCGTAGGCGGTGAAGAGCTGGTCGGGGCTGACGTCCAGGATGCGGGCCAGCTCCTGGGAGGGGGTGGAGGGAGGCGCCGGTTGCACACTAGGCAGCACTTCAGCATACGCCCCTTCGCGTACCCCCTGCCCTTCTCTCCCGCCCCCACCCCGCCCGACTTCCTTTCTCCCACCTTGAGCTCCCCCAGCTTCCGCGCCCCGCACAGCGGCCCGATGGCGTGCGGCAGCGCCTCCGGCAGCAGCCGCGCCTCGTGCCGCTGCACCAGGCGACACAGCTCGGGAAGCAGCCAGGGGGCGGACAGGACCTGGGGTGGGGGGTGGGAGGGACACACAGGCAGCAGCAGCAGCGGCGGCATGTGTTCGAGAGGCTGTGTGCCAATCGGTACGACACCCTGGACTCCAGCTGACATCCCAAGCAGCAGCCAGACCAACACATGCACTCACACCGCCCTTCACATCCCTGGCATGCATGTCCTCCCCCCCCCCTCACCGAGCAGGCCACCTTGTTGAGCACCAGCGGCGCCAGCGGCCCCTCCAGCAGCAGCGCCGCGGGGGACAGCCCCGCGGAGCCGGTGAGGGACTCCAGGGCGGAGCGGGCGGCGGCGCGCAGCTGGGGTGAGGGGCGGGTGGGGAGGGGCAGGTTCAGACAAAAGGGATGGAGTCAGTGTAAGGAGTAAACCCCTGTGCGAACGGGCTGGACAGCAGGACATGCGGTACGGTGCCGCCGTGTTGCAGCCCCCACTTCCCCCCGGTGTCAGCTACCGAGCAGCAACGACAGCACCCCCCACCTGCCCCCGTCCCCCCCAACCTGCCCCCCCAAACCTGCCCCCCACCTGCGGCTCCGCCCCTCCCAGGCAGTCCAGCACCATCAGCAGCAGCGCGGGGCCGCTGTGCCGCCCCGCCAGCCCCACCGCCGCCGCCAGCAGCCCGCACCGCACCTCGGGTCGCAGCGCCGGCCGCGCCTCCACCACGCAGTGCTGCAGCTGCGCGGCCAGCTCGCGCTCGGCAGCAGCCAGGGCGGCGGGGTCTGCAGCGCCGGGGCGGCGGGGAGGAGGAGGAGCGGTACCGGCCGTAAGGATGAGAAGAAGCGCAGGCGCATCCGACAGGAGATGCCAGGAGTCGCGCAGACGGCAGCTAGGGTCATCTGCACAGCACCCAACGGAGCACACGAGCAAGCTCGGGACACGCTGCGGCACACACACACACACCTCTCGCACACACACCTGCACCTGCACCTGCAGCCGCCTGCTGCTGCTGCTGCTCCTTGTTGCCGCTGCCGCTGCCGAACATCTCCAGCAGCAGTGCGGGTCGCAGCAGGCGCTTCAGCAGCGCCGCCCCGCCGCCCCGCACCGCCCCGCTGGGGGAGCAGAGCGCCGCGAAGAGGATGCGGCGCAGCGCGGGGCCGCTGCCCGGCAGACTGGCGTCAGGGCAGCAGGACAGCAGGACCTGTGGAGGTGCAGAAGAGGGAAGCGAGGGCGCAGAGCGGGGGTGTGACGCTGCCTTCGAAGCTCACTGCCTCGGGTGCACCAGAGTAACCGAACGTCATGGGAGTTCCAATTAGGGTATCTACAGCCACCCCCCCCCCTCCTCCTCCCGTCTCCCCCGCCACTGCCACTCCCCACCTGCAGGGCGGACAGCGCCGCCAGCTGCACCGCCGGCCCCGCCCTGCCTGCCTCCGCCGCCACCCAGGGCTCCAGCAGCGGCAGCACCGACCCCAGCGCCGGCCACACAGGCGCCGGGGGCTCGCCAACCGCCTGCGTGGGGACGCAGGGGGCCCCCGGACCCGCACCGCCACCCCCACCCGCCTGCCAGGCGGCTTCGGAGGCAGCGGTCAGGGCGCCGGACAGGGTGGGCTGCAGCGGTGTGAGCCACAGACCGTCCGGCAGGTACGGCAGTGCCTCCGCCGCCGCAGTGGCGATGCGGGCCGCCTCCGCCGCCGCCGCGCCGGGCGGTCTGGGCGCCGCAGCGGAGGTGCTGGCTGGCGGCTTGGGCGCTGCGGATATGTCCGCCGCCACCTCCAGCAGGAGGGCTCGGGCCCGGCTGAGGCCCTGGACCAGGGACTGCGAGGCAACGGCGGGGCGAGGCGGTATCTCAGTGCAAGCAACGTATCACGGCACATCATGACACATGTGTGGGAACCACGGACCCTCTGGCCTCGCCAGCCACACCACGGCACGTGCGCCCCGCCGCCCCCACTGTCCACCTCGCCCCCACCCCGCTGCGGCCCACCTGCAGTACGGCCGCCGCCAGGTGGTGCGGGCGGCGGCAGCACAGCAGGGCCGCCAGGCTGCGCAGCCCGTCCGCCACCGCCGCCTCCGCACCCGCCCCCTGGTCGCCCTCCGGCTCCGGCCGCTGCTCCTGCCGCCGGCCCCCCGCCGCCGCCCGCAGCGCGTTTCCGAACTCCTCCAGCACCTCGGACAGTCGGTCGGGCAGGCTGGGGGGGTAGGGGGGCGGAAGGAAAGCAGGGGTAAGGAGGAACGGGAAAGGGGGAAGAGGGAATGCGACGCGCCAAGAGGAGACGAGGCAAGAGCGCCAGCACTGGACAGCAGCAACGGCAGCGACAGCATCACCACGACAGCTGCCCAGTGCGAAACCAGTGCAAGCCTGGCACACACACCCCATGCAGGCAAAGCTAGACATAGCAGCAGAAGCAGCTTTTAAGACCCAGGTAATCCCGGCTGACACGACAAGGACATACCAACACTCACGTGTTGTTGAACGCCACCCGCTGCTCCCCCGCTCCCGCCCCTCCCCCCTCCTGCCGCTCCTCCAGGGCCCCCTGCAGCACCGCCACAGGCAGCACCCGGGTAGCCACACACCGGCCCGCAGCGCCCAGCAGCGCAGCAGCAGCCAGCCGACCCTCGGAGGGGGCCTCGCGCCCCGCCCCCGCCCCCGCCAGCTGCGCCGCCAGCTTGGCGCAGCGCTCCATCGCGGTGAGGGCCGCCTGCAGACCCAGCGGCGGCAGGGGGCCCGGGGGAGCCGGCGGCGGCATCCCCTCCTCCTTGCCCGCATGGGCCTGCGGCTGCCCCGCCAGGTGCAGCCGGGCGGTCGCGGCGGCCCCCAGGCTGCATGCGGCCAGGCAGAGGGCGGTCTGCACCAGCACCTCAGCCGCGGCAGCCCCCGGGGCGACCTCCTCGCTGCCCGCGGCGGGGCTGAGAGGCCGGGTCAGGGCCTGTCAGAGGGGAGGGCGGCATTGGAGTGAGCCATCAGCAGGAAGCCCGATCAGTTGCATGCATGTGCAGCACGCAATGTCATTTGCGGAACCTCGCTGCGGGAGACCGGTCTCGCTGTGGGGACAAGTTAGCCCTCTTCCTCTCCCTTACCGGCACACATCGCAGTATGGCGACCACTGCTGCACTCAGCGCCGACGAGACGGCCACGCAGCCGCCGCCCACATCTCCGCCGACGTGGGTGCGCCTGGAGCCACCGCCCCCAGCCCCGGCCCCGCCGCCTCTAGCAGCTGCCCGGGACCCCACCGCGGCTTCAGCTCGCGGCCGCAGCACGGCACCCGCACGTTCCCGCAGCACTGCGAACAGTACGACACAACACACACGGCATGCGGCTGTACGAGCCGCTGCAGCAGCGTCCGGCAGCGGCTCCGCTTGCGGTATGTCCGGCGGTGGTGGCGGTGCGCCCTGGCCCCCCGCAGTTGCCCGCTGCGCCCACTCCGCCGCCGTCTGGGCGAGCAGCAGCAGCAGCTCGGGGCAGGCGGGCGGCAGCAGCTGGCACACGAACCGCTCCAGCTGGGACAGCGCGCCTGCACAGCCGCAGCGGAGAGAGAGGCAAAGGTCAATACGTTGCTGGACCGCATCCCATAGCAGTGCGAAATGGTTACATGAGAGAGGTCGGACTTGAGCTTGACGCCTACCTGCGGCGCTCGTGTCCACGACTTCACCCTCTTGCGGCGCCAGCCCCGTGACGAACCGTACGACGACGGCTGCACTGCCAGCCGCTGCAGCCGCGGGAGCCACGTTGTCCGAACTCCCCCGGGCGCCTCTGCGGCCGCCGGCAGTGCCGCTGCTGTCCGCCGGCGCACCGGCTCCGGCGGCCCCTGCGGCTGCGGCCCCTGCGCCCCCCTCATCGGCTGCGTCTCGGCCGCCTCGCGCCTCCGCCTGCGTGCGCTGCTTGGCGGCGAGCTGGCTGGCGAACATCTCGTGGAGGTTGCCAACTGGACATACGGCGAGTAGACATGCAAGGTAGAGGGGGTCAAGCGACATAGCTGTTGGTACATCACTCGAGTGGATTTGGATGCTGCAGGCAAACGCGTCGTTCCCTCTCCGCCAACTCGTACAACTTCCTCCTACAAAATTCCACAGCCGCACTCACACTTTGAGCCAGGGTGCTGCGACTGCTTGCCTCCTCCGCCCGCGCTGCCGGCCCGCCGCCGCTTCGCGGGCCGCTGCAACACCTCCTCCGCGGCGGTGGAGAGCGCCTCAGCCTCCGCATCCGCAGCAGCAGCCCTGCCCTGCCCGCCAGCACCGGTCGCCCCCCGGCCCCCGCCTGCAGCCTCTCTGCCGGCCCCCGCTGCCGCCTCCGCCGGCGCCCTAGGCAGCACCCTAGGCGGCAGGCTCAGGTGCGAGCGGACCGCCGCCCCGATGCACTCTGCGGAGGGTGAAAGCCAAAGCCACATCCCATCAAGAGATCAACCTCTGCACCTTCCGCCTGCCCCGTGCCATCCTGCCATAAACACATTTCCAATCTCCCCATCTACAAGCTTTCAAAAAAAAGCAAAAGCACCTCACCTGACACTGCCGGTTGCGCCAGCCACTGCGCACACAGCGCCCGACAGCCAGCAGCAGCAGCCGCGCTGCCCCCTCCCGCCGCCCCCAGCCGCTGCGCCTCAGGCGGCACCGCGGGCAGGCGCAGCAGCAGCCCCAGCAGCCCCCGCTCCAGCGCGAGGGGCAGCAGGTGCGGGCAGGCGGCCAGGCAGGCGTGCAGGCGGGGCAGGTAGGCCTCGTGCGCGGGAGGGGGCTGCGGGGGAGCGGCGGGCAGAGCTACGCCACCACCCGCGGCGGCAGCGGGTGACTGCGTCGAGGCAGAGGCGGAGGCGAGGCAGGCGCGCAGCACTACGCTGCAAAGCCTGTGTTACGGTGGATGGAGGTAAGAGGAGGTAGAGTTAGAAACTTAGAATCCCTCAGTGCGTTGTGCAACTGAGATGAAGACAAGGAGGAGCGCTGGCATCGCACCACACGCCTGATGCTCCTACACCCCAGCCCCCACCCCTCCGGGAGCACCCCACCTCTCCGCGAACGGCGCCAGCAGTCCCGCCGCCGCCAGTGCGCTGCTGCTCGCCTCCAGCGCCCACCCCATCGCCGCATGCCAGGCGGAGGCGTCGGCAGGGGTCGCCGCGGAGTCCGCTGCCTCGGCCCCGCCGGCTGCAGCAGCGGCAGGGGGCGGCTGCCGGCGGAGTTGCGGCGGGGAGTCGCCCACATCCACCGCGCCGTCGCACCAGATCTGTACGGCACGCATGGGAAGGGGCATCAGCTGCAGCCGTGTGAACACGACGCGTCCTGACCCACATAACTGCTTCCTCCACCACTGCTCCCTTACCATGCCCAAGCCTCTGTACCAGACCCCGGCCCTACTCCCAACCCTCCCTCCGCCGCACCTCCAGCAGGCTGAGGGCCACATGCAGCAGCCCCTCCGCGGCGCCGCCCTGCACCTGCGCGCCCCCCTCCAGCTCCGCCAGCCGCGCCGCGCACTCCAGCAGGCGCACCTGCCGGCGCGGCTCGCAGGTGGCGCCCACCAGCAGCTGCAGCAGCGCCTGGGGGTAGGGCCCGGGGAGGTGGGGTTTGGGGGCGGGGGGTGGAGGCGTGTGAGAAGCAGGCGCAACAGGGGGATGAGGAGGCATGACGGAGAGGCGCACGACTTGGGTCGTGCAAGGAGATGTCCAGCGGCTCACAGGCGCCACCACACGGACCCAGCCCCCGAGGTCCAACCCACATTCAGCCCCCGCCGCCCCACCCACCTGCGGCACCAGCGGCGGCACCAGCGGCGCCAGCAGGTGCGGGCGGTGCTGCAGCAGCGCACCCAGCAGCGCGCAGCCGGCATCCGCGGCAGCCTGCAGCGCAGGGCGGGGCAGGGCGGGGGCAGGCAAAAGGTCGCAAGCGCTACCGGTAGGTCGCACGCAGGGTCGCACTGCACCCTCCAACACCACCCACCGCGCCACCCCACCCCACCTACCAGGCACTCCGACACCGTCCCCAGCTGCACCGTCAGCTGCACCGGCCCACCGGACCCGCCGGCAGGGCCCGCAGCTGCCTGGCCCTCGTCCGGGTCCGCGGGGGCCTCCGGGGCCGCCCCCTGCTGCCCGCCTGCACCCGCTCCGCCTCCCGGGGCCTGCTCCCCTGCGTCCTGCCCCTGCTCCGGACCCGGCGTGCGGTGCGCCGCCTTGCTCCGCGCGCACAGGCACTCGAACGCACTCACGACCGGCCCCAGCCCCCCTGGCGCCGCAGCCTCACCCCAGCTGCTGGCCGGCAGAGAAAGCAGCAGCAGCTGCTGCTCGGCGTCTGCAGCGGCGGGTGCGCGGGTGCACGGGTCGCAAGGGGTAGATGTTAGTCAGGACGGTGGAGATGCGGCGGGAGCTGTATCACACGAATAACAGCTGTGGCTTCATAACACGCCATCCTAATCTCCGAGCGTGCCATTTCCCATTTCCCGCCTTGCCGCCTTTCCCTCCCCTCCTTCGTCCCGCTCCCCCCTCCCCCCTCCCCCCCACCCAGCAGCAGCTCCATGGTCCCCGCCGCCAGGTCCCGCAGCAGCTCCCGCCGCTCCCCCGGCCCCGCCGCCAGCTCCACCAGCCGCAGCAGCAGACCCACCATGCGGTCAACAAGCGACCTGGGCAGGGGGGGAGGGGAGGAGGCAGGGGAGGGGGGGAGGGGAGGAGGCAGGGGAGGGAGGAAAGGGGGAGGCAGCTGCGGGTGGGAGGCTGTGTGCGCGGGTCTCCGTCCGTGTGCGGAGGGCGCAGCAGCCGACCCCGACCCAGTCGCGTCCGACCCAAATGACCCAAATTGGCAATCACATTTGAGGCGGAGGACGGAGGACGGACAACAGCGGACCCGCCCCCTGCTCCCCCCGCTTGCCTGTATCTGCCTGCCGCCGCCACCAGGAGGCCCAGCAGGCTGCACAGCGTGGCGGTGTCCAGCCCCTCCTCGCCGCAGAACACGGTGGGCAGCCGGTCGACCACGAAGCTGGCAACTGACAACACCGTCACAACGTCCTGCTGGAGACCTGGGAGCAAAACGTGGTGGGGATAGGGACAACGTGTAAGGAGAGCGCAGTCATGGATGGACAAGCGTAACCGAGTGAAGGGCGAAGGGCGACTACGTTAAGGACAGCCTGCAAGCGGCTAAACAGAGACGAGTGTGTCAGCTTACCTCCACCGTGGCGACTGGCATCCGCACACGCGTTCAGGAGACCGGTGATGCCGCTGCGCAGCTTCATGACTAGTGGGTCGCTCTGGCTGGCTTGGCTCTGACCGCTAACACCGAGCGCCGCGCTTAGGGCAGCTTGCAGGTCCTACAACGCGCAGACGGTGTCAGACATTGCAAAACAAAACACTGCCTTCATACAAGGAACGAGAGTCTCAACAAATTGAATTATGGACGTCAGAGTCTCACCAGTAACAGTCGCGAGTTAATTGCTTGGGTTGTGTTCGTTCCGGCATTTCCAACATGAACTCCTGCATGTCGGGGCTGGCCTCCTGGAGGGTTATCCCTGATATGGGTAGCCATTGCAAACGCGTTGCTGTGTGCAGCTTCCTTCCTAATCCTTGGTTGTGCACATATAGCTCCACGCTAGCAGGCTACAGTGGAGCGACTGTGTCATGTGCTCATGAACCCCAGGTTAGGAGTGTGAGTCTAGTTAAAAAGGAAGCACGGTTATGCAGGTACTGAAACCTTCGTGGGCAGACTGTGCTTTGGCAGAAAGAAGCGATCCGCGAGGAAACCTAAAAGATAAAACAAGGCAGAGCTGCTGCAATCTGCTGCATCAGGCCTGATGATTTCCCTATGTTACAAAATGCGCGTATTTCCTAGCCCTGCGCCCTGTGTCGCGGGCGCCGAGAGCCCGAGACGGTAATGCCGTACAATGTTTTGGCGCGTACCCGCATTCGGCAACAAAGTAAGACCCAGATGAAGCGGTGCATCACAAATGCTTATACTTATTGCTTGTAACAAGTGACAAGACCTGTCGCTGCGAGTTCTGAGTGCTTTCCTGTAGGCCGCGGACCAATAATGGCAGGAAGCCTCGTCCGCTTCACTCATTGACCCTGCCCGGGCCTCGCCCCAGGTCCTATCCGCTCCCGCCCCGGACCCCCTCCTACCGCTACCCCCGCAGCCTCCTCCTCTCTCCTACCGCTACCCCGGCAGCCTCCCTCTCCCCTCTTCTACCGCTACCCCAGCTGCCTCCCCTCTCCTACCGCTACCCCCGCTGCCTCCCCTCTTCTACTGCTGTACTGGGCTAAGGGAATGCCTTTGGGCTACATGGGGACCTTGGGACAAGCCCGGACACTGCTGCTATTCGCGTATCATAGAGCACTGCGCTGCTGCTGTCTGTTATGCGGCCAACTGCCTCATGCGACACGTGCCATGCAAGAGGGGCCACACGGAAGGTTCCCTCCCCTCCATGGCTTTCGCCAGGAGGGGAGGGCAGAGAGCGGATTACATGGCGTATACCAGCAGATAGGCGTCAGGCTATATGCCCGTATAAGCTACTGCAGGATGGTCAGGAGCTAAAATGCAAGGTGCCTTTCCACTGAACTTCTCCATCCACAGCAGGACTCAAACAAGCCTAACGCAAACTGAAGCACAGCGGAAAGCCCCACGGGGCGCCACACCATACACGGCCCCTGGGTCGCACACGGAACTGGTGCTTCATAGCAGCCGGAAACCCAGGCCTATTGAAGAACCATAAGAGCACACAAGACCGGGTGCATGATCAATGAGCTGCCCGCACTCATGCCGGCCCCACTGGGCGCTACATGCTCCCATGCAAGCCCCTTCACTGATCCCGTCCAGGCCTGCACCTGCCACACTCGGCTTGGGGCGTAAGGGTAACACTTGCTCCGCACAAGGCCTTCACTCGCACTGCCTTGTCCCTGAGGGAGTTGAACCCTCCAGCTGCCTTGTTAGGCAGCAGCCCAAGGAACAATCCTTCGTAAAAGGGGCGGCTGCGGTTCAGCGTACTCCGCCGCCTCTGTCGTGCTCTGGTCTACCCAACAGGACTTCGACCATCTGCGCCCCTAAAGTTCATGGCCTCAGCCGCTGTTGATGCGACTCAGACTCTGCCTCAGACGGAGCTTGTCGCCAGCGACCTTGTGTCCAGCTATCGTCCTCTGGACGACGATGATAGGTACGTGGTCGAGCAAGGACAATGGTACCTGCAAAACACAGCATAAAGGACGGGTGATTCCCTTACCGATATGAGGCAGCGGATACGGCACTAAGCATGAGCCATGTATGGAGTGGAAGGTGCTCCTGTCCCATGCGACAGGCCGCCATTGGGACAGCAACCTTTGCCCACGCTGCCGGCCCAATAGACATGCCGCATGCAGCGGTAGTCAAGCGCGTGGCCGAAGCTTGCTCTCAGCCCGGTCATTGTAACCGTCCCAACCGCCGTCGCAAGAAGGCACGCCGAACGTTCCAACTTCCCCTGACGCAGTTGAGTACTAGTCCCATGCCCCAACATCTACTGGCGCTCCGACTTGCCTGGATGCTGCAGGTAAGCGTGAAGAATGCATTGGTTGCGTAGGTGTCTTGCACGTGGTCGCGTAGCCAACTAGCCTTGGTCATTGTTGAGCGCGTGCCCTGGTCGCCAAGATACCGGTAGCCATGAAGCGCTGCCTTTTGCATCAGTGACCTGCGTGAAATGCAGGTAACCATATATGGATCAATAATGGCAACGTTATGTGCAGAGCTTTCAGCAGGCCATGACTTCGCAGCCAAGGCATGGCGTAATAATGATAGTGTGCACTAAAACAGGCACCCTGCAGTCGCATATTGCAGTGGATTGCCTTGGCCCCGACACACGCTCTTGCTCGCTTCTGCGTCCTACGCCATTTTTGGCCCTCCTGAGGCGTCCCAAGTACGTGTTGGTAAGAACCTTGGATGGATGAGTACGCTTTTGTGTCATCTCAGACTCGCAAGCGCTGCTTCGCTGTAACGCAAAACACACTTTGGTGGAATTACTCTGCTTCTTACGCCACCACGCGACCTATATAGACGTGTTAGGTGGTACGATAATGATCGAAAGTGTGACTCGGATGATGAAGCTCTATAGGTGCTAACTTCAAATTAAGATCATTCTATTTTTCTGTGTTTGTGAACTGCACTTAAGTATTATCCTTTATCAGTCTTGGGAGGAGGATAAGTTGCCATGATGGAAGGCCAAGCTTCGGGCAAGGAGCTTGTGGTGCGAATCAACGGGCAGGACTATAGCGTGCCACCCGAATTAGCGAATGCTCCGCTGGCATCCTTCATAAAGACGAGGACGCCGTTTAAGGTACAGTCCGCGGGCGGTTGACGGAGAAAGACAGCTAAGGCTGGATTGTCCCTTGCATCTTCTTTGTCGACTCGTTCTACCTTCCCCTATACATGTCTTCATGCTGAAATAATTGTTACACCAGACGCTTGGTAGTTGGTTGCTGCCAACTCGTTATCCCACGACGACGCATGTGCCGACTTCGCGTTTAAACATGATATCCGGCCAGACAAGTATGTTAACGCTTGCAGAGAACAGGCGCCTGTGGTGTGCTTGCGTTGGCCATTGGCTGGCAACCGCTTGCCGTGGGCCCGAACACTTCATTACCAGCATGTTTTAAGCAAACACACGTTTAATGTCTCTCAGTAATCTCAGTTCAGATGTTTGCTCGGGCGCTCCTCTTACCTAACTGACGTCATGCTAACAATCCGTCTTCGCTGCAGAGCGTGAAAGTTGCGTGCGGAGAAGGCGGTTGCGGCGCATGCACCGTTGCAGATGTAGAGGAACGCGATGGTGGGCCCAGTGACTGCGTGTTTTGAGTCGACATGCCACTTGACCTTTGAGATTCCCTTTAATTGTTTCGTTTGCCGTCTTAAGTGCGGTAGTCAGGATGACAGCATCATCCGTCCGTAATGCTTCCTCCTACCGTTGCTGCTCCGCCCAAACCGCGTCCTCCTGCTGTTCTTTCCTCCTCATCAAGGCGGACGTTGCTACCCCTCGTACCCAGACCGCTGCCCTTCCCCTCATCCCTGCCAGGACGACCCTACCTGCGCACCTTCAACTCCTGCCTCGCGCCTGTCTACTCCGTTCGCGGCCGCTCGCTGCTCACGGCGGAGGGACTGCCGGCAGCGGCGGCGGCGGGCGGAGGGACGTCCTTGGTGGCGGGTGAGGCGGCGGGGACGAGGGTTGGCGCCTGGAGTGGGGCCCGGCGATGCAAGGGAGCACCTGGGTGCACAGCGCAGCTGAACCCTAACACCTCCTCCCAACTTAATTCCGCATACACCTCTGTTAGCTTGTACTTTGCGGTTCACATGCGAACCTATCCCAACTGCTTGCTCTTATTTCCGCTCAACTATGCACACCAGTTTCCTTGTGTCGCTTGTTCCTCTTCACGCGCATCCCCCCACACGCCCGAAGCTCTGAACCAAGAGTCACGTGCGGCTCCCTGCCCTGCCCTGCTGCCGTCTCCCTCCTCAGACCGCCTGGCGTCCTTCCACGCCAGCCAGTGCGGCTACTGCACCCCGGGCTTCACCGTCGCGGCGCACGCGGCGCTGCACAACGCCGCCGCCACTGCCGCCGCCAGCCCAAGCGGCCACCACAGCCATCACCACCGCGGCGAGCACGCCAGCTGCGGCGGCGGCGGCTGCGACGGCAATGGTGGCTGCAGCAGGTCTGCCGGCGGCGACCGGGGCGCCAATGCAAGCGGCGGGTGCGGCGGCGGGCTGCTGGCCGGTGAGGAGCTGCGTCGGGCGCTGGAGGGCAACCTGTGCCGCTGCACCGGCTATCGGCCCATTGTGGCCGCTTGCAGGGTGAGGGGGCGGGGGCGGGTTGCCAGCAGCGGGGTTGCAGGTGCATGCGGGGTAGTGTTTGGTTGACATGCGTAGAGGAGATGCTAGGCACACCCCTAGTACCCGAGATAGGGCTGCCCTGCTCCTCACCCCTGACCTGCGCACACAAGCTGCCCCCTGCCTGCCCCCGTCAAGAGCCTGGCGGAGGAGGTTGTGGACATGGAGGACCTGCTGGGGCCGGCAGCTGCGGGGCCTGCGCCGGCAGCAGCGCCGCCGCCGCCTGCAGCTGGGCTCCCGTTGGAGGAGGTGCCGCTGGGCCCGGGGCAGCTGCTCAAGGTGAGGCCCGCGTACGGCAACACGTACGACATACACGTTGTAGGCAATTCGTACAGGGCGCTTTTATAAATGACATTACCGCAGCTGCCGCGATGGCATCACGGCCTCTGCGTCTGTAGTCTCTCCTCCCCCTCCTTAACTGTCCCTTTGCGTCCTCCTGCGCCCCCTCCGAACCCGCCTGCCGACCAGGTGCCCCGCTCCCTGGAGCAGCTGCTGGCGGAGGCGGGGCGGCTGGCGGCGGAGGAGGCGGAGGGGGGGGCGGGGGCGGGGGCGGCCACCGCAGCTGGCGGCAACGGCTCCCGCGCCGGCCCCGCCGCCCGCGGCCCCCCCTCCTGGCGTCTGGTTGCCGGCCACACGGCGCACGGGGTGTACAAGGACTGGCCGGCGGGGGAGGCGGTGCTGCTGTCGCTGACGGAGGTGAGGGGGGGAGGAGGGGAGGGGAGGCGGGGTCTGGGTTTGCTACGAGGATTTAGGAGGACTGTGGGAGTGGGGATGGTAGGATATGACATACTCTGGGGAAGTCCTGGCGTGCGGGCCTTCTACTGAGGAGGACCCGGGGAAGTGCGGGCGATGAGGACAAGGGCAAGGAAGTAGCGGTGAGCGTTCTAACGTCAAGACCAACCCCAAGGAATTCCAATGGTATGCGGCGTGTGTGCGTGCCGCACGTTGTGCCGTTGCAACAGGTCCCGGAGCTGCGCTGTCTGGAGCTGGAGACCCACCGCGGCGTGCCGTACCTCCGCATCGGCGCAGCCGTCACACTGGAGCTGCTGGCGGCGCAGCTGCAGGAACTGGCAGCCGCTGCCACTGCACCCTACACCGCTCCCGCCGCTGCACCCACCGCTGCTGCGGAGGGTGACCCCACCGCTGCCGGAGGCGCGGGGAAGCCACCACATGACAACAGCAATGCCGTCAGCGGCAGCGGCAGCAGCAGTGCGGCCAGGCTGGCGAAGCAGCTCCTGACAGCTGCGGCGGCGGAGGCGGAGAGGGGGGCGGGCGAGTGTGCTGCTGAGTGCGCTGCTGCTGCTGCTGCTGCCGAGCCACATGGCGCCGCTTCGTGCCTCGGCGGTGTGCGGCAGTGGGCGGCGGAGACGTCGGCGCACCTCCGCCGTATCGCCGGGCCGCACGTCCGCAACGCTGCCTCGGTGGGTCCCCGGGTGCCGGTTCGGGCAGCCATGCGGTGCCCGCTCCGCACTACCGGTGTGTTGGCAGCCAGGAGGGGTGCTGGCAGCCAGGAGGGGTGCTGCACCCGGAGCACCGCCCTGCGGACTGTCGCTTGCGCACTGCCCCTCCCATGCCACTGTACCTCCCTGATAGCTCCTCTCAGAGTCCTGATGTGCTGCTGCGCCAGCGGACGCTGACGGTACTACTCCCCACCCCCCCACCCACCCCAGTTTGTCAGTGTTTCTTTATTTTTGCCCCCCCCCACCCCGTGCCTCAGGTGGGCGGCAACCTGGTGATGGCGGCCGAGCGGGCGCTGCCCAGCGATGTGGCCACCGTGCTGGGGGCAGCAGGTGCGCGGAGGGCGGGGGTGGGCAGGGCGGTTGGGTGGTTGGTTCCGGCAGCGAGGTGGGCCCTGGCAAGTAAGTTAGGCATGTGGCGGCTGACATTGGCCGCCAATGTGGGCAAGCATGGTCCCATGCTCCATCCTGCTCGCATGTGAAGCAAGGTAGCACCCCCTGATGCCTCCCGGCTGCCGGAATCGTGCGTGGACAGGCGCGGAGGTGGAGCTTCGGCTGGTGGCTGCTGATGCGCCGACCCACGGGTCCGTCGTCCGCGCTAACCTTGTGGACTTCGTCGCAGCTCGCGGCATGGTGCCGTCCGGCTGCGGGTACATCCTGACGGCGATCCGCGTCCCGCTGCCACCAGCAGACCCACGTGTCAAGTTCTGGAGCCAGCGCATTGCCGAGCGCTACAGCAACGCCGCCGCCGTGGCGAACGCCGCCGTTATGGTGCGACTCGCCCAACCAACGGCAGCAGCTACGGACCACACCGATGGCGGACCTGCAGTGCCAATGGTGGAGGATGTACGGATTATCATCGGCGTACGTACGGCAGCTGACAGGGGCGGCGGTGCTGGCGGTGCTTCCGGCGCGCAGAAGGCTGTGGCGGCTCATAACGCCAGGAAGCTGCAGGACGCCTCGGCGCTGCTGCTGGACGGCTGGCTCTGCCGCCGCGCGGCTGCCGCTGAGGCGGCGCTGCGAGGCCGGCCCGCCTCCGTCGCCTCGGTGGCGGCGGCGCTTGCGGCGTTGGTGGGTGGGGACTTGGCGGCGACGGCGGCGGCGGGGACGCCGGCAGCCGCGGTAGCTGAGGGCTTGGTGGCCCAAGGTCTGATGGCGTGCTTGGGCCTGGCGGTGGCGGCTGGCGGCAGCGCTACCGCCGCGGAGGCTGGCGGGGGGTGCGGGCGCGCAGGGGAGGAGCGCACTGCACCCTCGCCGGCGCGGATGGCGCCGCCGTCTCTGGTGGCGGGTCGTCAGAGCCTGCCGGACCCCGTTGATGCGCTGGCGCCGGTCACTCAGCCCCTGCAGAAGCTGGGTGCGAAGCTGCAGGTGAGTTAAACGCGGGTGCTGGAACGACTGTTCCGCTTTGACAGGATGCGGAATAGAGTTGAGGTGCAGAGAAGCTTCTGGATGTGGTGCTGGGTCTTGGCTTCTTGTTAGCGTCCCCGCCGGCTTGGGCGCGGCCTACGCATGAGCAAAAGCCGTCCCAGTATCCCCTTACTTGACTTCCCGTCCTCGACGCACCCTCCCCCCTCACAGGCCTCCGGCACTGCGCACTACACCGAGGACGCGCCGCTCCACTCGGGGGCGCTGTACGGCGCATTCGTACTCTCATCCCGCGCCGCCGCCAGGGTGGCGGCGGTGGACGCCACCGCGGCTCTGGTCGTACCCGGTGTGGTGCGCTGGCTGGGGGCGGCGGACCTGCAGGACCTGCCCGGGGCGGTCAACCGCTACGAACGAGCGCCGCCGCCGCCGCCAGCTGCTGATGCGGGTGCTGGTGGTGGCAGCGGCGGTGGTGACATGTGGCCGAGCGGCCCTGAGCCGGTGTTCCTGGCTGTGGGGGAGCGGTGTGCGTATGCGGGTCAGCCGGTTGGGCTGGTCCTCGCCACAAGGTAGGCTGGGGCTGGGGCCTGGGAAGGAGGGAAACCTGTGAGCGGCTCCCTTTCCTGGTCTTGCGATTCCCTGCTCAACCCTCCCAACCGCCAACATTCTTCCCATCCCTCGTGTACGACTGGATCCCGCGTGCCACCCGCGGTGCAGCCCCTGGGCAGCGCAACGCGGCGCCAAGGCCGTTACCGTGCAGTACAGCGACAAGAGCGGCAGCAGCAGCGGCGGTGGCGGCGGCGACACGGGCACGGGTCCGTTGCTTAGCATTGCTGACGGCGTCCGCGCCGGCTCCTTCCACCGCGTGCGGGACATCATGGTGTGGTGCAAGCCCGGCAGCAGCTACGAGGGGAACAGCATCGTGGTCGCCGGCGGAGGCAGCGTACAGGAAGCGCTGGCGGAGGCGGGGGCCGTGCCGGCGGCGGCGGTGGCGGAGGCGGCGCTGGGGGGCTCTGCAGCGGCGGAGGCGGCAACCGCGTCACCGCCGCCGCCACCGTCAACGTCGGCCAGCCGGGTGGTGAGTGGTCGCTACAGCATTCCCTCCCAGCTGCATTTCTACATGGAGACCCAGAGCGCGGTTGCGTGGCCGGACGAGGACGGCAGCCTGGTGGTGCACAGCAGCTGCCAGGGGCCCGACATGGTGCAGGTGGGGGGCGGCAAGGGGAGGGGGGAGGGGGCATGCGGGGGTATACGGGTACCACAGCAAGACCTATAACGCAAGCGTCGCAACAAAAGCGCAGTTGCCGGGCTGAAGAAGTGACATTTCTCAGGTTTCAATCCGTGACCCGGTAGACGGCATAACACCCCTTGCGGACTGCTTCTCAGCAATCAGCATCTCCCCTTAAAAACTGCTACACGGTAACGGCCGTAACGCCCGCAGGCCGCTGTCGCAACAGCCCTTGGCCTGCCGTACAACAAGGTCACCGTGCGCTGCCGGCGTGTGGGAGGTGCTTTCGGCGGCAAGGCAACCCTGTCGCGCCGGGTCGCCGTGGCCGCCGCCGTGGCCGCAGCGGCGACAGGACGCCAAGTCAGGTGAGCTAAGGTGCCGTACATCAAGGTATCGACACTGGAAGTCTGTTGCCTCAGCTGCGTGTGGCCCTTTCCCAGCTCCGCACCTTGACCCCTCTCCGGCTCTCCTGAATGTAGGATCCAAGTGCCGCGCAACGTGGATGCAGTAATGAACGGCGGCCGGTGCGATGTGGATGTGTCGTACGTCGCCGTCGTGTCCAACGACACGGCAGCGACGACTGCCGATTGCAGCGCCGAGGCGACCCATGGGTCACCTACGGCTGCCGCGATGCCCCGGCTGCGCGCGCTGGACATCCACGCGGTGCTGCTGGGCGGCGCCTTCCTGGACCTCAGCTGGCTGGACGTGATGGGCCTCACGTTGACGGTGGAGGGGCTGTACGACATACCCGCCATCAGGTGGGGCTGGGGCTTACCTCCTAGGTTGTGTGTGCAGTAAGGAAGGGTCTGGGAGGAAGGCCAGATTAGCAAGGAACGTTTCATAGTCCTTTCGCCGTATGTAGTCTTAGTCATCCACAATTGCCCTCTGCTACATTGCCCCCCTCCCTGGGCCCCTCCTCCCACGGCCGCAGGGCCGAGGTGGCGCTGACTCGCTGCCACCTGCCTCCCCGCACCGCTGTCCGCGGGCCGGGCGAGGTGGAGGGGACCATGATCATTGAGCAGGTGGGTGCAGCTGGTGTGTGGCTGGGGGGAGGTGCCGGAGGTCGCGTCTGGGGCCACATCTCACCAACCCGCCTAGTCCTACACGCACTCCTCCCGGTCGCCCGCCTTCGCACACCCCACTTTTGATAACCCACCGGCCTGCATGCCAGCACAAGTACTAACAGGCATCCAACCACCCACTGCCTCACCGCACCTGCCGCACCTGCCGTACCAGATCATGGAGCACGTGGCGGCTGAGCTGGAAGTGGACCCGGAGGCCTTCCGGGCGGCCAACTTCCTGCGCTGCCCCGACCAGCCGCAGCAGCAGCAGCAGCAGCTGCAGCGGCAGCCACCACAGCCCTCCGCCCTGCTTCCGGTGCGGAAGGAGGGGGATGCCGCGGCGGCTCCCACGCAGCCTCGCACGCCCCCCCAGGCGGAGTCGCCCCCGCGGCAGCCCAGCCCCCAGCAGGGCGAGGTGGAGGTGGAGGCGGGGGCGGGGGCCGCAGCGGCGGAGGCTGCGGGGGACGGAGCAGCCATGCTGGCGGAGGGTGCGGAGGCTGCGGTGGCGGCGGCCTCGAAGCCTGAGACAGAGGAGCCCGCGAGCAAGCCTGGCGAGGTGCGATCATGCCGCTTTCGTCCTGCACGGCTTGGTGTGCGCGAGGCATGTGTCGTACGGCTCCTCATCATGCCGTGCAAGCTGCCCGGTGCATTTGCTTGTAGCTTCCTGCTTCACGACCGTCATACCTACTGAATCCTTTCCAACGGACCACTACGTACCGCTTTCTGACCCCTTTCACACCTCGCGCTCACGGTCGGCTGCTTTGTTTCCATGCCATGGAACAACCAGGTGACCCATGGCGCCGCTCCTCCTGCCCCCGCCCCCGCACCGGTGGTGACCTCCCCGCTGGGCAAGCGCATCCCCGCGCGCCTCTACACGCTGCCCCGCATGTGGGGGCGGCTGATGCGGGGGGAGGGCTGGAGCCGGGTCAAGGTGTGCAGCTCAGCCGGGGTACTGGGAGCTGGGCTACCGTGATGGCTGCAGCCTGGGGGCATGATGAACCGGCTTTGGCTTCACTGAGCTGTCACATGATGCCCCCCTGATGTACCGGTAGCCCTGATATGCCTCCTCCGTGTTGTCTCCCTGCGTCGCCTCCAGGCGGAGGTTGCGGCCTTCAATTATGCCAACCTGTGGCGCAAGCGGGGCGTGGCGCTGTTGCCGGCCAGGTGGGGGGAGGGGTGGCGTGGCGGGGGGGGGGAACTCACAGCGGGAAGGGGAGGCGGGGGAGGACCCAACTGCTTGCACAGCATGCGATGTCATGCTAAGAGGGCCCTCCGGGAGCAATGCGCTTGCGGGTGGTGGCTGTCCGTTCGGTGCGGGTGACACGACGGACCGTCACCGGGAAGCCGCGTGTCGGGGAAGTAAGCCGATGGCGCCGCGCAGGGGGGCCGGCAGAGCGGTGGTCCGGGTCGCTGATATGGTGGTTGGCGCCCGCACCTTACCATGTTGTCAACGAATTGATTACTACGCTGCTGCTCCCGGCGTGTCATGCTTGGGAGAGGGAGAGGGCTCGTGGAACGGTGCACTGCGCCTCTGCGTACCTGCATCTCCAGCCTTTGTTGCATGCATGGGTTCACCCCCTTCTTCAATTTTGTAGTCGACTTATCTTCACCTTCATACAGCCTTTCGTCCATATCCAGCTCAGCCATCGCAGCTATCAGCCTCACTGGGCGCATACCTGCTTTTCCTCGTGTTCCTTGTCAACCCGTCTTCTTTCAAACTAACGTTTCGGTACGTTATCGCCTCCAATTCTCCCTTGCTATGCAGGTTAGTCAGGGTTCGCACTAGTGGGTGGGCTGGGCTTTGTTGGACCCATGGGTCATTGCGAGGGTCGGGCAGGGTGGGATGCTTTGGTGCACACAGCCGCATGACAGCCGCAGCTAAGCAGCGGAGCTTACATACGTTATGCTGTCGACAGAATTGCAGCAGAGATAGCAGGTGCAGCGCAGGGGAGCCGGTTATCACAGTAGCAGCCGACTTTTATTCGCCAATACAGAGCGATCTCAAATCACATTGGCAGCCGCCATGGAGCTTACAATACGGTTTGTTATTGATTAATGCTACTAACTACAATAAATTGCTATCCCTAAAATCCAGCCTGGCCGCCCCTCTGCCCCCCCCCCCGCAGGTACGGCATGTACCGCGGACGCAAGCCCGCGTACGTGAGCCTGCTGCCGGATGGCACGGTAACGGTGGCGTGTCACGGTGTGGAGATGGGCCAGGGGCTCTTCACGAAGGTCGCGCAGGTGCGGGGTCGGTCGTGGAGGTGCGGCGGGAGGGTGGGATGCATGCGCCCGCAGCGGCTGCCGGCTGGCTTGCGCGTCTGTCTATTTGCAGCTGCCGTGGGATAGACAGTCGGATAATGGTCGGGTATGCGCGGTTCGCGTCCAATGGCGACATCGGCAGTGAGCCCCGTTGCCCGTGTGCCTGCTGTGACCCCACTGCGCTGCCCCCCCCATCCCGGGCTCCGTGTGTGTGTGTGTGTGTACGGCAGGTGGCCGCCCAGACGCTGTCGGAGGCGCTGCCGCCCTCGCAGCGGCCGCTGGACATGCGGTGCATCAGGTGGGTGGGTGGGTGGGTGGGTGGTGATGTCAGCGGGTGATGGCAATCCATCAGGTCGCCGACGAGCCGTGCTGTGCCCCGCAGCTCCGTGCGTGCCATGCCACCATTCGCCATGCAGCGCACCCTGATGCAGCTGCTGCTGCTGCTGCTGCTGCTGCTGCTGCTGCTGCTGAGCCGCGCACTTACACATCCTGATTCCGCCCCCTCCCTCCCCCACCCCCTCCAGGATCGCCGACAACAGCACGGAGCTGCTTCCCAACGGCGGCGTGACGGGCGGCTCCACCAGCAGCGAGCTGTCCTGCGTGGCGGTCAGGCTGGCGTGTCTGAAGCTGGTGGAGGGACTGCAGGTGGGTGTGTAGGGGGGGCGCGTGGGGGGGTGTGGGGGGTGGGTGCCGGGGTTGAGAAGCGCCGCTTCATGTACCGGTATGTTGGCACTCATCCGGCATCAATAGTTGCTCGTATTCATGTCCTGACGTGCCTAGCCCGCGTTACCGGTGCGGAGGTGCCCGCATACCGCATACCCTCTACCCACGCAGAAGGTCGCAGTCCCCAAGATGGCGGGTCGCGAGGACTACACCTTCAAGGTAGGGACGCACCCCAGCGCGCTCCGAGTGCTAGTGTTGCTGTTGCTCCAAGGCTAAGAGGTATTTCTGAGGAGGACTCTTATGACCCGTGGATCACCCGGGCCCTAATGGTTCCTCTCCCCATTGCTTCAGGACCTGGTGGCTGCCATGATGCGAGGACCGGAGTCCCTGGTGAGTGGCTGAACGGGGTGACCCGTGGGTCGGTGGGTCGACGGGGAACAACATGGAAAGAAAGGAAGGTGGGCGGACCGGCAGAAATGTAATGGCGTACGTGGCGTAGGTTGCGGAGGCGGTTTGCTGGGTGGCGCCTTCTTGCTGCCCCCCCACTCACTCCTCGCCCCCCCCCCTCCCCGCACCTCACCTGCCCTCACAGGCGCCCATGTCGGCATTCGCGTGGGGCGGGCAGGCGGATCTGCCGGAGAGCAGCAGCAGCAGCAGCAGCGGCCAGGGAGGAGGTGCAGGGGGTGCAGGGGGTGAGGGTGGTGAGGGTGGAGGTGATGAGGGCCCCCTGGAGCCGCTGGAGCCCGAGTACCACGTGATGGGGGTGGCGGGGGCGCTGGTGGAGGTGAGTGGGGGTTTGGGGGTGGTTGGAGTTGGGGATGGGAGGGAATGGGTGTTCCGCACTGGGCTGGGGAGGTACATGAGGTGGATGGGGCGCAGTAACGGGGCATCCAGAGCTGGGAAGGGAAGGGACCTCCACAACCTGCTGACCGGGGTGCCTGACATGCGGCTGTCCCACCTGCTCCCACCCCCACCTGCCCCCACCCCCACCCTCCCCCCTACCGCTGCCCGCCTGCCAGGTGGACGTGCTGACGGGCGAGCGGCGGGTGCTGCGCGCTGATGTGCTGTTCGACCTGGGTCGCCCGGTCAACCCGGCGGTGGACTTGGGGCAGGTGGGTGGGGGCCCGGGGGGGTGGGGGCCCGGGGGGGTGGGGCAGGAGTTGGACGCGCGTTGACATGAGGGTCGGATCAGTATCCCGTCCATCTAGGGAGCAGTCCAGATGGCCTTGCCGCCGTACCCACTGCACCGTTTCGCGTGCTTGCATGCCCTTGGCCATGGGCAGCTTGCTGGGTGCTTGCTGGCATCCGGGGGTAGACTTCTGGAGCCCATGCTGCACCCTCCACCCCCCCCCACCCCCTCCTCCCCCCCCCCGCAGGTGGAGGGTGCCTTCGTGCAGGGCATGGGCATGATGCTGCACGAGAAGGCGCTGTACGACGGCGGCACGGGGGCGCTCGTACACAACAGCACCTGGAACTACAAGGTGCCGGCGGCGGCCTGCGCGCCGGAGCAACTCAACGTCACCATTCTCAACGACGCGCCGCTCATCACCCGGGTGGGTGCGCGGGCGGGCGCGTTCAGGGAGTGTTCAGGTTGGCGGGAATAGCCGGTACTTGGAATTGGAACGCAGCGGGCTTACTCCTGCCCATCTCTTCCGTTCCGCCGCTCACCGCTCCCCCTCCTCCCAGGGCCCGGTTGGCTCCAAGGCGTGTGGCGAGCCGCCGCTGCTGCTCTCCTGCGTGGTGCTGCTGGCGCTGCAGCGGGCCGCGGCGGCAGCACGGAGGGATGCGGCCGGCAGGCTGGCAGGGGCGCCACCAGGAGGCCCGCAGCGGCTGCCGCGGCTGCCAGCAGGGACGGCGGCATCCGTGGGAGCTGCTGTCGATGCGACGGCAGGTATCGTTGCAAGGGATGCCAGCAACGGCGCGCATGACGGTAGCGGTGGCGGTGGCGGTGGCGGCAAGGATGGTCCCAGCCGGTGCTGCGGGGCGGGGCGGCAGGCGGTGGCGTTCCGGCCGCTGCTGGCGCCGGCGAGTGTGGAGCGGGTGCGGGTGGCGTGCGGCGACTGGCGGGCGGCGGAGCTGCTGCTGAAGGTGTGGTGGGGCGAGGGGGGCGGGGCGGGGGTTGGACGGGATTGGGGGCGGGGGGAGGGGGCGGTAGGTGGCGCTGAAGACAGTTGCCATCGCCGCAAGCCGGAGTTGGGGATGTACTCGACATAGCGCTAGATGTCGCAATGCCGAACTGCCTGGGATGTTGCTGTTGACCCATGGGTCGTTCTGGGCGCCCGTCACATGCGCGCCCGGCCATTTACACCCCCTTCTGGTTTGCCAGCGTGCGATGTGCTGCCGTAAGATGGACCAGCCTTTACTTGCTGTCGCCTTTTGGACGCGTTCCCCTCTTCTTCAACTCAAACCGGACGGAGCCGCATCTCGATTCCCCTTCCTGTTGTGAAGCTGTTCACGCCTGACGCTCCTTTCCCGTCCCCTCTTGTTTCGCACTCGGTGCCGTACACATGGCGCAGGCGGATCTGTGAGAGAGCCCCCGGGAGGCTCCTGCGCAGCCCCGCACCAGCGCCTGTCGCCCGGCCCGGTGTGACGGACTCCGGTCCTTCTGGACTTGCTGACTGAAAGAAGCCAGCTAGCGAGCTCTTGGGAGCAGAGAGCTTCCAGGTATTTGTTTTAGTATCAGATGGCCAGAAGAATTTGCTATAATTGTTCCAAATTGTTTATGCCCGTTGCTAGGCAGTTGCAGGTTGTCGTTGCGTTGTACGAATGCCGTACCACAATCTTGCCATTCCAAGTCCGCAGGGACAGTGTTGTAGGTATATTTGTTTTGCATGCTTGCGAATCTTGATAGCATTTCGGCATATGAGGGTACCTTAGCATTCATTATAATAGGCTAGACTTTAGCAAGCGCCGTCGTGCAGATGGCAAGCCGGAAATTGGCCGGTGCCATCGTACAGATACATTTGTGGACTGCATGCTAAAGCCGCAGGAAGTTTTGGCTATATGTGGGAAGTGTAGTCGCAGGGTACTGGTCGCACGTGAATTGAAAAATGTGGTCTTGTTACAACTGGGAAATTCCCGCCGAATTGGTTTTGCGTGAAACGTTGCAATCTAGATCGTCGTGTTCAGGTAAATATACATGGACGATACCGGCATGCTAGTATCCCCGATACATGGTAGTCCCCCGCACATGTGCCTACCGTGGTATTGTTATGGCGGGGAGCTCGTACAGTCATGGGCTCCTGGCGGCGTTGGCAAGGCCATGTGCTTTGGATTACTGTTTAGGTGGTGGCTTTCCATTGTACACTAATGAGATCGGCACTCATGTAAGGGGATAGATGCGGCATTTGAGAGTTTGATGCCTTTCCTTAAGGGGCATCGAATTGCCCTTCATGATTCGTACCTCCATGCTTGCTTCTAGCTAGCTAACGGCACTCGGGACAAGTAAACGTAGTTCTAAACCTTTTGGCGCCGCAGCTATTATTAACATTCCAGTATCATATCTGGCGTTGCTGCTGATGAGTATCATCCCTTGCCTTTGCGGACAACGCTTAGAAACCTACCCAGCTACCCTACTACAACAGCCCTTGACATGTACAGGACGTTAAGAGGCACACTTGTATTCATTAACTAGCTTCTTCCGTTCGTCCTAGGCTGCTCGTCCTGTAATAGCAGAAGAAGAAAGACGCTGGGCTAGCTATTAGATGGGTGCTTACAAGTATCGACAAGTAGAACGCAGAGCAGCGTTCCACCATTAAGCGTTTGTCCGTTATTGACCTACGACCATAGCCTTATGAAGCGCCAGCTAGCCAACCATGTTCGGCCTTGCCGTATATTCGTAACTTTCGAGCCTTGCCCAGTTGCCCTTGCCCCTTGGGAAATTGTGCGCTGCGCTCCATTAGCATCTCCAGCTTCTATAGAACACCTAATATTTGCATACCTTCGAGCCGCTTACAAACTATATAGGAGTATCCGCAAACCCAACCAAACAAAACCTTTTCACGTTATTTCTTAAGTTAGGCTTGAAGTTCTGACGGGCTTTCGGTTAGACCACGACACTTTCCGTCTATGAATTCTCTTCTGGCCAGTTAGCTTCACTAGCAAGAAGCCTAGAGCTTTACTCTTGAAATATATTTAAAAGCTGTTTAGGTTACAGCAACCTCAAGCTTTGCCGTAGCTTGCAATACTCCTAGCGGAGGATGTGCGGATAGACCTTGCATAAGTTTTGGCTGTCGACATGTCCTGGACGTCTACGCTTACGTTCACAGAAACGTATAGGCTCCTGAATATAGAAGTGTTTCTCCACTTGACCATATCGCCTAAGGACTGGCTACATGGACATGGACTCGGGACGCTGGACTTCTCGTCCAGTTTTGGCGACGCAACCACGCGGCTCATCTGTCCTACATTTGCCAGCCTCCCAGCTGCCCAGAGTTTCGGGTACCTCAACAGCTGAATCTGCTCTGGTCGGGCCCCATGTTCCAACTGAGTTACAGCCTCATGCCGAAGCTATGGCTTTACGCACGGCGTTCCTCGCTTACAGCCGCCTCCAACAGCAGCCGACGTCCACGTCTCCCTCACCCCAGCCGAGCTCCATGTCCGTTAGCCCAGCAGGCGCCCCTAATTCTTCCCGGACCCCAACAAACGATGGCTGCGGCCCCGGAGGCTCTTCTGGAGCCGGGCCAGGGGGCAGCGCGGGTGGATCCAGCGGCCCTAGCATGAGCATCAACCAATGGATGCGGCTTTGCTCCGACTTGGGCCTGCCAGACAGCCTGGGCGGGCCGCTGCCCAGCACCGTGCTCCAGACCGTGCACGGCGCCTACCGGCTGCACCAGTCCTCTCGCCTGCACTACCTGGGCTTCGTGCAGGCTGTGGCGGCCCTCAGCAGCCAGCTGCGGTGCGAGTTGCTGGGGGCGGTGGGGCGGCACGGCGCGGCGCTGCTGGAGTTCCAGCGGCACCAGTGGAAGTTGCAGCTCCTGCAGCAGCAGCTGCAGCTGCAACGGCAGCAGCAGGGCTCGCAGGGGCAGCTGCAGGGGCCGGGGTACATGGCACCGCGAGGGGTCCGAACGTCGAAGCCCTCGTGTACGGGCGCGGGGGAGGACCCGGTGAGTCGGAAGGGGGTTGAAGGCGCGGCTTGGGGAATTGGTGGAGGGACGGGGCAGTTGGGACCTAGCGGTGCGGGGAGGGAAAGACGGACTGCTAGGCACCTTTCCTGCACTGTACGCCTTGTCAGGTTGGCCATTGGCACGAGAGGCGATGCAAATGGGTGATGTTGCATGGTTGCATGGACCTGTCCTCCCGGCTGACTTGTCGTCTCCTCCCGCCCCCGCGCGCACCGCCTGGCTGCTGCCTCTGCCAGGCGGACGCAACGCTCGAGCTGGCACCGCAGGACGTTGCCAAGGAGCTCGGCACCCTGTTGCAACTCAAGGTAGGTACAAGCTGCCTTACCCTTAAAAAACATCCTTCCATTTAGTTGTTTGCCTACCAACAGACCCGTCTGCTGACACGCAGGAAACGCTGCAGAAGCATGCAACGCAGGACGGGGCCGAAGGCTCAGCAGAGGGCGGGGCTGGGGCCGCGGCGGCCGGGTGGATGCCGCGCGAGCCGCCCCCGCTGCCGCCCCCCATCCTGCTGCCCGGGGAGCTGCCGCAGCAGCCGCCGCACGCCGCCAACCCCGCGTACGCATACATCGCGAGCGGCCTGGGAGGGCTGTACGGAGTGGGGCTTGCGGTCGGCGGGGAGGGCCGCGTTGGAGGCGCGGCAGGCAGTGGTGTCGGCCGGGGCGTTTCCAGCAGCAGGTGCCAGCAGCACCTGCCGCGGAAGCACCCGCAGCAGCAACACAACTTAGGGAACTGGGTGCGGGGCAGCCCGGAGGCGGCTGCGGCGGCTTCCGCGGAAACCTCGGCAGCAGCAGCATCTGCCGGCGGGATTACATACTTGCAGGGAGTGGTAGGTGAACGGGCCCTCCATGTCGTGCTCATGTTGGCTTCCCGGCAGCTCGCGAGACTGACCCTCAGGGTGGGATGTACACATCTCCTGATCAGGTTGATTTCTTGCACATGCCCCTTCCTCACGTTCATTGTTCCCTCCGCTGCCCTCCACTCCAACTCCCAGCCCCGCAGCAAGCCCTACGCACCGCAGCTACGGCCTCTCCGCTTCATGCCGGCCGGCGACCCGCCTGACCCAGGGGTCGCTGACAGCGTGGAACCTGCCCTCGTTGACGACCCCGACTCCCAGTCCTCATCCCTCAATAATGGCTCCTCCAGCCGAGTTCGTGGGGTGGACGCCGATCTTGGGTTCCCTCTGTCAATCGCATTGGGGATTCGGAGTCTGACCGCGGGTGCCTCCCACCCCTCAGCAGTCGTCAGGGCCGGTGCCAGCACCAGCCGCATCAGCGGGGTCGTCCCTGCTGGGGACGCGGCTTCTCAGATCAGGCTGCCAGCAGTGGCGGGCGCCTCGCGTTTGACTACTGGAGAAGCGCCGGGTCTCGCCCCGGCATCACTTGCCTCGTTTGACAGCGGCGGCAGCAACGGAAGCAACGGCGGAGGTGGTAGAGGCGGGGGTGCGGCGGCGGCTGCGCCGGCTGCACACGGAACGTACGTGATGGCAGCCGACAACGGGGGTGAAGTCGACAGCGGGTTGGTTGCGGTGCTATTGGCGCGGTTGGAGCGGTTGGAGCGGTCGGCAGTGTCCCAGGAGTCGCGACTGGCTCGTGTGGGGTCCCGCCTGCATGGGCTGGAGGTGGCTGCGGCGACGGCGCAGCAGCAGCAGGAGAAGGCGACGGCCGCGGCGGTGGCGGCAGCAGCGAAGGCGGCGGAGGACGCTGCCAGCCTGGCGAGCGGTGCGGGGGGTGTCAGGTCCGACCTGGAGGCCAGGCAGACAGCGCTCGAGCAGCAGCTCCTGCAGCAGCAGTCGCTGCTCCTGAACGCGCTGGCGACCGCGCAGGCGGCACGGGAGGACGCTGCCTCCGCCACCGCCGCTGCCGTACTGGCGGACTCGTCAGCGGAGGCTGCGAAGACATTGGGGGAGGAGGCTATGTCCCTAGCCGCCACCGCCGCCGCTCGAAGAAGCAGTGGCGCGAGCATGGATGAACGTCGTTCTGGTGTTACTTCCGCCACCGTTTCTGAAGTCTCAGATCGGTTACTAAAACCGTTAAGGGCTGAAATGGATGAGCAGCTGCAGTCAGTATTGGACAAGCACAGGACGTTGGACGAGCAGCTGCGCGAGTTGGTTGAGCAGCAACGGCGGTTGGACGAGCAAGTCGCGGCGCTGGCAGTGCAACAGCAGCACCTGGCGTCTGAGGCGGCGCGAGTGGCGGCGGTTGCTGCCCGGGTTTCTGCGTCGCCGGTATCCCCGCAGCCGTCCGTTGCGGATGTCGCGGAAGCAACGACAGCAGGCTCTGGCGCCGCCGCTTCTCCTGGTGCCGCCGCTGCCGCTACTCCTGCGGTTGGCAGCAAATCTGGTGACGACAACGGCGCCATTTCAAAGCTCGCAGCGAGTTTGGAGCAGCTACGTGACCAGGTACGTGAGCTGCACGCTGCGCAGGAGAGCGCGGCGGCGCTGGCGGCAGCAGCGACCGCCGCAGCGGCAGCGGCGCCAGGAGCCGTGGAGAGCAGTCGCGGCTCCGAGCCCCCACATGCCAGGGTGAGCGAGGGCTGCGGCGGTTGCGGCGGCTGCGACAGCGGCTATGCAACATCCGCCTCGCTCAAGGAAGCTGAAGCCGCCTGGGGGAGGGCGCTTCGGGAGCAGAAGGAGGCGTTGGAGGAGCACCTCACAAAGGCCCTCAGGGATGCTGGAGCGGCTACTGCGGCTGCAGCAGCGGCCGCAGTAGCGGCGGCGGGCATGCCTCCGCTGGGCGCCTCCGCTGCACTGCAAGGCCCGGCGGCGGCTGTGGCAGCGGCCGCGCCGCTCATGAGTAGGCTGTCGGCCGTCGAGGGCTTCGTTGCCGATCTGGCGGAACAATGTCGGCAGCTATCTAAGCGGCAAAACGAGGCGGAAGCCGCCGCCGCAGCAGCAGCAACCGCAGCCACAACGGGGACGGCGGCAGAGCCTCCGGCTACAGCTGCTCAGGTGAAGGAACTTTCCGCACATGTAGAGAAGCAGTACGAGCAACTCGGCGTGCGGTTGACTGGCTTCAAGCTTCAGTTGGAAGATCTTCGTCAGCGGGTGGACATCTCCGCTGCAGCACCTAGCGCGACGTGCATACCCCCACCAGCTACAGAAGCATCAGCGCCCACAGAAACAGCCGCTGCCGCAGCAGCAGCGGGTGCCGCAGGACTTGCGCAGCCCCGCACACGCACGCCCTCGCCGCCGCGACCCGAGCTGCCCCTCGCGCGGCAACCCTCATCGCCGACGGATGCAGCCGCCAGCGGTGACGCGGCCGCCTCCAGTGCAGCTTGGGATTCTGCTGAGCTACAGCGCCGCTTGGACTCCTTGGCGGCCGAGCTGCGACACAGCCTGGAAGCCCTGTCATCCTCCGTCAGCAGCCAGATGGAGCTGTCGCGGTCGGAGGTCGCGGCGCTGGTCGCCAAGGAGGTTGCGCAGCAGCTGGCGGCATCTCCCGCCCAGCATGCGGACGCCTCCACATCCTCGACGGCATCAGCTGTGGGGGCCGCGCCGGTTCCTGACAGTGGCGGTGGCGGCGGTCCGCTGGTGGTGGTGGCCTCGCTGCAGGAGCGGCTGGCGGCGCTGGAGGCGGTGGTGACGGATGCGAACCGGGAGGTTGCTGACGTGTGCGCCGCAACCGACATGACGACTGAGAGCGTGGAGCTCTGCACCAAGCACCTGCAGGCGCTGGACAACGGCCACCGGGACCTGCAGAGGCAGGTGGATGAGCTTCGACGATACCAGCAGCAACAGCCAGCTGCTGGGACCGCTGCTGATGCGGCAGACATGTCGCGAGGCGCTAGGAGCATGCACTCTCGACTCGACGCACTAGGCGACACGGACGGCGGCGACCTGGGCCCGGGCGGCACCGGCGCTCTGGCGGAGCTCAGGTCGCAGCTGGCTCGCCTGGAGGCTGCCAACCTGCCGGCGCGCCTGGAGACGGCGGAGGCGGCGTTACGGCAGCTGCAGGACGGCGCGCTCGCGAACATCGCCGCAGCCGCCGCAGCCGCCAGCCGGGCAGCCTCAGCGACGCCTCCCTCCGCCGCCGCCATGGGTCCCGACATGGAGAAGCTGCGGCAGGTGCTGCTGGAGCTGGGCGGCCGGCTGGATGGACTGGCGCAGCAGGTATCGGAGCACGAGCACGGGCTGGACGTGCTGGCGAAGGCGGCAGAGACCGCGAGCGCCGTCAGTCGTGGTGCCGCGGCGAGGCTGGATGTAGTCGAGGCTTCGCTGGCTGGTGGAGGTGGAGGGCGCATGGGGCTGGCTGCGGCCGCATCACGTGGCTCCTTCACGTCTGCGGGTCCACCTCCGGAGCTGGAGGGCAGGCTAGCGGAGGTGGAGAAGGGCGCGGCGACGCTGGCTCGAAGGCTGGATGACGCGGTACGGCGGATTGACGGCATCGATGGACGGCTGATGGAGGCGGCCATGGACGCCGCCGCCGCTAAAGCAGCTGCAGCGGCGGCGGGGAACCGGGCGAAGGCGGCGGTGGCGCTGAGCAGCGGACGTCGCAGCGAGGGCGGCACCGAGATCGCGGCTGCGGGGCTGCCGCCCGGAGCGTACGAGGAGTCACCGGATTCGTACGGCGTCATAGATGTTGGCGGCAGCGGCGGCAGTCAACGTGCGGGGTCCGGCGGCAGTGCTGATGTGCAGCGGCTGGATCAGGAGTGGCAGGCGCGGCTGAAGACAGCGATGAAGGTGAGTTGCTGGGCCGCTGCGCTCTCACCCATGGGTATCCCGCCTGCCAACTGTGACACAGCCTTGCGCCTGGCCTCCTGCACTTGCTCCCACCCCCCCTGTTATGTTGAACCGTTAGGGTAACGATCAACCCCTCATTCATCTTCTCCCACCCAGGCTGTCGAGCAGCGCATGCAGGCTGATCGGGAGCGCACGGGTGAGGAGGTTCTGGAGCTGCAGCGGGGCCTGGGCCGCCTGCGCGACAAGGGCGTCACGACCGATGAGCTGCTGGTAAAGGTACGTGCGGTGGGGGGGGGCAGAGCTGGTATCATGGTTGGGGCTAGTAGCCCCCATCCGTCCGGCAGCAGGCTGCCCTCGTACGGTGCTCCTGCGTTGTCGTACGTCGCCAGCCGTTCCACTCATTGCACCGCGGATCCTGCCGTACCCTGCTCCCTCCCGCCCCACCTACCATGCACAGCTGTCACGACGAATGGACAAGCTGGAAGTCGATCAGGGAGGCTCCGCAACCCCGTACTCCACCCTAGCACGCGAGCACCTAGCAGCAGGGAGCAGCTTCTCGGCCGTGTCGCACCCCAGCAGCATGCGATCACCGCCGCCGCTGTCGCCGCCGCTGGGGCCGTCAGCTTCCTCCCTGTCAGCCGGTCTGGGCTACCGGGCTGCTGCGGGGACGACGCCTGCGGACATGTTGGAGGGCCGGTCAGCCAGCCGGGCTAACCTGCTAGCTGCGAGGTTCCGTGACGGGCCTGGAGGCTAGGCTGGGGAGCGAGGGCGGTGGAGCGGGAGAGGTGGAGGGCGTTGCTCTACACGCTGGCCGCGGGGATGGCTTGCATACGAGGCCTTGACGCTCCCGAGTACCCGTCACACGTGCTGGGTGTATGCCATGTCAAAGGGCATGCGAACTTGCGCGGCGGGATTCATCCTTTGGAGGTTTTACGTTGCGTCGTGGTCCCTCTGTGCGGATGGATCTGTTTACCACGCAAGGGTCTTGCTGCTTCGCTGCTGTTGTCACGCTTGCGAACAACCGATGTCAGTTGAAGCCGCAGCATGCCATGTAAGCGCTGTGTCGATGCCCTAGTCCATGTAAGGACGGGGCGGCACGTGACATGCTGGTTATTCATTAGAGCTGGCTCTGTGTTGCGGGCGGTGGCGACTAGGTGGTGCAAGCTACCGATATAATGTACATAGTTTGGACGTACACGCATTGGTAACAAACGCGGTAGCGTGCGAGGACGAGGAAGCGTTCATGCATGCATGGTGTTGCAACATATCCTTAGGCGTGGCTTGCTGCTACGGTGACAGAAGTCGAGCGGCGTCCTTTTACGTGTGGCTGTTAATAGGCTTTCATTCTTCAAGACAGCGACCAAGCCATACGCATGAACATGGACATCTCGCTGGTCCGTCGGTGTATATGTAGGGAGCAGCAATTGCTGTTGTTGCTGCTGCTCATGCCACTGCTGCTGCTGCGGGTGCATCTGCGTACCGGTATGGAGCGCTGGGCTGTGCGGCAGGGTGCGGTTGGGAGGTTGGGAGGAGGTGTGGCATGTGTGTTGCATTTCGAAGCAAGCGATGAGTGGTTGCTGGGTACGGCTTTACTTGGCATGGCAAGCACTCCACGTGAGGTGCGGGTGGGCGCCAGCTAGGTCACGTGGGCGCCGGTTAGGATCCTGGGGAGTACGGAAGGCGGATTTGGGCAGCGGGGTTGTGGTGACGGGGGCTGAGCTGCTAATGAGTGGCCGACAAGGTGTGATGATGGGGCCCACACGGGCTTGAGGGCCCGCGCGGCTGCATGATGACCGCGCGTGTGTGCATGGCACATACATGGCGTCTACGAGGCCCCATACCCGGCTGTACAGCGCTTATGTGCGCGCTTCGCCTTTAACGTGACGTGGTTATTGCTGTACGTAGTTAGTGATAACGCATGTGGCGATGTGTCTTGTGGGCGTAACGGCATGTGTATGCATGTGTGATGTGGTCGCAACAGTAGCACTTGGGGCGGCATTTACCGGTAAGCCTGCCCGTGCAGGGCTCAATGGCTGTTGCACCAAGGTAGGATGAAGTCATGCACCACGTTACGTTGCTACCTGACCAACCAGCTGTTGCTGACCGCACAGCTGGGCAATGCGGTCGTTTGCCGCCTCATACCCCGACTACCCGCCTTACCATGGTGAAGCCTTATCATACGGCTACTTCGGTGTTTTCTCTTTACCCTGCCGTGCAAGCAAGATATCGGAACGATATGACCCTATTCTGGGTGGCTCATGGATAGTAAGACTACCAACGGCTGTTGGCTTGCTTGGCTCTTGGCTTCCCCCACACTTCTTGTACTACCGGCTGTAACTGCAGCGCTGCATGTGGGGCATTCCACATGCAGCTACCTCTGTTGCGCAATTAGCGTAAACCGATAGTTACAATTACATTGCCTAGGGTTACAGGGCAACTGCACGACACGTTTAGCAGTCATGGCCCAACGCTCGGCAAGTCTACAAGACCTCACTACCAAGCCTCCAGGCGTCCTGCCCTTCCCTAGCTCGAACGCAGAACGCCCCTCATGAGACGCCGCCATCGGCAGGACAGCCGCCCAGCACACAAACCCTGCAACAGCGCCAGAGATGGGTTCCCTGTCACCTCGGGCCAGCCTGTTCTCGCGCTGCTAAATGCGCTGTAGCAGCCTTCCTCTCCGTCACAGCCAGCCTTTCCTCACTATAGGCTATAAGCAAGCCAGCAGCCCCAGCAGCGCACAGCGGCTTCCAATCACACACGAGCGGGACGTGCCCCAGTCCCGCACCTGCTCCCTGTACGCGCCTTCCTAAGGCGTTTCCCTTCCAGCCGCTGAACTGCTTCCAGCCGCAAGGAAGCATCCCGGCTGACAGGCAATCAATTAAAACAGCAAACAAGCCTTCCGCTGTACGCTCGGCCAAACAGGGTCGACCATTCACGAAACCCAACTAAGAAACGTCGCAACTAACAACAGCAGTACTATAGCCTCCCACCCTAAGGCCCCTCATCAGTATGTGACACTCGCTTACGCATCAGCACCCTCCACCTGTACGGTATGTCAGCAGCGCGAGTTCGACGCGAGATTATAAACAAGTTGCAAATGTTTATTGGTTTATGTACAGCACACTGGTAAGATCACCTTCGAGCGCAGCTTTCCCAGGAGTCGAAAATAAACGGCAACTAGGGGCAACTAGACCCAAGAAAAAACGCAACGGTACAGCCATTCGCCTCGCCCCGCATCTCCTCTTTAAGACCAGCCGGGGCCATGTTAACACGACTGGTGTAGGTCAACCCAACCGCCGCGGCCACCAGCACCACCAGCAGGCCTTCCCTGCTGCTGGCAAAACCCAAACCCCTCCTCCGGTCCCGCGCCACCCCCGCACTGCTGCTGCCTGCCCGCTGCCACCCCCGTGCCGCTGCTGCTGCCGCCGTCCTCTCCATCACCCTCGGCACCCTCCCTGCCTTCCTCCGCAATCACCGACCATGCCATGCCATTTGCAACACGAGGCGCCACGGATTCTCCTCTGCCGTACACGCTGCTCCGTTTGCCGTACAACGCAGCGAACGTGGAGGTCCTGCCACTGCCACTGCCACAGCCTTCAGCACCGGCACACCCATTCAGGCCTTGTCCCGCACCTGCACCCGCACCAGTGCCGTTATGCCGTACATCACCCTCGCCATCTGCTGTCATGCCGGTGTGGCTGCCGGAGCCGTCCATACTGAATGACAGCTCCCGCCACCGGAAGCTGCGGCGGCTGCTGGCGCTGGCGCCGCACCCGCTCTCCCCGCTCGCGTCGTCGCTGATGCAACTATGATCAGCTCCGTTTCCTCCAGGGGCGCGGCCGGCGGACACAACCGCCCAGTCCCCTGCGACCGCACCCCCACTGCTGCTGCTGGTACGGCGGTCCTGCCCCGCCGTCGCCGCCGCGGCTGGGATGCCGCCGGTGCTTCCTCCGCCTGCGGACAGTCGCTCCAGGAATGACAGCCGCCTGCCCAGGTTGCGCATGGAGGCGGAGGACCCCAGCCGCTGCGCCGGGGGGGAGTTGTTGCCGGCGGCGGCAGTGGGGCTGCTGCCCAGGTCCAGAAGCGTGGTTTCGGAGGCGCTGCCGGGGCTCGGGCAGGGGAGCCGCAGGGGCGGCGGCGGCAGGTAGGTGCGCAGCGTCTTGGAGGAGCGGTAGCCGCGGAGGTGGTCCACCGGAGTGGCAGCGGCGGCGGGTGTGGAGGTGGCGGCGGGTGTGGAGGTGGCGGTTGGGGCGGGCCTAGATGCTGCAGGAGTCACAGCTGCTTGGGACTGGGTTGAGGGTGTGCGGAAAGGCGCGGGTGCGAAGGGGCGGGCTGCCGGGCTTATTGCGGCGGCTGCACACGTCAGGGACGCCACCCTCGGGCTCCTGCCTCCGCCTCCACCGCCTCCGGAGCTCCACGGCGCCCGCTCCATGGCTAGGGCGGCCACCCGGGGTGAGCGGCGCGGAGGGCTGCCGCCGCTGCCGCCGCCAGCGTCGCCTTGGACCCCGGCCGCCCCACCCGCCTCCGTTCGTCCAGCAGTCCTTGACGCCGGGACGCCACTGCCGCCGGGGGCAGCAGCACCGCCAGCGCTGGTGCTGGCGCGGCGAACGAGACCGTCAGCTGAGAAGCGCCGTGACTGAAGCGGCTGGCTGCCCGGAGAGAGCGCGAGGTCTAGGATGCTGAACACGTTGCCGCCCTCCGACATGCGCTTTGACGCCGGCATGGGAGACAGCCACGAGGCTGCTGCAGCAGTGGGGGTGGGGGTGGAGGCGGTGGACCGAACGCTGCTGTGCTGCTGCCGCGGCAGGGCGGATTTAGAGTTGGCGGCAGCAGAAGCAGCAGAGGGCCCTCCTGAGGGGCCGTCACCAGTGGCGCCTTCGCCGTTGCTACTCACGCCTTCGCCGCTACCGCTGCCCCCGTCGGCGCCTTCAGCGGCGGCACGGGAAAGAGGTTGGGAAAGCGGGGTGAAGGCTTCCGCCGCCGCCGTCTCTATGTCTTGCAGTCGGTCCCGGCGGGCGAGAGACAGGTGGTGTGTCAGCATCCGCCGCCGCCCCACCACCGCGCCGTCTCCGCCGTCTGTGCCGCTCGCCACCAGGCTCCTGCCGGCACTCGGCTCCTCCTCAGGGCTGGCTTCAAGCGCTGCTGCAGCCGCGAGAGCCTTCGCCGCGGACAAGGGAGTTCCCGGCGGTGGCGGGGTCTCGGGTCCCGGCCAGGCCTCCTTCCTTGCCGTGCGCTGGTCGCCGCTTCCCGCTGTCGAACTCCGAGCGACAGCCACCTTGCCCATCAGCCCGTCCACGAGTGCCTCGCAAGACGTGAAAGGCGAAGAAACGGAGGTCAGCTCGGGGCCTTGGGGTGGCAGCATTTGTCCTTGTAAGTCGTGGTCTTGCAGGTGCAGTTGGGGAGTAGACTGGCTGGGCCAGGCTGGCAGGGTGGAGTGAGCCTGCGTGTCTAGCTGGCCGATGGTGGGGGCGGTGGCGCTGCGCTCCCTCCAGGGAGCAGTGGCCGTGAAGGAGGAGCGTGACGAGGTTGCGGTGGTGGTCGCGATGACGGTGCCAGATGACAACGCTGGGGACAACGCATCTGCCATTTGCGAAGCCTCGGACAGCGGCACGTGAGCGCCAGGGGGGCTGACAGACGAGTCTGATGTGTGCGCGAACGCCGGGCATCGGATGCTTGGTGGACGTCGGCCGTCCTGAGCGGGAGGTGTGTCTGGCGGAGTTCCGCTCGAATAATTATCTGGAATCATTGGATAAGGCGTTAGCTTGTTCAAAGCTTTGGATGACTTGCGGCTGGTCGTGCTGTCAGCAATAATCCTGCGAGGATGACGGAATGCTCACTGGGAATACGTCCAAGACCATTCATTGCCAGAAGCTGCTGCATGGACGTTATACTCACGCTCAGATGTCTCCCCATGCTAAAGCGATAAGCGCAGGTTCGATCGGATGTTGTAGGCACAGCAACGGGCCGCCTGAATAACCGGACAAGTGGGGGTGTAAGGCTGTCACCTGTCCTTACTGACTGAAACGCAACTCCGATTTGTAAGATCCACTCAACATCGCGCGAAGGTGCGTGGCTGGGACGATTGTTTGATATGACAGGGCATGGAAGCGGACGGTGCACACCTACCCCATTGACGCCTGATCCGTTCCTAACTATTACATACCTTGTATCATGGTATCTAAGTGAAAACCTGAAGGTAAGACACAACGATAGGAATTATCTAGTCGTGAGTCCAGTCAGCCAATATGGGCGTGCATCACAGGAAACGTAGGGCGTCTTAGCTGCCGTTTACACGTTAGTTAAACAACTATCGAGGTAGCTTATTTTTTGTTATAGGCAACAACAATAGCCTCTGTTGGCTTGCCGCTAGAACCTCTGCGCAACAGAATGCTACCATAACCATTGACCGGCTCATAGCGATCTGGGTTGATACGTTCTCGTGCGTGAGCAATTCCGTCGGCACCTCGGCAGCGGTTGGTACGACATAAGATAGCTTCGGCATTGTCGCGGCGCGAAGTTCACTACTCGGTACATGTACATAGACCACTCAAATTGTTCTTAGTAACTTGGCGACCAAATACTGTGTGCGGACTAAAGCCGAATTATTTAGCGCTCCAGTCGTCGCTGTCGAACGAGGTTGTTGCATTGCGGCAGCTTAAGCCGATGCGCGGGTCGCTCGTAGCTATAACAAAGACGGGCACAGTTGTATCTCAAGTGCAGCTGGTATCTACAATTGCTGCCAAGTGACGGTGCTGGACATGGCGCTACCGGTAGTCCTGTGCCGATCCTATTAGACGAAGGTCATTCATAACTATGAGATGCCCTCATGGCATGTCCCGACGCCATAGCAAGAACGTATGCTCGTTGGAGCTAACAGCACTCTGTGCGGGTACCTAAGGCCGTACAGTTAGCTGAAGGACCGTTGGGCTGCAGCGGTTCACAGGTAACGCAATGCCGAAACGTTCTCTTTGGGCGAAGACAACCTATCGTTGCTTAGCTGCTAAGCTACGCAAGAACGCGGCAAACCTGTGAGCTACACGCTGGTGCCACAGGTGTTAACCCCGCATACTGATGCCCCCCTAAAGTGCAGAGGAGCTATGGAAACGTTGCGTACATCTCAAAAAGTGGCAAGTATAACTTTGGCCTCATGTGAGTCGCCTCATATTGTCCACTTCCCTTATTTTTGCGGTTGGCGTGCAAAGCGTGAAGACTTGAGCATGAGCAAAGGGGAAACCATAAAAAGCTATTTGTTTTGGTGTGACCATGAACTGCCAGCCGCGAAGACGGCGTCGCCGTTGTGGCTAGTTTTGTGACCCACCGGATACATGGATGGACCTTCGGACGGAATGAATCCTGTCTACTATATATCTTTCGCGCACATATTCCATGCAAGGGGTACAAACCATTTTTTGCTGTCCATCATGGCTGTTTACAAAGAAAGTAAGAAACCTATTATTGTCGTGCACAAGTACGACCGATACGGCGAAATTGTATGTGCGGCGTTTATAGGCCAATCCTTGCGGTTTGTGGCCCAGCTAAACGAAAGGCAGTTAAGGAAGCTATTAAAGGTCAAACTGGCAGCTTGCTTCGAAGTGTCTTCGGACGTTTGGCCTACCTGCGCACTATCCTAGTTGGCCACACAGCTATATTACCTAGTAAAGTATTAGGTCACGTTCTTGCAATTAGTTTTCCATACTTTTAGTGGAGTTGAACCATGGAGTTTACCACACGAGTGGATAACTCTACAAACCCGAACTTTCCTCATATTTACTCCTTCCATACTCGGGAGCAGTGGCCGCAGCCGAGTTCAACCTATACTGTCTTTCACGGCGACACTCCTGAACTGCCAGTTTACATTCCGAAGTACACTGTCACTCCAGCGACCGCGGCGCTGGCCTCTCGACATGGATCCAGTCCTTATTCGTTCCGGGCAACAGCGGAGAAGGTTGGGACCGATTCAGAGGGCCGCACAACTTACCGCTACAGCGGCTCGCCTAGCAACGCACCGTCTTCATCTTCAAGCAAGCCTTTCTCGAGCACCCTCGGGTCCAGCGGCCTTCCCCCTGTAGCATATAAGGTAATTAGCTTGGCCTGACGAACGTTCGCCGTGGTTTGCGTTCTGCCAACCATCCTTACTGTGTAAATGCTCTTCCAGCCCTACCTCACGGAGTACGTCGATGAGTACCGAGAGCCCGTGGTGAGTTGGGGTGATTGTCTTCGTCAGCGGGGCTTGAAAACCAAGTAACCTGTTTACCTTCAGATTTTTGCATCTATGATAGCATGCTGGTACCCTGGTAACCTTGCAACAACCACACCCCTATTGCCGCCGTGCACAGGAGCACATGGACACGCTAAAAACGCTAACGCAAAAATTCAACACAACGGGCGGCACACGCGTCACGAAACGCAGCACACGGTCAGATGGCCTTCCAAAATACGAGACCAGGTACGGTTACGGAGGGGTTCTATGCTTGGAGTCTAAGGTTGTATGTTTGCATGTTGCTTGCATAGCTTGCACCCAGTCCCTTCTCACCGCTTCAACCCCACGGTCCCCCACCCCACTCGCTCCCCACAGAGTCGTTGCCTTTTAAGGTGCTGCCAACCGGTGACTACCCGGTACGCTTGCACTAGTGGCGAACGGCAGTGAACTGCCTGTGTGCCCAATACTGGGCGTTACCGGTAGGTCACCAGCTAGCCGCAGAGCGAGCGTATGGCGGCATGGTTTGCCCTCCACATCGGCCATCTGCTACTAGGCTAGAACGAGTAAAACTGGGACTTGTCATGCTGCCGGCGATAAGTGTATGCCGGTTGCCCATTTCCAATTAATTCACAGCGGGGGTGGCTCCTCGTCTGGTGCCTCTGGGCGTGCAAATTAGGATTGCCAAACAAGACTACGGTTTCTAGTATTGCGGCGCCTGGAATGCGGCTTGTGCCTTTCTCGTGTACGGATAAACAGCGTACGGTTCTTCAGCGGTGATGATCGTGACTCCAAGAGCTTGTTCAGTGTTAGCTTTGCCAAGCATGGGTGGTGCTGGTTGTTCGCTGGGATGTTTGTTATGTTGGGCAGGAACGCAGGAGTGCGACACAGCGCTGGCATGGGGCAGGATTGGTACCATGAAACCCTTATTCCTTGTATTCTTTCAGCTGGTGTGCAATAGGTGCCCCGACCTTTTAAATTTTTGGAGCTACTTGTAGCAAGGTCACCGTGCTTTCAAGGGGTGGTGGGACCCCTGGTTGGGTCAAATGCACGGTGTCTTGAATGCGACCCTTCGGAGAGGGCATTTATTTCTATGGAAATTTACTGGCAGACTCTAACTCCGTGCCCAATACCGTTCGGTTGTCCTTCTATGTATGTTGTGAGGCGACAGCGCTCCGGAAAGCGGGGTTATATCGCATGGGAGCTGGTCAAGGCAGGGTTATTGTAGGATGGGATGCCTTACTGGTGACCATTGACCAACAGCTTACCAACGCAATAACGGTGATCATAATGTGTTTCTGTAAATGTTCTGCTTTATCTACGGCATATGAGGAGAATATCGGCAATGACTAGCCATTTCACGCGTAGCCACATTGGGGATGTTGGTTGCAACAACCACTAGGGAACGAGGACAACAAGGTGCCAGGCGTCGTCAAGTCAAGGCCCTGCTTATGGTCGCAACTTCGGTGACACTCCCTGTTTACGTTGCCCGTGGCTTATATGCCATGCGCTTGCAAAACCGAGTGACCCAAAGGGACGTTGCCATATAGCAGGGAGCCTCATGTTTTTCCAATCCGCACTTAATCCTATAGACCCTATTGTGATGCTCTGGGTAAGTTCATCATGGATAACACGAAGGACAATGGGGCTCCCATCTCCAGGGGAGGCCCGATTTGGCGCAATAAGCCTTTGCAAGCCTACTGTGCTATTCCCTTTCACCCTAAGCGTCAGTGCCGTTTACTTCTAGGTACGCTGTCCTATTTGCTGCTTATAAACTTTCTTGGTTGCGCTTTCGGTCCAGCCGCCTCGCCAACTCGTCTACCTTGTTGCGCAGGCTAGCGAAAATGTCGTCGCAGCTTGTCTGGGAGCTGGTGAAGCAGCACAACTGCTTTATTCGCAAGGCGGCGAAGGGCATTGTGTTCAGCGCTGAGCCCAGCAACCTTTACAACAAGCACAGCTACAAGTACTCGGGTAAATGTTTTCAGCTATTGTGCTAGCAGCGTTTGTTAGGAGTTGCTATTCGGCAACTGGCGGCGTCTGCATGCTTATAGTCGGCGGCTATGGCACTTTCCTGTGCCGCGCAGCACAGAAGCACGAATTCTACGCTGCTTGGTTTGCTTGGGCAGGCTTAGGGCCCTTTCCTCGCTGCAGCGGAACATCGCAGAGGATCGAACTTCTCATTCTTCAGCATGGCGTTCGTAGTAATCAATACACCAGCAGATGGTAATAACAATCAGTCCGTTACCTGGGGTGCAGGCCTGGCGAACGTGAAGTCCGTGGGCGTTGCGGCTGATGGCGAGGCCGTGAAGTTGACTGTTGGCCGCGTGAAGACGGCGCAGCAGCCCAAGAAGGCCACCCACAGGTGCGCTTACATGGAAGGGGAACCCGCTCAGCAGGCAGACGTCGAAGGCCTTGGCCAGCTGGACGTGGGGTGGAGGGACGGGGGTTGGATGTGGGTTTCTTCCTTAGGACTAAGAATCGCTTGAGTACCCATCGGTGCACCGTTCAAGGTTGGACCCGTCCTGCCGCTTGGTTTAACTTGGCTGTACCCTGTCGTCCCTTCTGCCGTGCAGTGTGACCATGAAGAAGGACGCCCGCGCCGTGCTGAAGGCTGTGGGCAAGCAGGTGGCCAGCTTCCGCCCGGACCTCAAGGTGAGGTGCTGCGGGGCATTGGGGGGCGTCACATCACGGAAAGGCATGTCATGGACAGGCAATAGGGTGGTCGCGGCATCTTAGCATGGGGCCAAGACGTTCGCGATCTTGGGAGTCATTATGGGCGCGTTAGCAAGGATAAGCCGACGGCAGATCTGCCCGGAGGTGTGTTGCATGCTATCCCAATGTCCGCTTGCAGGCTCACATGGCAGCGAAACCGGGTTGCATGGGGGGGACTCGCGGCAACACGCCTCCACGGCACGACTGCAGGAGGTCGTGTTTCGTTCCCTCTCGGCATCTGGCAGCCTATCGCAAATATCAACGCTGCCATGCGGATCACCCTGCGCATGTTTGGCACCTTGTGCCTGTGACCAAGCACGGAAGAGTCAGGTTAGCCGCTTCTTCTTCTTCCCCTCTTTTCAACGCATCCCTGTGCTGCAAATCCCCCAACCCCGACAGGCTGCCGCCCTGGCCCGCGCCGCGGCTGTGCACAAGAGCATCCGCGTGAAGAAGGCCAAGAAGCAGGCGTAAGCTGTCCGGGCCTGTTGAGGACAGGGGCTTATGGTGCCGAGTAGCTGCCGCTCGGGGCCGTGGCCTCTGGCCTCTGTGTAACACTGGGTCGCACTGCTGAACGCTTCCTGTCGTACCCGTACCATGCCAAGGTTGCATGCATTCCACAACAGCGAACAGTGATATGAAGCTCGTGGGTCTGATACAGAATGGCTGGTCCTCAGGATGATGGCAGCATGGGGTATGGACACAGCCAACCAAGCCACGCGGGAAGTGGCTTTCTGGAAGAGGTCGCTTAGGTTTCCCACACATGATGAATTAACCCGTAGTCGGCTTCGAGGAACTTGGCCGGCCAGCTTGAACACTTCTATAGTATGCTGCAATGTGAAGAAGCGAATTCAGAATTCGTCTTCAGAAGCGAATTGTGCGTTGGCAAACCCGCAATCGTATGCTTTCAAAGCCCCTCGGCGAGAATACGGTAAACACACGCCTAACATCGCAAGCAGCTGTGCTACCGACTTGAACACCTGTAACATGACAAAGACGCCAACTCTATGCCATGAAACGACCAACAATACATCATGAGCCATGTCGAAAGTCAGAGGATGGCCCTCGCCAATCAGAGACCCAACGGAACGTCCACAACAGCTTCGGCACTCCCACCCGCCGCATGCCGTTCATGACCCGCCGCGCCCTCCTCGCTTCTTACAGGCACCCCAGCGGCAGCACCCGGCGACACCGCCCCGCCTGCTGCCGCGCCCGGCAGCACGAGCGCCCGACCCACCACCTGCAGGTCAGGCCCTCCCACCCCCGCGGCCCCCTGGCCCTGCTGCTGCTGCCGTGCCGTTGCTGCCGCCAGCGCTGCTGCTGCCGCTGCAGCCACGCCCCCGCTGCCCGAGCCGCTCTCCTGCAGCTCACTAAAGCTCAACTCCGTCACCAAGCTGCTGTTAGCCGCCGCTGCCAGCGCCCCGCTTCCTCGCTCATGCTGCCCCTGCAGCGAGCGCCCTCCCGCCGGCTCAGCACCGCCGCCACGAGCTGCCGCCGCCGCCAGCGGCTGCTCCTGAGCCGCTCTCGACCCTGCGGCCGCCACAGCTGCAGCCGCAGCGGAGGGGCTCGCAAAGGCACCAGAGCAGCGCGCAGCTGACCCCGGCGTCCCACCTCCGCCTCCACCACCCGCACTCCCGCCTGACTCAGCCGCGGTCGGCCCCAGCGCCGCCTCCAGCGCCCCGGGTGCGAGCTTGCTGAGCGCCGTGCCCCGCACCTCCAGCCCATCCACCACCGTGCCGCCCTCGCCCTCGTCCGACGCGAACCCGCCCGCACCGCCGCTGCCGCCGTTGTCCATGTTCCCCTCACTCGACCTGGGGGCATGCAGTCATGAGGAACGCGCAGTCATGACCCAGGATCCCGATCAAGCCTCCGTCGGGTATGCATGGGCCGTTCTGTGCCGCGAAGGAGGTATGCTCGTGCATGCCCCCTCACAGCCCTAGCGCCCTCCCCCACCTGGGCGACGATGAGGGCCACTCCAGCAGGTCCATGGGCGCCAGGCCCCGCAGCGCCGAGTCCAGCGGCATGTGCGGCCCCCCGGGAGACTCCAGCCCCAGCCCGCCCAGCCCCATGCCCAGCCCCATGCCCAGCCCCAGACCGCCCCCGGACGGCGACGGGCCCCCGCCGCCCAGCCCCATGGCTGCCAGCATGCTGTGGCTGCCGCTGCGCAGACTCAGCGGGCCGCCGTCCAGCGGCCCGAACAGCGCGTGTGCGCCCCCGTGCGGCGGCGGCGAGGGCATGGACAGCAGGTTGGCTGCGCAGCCGTCAAGGGAGGTGCGGAAGCAGCCCGAGGAGGGGCCGGGCAGCAGGGAGTCGTCGCTGCCGCCGCCAGCTGCACCGCCGCCGCCGCAGCGGCGGTCGAACGCGAAGGGGGCAGCGCTGCTGCTACCGCTGCCGGCAGCAGCGTCCAAGTCCATGGGTGCAAGGCCGGACACGCTGCCGCCACCGCTGCCGCCATCAGCGGCGGTTGCGGGGTCAGCGAGCGGCTGGTGGGGCCCGGGTGGAGGGCCGCCTCGCAGGGGGCCGGGGGCACCGCCGGCTGGCCCTGACAGTGGGAGTGAGGACAGGCCCTGCCCTGCTGCCGACGGGTTGCCCAGGGGCTGCAGCGGCTGCTCCCGTGTGGGTGCGAGGCGGCCCAGCAGCGGCGGCGGTCGCGGTGGCAAGCCGCTTTGGCCGCCCTGCTCCTGCACCGGGTGGTGGTGTTGGGGCTGTTGCGAGGAGTGGGGTGGTTGCTGGTGCGGGTGTTGTTGTTGAAGCTGGGAGGAGAGCAGCATGCCGTTGAATGAGGCGGCCTGCAGGTGGTGCTGCTGGGGGGCAGAGCCATGCGATGTCCCCTCCCGAGCGACTCCGGCAGTGGAGCCCGCTGCTGCTGCTGCTGCGCCTGCTGGCAGCGGTGCTCTGGTGGTGGAGATGATGGGGTGCGCGGGGATCTCAGGGACCAAGATGGAGAGCGGCTTGAAGCGCTTGGCGCCGCCGCCCCCGGCCGCAACTGCCGCCTGCCGCTGCTGCTGCTGCAGGTGTTGCTGCTGGGTTGCGAGGGAGAAGGCCAGGGGCCCGGTTGCAGCGGAGGAGGAGAGGGGCTGCAGGCCGGTAGGCAAGGTCTGCGGGGCGGGAGGTGAAGGGGCGCCCCGCCCCTTGGAGGAGGACGAGGGGGGTAGAGGAGGTCGGCGGTGAAGAGTGTCATTCACTAGGTGCGATTCACTAGGAACCAGACGCGGCATGCGATGAAATGCAACGGGTAAAGCACAGTCCATCCATGCAAGCAGGAATCCCTCCTCGCCCCTCCCACCTTCGCCTCCCCGCCTCCGCCTGCACCCGCTGCCGCCCGCCTGCCCCGCAGCTGCGTGAGGCGGTCTAGCTCCGACCCCAGCGCCTCGTATGCCGCCTCGCTGCGGGGGCTCACCTGGGGGGCGAGGGTGAGGGCGAGGTTGAGAGATGAGTTGGGCGGGTAGGGGCAGGGAGGTTGGAGGCACATTGAGGTGGATGAGCGAAACGGCCGGACAGCAGAGGGTGCAAGCCAAGCCCAGGGTTCCTGCGCAGTGCCGCAGCCAACAAAGCCCCCCTCCCCTCCCCGCCCCTCCCTCCCCTCCCCCCTCACCGGGTACTTCCGCTTGTCCAGGAAGCCGGCTGCCTTGATGCCCTCCAGCGGCAGCGCGGGGCCCAGCCCGCCGCCGCCCACCACCGCCACACGCCGAAGCGGGGTGCCTCCGCCGCCCGGCCCTGCCAGCCCCGCGGGGCCCCCAGCACCCAGCCCCCCTGCCCCGGTGCTGCCCGGCAGGAAGGAGGAGGGCGCTCCTGCGTGGGTCCCGGCTAGCCCGCCAAGCAGGGGTGCGCCGCCCAGAGGGAAGGCCCCGGGAGCCCCCGCTGCTGCTGCTGCTGGGCCGCCCGCGGGCCCTGCCAGCAGCTCCCCCTCGCCGCCCCCCCGGCCGCCTAGGCCCGGGCTGGGAGTGCGCTGCGGGGAGGAGGGGGCAGGGGTGCCATGTGTTGTGACGCGGGGGGAAGCAGGGTGCTGCTCAGAGGGTCGCCGGGCAGTGCAGGACACGGGGAAGCATGAAGGCATGTCTCTGGTCCTGACGCCCTACCTAATATATGATCCTCACGGATGACGTCGTGCCCCCTCTTCCCCCTCGCCCCCATGTAGCAGCCCGGGGTCAAGCCTCGTCACACCACTCATCTGCCTCTTCCTCGTTACCTCCCGCCCCCCCCCCCCCGCCTGCCACCGCCCTCACCATGCGCTTGGCCCAGCCGGCTGCCTCCTCCCTCCGCATGCCCCCCGGCCCCAGCATGATACCGTCTGCGGCCCCCAGAGAGGCAGCGGCAGCCAGGGAGGAGGGCTCCCCCTCCCGGCCGCCCTCCTCTGCTGGGAAGCCGTAGTAATGCCGCAGCAACTGTTGGGACGGGAGTGGAGAGGAGTGGGGGCGACAGGATCAGGGCACCGTGGGTAAGGGGTTGCGCACACCGGTGGAGGTGGCGGGCTGTGGGCACTCCGGGCGGAGCAGCGCAGCGGAGCCGGGAACCACCTCCCCTGCCACTCCGCCCAGGTCGAGCCGCAGGGTGCCAACCCCAAACGCACGATGGGCTCTAGCCCTAGCCCAACCCCTACCCTTCAAGCGGTGTTAGGGCCGTGTCTGACACGCCTCACCTCACCCACCTCCACGTCACTACCGCCCCCCTACCTCTCCGTTCCTCCGCCGCTCATGTGGCTCCGAAACCGCTGCCGCGTAGCGCTCCAGCAGCTCATCCATCCCCACCGAGGAGTACTGGTACAGCGGCGGCGGGGGCGGGGGCTGCTGAGGGGCGCCACCGGCCCCTGGCCCGCCTGACCCAGATCCCGACCCAGGTCCGAAGATGATCAACGCTACGTCGCAGTCGCAGAGCACGGACAGCTCCATGGCTTTGCGCATGAGGCCTTGCTTGCGCCGTGCAAACATGGCCTGGAGGGCAGGGAAGAGATAGATGGCGGGGCGGGTGGGTTGCGTAAGGGGCCTGGGATGCTGGAGGATGTGAGGGCGCATCAGCGAGAGGCAGCCCTGGGTGAGGAGAAGCAAGGGAAGCTGAAGGAAGGCGTCACTATGGTGTCGGCTGGGGTCGAGTGCACAGTTGACAGGGCTTGCATGCAACAGCTGCAGCACCGCGTTGGCTAAACCGCAATTTAGCGTAAGCTTAGATTTTGACTAGTGGTAGGGAGCACGTTTACTGGGAAACGCTACTAAGGCTAGAGATAATGCTGTCAGGCGAAAAGCCGCCCTCGACCGATAGACGACCATCTGCTTTGCGACGCACCTGACGACTGGCGTCATCTGTTATCCGTTGAAACTGCACTTTGTTCCGTGTCACTGCGAATAGTACCGAGGGGGAAAGTCAAGGATAGGCACGGCAAGCGTCACTGGGTCGGCTCCGCAGCTAAGAATAAAACATTTTATCGCTCACTTTGTGCTGTATCGCAATATTCGCTTTTACGTCGGGTCCGAGTGCGCAGAAAAGCTGAGTGGTATTACCGAGCAAAGCTCTTCATCCATCTGCTTCTATACTCATACATGTGAATAGTCCCCTTAAAGTGACAATAAATCGTAAGTCAGAGTTTATGCTGGTGCGCGTATGAGTTACAGGTAAACCGGTCAAAAATGTCCAATCAGACAGTACATATAAGTTCTCGGCTTCCTCATAGCAACCTTATAGCTAGTGGAAATAGTAAAGCGCCGGGATTCCAAGGGTTCAGCGCTGACCGGTTGTACGGATAACGAACGCGACTTGCAGGCTGCAGGGGATTCGCCTCTGCTGATGCAAGTGACCATATGAAATAAGGGGACCATGTAATGCAGGAAACACAGTACGACAATTAGAACTTGAGCATACGTAAGCCCTAGCGTCGGTCGAAGCAAAGCCGGGCGCCGTAGAGTTATTCAAGGCAACCACGCAAGAATAGTAGTGCAAGCTGCCTAATGGGCACCATGGCATCAATCATCGCAACCGTAGTTGGGAAGCAGGAGAGGCTAGGTACCAACCATTGGCACCAATGTGAGGCAAGGCAGGAAGCCACAAGGCCGTTTCTGTCCTATTATTGTTATTTGCTGTGACCAAAAGCATGTTGAGGGTGAAGGGCCATGCAATCTACTCGCAGTTGTCGTGAACGGTGCCGTGCACCAACAAGTTCTAAGCGGGCATCCGCTTTATAAAGGACTAAAGGAACATGTCATGTTGTGCTCCCAGATGAGCTCCTATTGACTAGTTCAGCAAACTAACAAGATCACGCTGTGCTACTTCGTAGCCGTGTGCTTACCTGAGAGCAAGTTGCGGCTGTGAGGTGCGTCAGTACTTTCGAGGTATATCAAGAAGCCTGGCATAGGGTTTATTCAAGGTTACCGCTTGTTTTTTATACTCATGGCGACTTGCTTGCCTATCGACTTCCTAGAGCTCTTGTTTTCATCCGCCTGCAGAGATGACGCCCACAGAAATTGACCGCATGTTGCGGCCGCTGCCGCTGAAGGATTTAAGGATTTTGGCCCGCGCCAGAGGTTTGAACCCAGCCGGTGAGATCGCAACAACACCTTCCACTTCCTAGGGCTGTTTTGTGACTCTTAACGCTGTATCCTCTATGCATATCACTTCCGATTCCGAAGACAGCGTCTTAAGAACATGTGGGCTACCACAACTTGCGTGCTCGTCGCATGCCGGTCACTATTTTGCGTCCTGTGCCCCAGGTGGAAAGGATCAGCTTGAGGATCGCCTGAAGCAGCATATGATTTCAACGGGGAATTTCTCTATTCAGCTGCCAGTAGAGGGTGCTGAGCCGGCTGTGCCATCTGGGTATGCGGTGGCTCCTCAAGGCTACCAGCAGTACACGACCGGTGAGAATCTTTGGTTACCGCATGCATGTTAGACACTCCACATTTCTCCTACCCTCCAATCCAAGTGCATGGCGTCACGTGGTTCCTGTTTTCGCAGGCGTCTCCAACAACAACTACTCTCGCCCGGCTGGGCAGCAGAATGTCGGCAACTTTATTACCGACAGGCCTACCAGCCACGTGATGGCCCCGCCCGGTGGACGCAGCACCGTGCAGCTGGGAGGCTACCCGGAGCCCGTCGCACCGGTCCACCACCAGCAAGCGCCGCCCTCGCAAGTACCCTTCGGCTCTCCTCAGCAGGTGTGTGACTACTTCACGGCTTTCGAAACAGGATTCGGCATGTGAGCCACGGTTCACAATTGCTCCGCAGGGCCAGTATGCGTACGGTGCGTCGTCGCAGGACGTTCGTGGAGGCAGTCTAGCCAACAACTATTCAAGGCCTGGGGGCCAGCAGAATGTTGGCAATTTCATCACAGATCGTCCCTCCAGCAGGTACGATTACTTGCTAACTGCTGCCCTGGCTGCTCTGCTTGTGAGGTGCTTTCCGCCTGGGACCGTGGTTTGTATACCTCCTGCGAAAACGACGGTCAAGCGTCCACACCCGAACCCACTTTGATCTTTGTTACGGCTGCACGACGCAGGGTGCTGGCACCGCCCGGTGGCGGCTCCCAGGCGAGTGTGATGTCCCATGCGCGATAGACCCATTGGGATGAACGAAAGTGTCTTGACCTGTCTGTTTTGTCAGCGCCGCATGCTTTTTTTGTGCGTGATCATGTTCCTCTAAATCGTTATGATTGGGCTTCTGTGTCATCTTTGCTTGCATGCAGATTTCATTCGGCGACTACAATGCGGGACCTGCGCCTGCGCAGTACTCGCCCCCGCCTCCGCAGTACGGCTCGCCAGCCCCGCAAGCCCACTCCGGCTACGGCGTAGGCGGCCCCGATGGGCGGCCCGTTACCGCAGGTGCGCGCGGCATGTATCCAGCCAGTATGTGTCGTAACTTGTTTGCATACAATGTTGTAGTCATCCGCCTCCTTGTCTGACTGCTTCCGCCCGGCGCGTGTGCAGCTAGCGCACATGCTAGCTTTTCCTTGAATATGGCATCTTGCAGCTAAATGGCTCAGGAGCCGAGTCTGTGGAACGCATATCAAGCTTGCTGCTGTCTTGCGCTGATCTCCAGGTGCCAAGTCGGGTGAGGCCGCCCACGGCGCCCTTTCCAACAACTACTCGCGCCCGGGAGGACAGAACGTTGGCAACTTCATTACAGACCGCCCCACAAGCAGGTAGGGTGCTGGGCAAGATTTTGGAACTGGGGCGCATTCGCGATGCTGAACGTGGGCCGTGTCGTTTCCTAACTTACGTGGACACTGTCTGGCATGTCCTTACCAGCGATTCCTGATACTGTTGTTGTTCGTTCACTGCAGGGTGTTGGCCCCTCCGGGAGGCAAGTCTCAGATCTCCTTCGGCTGAGCAGCTCATGATGGCGCCAGCAATGCGTAGCTGCTGTGGCGCCTTTCTTCGAGACTTCTGCACTTGCTGTCACCGACGCAACGTGATGCAGGCGGGACTTGGCGAGGCTTGCCCGATGTGTTCAGCGCGTTGCATGCATGACATGATGTCGGGTTTATGTTTGTTCAGGATTCTGACTCCCGTTTGTGCGGATTTCGGACCCAGCTATTACCCTAGTAACTCTTCTGTGCTAAGTGTGCGTTCGCGCTGAACTGTGCGGCGTGCGGCGTGGCGGGGCTTGAAGTACGGTGATGGTTTTTGAGATTGTAAGAACCATACTGACGTTTTTGTACCCTGTATTTTAACTCGGCGACTAGCGTCGACGGTGCAGGAGTTCGCCTGTAAATAGCTGATTTCTGTAGGTGGAGTGTGCGCTCTATGCAATGGCCATGTAGATTTGACAGTAAGCGCTTGCTTACCGGTATATGTCGTACATGTTACAAAGCACCAATGGGTGTGCACTGGCCCCAAGGGACTGATAGGATTGTAATCGGCATACGTGAAATACATAGCAATCCTACCTCCTGCGAACCTAGAAGGCCTCACAGCTGGGAGTGGAGCATCGCTGCCAACCTTCCAACTGACAGAATATCCGTAACATCCATCAACAGCAATACTGTCGGCCCATTCACGCTCACCCTTTGGCGTTAAGGCTCGCCAACCACCCCTGTCCAAGGTTTCCTCCGTGCGGTGAAAGTTCAGCATGCGGTCGTGCTTTCACTGGGAGCAAAACCACGATAAGGTAAAGCGCACGGCCCAGAATACACCAAATATTTGTGCGGCATGAACAAGCTGTGAGCGGGTACAACGACACAGCCTGGGCAACGCCTAGGCACACCTGCCAGTAGCAACAAAACAGCCTGCAATCAACAATCGGCTTGCGCAGCTTTTGGCCCTCACTGCACAGGAAGTAACCCCTGCCGTTCTTCATATGAAGGTCCTTCTGCGGATGTCATGAATAGCACACAATGATACAAAGTCTTCATACAAAAACCAAACCCACACGCTGGTATTATGGCGTGAGCAAGCAGCTCGCCGTGCTTGCCTGCATGCCATTGACTAACACTCAGGCCAACTCTTCATGCGGTTTAGCCATTATCCTAAGCACGCGCAGTAATGTGCGTAACACGTACGACGGCTGCCGTACAAGCTAGTATCAGGTTCAGGCCCGTTCATTGGAGACACACGAATTCCGGCACACCAGCTTGCTTAATTCAGCAGGAGTCATCCTTTAACTGCGCCGGTGGTCGAAGGTCTTGGGCGTCGGGAACTTTAGGAACTCACTCTTTGCATCCTCGGCATACCTGAGGGGATAGGGAAGTACAGGCAGTGTGAGTCATTGTTGCCAATGACGGCGGAGGCAGCCCTGATGTGAATCCTAGAACGTCGTACGAAGTTTGGATCCCTGTACGGCGACTTACATGTAGACCTTCGCCATGCTGCGCTGCTCCGGTCGCAGGTCCACCAGCGCCATGTCAGTTAGCGGGCTGTCCTTGGGCAATGTGACGGACGTGGCGAGATGGGTGTGCTGCAAAGGGTGACGGAGCATAGGTATGGTTGGGTCAGAGGAACACGCAAAAGACAGGCTGGAGTGCGAAGAGCATGGATGACTGCTTCCTAGGCGAGTGAGCACAACTGCTGAGGGAAGATGGAGGGTACCCAGCATTGTAACCGACGGTCTTACCGTGTGAAGTGCTGCCTGCGCCCTGCGTTGCGCAATAGCTGAACCTGCTCCGGGAATGTGGCCCATGTAACCTGCACAGTACATCCAGGTCCATCCGCTTCAGCATGGGAAATGGTCATCATTCTCATCCTGCACCAGATGCCTCGTGAGTGAAACAACTACCTGGAAGGTGTCCTTGTTTAATGGGAAGCGTCTCATATTTGTGCGATGGTAGGTTATTCATCTCAAATTGGGAGCAGAATGCTCCTGTTAGGCGTTGGGAGACGAATTCGGGCTGCTTGTACTGGGTAATTGTCCCAGTCTCCTTCCCGATTGTTGCTGACATCCTTGATTATGTATTCGGAGGACGTAATAGCACAACGTGCAACCTTCGATGTGAAGGAGCCGACAAAATTGGGAGGTGAGGGATTAACAGGCAATCGTGGACAGCCGCATATAAACGATAAAGAAGCAATGCCGTATGTTAAATGGAGCTCGTGCTCTAAGCGTCAGAGTAGCGTACGGGACTACCAAGGGCGATGGTGCCGTATTGCGACTAACGACGCAAGCGCACTCATCGAAACTTCAGGAGCGCTTTCAAGGGCAGCTAGGACGACTTAAACTCCGGGCCAAATTGCGTAACCTATGCGCAGCTGCTAGACTATTCCATAACGCCAAGCAATGCCGCTCACGCCACAATATACTTGGTCTGAAACTGAAGCATCTATAGATGTTACAATTGAGGTCCCGGGGATCTCGCGCAGCAAAGCCGATGTATTCGCAACTGACGCATTCCTGAAGGTCAACTGCCCTCCCTATCTATTCGCGCTAGACCTTTATAAGGACGTCGATGACAACAGGAGTTCGGCCACGATTATACCAAGCGGGGTCGTATTTAAGCTTTACAAGGTTAGCCTTTGGCCGCTTTGAACATTTCCCGCGTAGAAGCATGCTGCTCGCCACTAACACGGCACCCGTTTCCGTTGCCGCACCTCGGCTCGCCTTGCTATGCTGTACTTCCATGCATCTTATAAATCCTGACGCTATCCGAGCTAGGGGCCACGCAACAGCCTCCGCGACCATCCTAGCCCTAACCTTCCTGCGATGACTGGTTCCTGACAGCACCCGCCATGACACTACACATGCCCTCGTATCTCCTACCTAGCGCGAGGCAGGGCTATGGGGCGTGCTGGCGGCTACCGGCGACAAGGCCGCCCTCACACAGCGCCGCAACGCCTCCATCGACCGGGCGTATGCAGGGCTGGAGGAGGCTCGCAAGGCGCGGCTGGCCCGCAAGCAGCAGGAGGACAAGTGCGTGGGGAATGGATGGGGAGGCCGTGCTCAGGCGCATGCATGTCCTCTGTCCCCGCAGCTGCGTCACAACCCTCATCACTCCACCTTTCCATGCAATCCTGACACCGCTCCCAGCCTGTCTTTGCTAGCCCCTCTTCCTTCCTTCACCCCCTCCCCCTCTCTCTCCCTGCCCCGCAAAGGGACGCCACCCAGCGCTCCATGGATGTGGACCGGCGCAAGCGGCAGGAGGTGGAGCGGCGCAAGGCGGAGGAGCTGGCGGAGGAGCGGGGGCGGCTGGAGGAGTGGCGGGCGGGGCTGAAGGGTGAGGGAAGGGAAGGGAAGGTGGGCTAGGGCTGGCCAGGGAGGGGTGCGTTGTTGGTTAGATACTGCCAAACATGGGTGTTGGGTTGGTGCATTGAGGGAGGCATGGCTAGGGTATGGGCGCCCCCGACCAACCGGACCCCGACAACAACCCCAACCTGACCGCCCTGACCCACACCTGCCGCCATCCGGGGTCCTGTGCCGGCCCAGATGGCAAAGACGCCGAGTCGGATTACGAGGATGAGGAGGAGGAGGGGGAGCAGGGGCCGGCGCCGCAGCAGGAACGCGGGGTGGGGGAGGCGGCAGCGCCTGACCACCCGCATTACCACGGAAAAGGATGGAGGTAGGGAGTTAGGGTGGGTCAGGGAGGGCTTCTTGTAGCCGACAAAACTCTCTGGCGGCGCTCTACTGTTGGTGTACGGCAGAGGGGATGGCTCCACCGGCAACCCGCTTCCACCGGGGCGCCCATGGCCTCACTGCTCCCCACCCAACCCGCTGCAGGCCCTCCACGGGGACGGGTGCGGCGGCGGCCAAGTCCGCTTCTGCTGCTCCAGCCGCAGCTGCCAACAGAGGAGGCGGTGAGGAGGAGGAGTACGACAGTGAAGGGGCCGATGACGGCAGACAGGGGCGCAGTCGCCGCGAGGAAGCAGACGAGGAGGTGGAGGAGGAGCCGCCCGCCCAGCTAGCTCCCCGTGCCGCGCCCTCCTTCAAGCCGCTGCCGCCACCCAGAGCCACGCTACAGCCCGTGCAGGTGAGGCGGTGGGCAGAGCCCGGGACGAGTCGTACCACAACACATCTTGGCTTGCTGTGCCGACCATGCGCACTGCCACACATGCTCACATGCAGCTTCATGCGCCTTCCCACTAAGTCAGCCAGAGCTGTGCCCCTCTGCTGCTAGTCCCCAACCCTGCCGCCCCTTCCCCCCTCCCCCCCCCCCCCCAGGTCAGCTTCACGAAGCTGGAGACGGGCCACCTGCCCGCTCGGGAGCACCGGGAGGAGGAGATCCGCGCCTTCAGGAAGCAGGTGCGGGGGGAGGGAGAGGGAGCAGAGAGGAGAGGAGAGGGAGAACAAGTAACCGGTATAAGGCGCGGCCTATCCCTCTCCCTCATGACCCGCGGTCCCTGCCCCTGCTTCCCTCGCGCACCGTAAAGTGAGAAGTGAGCACCCTTCTCCTGCCCCTCCCGACCTCTACACCCTCGGCCCCCCTCCCTCCCCCCACCCATCAGGCCACCAGCTCCCCCGCGCCCGCTGACGGCGACTGTGTGGACCTGGCGGAGCGGCAGCCGCTGTTCCTGAAGGACAAGGGGGACGCGATGTACAGGGCGGGGAACTACAGGTGAGGGGGGGGCGAGGAGGGGGAGGGGGAGAGACGTCTGGGAGGGTCTGGGGGGTGGCGGGAGCGGAAGGCGGACTCTGCAGCAGCGCCGCAGGGTGTCCTCCCTACCCACGTGCTTGCCACACATGAGACATGACCTATGGGTCATCAACCCCCCCACCCCCACCCACCCACCGTCCCATTGTCCTTCAGCTTGTCAAATTGTTTCCTCTTTACTCTCCCCTGCTTCCCCCCTTCCCCCTCCTCCTCCTCCCCCTCCTCCCCCTCCTCTCCCGCCCAGCGGCGCGCTGAACGCCTACTCCCGCGCGCTGCAGCTGGACGGCCGGCTGCCCGCGCTGCACGCCAACCGGGCCGCGTGCCGGCTGGCGCTGGGCGACGCGGGCGGCTGCGTGGCGGACTGCGACCGCGCGCTGGAGCTGCTGGCGGAGAGCAGGAGCAGGTGGGCGGGGACGGGGGGGGGGGGAGGGGGCTGGGGCTGAGGACCGTAGGTGGGTGGTGGGTCCAGTTGGCGGTTGGGAGGGTGACAACTGCTACGAGGTGAGGGTGCTGTGGGGTGTGTGGCGTGAGCGTGACGGGCCCTTCTGCCTCTCACCCGCTCTCTTCCTTCCTGCCTACCGCAGGCTATCGCAGGGTCTGCTGCACGGGCCCGATGCGGTGGCCCTGTGTCGGCAGCTGGTGCGGCTGCTGGTGCGGCGGGCGCAGGCGCGGGTGGCGCTGGCGGAGGGGGGCCGGGGGGCGGCGGCAGCAGGGGGCGGAGCCGGTGGCACGGAGCTGCTGGCGGCGGCGCTGCGGGACTATGAGGACGCCATGAGGTGGGGCGAGGGGGGTGTGGGCGGAGAGGCGGGGGCAGGGCGCACATGTGGCGGCTGTAGGGCAGGTGACCTGCCGAGCTCTCTCTTTACCTCCCTCTCCTCTCCCTTCCCCCTGTCCCCTCCCTGCCGCCAGCCTGTCCCCCGGCGACGCCTCCCTGGCCGCCGACGCCGCGGAGCTGGCTGCCTCGCTGCAGCCCGCTGACGCCGCGGCGCTGCGGCAGCGGGGCGACGCGCGCTTCCGCGGGGGGGACTACGAGGGCGCCGCGGGGGCGTTCGGGGCGCTGCTGGGGCTGCCCAGGAGCCGGGTGCCAGGTGGGGCGGCGGGGGGGGGGGGAGGAGGGAGAATGTCACCATCCGTGCTATGTATTTGCCTCCCACAGCTACGCCGCGGTCTGCCTCTTCCCCTTTTCACTGCCGTTACAGTCGCTCGCATGCTGCGCACTCCGGGTTGCCTTGTGTTGGGATGGATTATGTCGACGTCCTGTTGCCCGCCTCCTACCCTCCTCCTTACCCTCCTGCCCAGAGTCCGAGCGGCTGGCCGCCTTCTCCAACCGCGCCGCCTGCCACCTGGTGCTGGGGCGCTACGCGGCGGCGCGGGCGGACTGCGACGCGGGGCTGGCGCTGCTGCTGCCGCCCCCGCAGCAGAACACCCACATGCAGGCGGGGGCCGGGACAGCAGGCGGGGGTGGAGGTGGAGGTGGAGGTCCGGAGTTCGGGGCGGCGGCGGGCGAGCAGGGGCTGGTGCGGCTGGACGCGTGGGCGCGGACACTGCACCTGCCCGCCGACAACACCGACGCCCGCAGCAGTAGCTGCAGCAACGGTGGTAGCGGTGATGGTGTTGAGAAGGCCGGGGAAGGGACGGCAGCAGCAGCAGCATGTGCTGGTAGTGCTGGTAGCAGTGGTGGTGGCTGCGGGCTGGCCCCCGCCGCGGCCGCCGCTGCTGCTGCCCGGCTACTGACCCGCCGCGGCGCCGCCTCCGCGCACCTGCAGCACTTCGCGGCGGCCGCGGCGGACCACTCCGCAGCGGGCGGGCTGCTGCGGCGGCTGGGGGAGGTGGCGCGGGCGGAGGCGGCGGAGGCGGATGCGGGCCGCATGAGGGCGCTGGCGGAGGGGCGGGAGCAGCTGCCGGCGCCGCAGCGGGAGCAGGAGCAGACGGCACCGGTACCGCTGTCACCGCTGCCGCCGCAGCCGGAGACGTCGCAACAAGATCAGCAGGAGCTATCAGGGCCTATAGTAACCGCGTTGATGCAGCCAGCGACAATGCAGGCAGCAGAGCAGCAGCAGCAGGGGAAGGATGGGTTGGATGGAGGCAGCGGAGAGGTGGTGGGGGCGCAGGTGCAGGAGGAGGGGACAGCTCGCCAACGGCGGGAGGAGGAGCAAGATGCTTCTGGGGAACAGGGGAAGGAGCAAGGAGGTGGAGGAGCGCTAGGAGGAGGGTTGAGGTCAAGGGCTGAGATGGCTGCCGCAGCAGCAGCAGCTGTGTCTGCTGTGAGCCTACTGGAAGAGGTGGATGATTGATGTTCGTGCTGTATGGTTGCTTTGGGGCACTTCTATTTATGTCCTCTGTGGCTAGGTAAATTTTAGCGCTACAACGCGCCCTTGTATCTGTGCGCTCGCGTTCATGAACTGTTTACCGCAGCAGTAGCTTGCTAGCTCGTCGCTCGTCTGGGATGTTGCAGGGCCACTTGTTCCCCATTCAGCTAGTACAGTTTGCGGTCCGCCGCCTTTATATTTAAGTGTTTTAGTGCTTTACGAGGCTTGTCGGAATGCTCTCCTTGCAGCAAACGAATGATCATCCGTACGCTGCTGACCTGGCTGAACCACATTAAGCCTGGCGGTTTATTCCTGTGAACTCTCCAATAGTGTACCAAGCGTCGCTGTTCGACTACTGTTCTCATGCTGCGTAACACATCGCCTTACGAGGAAATTCTCCACCGGCACTTGCGATGCTTCTCCTGTGAAGGCTCAAAGCATTGACAGCCGCTGCTTAACAAAATCAGTTGTTCCTGTCTATATCTTAGGTACCCGGCAGCAGAGTTCAGGCTCCCATTCCGTAACATAGGCCAACCGCAAAGAGCGACAAGACTGTGGCCTTGGTTCGGCGCTCCTACACAGAATAATGGGAAATTTATGCTTGAAGGGGAATAGGCCTTTGGCCGCTGATACGGCATCACAGGTGGGGAGCGGTGTTGCTCGGCACGGACGCCAACTACTGCTGAACACGATGATGCTATGGGCCAAAACGAGGATGCTATGGGCTGGATAACACTTAAGTAACGGAATTTCCGCAGGAATGCCAAGGCCTTACACTCCCTCCGCCAGCGCCGTGGCGGACCGTGAAGGAGTTAGGGCTGGGGACACTCCAGGTGCGGCAGGGCAAGAAGGGGGATACCGATTGGTAACTAGCAATATGTAGGCAACTCCTGCAATTCGTCGTCACGTGGCAAGGTGACGCTTGGCAAGGTGTTGGGCAACATCCTAGTACTGTAAACAACATTCGTCAGGCCCCCGCTTTATTAAGTCGCCTAGTACTCATTTCGTATTGTCCAAGAACTAATGACATTAAGTACCAGGGCACTGCTAGCATTCCAAACGACCCATGGATGCGACAACAAGTTATTGTCGTTAACCATCACTGGGAATGCATCGCGCTACAATAGTTTATTGATGCATTCCCATTCCTAATAAACAACCACCCTTAACTTCGTCAAAGACACTTTCGTGCCTGGTCGTTGTTCGATAAGGCCTCCAGGCCACAGCATGCATGACTTCCGCGATACTCGCCCCAATCTCCCCCCACCTGCCAGGAAGTGTGTGTGCAAGCGGTGGTGGCTGGCTGGCCGCAGCTGCCCCCCGCGGCGCTGGAGGCCCTCCCCGCGGACCTGCTGCAGGTGGTGGGGAGGGGCGCGGAGATAAGGGGAAAGGGGCGTAGAACGGGCCCAGGCTAGCCCCTGCCCCTCGCACCAGCTCCCTCACCCGGCTCAACCCCTCCTGTATGCCCTTCCCCCCGCTGCCGCCCCTCCCCCCCCGCCAGCGTGTGTTTGACGAGCTGTCGCTCCGCTGCCAGCTGTCGGCCGGGCTGCTGGGCCGCTTCCGGGAGCTGCATGTGGAGGAGCTGGCACTGGTGGGGCGGGGGAGGTGCAGGGGGGAAAAAAGAAATTCCAAAGTGTGGTATGATAATGATACAAGTTGCTGACAATCCCTGGTGGAATCAACCGTGAGTCGAGCCGAAAAGGTGGTTAAAGCAATGCGAGCTAAACTTACCGAACTTACCAATTATGGAGCAACCTTACCATAGTCTTGGGCATGTGTGGAGGCTGCTGAAGGTGAGCTGGAGACCCACCGCGCCGTTGGGCAAAGACAAACAACAGGAACAGCACAACACGAGCACGCATGAAAAACAACACAGACTGACACACGATAAAACACGTACCTGCGTGCACAGGATATGTGCACCATGAGACATGTCCATGGCAAGCCGCCAGGACCATGGAGTAAGTTAGGTCGAGGCGAGTTGATAGCGATGTCCAGCGGAGAGCCAGATATGCGGAATGAGGCAAGGAAAGCGAAAGGGGAAGTTAAGTATAAGTTAAAGAGGACGATGGTGAAGATGCGAACAAAGAAGTACTAAGGTAAGCCTAAGACACGAGACGACACGACTAGGACGGCGCGGTGGGGTGTATGGGGATGGCGGAAGGTACAAAGAGGGACGGAATTGGTGAAAAGTACGGCATATCGGGAACAAGGCATGATGTGCAGTGATAAAGGGGCACAACGTGATACTGTGACGTAGGGTGCGGTCTGCGAACAGATCCCCATCCCCCTACGATACACCGGGAAGGCCACCGCAGTGTAGCCAACCCAGTAATGCATTCGTAGGGCGGGTTGGTCCTAGTTGGGTGTGCACGGGTAAGTGGACAGTTGAGGAGGCGGAGGGGACGGAGACAACCCATAATACTCCGGATACGTCCGGCGTGGACGGCCCCGCGAACGCCCGAACGGCGCTGGCCGTATATCAGGAGCGCCAGCCGGACGGTTGGAGTCCACGAGAAGCATAATCTGTCACCTGTGACTGGTGGGAGGCTGCCGCGGGAGAAGATATAAGACAGAACTACAGGGGGAACAGGACTACAGGCCTAACCCGCCCACCGTTCCCGCGCATAAATGTGTACTACCAGGCCTTTTGAACAGCCATCCTAGATCCTAACAACCCAACATGGCAAGTGGAGGCGGGTCGCGACCGACATCCTGCATTTCTGCAGTCTATGCGGAACACAACCCTCGAAGATATTGGGGGGAAAAAAGAAATTCCAAAGTGTGGTATGATCGTGCAGGGGGGAGGGGGGAAGGGGGCGGGGGAGGGGGGGGGCGCTGGGGGGAAATGGGGAAGGGGGCGGCGTCCCTGGTCTTTGCTGCGGATGTTTATACAGCGGTGAGCGGAGGAGGGGGCAGCCGCGCGCGCTCCTGCCTTCCCTCTCCGCCCTGTTCACATCGACCCCTCCTCCTTCTCCTCCCTTCCCCTTTTCTCCCCCGTCCCCCGTTGCGAGTTTTAGCTCGCAATGCTTCAGCCACCGGTTCGGCTCGACTCACGGGTGTTCCCTCAGGGCTTGCCAGCTAGTTTACTGCTATCACACCACACATTGGATTTCTTCTTCTCCCCCCGCCCCCCAGGTTGGCCGCCCCGACCTGCGCGATGAGCGGCTGCGGCTGCTGGACCGCTGCTCGCGACTGCGGCTGCTGGACCTCAGCGGCTGCACGCAGGTGGGGAGGGAGGGGGAAACGTATAGATTATTGCAGCAACGGAGTCCCAATCCCGAATCCCGACTCATGCAGTGAGCGCACTCGGAGACACTATCCTAGAAACACGCGGCTCAGAGACGTACCAATTGCTTGCTTACCAGAAACCGAGATGACTTGGGGGAGGGGGGCGGGATGTGCACGTGCGGTGTGAGACCTTGAGGCGAGGGTGGGGACACTGAGGCAGCAGTGGTTGCTTCGGGGGGGGGCAGCGTGGCGAGCTGGGGGGGTAGCTGGGCACCCGCCGCCGTCTGGGCGCTCCTGCCCCGCGTCTGATTGCGCGTCATGATTGCTGGTGGGGCCCCTTGCGAGCTGAGGGCTTCGGCGAAGGAGCTGAATGGCGACTTGGCGGCATGTTAGCGCTGCTCTTGTTCTGGTTCGCGCGTGGTTAGAGCGCATTCCACAGGTGTCTGTCTACTGGGCGCCAGCAACCGGGGTGATGTGATGTGGCACCCATCCCCGGGTCCCATTTGGTCGCTCATCCATATTACCCCCTCCCCCCCTCCCCCCCTCCCCCGCCTGCCCCAGGTGACCGACGCGGGCCTGTCAGCGCTGCGGCGCCACGGCGGCAGTCTGCGGGTGCTGCGGCTGGCGGGGTGCGGCGGGGTGACGGATGCGGGGCTGGGGGCGCTGAGGGGTGAGGGGGGGGGGCGGGAGGGGGGCCAGGGGGGCCAGAAGGGGTGTGTGGAGGGGCGGGAAGGAACTGGTGCCACCCCCACTAGCGCGGCGCTGCTGCCGAAGAGAGAGCCGGCTCCTAGCCCGCTGAGCGGGGAGAGGGGCGGGAGGGAGGTGCACTGCCCGGCGGACATCGGACCTGCACCCCCCTTCATTCTCCCTCCCCCTCCCCGCTCCCCCCCCCCCTCCCCCCCCCCAAGCCCTGACGGGTCTGCGGGAGCTGGACCTGCGGGGTTGCGAGGGGCTGACTGGGTGCGGGCTGGGGGCGCTGGGCGGCTGCAGCGCGCTGGGCAGCCTGGAGCTGGACCGCTGCACAGCACTCAAGGTGGGGGGGGGGGGGCCACAGCACAGGAAACCACGAATCAGGGGACAACAATGGGGGCAGGGGGCGGCAGGAGAAAGGGTGTCCCCCCAGAGGGGATGCAGATGGAGCCTGGAGGGACGTGAGGTCGGGGTGAGGTGCGTGTTGTGGTGCGGGTGGTGAGCGCAGCCCTGGTTGCTGCCGCCCCCCTCCCCCCCGGCGGGGCGGCTGGTGGCCCCCCTGCACCAGGTGGGGGGGGGCACCGCACCTCACAGCTCAGCACCACCCTCAGCACCACCCTCCCTCCCCCCGCATCGGTATCGGTAAGGACTGCTAACCCTCCCATGTTTTGTGGCTCCCTGCCAACAATACCCATTGCTTTTGCCCTAACATTGTGGTTTGGTTTATTCTTCCCTCCCCCCGCCCCCCCAGTGCGGTCTGTCCCTGCTGTGGCCCCTGTCCGGCGGCCTCACCCGGTTGCTGCTGGGCTGGTGTCCGGGGCTGGGGGACGCGGAGGTGGGGGCGCTGGCGGGGCTGAGCGGGCTGCGGGAGCTGCGGCTGGCGGCGGCGCAGGTGGGGCAGGGGGGGGGGCGGCAGGGGGGGGCGGCAGGGGGGGGCGGCAGGGGGGAGGGGGTAGAGTGTATGGGGCTGTTGCGATGCCGCACCCGCCTTTCCCTTACCTTTTTTCCTACCTCCTTTCTCCCCCTCCTCTCCCCCTCCTCACCCTTCCCCCCCCCTCTCCCCCCTCACCCTCCTTCCCCTCCTCCCCCTCCCCCCAGATCACCGACGCCGGCCTGTCCCAGCTGTCCCCCCTCACCCGCCTTACTCGGGTGGACCTCAGCGGCTGCAGCAGGCTGGGGGCGGGGGCGGGGGCGGGGGCGGGGGCGGGGGGAGCAGGTGGAGGCGGAGGGGTGGTAGGTGGGGTGCTGGGTGGCTGGGCGGCGCTGGGGCGGCTGGAGCTGGATGGGTGCGAGGGGGTGGGGAACGCAGGTGGGGGGGGAGAGGGGGGAGGGAGGGAGGGAGGAGAGGGGGTGGAAATAAGGGTTAGAGGAGGGCGCTGGCGGGGAGGTCGAAGGAGGAAAAGTACGGAGGCGAGAGGTGCGAGAAGGAAGAAGGGGATACCCTGCTACCGCTCCTAACCCCCACCCTGCCCTCCCCCTCTTCCCCCCCCCCGCAGCCCTGTCCCCCCTGTTCTGCCGCCCCTCCCTCGCCTCCAGCCTCACGCACCTGTCGCTGGCCTACACCGGGCTGGCGGGCGGGGGCGGGGGCGGGGGAGGTGGGGCGCTGGCGGGTCTCTCCGCCCTCACCGCCCTCACGCACCTCAGCCTGGACAGCTGCGATGTGGGGGACGGGGTGTGCAGGGTGAGGGGGGGGAGGGGAAGGGGGGAGGGGGGGAAATAAGAATCTCAAGGGGGAGGGGGAGGGGATTGGGGGAGGGAGGGTTGTGACAGGACTAGGGAGGGGAGGGGAGGGGGGAGCTGCAGGAGGGGGGCGCCGGCATGATGAGCGCCCCCTCCCCTCCTCTACACGTGTACGTGTGCGGTACTTAGCCGCCCCTCAGCCCCAATTGCCTAGCTGGGTTACGCCACCTCCCCCCAATCCCCTCCCCTCCCCTCCCGCCTTGGGATTATTCTTTTCCCCCCTCCCCCCCCCCCCAGGTCCTCCGCCGGCTGCCCCGCCTGGCCTCCCTGGACCTGTCGGAGACGGGGGTGGGGGACGCGGGGCTGCGGGCGCTGGCGACACCCCCCGCACCCCCGCAGCAGCCGCCCCCACACCGCCACCACCCGCAGCAGCAGCAGCAGCAGCAGCAGGTGGCGCCCACACCGCCCGCAACACCCCCCCAGCTGGTGCCGCAGCGGCAGGGGCAGGGGCAGGGGCAGGGGCAGGGGCAGCAGGGGTCGCTGCTGCCCTCCTCGGTGTCCCTGCCTGCGGGGGCGCTGGGCGGTGGGGGTGGTGGGGGCAGCAGCAGCGGTGGGGGTGGTGGGGGCAATGGTAGGGGTGGGGGTGGGGGTGTGGGTGGGGGATCGCTGCGGTCCCTCAGCTGGCACCCGGACTCGCAAGTGGGGGCGGGGGGGCAGGGGGCGGGGGGGCAGGGGGCGGGGGGGCAGGGGGCGGGGGGGCAGGGGGCGGGCGGAGGGGCAGCGGGGCCAGGGGCCCCCTCACCAGCCGCAACAGCAGCGGCAGGAGCAGGAGGAGGAGGGGCAGTGCGGGTGGGACGCACCACATCATCCCCCTCCTCCGCCCCCGCCCCCGCCTCCGCCTCCCCCGTAACGGGCCCTTTTGACTGGGCGGCTGCCACCGCTGCCGCCACCGCTGCTCCCCCCTGCCCCGCTGTGGGTCTGCCGCACACCCTGACCCGCCTCAACCTCACCTACACCAAGGTAGGGGAGGGGGGGAGCCGCCTCACCTTCCACCACACGCCCCTCCGCCCCACCTTCCATGTGTATTGCCCCCCCCTTCCCCCCCTTCAGGTCACGGACGAGGGCCTGGCTCCCCTGTCCGCCCTCACCGCTCTGCAACACCTCAGCCTGGACTCGGGTGGGGTGGGGGGAGGAGGGCAGGGAGGGAGGGGTGGCGGCCAGCCGGTTGCAACGGTACCCTGCGCACCCCCCTGATGACCCCCCCGTCTCACATGCACCCCACCTGCCTCCCTCCCCCCTCCCTACCTCGCCAGCAGGCGTCACTGGCATTAACCCACATCGCCCTAGCGCTACATCGCTGCGTTTCCAACCCCCCTCCCTCCTTCCCCCCATACATGTTCTCGTTTTTCGTCCTTTTTACCTCCCCCCCCCTCCCTCCCCCCCCAGGCAGCCTGGGTGACGCCGCGCTGCGCCCCGTGGCCGCCCTGCCGCACCTCACCAGCCTGGACCTGTTCGGGTGCCGGGTGGGGGAGGGCGGCGCTGCACTGCTGGCGGGGAGTGCCGCGCTGAGGGGCGGGCTGAGGAGCCTGGAGTGCTGCGGAGGGGGCGTCACGGGTGGGGGGGGGAGGGAGGGGGAGGGGCGGGCTCCTGCTGCTAGGAGCCTCGCTCGAGAAAGGTGCTTACCTCACACACGTGTCCCCCGGATCTGGTGCATTGCTATTGGGTTGCACGGCAGGTCTCCGTACCCCGCATCCCACCCACCTCCCAAACCTGTGTATCCCCCTCCCTCCCTGCCCCTCCCTCCCCCTCCCCCTCCCCTCCCCCTCCCCCGCCCAGACGCCGCCGCCGCCCACCTGGCCCGCCTGGCCGCGCTCACGTGCCTCAACCTCTCGCAGAACCCCAGGCTGGGGGACGCGGGGGTGGGCTGTCTGGCGGCGCATCTCAGCGAGCTGCAGGTGGGGGGGGGAGGGGGAGGGGGAGGGGGAGGGAGAGGCGGGGGGCTTCCGCCTTTCAGGTCACCACGTCCCCTCACCCCCGCTGCCCCAGCCAGCAGACAGGCATGCAACAGCCGGGTGGAGGCTGCAAGGGGGGGGGGGCGCAGGGGGGGGCCGTGACCTGCTGCATCGCCGTGCTGCCGAGAACCACCCCTCCCCTTCCCTCCTCTTCCCCCCTTCCCCCCCTCCCAGCTGCTGTCGCTCAACCACACCTGCGTCAGCGCCGCCTGCCTGCCCGCCCTGGCCGCCCTGCCGCGGCTGCGCTGCCTGGCGCTGCGGGGCACGCGGGTGGGGGAGGCGCAGGTGGCGCGGCTGCGGGCGGCGGGGCGGCTGGCGGGGCCGGGGGAGCTGGGGGTGAAGGTGGGCGGGGGCGGGGGCGTGGGGGAGGAGGTGTAGGCGGGAGGGTGGTGGGAGCGGGGGTTCGTGAGGAGGTGAGGCTAGGGGGGCGGTGCGAAGCGTGATTTTAGGTGATGGAGGGGTAAGGGTATGGAGTGAGGCAGGGGGCGAAAAGGGAGCCGGAGGGAGGTCATGCAGGAGGGGAGAGCGAGGGAGCGGGCGAAGGGTGGAGGTGGAGGGGTGTGTGGGTGTGGGTGCGGGTGCAGCTGTTGTACCGCGGAGGAGGGGGAGGGATGGTGCGGGAGGAGGGGGCTGCTCTGTTGCCTCGCGTGGGCTTTGGTTTGGTAGGCATGCAGGTAGGGTTGGCGTTCTGCACTGTCCTGCACCGCAATGGTTGGGTGCGCGCTGGAACAAAGCGGGTTACTGTTATTGTGTGTGTTGCTGTGAGCTCCTCCTGACGGGTGGAGGAAGACAGACAGAGCGGTGCAGGCCAGCTAAGCATAGGGGTGGTTGCGCGTTGTTACCGTATGCCCGTGTATGTGTTTTGCGGTGCGGGGGCTGCTCCCACAGGGCTGGGCGGGGAACGACCGTCGTTACGCGATGTGTCATCGCTGTATGAGGATGTACGAGGGTGTTTATGTATGTTCACAAAGCAAAGGAACACTTCTCAAGTAAGGCTGTGCCGATGTGTTTTGATGCAACTGTTGAGTCACATGGAGGTCTTTTAATGTCATAGAGAACTGGCCACGCATGGAGGTGTGCACACGTGCGCATGCTTACGTCAGACGCGACCGCTGAGAGTACCGGTCTGCGATGTACCACTAGTTGTGTGTATGGAAGTAGCTGCTACTGCTGTGTAGGATCCCAAACTATGTACCGCCGGCGGCCTGCCGTACCATGCTGTGCAAAGCGTTATGCAGGTTTACGACGTGGGGGAGGCAGTTGAGGAGGTTGTTGCGGAGGTGCAGCGTGTGGCGGTGTTAGGGGTACGAGGGCTGTGAGGGCTGTGTGTGGCGGGGGGGTGGGGGGGGGCAGGTGGCTCGTTGCTAGTGAGGGGAGCAGGAAGAGAGACGCTGGAGGAGAAGAAGAGGGGCAGCAGGACGGCAGTTGCATTGATGTTTGGCGCCGGTGGACGCTGTACACTATCACGATTGTACACTAGGTATCAGGGCATCTGTACACACGATTGCTGCATATGCATGCATTCCCGGCGTCAACGGTGTGACATCATGGGCGCTAGTGGCGTGTGTCATGGCGGGGGTCAGGTAGGGCGCAGCAGGGTGACTGCACGGCACGTCATTGAAGAGACGCGCTGCGAGCGAGCGGGGCGGCGAGGAAGGGGCGGCAGTGCAGTCTGAGGCGGGCGGGTCGACGGCACTGCACAGGTGATCGTATGCGACGTGTACGGCCCTCTAGCAAGGGGATTACTTACCTGATAGCTATCAGGTTGCTTGGAAGGCTACGGGCAGAGAATTTTGTGGTAATTCATGGTGTAGTTAGGAGGTTAGGAGAGGCTTCGACCCTATCTTTGGGGTTAGGTAAGGGTGGCAGGTAGGGCAGCTGGAAGGGTGAGGGCGTGTTTGCCGGGATAGCGGTTGTTGGTAGCTAGCAGACGGAGGGACAGGAAGGCGCACGAGCGCATGCAGGCGAAGTCACGAACCACCCGTGCAAGAAGCGAGGGCGGCAGTACCCCCCCCCCGGCCCCTTGGGCAAGGGAACTTATCATCTAACACATGTTGTGCGTTGCCCCACGGGGGCCTCCTGGATGCGTGGGGGGGGGTACCTGCTGGGGTCTGAGGGGCGTATGTGTCGGGAGGGGGCCCCATGCTCGTCAGTCCAATCACATGGACAGAGGCAAGGGTCCCGTACACCATGCTAGGCGTGTAACAGTTGCCACCAGCGGTACGACCTTGGTTTCCGTTTTGCCCTTTGCTTCACAGCTTCATCGCCAGAATGACCCGTGGGACGATTGCGCTGCCCGTATGTGGCGCTGTACAGTGCAGCGGGGGTAATGGACCCAAAGCTCAAGCCATTTGCAATCAAGGCGCTCCTAAAACGGAAGCTGATTGCTTGAAAGGTCTGCGCTGGGATTGGCCCGCAACCGTACGCCTCAATAACTAAATGCCGCGTTGAGCGCATATCAACAGAGCATACTGTATACTTCCCTTTAGGAAATAGCATTTACCCTTTAGGCACTTCCACCTTCACATCAGCAATGGTCCGCGCCTTCGGCAGGGAAATTTGCATCCCCGGAATACCTCCGCAGCTAGGGATTAACATAACAGCCAGCAAATGGTTTGAAAGCCAGTGTCGGAGGGCTTTCAATGAGTGCGACGTGGACCGAGACGGATCGTAGGTTTCCGGCGGGCGGGTGTTGCTTACTCCGCTCATTGTGCTGCTAGCTTACCGCATACACTCAGTGCCGAGCAGTCAAGCACACATTTACCGGTAGAAGCATGAGAGTATTAATGGCCAGCAGGTTATCATTGGATGATGCGCTGCATGTGAGGGTCGTCGCAGCTCTGTCGCGCAGCGGCCGAAGCTCTCAGCGCACCTGCGCCCCGCACCCACTCCTTCCGCTCAACACCCACCAAAGCCATCGCATGATCCCCGCCCTACCACCTACAACAGCCGCGCTCAGTAAATCTCCGCGCACCATAATCCTAAGACCCTACGTACACCCCCTGCCGTACACCCCCCTCAACCCCTGCCGTACACCCACAGGCTCGACACCAAGGAGTTCTACATCGGCCTGCTCAAGCTGTACGACCTGATCAACAGGAGGCTGCCGTATCACGTGCGCATACCCTCCATCGAGGAGGTGGGGCTGCCGGGGGTTGAGGGGGGAGGGGGGAGGGGGGAGGAGGAGGGGTAGCTCTGCCGTATACCGGCAGCTGCTGCGCCTCGGAAGCGTGTGTGCTGCTTGCGTCTTTCCGTGTGTGCTCGTGCGTGTGTTCCACACCCCAAACACCATGACCTCGGGCCGGCCTGCTTCCACTGGGGGCGAGCGGGGGCGCAGCTGCACTGTGCACGGGGGCACCCTTGCAACGCCCGCTTGGGTACACCACCCACTCGCAGGAAGGAAGAGTGTCGCACATGGGGGGACCTTGCATGGGGCCTTGCGCTCCCTCGCCCTCGTCCCCCAAGCGGTCCGCCCCACTGTTCCCCCCTCCCCCTTCCCTCCTCCCCTCCCCGCGCAGGTCAACGAGCTGATTGAGCGGTACGACACCAACACCAACGGCCGCCTGGAGTTCAGCGAGGTGGGCGGGGGGTGGGGGGGTGGGGGGGGGTGGGGGTGGGGGGGGTGGGGGTGGGGTGGGGAGGCAGGTGGGGGACACAGTGAAACCCCACCACGGCCTGAGCGACGGCAGCTGCCGTACCTGGGGTTGCAGCCCCCACCTCACCTGGTGCACCAGCCCCGGTGGGCTGCTGCAGGGAGCACCGCTAGTGAGCACCCAGCCGGCTGCGAGGGGCGACTGCAGGGGCGCCGCCTCCCCGCCTGCCCTGCCGCCGCCTCCCACCGCGTGATTACCCTCTCCTCTCCACTGCCGCTGCCCTGCCCTCTTCTCTACCCCCTCCCCCTCCCTCCCACCCCCGCCCCAGTTCCTGTCCTGCTGCCGCGGCCTGATCGGCAGCCGCCACGACTGGCGCGACTCGCTGTTTCTCAAGATAGGCCTGGCGGTGTTTATGAAGGCGCTGGTGGGGCAGCCGGGGGGAAAGGGGGGGGGGGAGGGGAGGGGGGAGCGAAACCGGGGAGCGGACAGTCTGCCAGACCCCTCTCTTTGTACGGAAGCGCCTCTCACAATGCACCTGCTGCCTATGTCTTGTCGCTTCGCTGCTGCCCCTGCCCCCTTCCCTCCTCCCTCTTGCACTCACTGCATGAGTCGGGATATGGGATTGGGACTTAGTTGTTTGCATTTCTTATATAATTTTCCCTCCTCCCTCCCCACCTCCCCCCACCTCCCCCCAGGGCTTCCCCTACCTAGCGGGCCTGCTGAAGCGCGGCTGCCAGGAGCTGGGCATCAAGCAGGTCAAGGTGGGGGGGGGGGCGCAACGGGAAGCGGTGTGTGGAGGGGAGGCGGGAGAGCGGGGAGGCGGGCAGGAGGGGGTAGGAGGGATGTGCGGGGCCGCGCCGCCGTGTCTATAGCCATACTCACCTGCCTTGTTTCCAATGTCGTCGCGCATCTCCTACTTAATATTTCGTTAACGCGCCCTGCTTCCTCTTTTCTCTTTCTTCTTGCATATTGACAACCTCTTCTCCTGTTTCCACCCGGCGATGGACCATGCGCTGTTGTGGAATTGCTGGCCTGCGTCTACACTCCTTGTACCCATGGCCATGTTCCTCTGGGTCTCCTCTCCAGGCAAGTTTCCCGTTACGCGTCTCGATGACTTATCTTCTTGTATACCCAATAGCCCTGTTGCCTTAGAATTAGTGGCCGGCGGCGCGGCACAGGCCTCGTGGCCTCTGAGTCGCATGTTTCTAGGATAGTGTCTCCGAATGCGCTCACTGCATGAGTCGGGATTCGGGATTGGGACTGCGTTGTTGCACTTATCTATAGTTTCCCCCCTCCAGGGAGTGCCGGTGGGCGCCCTCACCTACATGGTGGAGAGCGCAGCCAAGCAGCTGAGCTAGGTAGGGGGGGTGGGAGCTGAGGCAGGGGGGGGGGTGAAGAAAGGAGGAAATGACTGCATGACCAGTTGCCTGATGAGGCGTCACCATGGGCGTCACCACATTGGACCTGGCAAGGGGGAATGACAGCAGAAGTGAAGCACTGGAGTCCCAATCCCATGGCCTGACTAGGGTGGCGGGGAGGCACGGGGAGGAGGCGTAAGCAGGAGATGCAGTGGTTTGGAGGCAAGCAGTGATGCTGCGAGGGGTATTACAGGCGCATGCGAAAACAAGGCGGGCGGGTTGCTGGTTGCCGCGTGCAGGGAGGGAACTGTAGTGGGACTGCGAGAGGAGCTTGTGCGAGCCTAGGCAGCAGTTGCATGAGTGCCTATGTGGCGGGTAGCATTGGAGAGGGGAAGCGGGCGGCAGCTGCTTAGAAAGGCTGCGGAAGGGGGCGAGCTAGCAGGGCCTGGCGCTGCAAGGGCGCCTGATATGGAGAGTTGGGGCTGCTGACTTCCCTGCAGCCTGCAGGTGAAGGCATGGTAGCGCGTTGCTACTTGGTGGAGATGTAAATAAGGCGCAGGGGTAGTGGCGGGGTTTGCAAAAGACTGACAAGAGCGGCCTGAGTGTAGCATGTTTTTTGCTAGCCGTCTGGCCCTCCTTGCGGGACCCTACACCGTGTGCTGTGGACATGTGAATCTCACAGCTGATACTGAGGCTCATCCCTTTAACGCTAGTAACTACAATTATGAGCACTACCGCTACCGTACCCAACCACCCAGCCCGTCGTACCGTTTTTCTGTACGATAACGCTGTACATACAACACAACTTAGCAAATTCGCTCCAGGAAAGCACCATTCAACTCCCCTTTCCAAAACATCTGCGAATTTTCTAAACAATCGGCAATGTGTCTCTGGACGCACGGGGGGAGGCCCCAGTCAGGCTGCCAAACCCGATGCACTCTGGTGAATAGCCAACGCATTTCGCCTTCACGCTTTGTTGGAATGCCTAAATGCACGGTTGCGTTGGTTAGTGTGCTCCATCCACCTGCTGCCACCTGCTGCCCCCTGCTGCCACCTGCTGCCACCTGCTGCCACCTGCTGCCACCTGCTGCCACCTGCTGCCACCTGCTGCCCACCTGCTGCCCACCTGCTGCCACCTGCTGCCACCTGCTGCCACCTGCTGCCACCTGCTGCCACCTGCTGCCACCTGCTGCCACCTGCTGCCACCTGCTGCCACCTGCTGCCACCTGCTGCCACCTGCTGCCACCTGCTGCCACCTGCTGCCACCTGCTGCCACCTGCTGCCACCTGCTGCCACCTGCTGCCACCTGCTGCCACCTGCTGCCACCTGCTGCCACCTGCTGCCACCTGCTGCCACCTGCTGCCACCTGCTGCCACCTGCTGCCCACCTGCTGCCACCTGCTGCCACCTGCTGCCCACCTGCTGCCCACCTGCTGCCACCTGCTGCCACCTGCTGCCCACCTGCTGCCACCTGCTGCCACCTGCTGCCACCTGCTGCCCACCTGCTGCCACCTGCTGCCACCTGCTGCCACCTGCTGCCACCTGCTGCCACCTGCTGCCACCTGCTGCCACCTGCTGCCACCTGCTGCCACCTGCTGCCACCTGCTGCCACCTGCTGCCACCTGCTGCCCCGCCATCAGTACTGCTGCACCCCTCCCCGGGTAGCAGGTTGGGCTTGCACCCCACCGCCCTCAGCACCAGCAGATGCAGAGCCAAGCATGATACCCAGCCCCTGCTCTGCTGCGGGAGTTCCGCGCCTCCTCCCTCAGCAGCGGGTGTGTCGTCAGCACGCCTGCCGTGTGCCCTCCCCGTCCAACCTTGCCCGCCCCAACTTGTGAATTCATTCGTTTGTCTCTCTTTGAGCCCGCCCCACCCACCCACCCACCCACCCACCCACCCACCCACCTGGGCCCCCCTCCCTGCTGGTTGCTTTGCCGCTTGTCCCTCTTACGTTTAGTCTGCCGCCCCCTGGTCCCTGCTACCAGCTGCCTCCAACATGAACCCCGGTATTAGTGGTAGTATGGACACATCTTATGTTCTTATCTTGTCAATAAAGGGGTTTGGAGAAACCATGCTGGGTCGGTGTAATCTCATCGAGATCTTGTAACTTGAAGTATGGGGTCATTTTACGGTGAATGTACAGCCTACCTCCCCTCCCAGTAAGTCAAGGCGATTTGTTGTTCATCACCAAGGTGTATTCGGTCTCGTAAGGGGCCGCTAACCCTCCCTTTTGCCTTTGCGGTACCCTGCCGCCTCGTTACCCATTGGTTTCCTATGGTTTTGGAATCCTCCCCCCTGAGTGAAGAACTTGTTTCCCGGTGATTAGTGCAACTGCACTTTCCTAACAGCTCAAGAGTGAAGAGCAACGACCGACCATACCATACCCGCCTGCTGATGTCTTTAGGAACTGGGCGAGACACAGATCTGATCACAGATTAGATTGCTCAGATCAGATTGATCTTGTCTGATCACAGATCAGATAGCTGGGGTGTTCGGACTATCATAACGGAGTACACTTCAGCCGAAGAAACAACACTTCTAGACACATGCATGGTGTTCCCTTTTAGGGCACCATTGTAACGGTCATTCATTCACATGCATATTGTCCTCACGTCACTGACGCCGTTTCCCCAGCTGCCCGCCGTACGAGCGACAGTGTACTCTACAGACTAACGGTAGCAAGTATTGGCCAAAGCAATGCCTTCGTTAGGGTGCCAATACGGACGCATGGCCAACTCCAGATGCTCTCTGCTCTACCTAATAACTGCAACCTTGCAAACAATTCTTGCCACAATACACAGAAAACAGTGTGCGCATGCATGTCAACCAACTATGTTTAATGTTTTCCTCGGGAAGCCTGGGGTTATAGGTGACATTTTAAGAAACGTCGTTGACAACGTGGGGTTAGGTCGGTAGGTGCTAGGTCGGCGGGTGCTACGTCGGTGGGTGGGTGGCTAGGTCGGTGGGTGTTAGGTCGGTGGGTGCTATGTCGGTGGGTGCCAGGTTGGTGGGTGCTAGGTCGGTGGGTGTTAGGTCGGCGAGTGCTAGGTCAACGGATGTTAGGTCGGTGGGTGGGTGCTAGGTCGGTGCGTGTAAGATCGGTGGGTGCTAGGTCGGCGGGTGCTAGGTCGGTGGGTGGGTGGCTAGGTTGGTGGGCGCTAGGTCGATGGGTGCTAGGTCGGTGGGTGGGTGTTCAGTCGGTGGACGGGTGGCTATGTCGGTGGGTGCTAGGTCGGTGGGTGTTAGGTCGGTGGGTGCTTGGTCGGTGGGTGCTAGGTCGGTGGGTGCCAGGTCGGTGGGTGTTAGGTTGGTGGGTGTTAGGTCGGCGGGTGCTAGGTCGGTGGGTGCTAGGTCGGCGGGTGCTAGGTCGGCGGGATCGTCATTTTCGGCTGCGATTTGACGTGGTTTAGCCCGTCGCCCTTCGGGAACGTGACGTCCTATAGTATTCCCTCAAGCATCTACGCATTAGCCCACTGTCCTGAGGAGACATAACTGAAAACGTCCAGGTATCCCCGCTTTCACCAGAGCGCAAAAACAGAAACTGCAGCAGAAACTTACTTCTAAATGCACATGTTGCGAACGTTTTAACGCTATTGCTCATGATCTATGGGCCGACACTAGTTCCAATTACAGTTCCATTCACAGCAGATCACATGCTGAGATCAAAATACAGCACCGGAAGTGTACCGGTATCGCTCCCACAGTACGCGCTTGTGCTTATATAGTGCAAAATTGGTTACTTGGGATGCGCCCCATTTTCTTTGCATGGCTCAGGCATTCAGAGCCTCGACAGCGAGTTTAGCGGCGTCCTTCTCCAGCAGCACAAGCTACAATTACAGCATAAGCAGAGGTTAGGGCCATGTTCACATAATACAGACTAACGACGGAGCAAGGTTCTGCGTAGCTGCCGGGCCATACGAATGGCTGACTGACGTAGTACACGAGGACCGGTACGGCAGGTGCTATGAATGGGATGATTTAACACCAGCAACGAGTAGCGCGTGTCTGTCCTATGTGTGCCGTGCAGGGGTCGCCGGGGAGAGTGGAAGATGAGAAACACATCCTCATTGAATGTCCCGCTTACGATGATTTGCGTGATAAGATATGAGAAAGTGGTGTCTCACGGGATGCTGATATGATTGCTGTCATGGGCATGGAGAATCAGGCATTGCTTGCTAGCGTAATCACTAGCATGCGAAGTCGCAGGATTGCGCAGACAGGGTTTATCATATGATTAGCGTTCTGTTTGTTTGTCTCTTTTGTTTTACTTTTCTTCTTTTGGTTGTTTTCGCGTTTTGTGCTCGCGATCCATGAGCCTTCTGGCTCGGACGGATCTTACGAGCTCGGTACGAAGCTTGTAACACATACATACATACATACATAACACCAGCAACGCGGAAACGTACTTTATAACGGACTGGGTATCTGTGGAACGAGGCTTGGTGTCCTTCGAGGTATATAGGTGGGCCTTGGCGTCGAACGTCGTCGCCATCCCTACCGTGGCGATCGGCCATACCGGCCTTCTCAGGTCCTCACAATGGCACTGAAGTTCAATACACTGGTCGTTGGGTTGATTCTGGTGTTTGCGACGTGCTGCGCTGCAGGTACGGGTAGCTAATTACCGCTCGTCGGACGTATGTCCGGTCATGGCTACCACAAATAGCATAGCATTGCCCCTACTTTTATAGTTTGCTCTATTTACATTTGGGTCGATTTCGCTCCAGTTGACACTGCACCAATACTGGTTCATATCGAACATACTTCCGGTTATAATTCTTGCCCCGTTCCGCGTCCCAAACAGATGCCGGTCACGCCGACAAGAAGAACGGAGCTAAACCTCCAAAGCCCTTTGATCCGCCTAGGCCTCCTAGAAGTCCTGTGGAGCCCCCAAAACCTCCGCGAAGCCCTGGGCATCCGCAGCATCCTGTTGAGTCCAGGCCCCCACGGCCACCTACGGAACTGTTGCCGCCCCGCCCTGCTAAGAGTTCCGAGCATGAAGAAAAGGAAGGCAAGAAGGGCCGCGGCCTGCGTAAGTAGGGGGTTGACTTGTGGACATCTGCGGAAGCCAGGACTTTGGTACACGACCTGAAGAGGCTACTAGTCGAATTAGGGTATGGACTAAGGACCGTGAAGCCCGCGCTTCCCCGCGATTACAGCGCCAAGTCACGTCTCAGTAATGCATTGTCCTTGCTGTGAATTCCGAGGCTGCTCGAGATCAGTGTTTAAAAGCCAACCTTCCGTCACGCACTTCCATAGCAACAATCCCATAATACTGCGTTTTCCTTCCTCGCTTCGCCTTGCAGTTGAGTCCTCTGGCAAGGGCCACAAGAACGGCAAGTCCCCCAGCGTTGCTGAGCCCCCCAAGCCGCCCAAGAGCCCTGAGCAGCCCGAGGATGACCTGAAGCCCCCTCGCCCGGCGGAGTCCCCCAAGGCTGGCAACAAGAAAAGCCGCAAGCTGCGTAAGTCGGCCGTCGTGAGGTTTCGGGGCCCTGCTTAGCCTGGAGTGCTAAGGGTTCGTAAATGAGGCACCTCAGCTGTATGATGTGGCTAGAAGTCTGTCACTCAAAACCCTGTGTTATGGTCTTTCCGTCTGTCAGCTAGTCCTACGTTGACTAACGCTGCACCAATCGCCCATGCCGCTCCTGCCACAGTGTCATCCAAGAGCCCTTCGCCTGCCAAGAGCCCTTCGCCCGCCAAGAGCCCGAAGCCGCCCAGCCCCAGTCCCCCGCCGCCCAAGCCTCCCAAGTCACCGCACTCGCCCGAGCCGCCCAGCCCCAGCCCCAAGCCGCCCAAGTCGCCCAGCAAGCCCCCAAAGTCGCCCGAGCCCCCGAAGTCCCCAAAGCCCAGTCCCAGGCCTCCCAAGTCGCCTGAGCCGCCCAAATCGCCCAACAAGCCTCCCTTTTTTAGGGCGCCGAAGCCACCTAGCCCTAGCCGCAAGCCCCCTAGCCCCAAGCCTAGCCCTAAGCACCGTAACGTGAGTATTTCTGGGGCAGTGGGCTGCACCTATCTAGGGCTTTGGATGTCACGTATTGCTCCTTGCTCCTGTTGCTTTACCTGTTATTACAGTTCCTCGGTGGAAAGGTGAAACCAACCTAAGTATCATGCATTCATCAATATCCCCTTTCCCCTGTGCAGTGAACTCCCGACCCCATAAGCAAAGGTCCAAGGCAATAAGGCAGTCACGCGGCGGCAACGTGGCTTCCGCCCGCCTTCCGAAATACAGTCCCGTTGTTGTTGTCTAGACTCCCGTGCATGTCCGGCGTGTGTACAGTGAACCCTGGCAAGGCGTGAGCGTGCATACTTAGTCCGCCTGTGAGCAGGTTTTGTTAACTGTGGATAACGGTTATGTCCTCCGCATTAAAGCACTAGTCTGTGCATGCCAGGTGCCTAAGAAGGGTCCCGGCTGGTGATGTTGTTGCAGGGTATTCATGCGTATGCACTGTCCTTAACGAGCCGATTATATCCGGTTACCTATCTTACCCCGTAAACTGCGCAGTTATGGTCAGTTATCTGGTTCAGGCAGGTAGCAATCACCTCCTAGGATGTAGTTACATTGTGGGCGTGATCTTCTCAATCTGCCGGTTTGCATCTTGATTGGAGTCAGCTACGCATGCATGGTGCCGAGCATGTGTTGATGGATGTTGTTTCCACTGAGGCAGCAGGAACTCATTATTTCAGTGTAGGGTAGAGTTCACTACCTACCGTACCCGTGTACTCTCCAGGATCGACTGTAACAGCCATTCATTCATGGATTAACCCAGAAGTGATGTGGCCTGTAGCCTATGCACCACATGACGTGCCCTGTCATGCCTACCCCGGGGTAAGCGTAGGGCCAGAAAGCGGTTGTGCAGTCATGCAAGGCAACATCCGGTGTTGTACATGGTCGAGCTCAGGTTCATGAACCTACGATACACGGTAGACTGGGTGGTAACTTATTCCCCGGGTGGAAGCGATTTTGGTTGTCATGGTAGCGTTATGCGTAGAAAACCTTTATGGAGATTTATGGAAGCAAGGGTCGGAGCAGGTCAGCAAAGACGCGGTGACCGGTAGGCCAGATACCACAGAGCAGATTCCAATCATTCCATATGCCGTAAAAAAACTACCGGAATTCAAAAATAACAGGTCGGGATTGGTTATCCGTGTAGACCGCGAAATAAGGCGTTCAGCGACAGCCGCGTAGTTTCCGAAGCTGCCATCAAGACGGCTAGTAGCGATAGACCGCCTAGGGTCCGCAGACCTCCTTTAACACCTCTTTGCACCTAAGCCTCCGAACCTAGCTGTGCAATTAGTCACAGCAAGTTGTTAGTTTCGCCTTCGCGACGTGCAATAACAAGGATTCCGAGCTTTGCTCTACTGTCTAAAGCCTCATCATACGATGCGAGGTCTCCACGAGGCGGCAAACAAAGGCAAGCCAAGCCTAGGTAGAAATGTTACAGCTTACGTATACCAGGGCCTCTTGTGCATACACATAAAAACCCGGGCCAACTGACTTGCGTATTTACAGTATGTATGTATGTATGTATGTATGTATGTATGGGTGCTAGGTCGGTGGGTGCCAGGGCGGTGGGTGCTAGGTCGGTGGGTGCTAGGTCGGTGGGTGTTAGGTTGGCGGGTGCTAGGTCGGTGGGTGCTAGGTCGGTGGGTGCCAGGTCGGTGGGTGCTAGGTCGGTGGGTGCTTTGTCGGTGGGTGCCAGGTCGGCGGGTGTTAGGTCGGTGGGTGCTAGGTCGGCGGGTGCCAGGTCGGCGGGTGCTAGGTCGGCGGGTGCCAGGTCGGTGGGTGCTAGGTCAGCGGGTGCTAGGTCGGTGTGCGGCTAGATCGGCGGGTGCTAGGTCGGTAGGTACTAGGTCGGCGGGTGCTAGGTCGGTGGGTGCTAGGTCGGTGGGTGCTAGGTCGGTGGGCGGCTAGGTCGGTGGGTGTTAGGTCTGCGGGTGGGTGCTAGGTCGGTAGGTGCTAGGTCGGTGGGTGCTAGGTCGGTGGGTGCTAGGTCGGTGGGCGGCTAGGTCGGTGGGTGTTAGGTCTGCGGGTGGGTGCTAGGTCGGTAGGTGCTAGGTCGGTGGGTGCTAGGTCCTTGGGTGCTAGGTCGCTGGGTGCTAGGTGGGTCGGTGCTAGGTCGGTAGGTGCTAGGTCGGTGAGTGCTAGGTCGGCAGGTGTTAGGTCGGTGGGTGCTAGGTCGGTGGGTGCTAGGTCGGTGGGTGCTAGGTCGGCGGGTGCTAGGTCGGTGGGCGCTAGGTCGATGGGTGCTAGGTCGGCGGGTGCTAGGTCGTTGGGTGCTAGGTCCGTGGGTGCTAGGTCGGTGTGTGGTAGGTCGTCGGGTGCTAGGTCGGTGGGTGCTAGGTCGGTGGGTGCTAGGTGGGTCGGTGTTAGGTCGGTGGGTGCTAGGTCGGTGGGTGCTTTGTCGGTGGGTGCCAGGTCGGTGGGTGTTAGGTCGGTGGGTGCTAGGTCCTTGGGTGCTAGGTCGGTGGGTGCTAGGTCGGTCGGTGGGTGCCAGGTCGGCGGGTGCTAGGTCGGTGGGTGCTAGGTCGGTCGGTGGGTGCTAGGTCGGCGGGTTCCAGGTCGGTGGGTGCCAGGTCGGCAAGTGCTAGGTCGGTGGGTGCTAGGTCGGTCGGTGGGTGCGAGGTCGGCGGGTGCCAGGTCGGTGGGTGCCAGGTCGGCGGGTGTTAGGTCGGTGGGTGCTAGGTCGGTGGGTGCTAGGTCGGTGTGTGTTAGGTCGTCGGGTGCTAGGTCGGTGGGTGCTAGGTCGGCGGGTGCTAGGTCGGTGGGTGCTAGGTCGGTGGGTGCTAGGTCGGTGGGTGCTAGGTCGGTGGGCGGCTAGGTCGGTGGGTGTTAGGTCTGCGGGTGGGTGCTAGGTCGGTAGGTGCTAGGTCGGTGGGTGCTAGGTCGGTGGGTGCTAGGTCGGTGGGCGGCTAGGTCGGTGGGTGTTAGGTCTGCGGGTGGGTGCTAGGTCGGTAGGTGCTAGGTCGGTGGGTGCTAGGTCCTTGGGTGCTAGGTCGCTGGGTGCTAGGTCGGTGGGTGGTAGGTCCGTGGGTGGGTGCTAGGTCGGTAGGTGCTAGGTCGGTGAGTGCTAGGTCGGCAGGTGTTAGGTCGGTGGGTGCTAGGTCGGTGGGTGCTAGGTCGGTGGGTGCTAGGTCGGTGGGTGCTAGGTCGGCGGGTGCTAGGTCGGTGGGCGCTAGGTCGATGGGTGCTAGGTCGGCGGGTGCTAGGTCGTTGGGTGCTAGGTCCGTGGGTGCTAGGTCGGTGTGTGGTAGGTCGTCGGGTGCTAGGTCGGTGGGTGCTAGGTCGGCGGGTGCTAGGTCGGTGGGTGCTAGGTCGGTGGGTGCTAGGTGGGTCGGTGTTAGGTCGGTGGGTGCTAGGTCGGTGGGTGCTTTGTCGGTGGGTGCCAGGTCGGTGGGTGTTAGGTCGGTGGGTGCTAGGTCCTTGGGTGCTAGGTCGGTGGGTGCTAGGTCGGCGGGTGCCAGGTCGGCGGGTGCTAGGTCGGTGGGTGCTAGGTCGGTCGGTGGGTGCTAGGTCGGCGGGTTCCAGGTCGGTGGGTGCCAGGTCGGCAAGTGCTAGGTCGGTGGGTGCTAGGTCGGTGGGTGCTAGGTCGGTCGGTGGGTGCGAGGTCGGCGGGTGCCAGGTCGGTGGGTGCCAGGTCGGCGGGTGTTAGGTCGGTGGGTGCTAGGTCGGTGGGTGCTAGGTCGGTGTGTGTTAGGTCGTCGGGTGCTAGGTCGGTGGGTGCTAGGTCGGCGGGTGCTAGGTCGGTGGGTGCTAGGTCGGTGGGTGCTAGGTCGGTCGGTGTTAGGTCGGTGGGTGCTAGGTCGGTGGGTGCTTTGTCGGTGGGTGCCAGGTCGGCGGGTGTTAGGTCGGTGGGTGCTAGGTCGGTGGGTGCTAGGTCCTTGGGTGCTAGGTCGGTGGGTGCTAGGTCGGCGGGTGCCAGGTCGGCGGGTGCTAGGTCGGCGGGTGCTAGGTCGGTGGGTGCTAGGTCGGTGGGTGCTAGGTCGGTCGGTGGGTGCTAGGTCGGTCGGTGGGTGCGAGGTCGGCGGGTGCTAGGTTGGTGGGTGTCATGTCGGTAGGTACAAGGTCGGTGGGTGCTAGGTTGGTGGGTGCTAGGTCGGCGGGTGCTAGGTCGGTGGGTGTTAGGTCGGTGGGTGCTAGGTCGATAGGTGCTAGTTTGGTGGGTGCTAGGTCGGACGGTGGTGGGTCGGTGGGTGGGTGCTAGGTCGGTGGGTGCTAGGTCGGTGAGTGCTAGGTCGGCAGGTGTTAGGTCGGTGGGTGCTAGGTCGGTGGGTGCTAGGTCGGTGGGTGCCAGGTCGGTGGGTGCTAGGTCGGTCGGCGGGTGCCAGGTCGGCGGGTGCTAGGTCGGTGGGTGCTAGGTCGGTGGGTGCCAGGTCGGCGGGTGTTAGGTCGGTGGGTGCTAGGTCGGCGGGTGCCAGGTCGGTGGGTGCTAGGTCGGTGGGTGCTAGGTCGGCGGGTGCCAGGTCGGCGGGTGCTAGGTCGGTGGGTGCTAGGTCGGTGGGTGCTAGGTCGGTCGGTGGGTGCTAGGTCGGTCGGTGGGTGCTAGGTCGGCGGGTGCTAGGTTGGTGGGTGTCATGTCGGTAGGTACAAGGTCGGTGGGTGCTAGGTTGGTGGGTGCTAGGTCGGCGGGTGCTAGGTCGGTGGGTGTTAGGTCGGTGGGTGCTAGGTCGATAGGTGCTAGGTTGGTGGGTGCTAGGTCGGACGGTGGTGGGTCGGTGGGTGGGTGCTAGGTCGGTGGGTGCAAGGTCGGCGGGTGCTAGGTCGGTGGGTGCTAGGTCGGCGGGAGCTAGGTCGGTGGGTGTTAGGTCGGCGGGTGCTAGGTCGGTGGGTGCTAGGTCGGTGGGTGGGTGGCTAGGTCGGTGGGTGTTAGGTCGGTGGGTGCTATGTCGGTGGGTGCCAGGTTGGTGGGTGCTAGGTCGGTGGGTGTTAGGTCGGCGAGTGCTAGGTCAACGGATGTTAGGTCGGTGGGTGGGTGCTAGGTCGGTGCGTGTAAGATCGGTGGGTGCTAGGTCGGCGGGTGCTAGGTCGGTGGGTGGGTGGCTAGGTTGGTGGGCGCTAGGTCGATGGGTGCTAGGTCGGTGGGTGGGTGTTCAGTCGGTGGACGGGTGGCTATGTCGGTGGGTGCTAGGTCGGTGGGTGTTAGGTCGGTGGGTGCTTGGTCGGTGGGTGCCAGGTCGGTGGGTGTTAGGTTGGTGGGTGTTAGGTCTGCGGGTGGGTGCTAGGTCGGTGGGTGCTAGGTCGGTGGGTGCTAGGTCGGCGGGTGCTAGGTCGGTGGGTGCTAGGTCGGTCGGTGGGTGCTAGGTCGGCGGGTGCCAGGTCGGTGGGTGCTAGGTCGGTGGGTGCTAGGTCGGCGGGTGCTAGGTCGGCGGGATCGTCATTTTCGGCTGCGATTTGACGTGGTTTAGCCCGTCGCCCTTCGGGAACGTGACGTCCTATAGTATTCCCTCAAGCATCTACGCATTAGCCCACTGTCCTGAGGAGACATAACTGAAAACGTCCAGGTATCCCCGCTTTCACCAGAGCGCAAAAACAGAAACTGCAGCAGAAACTTACTTCTAAATGCACATGTTGCGAACGTTTTAACGCTATTGCTCATGATCTATGGGCCGACACTAGTTCCAATTACAGTTCCATTCACAGCAGATCACATGCTGAGATCAAAATACAGCACCGGAAGTGTACCGGTATCGCTCCCACAGTACGCGCTTGTGCTTATATAGTGCAAAATTGGTTACTTGGGATGCGCCCCATTTTCTTTGCATGGCTCAGGCATTCAGAGCCTCGACAGCGAGTTTAGCGGCGTCCTTCTCCAGCAGCACAAGCTACAATTACAGCATAAGCAGAGGTTAGGGCCATGTTCACATAATACAGACTAACGACGGAGCAAGGTTCTGCGTAGCTGCCGGGCCATACGAATGGCTGACTGACGTAGTACACGAGGACCGGTACGGCAGGTGCTATGAATGGGATGATTTAACACCAGCAACGCGGAAACGTACTTTATAACGGACTGGGTATCTGTGGAACGAGGCTTGGTGTCCTTCGAGGTATATAGGTGGGCCTTGGCGTCGAACGTCGTCGCCATCCCTACCGTGGCGATCGGCCATACCGGCCTTCTCAGGTCCTCACAATGGCACTGAAGTTCAATACACTGGTCGTTGGGTTGATTCTGGTGTTTGCGACGTGCTGCGCTGCAGGTACGGGTAGCTAATTACCGCTCGTCGGACGTATGTCCGGTCATGGCTACCACAAATAGCATAGCATTGCCCCTACTTTTATAGTTTGCTCTATTTACATTTGGGTCGATTTCGCTCCAGTTGACACTGCACCAATACTGGTTCATATCGAACATACTTCCGGTTATAATTCTTGCCCCGTTCCGCGTCCCAAACAGATGCCGGTCACGCCGACAAGAAGAACGGAGCTAAACCTCCAAAGCCCTTTGATCCGCCTAGGCCTCCTAGAAGTCCTGTGGAGCCCCCAAAACCTCCGCGAAGCCCTGGGCATCCGCAGCATCCTGTTGAGTCCAGGCCCCCACGGCCACCTACGGAACTGTTGCCGCCCCGCCCTGCTAAGAGTTCCGAGCATGAAGAAAAGGAAGGCAAGAAGGGCCGCGGCCTGCGTAAGTAGGGGGTTGACTTGTGGACATCTGCGGAAGCCAGGACTTTGGTACACGACCTGAAGAGGCTACTAGTCGAATTAGGGTATGGACTAAGGACCGTGAAGCCCGCGCTTCCCCGCGATTACAGCGCCAAGTCACGTCTCAGTAATGCATTGTCCTTGCTGTGAATTCCGAGGCTGCTCGAGATCAGTGTTTAAAAGCCAACCTTCCGTCACGCACTTCCATAGCAACAATCCCATAATACTGCGTTTTCCTTCCTCGCTTCGCCTTGCAGTTGAGTCCTCTGGCAAGGGCCACAAGAACGGCAAGTCCCCCAGCGTTGCTGAGCCCCCCAAGCCGCCCAAGAGCCCTGAGCAGCCCGAGGATGACCTGAAGCCCCCTCGCCCGGCGGAGTCCCCCAAGGCTGGCAACAAGAAAAGCCGCAAGCTGCGTAAGTCGGCCGTCGTGAGGTTTCGGGGCCCTGCTTAGCCTGGAGTGCTAAGGGTTCGTAAATGAGGCACCTCAGCTGTATGATGTGGCTAGAAGTCTGTCACTCAAAACCCTGTGTTATGGTCTTTCCGTCTGTCAGCTAGTCCTACGTTGACTAACGCTGCACCAATCGCCCATGCCGCTCCTGCCACAGTGTCATCCAAGAGCCCTTCGCCTGCCAAGAGCCCTTCGCCCGCCAAGAGCCCGAAGCCGCCCAGCCCCAGTCCCCCGCCGCCCAAGCCTCCCAAGTCACCGCACTCGCCCGAGCCGCCCAGCCCCAGCCCCAAGCCGCCCAAGTCGCCCAGCAAGCCCCCAAAGTCGCCCGAGCCCCCGAAGTCCCCAAAGCCCAGTCCCAGGCCTCCCAAGTCGCCTGAGCCGCCCAAATCGCCCAACAAGCCTCCCTTTTTTAGGGCGCCGAAGCCACCTAGCCCTAGCCGCAAGCCCCCTAGCCCCAAGCCTAGCCCTAAGCACCGTAACGTGAGTATTTCTGGGGCAGTGGGCTGCACCTATCTAGGGCTTTGGATGTCACGTATTGCTCCTTGCTCCTGTTGCTTTACCTGTTATTACAGTTCCTCGGTGGAAAGGTGAAACCAACCTAAGTATCATGCATTCATCAATATCCCCTTTCCCCTGTGCAGTGAACTCCCGACCCCATAAGCAAAGGTCCAAGGCAATAAGGCAATCACGCGGCGGCAACGTGGCTTCCGCCCGCCTTCCGAAATACAGTCCCGTTGTTGTTGTCTAGACTCCCGTGCATGTCCGGCGTGTTTACAGTGAACCCTGGCAAGGCGTGAGCGTGCATACTTAGTCCGCCTGTGAGCAGGTTTTGTTAACTGTGGATAACGGTTATGTCCTCCGCATTAAAGCACTAGTCTGTGCATGCCAGGTGCCTAAGAAGGGTCCCGGCTGGTGATGTTGTTGCAGGGTATTCATGCGTATGCACTGTCCTTAACGAGCCGATTATATCCGGTTACCTATCTTACCCCGTAAACTGCGCAGTTATGGTCAGTTATCTGGTTCAGGCAGGTAGCAATCACCTCCTAGGATGTAGTTACATTGTGGGCGTGATCTTCTCAATCTGCCGGTTTGCATCTTGATTGGAGTCAGCTACGCATGCATGGTGCCGAGCATGTGTTGATGGATGTTGTTTCCACTGAGGCAGCAGGAACTCATTATTTCAGTGTAGGGTAGAGTTCACTACCTACCGTACCCGTGTACTCTCCAGGATCGACTGTAACAGCCATTCATTCATGGATTAACCCAGAAGTGATGTGGCCTGTAGCCTATGCACCACATGACGTGCCCTGTCATGCCTACCCCGGGGTAAGCGTAGGGCCAGAAAGCGGTTGTGCAGTCATGCAAGGCAACATCCGGTGTTGTACATGGTCGAGCTCAGGTTCATGAACCTACGATACACGGTAGACTGGGTGGTAACTTATTCCCCGGGTGGAAGCGATTTTGGTTGTCATGGTAGCGTTATGCGTAGAAAACCTTTATGGAGATTTATGGAAGCAAGGGTCGGAGCAGGTCAGCAAAGACGCGGTGACCGGTAGGCCAGATACCACAGAGCAGATTCCAATCATTCCATATGCCGTAAAAAAACTACCGGAATTCAAAAATAACAGGTCGGGATTGGTTATCCGTGTAGACCGCGAAATAAGGCGTTCAGCGACAGCCGCGTAGTTTCCGAAGCTGCCATCAAGACGGCTAGTAGCGATAGACCGCCTAGGGTCCGCAGACCTCCTTTAACACCTCTTTGCACCTAAGCCTCCGAACCTAGCTGTGCAATTAGTCACAGCAAGTTGTTAGTTTCGCCTTCGCGACGTGCAATAACAAGGATTCCGAGCTTTGCTCTACTGTCTAAAGCCTCATCATACGATGCGAGGTCTCCACGAGGCGGCAAACAAAGGCAAGCCAAGCCTAGGTAGAAATGTTACAGCTTACTTATACCAGGGCCTCTTGTGCATACACATAAAAACCCGGGCCAACTGACTTGCGTATTTACAGTATGTATGTATGGATTAAAAGCTTCGTACCGAGCTCGTAAGATCCGTCCGAGCCAAAAGGCTCATGAATCGCGAGCACAACGCGAAGAACAAACAATCTGACTTGCAATCTGCGACGCGCCCACCACTGCCGTACAACTGCTCATCAGCTGATGTACATAAGTGTAAGTGTTCAACATAGATGTATAGCCAATCTCTGGCTTGTGCACGGAGCAGTCGGCGGCGAGCCTTCCCGAAAGGCTAAATATCGTCGAACAGCTCTTTGCACCAACCACGCCTCCTTTAGCTAGCATTACATTGGTGTGGACCTGCACACCATTTTATGTACGGTTGTTAAGACGTCACACCTCTTGCTACCTGGTTTAACACCGAAACTGATAAGAATGGGCGGCCGATGGGCGCTGAGCGCCCTTGCAGTCGTCTTGCTGGTGTCACATGCATCGGCAGGTAAGTGCCATACGGTTTCTAATCCTCTCTGCTTTGTGCGGGAATTCAGGCTCGGTTTTTATGCTTGGTGTTGTAAGGCTTGTAACCCCAAGCAACCGCTGGCTCCACGCCAGTAACGCTATGCTTAATCGACAATGTTGCATACTTTAGAGGCATTCTAATATCAAACGATCATGAGATGTCTTACTCTTCGTCCCGGGTTACTTCTGTTACCGGATATCCTCCTAGTGCCCCGAAGCTTGAAACACTATTCTGTCCGCGCTTTAACTTATATCTGCTTATTATGTTGTCACGCAGCTGGCTTCAATGTGTGGCTGTACAACAACTCCGCTGTTGTTGCTGGTACCACTCGTGTCAGCCTTATCTCTGAGAACATTAAGTACTTCGCGAATGGCAGCGTGGTGAAGCAGACCTCGTCTCAGCCCACTCTTTCGGGTTCTGCTGGCTACGTAATTCCAGGCAACAAGGTACGACCCGCCCATATGTTGGTTTAAGAACGTTCGCTTCCGCTTGCTGTCCGCCTTGCAACTGCTTCCGTCAATTGCTTCCGTCAATTGCTTCCGTCAACATCTACCCTCATGCAACTCGATCGATCTAACGTTATGACCAGGTACTAATTCACGCCCTCCTCAACCCCATCCTGAGCTCTTCCCTTTGCCAAGTGCCTGCACGGTTGCAAACCTGCGTTTCGCACCCCCTATCGCTCCTCGTTCCTTCAACACCTCCGTTCCTGCCCCCTCCCAGGCCTCCTACTACGTCACCGAGTTGCTTGCCTCCTCACCGGGCAAGCTCACCGCCCTGACCAACTGGGTCAAGGCGGGCGGCGCGCTCGTCCTGTTGGATGGAGCCGCTTCCGACAACTTCTTCCCGCTGATCAGCGCGGTGCTGGGCTGGGACCCGGTCTGCAAGGCGGTCAACATCACTGCCGACACTGATGTGCAGAAGCGTGTCAGCACCGGCTACTTTGCCGCCCTGAGCGCCAAGACCAAGGTGAGCAGCAGGGCTACTGTTATGGGTGACCGGCACGGAGACTGTGCGGTTGACCGGCACGGACACGCACAGTGCTTCTGGGGTGTGTTTGGGCGTCGTAGGCCATGCAAGGGGCTGTACGTAAGCATGCACGGGAGGGCGAGCTGGCGCGTGGTGGGGGTCTAACGCACACAGTGCTGCAGTGCATCATTCATGGTTTGTGGCGCGGCCAGTGCAATGACGCCAGTGCGGCCCTTATCCTTGGCACGCTTGTCCCTGCACGCCCCTGCTGTCGTCTGCGTGCAGGGAGTCGCTACCACATTGCACCTCACCCCACACCCCACACAGGGCCCTTCCACTCCCTTGCCTGTATACCCCTTTGCACCCTCAACCCCCCTTGCTTAGCATCCCCCACACCCAACCCTGCTGCCCCCCACAGGTCAGGCGCAACCAGGGCCTCTCCGCCATCAAGTGCGCCAAGGGGCAGCCCATCTACTCGTGGTTCAAGGGCGGCGTGCAGTTCTCCACCTCCATGACCTGGTCGCTGGGCAGCGGCGCCGTCTACTGGGTGGGCTCCTCCTTCCAGGTGCCGCACCTGTACGGCTTCCAGGAGGTGAGGCAGGCGGAGGCGGGTGCGCCGGGAGTGTGGGGCCCTGGGGGAGGTGCTGCACTTGGACGGAGGGGCGGGTTGAGTGATGCCGGCGTTGTTTCCCCCCGAGGTTAGCAGGATTGCGGGTGGACGTTGTGGCTCCGGAAACCTTGCAAGGACCTCGCAAGAAGTCCTGAGGTTTAGGTTTGGGGTACCCGTAAAATTTCTTGGTCGTCTACGTGTGTAAGGCCTTCTGTTGGGTCGACTGGAGGCTCGGCACGGTTGCGCTGGCCCTCGCTGCAAGTAAAGCGCTGCCCCGGACGCATCTGCACACCTCTTGTCCCCCAGGTTGTGGGTGCTGCCATCCTTACGTCCGCAAACGCCGCCCCCGCGAGCCCCTCGCCCAGCCCCGTCCCCTCGCCGTCGCCCTCGCCCAAGCCCAGCCCCTCGCCTTCCCCTAAGCCCAGCCCGTCTCCGTCGCCCAAGCCTAGCCCTTCTCCCAGCCCCTCGCCCAAGCCGAGCCCTTCTCCCAGCCCCGTCCCTTCCCCGTCGCCATCTCCATCGCCGAGCCCCTCGCCCTCGCCCAGCCCAAGCCCCTCCCCGAGCCCCTCGCCCTCGCCCAGCCCAAGCCCCTCCCCGAGCCCCTCGCCCAGCAGCCCAAGCCCGTCGCCAACTCCTTCTCCTGACCCTGTCCCGTCACCCGAGGTAGCTGTACACTCGCCCCCTCCTCCTCCTCCCCCTCCGTCTCCTCCTCCGCCCCCTCCGCCGTCCCCTCCACCACCACCGCCTCCCTCCCCTCCTCCTCCGTCCCCGCCTCCCCCCTCCCCTCCTCCTCCGTCCCCGCCTCCCCCCTCTCCTCCTCCTCCGTCCTCTCCTCCCCCTCCATCTCCTCCTCCCCCTTCCCCCCCTCCTCCTCCCCCTCCCTCCCCTCCCCCTCCCTCCCCTCCTCCTCCCTCGCCGCCTCCCCCCTCACCGCCTCCCCCCTCGCCGCCTCCCCCCTCGCCGCCTCCCCCCTCGCCGCCTCCCTCATCTCCGCCACCACCACCTCCCAAGCTGCTCAGCCCGCCCCCCAACACCAAGCCCCCGCCCCCAGCTGGCAGGAGGAAGTCCCCGCCGCCCCCGGTGGAGGCGCCTCCCCCTGAGGACCTCGCTCCCCCACCTAACGACTTCCCTCCCCCCGATGATGGAATGTAAACCACCTGGCAACGTGTTTGGGACGGTACAGCACAGTTGACATCACCTCCCGCCTCGCGTCCCGCTGCAGTGTGTTCTTCGTATTGAACTGAGCCATACCCGCGTGCGCACAATAAATTGTCCGTTTTCGTTGGCACCGTCTGGCATTGCGCTTGGGTTGATACAGCGTTTACGCTGTATCATAATTGACCCATGGTTGGACAACGTGATCCAAAATAACGTTAACGCACGCTTGGCTCGTTAATACCAGCTGGGTAGCGATACGGGTTCTCTGATGTCGCTGAAATGTGCAGTGCTGGCGTGTCTCTTGACAGTTATTTGAGACGCCAAGCGGGACTGGCGCCGCCATGTGCCACCATGCAGGATGATGTGAAGCGCTTGTGGGCTTGTAAATTGATCAGTGTCTGCCCTATAACTGACTTTTTCGATGGTGGTGTCTGACCGCTGGCTTGCTTGCTCCTACTCGGCGTCGCCCTCTCGGCACCAGCTAGAGTTGCATGCAAGGAATGACGCATGGTTGCTGCTGCTGATTCATGGTTGCCTTGCGGGTTGCCTTCACGCGCATACGATTGCATGCACGTGGAGTGCTTTCATGTGCTTTCGTGGCAACTTTAGTGGTTCAGTGGTACATGAAAAGGGACTTGTTTAGACGGATATATCCGTCAGGATATGCTGAGCCAGAACTCCTCATTCGGATTATGCTCCGAGTCCAGTTTTTTGTGCAAATGTCAGAATATGAACCGATTCCGGATACCGAACAACGACCTGGCAACAGGTGACCCATGGGTTGGCTGCTGCCCTCATTATCTAGACATGCGTGCGTGTGCGACTTCCTGGTTTCTGTAGCAAGCAGTCGTAGGCTGTCAACCAACAACATTACATCTATAGCATGTACGCACCATTAGTACAAATAAAGCATTGCGGCGGGATCGGTACGGTGCTGCAAATGCCAACAATGGAATGTGTAACCGAAACACGCATGGCACGTCGCTGGGTTACGGCCAGGTCTGCATTTCCGCACCTCTTGCAGACAGCCATCATCGCTCAGCACTGCCACGCAGGTGTCATTGTTGACATACGTCTGTACGGCGCGGACTGTACCTAAACACGCACGCATGACGACTCGATACAGTGCAACACACCTAAACGTCACAACCGGATTTCCAATACCCAATGTGTTTAACTACACTCAAATGCTGTTTGACAGGGTCTGACACGCCATGCAAATCCTAGCAACCAAAGCAGCAATGCCCACGAGGCGAGCTCACGGCCTGTACAACATGAATCACATGCAATGGCATGACGTGAATTCTCCTAATCCCTGCTGGCTCCGCCGCCGCTGCAAGAATGCTGCTGCACATGCACGCAAGGATTCCCCACCTCACCAGCAGCTACGATACCCGTTGGGGTAACTAGCCATGAATAGCCAAAAACCTTTTCGCAGGAAAAACAATAAGGAGGGCACTATGTGTACGGGTGCACATGGCTAGTACTGCATCATCCCGGGTGCTTTCTTCAAGAAACAACGAAACACAAGAGACAGTGACCACCTAACGTGCAGCTACAGAAAGGATGAAACAGAGAGAGAAAGCGCACTACAATACAGAGCATCACTGGACCAGGTCTAGCGCGTTGGCTCGTCCGGGGCGCCATCTGGAGGCGGCCAGTACTCCCAGCTGGGTGGCGGATAGAACAGGTCTCCCAGGTCGTAGATGGTCATGGCGCTGTCGCTCCCGCACGCGTTGCGACTATACCTGTGGACCGCAGGGAGGGGCGCGGGGCTTACTTGGCAGGTCTGGCAGTCAGCATCAGGAAATGCAACCAGACAACCAGACATCCTCTGTCCCCCGTTTGCTTGTTACTGTGAGCCGCGCTGGGACCCTTTGCACCAAGCAACCGGCCCAAGCAGACCCCGCGCCACTGTTCATCCGAGAAGAAGCGGTGTTGTATCCTCAAAGGAGGAAGCATGTAGGACGTGGCCTTTCCCGCTCACACACCACCTCGCATGGGAAGCCACGTGCGGGCTCCTAACCCCCTTCCCCTGTTACCACGCAAGGCGGCTTCTTCCTCAAGTCGTCTCGGTTTACGGTAAGCAACGCTTCGGTAAGTAATTTGAGATGCGTGTCTTTAGAATAGTGTCTACGAATGCGCTCACTGCATGAGTCGGGATATGGGATTGGGACTCGTTGTTTCACATAAATTAATTTTTTCCCCCGCCCTGACAAAAAGGCACGCATGCTTACTGGAAGGCAACACAAGGCGCGCACGCCGTGTCGGGCAGCTGGAAGCCCGGCACCAGCGAGTTCAGTCCGTAGCACCTGCAGGCGGCCGCACAGCCGTACAGCGCGGGTGACAGTGGCATGCGGCCCTGTAAGCTACGAAAAGGCGTAACTGCAGATGTCACGATCGCGAGTGCGCGGGCTTACAGGCCCGACAAGAAACGACAAGAAACGGTTGCCCAGTTGGACGCGTGCACCCGGGTAACCCCACGTAACACAGCACTGCCGCAAGAACAGGACTGCGCCAACGTGCGCCGCTGCGCTGAAACCCTGCACCCGGGTACCCGGGTTGGGGTCAGCCGGGGGCAGCTCCACTCACTTGCGGCCAGCCACGATGCCCACGTACATGTAGCCCGCCTCCCGCACCGCCACCTCGCACTGGTGCGGGTTGAAGTTCTTGGCCAGGTCGGTGGTGGGGCCGGGGAAGAGCTTGAAGTCGTACTTCCTCTGGTTGGCGGCGCTGAGGCCCGGGAACATGAAGCAGCCCTCGGGCCGGCCGAAGTGGAGCAGGCCTGGGAGGGGGCCGGGGAGGGTGAGGGAGGAGGGTGTGAAGGCATGCAGGCGTGTGTATGAAGGAGGAGGGTAACCGTGTGACAGGGTTGCATGCCGGATTGCGTGCTGGCCATGCAGGTGGGGGTCGGGAGGGGCAGCAGGAGAGGAGGCAAGGTGGGCGTCAAGGGCGGATGCGATGCATGTCAGGAAGGAGTGGGGAGTCCCAAGAGGCGCTGAGCAGCAGCTGCCTGCTTCATGCGGCACGAGGGAGCTGCCCGGGGGGTTCATGCGGGGTGCGCTTGCAGGGGGGGCAGGGGGGGGGGCAGCAGACGGGGTCAGCTCACCTTGAGGGCTGGGAGGTGGTGGTGAAGGTGAGGGGGGCGGGGGGCGGGGTGAGGGCGGAGGGAGGCGAGGGGGTCGGGGAGAGGGAGGGCGAGGTGGAGAGGGGCGGGGTGAGGGCGGAGAGGGGGGCTGGGGCGGGCGAGGAGGAGGCGGGCTGGGCGGCGGCGGACTGGGCGGTGGTGGGCTGGGGGGTAGCGAAGGCGGCGGGGGCGGGGGGGGTGGCGGCCTGGGCGGCGGCGGGCTAGGAGGAGAAGGGCTGGGCGGAGGCGGGCTGGGAGGTGGTGGGTTGGGCGGTGGCGGGCTAGGGGGTGGAGGGTTAGGTGGTGGCGGGCTGGGAGGAGGCGGGCTGGGAGGTGGTGGGTTGGGTGGCGGCGGGCTAGGGGGTGGAGGGTTGGGTGGGGGCGGGCTGGGAGGAGGGGGTCTAGGAGGGGGAGGCGGCGGCGGGCTGGGAGGTGGCGGTGGAGGCGGGCTTGGCGGCGGTGGAGGAGGCGGATTAGGAGGTGGGGGAGGAGGTGGGCTGGGAGGGGGTGGCGGCGGCGGGCTGGGAGGTGGTGGGTTGGGTGGCGGCGGGCTGGGAGGAGGGCTGGGAGGTGGCGGTGGAGGCGGGCTTGGCGGCGGTGGCGGCGGCGGGCTTGGAGGAGGGGGCGGCGGCGGGCTAGGAGGTGGGCTGGGAGGATTAGGGGGTGGAGGGTTGGGTGGAGGCGGACTGGGAGGAGGTGGGCTGGGAGGAGGGGGCGGCGGCGGGCTAGGAGGAGGAGGGGGAGGCGGGGGCGGTGGCGGAGGCGGGCTGGGAGGAGGGGGCGGAGGCGGGCTGGGAGGTGGGGGTGGGGGCGGCGGCGATGGGGGCGGCGGCGGCGGCGGAGGCGGAGGCGGGGGAGGTGTTGGCGGGGGAGGTGATGGAGGGGAAGGGGGAGGCGACAGCGGAGGTGGTGGGGGTGGCGGAGGCGGCGGAGGCGGGGGAACAGGCGCGAAAGGGGGAGGCGGTGGCGGGGGTGACAGAAGCGGCATGGAGGGGCCGGCGGGTGGTGGGCTGAGGCTGGGTGGCTCGGTTGGGCTGGTCCTGTAGGTCGGCGGTTGAAGTGGGGGCCGCAGGGAGTAGGTGCCAGGCGGGGGGGAGCTGCCATAGGCCTCATTTGGCTCCTCTAAGAAGGGCGGGGGCGACGCGGTTGGGTACCCAGGGCCATTGCCACCCCACTGTGAGGGAAGGCTGGGGTACTCGTAGCCATACGGGCCTTGGGCGCCTGCGAGCAAGGGAGGAAAGTGGGGATAGCAGACAAGGCAGATGCGAAGGTAGGGCAGGGGCTGAAGGTATGCGTGGGCTCCTGGGGTCTATTGGAGGACAGAAGGCCGGAATGAAACGTGTCGGGACATACTAGAGGTTATGCAAGAATCAGGGCTGGAATCTGCTTGGTGAGACAGAGGCTTCTTCAGGGGAGGGATGGAGGAATGGTGATTCCAGCGGGTAAGCGGTGGTTGTAAATAATGTCCAGACACACTGAGCCACAATCAGTTATGATTGCAAGGTTTAGTCAGCCTGGTTTCAACAGGGTGGAACACCAAAGCTGTGGCTTGGTCGAATGCCATTGGCAAGGCTTGTCGACATAAGCCAAGGACCAAGACGCCCGAAGTTTCGGAGGCATACTTTTCCCTTGATTAAGAGGTATTCGTGTGAAGCAATTGCCGAATTGATGGAGAAATTTGATGTAGCCACAATTGGCGCCAAGGAGTCCGCGCGGCCCCCTTTCCCTGAACCCACCAGCAGCAAATGATTGCGCCAAGCCTGCAATAATTACAAAGAGCACGGCGCAGCAGATAACACCTTGCCGTGCCTGCGGCCGCGGCAACATAGTGCCGAGGACCTAGCAGATACTAATGACAAGCTATTGGTACTGGCATGCGTGGTAAACTGCAGACAAAAAAATCTACTACTAAGCGACATGCAAAAAATTCTAGCTCTTTAAGGCCGGTTGTATATGGTTGCCACGGTTATCGGTTAAACCGATTGAAAATGGCGGTATAAGTCTACAGGCTCAATAGGCCATGTCTGCTTGTAGCTTCCATGGACTGCAGAAAGTGTTTGCTGTTTGAACATTTCTTTCGTAGAGTCCCTTCAACCAGGTCGTGTGACCAAGTCCGCAGCCATCCCGGCGTAAGCAGCAAGTGATGATGCTATTCGGTAATCACGTAATGATTTGAGCAAGACTCAACTCGTTTCAAGGGCCATTTGTCGCGTCTTCCACATCTCTGCCGCATCTATGGCTGTCCACCCGCGATGGCAATGGCGAAGCATGGAGGCTGCTGGAACTGGCAACAGCGGCCGCACGGCCATCTAGGAGTTGCGTTTTCTTCTTTTCATATATTTCTCTCCAATCGGCCTTTACTTATAGCAGTCAAGGTGCACCTTCCCGGGGAGATGTGGTCCTTTATGAGTACTCCGGCCGTTACGAAGCAGTATGGACTGCCTTGGTCATCCCGGGCAGCAGCTTTGGCGTAACATGCCAAAAGGCAACCATCCACTAGAGCATTTTGCCAATTGCAGTATCACTCGTGCATGACACCTTGACCGCATCAACCAGGTTAGGGCCTACTCCACTTGCATCTCGCCTACTCGCACGCCAGCCAGCCGACGCGCCCCGTCATACTGTCCTTCGTGCTAACTGAAGCACGGCTACGACGCCACGTAAAACCTCCCAACAGTCTGGCAACCCGCAACATGCCTAGGGCTATCCTCGCCTATTCTAGCCCTGTAGTGCCCCCATCCCAATGGGTCTGCGCTCAACACTGAAGGCCTTCCATTGACCGCACACTTGCCCCGTTGGTAGCCCTGCCCTCTCCTCCCTTCGCGCCGACCCGCTGCTCTGCACGGCTCAGTAGCTCAGCAACATGAAGATGCCCCCAAACCCCGTCTATTCCAGCGACCATACCAACGACAACTCCACTCGGCTTCTCGCTTGTAGCTTGTTCGTGGCTTCCGCCGCTGCTTTCCCAGCCGCCCTTCCCCCCCGCCGCGCCTCTCTTCACGGCCTGCCCCGGTACCTCAGCAGCAGGAAGGTGGAGGCCAGGAAGAAGCACATCAGCAGCAGCAGGCCAGCCACGTCAGCCAGCCAGGCGTCCGTACGGAATCCAAACGTCTGTACGGCAGCACAGGAGGGGGACGCCATGGCCAGAGCTTCGATCGTGTGTGGCAAGCAGTAAAGTGTTACAAGAAGACGATAACCGGGCAGACGAGCTGCAACACTGAACCCTCGCTGGACCCGGGGCTCGTTCAAGCTTAAAAACCGTTTCACGCCCGCGCTTCCTCCCACCCTCCCCCCTCCGTAAAACCCGCTGCCAGGTCCGGCCCCACCTGCAGCACCTCGTCTCCCGTGACGTCCACGTACGGCACCTGGCAGCCGGGGTGGGGTGGGGTTGCAGGAGGCGGCGGGAGCGTTAGGCTGTCATGCGGGCACACGGCGACAAGGGGGACAGCGGTCCCTTGCGACCACCACCACCCCCTGCTCCGCCCGCTCCCTGATCAGCCGCACACATGCATCCCGGGGCCACGCACGTCACGGGTCGCTGCCTCCAACTCCGCGTCTCGGTGGGTCGTGTGTCGGGCATTAGGCAGAGCGTTCGCCTGCTGTAGGGTCCTTTCCTTGCACCTCACCTTGCAACACCCCTCCATTACACCCAGTAAACCCAAATAACGAACCCAACTCCCACTCCACCCCCCAGCTCCCCCCCAGCTCCCGCCCCCTGCCGCCCACCTGGTCCGGCGGGGTGCCCGGCTGGTGGAAGCCGGTGAAGCGGAAGCCGGTGGCGCCCCCGAACTCGCCGATCAGCAGCGCCTCGAACGCGTAGCTGGCGGGGGGGGAGGGGGGGCAGGGGGGAAATTACATAAGAAATGCATTGGACAAGGGTGCGACAGGGTTGGTGGCCAGGGATGTGGGAGAGGCGCAGGAAAAGGGCATGGTTGCGGCCCGGCTGGGCCCAGTCACAAGGCGCCACAGCAGGGCGCGCATCCCGGTATTGCGCGCACACCAGCCCTCCTCCGCACGCCTCAGCAGCACCAGAAGGGCCCTCAACTCCGGGCCTCAACTCTGAGCTTGAACTCCCCGCGCCCCCCAGTCCTAACCAAGCCCACCGCAGTCCACGCGCCCTCTCTTTCCCCTTTCCTAACCCCCCCTTCCCGCCCCCCCCCGCCTCACCGCACGTACGACAGGTCCGCCAGCCAGGCCACCAGCCGGGGCATGCGGCTGCGACTGAGCAGGAAGCCGCCGAACAGCGATGAGGCCAGCACGCACAAGCTGCCCACCTGCGGGGGGAGGTGCGGGGCGGGGCGGCAGGAATGAGGGCGGTGGAGGCACGCGTGGAGGCCAGGACGTACAGTCCCCTCCCCTGCCCTCCCCTGCCCTGCCCTCCCCTTCCCTGCCCTACCATGTTCGCCAGCGACACGGAGCCCACCGCCGCCCCCACCGACATGTTGGCGGCCGCCGCGGTGATGTTAGCGGCCACCAGCACCGCCCAGTGGCACAACACAGCTGCGGGGGGGGGAGAGGGGGGGAGAGGGGGTGAGCGGGTGGGGTCACAGACCTAACGCATGGGTGGGATAGGCGTCCAAGGCATGATATGGGCGCAGCCGCTCTGAAGGGAAGGTAGGATGGGGGCACCGCACAAGCATGACCCCACCCTGCCCAGGAGGTCCCAGCGCCGTAGACCGCAAGGGAGCCCTGCTCCCGGCGCTGCGCAGCTGTCCGGCCCCTCACCCCGCACACCCCGCGGCGCCCACCTGCCCGGTGCCGCCACCCCGCACCGCACCACACGGCGGGAGCCCACCACGGCAGCGCTGCCCCCCACCCAGCGCTACCCCCCACCCCTGTCCCCCGCCCCCCTACCTGCCGGTGTGGCCCTCAGTCCGATCATGCCGTAGCTGATGACGCTGAACAGCGCGGGCGGCAGCACCCGCAGCGGCAGCAGGTCCCACAACACCACGGAGGTGAAGTAGGCGGCTGGGGGGGGGGGGAGAGGGGGGCAGGTGGGGGGGAGGGGGCGGAAGGGAATGCAATAAGAAATAAGGGATGCGCACTGTCCCAGGACGACGAGGCTACCCCCCCGCTGCAGCCACCCCCCCGCTGCGGCCACCCCCCCCCACTGCAGCCACACCCCCCGCTGCGGCCACCCCCCCCCGCTGCGGCCACCCCCCCCCGCTGCGGCCACCCCCCCCCGCTGCGGCCACCCCCCCCCGCTGCGGCCACCCCCCCCCGCTGCGGCCACCCCCCCCCGCTGCGGCCACCCCCCCCCGCTGCGGCCACCCCCCCCCGCTGCGGCCACCCCCCCCCGCTGCGGCCACCCCCCCCCGCTGCGGCCACCCCCCCCCGCTGCGGCCACCCCCCCCCGCTGCGGCCACCCCCCCCCGCTGCGGCCACCCCCCCCCGCTGCGGCCACCCCCCCCCGCTGCGGCCACCCCCCCCCGCTGCGGCCACCCCCCCCCGCTGCGGCCACCCCCCCCCGCTGCGGCCGCGCTGCCCTCCCTCACCCGTGCCGTACACCCCGCTAGCCCGCTCCCGCATGAACAGCAGCGCCTCGTCCCGCCACACGGGCAGCGAGGAGAGCGACAGCAGCGCCAGGAACAGCAGCTGGAAGAACAGCGAGCCGAAGCGGTCCTGTGGGGGTGGGGGGGATGTGAGGGGGTTTGTGAAGATGGATAGTCAGGAGGGAGGGGCGAGGAGAGGAGATTGCGGAAGCGTTACGTCGGGGCAGCTAGCAGAGGCCGCTACAGCCCTTACCGCCTGCTAAGGGAGCAGGGCTCGTCCGCTCTACTATGAACGATGCTGCTTGTAAGGTGCCTGAACCCATGCATGTGCCCCAGCAGGCACAGGAAAGCCCTGCACGCGCCATCCACCTGCCCGACCGCACACCACTTCTCCCCCCCGGCCAACTGCCCGACCGCATGCCCTCCTACCCTACCTGGCTGCCCGAGCATTCCCCCACCGCAAGCCCAGATACCGGCACTACGCCAGTCCTCCCGCGCCACCCCTTTCCACACCCCTGACTCCACAAAACCACACCACCACACACCACCACACACCACCAGCGCCCCCCCCCCCCACCTGAATGCCGCCCGTGTCCCGCCCCGTGTGCCAGTAGATGGCCCCCACCCCCAGCGCCATGAGACCCGTGGCCAGGAAGTGCAGCGCCACCAGCATGGGGTGCCGTACCAGCCCACTGGCGCGGCGGCGGCTGAGTACGGCAACCTGGTGGCGGAAGGAGCTCTCGTACTTGCGCAGCGCCGCCAGGGCCTGGGGGGAGGGGAGGGGGGGGGAGGGGCGGGGGGGGAGGAGGAGGGAGGAGGGGCGCTCGTGAGTATCCGGATGTATGGAATGCTTACGAGGTAAGGGAGGGTAAGGAGGACAGGACAGGAAGGGAAGCAAGCACGGATGGATGGATTAACCCGAACACCATCCAGAACTGTATACATACGTGCTGCCAACCGCACGTGCGCGCATGCGTGTCCGTACACCCCTGCCCCCACCCCCGCCCCCTCCCCACCTGCGCCCCCGCCCGCGCCCCCGCCCCCTCCCCACCTGCGCCCCCGCCCGCGCCCCCGCCCCCTCCCCACCTGCGCCCCCGCCCGCGCCCCCTCCCCACCTGCGCCCGCGCCCCCGCCCCCTCCCCACCTGCGCCCCCGCCCCCGCCCCCTCCCCACCTGCGCCCGCGCCCCCGCCCCCTCCCCACCTGCGCCCGCGCCCCCGCCCCCTCCCCACCTGCGCCCGCGCCCCCGCCCCCTCCCCACCTGCGCCCGCGCCCGCGCCCCCGCCCCCTCCCCACCTGCGCCCCCGCCCGCGCCCCCGCCCCCTCCCCACCTGCGCCCCCGCCCGCGCCCCCTCCCCACCTGCGCCCGCGCCCCCGCCCCCTCCCCACCTGCGCCCCCGCCCCCGCCCCCTCCCCACCTGCGCCCGCGCCCCCGCCCCCTCCCCACCTGCGCCCGCGCCCCCGCCCCCTCCCCACCTGCGCCCGCGCCCCCGCCCCCTCCCCACCTGCGCCCGCGCCCCCGCCCCCTCCCCACCTGCGCCCCCGCCCGCGCCCCCGCCCCCTCCCCACCTGCGCCCCCGCCCGCGCCCCCGCCCCCTCCCCACCTGCGCCCCCGCCCGCGCCCCCGCCCCCTCCCCACCTGCGCCCGCGCCCCCGCCCCCTCCCCACCTGCGCCCGCGCCCCCGCCCCCTCCCCACCTGCGCCCGCGCCCCCGCCCCCTCCCCACCTGCGCCCGCGCCCCCGCCCCCTCCCCACCTGCGCCCCCGCCCGCGCCCCCGCCCCCTCCCCGCCCGCGCCCCCGCCCCCTCCCCACCTGCGCCCCCGCCCGCGCCCCCGCCCCCTCCCCACCTGCGCCCCCGCCCGCGCCCCCTCCCCACCTGCGCCCGCGCCCCCGCCCCCTCCCCACCTGCGCCCGCGCCCCCGCCCCCTCCCCACCTGCGCCCGCGCCCCCGCCCCCTCCCCACCTGCGCCCGCGCCCCCGCCCCCTCCCCACCTGCGCCCGCGCCCCCGCCCCCTCCCCACCTGCGCCCCCGCCCCCGCCCCCTCCCCACCTGCGCCCCCGCCCGCGCCCCCGCCCCCTCCCCACCTGCGCCCCCGCCCGCGCCCCCGCCCCCTCCCCACCTGCGCCCCCGCCCGCGCCCCCGCCCCCTCCCCACCTGCGCCCCCGCCCGCGCCCCCGCCCCCTCCCCACCTGCGCCCGCGCCCCCGCCCCCTCCCCACCTGCGCCCCCGCCCGCGCCCCCGCCCCCTCCCCACCTGCGCCCGCGCCCCCGCCCCCTCCCCACCTGCGCCCCCGCCCGCGCCCCCGCCCCCTCCCCACCTGCGCCCCCGCCCGCGCCCCCGCCCCCTCCCCACCTGCGCCCGCTGCGTGTGCAGCAGCGCGTCCCCCAGCTGCACCCGCGCCATCCACTCCGCGTCCTCCGCCGCCACCCGCCCGCCCCGCCAGCCCGCCACCAGCGCGGCCGCCTCGGAGGGGGGCGCGCGGATCACCAGGTCCAGCACGGCATCTGTGGGAAGGGGGGGCAGGGAGGGGAGGGGGCAGCGGACGTCGCATGGGCGAGCGCTGAATAGGTACGTCGGCGGTTTGAGAGCGAGCGTAGGGAGGTTGCTTAGGGCGGAACTGATTTGACAACACAGGAGGTATAGCGGCTGCGGTGGACTCTAGAGTGGTAACACGCGGGCTCAAGCGCCGCCCTGCCTGCCTCCCTCTCCTGGCACTCAACACATGAACGACAAGTCCACATGCGCAGCCCCGGACACCCCACACCCGTCTGCACGCGCCTCTGCAGGGCCCCACCCACCCACCCACCCGCCACCGCCGCCGAGTCCCGAGGTAGCTGGTAGCCCAGCGAGCTGAAGTGCTCGTGCATGCGACCCGTGGGTCCGGTGTACACCACCTGAGGGGGGGGGGTAAGGGGGGGGAGGAGGAGGAGGAGCGGAGGGGAGGGGGGCAGCATGGGACCGGTCAAGTCCCAGCCGTGCTGTACACGCGAGCGAGCGAGGCCGCCAGCACTGAGCTCATGCCGCAAGAGAGAGACGCAGCCCCCGAACTGACAGAACCGGGCGGTGTGCACGGGGTGTCGACACGCTGCCAGCAAACACACCGAACAGCGGCCAGCCGACGACGCACCCTCCCGTCCCCGCTCAGCAGCATCAGCCGGTCCATGCTCCTCAGCACATCGGGTCTCGGCTGGTGTATGCTGAGCGCCGTGTTGACTCCCCCCGCCGCCAGCCCCGCCAGCAGCTCCACCACCCTCGCCGCGTTGCTGGAGTCCAGCCCCGTGGTGGGCTCGTCCAGCAGCAGCAGACCCGGCCGCGTGAGCAGCTCAACGGCGATGGACACGCGCCGCTTCTCACCGCCTGAGACAAAGGGGGGGGAGAGGGGGGGGGGGAGAGGGGGGGGGAGAGGGGGGGGGGAGGGGGGGGGAAGACAGGGGGGAGACAGGTGGGGGGGGCAGCAGTGTGGGGGAGGGCAGCAGTGAAAGCATGACGAGACATGCAAGATAGCTGTGCGTGTTCGTTGCGCTATCGAGCTACAGGCTACTGGCAACATGCAAGGTCTAGCGCATGGGGACTCGGCAGGCAGACGAACAGCTTCAACCACCCCACAACCGCTGTCACATCTGCAAGTCATCACCGTGTACCCCTTCGCAAACACCCCGATACCCCTTCCTGACCCCTGCGCCCCCCTTCCCCCGCATCTCCCCCCCCCCACCTGACAGCCCCCGCACGAACTCGTCCCCAATCAGCCGGTGCGCCACCCGCCCCAGCCCCAGCTCCCCCACCACCGCCGCCACGCGGGCAGCAGCGGGCGAGCCCCGCCCGCAGCCCCGCGCCGCCAGCGCCGCCGGCAGCCGCAGCGCCGCGTGGAAGGTGAGGTACTCGGAGACGGTGGAGGTGCCGGGCAGCACAATCTCCTGGGGCACGTAGCCGCATACCTGGGTGGGGGGGGATGCGGGCATGCATGCGGACGTAAGGCGGGTGCCATACCGCACTAGCAGAGGCGGCGTGTGGCTACGGACTCCGGCTGGCCAGGGTATCGACCCAGACTCATGACCCCTACCAGGACGCAGGCGGCTGGAGCAGATAGTCCGACACGGCCCACATCCGCGCCCTGCGCCGCCTCGCCACCCCATGCGCGGGGGAGGCGGCATGCGTCCGTAGGCCGACACCTTTACCCAATCTTCCCAAAGTCCAATCCGTACCCCATACGCAACTCGCCTCCTCCCCCTCTCCGTCCCCCTCACCTTCCGCAGCTGCGCCGCCCCCACCCGGTGCCCGTTGATCCGGATCTCGCCGCTCACGCCGCCTGCCGTACCGTGTCGCCGCCCTGCCAGCACGTCCATCAGCGTGGTCTTGCCTGCAGCAGCGGGGGGGGGGGAAGAGGCTGACACTTATGGACGGTAATGGAAAAGCGCAATGAAAAGGTGGGATCCAACGTGCGAGCGGCGCGAACGCAGCACTGGGGGGGGTGCATGTGAGGCGACGGAGGTGGGAGGACAGGGACGGAGAGCAGGAGGAGGCGCAGACAGTGAAGGCGCTGGGACACATGCGGCTGGAGGAGGGGCTTCACATCAAGCGGGAGGGGTTCTTCACGAGAAGGCGGCGGCCTCCGCAGCTGGGCGGCGAGGGGCCACCTCCCTTGTGAACTCCTTTGAGACAGCCACTCCTCACACACGGCCCGGCGGCCCTCCACAGCCGCTCACTTCCCCTTCGCCCCTGCTCTCCCCACCGTCTCGTCCGCAAGCGGTACCGCACTGCACCCCACCACCGCCCCCTCACACGCCACCCGCCACGTCAAGCGCGTATGTCCGCATGCGCCTACCTGCGCCGCTGGGTCCTAATATGGCGAACAGGCAGCACCTGCCGCCCCCGCCCCCGCCACCACCGGCACCCTCGCCGCCAAGCGCTGCCGTCGCGGCGTCACCATGAGCACCGCCGCCGCCCCCGCCACTGACGACGACGCCACCGCTGCTGCTGCTGCGGCGGCGGCGCCACTTGGAAGGTGACGTCAGTCCCAGCCGCGCGAAGATGCCGCCAACGCCGGCGCTGCCGACGCCGGCACCGCTGCCAGCGGGTGCCATGGATAAGGGCTGTACGGCAGATGAGCTGCCGACGCCGCCGCCGCCGCCAGCAGCGGACATACCCGGCCAACCGGCTAGATGTACGACTGTTGAGCCCGTCGTTGCCCCAGCCGCCGCCGGCTCTGGCCCAATGCCGCCGCCGCTACCACCGCTGCCGTACGATCGGACCGCTGCTTGCGTCGCGGCTGACCCCTTGTCGCCACTGTACGGAGAACCACCGCTTGCTGCTGAAGGCGACACCGCCGCCGCGGCCGTCGCCGCCGCCGCCGCCGGGCCGCTGATGCCGCTGACGGACTGCAGTACATACCGCACCCTGCCCCGCCCCAGCGGCACCCGCACGGAGATGTTCTCCCAGGACAGCACCAACCCCGCCGCCAGCCCCGCGCCGCCGCCAGCAGCGGAGGCGGCGGGGGAGCCAAGTGCCGCCACGCCGCCGTGTAGCGGCGCCGCCGGCACCAGCGGCGCCAACACGCCCGGCGGCGGCAGTGACGCGGGCGCTGCGGCGGACGGCGGCAGCAGCGCCGCGATGTCTGCCGCGACCCCGCCTCCGCCTCCAGCCGTCATGCTGGCAGCTGGGCTCAGCACCGACCTCGCCTCATCCACCTCACGGTCCTCGTCATCGGATGCGGTAGCCGCAGCGGCAGCGGCGTCGGCGTCAGCTGGCTCCGACACAAGCAACGTGCGTTGGTCGTCGCCGGAAGTGGCTTCACCACCGCCGACTGCACCGCGGCGGAGGCGCCGGAGCCGGCTGGCCGCCGCCTTGGCAGCCCGCCGCGTGGCCGCTCCTCCCGCCTGCCAGGCTGCTCCGGCGCGCAGCAGCAGCCAGGCAACCGTACGGCCGGTGAAGTCCTCGAACTCATCCAGCAGAGTGTGACCTGACCCATGGGTCGCAACCACCGGTTGGGAGGAGGGGAGATCAAGATAGGAAAGGCGCCAAAGAGGAGGGGATACTGCTGTGGAAGCCAGCTATGCCCTAGCTCTTCCAGACCCCTGGCGGCCCCCTGGCACGCAAGCACACCGCCTCGTCTAGGGTACGGGTAGCATCTGCCTTCCCACTCCAACCCGCGGTGCCACGTCGGCACTGGTACCTTCCCCCCCGGCTCCCCCCCCCGCCCCACCTGAGAAGTGCAGCAGCAGGCAGGTGAGGCCGCAGCACAGCGCCCCCAGCACCCCCAGCATCAGCACGTCCACGTAGAACAGCTCCAGGCTGCGGGAGGGGGTGGGGAGCGGGGGGGAGGGAGGGGAGGGGTAAGAGGAGGGCTACAGGGCGCGGGAGGTTGCACCCGCCCGCGGGAGGCCGACTAGTGGCGGCAACGGGAGGGGCAGGAAGCTGACATGCGGCGGCAGACGCCATCTTCCCTGCCCTCGGCCCCCGCAAGCCCAATGACCGGCCGTGGCTGTAAACAAAACACACCCTCCCACAGGTCCCCCCCTCAGCTGCTGTTCAGTACGCCCTCCTCTGCCCTCCCTCCTGCACGCTCCACTCTCCCCCCTTCTCCCTCCCCCCCAGGCCCCACTTGAACCCGAACTCCTTGAGCACGCCCTCCCCGCTGATCCGCAGGGGGGGCAGCTTGGACGTCTCGATGGGCGCCGTGAAGGTGAAGTCGGCGGGGAAGTGGTGGAACTCATTGATGGCGAGCGCCTGGGGGGGGGGATGGGGGGATGGGGAGGAGGAGGAGGGGGGGGGGGGCGGGGGGCGAGGTAGAAGCGGTGCGGTGGAAAATGAAGGAACAACGACGCGTTGAATGGTGGTGGCAGCGCTAGGTGAGAAGCCCCCCATGGTGAATCGAACCGAGTTAGTCCGGGGAGGGGGTGCCTGGGGTGCTGTAGTCAATCGTACCGACCCCAGTGCAGCAGCACAAGGAGTGTGGGCCATGTGGGCGGGTGGCGCGGGGGATGCGCGCATGCCCCACCCACAGCAGGGAGGAGGCGCGGCAAACAGCACGTGGCATGATGGGTTTGAAGGACCACCTGCCATCCCCGCTCCTCCCCTTCTTGCTCCCCTTCTTCCTCCCGCCCCCCCACCTCGTACGCGTAGTTGAAGAACGACGCCCTGCTGAGCCAGGCGCAGTAGCCCGGCACGCTCTCCTTGTTGAGCAGGAAGCCGCCGAACAGCAGCAGCAGCATCAGCGCCAGCGAGCCCACCAGGTTGGCGACTGGGGCGAGGGGGGGGGGGAGGAGGGGAGAGGGAGGGGGGGTGGGGAGGGGAGAGGGAGGGGGGGAGAGGGAGGGGGGGTGGGGAGGGGAGAGGGAGGGGGGGAGAGGGAGGGGGGGAGAGGGAGGGGGGGAAGAGGGAGGGGGGAGGTAAAGAGGGAACCACGAGTGAAGGGCAGGGGTAAAAAGTAATAATGAGACACTGACAATGCAACGGACAAGCTGTGTATGACATGTAGGATTCACCATGGGGTGCAAACATGGTAGCCGGCCCATCCGAAGGGCAGGGGTGGAGGGGGGGGAAGGGGGAAGCCCCCGCATGGAGTCGTTTGTAGTGCAGAACACGGATGCGGTGGGGCGGGGCAGGCCACAAGTGGTGGGGCAGCATCCGGGTCAGCGAGGAGGAGAGAGTGCACATGTGGGCCCCCCCCGGCCCCCCCGCCCCCCCCCCCCCGTCTTCCTAGTGTTACCACGCAAGGCGGCTTCTTCCTCAAGCCGTCTCGGTTTACGGTAAGCAACGATTCGGTAAGTCTCTGAGCCGCGATGCTTCTAGGATAGTGGTTCCGAATGCGCTCACTGCACGAGTCGGGATATGGGATTGGGACTCGTTGTTTCACTTATATAATGTTTTCCCCGCCCCACCTGCGTTGGATGGCGCTGCTGCCCCGATGGCCTGGCACAGCGTGGCGGCACTGATGTTGGCGGACACCAGGATGCCTGGGGGTGGGGGGTGGGGGGGTTGCGCAGGGGGGGGGTACGGGGGGTACGGCAGGGGCAAGGATCTCTAGAGCAGAGCGGGTAGAGAGCAGCCCGGGCAAGGAGGCGCTTAGAGAGCGAACAGTGCAGCAGCCCTCTCCTGCCCCCTGTTGCCCCCCTCCCCAACCAGCACCCCCCCACCCCACCTGGCCCCTGTTGCCCCCCTCCCGCCCCCCCCTCCCACCGATGAACCACAGTATGCAGGTGGCGCATGCTGGGTGCAGCCCCACCATCCAGTAGCTCAGCAGCGCGAAGAAGGTGGGGGGCAGCACCCGCAGCGGCAGCAGGTCGAACAACACCACGGCGGCGTAGTAGGCGGCTGGGGGGAGGAGGGGGGGAGCAGGTGGGGTGGGGGAGAGGCGGCAGGGGCGAAGGTGGGTGGCAACGACGCGCAAGGAGGTGATGAAGTCAGGCAGCGCGATTATCATATTGGAGCTGGAATTACGGGCAAATCTCGATTAGGCAACAGCGGAGGGGCGCGCGGGGGAACAGGAGGGGTGGAGAAGGGGGATTGCAGCAGGCGCAGGGGCGGCAGGTCGAGTTGGATCGCGCTGGAAATCGCTCCCCATGCGGTATGCAGAAAGTTACCTATATTACACTAACACACACTCGACGGGCATGCAAAGTGGTAACAAACAGCCCAACCAAGCATCAAGGCGTTAACAGCGGTGGCTTTGCTTGTGTGGAGCACAAGCAAAGTGTGTGAAAGGCTGTACGACACCGCTCACGTGTGCCGTACACCCCGCTGGCCCGCTCCCGCATGAACAGCAGCTTCTCGTCGCGCCAGATGGGCAGCGAGGAGAGCGCCATGAGGCTGAGGTACAGCAGCATGAAGAACAGCACGCCCAGCCGGTTCTGGATGCCGGAGGTGTCGGTGCCTGCGGGGGCGGGGGATAGGGGGTAGGGGGGGAGAAAGAGGAGGAGAAGGCGTATCTGTTAAAATAACTGGCCGCGAGTGTATGTGTGTGTCGCTTATTTCGCCGGCTCATGATGGTCCCTCCAACCGGACATTCTCAGTCCAGATCACACCTCCTGTTCCCGTGTTTTCCAGTTGTTGGAAGGCAACACCCAGGGTAGCACTGTTGCTAGGCACACCGAGCCCCCCCGCCCCCCCGCACCCGAGTGCCGGAAGATCAGTCCCAGGCACAGTGCCGCCGCCAGCGTGGCTGCGAAGTTGAGCGCCACACTGCACCGGAAACACACACCGGGGGGGGCGGGGGAGTTGGTTTGCAGCGGCTCGTCAGCTCCCTTTCGGCTGCTTTGGTAGCCCACGCGCACTCACCCTGCCTGTAGCGTGCCTGGCACCTGCGCGGTGCGCTTTTCAACTGGCGGCCAGTGCTGCTGACACACGAGCCATGCAGCCCCGCAGCAGCAGCCGACCCAGATGGACACACATCACACGCAAACCGGCCAGCGGGGCCTGACCCCCCCTCTCCCCCCACCTGAAGGGGTGGCGGTAGGTGTTCCTCATCAGTCGCCCCGACAGCGCCCCCAGCTGGCGCCAGGCGGGCGGCACGACCTTGCGCGGCGGCAGCGGCAGCGGCGCGTCCGCCAGGGCGGTGGCGGTGGCGGCGTCGGCTGCAGCGGCGGGGCTGGCGTGGTAGGCGTCCGCCAGCTGGGTGACGGCATCGCGGGGGGACCTGCGGGGGTGGGGTGGGAGGCGGGGGGCGGGGGGGCGGGAGGGAGGGAGGGGTGCAGAAGTTGAGAGGCGGTGTGCAGTCCACAACGGCAAACAGAAGAGGCCTTTCCCCGCCAACCCACACCACCGCCCTCGCTCACCCCTCCCCTCCTCCCCACCCCTCCCCTCCTCCCCACCCTCCCCCCCCCCCACCCCCCCCACCCCCCCCCACCCACTTGATGACCAGGTCCAGCAGCCAGTCCGCGATGTTGATACCCGACTCCGGCCCCGGCGGCACAGCCTGCAGCCCCGCGACACCGCCGTACAGCCCCCCGCCCAGTACGGCACTGAAGTGCGCGCCCGCCGCCTCCACCGGCCCGCCGTACACCACCCTCCCGTCCCCGCTCAGCAGCATCAGCCGGTCCATGCTCCTCAGCACATCGGGTCTCGGCTGGTGTATGCTGAGTGCCGTGTTGACTCCCCCCGCCGCCAGCCCCGCCAGCAGCTCCACCACCCTCGCCGCGTTGCTGGAGTCCAGCCCCGTGGTGGGCTCGTCCAGCAGCAGCAGACCCGGCCGCGTGAGCAGCTCAACGGCGATGGACACGCGCCGCTTCTCACCGCCTGGGGGACGGGAGGGGGGAGAAGGGGAGGGGGGACACAAGGGGGGATTAGGTGAACTCAGCCCCGACAGGGGGAGCCGGCAAGCGGCGAGGAGGTGGAGACGGAGCCCAGCGGGGCGGAGGGCAGGAGGAGGGTTTGGGTCCACAAGGGTGGGCGATGGCGGCCGTGTGTCCCTTCGTTCGGTACGGCAAGCCCGCAAGCCCGCTGCGGCGATTACCCGCCCCTCACAGCCCCCCTCCAGGCCCCCCCTGCGCCCCCCTCCAGCCCCCCTCCAGCCCCCCTCCAGCCCCCCCACCCTCCAGCCCCCCCCACCTGACAGCCCCCGCACGTGTGCGTCCCCAATGAAGCTGTGCACCACCCGCGTGAGGCCCAGCCGCCGCACCAGGCCCCACACCCGCCCCTCGCGCTGCCGCTGGGAGTGCCTGGGGGGGGGGCGGGGAGGGGCGCGTTACAGGGGGCACCGGGTTGGGGAGGGAAGGGGAGGAGGAGGGGAAGGGAAGGGATGGCAGCGGAGGATGTGGGAGGTATGAGGAGCGGCGCTGCCCGGGGAGTGCCGGGTGAGGGTGAGGGTGAGGGTGAGGGTGGGGGCCAACAGGGGGAGGACAGCTGACAAGGCGCACCCGCACCAACCGCTGTCCCTGGAAGGTCCAATTGTACCCCTCCTCCGCCTCTCTTACGCCTCCGCCTCTCTTACGCCTCCGCCTCTGGGGAGGTTTCCATCCACATCCACCCTCCACCCCCCAACCCCACACACAACCGTTTCCCATCCACCCACCCACCTGCTCGCCGGCAGCCGCAGCGCCGCATGGAATGCCAGGTACTCGAAGACGGTGGAGGTGCCGGGCAGCACGTCGTCCTGCAGCACGTAGCCGCACAGGGAGCGGAGCTGTGCGGGGGGGGGGGGGGCGGCGGGGGGGGAGTAGAGGGGAGAGGGGAGGAAGGGGGGAGATGAGAGGAGGGAAAGAAAGTACCGGTAGGGAAGACGATACCAGGAGAGGATGCGGTGAAGGGGCCTCGCTGTCCTATTGGAGCCCTGTGCACTCCAGTTGCCCCAGTGAAGCAGTTGTCCGCCCCCCCCTCACCTGCCCCGGGGTGACCAGGTGTCCGTTCACGCGGATCTCCCCGCTGCGACCCGGACCCGTGCGCCGACCCGACAGCACGTCCAGCAGCGTGGTCTTGCCTGCAGCGGCGGACGGGGGGGGAAGTGGCAATGAGGAGGAGAAGGAGGATGGGGTTGCTGTCCAGTACCTACATTACCTAGCAGTGCCCTTGGTGAACGCCTATCCAGCTGTCCTCCACCCAGCTGCCCCCGAGCCCCTTCCCTCCTCCCTCTCAAACACCCCCTCTCCCCCTGCCTCGCCCCACCGCCCCACCTGCGCCGCTCGGCCCCATGACGGCCAGCATGCCGCCCCCGCGCAGCCGACCCATGGGTCCCTCCTGCGGGGCAGCGGCAGGCGGTGCAAGGCAAGGAGGTCAGTACACAATGATACGTAGACAGTGCAGTCGAGTTACCGGCACGTAGACCTCCTCTCCCTCCGGAACCACCCCGCACCCTCTTGGCGCACAAGTGGACCCCCCTCAGGCTGCCTCGTGCGCATGCATCCCCTGTCCTCTCTTTACCCCTTGCATCCACCTCTGTCCCCACAACCCCCACTCCCACTCCCACCCACCCTCAGCGCCCCCGCCACGCCGCTGACCCCCTTCAGGATGTGCAGGCTGCCCCCGCTCGCCCGCTGCACGCGCAGGTGGACATCACGCCACGTCAGCACCACCGGAGCAGGAGGCGCGTCGTGAGAGCTGTCGTACACTCCCTCGTCATCTTCGTCGTACTGGTCGTCGTACACCAGGGTGGGATGTACGGCAGTGCCCTGGGCGGCTGTAGCAGTGAGGCTGTCTGCCGTTGTGAAGGCGGTTGCATCGCCGCGGTGCGTGGGGGCGCCAGCTGAGATGAGGGAAGGACGGAGGGTGAGGACGGGAATGGAACGGGTTGGGGATTAGGTAAACTGAGCCGCGGAAACACTGACCCTGACCGGGATGGCGCAGGTTGGGGAAGTGTAACCAAACAACCGGTGTGTGGGTGTGTGTGGGTATGAGCAACACGCGTGCGTGAGGGTACCAGTATGTGGACCACGGCTAGAGCCAGCAAACACACGCCTGTCACAGGAATCCCACTTTCCTCTCCCCGCCTCTCGCTTCCCTCACCTGGGTTCAGCAGCGGCACCGACGCCTCGCTCGCCCTCGGCGTGTCCCGAAACCATGCCCCGCCGCCTCCACCTCCGGCTCCACTGCCTCCACTTGCTCCGAAACCGTCGCTCCCGAACCCGAAACCCCCGTTCGCCGCCCCCGCCGCGGCCGCCTGCTGCTGCCAGGCGGTCGCCAGTGCGTTGTCCCGGTACGACAGCCCCGCCGCGGCCGCCATGAGGGTGGCCACCACCACCCCGATCGCAATGAGGAGGGCCACCTGGGGAGGGGGGTGGGATGTAGTACCGGTGGGTTCGGACGGAGATTGGCGTAGCATGGGGACTGGAGAGGGAGGGGGTGCCAATGCTTGGACAGAGAAGGCCATGGCCAAAACCCCAGGCACACGAAAAGACGTGGATTAGGATCACCGGCAAGGGAAGGAAAGGGCCCAAAGCCGCACTCCCAACACCGGCCCCAGCTTCCCACCTCCGTGTGGGTTTTGATGTACGAGGGCGGCGGCGGGGGGGACGGGGGAGGGGGGAACGGCGGCGGCACAGGCGGAGGTGGTGGCGGCGGCGAGGGCGGCTGCGGTGCCGGCGGTCCCGGAGGCGATGGCGGCGGGTCCACATGGGGGCCTGCGGCGTACGGCATGCAGTTGCCGGTACTGAGTGTACTGACGAGAGGTGCTCCAGTGCTCCAGTGCTAAACACTTCGGGGGTCCTCAAGCGCTCTTGACGTGCCCTTCCAATCCTTCCAAGACAACCAGCCAAACCAGCCAATGAAGTGACCTCGTCTACACAATCTACTCTCACGGCACCCGAGCGTGGACACAAAGGCGCACCCGCATGCTGCCGTACCTGGGCTGTACGGCGGGGCGGGCGGCTCCGGCGGCGTGTCGGGCGGTGAGGGCGGCGGCGGCGAGGGCGGTGCGGGCGGGGGCTCGCGGTAGATGCAGGTGCCGGTGACGCACTTCATGCCCAGCGAGGCCACGTAGGAGCCCTCCTGAGGGGGCGAGGGCGGGGGGGGGAGGCGGAGGGGGGGGAGAGGGGGGTTAGCAAGCCGAGTCTCAAGATGCCAGCCGGCATGTACATCCAGTTGGTTGCATGGTGAAGGGTGCGGGGGTTGCGGCTCCCTGCCTCGCTGCCTCGCCTGTGTGATGTAGCACTGGAAGGCCCCGTCCGCCCCCTTGGCCAGCTTGCACGCCAGCTTGAGCGCCTTGCCCTTGTCGGGGTAGGTGCCGGGCATGCAGTGGTGCATCCAGTAGGGACTGCGGGGGGGGAGGCGGAGGGGAGGGAGAGGGGTTGGAGGGGAGGGAAAGGGGGAGGCGGGTGGAGGCGGTTGGGCGCACCCAGCGGCCTAGTCATGCAGCCCGCCGCCCCGCCGCCTCACATGTTGGCTCCCGGCGGCTTGCCGCAGCTGATGGGCGTGTAGCCGGGGCACTTGGACATGTAGGAGGCGGGGCAGTTCACCTGCGACCCACGGGACAGCAGCAGCAGCAGCGGCACGTGAGAGGAGGTAAGAGGTGGGGTGGAAGGCAGTTCACAAGCAAGCAGCCCGCGCGCTAGCAGCCCGCGTTCAAGGCAGGGGTGGCACTACCGGACGTAAGAGGAGGGAGCGAGAGGGAGGCACCCTGCGGAGAGGGGGGCACCCTGCGGAGAGGGGGGCACCATGCGGAGAGGGGGGCACCATGCGTGTGCCCTGCCGCCCGCTGCCGGCTGCCCACCTGCGCCTGTCCGCTGCATGTGAAGACCAGGCAGTCGGCGCCTGTGAGCGGGGAGATGCAGGGGCCCTGCAGCCAGGAGCAGCCGCGGAACACGCCGTCCCACACGCCGGGGTAGGCGTAGCTGGGGGGGGGGGGGGTAGCGGGCGGGGGGGAGGGAGGGAGGGATGGTGGGGGGAGGTGAGGAGGAGGAGAGAGGGGGGGTCTAAAGAGGAGGACGGCGTGTAGGGCTTGCAGTGCCGGAGCTCCTCCCTCCATGACCGCATTGGTTCTTCCAACTAAATCCCCAACCCCCCCACCCTCCCTTCACCTCCCCCCTCCCCTCCGCCACTCACTCGTATCGCGTCTCATTGAAGCAGTCCTCCTTGCCGGCGGGGTCGCATGGATACACGGTGTTGCTCTGGGGGCCAGGGGGGAGGGGGGAAAGAGGAATACCCAATGCGTTGAACGAGAATGCAAGTTAGACGACAAGGCTCCGGGCGAATGCAATCGAGCCGAACATGCGACATTGCTCTGGGGGGAAGGTTGGAAGGGGGTGGGGTGTGCCGCTGGTTGCCTGGGATCCTACAAGGGAGTCAACACCCTCTCTTCCCCTCACGTTATCCGGGGTGCCCGCCCGCTCTATGACGGTGGCCACCGCCGTGCCCGCCGCCCAGTCGGCGCTGGCGTTGGAGGGCAGCAGCTGGATGAGCCAGCTGGTGTCCGGCTGCTTGCCGCACACGTAGTCGGTGGAGATGTCGCCAGGCACGCCGCCGCAGCTGCAGGCCAGGGTCTGAGGGGGACATGGGAGGGGTGAGGGTCATCTTGCCGTACGGTGCGCTCGCCGTAAACCTATTCCTCAACCTTATCAAAGGCGAAGGTCCCCAAACGAGACCCCTTGCCATACCTTGCCGTACGGCGCCTCCTCCATTGCGGGCATGACTGTGTCGCTGGTGCACTCCGCGGCGGGCAGCAGCGAGCCGTCGGGCAGCGGCTGGGGCGGACACACGGACGCGGACTGGCAGGCTGCGGTAGGGACATGGCGGGGTTGAGGACGGGCAAGAATGGAGACATGCGAAGGGGATTTAGGAAGACCCTGTAATGATACAAAACAAACAAACGCCGAGACATTGTCCAAGTTGTGCAGAAGGGGGAAGCTTTAACGCAAAGGTATGCCTGCATACCTGAGCAATCAACGCCACCCCATCCTTGCGGGCAGATGCAATGCCCGCAGCTGTTGGAGGAGCTTGTTCGGTACAGGGCGTTGAGATAACCGCCGTTGGTGCATATCGGGTCGTACTGTGTTGCCACGCGGCAGACTGTCGCAAGAAGAACAAGCAGAGGGCAGGTGGGAAAGTTAGGCTACTTACCGACCCTTGGTCCTTTCGGGTGAAAAAACAGATAATACTAAAAAGGCGAAGACGAAGTATGTGCATGCTAGTAGTCCGCGCAGATTGCCGCAACAATGTTAGTATGCGATGCAACATTCATGGCGAGCAACTCCCAAGCCCAACCCACTTTGTGCAATTTTTGCAGGATCCGTTTCCGGCTCCTGTGCGTAAGCGCCCGGAAGGAGGCATAGCAAGAGCTCTGCAAAGGCAAGAGCCACCAGCAAGGACAACGCACGTCTACTACGCCTTCCCGTATCTAATAAACCAGCCATAGTTGCTGTATCACATCGGTTGAAACAGGTCTGGAGAGGTAGAAAACTGCAAACTGTCTGCCACGTCAAGACCGTCAAGACCTCCCTATGTTTCACCCCCTACATCTGCTGAATTTGAGTCCGATGCTAGATCAGGTTGAAAGCAACCAGTGCTGCCCATTGATCTAGCAGCAAGTGACCCTTCAACGGTTAAAGTATGCTCCGAAACAACGGCATCCTCGCGACTGCATTCCTGTATTCGTGCTACCGGAGGGAGGATTCAAGCATGTGCTAAAAGCGGTGTGCAAAGTAATTGCCGGTCTCACTCGGCGGCCTTTTGACCTTCCGTGCGAACTTGCGATGGCTTGTAGTGTCCCTTCAATGCTGCTAGCTAACATTACTGACTCTCCATATAGTTGTATTGTATGCCACGGACAGCATTATGCATCTCACGCAGGTCTATTCCTGGATTCCATTGGATACCAGCTGCACTCGCGACCGGCATGACATGATAATACCCAGCGACGACAGGCTCCTCATGGTTGGCAACAACAACCAACCATGAACGAGCTTGAATCCCTAGCTAACTACCCAACCATCCCTCAACGATGAAGGGATTTGCGGTACCCCTAAACGCGGCTGCTACCGTACGTTGAATGTCCTGCCCGCATGCAGCGCCCCAACCTGAATGAATGACGTTACAAGGGCGCCCCAAATGTGAACATAGGTGATTCATTCAACCCTGCACCCCAAGCGAAATGGAGCAAACCGCAACCTGGTTGGGGAAACGCGTGTGCCACTCAGCCGTGTGACACAGCTGCACCCAGCTGGAGGCGAGGCGCACCTCCAGCCGCCCGCCTGCAAGCATACGCACATGACAACTGCAACCGTCACGTCAGTCAACTCACCCACCGGTCCCTGCACCTGCACCTGCCGGTATGCCACCTGGAGTACGTCACACCCACCTGCCCTACTGACCTCCCGCCATGTAACTGGACCGCCTTTGACCGGCCTGGTTAACCCCGTCACATGCATGCACCCTCGCATAGACAATACTGGCAACATACGTAACCCCACCAGCTGTTAAAACGCACCACACGTCAGGGAGGTAGGAGGCCTGACGCGGCCCTCAGAGGCAGCACAAGCAACCACCTTCAAGCAGACATACATTTACGGTGCTCAGTGCCTTTGCTGTCAAGACCTGCCAGCGGCCCCGCTGCCTTCCAAGCTGGTGTGCGACGTGTGCCCCGCCACCACACCTCCAGCCCCCTGCCTCACGTGTCCCAGCCACCGCTAACCGCGCGCCTCTCCCTCACCCCCTGCCTGCCGCTGCTCCCCCCCTGCCGTCCTGCAGCGCCCGGCGAGCGGCGGCTTCAATCGACCTTGGGGAAGCGGGACAGCGGGGAGCGGGAGGAGGCAAGTGGAACGGGAAGGAGGAGGGTAGTGGGCGAGAGGGCAGGAAACTGGCTACCGGTTACCCCACCCCCGCCTCCACCCCTTGTTGGCCCCCCCACCTGTACTCCCGCTCAATCAGCGGCACCACCGACCGCTCCAGCTCCGCCACCGACTGTACGGCAGCGCGAGCCGTGCTGTCGTACACGTCCTGCGGGGGAGCCGGGGGAGAGGGGTGGGAGGGGGGCAGGGATGAGGGGGGAGGGGTGTTGGGTGGGCACAGGTCGCAGCTGGGCTGGCACATGGCACAGTAGCGGTAGGACTGGGGAGGGGTCTGTTGGTATGGAAGGAGAGCGGCGGGGAGGCGGACAGGGAGACGTGGGGAGAGGTGTCCCCCACCCCACCAACCGCCACCCCCTTCAGACCCCCTACCTGCGACCTCTCCAACCGCCGGCTCAACTCCTCATTGGCCGCCCGCACCTCCTCCCGTACATCCCGTACAACAGCCTCAAACTCCTGCCGTACCTCCCCCGCCTTTTGTCGTACGACATGTCGTGCAGCCAGCAGGTCCCCCTGCTCGTTGCCGTACACCAGGGCGGCGCCCAGGGCGGGACCCACCAGCAGCGTGGGGAAAAGATCTGGCGGGGAGGGGTAAGGAGGACAAAACTTACTACTAACAGTATGGCAGGGGGAGTGACAGAGGATAAAAAGGCGAAACGAGAGAAATGAGAGAGGAGAGGGAGGAGAGGTAGGGAACGCCCCTGCTTAACCGCTGCCCTATTGGTGACAGGTGCATCAGAAGTTGAGGACCAACCAGTCACGCGTATGCGCGCATGGGGGGGGACCCCTGCAAGGCGGCCATGTTGCCGTGCGCCATCTGTAAGCAAACCTTCCCCGCCCCCTATCCCCATTGTTTTGTTTTGCCCAATTGTGGTTTGGTATTCCTTTGACACCCGCCCCTGCCCACCCCATCCCCCGCCCCACCTACCCAGCACCGGCCGCGCCAGCCCCCCCAGTAGCGGCAAGGAGGCCACCAGCCGCTTCACGACCGCCACAACCGCAACACCCGCTAGCATACCGGCAGCGTACCTGGGAGGTACGGAAAGAGAAGGGAATGCAGAGGAGGAGTGGAGTACTGATTGCAACCTCCTTTTAAATAGTATGCGATCCCTCCTTTAGCCCCGAGGAATGGGCGCCCGGCGCGTCGAGTCAGAAATCCTGATCCATTAAGCATTGCCATGCGCAAGGCTGAGGAGGTTGCAACCAGTGCTCAGCTAGCGCTTACTTGGCTTTGCGCATGGATGCTTCACGCTGCGGGTTCCTGCCGTTTCGCTGATGACGAGATGCCGGCACCCGCACAGGTCGCCTGACGCCTCTCGTTGGCCATGGAAGCGCAATCGCCGGCGGAGCTGGGCCTGCAGAAGTTGCGCCGCTGGGCATAGGCCAAGACATTGTATGTAGGACTGATGAACTAGATCCGTGTGCGCTGTGGGTTCCAGGAGAGAATGTCTATTGCGAACGGATGAAATAGATCCTGTTGAGCTAGCGCGTCGGACGTAATTTTGTAGTCGCACAGAGTGTGGCAATAATCAAATTCCTAGAACGTCATATGTGACTTGGGTGGCCTTTCTGTGAGCCCGAGCCATAAGGTAGCCGTCCATGTGGAGCTGGGTAATCCTGTATACCGATAATTCCAGTCACCTTATTGCTTCTAGGGTATGTTTTTTGAGTAAGTAGTTGTTTAGAGCTGAAAAGGAGAATACGTTCCAACTATTTGTACGCACAACTAACGGTTTAACAGTACAGTTACCGGTATGTTGCGAAACCCTCCCTGCCTGGCACGGTAAAGGGTCCAGCGCCAATATGCGTACTTCGATGGGCGTGGGAAAGTCTCCGTAGCTTTTTAGCCGGTTATGGTGAACGATGTGGTTGGACGGCAGAAAGCATAGACGTTTGGGCTTTTGGCGCAGCCAGCGTATGAAAATTTAATACCATGGGGTAGGTTTTCAAATTCCCTATTCAATGGTGTTGATTGACGACGATGGGCCCGAGAGTGCATCAGTGCGACATTGATGTTGATGTTGCGGGCGTCAAGACATACATTGCTACACAAGCAAGTGCCATGTGCACCACCAGAGCGTCGTAGCCTTGTTTCTGTGTTCCTTTTAGGTGCATGAATATCGCCTGACCGGAAGGGACTTCCCCTCTCCCAAGCATTTGCGGCACGCATCACCCTGAGGGGGGAGGGGACTCCCTGTCCCCCCTTTTACCCCCTCCGCTCCCCCTGCGTTTCTTCCTCCTGTTCCCCAGCGTGCACATCAAGTGCATATGTTAGCAGTCATCCCCACCAGACTTCCCCTCTCCCAAGCATTTGCGGCACGCATCACCCTGAGGGGGGAGGGGACTCCCTGTCCCCCCTTTTATCCCCTCCGCCCTCCCTGCGTTTCTTCCTCCTGTTCCCCCGCGTGCACATCAAGTGCATATGTTAGCAGTCATCCCCACCAGCAGTCAGCAAGAAACCTCCAACTGTCTGGAGGGTGACAACGGGTCAAGTCCTACATCTACCAGCGTATACACAATGTATCAACTGTAGTGATGTAGCAGTCTCTGATCAGTTTCTGCTGTTCTAGGCACACTGCGCAGCTAAGACTGCTATGTAGCGCTTGAGCTGTTTGTATAGCTGAGCGCCTATTAAGATGCAGCTGCTTCGTCGTAATTGCACATGCGCAGTTCCACCAAATATTGTCATACGGTGAGAAATGGGACTTTTTCTACGTTTGTCCATTGTATCAATGGCGGTAATGCGGCTGGCAACAGTGCCTGAGCTGAAGTGTCAGGCTAATGAACATCAGAGTGATGTACGATTACTGCTGTCCTAGACACACAAGTGTTTTTAATCCTGTATACACGAGCTGCTCGTATATCTGGCCTTCTAATCGGTTGCAGCTGAACCGCAGTCCTTGCACATGCGCAGTAAATAAGTAACACTGCCGAAATGCAAGCTCGGGTAGGCTGCCACGCTACTCTGCTGTAAGACAGACGGATCACATCCGCTGGCGAATTAAGCATGTGGCACGGTAGCTTGGAAACTAAATCAGAGGGCGTCGACGTGGAAACCTGGCTGGCATTCGCAAGATGCATGCACACATTCAATGCAACGCCGACAATACCACGCGAAGCGGTGAATACGCCTGCAAACGTAAAAAAGAGTAAAGGTCAGTGCATTGCGAATAAGTCCATTAAAGAAGCACGGCAACACTAATCTACGAAAGGCGCGACTCGCTTGCAGCTTTGGACGACGCAAATGCGCTTCGCGCGTCCCAGGGCGGACGCGACGCGGCAGCTAGCAAGTGGTGGTGCGGATGGTGTCCATGACCCATAGCACCGTGTTAGACGCCTCTGCTGCAAGGAAGGCCGCAACTTGCACGACAATGGATCACAGAACATACAGTCATTAGGATGATGACTAGACAACATACGCCTTCAACAGGATATACCTGGTATGAAGCCAGTGCATATCCACCATATCGGCCCAGCTGCCGCTCAAGCTTTTAAGCCCGTCGGCGAAGCGCTAAGCGACTCCATCCTCCATCGTCGCTGCGCGCGGGATTGCCCTATGGTGCATAGATACGCTACATAGAAGGAATACAAGTGATAAGAAAATAAAGTGAACTAGCCTGTTGGATAGCCGCTGGAATGATCAGGTGTCGGGCGATCAAGCGTCGTACAACCTCATCCCAGCCGCCCACTGGCTTTGGCGCTGCCAGCGATGCAATATCTAGTCCGTGGCTACTTCTTTATACGTTTGCAACATGTTGTGACCATGAGCTAGGCTGGCGACGGAAGTGCGAAATAGATTGGCGATGTTGCTCATGTTCCCGATCACGATGTCCAGTAAAATCCACACCTTCCACTGGAATGCGTGCAATACATGTCTGGACATCAGCAACATCGCAATTAATGTCGCACTTTCCTTGTAAGCTTACTCGCAGCATACGACAGCATGACGTGCTCAGCATGACGTGGTGGCCAGCTTAACCAGGCGGCTACACCACAACCGGCTCAAGGGCTAAGTTGCCTTCCCGCTCGCGGTTACACCCTTGGCCTACCTCCCATTGCACGCCGGGGACACCGGTTTCAGTGCAGAAGGCCTGCCTCCACGTTGCAAGCTACAATCAGTATGGAGCCGGTAGTGCTTTGGGGAAAGGGTATATGCATGTTTGCCATGGACACTGCTGCGTACGACAAACCGCCTTCACATATTCGGCTAGCGGCAATACCACCCTTCCTACATCACCTGGTCCCCGTTCCTAATGGCCTTACTGCCAACAGGCTCTCCATGGAAGCCAGCCCGTTGAGACTGATCGGGGCTGAAGCAGTTAGCGGACAATAAGCCAAGTGAGCATCGATGAAGACTAATACCAGCCGTTCACCAGCACTACGTTGCTGCGTAGCTTCTGAAGATCGGTATGCTGCAGGGGGCGTGTCAAGAGGTGGGGGAAAATTATAATTGCAAACAAGGGGTGGGGTGGGGTAACAAGGGTCTCGACAGGCCTGACGTGAGGTTTCCCTTTGTACTTTGGCCTTGCTACAGATCCGCCATTGATATCAGGGAAGAGCGCTTAGCAGGCCGAATCACAGCGCACGAAAGCGCCTGCGGGTGAGGGCTATAACATGCTGTAGGGCTTCATCATGGACCAAACAGGAAGATTGTAGCGGAAGTGTAGGTGGTGCAGAGCATGTAAACGTTACTTTGAAAAGAAGCTGTCATTTGGTACAGCACGAAGCTCATGCGGAATCTTGCTGACGGCTAGTAGGACAGTGGTAAAAACTGGGGGGATGCAGGCCCTTACACTATTTTGGCTGCTCCAGTCACTGGCTAGAGCAAATACCAAGGACATGAAGGGGAACTATATCAGTACGCCGACGTCAGCATGCTATGCCAACATATGTTGCTGAAAATGCAACACGGCTACAGGCAGGATGTACTCAAAACACTCAAAACATCAAACCCAACTCTACCCAAACTCTCTGTGTCAGATTGGGTAAAGTACGACCTGGGCACAAAGGGCCACAGATGAAACAATTATGTAATGCACATCATCGATTTGGGCACGCCGCAGATACGCAACCACTGGGATAGCACGAGTAAGCAGAACGACACACACTGCTACCTGCGGACACCTACAACATCACAGCATTCTCAGGGTGTGTACAGGGGAAAGGTGACCCAGTGGGTGTCCCGGGCTGACCCCACTACCGCCAGCGCCAGAGACATGCCATGATCATGGTAAACCCGGCTGATGCAGCCTCTCAGAGCGGTGCGAAAGGCAAAAAGCAACGCCCACCACTTGAAAACCAAGGGTACAGACACATAAGTGCACTGCGTGTTGTAGCAACCAAACAACGGTGGCTGCCAAGCAAACAAGTGCGGGAACGGGCTTCCCAAGACCAAGTCACTTGAGCCGCAGATGTTCACGAGAGCCATAGCGTTTGACGAGCAGTATTCCGACCTGTCAAATATACAACGTTAATCCGACGCCATAACCGTGGCAAGCATGACGATCAGATACATACCGAACAATATTCTTAAGCCAACAAAGCGCACAACCATGTACCACCGTTGCACATGGCATGCCTTTCCAGCAACACCCCAACAAACATATACGGTCTGATCACGTGATTCTTCCTCCCTCGCTGTCCTAAGCAATAGATTACCCGTATCATGGATCAGGAGCCCGCAGGCCATGGAAAAGGCCGGCTAGGTCCTAGATAGACAACATGACAGCAAATTGAGCTGAATACTAACGACACACGCCCACATGTAATCACTGGTACCGCTGCTCAGTGGGCCTGTTGAGGCACACGGGGGCAGCCAGGTCAATAGCGCGCTCGATGGGGTCCTCCACCTTCTTCATCACCTTGCCAACGGTCATATCGTAAGCGGTGTCCTTCCACTCGTTGATCTTGGTGCCGTGGAAGGCAGCATTCATCAGGCCCACCATGATGGCACCGCCGATCCAGTTGCCTGCAAGGAGAGGGGAGCGCGATATGGGACAGGTTAGAGGTCACCATGAGCCATGAGCAGGTTCCAAGACACATGTGGGACAAGTCCTATCAAAAAAGTAGCTTTTCCCCATTGCATTGAGCGCTCACTCACCAATGGTGGCAGGGATCAGGTTCTTGGCAACGAAGTTCCTCCAGGTGATGCTGACCGGGTGCTTGGCGGTGGGGTCAAGGTAGATAGACATGGGGATCAGCCACTGGTTGGCAATGCAATGCTCCAGGCCGATAGCGACGAAAGTGGTGATGGGGGTCCAGCAACCGATGGCCTTGCCCATAACGTCACGGGCAGCCACAGCCTGGAACACGGCGAGGTTGACCAGCCAGTTGGCGAAGATGCCGCGAACCAGCACAACGTGCCACTCGAGGGCCATCTTCTTGAAGGCAATGTCGTGCACCCAGTCCTCACGATGAGCCCAGATTTGAGCGGCTTTCTGCAGAGCAAAAAGCATACAAGTTAGCTGGGTGTGGAGGATGTGCAATGGAAGTGGAAAAGCACAGAATGCAAGCAATCCATAAGAACTGCATGAACATCGCAATAATGCAATCCAGCATCTCGTCGATGCGCTTTTATGTGCTTCCAGGAAGCAGTGTTTTTACCACACCCACCTCGAGCTGCACCATGATGAGAGCGCCAACAAGGTTCCAGAACCAAGCAGAGGAGATAATCTTGATATGGTGCCATAGCGCAGCCTTGCGCTCAATGTTAGCAGCGAACATGTAGCAGGTGTTGCCGGTGTAAAGCTCGGCACCGCATAGAATAATCAGGAGCAAACCCACGGGGAAGGCCAGAGCACCATAGATAGTGTTGCCCAACTGCGAGGGGACACAAAGCAGGAAGGTAACGTCAGGCAGGAGGTAATGAAAACAAGCAAAGTAGTAGCTCTAAGCCATGCGAGCAGCAATATAAAGGTAGGTAGAGCACCAGGATGATGTTTTATAGTGAACGCACTTACCAGGCCGATAGCGCAGCAGCAGAAAGTGAAGCCGAAGGACACGTACATGCCAGCGAGGATACCACCCACAGCCAGCTGCACAGGCACAAATGCTTGTTAGAAACGTACAGGAGCGAGACAAAGGTATCCCTGATACCAAGAGGAACTAGCGCCGACAGTGCCATAACGGAAGCCTCACCTTGAACCAGCTATACTTCATCTTAGCGGTTCCGGCCTCCACCAGTTTCCAGTAGCACTCAGCGGGAGTGAGAGCTGCATTGATTTGGACAATCACGGGCGTCGGCGCGGCAGCCGGCGCCGGGGGAGGAAGAGCCTTGATATTGATGCTGACGTCTGACCCCTCTGCGCGCAAAATGTGTGGGAAGCGGCACAGGGTTAAAACAAATGAGGAACTGCATATAAGGACTACTGCCTTAGCATCGTTGTAAAGCATAATAATTCACGAATTAACCTTCCAAAGAACTTACCAGCGGAGGATGACTGCTCAGGTGCACCCATTGTGACGCAGTGAATGTCCTAGAGTACTGGTGTAGGTTGGTTTAAGGCCATTCCGCAAACAAAGGCCTGGATTAAATCGGCTGAAGTGTACGGCGAGTTTAGGGGTAACCGGGGCTGACTCAGGTTAGACGGATTACGCTTTCGGATTATGGCATTCTGCTGTTGGATTGTGAGCATTTTGCACTTATTTAATTTTATTGAATATGCAACCGCAGCGTATTGTATATTTACACTGTCGTGCCCGCTAAGAAGTATGTGTCAATGTCCACGTATGAACCGACCTTCTACAACGTAGCTAGCGCAGAGAAATGTGGCATGTGGGATGTTGCTTAGTACTGACTTTGTCATGGGCAAAAGCAGGTCTTGCATGATTCCGACAAACGTAATCCGTCAGGAGCGGCAACCTCCTTAATAAGCATAAGCTCCAGTTGTCAGGGATCACATACTATGGCGTGCATTAGATCATAGATGTTGTGATGCACGCCTTTGACCGGGGTAAACGACGTTCCGGGCGTTAACTCCTTTACAATTTTCACCTGGGGCCCAAAATGGTATAATTGGGGGATTTGTAACACCTTTACATTTTTCACCGGGGGACCAAAATGGTACACTTGGGGAATTTGAGGTTGGACGCTTGGCAGCAATCCGTGCATTCCGTAAGTTCTTATTCCCAGGATATCCTTCGGAGCGTGCCTGTGCAACCGTGTTGGGCAAACCTCGACACTTCTCGGCACTCCGTTAGGGCTCCACTGCACATACAAAGGCATCTATCCCGCTGTGTGTCAGTTTTCTGTAAGGACCGTCATTTTGGAATCGATGCCAGGAATTCCCCCTCAATCTTTTCCTGGTTGGTTCATGGGATGGGTGTTCCTTCTCTCCCGCCGCCTCCTGACTTCAGCCTTGCCCTCACTTGTAGTTTCCAATAGAGGATTTGGATTCTCTTCGTCACCCTGACTTTGTCATCTGTAGCTGCACATTGGCTCATCAAAATTGGTTCAGCATGGACCGAAACAAATACTGGCAAGTGGCAACGCTGAGGTTCAATATTTGGTGGGCGTTCATAAACCCACGTGTCAGATTACTTCAAGGGAGGCAGGCGCTGCTGGCGTACGAGGTTTTTAATGACATGCTCCCAGAAGCCAGCCAGCAGGAGGCGCAGCAGTGGTGGGCGGCGCACAAGGCAGAGCTGTACGACCAGTATTACGTAAGTAGCCCTTCACTGCTGTGTCGTACGTAAATGTTTTAACATACGCCAGTTATGACCGTCTATATGAACAAAGCTGCAACGCATGGCCTGGACGAAAACTGTAAACCGTCGTCATATGTTACGCCTAGCCATACCGTGCGAGTTCCCCTCGCCCTTCTTCTCTTGCGCCACTGCAGGTCACCGCTTCTGTGGGTGGGGGGGGGGTCTCGCGCACTCCGTCGATTGTACTAATACATAGGTACAGGGCACACCTTCAGACAGGGCCAGTGTGGCAACTGAAGGCGCCTATGCATGTTGTCTTGATGAAGCTCGTCTCTTGCTGGCCCCCCTCCCGCAAGTGTTGGCCGAGGGCTAATGTAGCAATGAAGTCTGAATGCAAGGCCAAACCATGCTACATACGCTGCAAAGCGCAGCGCCTGGGGAGACACAGACTGGCAGCCGTGCTGGAGCTGTGGCTGCAACCGCTGACCCATGGGTCTCACGCCCGCCCCTGCGCCTAGTCTGCACGGTGGCCGCGGTGAAGGGGAGGGTGACGCTTGCAGCGGCAGGCTTGAGGCCTTTGCGGTCACAGGCTCTGCTTGACCTGCCGCTGCGTGTGTTGCTGTGGGAGATCCGGACAAGCTACCCAGGTCTGGATCACGTGCATGCACTGCCCGCACCCGCATAGGCTCTGCGGGCGGTGGAGGGGGATTAGATAAACTGAGCCGCGGAAACACTGACCCTGACCGTAGATTACCGGAAATTGCTTGATGGTGGAGGGGGCCGCAGTAACAGGAGGTGGTGGCGGAATGGTGGTGTCTCTGACTTGCGGCGACCCCGGCTGTGTGAACCTGGAGGATGCGGGTCCAGGCGGTGAAAGACGTGTGCGTGCTACCGGGCGATGAGTGAGAATGAGTGCGGTAATAATAGTGCGATATGTTATTGGCGGCAAGGGATTAAACCTGGGGTAGGGTGCTGTAGAGTTGGAGAGGACCAAGGCATGGGAGGAGAAGCACGCTCTGCTTGTAGGTGAAGCGTGCACAATCTGCACATGCATCGGTTTGCTTTTGTCAAATGGTCTACACGTCAAGGCGTGTTACATGCAAGGCAGTCTCTTGCAAAGAAGGGCAGTTCCCGTTCAGCAATCAAGTCTGCGCTGCTTCAAAGCCAGAAGTTGTCCAGTTTTATTTGTGGCGCCATGCATGCATACGGTAGCAATATGGCACTAAGCCCCGTACCATGCACGAACATTTGGTGTTTGTCATACAAGGACTGCTTGGGTTGTTATTCCGCAGCATGTTTAGTCCCAATCCAGAAGGTACATATTGGTGGCCCTGAAATAAAATGTTATTAGGTGCGTACGCGGGGGTTTACCCGAGGAAGGCAAGGAGTTGTACAACAGGTATTAGAATGCTCTTAGAACGTAGCGGAAGCAACGCAACTGAGAAGATCGCAAGAAAACAGGAATTACGCATTAACGTGGCATGCTCGTTACACAGCATGGGCAGGATGTGTTTGGAGTAATCCTCCACTGTGGTACAGGCTCTTATTGCTGCGCAGCAGTGTTTGGTTGCACACAGCTTAGCCGGGCCAGGAGAGAACGGCTGCCTAAAAGATGCTAGTTCTTACTCCGTGTTGTGGCATACTTTCCAGCGCAAGCCGTGAACTCGAGGACGCCTAGACGTGAACCTGAGTGAACTGCTTACGGTATTTACCGCCTTGTGGCAGAATACTGGCCGCGAGTAGGAATGCCTTGAGTCCACTCGTGAGCATTTTTTTGGAGTATGTGAAATGACATGAAATAGTCATAACCCATAACCCAGGTATGTGTGCAAAGCCTATCGCCCACAAAGCAAGAACTCGCCTCAAGGTGACCGCTCTACGCGGAGGATAGACATCATTGCAATCATTGGCAGAAATGCTTCGATCTTTCGAACCTAAACCATCACAAGGTGCCGTACAGCTGTTTCGGATTCCGGTGTAACTGTGTTTCCACAGCAGATCTCTGTGAGAGCAACGTAAGGTGTCGTGCTAACGTTCAGAATTTGCATACGCATAACAGCCGGGGTCTTTTTGACGAATGGCCCTTGTTGCGCAGTACGGCAACGACTTCTTTCCTGAATAATACGGTTACTATCGTTTTGCGGTTATGCCAAAAACGGTTGTAGGATTTGAGACTAGGCGAGTCGCTCACAATGCAGCTCGCGAACGCTGCTTTTTCGGCAACGAGCCGTGCTCCCACGTCATGCAGCGCGTAAGATGAGACGTTGTAGTATAGATTGCTGAAATGTACATTTATGAAATTTCACTCGCGGTCACAGGCTACCCCGGTCGTCCGCACCCTTGCGCCATGCGGTCTTGCCACATCAAAACTTGGTAGGTGACGAGCATCTATTTAATTAAGGAAAAGCAATTGAGAACCTTAGCAAAATCTCCAATTGCAGGTTGCCGAAACTGGACGATTGCAGCCTAAACATCGCAGCTTGAAGCCGGAAGCGACGAAAACGCCGTACCCACCACCCAGTCGCGTAATCCAGACGGATGCACCGACTGATGTGGAGTATGACGCGGTCATCGTCGGTGGCGGTATGGGTGGCCTTGCCACGGCTGCTCAGCTAGTGGCCAAGGGCGCCAAAGTGGTGGTGTTGGAGAAGTAAGCTGTGAAGACACGGGGTTCCTCATGAAGGGGCAAGAGTGATGCCACTCCCGGCGAGAGGCCTGAAAGGGATTCCAAGATCCGGGTAACAAAGACGCAGGGTGCAAGACGGGGTGCCGGTTGCTGCTAGTATAACCAACCTCCGCCTCCCGCCTCCGTCCTTTCCTATCCCTCTCTTGGGCCCCCATCATCCCCTGCTGCGCAACTCTGTCCACCGCCATCCATCCCAACCTTCCAGGCTGCCCTCCCTGCCACCGCCCCCCCTGCAGGTACTTGCTTCCAGGCGGCAGCGCGGCGCACTTCAAGCGCGCGGGCTTCACCTTTGATGTGGGCTCGTCCATGATGTTTGGCATGGGTGAGGCAGCACCGGGGGGAGGAGAGCGGCGGCATGGTGGGGCGAGGGAGGTGGAGTAGAGACCCCTCAGCCATGATCCGGCTAGGGTGAGGGTTGGTTTGGGGGTGAGTCTGGGGGAAGCCATGCCGTGGGTGAAGGGATGGGTTGGGGGGATGTAAGTGTGTACCCACCACCTCTTCGCAACCTCACCTCTCCTCTCCCGCCCTCCCCGGGGGGTTCCTTTTCCCTCCCCGCCCATCGTGGCCCCCACCCTGCCGCCTCCTACCCCCACCGCGTCCCCAGGCCAGGAGGGCACCACCAACCTCATCACCAAGTGCCTCCAGGCGGTGGGGCGCCAGCTGCCCACCGTGCCCGACCCCACACAGGTGGTCTACCACCTGCCCAAGTCGGAGCGCTTCCCGCAGGTGAAGGGGGGACCTCATGCTGGTGTTTGTGCGGCAAGGGAAGTGTGGACCCTGTTGAGACTAGGTGTACCGCAAAGGGGAGCTCTGAAGAACAGGGAGAGGGGTAGTGGTTAGGGAGGGGCGGATGGATGGGGAGAACCGGTACATAGCAGCAAACCCAGTCCGAACACGACCGTCCCCCCTCCCCCCCTCTCCCCCCTCCTCCCAGGGTTTGCACGTGTCCGTGTGGCGCCGCTACGAGGCCTTCCTGACCGAGCTGGGGGAGCGCTTCCCGCACGAGCGAGCAGGCATCAGGGCCTTCTACGACGAGTGCTGGAAGGTGTTCAACAGGTGCGGTCAAAGATGTGCAGGTAGGGGTGTGGAAACGGGGGTGCGTGTGTGGGGGGGGGGGCCGAGCAAACGAAGAACCGTGGAGGCGGGTGGGCGGGTGGGGGAGCCCCGGTACTGCCCACAGCCCCGTCACACCTGCCGCACAGGTGGGTGGGGGGTGGGAGCGGTGGGTGGGGGGTGGGAGCGGTGGGGGAAGCGGGTGGAGTCAGCCAGCCGCATGACAAGGGCTCCACATGGGCTGTAACCATGGAGACTGGGGGGAGAGAAGCACTGTCAGCAAGCAGCATCGAAGGGCCACAGTGGTGTCCTTTCTGCACTGCTTCTGCCCTCGTCTTCGGACCTGCCACCCTCCCTTCTACCTTCCCCTCTCTCGTGCCCCCTCCGCCCCATGTTGCGGTCTCACAGGCTTAGTTGCCTCCCTCCCTCCCTCCCCTTCCCTCCCCCCCTGCCCCCCCTTCCCCCCCCCAGCCTGAACGTGCTGGAGCTCAAGTCGCTGGAGGAGCCGCGGTACCTGCTGGGGCAGTTCGCGGTGCAGCCGCTGGCGTGCCTCACGCTGGCGAGCATGGTGGCGGCCAACACGGGGGAGGTGGCCAGGAGGCACATCAAGGTGGGGGCGAGGGGGCAAAGGAGCATGCCATGCGTTGCATGGCAGTGGCAGCACACTAGGGGTGACACATTTCTAGTGGAGGGAAACGAGTGAGTGCAGCCGAGCCTGCCATGTTGGCGGACCGACCAAACAACCAGACTCGCATCGGCTGCGAGTGAACCGGTGCGGGATACCCACCGCACCGTCGGGGTGTGATGGGAGGGGGAGGAGAGTGGAAGTAAACGTGTGTGTCAAGGCAACACGTGCGTACTGGTTGATGGTTGTTTTTGTGGGCGGCACGTGCCTCACCCTAGCTAGCATCGGGTCCCGCACAACCGTTCCTCCCCGCACAACAACTCACTTTGCATGCACTGCCGTACAACACCTTGTCGTAGCTCCAGCTGCCGTACACCCGTGTATCCACCCCTCATGTTGCCTGTTCAGGATCCGGAGCTGCTTCGCTTCATTGACATCGAGTGCTTCATCTGGTCCACCGTCTCCGCCGACCTCACCCCCATGATCAACTCCGGCATGGTGTTTTGCGACCGCCACTTTGGAGGCATCAACTACCCGGTCGGGGGCGTGGGGCGCATTGGGGAGGAGCTGGCGGAAGGTGTGTACGGCAGGAGGAGGGGTGTGTTAAGAAAACTGGCCGCGGGTGTGCGTACGGCAGGTTCCTTGCATGTGGATTCGCGAATTACTGGGAGTGAGAGGCGCGGGAGGAGTGGTTTCGAGGAAGGGGTAATGGATGTCCGGTGGGGGTGGAAGAGTGCTGCCAGAGGGAGCCAGGTGTGGCAGTGACCATGGGTCGGAAAGGACAGCTCTTTTGAGGGCCGGGTGGGCTTAGCGTTGTGGCTGGGTGGCGGTTCCTTGGAGGGTGGAGTGGGCCCGTCGGGAAGGGTAACACGAGAGGGGGGAGCTGGGTCTCTTTGCCTGCCATGCCCAGCCCCGCACCGCACCGCCTGATGCGGAGGTACAAACAGTATCGTCGTACCCATCCGCGTTTCCCCTCTCCAGGTATCATTGAGCACGGCGGGCACGTGGCGTACAAGGCCCACGTGAAGGAGATCCTGCTGGCGGAGGAGGCGGCGGGTGGGGGGGAGCAGCGGCAGCAGCGCGCGGTGGGGGTGAGGCTGGCGGACGGGAGGGTGTTCAGGTGGGGGCGGTGCGGGGCGGGAGGGTGGGGGCGGCTACAGACGTCATGGTGGGGAGCTCGGGTGTCGGGTCGGGCAAAGAATGAGGGTTGGTGTGGGGGCTGCGGGTTGCAAGGGGGTTGAGATTGAGGCTGTATGAGGCCGGGTGCAGGTCGTCGGAGCTCGGGGCCCGGTGGGTGGGTTGGGGACCGTGACACGTGTTATGAGGTGCAGCGCTCCCCCTGCCTATAGCCTCTCAACGCATTGCCGTACAGATAAAGGATACCGTCCATACAAGCATCAACCAGCCCGCCTGCTTCAATCCCCACTCCGTACGTCTCCTCGACCCGCCGCTCCTCGGCCCCCGCCCCCCGGCCCCCGCTCCCCGCCCCCCCCAGGGGCAAGACGGTCATCAGCAACGCCACCCGGTGGGACACGTTTGAGGGGCTGATCGGGGAGGACAAGCTGCCCACCTCGGAGAAGCTGTTCAGGTGCGTCGCCACGTGTGTTAAGAAACCGCGAGTAGGCCGTGTGTGTGTGTGGGGGCTCCTTCCCTGATACGGTGACCGCTTCCCGCCTCCTTGACTTCACCGCCTCCGCTCACATCTTCACCCCACCACCACCGCTCTCTGCTGCAGCGTCAGGGCGGTCTGGCCCCGCCATTCCTTCCCCGTCCTTCACACCCACCCCTCCCCTCTCCCTCCCCCCCCCAGGCAGCGCTACAAGAAGTCGCCCTCCTTCTTCTCGCTGCACATGGGCGTGCGGGCGGAGGTGCTGCGCGGCCTCAGCGACTGCCACCACATACTGCTGGAGGACTGGGGAAAGATGGAGGACGCAAGGTGGGGGGTGGGGTAGGGGGGTGGGGGCAGAGGGGAAGGGGGAGAGGGATGGGAGAGGGAAGGCCTCGTAGGGAACCCCCACCGCCATGCGTCAGGAAAACAACAGCAAACCTATGTCGTACAGACACCCCGCTCTGCTTGATGCACTGCCGTACGGACCCCTCCTGTACTGCTCCCCCCTTCATGTCGTACGCGCAGGGGTGTTGTCTTCCTGTCCCTGCCCTCCCTGCTGGACCCCTCCCTGGCGCCCCCGGGGTACCATGTCGTACACGCCTTCACACCCGACTGGATAGATAACTGGCAGGTGGGGGGTGAGGGGTGGGGGGTGCGGGGGGGGAGAGGAATGTGAAACGGGGGGTGACTCTGATGGCTGCGAGTGTTGGGCGCACTGGGACGTGTGGGGGTGGCTGCGTGCGTGATGAGGTGCAAGGCAAATGTGGGAGAAAAGGGTGGGACGTGGGGGCTAGGGTTTTGTACGACGGCTGTCAGTGACGGAGTTGGCGTACGGTGTGTGGCGCTGGAGCTTTAGTAGCTCATGCGGTTCCTGACTGACCCGTGGGTCCGAGTGCTGGATGGAAGTGCAGCTGGACAGTTGGCGACATGTTGGAGAAGGGCTGCTGCCGCGGAGGTGCCCGTGAGGCAGCACCCCCGCACGCATCTACCCAACCCTAGACGCCCCACCCTTGTCCCCGCACCTCCCTTGCCCCCCTCCCGTCTTCATTACTCAACGCATGGTTTTCCTTCTTTCCCCCCTCCACGCCCTCCCCCCCAGGACCTGTCCCCGTCCGAGTACGAGGCGGCCAAGGAGGCGGTTTCGGATCAGCTGTGTGAGCGGCTGGAGGCGGTGCTTCCGGGGCTGAGGGAGGGCATCGTGTTTCGGGAGGTGAGGTGAGGGGAGGGGGAGGGGGAGGGGGTAGGGTGGTAAGTAAACGCGGCCGCGCGGAGGAACGTCTCCATACCCTTTCCTACTTGCCGTGCCGTTACCCACCAACCCTACCTTCCCTCCGCTTCCACGCCCCTCCCGCGCTGCCTCCTCCCCCCCTCCAGGCCGGCACCCCCCGCACCCACCGCCGCTACCTGAGCCGCGTGGACGGCTCCTACGGCCCCATCCCCTCCCGCCGGCCGCTGGGGATGCTGTCCATGCCGCTCAACACCACAGACATCCGCGGACTGTACTGCGTGGGGGACTCGACATTCCCCGGGCAGGTGAGGGGGAAAAGAAATATATCCAATGTGTGGTGTGATAGTGGTAAACTAGCGGACAAGCCCTGCGGGAAAATACGTGAGTCGAGCCGAACTGGTGACTGAAGCATTGCAAGCTAAAACTTACCAAGGACGGAAGGACCTTACCAGTAGTCGTGGGCGTGCGGGGAGGCGGCTAAAGGTGAGCTGGAGACCCACCACGCCGTCGGGCACAAACACTCAACGGAAGCAGCACGACATTAGCACGTGGCACGAAACGCACACCCCTGTCCGTTACCCGGCAGCGCCTACTGACGGAATCCATGACTACGATCCCCGTCCTGCTTTTTCCCCTACCCGTACACCCCCTTCTACACCTCTCTCTCCTTCGTGTCTCACCGCGGCTCAGCTGGACTACCCCTCCCCTGCATGCTGGCTTCCATTCTTTCCCCCGCCTCGCCTGCCCGCCTGCATCACCCCGCTGCTGCCCTGCCCCGCCCGCCTGCAGGGGGTCAACGCAGTAGTGTTCTCCGGGTTCGGGTGCGCGCACCGCGTGCTGTGCGACCTGGGCCGCGAGCCCACCTGGCCGCTGCTGGACCAGGCGTACGGCAGGCTGCTGGCGGCAGTACGGAATGCGTCATGAGAGATGAGGAGGGGGGCAGGGGAAGGGGAAGGAGGGTAGGGAAGAAGGGTCGAGGTCGGTGGGGTCGGTAGGGTGGAGTGGTCCGCGACCGTTCGGTGGGTGATCCATAAATTTGGGAGCTGATTTGTGGGACTTGGGGTAGGGGTAGGAAAGGAGGTACATGAGAAGGGCAGAGTGGGTGGGGCTTGGGAGAGGAACGGCTACTCCAGCAGGGTAGCATAGTGAGTGCGCAATGGTGAGCGGCTGCTACCGTATCCTTGTTGCCTGCGTACCGAGAGACACTGACAACGCAAATGCATATAGTGCAAAACACCTGCTGCTCGTCGGCAGCTCTATGGTTCGACGCAATACCGCATTCATGCGCTACTTTAGGGCCTGTCTGTTGGGGCGGGGAGAAACCAGCCCCCAGCATGTATGGTTGGGTGTACGCCAAGCGTGGATCAGGGGGTTCACCCTCGGACAGCTCTCATGCTGCTCGTGAGCCGGCGATGGGCAGGTTCTATGAGCTCGTGTGCCCCGCGTGGTGAAATCGTGTGCCCCTTGGCGTGAGCTCTGTGTTTACATGCAAGTGCAAGCCGCCTGGCGGAGGAGTGAGGACTGCACTGGCGGCTGCTTGGGGGGCAGGAGGGCGGTCTTACATTCGGTGTGGTGATGGAAGCGGATGAGGGATGTCGAAACTGCTTGCGCAGTGGACGATGCGAAGTGATACCTGAAATGTTACACCTCGAATAAGCTTTTGGGAAGTGGAGGCACGCTGACAGGATGTGCTTGGGAAGGTCTGGCTATTGGTGTTTGCACACGCACTGCATTTGGCAGCCGTACACGAGTGCGCGATACCGCCAGACATGAGCAGGTATGGATTGCAACGAGAATCCGGGGCGTTTCTCGATTAGGCCTGACGCTGTACGAGTTGACGGGTGCATGTAAACCTCAACTGAAGTCCTGAAGTCTGCAATGCCGAAAATTTGCCATGTCAGATGTGTGTTGGGTAAGTACAGGTACCGGATCCCTGGCCTAGGTTCCAATATACTGACTCGCAATAGTAAAATGAAGGTAGCCAGGTATGAGCGGTAAAACGCTGGCTGGTCCTGGCGATTTACGCAAGATGAATAGACCCATGGGTGACAAAGGTTCTAATAAGCGTCTTTCTAGCCAGAGCATACACATTTATTGTAACAACGTTTTAACTCCTAAGAATGGGCGTCCCCTTCAATTATCGGTATTGATATGTGTGCAAGCGTACTTTCCTCGACTGGTCAGCGGCAAAGCCTACGGCCTGCTCCGCGTGATCAGGAAAGACTTCAATTACGACCTCTTTACTCGGCTTGCCGTGTAACTTACGAAAACTCCTTTGGCCGCCTTGTTTTGGCCCGCCGCGCTCATCCTTTCGGCCTCCTCCATGAACCGCAACAGCCACACGTACTTAATGCCACCGCTGCAAATGTTATTTCAGATGTCCTTAACGAGGAGCGGAGGCGGGGTAGCCAGGTGGGGGGCCTGGATGGTTTGCATGGTTCGGAGCATCATCCCTCCCACCAACACCAACCGTGCGTTTGGGTCAATTGCAAGTGAACTTAAAAAATCATTTTGCATATGTTAACGGCCGTAGGCATCGCTACTGGAGCTGCTAGACCAGCAGGGATGGGGCGTGCGCACAGATGTTACGCGCACGTTTTCGACAAAGTTTGCAAGCGTGGAGCTCGAGTCCTCGTGGGACGATGACCCCTCTGGTGCGCCCTAGCTGCCCCCTTGCATGACCCTATGGCACTCTCCAGTTTGCAACCTGGAGGTTTGTCAGCCCTTCACACCCGGTCCACCGGTGTGGGCTTTTCCTCCACTGACCTAAAGCAATACCAACGTGGCTCCTCCGCACAGCCTTGCTGCTGCCCTATATAGTCTTCTTCGCCTCCCCTGCCCTCCCTCCCCCAGGCTCCTCCCGCCCCCAGTCGCGGCGCCTGGCGCTGCTGGCCGCCTACCAGGAGTGGCTGGTGGCTCGCAGCGTGCTGGCGGGGCAGGTGGTGGAGGTGGTGGCGGCGGCGCGGCCGGGGTACCTGCCGGAGGAGCTGGGAGAGAGGGTGAGCGAGGGCGAGGGGGGGCTGCGGGGGCTGCGGGAGGGGGTGGGAGCTACACGGCTTCGAATAGGCACTGGCGGCTCCGTTGACTATCATCCAGCCCGGCATGCTTTACCCGTCCTTCCCCGCCCTTTCCCAACTTTACCTCCCTCTCCTATGGTTTGGTAAAATTGGTATGGTCGTCCCCCCTCCCTCCTCCCCCCTGCCAGCTCCGCTCCGCCTCCTCCTCCGGCTCGCTGACGCCCGCCTCGGAGGCGCTGGAGCTGCCGGCGCTGCAGCTGCTGGCGGCGCTGCTGCTGCCGCCGCGGGAGCTGGAGGCGGTGCTGGCGGGGGCGCTGGGGGAGACACGCAGCAGGCTGGCGGCAGGGGTGAGAGGGGGCAGGGGGGAGGGGTGTGTGAGAAAAGGGGTGAAACCCCAGGAGAGGAGAGAGAGGGGGAGGGGAAGGAGGGGGATGAAGAAAGCAAAGGGCGTCAACCTGCCATTCACCCGGCTTTCATTGCACCTTTGTCCCTGCCTAAGAGCAGCCCCACGTAGCCGGTTCTTCCTCACATCCTCTCCCCTCCTCCTTGCCCCCTCCCCGCTCCCGCATGGTTCTTCTTCCCCTTCCTCGCTCCCCCCTCCCGCCAGCCCGCCTACCGCGGTCGCCCCGAGCGGCTGTCCCGGCTGGACTCGGGTCTGCGGGTGCTGGCGGCGGGCGCACGCAGGGCGGCGGCCTCCGCGCGCTTCAGAGCCGCGCACCTGCGGGAGGTGCTGCAGCTGCAGGTGGGGGCGGGGGGGGTGCTGCGGGGGGCTGGCACACTTCATCTTCCGACATCCCAATACGTTCCTACTCGCGGCCAGTTTTCTTAACACACGCCCCGAGCTGCTGTGTCTACCCAGCCTTATGCTACCGTGCGGGCGCTGCTTGGTTCTCGCTTCTTCCACTTTCCGTCTGCTCTCCCCGCCTCCCGGGCCCATTACTGCCGTGCCTGCTACTGCCGCTTTCCATGCGCAGGGGGAGCTGCAGCGGCGGGAGGAGCAGCAGCAGCAGCGGGGGGAGGCTGGCGGGTGGGTTGAGGGGCGACAAGGGGTGGGGGGTGAAGGGCTGGCAGCAGCGCCCTGCCGTCAGGGTTGGGGGATAGTGGCGGGGATACCGGTATGAGGAAGGGTATCCGAGGGGACCCGGGGCAAGGCAAGAACTCTACCCGGCTGGCTTGCCGGTTTGCTTCCACAATCGCAAACAGGCAGGCCCTCCCCCCGCGCTACCGCTCTCAACCGCCCCCTGAATGCTCCGTACCGCCTCCTCTTGCCCGCGTCTTCTCCGCGATTCCCCTCCCGCACCTTCCCCTACCACGACCCTCCGCCCCTTGCGGCGCCTCTCCCACATCTTCCCCGCAGCCCTCGCAACCTTTGGCTTACCGAGAAGCCGTCCTCCTTCGACCTTTCCTCCGCCTCCTCCTTCTCCTCTTGGGACTCCTCCCCCTCTCCCTCCCCCTCCCCCTCCTCCCGGCCCCCCAGCAGTGTCCAGCGCGGCGCTGAGGACCGGCTGCTGGTGGGGCAGCTGGTGGGCGAGCGAAGGAGCTGGGCGAGGGAGGGGGAGGAGGGCGAGGGGGAGCGGGGCGGGAGAGGAGGTGAGGGGCGGGGGGCAGGGGCGGAGCGTGCGGGAGAGTATCAGGCGGCATGCACTGTGTACCGCAGTAGACGCAATTAGTAGTAGACCCGCAGTAGCAACCAGCAGTAGACCTCCGTATCACCAGTGCGGTGCAGTGGCGGCCTTCCCGGATTCTGCTCGCTGACTGACCCGACGCCGCGGGGACAATAATGACAACGCAGGAGCGGACCTCTTCGCCCCGGACGGACCCATGGGTCGGACGGGTCCACGGGGCCTGCCTGCGGGGCGCCCGGGACTTGCGACGTTTCGGGAGCTGCCGGGAGCCGTCATGTACGGGTGAGGGTGGGAGTTTGAGAGGTTTGGGGGAGGTAGACGGTTGGAGGTGCCGGAGGTCAAGTAACACCGGGCTTAGTAGGGTAGCCCGCTTCCCAGGTGTTCCCCCTAGCTTTGTTTGTTTCCTGTTTTATTCACTAAAGCCCGTGCCTTCCCTCCCTCCCTCCCTCCCTCCCTCCCTTCCTCTCTCCCTCCCTCCCCCCCAGCCAGCCCGGCCGCCCCGGCCGCGCCTCCTTCGGCGCCCCCTGCCGCGAGCTGCACGCGGAGGTGGAGGCCGCCCTGGGGGGGCTAGTGCGGCAGGCGGCGCAGCAGCAGGTGCCGGAGGGTAGGTGGTGCAGGGGCCGGGCGGGGCGGGGCCGGTGGTTCACCACATCCAAGGCTGCATGGGTTGCCTCTCTCCCCGCCCCGGTGTAGCAAGGGATATGTGGTGGTACGCCGGCGGAACCCGACATGCATGCATGCGTGCATGCAGCACCTGCGGTATAGCCCCCTCAGTGCACCTCATTTCTTGTTGTGCAGCATTTGCCTTGCACACGCTACACAAACACCCTTCCCTACTGCCCCTGCTGCCGTACCTCGCCGCATTCCCGCTGCTGCCCTGCCCTCCGCAGACGCGCTGACCGCCTTCGCGCAGCTGCACCGCACGGCGCTGCTGGACGCGCTGTGCGAGTGGCGGTGGGGGCAGCTGCGGGGGCTGCAGGGGGGGCGGGGCGGGGGCGGCGGGGGGCAGCGGCGGCGGCAGGGGGGCGGGCGCTACGAGGGTGAGGTTGCGGGGCTGTACCGGCAGCAGTGCGTGCATGCGGTCGCGATCAGGCCGGCGGGGCCGCTGCTGGTGAGGTGGGGTGGGTGGGGAGGGGAGGGGAAGACAGGTTGGGTATGCTGGTAGCTCGGACATATGGGGCGGGTGGGCTTGCGGCGGCGATAGGGTGGGATTGGCTTCCAGTTGGGGCGCTAGGGCAACCGTCGTGGTGATGTGGCTGGCGCCCTCCTCTTCCCTGCGCCTTAATACAGCAGCGTGCTTACATGGCCGTGTGGCAGGCTGGGGGTTTCCTATTACCTGCCTGTCTGGGCGCCGCATGCAGCACTCATCTCACCCTCCCCATCAGCCCCCTCCAGCCTTTGGTCATGAGCACACCCCTCCCTCCGCCTCGTGTTCTTGCCTAGCCGGACTCGAGTTGGTTTGTGTTTTCCTCCTGCTTCTACCCCCCAAACCCCCGCCCCGCCCCCCCCCCCCAAACCCGCCTGTGCCCAAAGGTGTACCGCCGCACGCGCATCTCCGCCTCCCCCTCTCCTGAGCTGACCGCACTCAGGGCGCTTGTACGGCGGAGGGGCCCGCAGGCGCTGGATGCCGTACATCCCCTGGCGGCCAAGCGGGTGCGTGCGGGGTGCGGTGTGGTGTGTGCGCGCGGGCATGTCGGACAGAGCCGTGCGGTGGACAGCCGGTGCACGTGCGCAGCTGGCACGTGCGGGGTGTGTGGTGGGCTTCCATGGCTTCCAAGGCTTCCATGCGGGCGCACCGTAGCCTGCCATGTGCCATCCGCGCAGCCAGACATCGCACACCGCTGCGTCACACCCGCGGCACCCCGCGACTTGGCTGCCACTCTGCCGCACCCGACCACTAGCAACAGCCCTCACGACCCACCATGCAACCCAGCCTGCCGCATGCGCTCTCTCCATGTCGCACACACCTCTGCATGCCTCTCCTTCCCCTCCTAACCGGAGCACGGCCCATCGCTTTCCCCAACCCATCCCACCCCTCACGTGAATGATGGTCTCCCGTTTCCCTTTCCCCTTTACCCCCGCAGGTGTCCAGCCAGGGCGAGTGGGAGTACTGGTACGGCGCCTACCGCCTGTGGGAGCAGTTCGCCCCGCTGCCGCCCTCCTGCCGTACAGCCGCACTCTCATTCGTACTCACCTCCGACCAGCGCCAGCAGCAGCGGCAGCAAGGGGGGGACGATGGTGGTGTCGGCAGCAACGGCAGCGGCGATGGCTCTCTCAGCACCCTAGAGGTTTCCTCCGCCCCGCCCGCTTCCTCGTCTCCCTCCCCCACCGCCTCCTCCGCACCCTCCGTACAGATTACCGTACCCCCTGCTGAGCTGCGGCGCTTCATGTCGGCCCTACTGGACCTGCTGCCCAACCAGCCGTCAGCAGCAGCAGCAGGCGGCGGGGGCGGGGGCGGAGGCAGTGTTGGAGCAGGCGGCGGGGCACCAGCACCGCGGGCCGGTGAGTGGCTGCCCGCGGGCGCAACGGCACTGCAGATCCGCTACAGCCCTCTCCCGCCTGCAGCGGCAGCAGCAGCAGGAGCGGCAGCAGCAGCGGCGGGAGCTGGGATGTCGGCGGGGCCTCGCGGCCCTAGTGACGGGGATGTCGGCGATGCCGGCAGCAGCAGCAGCACCAGCACCAGTCGCATACCTGAGGAGCTTCAACCCAGTGCATACGAGGTCAGGTGGGCTCAAGCAGGCGCCAACTCAGACACTGGCGCTCCCGGCAGCAGCGGCAAGGGAGCGGCTACTCCCGCTGCCGTACAGTGGTCGCCCCCAATGCGCCTGACGTCGGCTCAGCTGCTGTCGCTCGTCAACATCTTCACTGACGTCACTAACCGGGTCCCGGAGCTAGCTGACGTCAGCCAGCCGCCCGTACGACTTGTCGTACCGGCGACGTCTCCGGTTCAGCGACTGGCGTCTGCCGTACAAGACGCCGTGGCGACGGCGGCGCGCTTCCTGGGCCTGCTGGCGCTGCTGGCGGTGCCGCTGGCGGCGGTGATGAAAGCCGGCGGCGGTGGCGGCGGCGGCGGTGGGGAGCGGACTCTCTTTGGCGTCGGCTTCCCCGCTGCTACTGCTGCCGCCGCCACCGTTCGTGAAGCAGCCCAGCCCTCCTCGCACCCCCCTCAGCAGCTGGTCGCCCCCCGGTGGTCCACACCCTCCGCGGAGGCCGGCGATGCAGCGGCAGCAGCAGCGGCAGCAGTGCCGAGCCCCATGAGTCCTGCAGCGCCTGCAGCGGCCCCCTCCCGCACGCCTCCGCCACCCCCCAGGCTGATTCCCGCCCCCGCCAGTGCTACTGAGCTGGCGGCGCTGTGCCGTACACTCGAGTCCCAGCTGCAGGGGGCTAACATGTGGCTGGAGGTGACGGGCACCCGCGCGGCCTGCTTGACCACCCCGGCCACCACCGCCACCAGCACCCACCAGGGCAGTCAGGACCCGGCAGGCACCAGCAGCAGCAGCAGCAGCAGCAGCGGTACGGCACACCGCCACGCCGGCCGGCCGCCACCGCCGCACCTGGCCCACCCGGAGTGGCCGGAGTTCCAGGTGGTGGTGGTGGTGGGCAGGGGGTGCGGCAGCACCGGGGAAGGAGCTCCGCGGGGCCCAGGGCAGGCGGCCGGGCAGGCGGCAGCGGGGGCGGGCGGTGTTGTGGTGCTGGGCTGCCGGCCGGTCAATGCAGCCGGCTCGGCGGCGCTTCCGGAGCTGCCACTGGGTACTGCGGCGCTGCGGGGGGCGGCTGCGGCGGCGGCGCAGGAGGCCCACTTGGCGGGTCTGACGGCGGAGAGGATAGAGAGCGGCAAGGCGACACCAGGTGGGTGGGTGTGGGTCACAGAGCGACCAAACTACAGGGAACTACAAGTTAGAGCAAAGCAATGAAGACAGGAGGCGTCAGGGCCGAAACAAGTGGGGTAGATGAGAGCTGCCATACCCTGATAGCGCTCCTCACCCTGTCCTCCTTACCCCCATGCCCTCCTCCTCTCCATGCGACGCAGGCACCTTCCATCTGCCGTACCATCCGGCACCGTACACCTGCCTGCCGCTGACAGCCCCCGCCAGCACGCCCCCGCCAGCAACACTGCCCACCACAGCGGCGGCCCCACCTGATGCCGCCTCCGCCTCCGCACCAGCCCCCGCCCCCGCCCCCGCCCTGGCTGACGTGGCGGTGCTGAAGGTGGCGCTGAGGCCGGCGGGGGAGGCAGCCCGCCACGTGGTGCAGGGCAGGGGCAGGCGCCAGGTGGGGAGGGAGGGGGGGGATGGGGGTGGGTCAAAGACCATACCAAACCATAGGAGTCCACGGCAGGGTGCCACAAGACAATGTGGTGGTTAGTATTCCCTTCTGAAACCGAGTCCGCGGTGATGGTGAACAGCTGGGTGGGGGTGGGGGTGTGGGTAGAGGGGCTCAGGGGAGCGCTGCGGTGGGAGGGCTGCCGGTGGAGGCCCCCGTGCGACTAGCCGGGCTGCTCATCTGGCCCATCCTCGCCACTGACCCCTCCCTCCTAACACACCCTTCTTCTTCCCCTTCCCCCCTCGCGCTGTCCTGCCCCCAGCGCGAGTTCGCCGCCGCGGAGGTGCGGGTGCGCCCCTGGTACGACAGCGACTCGCTGCTGCGCTGGATGAGCGGGGCGGGCGGGGGCGTGTCACTGCCCTCGCTGGGGGTGGAGGTGGCGGGGCGGAGGGAGGCGGCAGGGGGGCCGGCAGCAGGAGGGGGCCTGCTGGCGGAGGAGGAACGTGCGCGCACGGCTTTCCAGCGGGAGTACGAACGCCTGCTGGGGGGAGGTGGTGTTGGGGTGGCGGGGGATGAGGAGGCGGCGGCAGCGGGTGCTGCGGTTGCGGATGCTGGGGCCGGAATGGAGGCGGTGGGAGCGGAGGGCGGGAGAGGAGGAGGTGGGGTGCTCCAACCGCAGCAGCTGACGGAGCAGCAGTTGCAGGTGGGTGGGTAGGTGGGTTGGGTACGGGGCTGTCTGGGATTAGTGTCATTTGCAGGGAAAGGAAATGCATATCGCCTGTCTGTCACCATGAGTTTCCCTCCTCCCGCCGGGATAGGCTACCCTGCTAACACCTTACCCAATGGAACCGTTCCTGTCCGTTTGACGACCCTCTTGGCCTCGATTGTGGTTTCCTTTACGACGCATCAGCTATTTCTCCGACCCCCCTGGCCTTCCCGCTGGCCCATTCAGTGCTGACTCCCCAAATCCCATGCCTCCGCCTACCGCCCCCTCCTTCCAGTTTACAGCCTGTTCTGAGTAACCCTGTACCTTTCCCTCCCTTCCATTGGCTCACTTTTGCTTACCCCTCCCTTCCCACCCCTCAGGAGGCGCTGCAGCAGCTGTTCACCGCACTGGGGGTGCCGCCGGGCAGTGTGCGGCTGGGGAGTGCGGGCGGGGAGGGGGCGCAGGAGAGCACGGGCAGTAGCGGCGCGGGGAGCAGTAGCGGGGGCCCTAGCAGCAAACCTGGCAGCAGTGGAGGACCGCAGTGATGGGCGGTGGTCGACGCCGGCGAGTGTCAGCTTCGCCCGGGGCATAGGGTATCGGTAACGGCGATTTAGGAATGGAAGCGCTTGGGGTGCCGGGAGCAGCTAGGAGGAGGGGCGGTACGACAAGGTGTTACTCGGGCTGGTGGTTTCGGAGCTCATTGCTGCTGCATGTGGTTATGTGGGCAATGGCGAGGAGAGGAGCAGCAGTAGCAGCAGCAGGTGCTGTTGGGGCCGACCCGCGGGCCCGCAGGTTGGCTGATGGATGGGCGAGTAGGCTGGAGTGAGGGAGCCCGGATTGGGCTGGGTGGATTGGCAGGAAACGGTACTACAACGGTCTGGCACGCTTGAAGCCGAATCAAAGCAGCGCATACCATAGTACCGGTACTCCGCTAGCATTGGGGGATTGTGTGCAGCTAAGGCGTGCCGGGTAGGACAGTTGCCCAGCTGCACTGTCCTCAGGCGCTCAGGGTACGGGCGTCGCTTGTGCTGTACCACACCCTGCAGTACCTGGAGTGCCCCTGCCCCTCCTCCCGGGTCTGGGTTATGGCCGCTGTTTGCAACCCGATGGGAAAATGCTGCTGCTAACGCTGACATCCTTTCCTGTTGAAGCTGACGGGCAAGCTGCAGTCGGTCCAGCACCATATTGCCTTGCTGCATAGGGGATGCGACAAACGCTAGGTTCCAATGGCGAGGTTACCGAGATACCGGGGAACATGTTGAGAGTCGAGTTGGGTGGACGAAGTATAACATCCCTCACTGGTTACATGCGTCCTCAATGGACAGTCCGGCATACGCTCAGCATGTCAGTCACTCAAGATACTCTGTAATGCACACCTCATGCCCGCTATCAGGGGTACTTCGTCACGCCTCCGCCATCCTCACAACCAGCGCATTCCCCGCAGGTCATCGCGACCATTTACCCATCCACTCTAAGCGACCGTGTATATCGCTCTATGCGCATAGCACACAGATACCCACACTGCATGCCCCTACTTTTGTGCTCCTACTTCAGCTTCTGCTCCTCAAAAAGTACGTGCTTGCCGACCTTGGGGTCGAACTTAATTAGCTTAAGCTTCCACGGCGTGTTACGAGGATTCTTTTCCGTAACGTAGAAGTACCCAGTCTTCGCCGCGCTGACGAGCTTTACAAGGAGGCGAGCTCCTTTCTTATTGCCGCTCATCGGCGCAACTCTAAATCAGAAACCGTCAATATTACAATTCGTTGTAAGCTAAATGATACGACAGACTGATAACACCAATAGGTTCTGTCGAGTTTTGAGGTGCCGACTTTATGTTGATGTACCCTAAATTAAAGGCGGCGGGCGGACGCCAGAATAATGAGAAGCCGTAAAGTTTAGTTTAGTCTAGCTTTGGCGAAACAAATTTTCTGACTCCGCCCCCACACAGGCACATGCACATGCGTCGTACAACCGCACGTCTCTGGGTTCGCCCACGCTGACCCGCAGCAGCGCCTTCCGGCCACGACTTTGACACCACTTCCTCACTCAGGGTACCGTACGCATCCCCCAGTCGGCTTCTCTACCGGGCTTTCACCTATGGTGGGGACCGGCTTTTCCAGCTCCTCCTCCATGACTGGGTCGACCCCGAACCGCCTCTCATCCCGCACGAATTGCATGCCATCCCACTTGTGCAGGTTTCCCGTCAACTCCCAGGTATCGACTTGCCCCGTTGATGGTGATCTGCACCAAGCAACTGCCGCAGAGTGTCTCAACGTTTAGCCGCTGGTAAGGTACGCAAGGAAATACTTTCCGGATCGTATCGTATCTTTAGCTTAACTCCTACGTATGGGACTCGTGGGCTTTAGGGATACTTCTTGACCCATTGAACCATTATAAGTAACGCCCTGACACAATTTGCCGCAACAGCCACAACGTGTATGACGCCGTATATTCCGCCAAGTCCGACAAAAAAGACTTCACTCCTTCAGTCCTTCACTTGCTACTAACTGGGAGGGCCCCACCGTGTACAATACCAGTACCAAGCACCTGGACGCTTTTCACTCCATTTCTAAACCACAGCAGCAGCCCATGAGCCCAACCGGAACTGCCTGGTTCCCAAGCAAATAAGACCTGGGAGAGTTTGCGGGTTGTACAACATGCTTGCCGTACGGCATGGGTGGGTATGTCGGTCCGAGGCCTTCCCATTCATGGTGGGGCAACGGGGGGTATGCAATATGGGAATTGGCTTGGTTCCGTCTTCCTGTCACATCCCTGTAACAGTCCACGTGTGGATTTCAATACCACCTCCCACCCATTAATTACCTGACGCCCACCCCCGGCGCTTTCCGTCACGCTGTGACCCTGTGCACTGGTGGAGGGCATCGCCGGTCTACTACTGCAGCTAATGAACGGAGTTTTGCCAGTTCGTTGGCTCGTGATGGCCCCATGAACAGCTCGTACAAGGACTTTGCTGAAGGGGAAAGTTCCGATGCTCCTCCGACGTGAGGAGGAGCTAGTGCTAAGACACGGACCTCTATCCCGCAACCTTTTACCCGGCCAAACAGGGTGCAATACACAACTTGCGTTCCAATTAATGGACTAGTATGAGATCACCGACAGTCGGAGCTTATGCGTACTTGCCGCGAAGGTCAGATTTCACAGACTCATGCAAGACGACTATGCTTCTGGCCGTCACAGGTTATGTAATGTAACAGACTTAAATGGCATCCATTTTGTTTGCGTAAGCTACGGCGTAGCAGGTTGGGTCATACTTGGACATTGACAAACGTTCTTAGCCGGCAAGCCAACTTAACCATGAGCTGCACTTGTCTAATCGCTTCAAGAACACAACTCGCACAATACCCTCGTTCGAACGATATTAGAGCAGAACACTGAACGCATAATCCTTCCAACTCGACTCAGCCCCGGTTACCTCTCAAGTCGCCGTACACAAAGGACCGATATATACGAGGCCCGTTACCGATAGGTTCGTCTTTTACTTACCTACTCTAGCTGAAGACGAGAGCGTCACAATGGGCACACCTGAGCAGTCATCCTCCGCCGGTGCGTTCTTCTGGAGGGGTTCGTAGATAATTTTGGTAGACCACTTGCTTGCGGCTCCCTTTTCTACTCACGCTGAATCTAATGACGTTTATTTTACGCGCAGAGGGGTCAGACGTCAACATTAATATCAAGTCTCTTCCTCCCCCGGCGCCTGCTCCCGCGCCGACCCCCGTAATTGTTCAAATCAATGCGGCTCTCACCCCCGCTGAGTGCTACTGGAAGCTGGTGGAGGCCGGAACCGCTAAGATGAAATACAGCTGGTTCAAGGTAAACCTCGCATTCTGCTACAAAATTGTGGTTGCTGCAGCGTTATGATTGAAGCGAAAACCGGATACGCGTCTTTATGTTACTAAGACGCGTTTGTGCCCCTGCAGCTGGCTGTGGGTGGCATCCTCGCTGGCATGTACGTGTCCTTCGGCTTCACTTTCTGCTGCTGCGCCATTGGCCTGGTAAGTTCCTTGCTTTATAGTCAAGTTGGTAAGCTGTACCTGCCGTGGTGCTGCGGCTCGCTTGAGTGTGAAGTTGGGTAACGAATGTCGTTTTCCATCTACCTAAAAGCGTGTTCTTCATCCCTGCGCAGTTGGGCAACACCATCTATGGTGCCCTGGCCTTCCCTGTGGGTTTGCTCCTGATTATTCTATGCGGTGCCGAGCTTTACACCGGCAACACCTGCTACATGTTCGCCGCTAACATAGAGCGCAAGGCCGCGCTATGGCACCATATCAAGATTATCTCCTCTGCTTGGTTCTGGAACCTTGTCGGCGCTCTAATCATGGTGCAGCTCGAGGTGGGTGTGGTAAAAACACTGCTTCCTTGCAGCACATAAAAGCGCATCGACGAGACGCTGGATTGCATTATTGCGATGTTCATGCAGTTCTTATGGATTGCTTGCTTTCTGTGCTTTTCCACTTCCATTGCACATCCTCCACACCCAGCTAACTTGTATGCTTTTTGCTCTGCAGAAAGCCGCTCAAATCTGGGCTCATCGTGAGGACTGGGTGCACGACATTGCCTTCAAGAAGATGGCCCTCGAGTGGCACGTTGTGCTGGTTCGCGGCATCTTCGCCAACTGGCTGGTCAACCTCGCCGTGTTCCAGGCTGTGGCTGCCCGTGACGTTATGGGCAAGGCCATCGGTTGCTGGACCCCCATCACCACTTTCGTCGCTATCGGCCTGGAGCATTGCATTGCCAACCAGTGGCTGATCCCCATGTCTATCTACCTTGACCCCACCACCAAGCACCCGGTCAGCATCACCTGGAGGAACTTCGTTGCCAAGAACCTGATCCCTGCCACCATTGGTGAGTGAGCGCTCAATGCAATGGGGAAAAGCTACTTTTTTGATAGGACTTGTCCCACATGTGTCTTGGAACCTGCTCATGGCTCATGGTGACCTCTATAACCTGTCCCATATCGCGCTCCCCTCTCCTTGCAGGCAACTGGATCGGCGGTGCCATCATGGTGGGCCTGATGAATGCTGCCTTCCACGGCACCAAGATCAACGAGTGGAAGGACACCGCTTACGATATGACCGTTGGCAAGGTGATGAAGAAGGTGGAGGACCCCCTGGAGCGCCTGGTGGACATGTCCCCCGTGCACAAGCACGCTCAATAAGCAGCCGTATCAGCGATTAGGTGTGCGCGCGTCGCCGATTGGATTCACCTCTTTGCAGTTATCATGTTGCATATCTAGGACCTTGCCCTTATCATGAAGGTCTCGTGATCCATGTATAAGTGTTCTTTTGCTAAGGACATCAGGGAGGAGCTTGCACCACGTGATTCGGAAAAATTGCTCGGTGTGTAGCTGATCATCATGTTCGCACATGGTGATTACGTATAATTTGACATGTCGAAATAAATGCTGGAGCTCCAATATACACACCTGCGACTTGGCTTTGCGGGAAGCCCTCACACCCGCTTATGTTTGCTTGGCAGCCGCCGTTGTTTTGTTGCTACAACGCGCAGTACAGCTGTGCCTTTGTTGTAGGTGTCCGCAGGTAGCAGTGTTGCTTGCTCTTTGGTGATGTGCATATTTGTTTTATCTGCGTCTCAGGCCGGATTTGCACCCAATCTGACAGAGAGTTTGGGTGGTAGGTAGGATATTTAAAAATAATCTTTTGTACGTCGAAATCATAATTCGTGCACGATTGCACCCCATAGAAACGCGCTCTTTGCTAGCATAGACGGCTTCCCGACAACATGGCCTCCTTGGCTGCTCTCCAAGAGCATCACAACAGCCTGCTACGTAACTGCCATTCTCGCCTTAAGGGCTTCACCTAACACGCCTGTACGGCAGCTCATCTGTCCTTGCTGCTGATGACGCTGGTCGGATGAAAGTGCGGCTGTACGGCAAACTGCTCCCACAGGCTCCCAGTACTCCCACTCGCCCTGGCTGGGCACCTGGTTAAAAGACTTCAACCCATGAACCACGTGAGGGGTTGGGGAAAGAGGAGTCGAAGGCTACTGCTGCACATGAGCACATGGCTGGAATCCAGACCCTGCAGAGCTGCACATGCACAGATGCATGATGCATACCTGAGATGACAGATAGATAGAGGAGACAGGCAACCAGGCAACCGTGTCAGGAGAAGGCCGGTTGCCTGGAGGGTAAGCGGTTCGGTCACTAGGATGCTGGGGTGCGAGCATGCCTACGCCAGCCACCGGAGTACCTGCCGTATTGAGTCTTGGTAAACGGCAAGCCCTGTAGGCCCCTCCGCTCTACACGCGCTCCAGGCCGCAAGTAGACCATAGTGCTGCCCAAGCAAGTCATCCGGCGGCTCCAAGACGCGCGCCGGTTGGTATCAGGCGTACATGCGCCAGCCCTTGCATGCTACTTCCCACTGCCCGGCCAGGGAGCGCCCGCTGGCAATGCCGTGCGTGTCCTTGCTGTCATCCCAGCCCCACACGCGTGACAAAAGCCCTTCCAACTGAAGCGGTCAATGCCGTACCGGGACTGCTGACGTACCTTCCCTGCACATAAAGATGAGAAGCGCGCCGACGTCATACCGGCCGCGTGGCCTAATGGATAAGGCATCGCCCTCCGGCACGTACGGAAGTAGGCGGGGATTGTGGGTTCGAGTCCCATCGTGGTCGCAAAACGTTTTGCTTTTTGCCGTTTAACGGCTCGCATGCACGGAGGAACGGGCTGGAAGTGTAGTACAAGGGCAAGGTGTACTCATAGGTTGGTTGGAACCCTCTCCAACATCGACTCCTTCAACACGGCCCCCCATACTCAGCGCTGCACACATGTGTTGACATGTGCCTTAGCTTGAAGGCTGGCAAGGTGCGTCGCTGGAACCGCAGCGATGACAACATCCTGTATTGCCGGGCCACATGCCCCAAGACCTAGCAGACAACACGACGCTTGCGGGGAGACGGGGGTCTCACTGGCCTTCTGCGCGGGTTCAGGGGTTCAGGGGCGGATGCTTGCAAGGCAACTGCACATCCCGATATGGCTGGATGGCGGGTCGAACGAAGGCTACTGCTGCACATGAGCACATGGCTGGAATCCAGACCCTGCAGAGCTGCACATGCACAGATGCATGGTGCATACCTGAGATGACAGGTACATAGAGGAGAGAGGCAACCAGGCAACCGTGTCAGGAGGCCGGTTGGCTGTTGGAGGGTAAGCGGTTCTGTCACTAGGATGCTGGGGTGCGAGCATGCATACGCCAGCCACCGGAGCAGGGTATGAGCGGTAACGGAAGCTTGCGGAAACGTAAACCTGCGGGAATGGTATCCGCATCAGCGGTCCCAGTTTTGCGGAAAGGCGGAATCGGTTCCGCCACTTTCCGGACAAGCTGTACGGCGGAAAGTCAAACAAGGAGACCGCTAGGAGGCAAGTATGGGTGTCTGATAGTAGATTGTATTGCTTACCACATTAAGAAATGGGGAGTCTCTGCGATTGCTAGGTAACGACCATGCAACCGACACCTAAGCACTTACATGCACAACCCTCCCCAGTTCTCTATCAGTTTGGTGCTGAATTGACCGGCGTTTTGTGGGGAGCATTGCTAGGAGGGCGTAAAGGTATCATAAGACACCGGAGTACCTGCCGTATTGAATCTTGGAAACAGCAAGCCCTGTAGGCCCCTCCGCAAATGGAAATGTAAGCTATAACATATAATATTTAGCAGCTCTACGCAGCATTGGTAGTGAGCTAGGCTGCACCATGTTAGGGAGCGCGACCGAAAAGTCGCGGCTGGAGCACACGGTAAGCCAGGAGTGCATGTCAAACGAAGCATATGCACAAAAATGGCATTCTGCGTGCGCGGCGCAAGCCAACGGCCGTCCCCCCAGCGATGCCAAGGTGGCGGGTGGACTTAACGGCGAGGATACGCAGGCCTCGCCGGTCCATGGAACTGCTATACCGAGGGCTAGCTGTTGTGGGGAACAAACGGTCCTAAGGGCAATAGACGCGAGCATTCCAGACAGTGGTCATTTTGACCACTCTTTGATTGACCCACTCGGGAAGACAGACACTCGAATTCGCAGGTGCTTCTCTGGACAACAGCATTTTGGTTTTCAAGAACAGGCGACATTAGCTGACTGTGTGCAGCAGAGGCATAAGTTCAATGCCAAGCATTTCCATAAGGAACCGCTGTGTGCCAACAACGCGCTCACATGGAGAGAAGCTTACGTTTGCACTAAACATGATACTCGGGAACAGCAATGCGCTACATTTTGTTCGGAGGTGCCGACTCAGGGCTGTTACGCTTCTCAATATTACTCGTCAGGCAATGCCAGGCAGGATGACAACCTCCAGCCCCATGGCAAAATAGACGACAGCAAGGAAGACACAGACACGTCAGAGAGCACCAGCTTAGCGATTAACATGGACGCCCTGAAACCCGCAGCCAGTCTGAGCTATGGCGTTATGGCAGCGTGCTCAGCTCAATATGCATTTGACAGTACATTAGCGGCAATGGCAATTAATCAAAGACAAGGCCTGACTAGCTTCGGCGAATGCCCCATGCCAATAGGAATGGTGTGGGCGGGACGTCCTCAGCCAGGGGCGAGCCACATCGATGCTGTTGTAAGTAGCTGTGGTGAAGCCAACGAGGGACTGGGCATTAGAATGCTGCGTGGCCAAGTACCGTTATTACCGAAGGGCAACTACCGCAAGTGTACAGCAGGAATAGGCGCAACAGTACGTTGGTCTGAAGTGTACCCTTCTGACAAAATAGGTTATGATTTTACACGGTTGAGAGGATTACACGGGGTTACAGGGTTACACGATGCCAGACGGACAAGGGCCTGCCCCGGCGAACTGCCCTACCACAGCCCTACAGCCTCCTGCTCCTGTCCAATGGCCAGTACCTCAAAGCAACCGCACATATTTTGAAAGGCAGGAACGTTCCTACTGCCAAATCCATTCGCTTAAAAACCTGTTAGGAAACCGATATGTAGACCCAGAACATGTCGTACAGTACTGGAAAACAATGAAACAAGACTTGGAAAACGGAGACCCAGGGGTCCTAAGACTTTGGTGCTCCCTGTTCGACGAAAGAGTAGGGATGTCTGTCATCCTCGTGAACCATTACCTGAGAAAGCACGTCCGGATCAGCCATACCCAGCAGCACCCTCAACCCTGCCCATACATCGTCATAAAGCAACCTGACACAGACAGCCACATCAAAAATCTTACGGGCAACCAAACTATGAGCAGGTTACCAAGACATGCTCGTGATGTAGGATTCATCCTCCAAGAAGACCAGCGCGCACATGCCGTAGCAGTTAAGAAACATGAGGACAGATGGCTACTGCTGGACTCGCTTGCAGCTGCTCCCAAGATACTTACAGACCAGGCAGGGCTTAACAAAGCAACGCATCACAGGTGGCAAGACCTGAGTGGAACCATCTACTGCCTAACTAATGCTGACGTACTCATAGTCGGGGGTGCACACAATAGCCTCCGTGCACTCCTAGAAGATAGTGTCCACAATGTAACACCTCGAGGACCCTACCTTGAGAACAGCAGCGTAGTTGACCTTGTACAGGACACGCCAGAGGATGTGCAGCGTATTGAAGAAGCAGACACCTTCAACACCAGTCCGGCTTCTGCCTGCATGGTGCCGAAGGGAAGGGAAAGGCAGGACAACGAGCATGAATTACTGCAAATTGAAGAAGAAACCCGGCCGCTTGAAGTCGGGGAAGAGAGACCGTGTGGACACAACACCCCCGAGAGAGCAACGGGGCCTCCTGCCCGCAAACAAACACGCACAACAGCTGAGGGTAACAATGAACAAACTGGATCAATCAGCAAGAAGAGGCAACGTGCAGGGGCCCGACAAGTTACCTTATTCCAACTATTCGAGTTCAGGATGAGGCGCATCCAAGGGGCACACAGACACCCTGAGGCAGAGAGACGCAACGCACCCCTGCCGCAAGCTCCCAATGCGGGCGTAGATGGACATAGCATGCGAACCGCACCCAACACGACTGCCACCGACACAAATGACCCGATACCTCCCGTGGACAACCCGACACCAAAGAAACAGGGCCTTTTGCAAGAAACTATTGGAAAACAGAACCGAAAGAGCAACAAGGAAAGAACCCGAAAGCACGAAAAAGCGCTGGCCATGCAGGCAGAGATAGCAGCATTACAAGCCAGGATGAGGACGGCCATGAAAAGGCAACGGGAGGCTGTTAACCCGTCCCCCCAAGATGGTGGTGAAAACACGAATGAACCGTCAGCGACAACCACTCAACCGACGACGGGGGAGCAAGCCAACCACGCCCAGAATGCAAACCCGCCTGCTCAAACACGCACTGAAGATACACCAGCGCCACCACCACCGACGGGATACCTAAAAATGGTGAACCACAACGTGAGGGGCCTTCAGGGGCATATCGAATCAATTCGGCAAAGCATTGATGAACTTAAACCGGACATCCTGGTCCTAACCGAAACCAAAATCAGCGGCAGGCACAGACGGGGAGTCCAAGGGGTAAAACGGCAGCTGGAAGGGTACAAAACGTTTATGGCCGCATCACCCAGGCAAGGAACAACGGCAGGCCGGGGTCATGGTGGCGGTCGCAGAGAGGTTCAGCAGGTGTCACAGTGCAGACAGCATCCCCGTGCCGAACGAGCTTGCGGGTTATGTTTGCCACATTGCAATTGCCCCCCCCCGCTAAGCACCCCGCTCGTCCTACTAGGGGTGTACTGCCCCGAAGATACGGAGACAAGGAAACGCATCTACTCCTACTGCCGTACCGTGCTTGATAAGACGAGGCGAGACGGCCACCATGCGGTGGTGTCTGGAGACTGGAACGCGACCTTGAATAATACAGACCGGTCGACCCGGCACCAGGATTCGGTGGACCTAGCCCACCAACGCTTCGTGGCCCAAGCACACCTGCACACAGTAATAGCGCCAACACCTCTGGCACCGCAGGACACACGGGAACCGACCTACATCCAAGTTCAGTACGGCAGGGAAACACACAGAAGCCGAATCGACGACGCTCTGCTAAGCCACCAGACTCACATCGCGGCTACACATACAGGAGGAGCATAGGAACGGGTATGCGAATGCGGAGGTAACTTCGACCACAGGCCCCTATGCACATGGATTCCCCTGACAGCGGTTCAGCTGTACCCTGCACCAGCACCCCGCCCCAACAGGCCCCAACACGAGGACAGGTTATGGAACACGGTAAAGCTCCCGATCAATAGGGAAACCAAAGAGAGAGCACGGGCAGACATGGAGGCCAAGCTTACCACTGCCATAGAAGGATTGCAGGCACCCATGGAGGAAGCCATGAGACTGATAAGAGCCGCCACAAAAGAGCTTGAAAGCCCCAGTGAAACTCGACAGAAAGCAGATGACGTTATGTGCAACCTGCGCTGGAGGCCAGAAATACAAAGAATCGTTATCAACCTGGAAGCAGACAAGCTGCAAAACGTAACTAATCAATGTCTCGATATCCTCGTATCCTGAACTGAACCTAAGGGCCCAAAAAGCGCACACGGACTTCCCGACAAAATCTAAGCAGGGTAAAATCAACCGGCCACTAGAGACTGGCCTACCTGAAGCCATGAGAGGGGTGCAGGAGCCAACAACTGAACCGCGCGCCCAGCCCCCCATGGAGCCAGACGCGGTGCAACCACCTGCGGATGACACCGGGCAGGAACGGGAGGGATACGAAGCTGGCAAAACCCAACCGTCTGATGACAAGGACATGTCAGAACTGCGCCGACGAGTGCAGCAAAATGGAGAAGGCAATTGGAGATGTGCGGAAAAAGGGAGCCCAGATGGCCGCGAAAAGGTTCCGAGCAGTTCTAGCAAAGCGTGCGAGACAGGCGCACCGATGGGTGTTTAGTACGGAGGACCAGCCGGAGGGCATCCCCGCCGTACGACACCCGTCAGACGGCCAGGTAAGAACCAACCCAGAGGGAATACTCGACGCACTGCATGTACACTTCAGCAACCTCGCCAAACCAATGTCCGGCCCCAAGACAGGCAAGTACAGACCAGAGGAGGTTAAATGCGACTACCCCTGGCTAAGCACCAAAGCTGACGACCGCATGAGTGAGGGGATCTTGCAAGGTGCGGACCCCACAGCGCACTCCCTTCTACCAGGCATGGCAGATCACGTTACCTTCCAGGAATGCCTGAACTCACTTGCACGGAATAAGGCACCGGGACCAGACGGGATACCGAATGAGCTCCTACAGACGCTCCCAGCGTGCCTAAAACAGGCCATACACGACCTCATGCTCGTCATGTGGGTGAAATCAGAAACCCCCCTGGCCTGGACGACCTCCAACACGGTCCTACTACACAAAAAGGGAGATCCCCTTAACATCAAAAACAAGCGGCCCATCGCCCTCGCAAATACTCTTTATAAGCTATGGACACGCATGATCACTGCAGCCCCATAGCTCGAATCTTTTCAGACGCACAAGAAGGTTTCTTGCAAGGTCGGAATACATAACGGCAAATTCAGAACCTACTGCATGTAATTGAAGATGCAGCCCTGCCTGGACAAAACCTGTTCCTGTTGTACACAGACTACAGCTCCGCCTTCAATACAATAGACCAGGACAAGCTCCTAATGATAATGTACGACCTGGGCTACCCCACCGACCTAATTGACACGGTGAAGGGCCTCTACAGCACCGCCAGAACGCGCATCAAAACGGAACATGGGCACACGGAAGATATCCTAATAGAGCGGGGGACTGTGCAGGGTGACACGCTGTCGCCCATCCTCTTTATCATCTTCCTAGAGCCCCTCCTGAGATGGTTACACTATGGCGGGAGGGGATACAGATACGGATGCCTCACAGACAAGGAGAATGATCAATTCAACTTCAGCTCCGGTGCTTACGCGGACGACATGGCAACAGCCACCAACACAGTGTCAAACATGCGGATACAATATCGGAAGGTAGAACAATACGCCAAGTGGGGCGGACTCAAAGTCAATGTAGACAAATGCCACCTGACAGGCATCCTACATGGACGACCAGACAGCGAACTTAGAGGGGGTCCTGACAGCAAGCCCTACCGGATTACCCTTGAAAGAATGCTTAAAGGCCAAATCCAGATAGGGGGTGAAAGCATCACATACCACCCACCGGCCACGGCCTACAAGTACCTAGGCGTCTACATCACCCTTACGCTGAACTGGGCAACGCAAATGAAAAAAGTCCGAGCCATGGTCAAAGAAAAGGGGACATGTATTGAATCCTCGCTTGCAACCCCCGACCAGAAGCTACGGATGATCAACACATGCATTCACCCGGCCGTTGCGTACAGCCTACCCACCATGGCGTACACCCCAACAGATATTGCTATCCTTGACGGAATGATTGCGGGCACGGCCAAGCGATGCTACCAACTGCCGCGCAGCTTCCCGACCCGAGCCACCCTACAACCGGTACAAGCCCTTGGCCTCGGCGTGGGATCCGTTCGTGAGCTTTACATCAAAAAGGCCGCCCGCTGTCTCGTGCAATCACTGAACGACAGCGGCCGCCTAGGTGTAGTCTCCAGAGCCCTGCTACACCTCCAGAGAAACCGTGCGGGGGAGACCCCCGTGCATGAATTCAGAAAAGAGAGCCGCTTCTACACCAACCTTAAGCAGCTTGCAATACTCAAGGAAGCAGGCATTGAACTCACAGACCAGGGCACATCATACAGTACGACCGTCAACAGTCTTGCCCGACTGTACAAAGATGCCAACCCCCAGACAGGGGATCACACTGCGGATCATCCAACCACTACTAAAGCTCGGCTACGACCTGAATGAGCTCGTAGACAGGAATACCCAACAGCACATCATTACAACAACTCAACTCAAAAACATTGGAGGAAACCGGATAAAACGGCGGCACTTAGTCGCCCTCAACCGCTTAAGTCTCGCCATCAGTTCAGCAGCTTCGGGACACAGCAGTGGCCACATGAAAGCCAGCACCTATACCAGCACGAAACCCCTAAGCCCGGAGCACCGGATAATCCCGGAAACACCAATCTTATCGGAGTTAATGAGGACCAGCACGTTGCCCAAGCCCATCGTAAGGGAGAGCATCCGACGCTTCATCGAGCGACGCCGGAACGAGGGGGCTCAAGCTATGGAGGAGCATGAAGACCACGCGGCTAAGATGGACAGTGGCGACGCTCCCCAAACGACGGCGGCACATGAGAGGGTAGCCGACGGACCAGACGGAGGCACGTCTGCGCCGCCGGAGGCCAACCGCAGAAGTAGGGGGGCCCGGCGGTTAACAAAAAGGCAACGCCTGGAGGCATACATAGCAGCAAATACGCGCACGGTGCCCCATGGATGCGAAGAGGACAGGGCCGAGACGGCAGAAGACATGCCTGCTGACCCAGTCGGAACTAGCTGGACGTACTTCGGCCCCGACCTGTACAAGCAACTATGCGCTCGGCACAAACGAATAGGGCAGACATATACCGAAGGCGCCCAAGCGATGAGGGTGAGGCGCCTCCCGTCCCGCGTACAAGCCCTCCTGGACAGCAACACTGGGAGAGAGGCCGCATGGATCGGGGATCATGAAAATAACCAAACACAACGCACAGGGCTTAACGTGCGCCTGGACTTACCCGACGTGTACGAACCTGAAGAACTCTGGGGAGAGCTGCTGTCGGGCAACACGGGGGCCTCACCCCCTCAGGCAAACGAACATGCGCAACACCTATCCACATGGGGCGAGGACCAGGGAGGGAGAGACACGGAGGAAGGGGAACGATATGAACACACATAAGCTAGGCGCGACGAGGGACGCAGAAGGACCAGAGCACGCAGCAGGAAACGTAGCGAATCATCACGGCAAGACTGGCGGCTTGCGCGCCTACAATGCACAAGGGCCCCCCTCCCGGACATGGGTGCCGCAGAAGGATTTCGTCTCATCACCGCCCTATCCTCCCATAGTGATCGTGTAACGAGGATCGAAGCAATTTTACGGAAAAGGACAAGGCTACCACCAAGGGCAGGGAAGAAACGCAAACCCGACACACCTGACGATGACGGCGCAGACAGCATGGCAAACATAACGCAAGGACCATCGCATGAAACATATTACCTTGTGCACTGGGAAAACACCATCGTCACCAGAGCATCCGTGCCAGTCTTCCTGAGGCAAGGATATCAGCCAAAACGGACAGTAAGTATCAGCAGGACGTTTGGATCAGGGGCATCTAGCAGCCTGGTAGAGATAGAGTGGATGCCTACAGAAGAACCAGAAGACAGAGTCGCCGTACAGGATAACTGGCCACAGCTCCTGGAGCAGTACCGTGCCGAGCGAAGGACAGAGGAAAACACGAAGAAACGAAGGGAGACGACAAAGGACGCACACCTTACCGAACAGCAGCGACAAGGGCGATGGGGACCGGACCCCGCAAACAAGACTGGCCTCCAAAGGCTGCTGCGGCAGGCGGTGGAGATAAACACCGAAGCCAGTAACCCAGATGTGGACATCCACCCCACTGGATCCTACAGAATCCAAGTTGGGCGGCTCCGCCAGCGGTCCACCACTGACACCCACCTCGCCTATGTGTACGACCCGCGAGGGCAGTGCATGGGAGCCCTAACCCTGAACCAACTCACGGCGCTGCACCATAGATACCTGCAGGCGAAGAGAGTGGACCCTGAGGAACATGCTCGACGCGCCGCCCCAGGCGGATTCCCTGAAGACATCGCCAGACTTACCCTGCGATACAAGCCAGGGTGCCGATGTAAAAAGAACCCAATCGTCGGAGCTTATGAGAAGAGGCTAACGGATGAAACAATGGGGCGCATCAAGGCCGCATTCGCACACCCCGCAGCATGGGTGGAACGCTTCGCATCCCCCCTCAACGTCGCCAGCTGCACAGAGGTCTATTACTCTTCCTTTGAAGACGACATGGTCTTCAGTGCAGCGCATGATGCCTACTCCCAGCCTTTCACTGGGATATCCATTGCCTTCCCAGAGGCAACAACGCAGGCATGCATGCACGCTATACACTAGGCACTCGCATGGGCACACGAGGCGCGCGGATTGGACGCCCCCACAGCGACCCTCGTCGTTTTCCCCCGCCAACCTACAGCCTTGTACAACACGTTTCTGTCCAACCCGCATGTGAAGTGGGTAGGGGAGGCGCCCCCCCACCCACCCAGCGGCATGCTTAATACCGGACCAAGCAGCACTGGGGGAAAGCAGCGCACATGCCAGGAACCCATACGCACGATGACTAGATTTCCTGCTGATAGGAAACCCCGCGGGCCTGCAATGACAGCTTAGCTTAGAGAAGCCACGACATGCTCCCCACCCCCGCACGATCAACACGAGTGGGGAGGAAGAACATGAGCAACACATAGCGGGCTGGAAGGCCCCCCAATGGGTAAAACGGAGAGTGCACCAGATGACAACATCCCCACCCTCCCCACCTCGCCGAACAGCCGCCACAGAAGACCTCGACTCCACCACGCTGACATCCTACTACCCCGCAAAGGTGTCACTGCGATACGACGCCTGCAACGGCATTTACACAGACGGCAGTCTGCAAAAGGAAGGCAGCTTCAATCGCCGAGCAGCAGCGGCAATAGACACGTCCACAGGCAATACCACCTACATAGATGTGAACGGGGCTGCCACGGGCGCCAGACGATAACAAGGTGCGAACTCAGCGCCATGCTACATGGGCTGCGCATGCGTGAAGGCACACCCGCGGCAGAGGAGGACCTCACCATATGGACAGACTCTGCTGCAGCACTATACCTCGTGAGAAAGGCTATCAACGGCCTCCACCAACCAGATTAGGCTTCGATGGTGCAAGCATGTAGCAATTGTGGAAAGTATCGTCGAAATTCTCGCCCAGAGAGCTAAGAAAGGCCTTAAAATGTATCTCCTGAAAGTAAAATCACACATCGGTGTAACCTACAATGAGGCGGCTGACCAAGCGGCAACAAGCGTGGCGAGCGGTAAGAAGGAAGCCACGATAAAGTAGAATGCGATAACAATCCCAGGAGCAAATACTATTGGCTGGTGTCTAAGAAGTCGGGGTACTACACCAACGACCTCAACGTTGGGATCGACAGAATCATGGACGAAAGCGTTAGAGAAGGCTATGCCCGGCCCACTCTCTACACTGACCTCATTAAAAGTGCCCTTCCGGAAATAGACATGAAATCAAGCACGCGAACACAGCAAGCCAGCGGTAACCGGCATGCCTAAATGAGACGGCTAATGTGCTACCTGTACGGGTGCCTCTGGAATGCCAAGCTCGCACCAAGGTACAAGAGGCCGCTGGTAGGTAGGCACAATCATCGGGTGCGGAGCGCGGCTATAGCCGACGCGAACGGCAATGAACATGCTCCCTGCCCGCTATGCGGGCTATCCGACTCCGGAGGCCATATCCTAGGGGGCTGCTGGCATTCGCTTATGCAGGCCATGTATACAAAAAGACACAACCTGGCGGTCCAACTGCTCACCCGTGCGATCGCGAAAGGAAGCAGTGGGGGAACGCTTCATTGTCATGGACGCAGCTGCGAGGGATGCACTGCCTGAGTACATAGCTGATGACCGCCCTCCTGCGTGGCTGTTTGACGGAAGCGTGCCCGACAATATAAGGCTGAAGCTGCGACCCGACATCCTGGGCATTCCAAAGCTGCCCAGGCAAGCAACCGTACAGCCGGGATACACAGGACCCAGGAGGGTAACACCCACCTACATACCACTACCCCATAGCGGTGGCGGAGGGTGTACAGAGGAGGGGAAAACCGTTGATCCTCACCACCACCCGCCCCCTTAAACCACGCCAGTGCAAGTCCGGCGTAATCTTATTATTATTATTAGGCCCCTCCGCTCTACACGCACGTCCTCCAAGGCCGCAAGCAGACCCAAGTGCTGCCCAAGTCATCCGGCGGCTCCAAGACGCGCGCCGGTTGGTATCAGGCGTACATGCGCCAGCCCTTGCATGCTACTTCCCACTGCCCGGCCAGGGAGCGCCCGCTGGCAATGCCGTGCGTGTCCTTGCTGTCATCCCAGCCCCACACGCGTGACAAAAGCCCTTCCAACTGAAGCGGTCAATGCCGTACCGGGACTGCTGACGTACCTTCCCTGCACATAAAGATGAGAAGCGCGCCGACGTCATACCGGCCGCGTGGCCTAATGGATAAGGCATCGCCCTCCGGCACGTACGGAAGTAGGCGGGGATTGTGGGTTCGAGTCCCATCGTGGTCGCAAAACGTTTTGCTTTTTGCCGTTTAACGGCTCGCATGCACGGAGGAACGGGCTGGAAGTGTAGTACAAGGGCAAGGTGTACTCATAGGTTGGTTGGAACCCTCGCCAACATCGACTCCTTCAACACGGCCCCCCATACTCGGCGCTGCACACATGTGTTGACATGTGCCTAAGCTTGAAGGCTGGCAAGGTGCGTCGCTGGAACCGCAGCGATGACAACATCCTGTATTGCCGGGCCACATGCCCCAAGACCTAGCAGACAACACGACGCTTGCGGGGAGACGGGGGTCCCACTCTGGCCTTCTGCGCGGGTTCAGGGGTTCAGGGGCGGATGCTTGCAAGGCAGCTGCACATCCCGATATGGCTGGATGGCGGGTCGAACGAAGGCTACTGCTGCACATGAGCACATGGCTAGCTGGAATCCAGACCCTGCAGAGCTGCACATGCACAGGTGCATGGTGCATACCTGAGATGACAGATAGATAGAGGAGAGAGGCAACCAGGCAACCGTGTCAGGAGGCCGGTTGGCTGGAGGGTAAGCGGTTCGGTCACTAGGATGCTGGGGTGCGAGCATGCCTACGCCAGCCATCGGAGTACCTGCCGTATTAAGTCTTGGTAAACAGCAAGCCATGTAGGCCCCTCCGCTCTACACGCACGTCCCCCAAGGCCGCAAGCAGACCCAAGTGCTGCCCAAGTCATCCGGCGGCTCCAAGACGCGCGCCGGTTGGTATCAGGCGTACATGCGCCAGCCCTTGCATGCTACTTCCCACTGCCCGGCCAGGGAGCGCCCGCTGGCAATGCCGTGCGTGTCCTTGCTGTCATCCCAGCCCCACACGCGTGACAAAAGCCCTTCCAACTGAAGCGGTCAATGCCGTACCGGGACTGCTGACGTACCTTCCCTGCACATAAAGATGAGAAGCGCGCCGACGTCATACCGGCCGCGTGGCCTAATGGATAAGGCATCGCCCTCCGGCACGTACGGAAGTAGGCGGGGATTGTGGGTTCGAGTCCCATCGTGGTCGCAAAACGTTTTGCTTTTTGCCGTTTAACGGCTCGCATGCACGGAGGAACGGGCTGGAAGTGTAGTACAAGGGCAAGGTGTACTCATAGGTTGGTTGGAACCCTCGCCAACATCGACTCCTTCAACACGGCCCCCCATACTCGGCGCTGCACACATGTGTTGACATGTGCCTAAGCTTGAAGGCTGGCAAGGTGCGTCGCTGGAACCGCAGCGATGACAACATCCTGTATTGCCGGGCCACATGCCCCAAGACCTAGCAGACAACACGACGCTTGCGGGGAGACGGGGGTCCCACTCTGGCCTTCTGCGCGGGTTCAGGGGTTCAGGGGCGGATGCTTGCAAGGCAGCTGCACATCCCGATATGGCTGGATGGCGGGTCGAACGAAGGCTACTGCTGCACATGAGCACATGGCTAGCTGGAATCCAGACCCTGCAGAGCTGCACATGCACAGGTGCATGGTGCATACCTGAGATGACAGATAGATAGAGGAGAGAGGCAACCAGGCAACCGTGTCAGGAGGCCGGTTGGCTGGAGGGTAAGCGGTTCGGTCACTAGGATGCTGGGGTGCGAGCATGCCTACGCCAGCCATCGGAGTACCTGCCGTATTAAGTCTTGGTAAACAGCAAGCCATGTAGGCCCCTCCGCTCTACACGCACGTCCCCCAAGGCCGCAAGCAGACCCAAGTGCTGCCCAAGTCATCCGGCGGCTCCAAGACGCGCGCCGGTTGGTATCAGGCGTACATGCGCCAGCCCTTGCATGCTACTTCCCACTGCCCGGCCAGGGAGCGCCCGCTGGCAATGCCGTGCGTGTCCTTGCTGTCATCCCAGCCCCACACGCGTGACAAAAGCCCTTCCAACTGAAGCGGTCAATGCCGTACCGGGACTGCTGACGTACCTTCCCTGCACATAAAGATGAGAAGCGCGCCGACGTCATACCGGCCGCGTGGCCTAATGGATAAGGCATCGCCCTCCGGCACGTACGGAAGTAGGCGGGGATTGTGGGTTCGAGTCCCATCGTGGTCGCAAAACGTTTTGCTTTTTGCCGTTTAACGGCTCGCGTGCACGGAGGAACGGGCTGGAAGTGTAGTACAAGGGCAAGGTGTACTCATAGGTTGGTTGGAACCCTCGCCAACATCGACTCCTTCAACACGGCCCCCCATACTCGGCGCTGCACACATGTGTTGACATGTGCCTAAGCTTGAAGGCTGGCAAGGTGCGTCGCTGGAATCCGCAGCGAGGACAACATCCTGTATTGCCGGGCCACATGCCCCAAGACCTAGCAGACAACACGACGCTTGCGGGGAGACGGGGGTCCCACTGGCCTTCTGCGCGGGTTCAAGGGTTCAGATGCGGATGCTTGCAAGGCAGCTGCACATCCCGATATGGCTGGATGGCGGGTCGAACGAAGGCTACTGCTGCACATGAGCACATGGCTAGCTGGAATCCAGACCCTGCAGAGCTGCACATGCACAGATGCATGGTGCATACCTGAGATGACAGATAGATAGAGGAGAGAGGCAACCAGGCAACCGTGTCAGGAGGCCGGTTGGCTGGAGGGTAAGCGGTTCGGTCACTAGGATGCTGGGGTGCGAGCATGCCTACGCCAGCCATCGGAGTACCTGCCGTATTAAGTCTTGGTAAACAGCAAGCCATGTAGCCCCTCCGCTCTACACGCACGTCCCCCAAGGCCGCAAGCAGACCCAAGTGCTGCCCAAGTCATCCGGCGGCTCCAAGACGCGCGCCGGTTGGTATCAGGCGTACATGCGCCAGCCCTTGCATGCTACTTCCCACTGCCCGGCCAGGGAGCGCCCGCTGGCAATGCCGTGCGTGTCCTTGCTGTCATCCCAGCCCCACACGCGTGACAAAAGCCCTTCCAACTGAAGCGGTCAATGCCGTACCGGGACTGCTGACGTACCTTCCCTGCACATAAAGATGAGAAGCGCACCGACGTCATACTGGCCGCGTGGCCTAATGGATAAGGCATCGCCCTCCGGCACGTACGGAAGTAGGCGGGGATTGTGGGTTCGAGTCCCATCGTGGTCGCAAAACGTTTTGCTTTTTGCCGTTTAACGGCTCGCGTGCACGGAGGAACGGGCTGGAAGTGTAGTACAAGGGCAAGGTGTACTCATAGGTTGGTTGGAACCCTCTCCAACATCGACTCCTTCAACACGGCCCCCCATACTCGGCGCTGCACACATGTGTTGACATGTGCCTAAGCTTGAAGGCTGGCAAGGTGCGTCGCTGGAATCCGCAGCGAGGACAACATCCTGTATTGCCGGGCCACATGCCCCAAGACCTAGCAGACAACACGACGCTTGCGGGGAGACGGGGGTCCCACTGGCCTTCTGCGCGGGTTCAGGGGTTCAGATGCGGATGCTTGCAAGGCAGCTGCACATCCCGATATGGCTGGATGGCGGGTCGAACGAAGGCTACTGCTGCACATGAGCACATGGCTAGCTGGAATCCAGACCCTGCAGAGCTGCACATGCACAGGTGCATGGTGCATACCTGAGATGACAGATAGATAGAGGAGAGAGGCAACCAGGCAACCGTGTCAGGAGGCCGGTTGGCTGGAGGGTAAGCGGTTCGGTCACTAGGATGCTGGGGTGCGAGCATGCCTACGCCAGCCATCGGAGTACCTGCCGTATTAAGTCTTGGTAAACAGCAAGCCATGTAGGCCCCTCCGCTCTACACGCACGTCCCCCAAGGCCGCAAGCAGACCCAAGTGCTGCCCAAGTCATCCGGCGGCTCCAAGACGCGCGCCGGTTGGTATCAGGCGTACATGCGCCAGCCCTTGCATGCTACTTCCCACTGCCCGGCCAGGGAGCGCCCGCTGGCAATGCCGTGCGTGTCCTTGCTGTCATCCCAGCCCCACACGCGTGACAAAAGCCCTTCCAACTGAAGCGGTCAATGCCGTACCGGGAGTGCTGACGTACCTTCCCTGCACATAAAGATGAGAAGCGCGCCGACGTCATACCGGCCGCGTGGCCTAATGGATAAGGCATCGCCCTCCGGCACGTACGGAAGTAGGCGGGGATTGTGGGTTCGAGTCCCATCGTGGTCGCAAAACGTTTTGCTTTTTGCCGTTTAACGGCTCGCATGCACGGAGGAACGGGCTGGAAGTGTAGTACAAGGGCAAGGTGTACTCATAGGTTGGTTGGAACCCTCTCCAACATCGACTCCTTCAACACGGCCCCCCATACTCAGCGCTGCACACATGTGTTGACATGTGCCTTAGCTTGAAGGCTGGCAAGGTGCGTCGCTGGAACCGCAGCGATGACAACATCCTGTATTGCCGGGCCACATGCCCCAAGACCTAGCAGACAACACGACGCTTGCGGGGAGACGGGGGTCTCACTGGCCTTCTGCGCGGGTTCAAGGGTTCAGATGCGGATGCTTGCAAGGCAGCTGCACATCCCGATATGGCTGGATGGCGGGTCGAACGAAGGCTACTGCTGCACATGAGCACATGGCTAGCTGGAATCCAGACCCTGCAGAGCTGCACATGCACAGATGCATGGTGCATACCTGAGATGACAGATAGATAGAGGAGAGAGGCAACCAGGCAACCGTGTCAGGAGGCCGGTTGGCTGGAGGGTAAGCGGTTCGGTCACTAGGATGCTGGGGTGCGAGCATGCCTACGCCAGCCATCGGAGTACCTGCCGTATTAAGTCTTGGTAAACAGCAAGCCATGTAGCCCCTCCGCTCTACACGCACGTCCCCCAAGGCCGCAAGCAGACCCAAGTGCTGCCCAAGTCATCCGGCGGCTCCAAGACGCGCGCCGGTTGGTATCAGGCGTACATGCGCCAGCCCTTGCATGCTACTTCCCACTGCCCGGCCAGGGAGCGCCCGCTGGCAATGCCGTGCGTGTCCTTGCTGTCATCCCAGCCCCACACGCGTGACAAAAGCCCTTCCAACTGAAGCGGTCAATGCCGTACCGGGACTGCTGACGTACCTTCCCTGCACATAAAGATGAGAAGCGCACCGACGTCATACTGGCCGCGTGGCCTAATGGATAAGGCATCGCCCTCCGGCACGTACGGAAGTAGGCGGGGATTGTGGGTTCGAGTCCCATCGTGGTCGCAAAACGTTTTGCTTTTTGCCGTTTAACGGCTCGCGTGCACGGAGGAACGGGCTGGAAGTGTAGTACAAGGGCAAGGTGTACTCATAGGTTGGTTGGAACCCTCTCCAACATCGACTCCTTCAACACGGCCCCCCATACTCGGCGCTGCACACATGTGTTGACATGTGCCTAAGCTTGAAGGCTGGCAAGGTGCGTCGCTGGAATCCGCAGCGAGGACAACATCCTGTATTGCCGGGCCACATGCCCCAAGACCTAGCAGACAACACGACGCTTGCGGGGAGACGGGGGTCCCACTGGCCTTCTGCGCGGGTTCAGGGGTTCAGATGCGGATGCTTGCAAGGCAGCTGCACATCCCGATATGGCTGGATGGCGGGTCGAACGAAGGCTACTGCTGCACATGAGCACATGGCTAGCTGGAATCCAGACCCTGCAGAGCTGCACATGCACAGGTGCATGGTGCATACCTGAGATGACAGATAGATAGAGGAGAGAGGCAACCAGGCAACCGTGTCAGGAGGCCGGTTGGCTGGAGGGTAAGCGGTTCGGTCACTAGGATGCTGGGGTGCGAGCATGCCTACGCCAGCCATCGGAGTACCTGCCGTATTAAGTCTTGGTAAACAGCAAGCCATGTAGGCCCCTCCGCTCTACACGCACGTCCCCCAAGGCCGCAAGCAGACCCAAGTGCTGCCCAAGTCATCCGGCGGCTCCAAGACGCGCGCCGGTTGGTATCAGGCGTACATGCGCCAGCCCTTGCATGCTACTTCCCACTGCCCGGCCAGGGAGCGCCCGCTGGCAATGCCGTGCGTGTCCTTGCTGTCATCCCAGCCCCACACGCGTGACAAAAGCCCTTCCAACTGAAGCGGTCAATGCCGTACCGGGAGTGCTGACGTACCTTCCCTGCACATAAAGATGAGAAGCGCGCCGACGTCATACCGGCCGCGTGGCCTAATGGATAAGGCATCGCCCTCCGGCACGTACGGAAGTAGGCGGGGATTGTGGGTTCGAGTCCCATCGTGGTCGCAAAACGTTTTGCTTTTTGCCGTTTAACGGCTCGCATGCACGGAGGAACGGGCTGGAAGTGTAGTACAAGGGCAAGGTGTACTCATAGGTTGGTTGGAACCCTCTCCAACATCGACTCCTTCAACACGGCCCCCCATACTCAGCGCTGCACACATGTGTTGACATGTGCCTTAGCTTGAAGGCTGGCAAGGTGCGTCGCTGGAACCGCAGCGATGACAACATCCTGTATTGCCGGGCCACATGCCCCAAGACCTAGCAGACAACACGACGCTTGCGGGGAGACGGGGGTCTCACTGGCCTTCTGCGCGGGTTCAGGGGTTCAGGGGCGGATGCTTGCAAGGCAACTGCACATCCCGATATGGCTGGATGGCGGGTCGAACGAAGGCTACTGCTGCACATGAGCACATGGCTTGCTGGAATCCAGACCCTGCAGAGCTGCACATGCACAGGTGCATGGTGCATACCTGAGATGACAGATAGATAGAGGAGAGAGGCAACCAGGCAACCGTGTCAGGAGGCCGGTTGGCTGGAGGGTAAGCGGTTCGGTCACTAGGATGCTGGGGTGCGAGTACCTGCCGTATTGAGTCTTGGTAAACAGCAAGCCATGTAGGCCCCTCCGCTCTACACGCACGTCCTCCAAGGCCGCAAGCAGACCCAAGTGCTGCCCAAGTCATCCGGCGGCTCCAAGACGCGCGCCGGTTGGTATCAGGCGTACATGCGCCAGCCCTTGCATGCTACTTCCCACTGCCCGGCCAGGGAGCGCCCGCTGGCAATGCCGTGTGTGTCCTTGCTGTCATCCCAGCCCCACACGCGTGACAAAAGCCCTTCCAACTGAAGCGGTCAATGCCGTACCGGGACTGCTAACGTACCTTCCCTCAACATAAAGATGAGAAGCGCGCCGACGTCATACCGGCCGCGTGGCCTAATGGATAAGGCATCGCCCTCCGGCACGTACGGAAGTAGGCGGGGATTGTGGGTTCGAGTCCCATCGTGGTCGCAAAACGTTTTGCTTTTTGCCGTTTAACGGCTCGCATGCACGGAGGAACAGGCTGGAAGTGTAGTACAAGGGCAAGGTGTACTCATAGGTTGGTTGGAACCCTCGCCAACATCGACTCCTTCAACACGGCCCCCCATACTCAGCGCTGCACACATGTGTTGACATGTGCCTAAGCTTGAAGGCTGGCAAGGTGCGTCGCTGGAACCGCAGCGATGACAACATCCTGTATTGCCGGGCCACATGCCCCAAGACCTAGCAGACAACGCGACGCTTGCGGGGAGACGGGGGTCTCACTGGCCTTCTGCGCGGGTTCAGGGGTTCAGGGGCGGATGCTTGCAAGGCAACTGCACATCCCGATATGGCTGGATGGCGGGTCGAACGAAGGCTACTGCTGCACATGAGCACATGGCTAGCTGGAATCCAGACCCTGCAGAGCTGCACATGCACAGATGCATGGTGCATACCTGAGATGACAGATAGATAGAGGAGAGAGGCAACCAGGCAACCGTGTCAGGAGGCCGGTTGGCTGGAGGGTAAGCAGTTCGGTCACTAGGATGCTGGGGTGCGAGCATGCCTACGCCAGCCATCGGAGTACCTGCCGTATTGAGTAAACAGCAAGCCATGTAGGCCCCTCCGCTCTACACGCACGTCCTCCAAGGCCGCAAGCAGACCCAAGTGCTGCCCAAGTCATCCGGAGGCTCCAAGACGCGCGCCGGTTGGTATCAGGCGTACATGCGCCAGCCCTTGCATGCTACTTCCCACTGCCCGGCCAGGGAGCGCCCGCTGGCAATGCCGTGCATGTCCTTGCTGTCATCCCAGCCCCACACGCGTGACAAAAGCCCTTCCAACTGAAGCGGTCAATGCCGTACCGGGACTGCTAACGTACCTTCCCTGCACATAAAGATGAGAAGCGCGCCGACGTCATACCGGCCGCGTGGCCTAATGGATAAGGCATCGCCCTCCGGCACGTACGGAAGTAGGCGGGGATTGTGGGTTCGAGTCCCATCGTGGTCGCAAAACGTTTTGCTTTTTGCCGTTTAACGGCTCGCATGCACGGAGGAACAGGCTGGAAGTGTAGTACAAGGGCAAGGTGTACTCATAGGTTGGTTGGAACCCTCGCCAACATCGACTCCTTCAACACGGCCCCCCATACTCAGCGCTGCACACATGTGTTGACATGTGCCTAAGCTTGAAGGCTGGCAAGGTGCGTCGCTGGAACCGCAGCGATGACAACATCCTGTATTGCCGGGCCACATGCCCCAAGACCTAGCAGACAACACGACGCTTGCGGGGAGACGGGGGTCCCACTCTGGCCTTCTGCGCGGGTTCAGGGGTTCAGGGGCGGATGCTTGCAAGGCAGCTGCACATCCCGATATGGCTGGATGGCGGGTCGAACGAAGGCTACTGCTGCACATGAGCACATGGCTAGCTGGAATCCAGACCCTGCAGAGCTGCACATGCACAGGTGCATGGTGCATACCTGAGATGACAGATAGATAGAGGAGAGAGGCAACCAGGCAACCGTGTCAGGAGGCCGGTTGGCTGGAGGGTAAGCGGTTCGGTCACTAGGATGCTGGGGTGCGAGCATGCCTACGCCAGCCATCGGAGTACCTGCCGTATTAAGTCTTGGTAAACAGCAAGCCATGTAGGCCCCTCCGCTCTACACGCACGTCCCCCAAGGCCGCAAGCAGACCCAAGTGCTGCCCAAGTCATCCGGCGGCTCCAAGACGCGCGCCGGTTGGTATCAGGCGTACATGCGCCAGCCCTTGCATGCTACTTCCCACTGCCCGGCCAGGGAGCGCCCGCTGGCAATGCCGTGCGTGTCCTTGCTGTCATCCCAGCCCCACACGCGTGACAAAAGCCCTTCCAACTGAAGCGGTCAATGCCGTACCGGGACTGCTGACGTACCTTCCCTGCACATAAAGATGAGAAGCGCGCCGACGTCATACCGGCCGCGTGGCCTAATGGATAAGGCATCGCCCTCCGGCACGTACGGAAGTAGGCGGGGATTGTGGGTTCGAGTCCCATCGTGGTCGCAAAACGTTTTGCTTTTTGCCGTTTAACGGCTCGCGTGCACGGAGGAACGGGCTGGAAGTGTAGTACAAGGGCAAGGTGTACTCATAGGTTGGTTGGAACCCTCGCCAACATCGACTCCTTCAACACGGCCCCCCATACTCAGCGCTGCACACATGTGTTGACATGTGCCTAAGCTTGAAGGCTGGCAAGGTGCGTCGCTGGAACCGCAGCGATGACAACATCCTGTATTGCCGGGCCACATGCCCCAAGACCTAGCAGACAACGCGACGCTTGCGGGGAGACGGGGGTCTCACTGGCCTTCTGCGCGGGTTCAGGGGTTCAGGGGCGGATGCTTGCAAGGCAACTGCACATCCCGATATGGCTGGATGGCGGGTCGAACGAAGGCTACTGCTGCACATGAGCACATGGCTAGCTGGAATCCAGACCCTGCAGAGCTGCACATGCACAGATGCATGGTGCATACCTGAGATGACAGATAGATAGAGGAGAGAGGCAACCAGGCAACCGTGTCAGGAGGCCGGTTGGCTGGAGGGTAAGCAGTTCGGTCACTAGGATGCTGGGGTGCGAGCATGCCTACGCCAGCCATCGGAGTACCTGCCGTATTGAGTAAACAGCAAGCCATGTAGGCCCCTCCGCTCTACACGCACGTCCTCCAAGGCCGCAAGCAGACCCAAGTGCTGCCCAAGTCATCCGGCGGCTCCAAGACGCGCGCCGGTTGGTATCAGGCGTACATGCGCCAGCCCTTGCATGCTACTTCCCACTGCCCGGCCAGGGAGCGCCCGCTGGCAATGCCGTGCGTGTCCTTGCTGTCATCCCAGCCCCACACGCGTGACAAAAGCCCTTCCAACTGAAGCGGTCAATGCCGTACCGGGACTGCTAACGTACCTTCCCTCAACATAAAGATGAGAAGCGCGCCGACGTCATACCGGCCGCGTGGCCTAATGGATAAGGCATCGCCCTCCGGCACGTACGGAAGTAGGCGGGGATTGTGGGTTCGAGTCCCATCGTGGTCGCAAAACGTTTTGCTTTTTGCCGTTTAACGGCTCGCATGCACGGAGGAACGGGCTGGAAGTGTAGTACAAGGGCAAGGTGTACTCATAGGTTGGTTGGAACCCTCGCCAACATCGACTCCTTCAACACGGCCCCCCATACTCAGCGCTGCACACATGTGTTGACATGTGCCTAAGCGTGAAGGCTGGCAAGGTGCGTCGCTGGAATCCGCAGCGATGACAACATCCTGTATTGCCGGGCCACATGCCCCAAGACCTAGCAGACAACACGACGCTTGCGGGGAGACGGGGGTCCCACTGGCCTTCTGCGCGGGTTCAGGGGTTCAGGGGCGGATGCTTGCAAGGCAACTGCACATCCCGATATGGCTGGATGGCGGGTCGAACGAAGGCTACTGCTGCACATGAGCACATGGCTAGCTGGAATCCAGACCCTGCAGAGCTGCACATGCACAGATGCATGGTGCACACCTGAGGTGACAGATAGATAGAGGAGAGAGGCAACCAGGCAACCGTGTCAGGAGGCCGGTTGGCTGGAGGGTAAGCGGTTCGGTCACTAGGATGCTGGGGTGCGAGCATGCCTACGCCAGCCATCGGAGTACCTGCCGTATTGAGTAAACAGCAAGCCATGTAGGCCCCTCCGCTCTACACGCACGTCCCCCAAGGCCGCAAGCAGACCCAAGTGCTGCCCAAGTCATCCGGCGGCTCCAAGACGCGCGCCGGTTGGTATCAGGCGTACATGCGCCAGCCCTTGCATGCTACTTCCCACTGCCCGGCCAGGGAGCGCCCGCTGGCAATGCCGTGTGTGTCCTTGCTGTCATCCCAGCCCCACACGCGTGACAAAAGCCCTTCCAACTGAAGCGGTCAATGCCGTACCGGGACTGCTAACGTACCTTCCCTCAACATAAAGATGAGAAGCGCGCCGACGTCATACCGGCCGCGTGGCCTAATGGATAAGGCATCGCCCTCCGGCACGTACGGAAGTAGGCGGGGATTGTGGGTTCGAGTCCCATCATGGTCGCAAAACGTTTTGCTTTTTGCCGTTTAACGGCTCGCATGCACGGAGGAACGGGCTGGAAGTGTAGTACAAGGGCAAGGTGTACTCATAGGTTGGTTGGAACCCTCGCCAACATTGACTCCTTCAACACGGCCCCCCATACTCGGCGCTGCACACATGTGTTGACATGTGCCTAAGCGTGAAGGCTGGCAAGGTGCGTCGCTGGAATCCGCAGCGAGGACAACATCCTGTATTGCCGGGCCACATGCCCCAAGACCTAGCAGACAACACGACGCTTGCGGGGAGACGGGGGTCCCACTGGCCTTCTGCGCGGGTTCAGGGGTTCAGATGCGGATGCTTGCAAGGCAGCTGCACATCCCGATATGGCTGGATGGCGGGTCGAACGAAGGCCACTGCTGCACATGAGCACATGGCTAGCTGGAATCCAGACCCTGCAGAGCTGCACATGCACAGATGCATGGTGCACACCTGAGATGACAGATAGATAGAGGAGAGAGGCAACCAGGCAACCGTGTCAGGAGGCCGGTTGGCTGGAGGGTAAGCGGTTCGGTCACTAGGATGCTGGGGTGCGAGCATGCCTACGCCAGCCATCGGAGTACCTGCCGTATTGAGTAAACAGCAAGCCATGTAGGCCCCTCCGCTCTACACGCACGTCCCCCAAGGCCGCAAGCAGACCCAAGTGCTGCCCAAGTCATCCGGCGGCTCCAAGACGCGCGCCGGTTGGTATCAGGCGTACATGCGCCAGCCCTTGCATGCTACTTCCCACTGCCCGGCCAGGGAGCGCCCGCTGGCAATGCCGTGCATGTCCTTGCTGTCATCCCAGCCCCACACGCGTGACAAAAGCCCTTCCAACTGAAGCGGTCAATGCCGTACCGGGAGTGCTGACGTACCTTCCCTGCACATAAAGATGAGAAGCGCGCCGACGTCATACCGGCCGCGTGGCCTAATGGATAAGGCATCGCCCTCCGGCACGTACGGAAGTAGGCGGGGATTGTGGGTTCGAGTCCCATCATGGTCGCAAAACGTTTTGCTTTTTGCCGTTTAACGGCTCGCATGCACGGAGGAACGGGCTGGAAGTGTAGTACAAGGGCAAGGTGTACTCATAGGTTGGTTGGAACCCTCGCCAACATCGACTCCTTCAACACGGCCCCCCATACTCAGCGCTGCACACATGTGTTGACATGTGCCTAAGCGTGAAGGCTGGCAAGGTGCGTCGCTGGAATCCGCAGCGAGGACAACATCCTGTATTGCCGGGCCACATGCCCCAAGACCTAGCAGACAACACGACGCTTGCGGGGAGACGGGGGTCCCACTGGCCTTCTGCGCGGGTTCAGGGGTTCAGGGGCGGATGCTTGCAAGGCAACTGCACATCCCGATATGGCTGGATGGCGGGTCGAACGAAGGCTACTGCTGCACATGAGCACATGGCTAGCTGGAATCCAGACCCTGCAGAGCTGCACATGCACAGATGCATGGTGCACACCTGAGGTGACAGATAGATAGAGGAGAGAGGCAACCAGGCAACCGTGTCAGGAGGCCGGTTGGCTGGAGGGTAAGCGGTTCGGTCACTAGGATGCTGGGGTGCGAGCATGCCTACGCCAGCCATCGGAGTACCTGCCGTATTGAGTAAACAGCAAGCCATGTAGGCCCCTCCGCTCTACACGCACGTCCCCCAAGGCCGCAAGCAGACCCAAGTGCTGCCCAAGTCATCCGGCGGCTCCAAGACGCGCGCCGGTTGGTATCAGGCGTACATGCGCCAGCCCTTGCATGCTACTTCCCACTGCCCGGCCAGGGAGCGCCCGCTGGCAATGCCGTGCATGTCCTTGCTGTCATCCCAGCCCCACACGCGTGACAAAAGCCCTTCCAACTGAAGCGGTCAATGCCGTACCGGGAGTGCTGACGTACCTTCCCTGCACATAAAGATGAGAAGCGCGCCGACGTCATACCGGCCGCGTGGCCTAATGGATAAGGCATCGCCCTCCGGCACGTACGGAAGTAGGCGGGGATTGTGGGTTCGAGTCCCATCATGGTTGCAAAACGTTTTGCTTTTTGCCGTTTAACGGCTCGCATGCACGGAGGAACGGGCTGGAAGTGTAGTACAAGGGCAAGGTGTACTCATAGGTTGGTTGGAACCCTCGCCAACATTGACTCCTTCAACACGGCCCCCCATACTCGGCGCTGCACACATGTGTTGACATGTGCCTAAGCGTGAAGGCTGGCAAGGTGCGTCGCTGGAATCCGCAGCGAGGACAACATCCTGTATTGCCGGGCCACATGCCCCAAGACCTAGCAGACAACACGACGCTTGCGGGGAGACGGGGGTCCCACTGGCCTTCTGCGCGGGTTCAGGGGTTCAGATGCGGATGCTTGCAAGGCAGCTGCACATCCCGATATGGCTGGATGGCGGGTCGAACGAAGGCCACTGCTGCACATGAGCACATGGCTAGCTGGAATCCAGACCCTGCAGAGCTGCACATGCACAGATGCATGGTGCACACCTGAGATGACAGATAGATAGAGGAGAGAGGCAACCAGGCAACCGTGTCAGGAGGCCGGTTGGCTGGAGGGTAAGCGGTTCGGTCACTAGGATGCTGGGGTGCGAGCATGCCTACGCCAGCCATCGGAGTACCTGCCGTATTGAGTAAACAGCAAGCCATGTAGGCCCCTCCGCTCTACACGCACGTCCCCCAAGGCCGCAAGCAGACCCAAGTGCTGCCCAAGTCATCCGGCGGCTCCAAGACGCGCGCCGGTTGGTATCAGGCGTACATGCGCCAGCCCTTGCATGCTACTTCCCACTGCCCGGCCAGGGAGCGCCCGCTGGCAATGCCGTGCGTGTCCTTGCTGTCATCCCAGCCCCACACGCGTGACAAAAGCCCTTCCAACTGAAGCGGTCAATGCCGTACCGGGAGTGCTGACGTACCTTCCCTGCACATAAAGATGAGAAGCGCGCCGACGTCATACCGGCCGCGTGGCCTAATGGATAAGGCATCGCCCTCCGGCACGTACGGAAGTAGGCGGGGATTGTGGGTTCGAGTCCCATCATGGTCGCAAAACGTTTTGCTTTTTGCCGTTTAACGGCTCGCATGCACGGAGGAACGGGCTGGAAGTGTAGTACAAGGGCAAGGTGTACTCATAGGTTGGTTGGAACCCTCTCCAACATTGACTCCTTCAACACGGCCCCCCATACTCGGCGCTGCACACATGTGTTGACATGTGCCTAAGCTTGAAGGCTGGCAAGGTGCGTCGCTGGAACCGCAGCGATGACAACATCCTGTATTGCCGGGCCACATGCCCCAAGACCTAGCAGACAACACGACGCTTGCGGGGAGACGGGGGTCTCACTGGCCTTCTGCGCGGGTTCAGGGGTTCAGGGGCGGATGCTTGCAAGGCAACTGCACATCCCGATATGGCTGGATGGCGGGTCGAACGAAGGCTACTGCTGCACATGAGCACATGGCTAGCTGGAATCCAGACCCTGCAGAGCTGCACATGCACAGATGCATGGTGCACACCTGAGATGACAGATAGATAGAGGAGAGAGGCAACCAGGCAACCGTGTCAGGAGGCCGGTTGGCTGGAGGGTAAGCAGTTCGGTCACTAGGATGCTGGGGTGCGAGCATGCCTACGCCAGCCACCGGAGTACCTGCTGTATTGAGTAAACAGCAAGCCATGTAGGCCCCTCCGCTCTACACGCACGTCCTCCAAGGCCGCAAGCAGACCCAAGTGCTGCCCAAGTCATCCGGCGGCTCCAAGACGCGCGCCGGTTGGTATCAGGCGTACATGCGCCAGCCCTTGCATGCTACTTCCCACTGCCCGGCCAGGGAGCGCCCGCTGGCAATGCCGTGCATGTCCTTGCTGTCATCCCAGCCCCACACGCGTGACAAAAGCCCTTCCAACTGAAGCGGTCAATGCCGTACCGGGACTGCTAACGTACCTTCCCTCAACATAAAGATGAGAAGCGCGCCGACGTCATACCGGCCGCGTGGCCTAATGGATAAGGCATCGCCCTCCGGCACGTACGGAAGTAGGCGGGGATTGTGGGTTCGAGTCCCATCATGGTCGCAAAACGTTTTGCTTTTTGCCGTTTAACGGCTCGCATGCACGGAGGAACGGGCTGGAAGTGTAGTACAAGGGCAAGGTGTACTCATAGGTTGGTTGGAACCCTCGCCAACATTGACTCCTTCAACACGGCCCCCCATACTCGGCGCTGCACACATGTGTTGACATGTGCCTAAGCGTGAAGGCTGGCAAGGTGCGTCGCTGGAATCCGCAGCGATGACAACATCCTGTATTGCCGGGCCACATGCCCCAAGACCTAGCAGACAACACGACGCTTGCGGGGAGACGGGGGTCCCACTGGCCTTCTGCGCGGGTTCAGGGGTTCAGGGGCGGATGCTTGCAAGGCAACTGCACATCCCGATATGGCTGGATGGCGGGTCGAACGAAGGCTACTGCTGCACATGAGCACATGGCTAGCTGGAATCCAGACCCTGCAGAGCTGCACATGCACAGATGCATGGTGCACACCTGAGATGACAGATAGATAGAGGAGAGAGGCAACCAGGCAACCGTGTCAGGAGGCCGGTTGGCTGGAGGGTAAGCGGTTCGGTCACTAGGATGCTGGGGTGCGAGCATGCCTACGCCAGCCATCGGAGTACCTGCCGTATTGAGTAAACAGCAAGCCATGTAGGCCCCTCCGCTCTACACGCACGTCCCCCAAGGCCGCAAGCAGACCCAAGTGCTGCCCAAGTCATCCGGCGGCTCCAAGACGCGCGCCGGTTGGTATCAGGCGTACATGCGCCAGCCCTTGCATGCTACTTCCCACTGCCCGGCCAGGGAGCGCCCGCTGGCAATGCCGTGCGTGTCCTTGCTGTCATCCCAGCCCCACACGCGTGACAAAAGCCCTTCCAACTGAAGCGGTCAATGCCGTACCGGGAGTGCTGACGTACCTTCCCTGCACATAAAGATGAGAAGCGCGCCGACGTGACCGTAAATCCCCCCGTAACGAAGTGGAGGGGAGGATTGGAGGACAGTCGGTCGAAATTTTGTCCGTCCGTCTGTTCGGAATTTCATGGCAACCTCCTCATGTCGTACATTCTTATGGTCGTTGTTGATCTAGCCAGAGGTCTCCGGTTCGAGCCAGGTGGCGACCTCTTGGCGACTTCCTGGGCACCCTTGGAGATGATGCCTGGGCCTGTGGGGATGGTGTTCTGAGAGATCTCGAGTACGACAACACACTGTACGGCAGCAAACTGTACGGCACAGTTGCCGTAAATCCCCCCGTAACGAAGTGGAGGGGAGGATTGGAGGACAGTCGGTCGAAATTTTGTCCGTCCGTCTGTTCGGAATTTCATGGCAACCTCCTCATGTCGTACATTCTTATGGTCGTTGTTGATCTAGCCAGAGGTCTCCGGTTCGAGCCAGGTGGCGACCTCTTGGCGACTTCCTGGGCACCCTTGGAGATGATGCCTGGGCCTGTGGGGATGGTGTTCTGAGAGATCTCGAGTACGACAACACACTGTACGGCAGCAAACTGTACGGCACAGTTGCCGTACTGTGTGATAAGACGTCATGTGGTGTACGACATGTACGGCAACTGTACGGCAGTGTACGACAACTGTACGGCAGCGTACGGCAGCTGTCGTACACTTGTACGGCATCTGTACGGCATGTGTTTTGACACGGCCTCCCACCCCCCTCCTCCCCCTCTTCTCCCCTCGTCGCCTACACGTCACCCCAGCCCTCCTTGTCATTCCTGGCACCATCCCCCCCTCGCCACAACAACTGGCAGTACAGTACGGCTTGGGTTTTGACACGGCCTCCCACCCCCCTCCTCCCCCTCTTCTCCCCTCGTCGCCTATACGTCACCCCGACCCTGCCTGTGACTCCTGGCACCATGTCCCCCCTCGCCACAACAACTGGCGGTACAATACGGGTTGGGTTATGACACGGTCTCCGACCCCCCTCCGTACTCCCCACCCCCCGCCCCACCCTTTCACCACCCCGTCATCACTCGTGCTCTTCTGACCAATGCCGCAGCATTACCCTCTCATTGTCTTTTACATCTTTGTTGCCGTTCCGGCAACAACGGAGTGTCGGCGGAGTGGTTGTGCCGTATTGGTACCTAGTGTTTGGCGTAGCCGGCCAGGCACGGCTTGAGCTGGAGCGGCTGGAGAACGGCGTCGCAAACGAGTCCGTCCTGGGGAGAGAGTGGGCATAGGACAATGCGTAGACGCCATAGGACAATGCGTAGACGCAGCGCCATATGACAATACGTAGACGCCGTAGGACAATGCGTAAACGCTAAAGGACAATGCGCACATGCCATATGACGGGGGAGCCGTTTTGGTCGCTATGTCGGCTGCGATACACGCTATGTCGTTACGTATTGCGTATTGTGCGTAGACGATGCATCGTTGCAATGCGTATACGGCCAGGCGCAAGCAATGCGTGAGCGGCGGAGTGGTTGTGCCGTATTGGTACCTAGTGTTTGGCGTAGCCGGCCAGGCACGGCTTGAGCTGGAGCGGCTGGAGAACGGCGTCGCAAACGAGTCCGTCCTGGGGAGAGAGTGGGCATAGGACAATGCGTAGACGCCATAGGACAATGCGTAGACGCAGCGCCATATGACAATACGTAGACGCCGTAGGACAATGCGTAAACGCTAAAGGACAATGGGATTGGGGATGATGCCTGGGCCTGTGGGGATAGTGTTTGGCGTAGCCGGCCAGGCACGGCTTGAGCTGGAGCGGCTGGAGAACGGCGTCGCAAACGAGTCCGTCCTGGGGAGAGAGTGGGCGCAGACCATGGCTCGGCTCGGAATGGACCACGTAATCGCACAGTTGCTATGCGTTTGACGCCCAATCAGACCCGTGGGTCTGTTATGTTACTTCAAAACCAGGTGTTGTCGCCGCTTGTTCGGCCATGACGCTCGTGAACGTTTTCAATTTAACACTGTTCCCTGCTTATTGTTGCAGCTCGCCAGTGTGCGCCTAGCGTTGTTTTGGCCACCAAACCTGCGGGTCTCTTGGATGCAATCAGGTGCTCCCGCTTTAGGGCCATTTTTTCGGCTCGGATGCATTCCATTTTATGGACTAAAAGCCTGTAATCGACAAAGTGCCGATCAGTACTTAAATACCCTGCAGCTGCAAAGTAGTGTTCTGCATTCTTCGCCTGCTGGCCTTGTTTCTGATTGTTTCCAGTATACTTAATGTGAAGGTGGTATTGCCATTTTGTAGTCCCTTCGGAGGTAGTAGATCATTTACCACATTTTCGTCAGCTTAATCTTTGGAAATGAAGCGCTCAGAAGAGGGTGCGCAGGAGGATCTGGGTGCAACGCGGCGACGCGTTGAGAGTAAGCTTTCTTTCTGATGATCTACTCCACTCTGATAGCCTTCTGTTATTGTTTGGAGCAGTGCCTTAATTCTGCTATGGCTCGCCGGTATGAACACACCCCGATGTTAACGTTCAAATGGTTCGCCCGTCCACCACCGCTTGTAATGTTGGAATCGGCATTGGACAACAGGACCAACAGGAGTCGCGGCATCTCGCCCGGGCGGAATAGGGAGCGGTTGGTTGTCTCGTTTGAGGGGCGTGCGAAGAGCGGGTGATCGTGACAACCCTGCAGGTAGGGCGTCGATTCCACCTCCTGCTTTATAGTACAATCACTCCGTTGCCAACAGCGAGATGATCTCGTTGTGATGCGTTCCATTTTTGACATATTGCGGTGAGGTTAGTTCACGTCTACGCCCCCCCCCCCCCTTACTCCCTCTCACATTCCGCATACCTCATCATCATGTTATCACCATCTCTGTTTCTCTTGCCTTTTACCGCTTTTTGTTTCCTGTGCATGGTGCATGTTCGCTGTTGCAGCGTTAAACTTTAAGCCATACTCCTCATCCCCTCAAATCGCCCCCACTCTGTAATTCCGTCCTGTTTTACAGATGTTTCAGCCTCATTCGAGCATGCGCCGCCGCCTTGTGCTGGTTGTCGCGGTTGTGACGGCCTGGCTGCTGCTGCGCCTGTGTCGTCGGGCGCAGGTGAGATGCTTACGATGAGTAGACGATTTTGGAACATGTACGGCAGTGGTACCTGTTGGAAAGAGTAGCTCTTTACGTTTGCCAGCGTTTTACCGCATGTTATGTTTTTTCTTTCCACTTCTCTTTACCTTCCCGTCCGAACGCCTTATCGCTGACGCGTCAATGCAATTGGAGTGGAATGTGGCACAGCATTACGCCATGTCTTTGCCACCCTTCTCCATCTTGCACTCCTGACCCTCGCTTCCCAACCCTCTCCCCTTGTCGTTCATTGGAGGTATCCCGACCTCGTGCATTGGTGAGCCATCCTGTCCTGGTTCTGGTACCCGTGCACCAGCACCATCTCGACTTCCTGGACTGGGGGGCGACTGGTTATCTCATTTCAGTGGTGTACGACTAACCAGCGCGGATGGGGCCACTGCGCTGTCGTCAGATGCATTGCGAATGCGTGCTCGGCGCCAGGATCCCATTTTGCGAAATGATGAGCGAACTGCAGATGCTCGCCGGCATGCTGAAGCAAGGGCTGACCCTGTTCGCCGACAGTCGGAGCGGATTGCCAACTCTCGTCAACATTCGGAGGCAAGGGCTAACCCTGATCGTCAGCACAATGAGCAAATAGCCAATACCCGTCGGCATGCAGCAGCCAGGGCACGTGAACGAGTACAGCGGCAGGAGCCGTCAAGCGGCCATGTAGCGCATCGCAGCCAAGGCCGTGGGTCGCTCACAGACTCGCTTTGCCGTCTTCTGCAGCTGCCAATGTTGCACGACGGTGCTCCCGTTCATTTGCCGGACTTCATACCGGCTCCACAAGACGCCCGTGTCCAGGACCAGCCTGGCGGTCAGCTGTCGGCGGAGTATCAGGTGCCGTACGATGTTCAGCTGCGAGAAGCGGCATGCATGTCAATGGAGGTTGCCAAACGTATGCCGTTGCGGGTTTGCGCCGTCTGCAGCGAGCAGTGCTCGGTGAGCGGCTCGTGCCTCTGCACTTGGGATGATATCCCCAACGTGGACATTCTTCGTGCGGACATCCCCCCGACCGCGGTGGTTACCAGAATGGGGCACACGCTGGCTTGGCGTCGGCTGGCACGCGCTGTGGATGGAGATGCGCCAGCCGCACCTTCTCCGGTGCTTCCTGCTGGGTACCGCTCTGCATCCAGTGGCCGCCAGTCGGGGCGCCCTCACAGTGAAGGCCGTGCCGCGGATGTTACTAACCTCGTTGATGCAAATGCAGCAGGGGGGTCCGATGGTGATGTGGAGGAGCAGACGGGGCCATCAGAGGAGGCGGATCTTCCCGAGGAGCTGAGGCCAAGAGCGCCGCGGCACCACACGCGGCCTTGTGCAGAGGATCCGACATGCGTGGAGGTGCCATTCTGCATGCGCATGGAGCGACATCCTCCCAATCGGACCGTTACGGTTGATGACGCGGGCGAGGAGCTCATAACGGTGTGCTCGGAGTGTTGGAAGGCGCTGGAAAGTAAGTGTTGCTTTAGCCTAGTCATTATTGTGCTCGCTAACTGTAGTCTGTTCGATTGCTTTACCATGCACGCCAGAATATCCGTTGCTTGAAATCTGCGGGACTATTATCCGTCGTGGCTCTCGCTAGCTGTTGGCAGTGTCCTGCTTAGGGTCGTACCGTTGAATTCCACCCTAATTTGCAATCGTCGCCCAACAAAGCTGCTGTCGTTCTCCTGGTTGTTCCGCCACCCTCACACCTCATTTTCCGTACCGTAATTACTGCTGTCGTCTTGCTCGCTGGCATTTAATGTTATGCGTTCCTTTTTTCCTCCCTCTTGCCTTGCAGGGCGAAAGGTACCTGACGCATCACTTGCCCGTATCGACCCGGGAGACGTTCCTGCCATGAACCATCTTGGGGATCGGCTCCCAACGCCAACGTTCTTGGAGGGCCAGCTGCTGGGACGAGGTCGTGTATCACAGCAGCTGATGGTGCTTTACCAGCCAAACCGCCCGCCGGACGTCTGCCCTGTTGTTGTACGGGCACACGGCGTTGCCGTCCTGAACCCGGATCCCGAGTACCTCCGCGCCATGCTGCCCATGCGAGCGGAAGCCTTAGCGAATTCCATCACGGTCCTCTGCATCGATGTGGTGCGAGACCGAGCTGAGCTGGAACGGCTCGTGCGTAGTGCCAAAGCGCTGCAGGTTCGGGGTTGGGTGATGGTTGCCTGGGTTCGGTATCTGGAGCACAACGACGCCAACATCGTCATCGACCAGGACGCGTTGCAGCAGTACGCAGAGATGGGGATGGAACCGAGGGTCCCTGATGCCTTGGTGGCAGCGGCAACAGCCCCAGCGGATCCCGAGGTGGCGCGTGTGCTGCGAGATACATTTTTCCATGACCGTACCGGCGCTGCAGCAGTGCGGCAACAGCCAGAACACGAGCTCGGTGCCCGTAACAATGAAGCGGTGCAAGCACTTCCTGCTGGCGGTGCTGGACCCAATTGGACCGCTGGTGTTAGAGCGGTGCGGGCACAGCCGCAGCGTGAACCCACGGCAGGCCGCGGCGGAGATGTGCTGCGGACGTCTCCCACTGGTGGTTCCGGATCCGAGATCCAGACCCTAGCGGACGCCCAGCCACCGGTCTCACGCGCTGCAGCACGGTACTGGGCGTACGACTTCACGTCGCTGGATTCGCTGAAGCAGAGTGTGCTGGCGCATTACCATCAGCTCGGCTGCGAGCCAACGCAGAGCTGGCTTGTCATGCCCCTCCTTGCTGATGCTCTGCTTGATTCAGCAACGGCGTGTGCCGCCTTCCCGTTCGAGCGACCGTGTGGTTGGTCCGAGCTAGTGGCACGCCTACGGGCGGGGTGCCTGACGTGCGGGTACACCGCTGCCTGCATCCGTCTTGATGGCACCTGGCACGCCCCGGCACGTCTGCAGGAGCGCGTCATCAACGACGCCCTGGACGTGGCGGTGGCTGGCATTATACCGGCCATCTCTAACGAGCTTTGCAGCCGCGGTGTATGGCTGGACATCTCGGCGGCGTTGCGGGCAACGGAGGCAGTCCAGCTAGGAGGTAAGAAACAATGCGGATCTCATTACGGCATCATTAACGGTGGTGTATGCCGCCGTTTCTCACGTGTTTCTATGCGTGACACAGGAAACATCAGTTCGTTCTCCCCTTTTCTTGCAGGCACGCATGCTGGAGCTGTTGGGGACGACAGTGAGCCAGACAGGCCTGGATCTCCTTCCCGCCAAGGTCAGTAACGAAGACACCTACCGTGTTGCTATATGTTTTTTCTTGCTCGAGCACTTGGCATGATGTGTGGACCCGACATGAAACTAGCTATTGTCCGATATCATGGGGCATGCGGCATATCGTGTACGTTGGTCGGCACCTGGCCAGTCGAACAATGGTCATTTTGCCGTCGTTCAAAGGTCGTTCAAAAGTCGTTTAAAGGTCGTTCAAAGGTCGTATCGCTATTGTTAAAAGGTCGTTTCGCTGTCGTTCAAAGGCCGTTGTCCGCCTACGCAAAGAATAAAACGTGACACCATACACGCATTGTACAGGTTAGGTAACACCACAACCGTGTACGCATTGTAGCATGTATGAAGGTCGCTTAGTGAAAGGCGTCCTCTCCCCACCTTGCCGTAGATGCATTGCCTGTGCCTGGCCGTATACGCATTGCAAACGGTGCACCATCTATGCACAATACGCAATACGTAACGACATAGCCGTGTAGCACAGTCAACATAGCGACCAAAACGGTTCCCTCGTTTAGGTTTAGGTTTATGGTGTTTACACATTGTCGTTTGCGCGTTATCATTTACGTTTTATTAATGTCGCTCAGTGAAAGGCGTCCTCCCCCGTATAGCCATGTACGCATTTGTCCTATGGCGTTTACACATTGTCCTATGGCGTGTACATATTGTCCTATGGCGTTTATGGCGTACATGCCGCTACGAATACGTGCATACGAAAATCAGCTATAACACTGTACACATCGTCACACGTATGCGTGTATGTATTATTATAATAAGTGGACGCAGTATAGTACGTGGACGCATTATTATTGTACATGGACGCATTGTTGTATGTATAATTGTACGCATCGTTCCTGTAGTCGTACGCGTTGTTATACACATTATGAAACGGGTTGTTGCCATGTTCTACGCATTGTCGACCTACGCATTGCTGACCTGCGCATTGTTGCCCTACGCATTGTTGCCCTACGCATTATCGACCTACGCATTGTTGACCTACGCATTGCTGACCTGCGCATTGTCGACCTACGCATTGTTGCCCTACGCATTGTCGCCCTACGCATTGTTGCCATACGCATTGTCGACCTACGCATTGTTGCCCTACGCATTGTTGCATTACGCGATGTCGACCTACGCAATGTCGACCTACGCATTGTTGCCCTACGCATTGTTGCCCTACGCATTGTTGCCCTACGCATTGTCGACCTACGCATTGTTGCCCTACGCATTGTTGCCCTACGCATTGTTGCCATACGCATTGTCGTCCTACGCATTGTTGCCCTACGCATTGTTGCCCTACGCATTGTCGACCTACGCAATGTCGACCTACGCATTGTTGCCCTACGCATTGTTGACCTACGCATTGTTGCCCTACGCATTGTCGCCCTACGCATTGTCGCCCTACGCATTGTTGCCCTACGCAATGTTGCCCTACGCATTGTCGACCTACGCATTGTTGCCCTACGCATTGTTGCCCTACGCATTGTTGCCCTACGCAATGTCGCCCTACGCAATGTCGACCTACGCATTGTTGCCCTACGCATTGTTGCCCTACGCATTGTCGACCTACGCATTGTTGCCCTACGCATTGTTGCCCTACGCATTGTCGACCTACGCAATGTCGACCTACGCATTGTTGCCCTACGCATTGTTGACCTACGCATTGTTGCCCTACGCATTGTCGACCTACGCATTGTTGCCCTACGCATTGTCGCCCTACGCATTGTTGCCCTACGCATTGTCGCCCTACGCATTGTTGCCCTACGCATTGTTGCCCTACGCAATGTTGCCCTACGCAATGTTGCCCTACGCATTGTCGACCTACGCATTGTTGCCCTACGCATTGTTGCCCTACGTATTGTTGCCCTACGCATTGTTGCCCTACGCATTGTTACCCTACGCATTGTAAGCATTGTTCTACGGATTGTTCTGTCCGCTTCCAAATGTGTCCTTCCCCCACTTGGCCGTATACATACACACAGTATAGTGTACGCAAAAAATAAAAGAACGGTTTACCATATACATGTTAACAACATAGCCGTACACGCCGTGTTTCATGTACAACATTGTGCATGGTACATGATCTCTTCTCTCAACCTAATTATACACGTCCACGTATCGTACAGATTCCCTCTTTACATGTCATTACTTGTGCCCTGTTTTGATGCTCTTATTATTGTACTTATGCACTTTGAGACACGTCGTGTTCCTTTATAACGGGCGTGTCATGCTCCGCAGATGACGGTTTGGACGAACTGGAGCTCGTTATGCCGCAGGCGGGCTGTGCGCCGCCCTCAGCTGGCAACGAGTTCGGAGACGCTGCGGACGAGCTGCGGTCGCTCCTTGACGGCCATGGCGGCCGCTTGGTGCACAGCTCCGGCGGCCCTGGGACCGAGATGATAGATGAGCGGTGCCGGGGTATCCTGAACGTCTGCTTTCCATCCAGCTTCCCTTACCAGCTGTCAGGAGAACGGCCGCTGGGAATGTCGGTGGCGACCTTCTTTTCGCACCTCATCCGCCGCGTCCCACGAGCCCAGTTTCGTGGCAACCTGCACCTGGTCGCTCGCATGTACGACATCCTCGTCAAACATGAGACAGCCGTTCAGCTGGGTGTCACCATGAAGGTGACGGCGGGCCTCGTCGGGCCAGCCTCACGCATCCCCCGTGATGTAGCCCGTGCAATGGGGGACATCCTGTCGCTGCCGTACCGTGATCCACAGCGGCGAGCCTTCCTGGCGCAGCAGTCGCCGTTGGTACGAGCACTTGTCGAGGGAGCCCGTGTGACGAGCAAGCACGTCGACATGACGGACTCGTTCTACGCCAGCAAGCAGGCGCAGATGCGGGCCGTCGCGCTGGCGATTGGATGGGCGCCGCTCTTCTTCAACGTCAACCCTTCCGACATGCACTCTGCCGCCGTGGCCGTCGCATCGGGAGAAGTGGTGGAGTTCGGCACGGACGGTAGGCCGCAACAACTGCCATCCGTGGTCGAGAAGTGGCGGCGTGTGCGAGACGATTCCTACGCCTGCCAGGCCTTGCTGGCCGTCACCCTGGACGTACTGGTGGAGCGCATGTTTGGCTTCAAGCGAGGCGACAAGGAGCAGTCCAACCCCGACTGCTTCTGCGGCACAACATTTGCGGTGGCCGCCAAAGTCGAGCAGAGCGGGCGCTATGCGCTTCACTTCCATGGTGTAGCGCACGTGGCGGCTTTCGCAACGGAGAGGTTGCAGCAGCTATTTGCTGGTCCCAACTGCCAAGTCCTGGCGCTTGCGTACGCACTAGTGGACATGTGGTACCCGTCCCCGTACTATGACCCAATGACGGGCGACGAGCATCTCGTGATGGGGATAACCATCAGTTACCTCCCCACATAACAACTGCACTCCTGGTTAGGTTTTCCTGTCGTTGGACTTTCGTACGTCTTCTGTTAACACTCCCCTACAACTTTTTAATACGCATATTATACGCATGAATATCCCTTTATGTAACATATGCCGACATGCCTATATACAGGTTGGCCGGCAACAGCACGTTCATCTCGTCCTACGAGTGCACGTACCTCCCGTGCGCCGCCTTCGCTGCCGCGGCATCCCAAGAGGCCGCTGACGACCAGGACGCTGTGGCCGTTGACATCGTAGATGGCGACGTTGAAGGTGGCACTGTCGCAGTCACGAACGCGGTTTTAAATTACAAACTGCGTGGGGCCGACCTGGACGGCCCGGACTGCAGCCCCTACGTTGTCACTATGCACTACCAGCTGGGCACGATCAGAGCGGCGGATCATCCTCGAGCGGACGTCCTGCAGGCCGCCACATCCACGGGACAACCCGGGCGCCGCAGAACTAGACAGGATGATCCCGCCACAACCACGTCACCACCGCAACGACGGGGTCGTCGTCGCCTGGCCGGCCAAGGTGATACGGGCGACGCCCGACAAGGCCCTCAGCAGCACGCCGCCGTACAGGAGGAGCCAGACGCCGGTTTGACAGCAATGCAGGAGGGGCCCAACGGTGGACCTGCCGGACAAGTGCTCCTAATGCCGCAGCATCCCCAGTACTTCACGCACGTCCTCCGCCGACACCCACGGCCAAGATTCATCATCTTTGGCGGGTCGCTTCCGAGGAAGCCAACGCAGGACAGCAGCGATGCCGTGAAAGATCGCTACTACGCGTTCGTTCTTGGGAACTTCAAGTCGTGGCGGGATTCACCTGTGCCGCCAGGCATGTCCCTCCAGGACGCGTATGTGGCATGGCGGACGGACCTCCAGCATACCGCTCCCCAGTATCTTCGCTGTGTCGACGTCGTCCTAGACAACATTGAGGAGGAGCACGCGGGACGAGACCGTAGAGCTGAGGAGCGCAACCGGCAACGCCGTGAGCAGCGAGCGACGGCGGCACAAGACCCGTATGACAGCGACCTTGTTACGGATACTGACGATGAGGACAACGGGCAACTCGCCGAGCACCCAGAGACTCACGAGACCGCCGCCGGGGACGACGCCACTCCGTATCGCTTCGAACCTGGGATTGCCCCGCCAACGGCCGGTTTCGACCTTAATGCCATCCCAGTCGAAGACCTTTTCGACCGAAGCATTGGCTCTGGTGCGTACGCGTACGGCGCCGCCGCCAAGTGCCGGCCGCCCCAGCTTCCCGACGGACATGGAGCCGGCGACCAGTCCTTTGTACGACGCGCCAACGATGACGACCGCAGCCGCCTCGTGACGGCACGCCAGCGCCTCACCCACTACGTTGCCGGTCTCGGAAGCCAACTCGCTCCACCTGCCACCGTCGCAAATGCCAACTTGCGGTTGGAGCGACCTCCCGGCAGGCCGGTGTTTGCAGTGGTCGTCAACCCTGGGTTGCAGGAAACACCGATCCGACCTGGGGTACCGCCGCCGTACATCAAGTTGGCGACTCCGCCCTCCATCGACGACACCATACAGCTATTCACGCTTTCCGCTGAACAAGCTGTCTCCTTCATGCTCATGGCGCGCTACTTTGACCGCCGCAACACCGCCAACCCGGGACCGCCGCCAAGACTTCTCGTGCTGGGCGGGCCAGGAACCGGCAAGTCCCAGTTCGTGCACGCACTGCTCTGGTACACGTTCCAGCACGGGCAACCCGAGTGGGTGGCCACGTCGGCGTACACCTGGACGGCCGCGTCGCTGTTTAACACACCTGTACATCGCAGCCTCTCCACGCACAGCATGTTCGGCATAACGACCAACCCCAAGGACTCGCTCAAGCCCGGTGCAGAAGCTAACCTGCAGGTCGCTCGCAACATCGGTGATGGGGCCATCGTAATTGATGAAGTGAGCCTCACCAGCCTTACTCATCTCGGAGCCATCAGCCGTTCTTGCAGCAAGCGTCTCCGCCCTCCACGCCACCTGCAACCCGGCTCTCCGGCTGCCTCCATCTTTGCGGGACGCCCTGTCGTCCTTGTTGGCGACCCTTGCCAGCACGAGCAACCTGGCGGGCCGCCCGCCTACAAGTACGCTGCAGAGCTGGAGAAGAACGCCGACTTCAAACCATCGGCGCCGAACGTCCGTCCACCACGAGGCAACAACGAGGCTGACGACCACCACGACGGCGATGATGAAAATGCGGATGACGACCATGGTGGTGGCCGTAACGCCCGTGCTAACGCAGGTACCAATCACGACGAAGACGCCCCAACCAACCGCCGGCAACCACGTCGACCAGCACCGCAGACCTGGGATAACCTGCATGGCGGCTTCACCGACTACCGTGCCCTTGCCGACGTCCTCTTCCTCGACAAGCAGCAACGTCAGACGGACACCCCTGACGGCAAGAAGCTCACGGACTACTCCCAGTTCTTCAACGGCACGCGCACACCACAACGCAGCGATATCGAGCAGCTTGTACGAAATCTGAACGCGAGGGCGATCGATGACTTGGCCGACCTTGCTGAGCACAACCCGCGAGTGGTCCTGCAACGAAACGAGCCGCGGCACGTGCTCAACATGCTGCTCATTCAGCATCGCGCGCAACGCCTGGGGAAGCGTCTCACGGTTTGGAATGCGGACCATGTGCCCGTCAACCCTCGTGGACGCGGCCGTCAGCCTGCTCTGACGGAGGTTGAGAAGACGGTGGCAATGCGTGTGAAGGACGCCCGGTTTGAGCACACCACGGCGGACACATGGTACTTCGATGGCGCCCTTTTCGTCCTGCTTGACAACGACTCGCCGGACGCCGGTGCCTGCCACAACAACCTCGTGCAAACGTGCGGCCTCATCACAGACCGGCGAGAGCCTCCGGACACAGGTGAAGGCCCGTATCGGCGTCTGCAGTACCCGCCGGAAGGGGTTCTTGTCAAGCCCGTCCGTGGACACCAACCTACCGCAATCCTCGACGGCTTAGGCGACCTCGCCGACAGCGGTGCTTCCTTTGCGGTGACACCACGGGCTTCACCGGAGGCGTCTGTCCTCATGCCAGCCGCGGGCACAGGCACTATCGCCAAGCGGATAAAACGCATCAACGTCCCGCTTGGCGACGCCTACGCTGTTACGGACTTCTTCGTGCAAGGCGGGTCCTTCGGCTCCGACTGCTGGGTCATTGACCTCGCGGTGCCCCCGACGGGTGGGATCAAGAGGGCCACCCTGTTTGTGCTCCTGACGCGGTTCAGGGACTTCTCATCCATTCGCCTCCTGCGGAAGCTCTACAACAACCCGGTTGAGTTCCGACGGGTGGTCAATGCGTTCATGGCCGCCACCAAGCTCTCGGACGACCTCGCGGCCGAGCTCCGCATACGAACCGCACAGGCGGCCGCCACCAAGCAGCGCTATGCCGCCGAGTTCCGACACGCACAAGAGCTGGTAGATGCCCGGTCCACACCGCCAAGCCCAGGGGGACCCCATGGCGACACCAACACCAACGCCGCCTGACGAAACAATGACCAGCAATCAACTAATGAATCGCATCATGATTGAGCATAGTTGTTAGACATGCATCAACAACATTTTGCATGCATGCAACTCAACGGATGACCGCCGCTGCACGGCGCTAACTGCCAGCGTTGCTCGGTTTACCAACCGACAACGACACACTCGCAAGGACTGGTGCACTACTTGTGCACTGTGGGTTCGACTCCCACGCGAGTGCCAAAAAACACGCCACAAGACATAACCGGCATTACGGGGCCACCAAGGGATTTACGGTACCCCCGGCCGCGGCAACGACGCGGCGCTATCATACCGGCCGCGTGGCCTAATGGATAAGGCATCGCCCTCCGGCACGTACGGAAGTAGGCGGGGATTGTGGGTTCGAGTCCCATCGTGGTCGCAAAACGTTTTGCTTTTTGCCGTTTAACGGCTCGCATGCACGGAGGAACGGGCTGGAAGTGTAGTACAAGGGCAAGGTGTACTCATAGGTTGGTTGGAACCCTCTCCAACATTGACTCCTTCAACACGGCCCCCCATACTCGGCGCTGCACACATGTGTTGACATGTGCCTAAGCTTGAAGGCTGGCAAGGTGCGTCGCTGGAACCGCAGCGATGACAACATCCTGTATTGCCGGGCCACATGCCCCAAGACCTAGCAGACAACACGACGCTTGCGGGGAGACGGGGGTCTCACTGGCCTTCTGCGCGGGTTCAGGGGTTCAGGGGCGGATGCTTGCAAGGCAACTGCACATCCCGATATGGCTGGATGGCGGGTCGAACGAAGGCTACTGCTGCACATGAGCACATGGCTAGCTGGAATCCAGACCCTGCAGAGCTGCACATGCACAGATGCATGGTGCACACCTGAGATGACAGATAGATAGAGGAGAGAGGCAACCAGGCAACCGTGTCAGGAGGCCGGTTGGCTGGAGGGTAAGCAGTTCGGTCACTAGGATGCTGGGGTGCGAGCATGCCTACGCCAGCCACCGGAGTACCTGCTGTATTGAGTAAACAGCAAGCCATGTAGGCCCCTCCGCTCTACACGCACGTCCTCCAAGGCCGCAAGCAGACCCAAGTGCTGCCCAAGTCATCCGGCGGCTCCAAGACGCGCGCCGGTTGGTATCAGGCGTACATGCGCCAGCCCTTGCATGCTACTTCCCACTGCCCGGCCAGAGAGCGCCCGCTGGCAATGCCGTGCGTGTCCTTGCTGTCATCCCAGCCCCACACGCGTGACAAATGCCCTTCCAACTGAAGCGGTCAATGCCGTACCGGGAGTGCTGACGTACCTTCCCTGCACATAAAGATGAGAAGCGCGCCGACGTCATACCGGCCGCGTGGCCTAATGGATAAGGCATCGCCCTCCGGCACGTACGGAAGTAGGCGGGGATTGTGGGTTCGAGTCCCATCGTGGTCGCAAAACGTTTTGCTTTTTGCCGTTTAACGGCTCGCATGCACGGAGGAACGGGCTGGAAGTGTAGTACAAGGGCAAGGTGTACTCATAGGTTGGTTGGAACCCTCTCCAACATCGACTCCTTCAACACGGCCCCCCATACTCAGCGCTGCACACATGTGTTGACATGTGCCTAAGCTTGAAGGCTGGCAAGGTGCGTCGCTGGAACCGCAGCGATGACAACATCCTGTATTGCCGGGCCACATGCCCCAAGACCTAGCAGACAACACGACGCTTGCGGGGAGACGGGGGTCTCACTGGCCTTCTGCGCGGGTTCAGGGGTTCAGGGGCGGATGCTTGCAAGGCAGCTGCACATCCCGATATGGCTGGATGGCGGGTCGAACGAAGGCTACTGCTGCACATGAGCACATGGCTAGCTGGAATCCAGACCCTGCAGAGCTGCACATGCACAGATGCATGGTGCACACCTGAGATGACAGATAGATAGAGGAGAGAGGCAACCAGGCAACCGTGTCAGGAGGCCGGTTGGCTGGAGGGTAAGCAGTTCGGTCACTAGGATGCTGGGGTGCGAGCATGCCTACGCCAGCCACCGGAGTACCTGCCGTATTGAGTAAACAGCAAGCCATGTAGGCCCCTCCGCTCTACACGCACGTCCTCCAAGGCCGCAAGCAGACCCAAGTGCTGCCCAAGTCATCCGGCGGCTCCAAGACGCGCGCCGGTTGGTATCAGGCGTACATGCGCCAGCCCTTGCATGCTACTTCCCACTGCCCGGCCAGGGAGCGCCCGCTGGCAATGCCGTGCGTGTCCTTGCTGTCATCCCAGCCCCACACGCGTGACAAAAGCCCTTCCAACTGAAGCGGTCAATGCCGTACCGGGAGTGCTGACGTACCTTCCCTGCACATAAAGATGAGAAGCGCGCCGACGTCATACCGGCCGCGTGGCCTAATGGATAAGGCATCGCCCTCCGGCACGTACGGAAGTAGGCGGGGATTGTGGGTTCGAGTCCCATCGTGGTCGCAAAACGTTTTGCTTTCTGCCGTTTAACGGCTCGCATGCACGGAGGAACAGGCTGGAAGTGTAGTACAAGGGCAAGGTGTACTCATAGGTTGGTTGGAACCCTCGCCAACATCGACTCCTTCAACACGGCCCCCCATACTCGGCGCTGCACACATGTGTTGACATGTGCCTAAGCGTGAAGGCTGGCAAGGTGCGTCGCTGGAATCCGCAGCGATGACAACATCCTGTATTGCCGGGCCACATGCCCCAAGACCTAGCAGACAACACGACGCTTGCGGGGAGACGGGGGTCCCACTGGCCTTCTGCGCGGGTTCAGGGGTTCAGGGGCGGATGCTTGCAAGGCAGCTGCACATCCCGATATGGCTGGATGGCGGGTCGAACGAAGGCTACTGCTGCACATGAGCACATGGCTAGCTGGAATCCAGACCCTGCAGAGCTGCACATGCACAGATGCATGGTGCACACCTGAGATGACAGATAGATAGAGGAGAGAGGCAACCAGGCAACCGTGTCAGGAGGCCGGTTGGCTGGAGGGTAAGCAGTTCGGTCACTAGGATGCTGGGGTGCGAGCATGCCTACGCCAGCCACCGGAGTACCTGCCGTATTGAGTAAACAGCAAGCCATGTAGGCCCCTCCGCTCTACACGCACGTCCTCCAAGGCCGCAAGCAGACCCAAGTGCTGCCCAAGTCATCCGGCGGCTCCAAGACGCGCGCCGGTTGGTATCAGGCGTACATGCGCCAGCCCTTGCATGCTACTTCCCACTGCCCGGCCAGGGAGCGCCCGCTGGCAATGCCGTGCGTGTCCTTGCTGTCATCCCAGCCCCACACGCGTGACAAAAGCCCTTCCAACTGAAGCGGTCAATGCCGTACCGGGAGTGCTGACGTACCTTCCCTGCACATAAAGATGAGAAGCGCGCCGACGTCATACCGGCCGCGTGGCCTAATGGATAAGGCATCGCCCTCCGGCACGTACGGAAGTAGGCGGGGATTGTGGGTTCGAGTCCCATCGTGGTCGCAAAACGTTTTGCTTTTTGCCGTTTAACGGCTCGCATGCACGGAGGAACAGGCTGGAAGTGTAGTACAAGGGCAAGGTGTACTCATAGGTTGGTTGGAACCCTCTCCAACATCGACTCCTTCAACACGGCCCCCCATACTCGGCGCTGCACACATGTGTTGACATGTGCCTAAGCTTGAAGGCTGGCAAGGTGCGTCGCTGGAACCGCAGCGATGACAACATCCTGTATTGCCGGGCCACATGCCCCAAGACCTAGCAGACAACACGACGCTTGCGGGGAGACGGGGGTCCCACTGGCCTTCTGCGCGGGTTCAGGGGTTCAGGGGCGGATGCTTGCAAGGCAGCTGCACATCCCGATATGGCTGGATGGCGGGTCGAACGAAGGCTACTGCTGCACATGAGCACATGGCTAGCTGGAATCCAGACCCTGCAGAGCTGCACATGCACAGATGCATGGTGCACACCTGAGATGACAGATAGATAGAGGAGAGAGGCAACCAGGCAACCGTGTCAGGAGGCCGGTTGGCTGGAGGGTAAGCAGTTCGGTCACTAGGATGCTGGGGTGCGAGCATGCCTACGCCAGCCACCGGAGTACCTGCCGTATTGAGTAAACAGCAAGCCATGTAGGCCCCTCCGCTCTACACGCACGTCCTCCAAGGCCGCAAGCAGACCCAAGTGCTGCCCAAGTCATCCGGCGGCTCCAAGACGCGCGCCGGTTGGTATCAGGCGTACATGCGCCAGCCCTTGCATGCTACTTCCCACTGCCCGGCCAGGGAGCGCCCGCTGGCAATGCCGTGCGTGTCCTTGCTGTCATCCCAGCCCCACACGCGTGACAAAAGCCCTTCCAACTGAAGCGGTCAATGCCGTACCGGGAGTGCTGACGTACCTTCCCTGCACATAAAGATGAGAAGCGCGCCGACGTCATACCGGCCGCGTGGCCTAATGGATAAGGCATCGCCCTCCGGCACGTACGGAAGTAGGCGGGGATTGTGGGTTCGAGTCCCATCGTGGTCGCAAAACATTTTGCTTTTTGCCGTTTAACGGCTCGCATGCACGGAGGAACGGGCTGGAAGTGTAGTACAAGGGCAAGGTGTACTCATAGGTTGGTTGGAACCCTCTCCAACATTGACTCCTTCAACACGGCCCCCCATACTCGGCGCTGCACACATGTGTTGACATGTGCCTAAGCTTGAAGGCTGGCAAGGTGCGTCGCTGGAACCGCAGCGATGACAACATCCTGTATTGCCGGGCCACATGCCCCAAGACCTAGCAGACAACACGACGCTTGCGGGGAGACGGGGGTCCCACTGGCCTTCTGCGCGGGTTCAGGGGTTCAGGGGCGGATGCTTGCAAGGCAGCTGCACATCCCGATATGGCTGGATGGCGGGTCGAACGAAGGCTACTGCTGCACATGAGCACATGGCTAGCTGGAATCCAGACCCTGCAGAGCTGCACATGCACAGATGCATGGTGCACACCTGAGATGACAGATAGATAGAGGAGAGAGGCAACCAGGCAACCGTGTCAGGAGGCCGGTTGGCTGGAGGGTAAGCAGTTCGGTCACTAGGATGCTGGGGTGCGAGCATGCCTACGCCAGCCACCGGAGTACCTGCCGTATTGAGTAAACAGCAAGCCATGTAGGCCCCTCCGCTCTACACGCACGTCCTCCAAGGCCGCAAGCAGACCCAAGTGCTGCCCAAGTCATCCGGCGGCTCCAAGACGCGCGCCGGTTGGTATCAGGCGTACATGCGCCAGCCCTTGCATGCTACTTCCCACTGCCCGGCCAGGGAGCGCCCGCTGGCAATGCCGTGCGTGTTCTTGCTGTCATCCCAGCCCCACACGCGTGACAAAAGCCCTTCCAACTGAAGCGGTCAATGCCGTACCGGGAGTGCTGACGTAGCTTCCCTGCACATAAAGATGAGAAGCGCGCCGACGTCTTACCGGCCGCGTGGCCTAATGGATAAGGCATCGCCCTCCGGCACGTACGGAAGTAGGCGGGGATTGTGGGTTCGAGTCCCATCGTGGTCGCAAAACGTTTTGTTTTTTGCCGTTTAACGGCTCGCATGCACGGAGGAACAGGCTGGAAGTGTAGTACAAGGGCAAGGTGTACTCATAGGTTGGTTGGAACCCTCGCCAACATCGACTCCTTCAACACGGCCCCCCATACTCAGCGCTGCACACATGTGTTGACATGTGCCTAAGCTTGAAGGCTGGCAAGGTGCGTCGCTGGAATCCGCAGCGATGACAACATCCTGTATTGCCGGGCCACATGCCCCAAGACCTAGCAGACAACACGACGCTTGCGGGGAGACGGGGGTCCCACTGGCCTTCTGCGCGGGTTCAGGGGTTCAGGGGCGGATGCTTGCAAGGCAGCTGCACATCCCGATATGGCTGGATGGCGGGTCGAACGAAGGCTACTGCTGCACATGAGCACATGGCTAGCTGGAATCCAGACCCTGCAGAGCTGCACATGCACAGATGCATGGTGCACACCTGAGATGACAGATAGATAGAGGAGAGAGGCAACCAGGCAACCGTGTCAGGAGGCCGGTTGGCTGGAGGGTAAGCGGTTCGGTCACTAGGATGCTGGGGTGCGAGCATGCCTACGCCAGCCACCGGAGTACCTGCCGTATTGAGTAAACAGCAAGCCATGTAGGCCCCTCCGCTCTACACGCACGTCCTCCAAGGCCGCAAGCAGACCCAAGTGCTGCCCAAGTCATCCGGCGGCTCCAAGACGCGCGCCGGTTGGTATCAGGCGTACATGCGCCAGCCCTTGCATGCTACTTCCCACTGCCCGGCCAGGGAGCGCCCGCTGGCAATGCCGTGCGTGTCCTTGCTGTCATCCCAGCCCCACACGCGTGACAAAAGCCCTTCCAACTGAAGCGGTCAATGCCGTACCGGGAGTGCTGACGTACCTTCCCTGCACATAAAGATGAGAAGCGCGCCGACGTCATACCGGCCGCGTGGCCTAATGGATAAGGCATCGCCCTCCGGCACGTACGGAAGTAGGCGGGGATTGTGGGTTCGAGTCCCATCGTGGTCGCAAAACGTTTTGCTTTCTGCCGTTTAACGGCTCGCATGCACGGAGGAACAGGCTGGAAGTGTAGTACAAGGGCAAGGTGTACTCATAGGTTGGTTGGAACCCTCGCCAACATCGACTCCTTCAACACGGCCCCCCATACTCAGCGCTGCACACATGTGTTGACATGTGCCTAAGCGTGAAGGCTGGCAAGGTGCGTCGCTGGAATCCGCAGCGATGACAACATCCTGTATTGCCGGGCCACATGCCCCAAGACCTAGCAGACAACACGACGCTTGCGGGGAGACGGGGGTCCCACTGGCCTTCTGCGCGGGTTCAGGGGTTCAGGGGCGGATGCTTGCAAGGCAGCTGCACATCCCGATATGGCTGGATGGCGGGTCGAACGAAGGCTACTGCTGCACATGAGCACATGGCTAGCTGGAATCCAGACCCTGCAGAGCTGCACATGCACAGATGCATGGTGCACACCTGAGATGACAGATAGATAGAGGAGAGAGGCAACCAGGCAACCGTGTCAGGAGGCCGGTTGGCTGGAGGGTAAGCGGTTCGGTCACTAGGATGCTGGGGTGCGAGCATGCCTACGCCAGCCACCGGAGTACCTGCCGTATTGAGTAAACAGCAAGCCATGTAGGCCCCTCCGCTCTACACGCACGTCCTCCAAGGCCGCAAGCAGACCCAAGTGCTGCCCAAGTCATCCGGCGGCTCCAAGACGCGCGCCGGTTGGTATCAGGCGTACATGCGCCAGCCCTTGCATGCTACTTCCCACTGCCCGGCCAGGGAGCGCCCGCTGGCAATGCCGTGCGTGTCCTTGCTGTCATCCCAGCCCCACACGCGTGACAAAAGCCCTTCCAACTGAAGCGGTCAATGCTGTACCGGGAGTGCTGACGTACCTTCCCTGCACATAAAGATGAGAAGCGCGCCGACGTCATACCGGCCGCGTGGCCTAATGGATAAGGCATCGCCCTCCGGCACGTACGGAAGTAGGCGGGGATTGTGGGTTCGAGTCCCATCGTGGTCGCAAAACGTTTTGCTTTCTGCCGTTTAACGGCTCGCATGCACGGAGGAACAGGCTGGAAGTGTAGTACAAGGGCAAGGTGTACTCATAGGTTGGTTGGAACCCTCGCCAACATCGACTCCTTCAACACGGCCCCCCATACTCGGCGCTGCACACATGTGTTGACATGTGCCTAAGCGTGAAGGCTGGCAAGGTGCGTCGCTGGAATCCGCAGCGATGACAACATCCTGTATTGCCGGGCCACATGCCCCAAGACCTAGCAGACAACACGACGCTTGCGGGGAGACGGGGGTCCCACTGGCCTTCTGCGCGGGTTCAGGGGTTCAGGGGCGGATGCTTGCAAGGCAGCTGCACATCCCGATATGGCTGGATGGCGGGTCGAACGAAGGCTACTGCTGCACATGAGCACATGGCTAGCTGGAATCCAGACCCTGCAGAGCTGCACATGCACAGATGCATGGTGCACACCTGAGATGACAGATAGATAGAGGAGAGAGGCAACCAGGCAACCGTGTCAGGAGGCCGGTTGGCTGGAGGGTAAGCAGTTCGGTCACTAGGATGCTGGGGTGCGAGCATGCCTACGCCAGCCACCGGAGTACCTGCCGTATTGAGTAAACAGCAAGCCATGTAGGCCCCTCCGCTCTACACGCACGTCCTCCAAGGCCGCAAGCAGACCCAAGTGCTGCCCAAGTCATCCGGCGGCTCCAAGACGCGCGCCGGTTGGTATCAGGCGTACATGCGCCAGCCCTTGCATGCTACTTCCCACTGCCCGGCCAGGGAGCGCCCGCTGGCAATGCCGTGCGTGTTCTTGCTGTCATCCCAGCCCCACACGCGTGACAAAAGCCCTTCCAACTGAAGCGGTCAATGCCGTACCGGGAGTGCTGACGTAGCTTCCCTGCACATAAAGATGAGAAGCGCGCCGACGTCTTACCGGCCGCGTGGCCTAATGGATAAGGCATCGCCCTCCGGCACGTACGGAAGTAGGCGGGGATTGTGGGTTCGAGTCCCATCGTGGTCGCAAAACGTTTTGTTTTTTGCCGTTTAACGGCTCGCATGCACGGAGGAACAGGCTGGAAGTGTAGTACAAGGGCAAGGTGTACTCATAGGTTGGTTGGAACCCTCGCCAACATCGACTCCTTCAACACGGCCCCCCATACTCAGCGCTGCACACATGTGTTGACATGTGCCTAAGCTTGAAGGCTGGCAAGGTGCGTCGCTGGAATCCGCAGCGATGACAACATCCTGTATTGCCGGGCCACATGCCCCAAGACCTAGCAGACAACACGACGCTTGCGGGGAGACGGGGGTCCCACTGGCCTTCTGCGCGGGTTCAGGGGTTCAGGGGCGGATGCTTGCAAGGCAGCTGCACATCCCGATATGGCTGGATGGCGGGTCGAACGAAGGCTACTGCTGCACATGAGCACATGGCTAGCTGGAATCCAGACCCTGCAGAGCTGCACATGCACAGATGCATGGTGCACACCTGAGATGACAGATAGATAGAGGAGAGAGGCAACCAGGCAACCGTGTCAGGAGGCCGGTTGGCTGGAGGGTAAGCAGTTCGGTCACTAGGATGCTGGGGTGCGAGCATGCCTACGCCAGCCACCGGAGTACCTGCCGTATTGAGTAAACAGCAAGCCATGTAGGCCCCTCCGCTCTACACGCACGTCCTCCAAGGCCGCAAGCAGACCCAAGTGCTGCCCAAGTCATCCGGCGGCTCCAAGACGCGCGCCGGTTGGTATCAGGCGTACATGCGCCAGCCCTTGCATGCTACTTCCCACTGCCCGGCCAGGGAGCGCCCGCTGGCAATGCCGTGCGTGTCCTTGCTGTCATCCCAGCCCCACACGCGTGACAAAAGCCCTTCCAACTGAAGCGGTCAATGCCGTACCGGGAGTGCTGACGTACCTTCCCTGCACATAAAGATGAGAAGCGCGCCGACGTCATACCGGCCGCGTGGCCTAATGGATAAGGCATCGCCCTCCGGCACGTACGGAAGTAGGCGGGGATTGTGGGTTCGAGTCCCATCGTGGTCGCAAAACGTTTTGCTTTCTGCCGTTTAACGGCTCGCATGCACGGAGGAACAGGCTGGAAGTGTAGTACAAGGGCAAGGTGTACTCATAGGTTGGTTGGAACCCTCGCCAACATCGACTCCTTCAACACGGCCCCCCATACTCAGCGCTGCACACATGTGTTGACATGTGCCTAAGCGTGAAGGCTGGCAAGGTGCGTCGCTGGAATCCGCAGCGATGACAACATCCTGTATTGCCGGGCCACATGCCCCAAGACCTAGCAGACAACACGACGCTTGCGGGGAGACGGGGGTCCCACTGGCCTTCTGCGCGGGTTCAGGGGTTCAGGGGCGGATGCTTGCAAGGCAGCTGCACATCCCGATATGGCTGGATGGCGGGTCGAACGAAGGCTACTGCTGCACATGAGCACATGGCTAGCTGGAATCCAGACCCTGCAGAGCTGCACATGCACAGATGCATGGTGCACACCTGAGATGACAGATAGATAGAGGAGAGAGGCAACCAGGCAACCGTGTCAGGAGGCCGGTTGGCTGGAGGGTAAGCAGTTCGGTCACTAGGATGCTGGGGTGCGAGCATGCCTACGCCAGCCACCGGAGTACCTGCCGTATTGAGTAAACAGCAAGCCATGTAGGCCCCTCCGCTCTACACGCACGTCCTCCAAGGCCGCAAGCAGACCCAAGTGCTGCCCAAGTCATCCGGCGGCTCCAAGACGCGCGCCGGTTGGTATCAGGCGTACATGCGCCAGCCCTTGCATGCTACTTCCCACTGCCCGGCCAGGGAGCGCCCGCTGGCAATGCCGTGCGTGTCCTTGCTGTCATCCCAGCCCCACACGCGTGACAAAAGCCCTTCCAACTGAAGCGGTCAATGCTGTACCGGGAGTGCTGACGTACCTTCCCTGCACATAAAGATGAGAAGCGCGCCGACGTCATACCGGCCGCGTGGCCTAATGGATAAGGCATCGCCCTCCGGCACGTACGGAAGTAGGCGGGGATTGTGGGTTCGAGTCCCATCGTGGTCGCAAAACGTTTTGCTTTCTGCCGTTTAACGGCTCGCATGCACGGAGGAACAGGCTGGAAGTGTAGTACAAGGGCAAGGTGTACTCATAGGTTGGTTGGAACCCTCGCCAACATCGACTCCTTCAACACGGCCCCCCATACTCGGCGCTGCACACATGTGTTGACATGTGCCTAAGCGTGAAGGCTGGCAAGGTGCGTCGCTGGAATCCGCAGCGATGACAACATCCTGTATTGCCGGGCCACATGCCCCAAGACCTAGCAGACAACACGACGCTTGCGGGGAGACGGGGGTCCCACTGGCCTTCTGCGCGGGTTCAGGGGTTCAGGGGCGGATGCTTGCAAGGCAGCTGCACATCCCGATATGGCTGGATGGCGGGTCGAACGAAGGCTACTGCTGCACATGAGCACATGGCTAGCTGGAATCCAGACCCTGCAGAGCTGCACATGCACAGATGCATGGTGCACACCTGAGATGACAGATAGATAGAGGAGAGAGGCAACCAGGCAACCGTGTCAGGAGGCCGGTTGGCTGGAGGGTAAGCAGTTCGGTCACTAGGATGCTGGGGTGCGAGCATGCCTACGCCAGCCACCGGAGTACCTGCCGTATTGAGTAAACAGCAAGCCATGTAGGCCCCTCCGCTCTACACGCACGTCCTCCAAGGCCGCAAGCAGACCCAAGTGCTGCCCAAGTCATCCGGCGGCTCCAAGACGCGCGCCGGTTGGTATCAGGCGTACATGCGCCAGCCCTTGCATGCTACTTCCCACTGCCCGGCCAGGGAGCGCCCGCTGGCAATGCCGTGCGTGTCCTTGCTGTCATCCCAGCCCCACACGCGTGACAAAAGCCCTTCCATCTGAAGCGGTCAATGCCGTACCGGGAGTGCTGACGTACCTTCCCTGCACATAAAGATGAGAACTGCGCCGACGTCATACCGGCCGCGTGGCCTAATGGATAAGGCATCGCCCTCCGGCACGTACGGAAGTAGGCGGGGATTGTGGATTCGAGTCCCATCGTGGTCGCAAAACGTTTTGCTTTTTGCCGTTTAACGGCTCGCATGCACGGAGGAACGGGCTGGAAGTGTAGTACAAGGGCAAGGTGTACTCATAGGTTGGTTGGAACCCTCGCCAACATCGACTCCTTCAACACGGCCCCCCATACTCAGCGCTGCACACATGTGTTGACATGTGCCTAAGCTTGAAGGCTGGCAAGGTGCGTCGCTGGAATCCGCAGCGATGACAACATCCTGTATTGCCGGGCCACATGCCCCAAGACCTAGCAGACAACACGACGCTTGCGGGGAGACGGGGGTCCCACTGGCCTTCTGCGCGGGTTCAGGGGTTCAGGGGCGGATGCTTGCAAGGCAGCTGCACATCCCGATATGGCTGGATGGCGGGTCGAACGAAGGCTACTGCTGCACATGAGCACATGGCTAGCTGGAAACCAGACCCTGCAGAGCTGCACATGCACAGATGCATGGTGCATACCTGAGATGACAGATAGATAGAGGAGAGAGGCAACCAGGCAACCGTGTCAGGAGGCCGGTTGGCTGGAGGGTAAGCGGTTCGGTCACTAGGATGCTGGGGTGCGAGCATGCCTACGCCAGCCACCGGAGTACCTGCCGTATTGAGTAAACAGCAAGCCATGTAGGCCCCTCCGCTCTACACGCACGTCCTCCAAGGCCGCAAGCAGACCCAAGTGCTGCCCAAGTCATCCGGCGGCTCCAAGACGCGCGCCGGTTGGTATCAGGCGTACATGCGCCAGCCCTTGCATGCTACTTCCCACTGCCCGGCCAGAGAGCGCCCGCTGGCAATGCCGTGCGTGTCCTTGCTGTCATCCCAGCCCCACACGCGTGACAAAAGCCCTTCCAACTGACGCGGTCAATGCCGTACCGGGACTGCTGACGTACCTTCCCTGCACATAAAGATGAGAAGCGCGCCGACGTCATACCGGCCGCGTGGCCTAATGGATAAGGCATCGCCCTCCGGCACGTACGGAAGTAGGCGGGGATTGTGGGTTCGAGTCCCATCGTGGTCGCAAAACGTTTTGCTTTCTGCCGTTTAACGGCTCGCATGCACGGAGGAACGGGCTGGAAGTGTAGTACAAGGGCAAGGTGTACTCATAGGTTGGTTGGAACCCTCGCCAACATCGACTCCTTCAACACGGCCCCCCATACTCGGCGCTGCACACATGTGTTGACATGTGCCTAAGCGTGAAGGCTGGCAAGGTGCGTCGCTGGAATCCGCAGCGATGACAACATCCTGTATTGCCGGGCCACATGCCCCAAGACCTAGCAGACAACACGACGCTTGCGGGGAGACGGGGGTCCCACTGGCCTTCTGCGCGGGTTCAGGGGTTCAGGGGCGGATGCTTGCAAGGCAGCTGCACATCCCGATATGGCTGGATGGCGGGTCGAACGAAGGCTACTGCTGCACATGAGCACATGGCTAGCTGGAATCCAGACCCTGCAGAGCTGCACATGCACAGATGCATGGTGCACACCTGAGGTGACAGATAGATAGAGGAGAGAGGCAACCAGGCAACCGTGTCAGGAGGCCGGTTGGCTGGAGGGTAAGCGGTTCGGTCACTAGGATGCTGGGGTGCGAGCATGCCTACGCCAGCCACCGGAGTACCTGCCGTATTGAGTAAACAGCAAGCCATGTAGGCCCCTCCGCTCTACACGCACGTCCTCCAAGGCCGCAAGCAGACCCAAGTGCTGCCCAAGTCATCCGGCGGCTCCAAGACGCGCGCCGGTTGGTATCAGGCGTACATGCGCCAGCCCTTGCATGCTACTTCCCACTGCCCGGCCAGAGAGCGCCCGCTGGCAATGCCGTGCGTGTCCTTGCTGTCATCCCAGCCCCACACGCGTGACAAAAGCCCTTCCAACTGAAGCGGTCAATGCTGTACCGGGAGTGCTGACGTACCTTCCCTGCACATAAAGATGAGAAGCGCGCCGACGTCATACCGGCCGCGTGGCCTAATGGATAAGGCATCGCCCTCCGGCACGTACGGAAGTAGGCGGGGATTGTGGGTTCGAGTCCCATCGTGGTCGCAAAACGTTTTGCTTTCTGCCGTTTAACGGCTCGCATGCACGGAGGAACAGGCTGGAAGTGTAGTACAAGGGCAAGGTGTACTCATAGGTTGGTTGGAACCCTCGCCAACATCGACTCCTTCAACACGGCCCCCCATACTCGGCGCTGCACACATGTGTTGACATGTGCCTAAGCGTGAAGGCTGGCAAGGTGCGTCGCTGGAATCCGCAGCGATGACAACATCCTGTATTGCCGGGCCACATGCCCCAAGACCTAGCAGACAACACGACGCTTGCGGGGAGACGGGGGTCCCACTGGCCTTCTGCGCGGGTTCAGGGGTTCAGGGGCGGATGCTTGCAAGGCAGCTGCACATCCCGATATGGCTGGATGGCGGGTCGAACGAAGGCTACTGCTGCACATGAGCACATGGCTAGCTGGAATCCAGACCCTGCAGAGCTGCACATGCACAGATGCATGGTGCACACCTGAGATGACAGATAGATAGAGGAGAGAGGCAACCAGGCAACCGTGTCAGGAGGCCGGTTGGCTGGAGGGTAAGCGGTTCGGTCACTAGGATGCTGGGGTGCGAGCATGCCTACGCCAGCCACCGGAGTACCTGCCGTATTGAGTAAACAGCAAGCCATGTAGGCCCCTCCGCTCTACACGCACGTCCTCCAAGGCCGCAAGCAGACCCAAGTGCTGCCCAAGTCATCCGGCGGCTCCAAGACGCGCGCCGGTTGGTATCAGGCGTACATGCGCCAGCCCTTGCATGCTACTTCCCACTGCCCGGCCAGGGAGCGCCCGCTGGCAATGCCGTGCGTGTCCTTGCTGTCATCCCAGCCCCACACGCGTGACAAAAGCCCTTCCATCTGAAGCGGTCAATGCCGTACCGGGAGTGCTGACGTACCTTCCCTGCACATAAAGATGATAACTGCGCCGACGTCATACCGGCCGCGTGGCCTAATGGATAAGGCATCGCCCTCCGGCACGTACGGAAGTAGGCGGGGATTGTGGATTCGAGTCCCATCGTGGTCGCAAAACGTTTTGCTTTTTGCCGTTTAACGGCTCGCATGCACGGAGGAACGGGCTGGAAGTGTAGTACAAGGGCAAGGTGTACTCATAGGTTGGTTGGAACCCTCGCCAACATCGACTCCTTCAACACGGCCCCCCATACTCGGCGCTGCACACATGTGTTGACATGTGCCTAAGCGTGAAGGCTGGCAAGGTGCGTCGCTGGAATCCGCAGCGATGACAACATCCTGTATTGCCGGGCCACATGCCCCAAGACCTAGCAGACAACACGACGCTTGCGGGGAGACGGGGGTCCCACTGGCCTTCTGCGCGGGTTCAGGGGTTCAGGGGCGGATGCTTGCAAGGCAGCTGCACATCCCGATATGGCTGGATGGCGGGTCGAACGAAGGCTACTGCTGCACATGAGCACATGGCTAGCTGGAAACCAGACCCTGCAGAGCTGCACATGCACAGATGCATGGTGCATACCTGAGATGACAGATAGATAGAGGAGAGAGGCAACCAGGCAACCGTGTCAGGAGGCCGGTTGGCTGGAGGGTAAGCGGTTCGGTCACTAGGATGCTGGGGTGCGAGCATGCCTACGCCAGCCACCGGAGTACCTGCCGTATTGAGTAAACAGCAAGCCATGTAGGCCCCTCCGCTCTACACGCACGTCCTCCAAGGCCGCAAGCAGACCCAAGTGCTGCCCAAGTCATCCGGCGGCTCCAAGACGCGCGCCGGTTGGTATCAGGCGTACATGCGCCAGCCCTTGCATGCTACTTCCCACTGCCCGGCCAGAGAGCGCCCGCTGGCAATGCCGTGCGTGTCCTTGCTGTCATCCCAGCCCCACACGCGTGACAAAAGCCCTTCCAACTGACGCGGTCAATGCCGTACCGGGACTGCTGACGTACCTTCCCTGCACATAAAGATGAGAAGCGCGCCGACGTCATACCGGCCGCGTGGCCTAATGGATAAGGCATCGCCCTCCGGCACGTACGGAAGTAGGCGGGGATTGTGGGTTCGAGTCCCATCGTGGTCGCAAAACGTTTTGCTTTCTGCCGTTTAACGGCTCGCATGCACGGAGGAACAGGCTGGAAGTGTAGTACAAGGGCAAGGTGTACTCATAGGTTGGTTGGAACCCTCGCCAACATCGACTCCTTCAACACGGCCCCCCATACTCGGCGCTGCACACATGTGTTGACATGTGCCTAAGCGTGAAGGCTGGCAAGGTGCGTCGCTGGAATCCGCAGCGATGACAACATCCTGTATTGCCGGGCCACATGCCCCAAGACCTAGCAGACAACACGACGCTTGCGGGGAGACGGGGGTCCCACTGGCCTTCTGCGCGGGTTCAGGGGTTCAGGGGCGGATGCTTGCAAGGCAGCTGCACATCCCGATATGGCTGGATGGCGGGTCGAACGAAGGCTACTGCTGCACATGAGCACATGGCTAGCTGGAATCCAGACCCTGCAGAGCTGCACATGCACAGATGCATGGTGCACACCTGAGATGACAGATAGATAGAGGAGAGAGGCAACCAGGCAACCGTGTCTGGAGGCCGGTTGGCTGGAGGGTAAGCGGTTCGGTCACTAGGATGCTGGGGTGCGAGCATGCCTACGCCAGCCACCGGAGTACCTGCCGTATTGAGTAAACAGCAAGCCATGTAGGCCCCTCCGCTCTACACGCACGTCCTCCAAGGCCGCAAGCAGACCCAAGTGCTGCCCAAGTCATCCTGTCGTGTGCAAGTCGTGTTCCTAGGACCAACCGTCCAACTGTCTTGCCGAAGTTGGAAGAAGAGACGCCTGCGGTGTTTATTGGTTGCTTTACGTATAGCGGTTTATTGGTTATCCGCTTGCTTTGCCAGTGTTTGCGATGCGCTTGCCCGTATCTCGCGATTTGGTCGTTAGTTCGTTGCCTTCCCTGGAGTCGTAGATCTTGGGCCGGCTTGTTTGCTCCCGAGAGCGCCTGGTTCGGCGCTTCTCGGGGCCTCACAGTGCTACACCGCACGGCAACATTTACAGTCCGTAATCGTTGTTAGAGTCCAACGAAAGCCTATTATACTGACCGTGCATAGCGCTACCACCGCTGCGTCGCAATAGCCGGCTTGGCCAGCCCTATCGCGTAGCACCTATCTAGCACACCAGCCTGCTATTCAGTAGCCGTATTAGCGCCGGCAATCGGAGCGTAGGGCCTCAGCCGCCTACTTACTTCGGGCCTCTGCGACGTCGTGGCGCGTCGCACCGCTTACAGTATCGCCTACATCATATAGGGGTTACCGGGCGGCGCCTTTGGCTACCACATCCCGGTGCGGAGTGTCCCTCAGCCACACTTCGCGTCAGCATAAGGCCTCATTCTCAGGCAGCTGACTAATCCCTGGTGCTCCTTGCCGGCACCACCCATTCAACAATTCAAGCATAGGATTGTTGTTTGGTCAACCCGCTCCTTTGCCCCGAGAAGCGCCTTCCAGCCAAGGCAGCATCGACCGTGACATCGCGCGAACTACCTCGCCGCGAGTTCAACGTTATGGCATCCCAAGCCGGTGCTCTTCCTGAAATTGAAGAAGATATTGAGACGCTGCTCGGCCACGACGGTGCCGTCGCTCCGGACCCGACTCCGGCCGATGCAAGGGCTGTTCGTCGCGCTGGCTTCAACGTGGCGCGCAACCTTACCATGGGCGTGCGCCGCCTGGAGGATCTCGCCATGGGCGAGGGAGGAGACCAAGGGCTCGACTACGTGGACGGCGCCGCTGAGGAGCTCCCTCCACAACCTCAGACCGGGTTAGATGGGGAGGGGCAACAGGGGGGAATGGATGATGCGGACTCCTTTAGCTTTGGTCTTCCACCAGCCCAACAGCTAGGGGGGTCTGACGGGCCGCAGCCGCTTGCAGCGGGAGGGACTGATGGGCAGCCGTTAGAGGGGGGCGGGGAGCGCGAGCCCGCTGCCGATGAGAACCCGTCACCTTACGGTGTGCGATCTCTGCTGCTCTGGGGGGGCCGTGGCCACGCCGCCGCGTCCGCCGCCCAACCACCGGCTGCACCGGCCCCTGCGCACGTCAGGGGCGCCGCCGCTGCCGCCGCTGCCCCTGCCGCAGCGGTCGCGCCCAGTGGCGGTGCTCTACCTGCAACGCCCCGCCCAGTGATGGGCGCCCTCTCGGTGTATCAAAACCCTGCCTTCCAGTCCCCTGCGCCCTCCCCCGCCGGCAGTTTCATCACGGCGCGCGGCATGGACTCGCTGCCAGCTACACCGCCGACGGCAAGGCCTGGATCCCCACCACCTCGCAGCCGTGTTGTCCCCACCCGGTCCGGTGGCATAGCCCCCGCTGCGGTGAACAGTCTGCAGGGACTGTTGCGCGGCGACAGCAACGGCCGTGGCATGTACGGGATGTCGCAGCTCAGCCACACCGCAGCGCGCGCTGGTCGCCTGGGCCCTGCACAACGTATCCCCAGTACAACCCCGCCGGTGGAGGAGGCGGCGGCGGCCCCCTATCAGCCGCAGCAGCACTTCACCGCGCCGCCGCCGCTGCCGCAGTCATCGCCGTTGCAGCAGCAGCCACCGCAGCCGAACCCCATGTCGTCGTTGCCTGGCCCGTCTGCCGTTGCTCAACAGCAGCCAGAGTTCGAGTTCGACCCTGCCGGTGGTGTCGATGATGCTGTTGCGACCTGGTTTGGCCTGGGCGACATGGTCGAGCCGCCCATACCGCTGCACGACCTCTGCCTGCTAGCTCGTCGCCTACAGACCGACGGCGCGTTCTTGCAGGCGCACGGCTGGCATGACGGCAAGCTGGTCTCCGCGGAGGCTCTGATCAGCGCCTTAGAGCCGCCGTTGGTCCCAAGGGCGTCCGTGCGCTACGGCCCCGACGACTACAGCACGCAGCAGCTGCTTTGGCACCTGCACGACCTCAACCAACGCAACCGGCAGCGCAGCTCGACAGCCTACGTCACGGCTGACGACCTCATTGCCGACCTGCTGCGGCGCCTCAAGGCCCAGGTCGGCGACGGCCCGCACTGGCTACAGTATGCACATGAGCTGAGGGAGTACCTGCGGGGCAACGGGCGGGGTTCAGTGGCGCCGCCGCCAAGACTGATCTCGTCGCTGGCGGGTGCTGGCACATCGGCGGCGGCCCCTCGGGGCACGCCGCCGGCCGCGGCGGCAGCCACAGGGCAGCCGCCGCTCGTGCCAGTCCGCCTGCAGCCCCCGCGCAAGGAGCCGCCCCCGCAGCCCCACCGCCGCCATCGCCGCCAGCCCCGCCTGCGCCCAACCCTGCAGCCCCCGCCGCGGCAGCTGCAGCTGCAGGGGTTGACGATGAACCGCCGCCCTTGGGCGCCGCTTACGCATCCCACCTTAATGAAGTGGGCAGGCGCCAGCTGCAGCTTACCAAGTTCCGCGACCGCTTCGATGGCAAGGCGAGCGACTACACCAAATATGAGTCGGCGGCGAGGGGCTGGGTGCAGACTGCCCTGGTCAATGCAGTACCGGGCTTGCCATGGCCAGACTTCCGTCAACTGGGCAACCTCATGGCCAACCACACGTTCGTCAACTGCTCGGACCCCAGCATCTGGTACGAACAAAGCTTCCTGGATCTGGAGCGCGACCACTACAACGCCTACAGGCAGCGCGGCGGTGTTAAGGAGCAGTACCGCGGGCAGCGGATTGGCGACTTGGGGGACTTCACCGAATACATCCTGCAGGCCCTGAAGCGGCGGTGTGGTGGCAATCGTGGTGATGCGGAGGACTGGTTCAAGGACTTCGCGTGGCCGCCCGACCCCAGCAAGCCGTGCTTCGGCCAGACCCCGGCCAAGGTCTATGCTGAGTACGTGCACGGCTGCAGCAACCTCCCGCAGTTGGAATACCCGCAGGCTCGTCAAGTGCGCAAGCTGCTGGAGGCCAGCCGCAACCTGCGTGGCTATGACTTCATCCGCACCCGGTACGAGGCGCTGAGTGAGCTGCAGCAGCAGGGCTTGACGCTGGAAAGGCTGCGCGACTGGCTGTCTGACATGGAGTCAGCACGCTCCTCCGAGGGGGGCCTGCAGTTCAGAGCGCCTGCTGCCACCACGGCCACCAGTACACGCCGTGCTGCTGCAGCGTTCCACGCCGCTGCTGCGCCCAGCCCGCCCGATACCAGAGCCGCCTCGGACAGCTTCACACTGCAGATGGCGCAGGACCTCGACGCCGCGCTGGAAACCACTTGCCCTGACGCCGGCATTTGGTTCACCAACCACCTCCGCGGTCCTTGCCCGATCCACGCCTGGTACACGGCCACTCCGCACCTGCTGTGTGACTGCCGCGTCGCCAAGGATCGCTGGAAGTCGAGGGACGCAGCAGGCGCGCTGCGCCGGGGCGATGAAGGCATCCTGCGTGCAGAAGCGGAGCAAGTCCTGCCAACTCAGTTGCGTGCTGACCTGCCATTTGCTAGGCGCCGCCGGCCAGCCTATCAGCCCCCGCCGCCCGATAGGCCGCCTCCACAGCAGCAGCGCGCGCCGCAGCCCTCGCGCCAGTCAGCAGGAGCCAATCTGCAGCACCCCTTGGCCACCAGGGCAGCATCGAACCAGTCACGCTCGCGGGTGGTCCCAGCGCACCACGCCGCTGCCGGCAGCTATGCGGCGCAAGTGCAGGAGCCGCCCCCCTGGCAGGACTTGATCAACGGCCAGCAACTCCTGTACTACCATATCGGCGAGCAGCATCAGCAGATGCAGGCCATGTCCGCCGCCCTCCTGCGTATCCACCCGCATGCCCAGCTGCCCTACCTTCGGCACCTGCGACCGCCGGAGCCGGTGGCGTCCCACCTGCCCCACCCGTCGGCCCAGCACGTGACACCAGTGGCAGCCACGGCACCCGCCATAGCGCCGGCGCCCGCGCACGCCGCCATGCCGCCCGGCGCCATGTACGAGCCTGCTGGACCGCACAGCGTCATGCATGTCGGCATGCACGGCGCGCCGCCGTCAGCCAGCCAGCCGCCTGGCGCCGTGGCCCCGCCTACGGCTGGCTACACGCCGGGCATGTCGGCATACTACGCCACCATCAGCAGCATCCCGCCAGCTGACGCCCCTGCGGTGGCGTACGCAGCGGCCCCAGCGCTGCCGGCCCTGGCGCAGGTGGCCACCAACGGACCCCTTGGGTTCGAGCAGCGTGCGCCCGCCGAAATCCTGCCACACTTGCGCTCCCAGCCGGCCAAGTTCGCAGGTGATCCGCATGCAGTGACCAGCACCTCCAGGCAGCGTCGCCTACGCTGTCCTCGCTCCTGCAGCAGCTCCTGGCGGGCCTGTCTCAGGCAAGCGGCGCCGCGGGTTCACTGCAGCGGCTTTGTGGCACCGGATCCTCGTCATCCGCTGCCCCCATCCCGGCAGCGGTCGCCGCTGCAGCCGCCGCGGCCGCCAACACCAGCATCCTGCGCTCGGGATCCCTGCCATATCTCCAGCAAGCCCGCCGCACCACCGGCCTGCTGGTCAGCAGTGCAGCTCGGCCCATGGGCCAGCTGCTTGGCAGGGTACTGGTGGACTCGGGCAGCGCAGTGCACATCATGGCGCAACGGGTTGCCAGCAGCCTGGATCTGGACGTCATCCCCTTCCCGTCGCTGTCCATCGCCACGGCGGCGGGACGCAGCAGCGTCTTGGGTGTCACGGAGGTCACCTTCAGCTTCGCCAGCGGCACGCCCGACGCCATCACCCACCGCACGTCAGCCCTGGTCGTGGAGGACACTGGTGCAGAGGCGTTTGACCTGATCCTGGGCACCGAGGTCCTGTGGCACAACTTCGGCTGCGACATCCTGCTGGGTGGCCCCATGCCGCTGCTCCGGCTGCGCCGAGGCTACGTGCACCCGCAGCCCTGCGCCCACCTCCCCACCACCTCCCTGCCCATTGCCATGCCTGATCCACCGCCAGCTGCCAACGCCACCGCCCTTGACGTCGGTGGCGCCTCGCTGCTGCAGTCCCAGCCGCTGGAGCAGCCGCTAGCAGCGCTACCAGCCACCGCCGGCCTGCCTCGTGCCGCCGGCGGCCAGCCATGACGCAGCCGCCGTCCGCAGCGGAACGGCAGGGTTCCGCTGCCGGGTCGTCGCCGCCGTGCCGCGGCGACACAAGTCCGGGCAGTTGTGCTCCGGATGGGCGTCGGTTGCCTCCGCAGGAAGCGGAATTCGAGCGGCTGCCGCAGGGCATGCTGTTGACAAAGCGTTCAGACCTGTCAGCAGTACAGCGGGAACAGCTGGTGCAGCTGTTGCGGGAGCATGACGACCTCTTCGCCCGCAGCCTGACGGACTTAGGCGAGTACAGGGGTGACGTAGGGCCTTTCCGCATTGACCTGATCCACGACCGGCCTATTTGGCAGCGACCATGGAACCACTCCGCTGCCGAGTACGAAGTTATGGATCAGAAGTGCGGGGAACTAGCCGGGGCCAACATCATCGAAACCAGCCGCAGCTCCAAGTATGCCATGAACTCGGTGATGCCGGTTAAGAAGGATGCTAACGGGCAGTTCACAGAGACGCGTTTCTGCCAGGACGCGCGCCGTACCAACGCTGCCACCATGCCTGACCCGTACAGCCCGCCCCTGCCGGAGGAGCTGTTTCAGCGCATAGGGTCTGCCCGTTGGCTAACCAAAGCAGATTGCCGTGCCGCATTTCTGCAAATCCCCATCCTGCCGGAGCACCGTGAGCGCACCTCCTTCTGGTGGCGCCGGGACCTGATGCAGTACCGGCGGATGGTGTACGGCCTGCGCAATGCCACTGCGCACTTCCAGCGGGTTATGGATTTCCACATACGGCAGCACGGGCTGCAGGACTTCGTCTGCGCCTATGTGGACGACCTGCTGATCTTCTCCAACACCTTTGAGGAGCACTGCGAACACCTGCGCCGTGTTTTCGCCATGCTGCGGGCCATCAACATCCGTCTGCACCCGGAGAAGACGATGGTGGCCAGCGACTGTGTGGAGTTCCTGGGGTTTATGGTCTCGGCTGACGGCATGGGCCCTACCCGCGCCAAGGTAGCCGCCTTCCTGGCGCTCACCTCGCCCACGTCAGCCACCGCTCTCAAGACCATCCTGGGCATGTACGGCTACTACCGCGACCTAGTCCACCATTACGCCGACATCGTCGCCGGCATCACGCCGCTGACCTCCAAGAACGTTGTCTGGCGCAGCGACACTTGGCGTCCTGAGCATCAGGCGGTGCTGGACGAGCTCAAGCGCATCTACTCTGAGGAGGGGCTGGTGCTGCGGCGTGTGCACCCCGACCGGCCCTTGATCCTGCATACGGACTTCTCAGGTGTGGGAATTAGCGGCGTGCTGGGTCAGCTGGACGACCAGTCGCGGGAGTACATGTGCGCCTGCATATCGCGGTCGCTGAACGTGCATGAGCGCAAGTACACCAGCTACAAGGGCGAGCTGCTGGCAGTGGTCTGGGCCGTCAAGCTGCTGCACAGCTACCTCAGCAGCCGGCCGTTCACGGTCGTTACCGATCACGCCCCGCTGCTGTGGCTGATGACGACCTCGGAGGGCCTCACCCCGCAGTACGCTCGCTGGGCGCTGACGCTGCAGGCCTACGACTTTGACGTCGTGCACCGCCCAGGCCACCTCCACCAGAACGCGGATGCCCTCAGCCGCAGCCCGCTCCCGTCTGCCCATGACGGTTCTGGTGCCCGTCTTGACGAGGAGGATGACCCCGTTCGCCCACCGCCGGCGCTCGTGGCTTATCCTGGGGTGGAGTGGCCGTCGTTCGCCTTCCGCCGCCGCCTGCCCACGGCCGCGGCGGTACTGGCGGCCCGTTTCGCGCTGTCCCCGTCCACAGCGTCGCCAGCCAGTGTCATCTCCTACGCCGCCAGCTTGGCGCCCGTGGCGCTGCTGCCAGCATACACGGTCGTTGCGGCAATCCCCGAGCGCATCCGCTGCTTGTCGCTGCATGCAGTGGAGGCGTCGAGCGCCACCAGCAGCCTGGTCGTGTCAGCTGGAGAGCTTGCAGATCCCGTGCCTGATCCGGTGCCCCCTGCCATGCGCCGCGCGACCATGCAGGTGCGGCTCGAGCGCCCTGCGCTGCGCGCCATTGTGCCGGTCAGCGCCCTGCCGCTGCGCCTGCGGGTGCCCGACCAGGCGGTGGTCGGCATCAACACGGCGCTGGTGCAGCACGGCCTGTTCCCCGTGGCGCTGGGAGGTGACGGTGTGGCGGTTCTGGAGCTGCCGGGCGGCCTCTGCTCGGGCCTGCTGGCGTGCCTGCAACTGGGCCTGCGAGTGCGCCGCTATATTCCCCTTAGCGGCGACCCCACCTCGCAGGCAGCTGCTGCGGCGCTGCAGCCGTATGTGGTGCGGCAGTATGGCGGCTTGCTGGCGGCTGGTGCTTGGGACGAGGGGTTGCGCGCGCCGGCATGCTCGGCGACGGAGCTGGTGCAGTGGGCCGTGTCGGACGCTGGGGCAGAGGCGCTGGGTCTCCTTACCCAAGGTCAGTGGCTGGTCATGGGCAGTTGGGCGGGCGACGTGGGCTGGTCAGCGCAGTTGTACGTGAGCTTGCTGGGTGCGGTGCAGAGCAGCATGCGGGCGGCAGGGGTCCCGCCGCCGGCCTTCCTGTTGGAGGGTCCCCCGTGCACGCTAGAAGCCGCAGAAGCCGCTGGCCTGCCGTTGGGCTACCCTGCCACTGTTGACGCCGTGCAAACTGGCGCTGTCTTGCACCGTCTCAGCAGCATCTACACCAACCTGGCCAACCCAGCTCACCTGGCTTACTGCCTCCGCCGGCTCCCACCGCCGGCGGACGCAACGCTAGCATCTCGCCTCCCTGACGGCTGGTTCCCAGCCCCAGCCACGCAGCCACTGCCTTCGCCGTACGCGCCGCTTGAGGTCCCGGGCGTCCCATGGGTCGCGCTGCCGCCACTAGCGCTGGTCGGCACGCCGCCGCTACTGCAAGGGGCCAACCGCGTTCCTGCAGTGCCCGATGCCGCCTTGGTCGCCGCGCTTGCAGGCTTTCCGCCGCTGCCCCAGCATCCCAGTCTGCCAGCCCTGCTGCCGCGTCAGCCACCGCCGCCGGTCCTCACGGCGGCGCTAGCCAGTTGCCTTGCGCTTCATCGCGCCTTCGTCACACCTCATGACCTGCAACCGCTGCAGCCTCGGCACGTAGCCGAACCGGCGCGTCCGCTGGGGGGGGGTGTCAAGTGACGTCGACGCCTTGGAGGCCAGCTTCAGCGTGGACACGCAACTCGGCTCAGGTTTGGCGGCGGCCGCAGCACTGGAGGCAGCTGCGGCTGCGCACGATGCAGCGTGGCTGACGGTACTGGCGTGCGACGTCTTGGTACAGCGGACGCTTGGCTCGGCGGTCGTGGAAGCCACCGCCGTGCTTGCAGCGGCAGCCGAGGTGCAGGAGGAGACAGCAGCAGCGGGCAGCGATCCTGACGTGTGGGGTGATGCGGAGGCCATGGCAGTCATTCGTGCGCCGCTCTCAGGCCGTGTGCCGCCTGGGGAGGCAGCCGGAGCACCTTCCGCCAGGGTGTTGCGTCGCGCGTCGCACTACCGCTGGACTGGCTCGCAGCTGCTGCGCATGATGGCGGATGGCTCCACGCGCGTCTGCCCGCTGCCGGCAGATCGCATGGAGCTGACTCAGCGGACTCATGCAGTGGCGCACTTGGGTGTGCGGCGTACGTTGGCGCTGCTGCAGCTGGGTTACTGGTGGCATGGCATGCGCAGCACTGTTCGGCAGGTAGTGGGCTCCTGCAAGCTCTGCGACATGTGCAACAGCTCTGGCTCGTCGCGACCAGTGCAGCTGCAGCCACTGGCGATCAAGGGCATGTTCTACCGCTGGGGCATGGACTTGGCTGGGCCGCTGCCGCCCACCAAGCCGCACGGCTTCACCTACGTGATGGTGTGCGTAGAACACTTCACCAAGCATGCGGAGTTTCTGCCGTTGCGGGATAAGACGGCGGACGAGACGGCCAGGGGCTTGTTGGAGGTCATCGCCAGGTTCAGCGCGCCGGCGGAAGTAGTGACGGATCAGGGGGGGGAGTTCGAGGGGGCCTTCAGCCGCCTTCTTGAGCAGTGTTACGTGGACCATCGGCCGACGTCTGCGTATCACCCGCAAGCCAACGGTGCAGCGGAGCGGCTGGTGCAGGTGCTCAAGTCAGCCCTGCGCAAGTACTGTGCTGAGAGCGGCAGTCCTGAAACATGGGATCAGCACTTGCCATGGTTGGCTCTCGCCTATCGCTGTTCACCGCAGGCCTCCACCAAGCTTGCCCCGTACACCCTCATGTACGGCGTGCCGCCAGTCGTGCCACCGGCGGTACGAGAGCGCTTCCAGGCGGAGCTGGCCTTCACTGGGAATGCCGGTGAGCAGGTCTACGCGCGGGCCTTGGTGGAGAGGGCAGCGCTGCTGCAGCGGCACGCGCCGGCCGCTGCCGGCAACCTGCTCATAGCGCAGCACAGAGACACCAGGCGGTACGCGCTCGTGCGCTCAGGGCTGTGGCGCCCCCCGCAGCTGCAGTTTGCTACGGGCGACTACATCTATGTCCGGCGGCAAAACCCCAGCAACACGCTGCAGCCGCCGGTGCGCGAGGCCGTCTTGCGAGTGGAATCGGTGGGTCCCTTGGGCATGGCGGTGCTCATAGGACGTGACGGCACGCGCATCAGGCGCCGGGTGGAGCAGCTTGTGCCCTGCCATCTGCCAGACTTGGACCCTATCGTCGACCCGCGGCTCATGCGCCCGGCAGCGGACCACGCCTGCCAGGTCTGTGCCTCGCCTCGTGACGGCGGCAAGATGCTGCTGTGCGACACCTGCGGTACCGGTTGGCACCTGTACTGCCTCGTGCCACCACTGTCGCAAGTCCCCGAGGGCAGCTGGGTGTGCCCGGAGTGCGTGCAGCTGCAGCGGGAGGCGCCGGCGGGGCCTGCGCCGCCCCAGCCGGAGCCCACCGCTGTGCTGTTTCCGAACGCCGCCACGCGGCGGCGTGACGACGAGGCGGCGGCACTGGATGGATGCCGCATCGTACGCATGGTCAGCAAGGGGCGCGGTCGCGGGCGCGAGGAGCAGCTCGGCGTGCTGCGCTACCGCGGCGGTCTGGCGAGGCCCCACTACTTCTATGCCGAGTGGGACGGGGGCTTTGCTGAGGCGGTCGGGCTGCCTGCGGCGAAGCGCATGCTGATGCCGGAGCAGACGAGTACGAGGAAGAAGGGCAGGTAGCGTTGTTTTTGGGCTAGGAAAAGGCGTGCCATGCCGCGCGGCCGAGAAGGGGGTATTGCTTAGGTTGTGGAAGTTAGGTTGGCGTTGCCGGCTCAGCTGATTTGGCATGTTTCATCGCTGGAGCATGACAATCCGGCGGCTCCAAGACGCGCGCCGGTTGGTATCAGGCGTACATGCGCCAGCCCTTGCATGCTACTTCCCACTGCCCGGCCAGGGAGCGCCCGCTGGCAATGCCGTGCATGTCCTTGCTGTCATCCCAGCCCCACACGCGTGACAAAAGCCCTTCCATCTGAAGCGGTCAATGCCGTACCGGGACTGCTGACGTACCTTCCCTGCACATAAAGATGAGAACTGCGCCGACGTCATACCGGCCGCGTGGCCTAATGGATAAGGCATCGCCCTCCGGCACGTACGGAAGTAGGCGGGGATTGTGGATTCGAGTCCCATCGTGGTCGCAAAACGTTTTGCTTTTTGCCGTTTAACGGCTCGCATGCACGGAGGAACGGGCTGGAAGTGTAGTACAAGGGCAAGGTGTACTCATAGGTTGGTTGGAACCCTCGCCAACATCGACTCCTTCAACACGGCCCCCCATACTCGGCGCTGCACACATGTGTTGACATGTGCCTAAGCTTGAAGGCTGGCAAGGTGCGTCGCTGGAATCCGCAGCGATGACAACATCCTGTATTGCCGGGCCACATGCCCCAAGACCTAGCAGACAACACGACGCTTGCGGGGAGACGGGGGTCCCACTGGCCTTCTGCGCGGGTTCAGGGGTTCAGGGGCGGATGCTTGCAAGGCAGCTGCACATCCCGATATGGCTGGATGGCGGGTCGAACGAAGGCTACTGCTGCACATGAGCACATGGCTAGCTGGAATCCAGACCCTGCAGAGCTGCACATGCACAGATGCATGGTGCACACCTGAGATGACAGATAGATAGAGGAGAGAGGCAACCAGGCAACCGTGTCAGGAGGCCGGTTGGCTGGAGGGTAAGCGGTTCGGTCACTAGGATGCTGGGGTGCGAGCATGCCTACGCCAGCCACCGGAGTACCTGCCGTATTGAGTAAACAGCAAGCCATGTAGGCCCCTCCGCTCTACACGCACGTCCTCCAAGGCCGCAAGCAGACCCAAGTGCTGCCCAAGTCATCCGGCGGCTCCAAGACGCGCGCCGGTTGGTATCAGGCGTACATGCGCCAGCCCTTGCATGCTACTTCCCACTGCCCGGCCAGGGAGCGCCCGCTGGCAATGCCGTGCGTGTCCTTGCTGTCATCCCAGCCCCACACGCGTGACAAAAGCCCTTCCAACTGAAGCGGTCAATGCCGTACCGGGACTGCTGACGTACCTTCCCTGCACATAAAGATGAGAAGCGCGCCAACGTCATACCGGCCGCGTGGCCTAATGGATAAGGCATCGCCCTCCGGCACGTACGGAAGTAGGCGGGGATTGTGGGTTCGAGTCCCATCGTGGTCGCAAAACGTTTTGCTTTCTGCCGTTTAACGGCTCGCATGCACGGAGGAACAGGCTGGAAGTGTAGTACAAGGGCAAGGTGTACTCATAGGTTGGTTGGAACCCTCGCCAACATCGACTCCTTCAACACGGCCCCCCATACTCGGCGCTGCACACATGTGTTGACATGTGCCTAAGCTTGAAGGCTGGCAAGGTGCGTCGCTGGAATCCGCAGCGATGACAACATCCTGTATTGCCGGGCCACATGCCCCAAGACCTAGCAGACAACACGACGCTTGCGGGGAGACGGGGGTCCCACTGGCCTTCTGCGCGGGTTCAGGGGTTCAGGGGCGGATGCTTGCAAGGCAGCTGCACATCCCGATATGGCTGGATGGCGGGTCGAACGAAGGCTACTGCTGCACATGAGCACATGGCTAGCTGGAATCCAGACCCTGCAGAGCTGCACATGCACAGATGCATGGTGCACACCTGAGATGACAGATAGATAGAGGAGAGAGGCAACCAGGCAACCGTGTCAGGAGGCCGGTTGGCTGGAGGGTAAGCGGTTCGGTCACTAGGATGCTGGGGTGCGAGCATGCCTACGCCAGCCACCGGAGTACCTGCCGTATTGAGTAAACAGCAAGCCATGTAGGCCCCTCCGCTCTACACGCACGTCCTCCAAGGCCGCAAGCAGACCCAAGTGCTGCCCAAGTCATCCGGCGGCTCCAAGACGCGCGCCGGTTGGTATCAGGCGTACATGCGCCAGCCCTTGCATGCTACTTCCCACTGCCCGGCCAGGGAGCGCCCGCTGGCAATGCCGTGCGTGTCCTTGCTGTCATCCCAGCCCCACACGCGTGACAAAAGCCCTTCCAACTGAAGCGGTCAATGCCGTACCGGGACTGCTGACGTACCTTCCCTGCACATAAAGATGAGAAGCGCGCCGACGTCATACCGGCCGCGTGGCCTAATGGATAAGGCATCGCCCTCCGGCACGTACGGAAGTAGGCGGGGATTGTGGGTTCGAGTCCCATCGTGATCGCAAAACGTTTTGCTTTCTGCCGTTTAACGGCTCGCATGCACGGAGGAACAGGCTGGAAGTGTAGTACAAGGGCAAGGTGTACTCATAGGTTGGTTGGAACCCTCGCCAACATCGACTCCTTCAACACGGCCCCCCATACTCGGCGCTGCACACATGTGTTGACATGTGCCTAAGCGTGAAGGCTGGCAAGGTGCGTCGCTGGAATCCGCAGCGATGACAACATCCTGTATTGCCGGGCCACATGCCCCAAGACCTAGCAGACAACACGACGCTTGCGGGGAGACGGGGGTCCCACTGGCCTTCTGCGCGGGTTCAGGGGTTCAGGGGCGGATGCTTGCAAGGCAGCTGCACATCCCGATATGGCTGGATGGCGGGTCGAACGAAGGCTACTGCTGCACATGAGCACATGGCTAGCTGGAATCCAGACCCTGCAGAGCTGCACATGCACAGATGCATGGTGCACACCTGAGATGACAGATAGATAGAGGAGAGAGGCAACCAGGCAACCGTGTCAGGAGGCCGGTTGGCTGGAGGGTAAGCGGTTCGGTCACTAGGATGCTGGGGTGCGAGCATGCCTACGCCAGCCACCGGAGTACCTGCCGTATTGAGTAAACAGCAAGCCATGTAGGCCCCTCCGCTCTACACGCACGTCCTCCAAGGCCGCAAGCAGACCCAAGTGCTGCCCAAGTCATCCGGCGGCTCCAAGACGCGCGCCGGTTGGTATCAGGCGTACATGCGCCAGCCCTTGCATGCTACTTCCCACTGCCCGGCCAGAGAGCGCCCGCTGGCAATGCCGTGCGTGTCCTTGCTGTCATCCCAGCCCCACACGCGTGACAAAAGCCCTTCCAACTGAAGCGGTCAATGCCGTACCGGGAGTGCTGACGTACCTTCCCTGCACATAAAGATGAGAAGCGCGCCGACGTCATACCGGCCGCGTGGCCTAATGGATAAGGCATCGCCCTCCGGCACGTACGGAAGTAGGCGGGGATTGTGGGTTCGAGTCCCATCGTGGTCGCAAAACGTTTTGCTTTCTGCCGTTTAACGGCTCGCATGCACGGAGGAACAGGCTGGAAGTGTAGTACAAGGGCAAGGTGTACTCATAGGTTGGTTGGAACCCTCGCCAACATCGACTCCTTCAACACGGCCCCCCATACTCGGCGCTGCACACATGTGTTGACATGTGCCTAAGCGTGAAGGCTGGCAAGGTGCGTCGCTGGAATCCGCAGCGATGACAACATCCTGTATTGCCGGGCCACATGCCCCAAGACCTAGCAGACAACACGACGCTTGCGGGGAGACGGGGGTCCCACTGGCCTTCTGCGCGGGTTCAGGGGTTCAGGGGCGGATGCTTGCAAGGCAGCTGCACATCCCGATATGGCTGGATGGCGGGTCGAACGAAGGCTACTGCTGCACATGAGCACATGGCTAGCTGGAATCCAGACCCTGCAGAGCTGCACATGCACAGATGCATGGTGCATACCTGAGATGACAGATAGATAGAGGAGAGAGGCAACCAGGCAACCGTGTCAGGAGGCCGGTTGGCTGGAGGGTAAGCAGTTCGGTCACTAGGATGCTGGGGTGCGAGCATGCCTACGCCAGCCACCGGAGTACCTGCCGTATTGAGTAAACAGCAAGCCATGTAGGCCCCTCCGCTCTACACGCACGTCCTCCAAGGCCGCAAGCAGACCCAAGTGCTGCCCAAGTCATCCGGCGGCTCCAAGACGCGCGCCGGTTGGTATCAGGCGTACATGCGCCAGCCCTTGCATGCTACTTCCCACTGCCCGGCCAGAGAGCGCCCGCTGGCAATGCCGTGCGTGTCCTTGCTGTCATCCCAGCCCCACACGCGTGACAAAAGCCCTTCCAACTGAAGCGGTCAATGCCGTACCGGGACTGCTGACGTACCTTCCCTGCACATAAAGATGAGAAGCGCGCCGACGTCATACCGGCCGCGTGGCCTAATGGATAAGGCATCGCCCTCCGGCACGTACGGAAGTAGGCGGGGATTGTGGGTTCGAGTCCCATCGTGGTCGCAAAACGTTTTGCTTTCTGCCGTTTAACGGCTCGCATGCACGGAGGAACAGGCTGGAAGTGTAGTACAAGGGCAAGGTGTACTCATAGGTTGGTTGGAACCCTCGCCAACATCGACTCCTTCAACACGGCCCCCCATACTCGGCGCTGCACATATGTGTTGACATGTGCCTAAGCTTGAAGGCTGGCAAGGTGCGTCGCTGGAACCGCAGCGATGACAACATCCTGTATTGCCGGGCCACATGCCCCAAGACCTAGCAGACAACACGACGCTTGCGGGGAGACGGGGGTCCCACTGGCCTTCTGCGCGGGTTCAGGGGTTCAGGGGCGGATGCTTGCAAGGCAGCTGCACATCCCGATATGGCTGGATGGCGGGTCGAACGAAGGCTACTGCTGCACATGAGCACATGGCTAGCTGGAATCCAGACCCTGCAGAGCTGCACATGCACAGATGCATGGTGCACACCTGAGATGACAGATAGATAGAGGAGAGAGGCAACCAGGCAACCGTGTCAGGAGGCCGGTTGGCTGGAGGGTAAGCAGTTCGGTCACTAGGATGCTGGGGTGCGAGCATGCCTACGCCAGCCACCGGAGTACCTGCCGTATTGAGTAAACAGCAAGCCATGTAGGCCCCTCCGCTCTACACGCACGTCCTCCAAGGCCGCAAGCAGACCCAAGTGCTGCCCAAGTCATCCGGCGGCTCCAAGACGCGCGCCGGTTGGTATCAGGCGTACATGCGCCAGCCCTTGCATGCTACTTCCCACTGCCCGGCCAGAGAGCGCCCGCTGGCAATGCCGTGCGTGTCCTTGCTGTCATCCCAGCCCCACACGCGTGACAAAAGCCCTTCCAACTGAAGCGGTCAATGCCGTACCGGGACTGCTGACGTACCTTCCCTGCACATAAAGATGAGAAGCGCGCCGACGTCTTACCGGCCGCGTGGCCTAATGGATAAGGCATCGCCCTCCGGCACGTACGGAAGTAGGCGGGGATTGTGGGTTCGAGTCCCATCGTGGTCGCAAAACGTTTTGCTTTCTGCCGTTTAACGGCTCGCATGCACGGAGGAACAGGCTGGAAGTGTAGTACAAGGGCAAGGTGTACTCATAGGTTGGTTGGAACCCTCGCCAACATCGACTCCTTCAACACGGCCCCCCATACTCGGCGCTGCACACATGTGTTGACATGTGCCTAAGCGTGAAGGCTGGCAAGGTGCGTCGCTGGAATCCGCAGCGATGACAACATCCTGTATTGCCGGGCCACATGCCCCAAGACCTAGCAGACAACACGACGCTTGCGGGGAGACGGGGGTCCCACTGGCCTTCTGCGCGGGTTCAGGGGTTCAGGGGCGGATGCTTGCAAGGCAGCTGCACATCCCGATATGGCTGGATGGCGGGTCGAACGAAGGCTACTGCTGCACATGAGCACATGGCTAGCTGGAATCCAGACCCTGCAGAGCTGCACATGCACAGATGCATGGTGCACACCTGAGATGACAGATAGATAGAGGAGAGAGGCAACCAGGCAACCGTGTCAGGAGGCCGGTTGGCTGGAGGGTAAGCAGTTCGGTCACTAGGATGCTGGGGTGCGAGCATGCCTACGCCAGCCACCGGAGTACCTGCCGTATTGAGTAAACAGCAAGCCATGTAGGCCCCTCCGCTCTACACGCACGTCCTCCAAGGCCGCAAGCAGACCCAAGTGCTGCCCAAGTCATCCGGCGGCTCCAAGACGCGCGCCGGTTGGTATCAGGCGTACATGCGCCAGCCCTTGCATGCTACTTCCCACTGCCCGGCCAGAGAGCGCCCGCTGGCAATGCCGTGCGTGTCCTTGCTGTCATCCCAGCCCCACACGCGTGACAAAAGCCCTTCCAACTGAAGCGGTCAATGCCGTACCGGGACTGCTGACGTACCTTCCCTGCACATAAAGATGAGAAGCGCGCCGACGTCATACCGGCCGCGTGGCCTAATGGATAAGGCATCGCCCTCCGGCACATACGGAAGTAGGCGGGGATTGTGGGTTCGAGTCCCATCGTGGTCGCAAAACGTTTTGCTTTCTGCCGTTTAACGGCTCGCATGCACGGAGGAACAGGCTGGAAGTGTAGTACAAGGGCAAGGTGTACTCATAGGTTGGTCGGAACCCTCGCCAACATCGACTCCTTCAACACGGCCCCCCATACTCAGCGCTGCACACATGTGTTGACATGTGCCTAAGCTTGAAGGCTGGCAAGGTGCGTCGCTGGAATCCGCAGCGATGACAACATCCTGTATTGCCGGGCCACATGCCCCAAGACCTAGCAGACAACACGACGCTTGCGGGGAGACGGGGGTCCCACTGGCCTTCTGCGCGGGTTCAGGGGTTCAGGGGCGGATGCTTGCAAGTGTGGTATCCAATAACTAAGTCCATCAAAGATGGTGGTAGTGAAAACTACCGATTAGGGTGGGCATAGCCCGAAGTAGGCGGCGTCGCGGTACGAGGTTGTCGTACAGGCCTCGAAGTTGCAGATGACGACCCAGACAGACGTATCAGTACGTACAGTAATCGGTAGGCAGTTAAGCACTAGAGACCAGTGTCTCGACTGTAACAGAAACAGTCCCATTCTCGCGACAGTACGAGAATACCGTTGACAGTAACGGGTTTACAGAGCCTTACGTACAGCTGTAAGACTAGTAGCCACAGCTGCTACTCAGATTACGCTAAGTACAGAGCGTAATACAACAACTATCCCCCTTCTCGCGGCAGCGTCCTCGCTGCCCCTTGAGACCGAAGACGGACCTCATCCAGCAGAGGCTTCAGATCCGGGGTGAAGTTGGCAGCAGGCTCCCAGCTGTTGTGCTCAGACGAGTAACCAAGCCACTTGACAAGGTACTCGTGCACGTTACGGTGACGCCGACCAGAGCGGACGCGGCGGAGCCTGTAATCCAGGATGCGCTCAACAGAGTACTGGGGTTCATTGTTAATCCAAGCCACCGGTCCCGGCTCCTTGGTTACACTAGGGGAGGACTCGTCAGCTTCACGGTATGGGCGAACCAAAGACACGTGAAAGGTGGAATGAACCCGCATGTCAGACGGCAGGCGTAGCTCAACAGCAGCATAGCCAACCATGCGTACTACAGGGAACGGACCAACCCAGCGAGGAAGCAGTTTGCGTGGACCCGTGACCCTACTGCGAAGGTTCTTGGTACTCAACATCACTAACTGACCCGGGGTGAAGACCACGTCTTTCTTGTTGCGGTTGTAGTAATCCGCGGCCCGTTGTTGAGCAGCTTCGAGGCAGGCCTTGGCTTCGGCAAGGCGGGATACAAAGGACTTGGCAAACGTCTTAGCAGCAGGAACAGAGACGTCCAACTCACGCCAAACAGGCAAGGCGGGATGGAATCCGTACATCAGAAAGAACGGACTTTGCCCAGAGGAGCGGTTCACAGCATTGTTCAGTGCAAACTCAGCAGCAGTCAAGTATGTATCCCAGGCAGACGGGTTACGGCCAGCAAAGTTGCGCAGCATGTCACCTAACGTGCGGTTAACACGCTCAGTCTGACCGTCGGTCTGAGGGTGATACGCAGTCGACAGATTGACGCGCATAGACAGCAGCTCACCCAACGCAGCCCAAAACTTACTTGCGAATTGAGGACCACGATCAGAGACCACGTTAGCAGGGACTCCATGCAAACGTACCACGTTATCAAAGAACAGGCGAGCAGTTTGTTCAGCAGTACAGGCGGTGGTGGTAGGAGCCAGGTGTGTCATCTTCGTTAAACGGTCAACCAAGACAAGGACAGCGTCGTATCCCCCTTCAGTTTTGGGCAGTGCGACAACAAAGTCCATAGAGACACTTTCCCAGGGCGCATTCGGAATGGGCAGCGGTTGCAACAGACCGTGACCCTTGCCCGACAGGGGTTTGTTAGCCTGACACTCACTGCAACAGAGGACGTAGTTCTCGGCGTCCTTAGCCATACGAGGCCACCAGAAGGTACGGCGCAGGAGTTCCACCAAACGCGTGCAGCCAGGGTGTCCAGCCAGAGGACCGTCATGGAACTTCCGCAGGAGATCTCGGCGCAGAGCGTCGTCATTCGGGACGACAAACTGTCGGCGATCACCATCTGTACGGACCCAAAAACCACGATCAGAAGTCAGCCTCGCGGTATTTTTGGCAACAGTGAACCATGGGTCAGTTGAGTAACCACGCTTAATGCGGGCAGCAAACTCAGAAACGGACGGCGGCTGGGCAGATTGCGCAGTCTGGCTACGCGTAACCGCAGACAGAAAGACAGCATGCAAGTTGGGGTGTCGGCTAAGCGCATCAGCAATGTTGAGCGAGCCGGACAGATACTCCCAGTTGTAGTTGAAACGCGCCATATACTCCATCCAGCGAGCCTGTCGGCGGTTCAACGTAGGGACCCCTTGCAAGAAAGTGAGGGGCTTGTGGTCAGTCTTGACGACAAACGGACGGCCCTCCAGATAGCAGCGCCACTCGCGAAGAGCATGCAACACCGCGAGCAATTCCTGTTCACCCGTAGTGTAGTTGCGCTCGGCGGACGAGAACGTTTTGCTCGTGAAGGCGACAGGACGCCCTTCCTGCAACAGAACAGCTCCAGTGCCGTAAAGGGACGCATCGGTAATAACCTCGACACGAAAAGGCAGGGAGAAATCAGGGAAGCGCAAAACGATATCACCAGCAACAGTGCGCTTAATGGCGTCAAAAGCAGCTTGGCAGGCAGGAGTCCAGGCAGCAGGGGACGAGAAAGCATTCTTGCCCGTGAGACTCGTAAGAGGCGCCGCCAGAACAGAGTAGCGCGCAATAAACTTACGAAAGTAGTTCGTCAGACCCAAGAACTTACGGAGCTCTTGAACATTGGTCGGAACAGGCCAATCCCGCACAGCAGCAGTCTTGCGGGGGTCCATGCGAACACCGTCAACAGAAACGATGTGGCCCAAGTACTCAACCTGCGATTGAGCCCAATGGCACTTGGAACGCTTGGCGTACAGCTGTTGCTTCCGAAGGATGTCAAACACGAGCCGCAGATGCTCCAGGTGTTCTTCCTTGGTCTTAGAGTAGACTAGGATGTCATCCAGATAGCAAACGACGAACTTATCAATGTACTGCCTGAAGGTACGGTCCATAACGGCTTGGAACGTGGCAGGGGCGTTAACAAGACCAAAGCTGAGGACAGTGTACTCGTAGTGCCCATACGGAGTACGGAAAGCAGTCTTTGGAATGTCAGAGTCAGCAATGCGGATTTGGTTATAACCCTGCTGCAGATCAATGGAAGAGAAGTACGCCGAACCCTTCAGCTTATCCAAGAGATCATCGACCCGTGGCAGCGGGTACTTGTTCTTAACAGTAGCAGCGTTAAGACCCCGGTAGTCAATGCACATGCGCAGCGTACCGTCCTTCTTGCCCACGAACAGAATGGGGGCAGAATACGGGGACGTACTCGGGCGGATCATACCTTTCTTCAGCAGGTCAGTCACCTGACGCTTAACCTCATCCAACTCCAGGGGACTGAGGCGGTACATGGGGCGCGAAACAGGCTGCGCCTCAGGCATCAGGGGAATGGTGTGATCCACGGGACGCATGGGCGGTAAACCAGGAATCTCGCGGAACACATCAGCGTACTCTTCCAGCAGAGCCTCAACCTGCGGGTCCGTGTCAGCGGACTGCGGTACAGCGTTGTTAAGCTGCAGCTTAGGGCGGACGAGCAAGGCATGGGCTCCCTTACGAAGCATGCGCACAGCAGCCTTGCGACCAACCGTTTCGGGCACGGCCTGCTGACAAAGAGCAGCAGCGGCAAAGTTAACAACGGGCGGAGAGGCATCAGGTGTACTCGACGCAAAACACACAGGAACCTTGCAGGTCAGAGTGCCCTTGCGCAGGCGCAAACAGCGAGCACCGAAATCGAGTACGGCAGCGTACTTATCAAGGGTAGCAGATCCCAAGATGTACGGCGCAGCGTCAGTGAGCTCTGGCAAGACAAACGGCTGCAGCGTGAGATGCATGTGCCCTACAGACAGGCGCAGCGTCACTTGGCCCAGAATGTCCTGCTTACCTCCGTCAGCGAGGGTAACGTGTTTCCACTCACTAGAGCGAATCCGAAGACCCAGTTGCCGTACGACAGAGTCAGACACGAAGTCATGACTAGCTCCAGAATCGACCAGGGCAGAGAGGTCGCAGCCAGCAGCACGGAGCTTGATCAGCGGCAGTTGTTCACCTGAGACAGCGGCGGCAACTGGCAGAAGAATACTAGACACAACGGGTGCTGCGTTAGCCAAACTAGCAGAGGAAGAGGGGGCATCATACCAAACATCTACGGCATGCGAGACACCAGGCAGGGGAACAAGCTGACCCTCGACGTCTAGCCCGTTAAAGAGAACAGATCCCTTGCTAAACGTATGCACCCGCTTCATACCTGTAAGCAGTGGGGAAGCCTTACGTGCGAGGTATGCAGGCAACAGAATGCCACAAGCAGTATCAGGATGCTGGCGTTTGCATGCCCGGTAGTGCACGAGTTGTGACTGAAACTCATGCAGCGTGGAAGGGGTAAACAGGACAGTGTGCCGAGCTAGGCTGACAGAGGACAGAGGACGACCGCGCGGCATGAACAGATTACATGCAACAGCGAACCCAGCGCAAGCAACGCGGGCATCAAACGAGAAACGGCGTCCCACCAACTGTTCGACCTGCTCAAGCACAGTAGGCAACAGAGCCCTAACCGCACGACTAGGACAGACGTCGAGCGCTGCAGGTGAAAGACGCCCAGGAGGTGACCCCTCAACACCAGCCTGGGTAACCCCCTAGCCAACGATCGGCTGGGCGGCCTCCTCAGGAGGCACCCACAGCTCACCAGCGACCGACCGGCAGACCTTCACCATGTGTTTCTTGCTCCCGCAACGCAAGCACTCGTTGTTGGCCAAGCGCCGCTGGTACTCAGTATGGGAACACTCAGCATGGGAACTTCTCAACACCGCCCTTGGCCCCCAGCGTGCCCTTGCCGTTGCCGCCCTTGCCGTGGCCCTTGCCGTTGCCCTTGCTGTTGCCCTTGCCGTGAGCAGTGGCGGCAGCAGCGCGAGGCTGGGACTTCTTGGCGTGCTTGGACTTCTTGGGCGGCCGCTCCACCTCCTCTTCCTCACTCTCAGACATGTCCTGAGCGGCAGCGAAGAAGTTCAGACGGAGGGCAGAGTGGGCATATTTAGAGGCAGTCAGACGGGCCTCCTCGCCCAGAGCAGCCTGTACCAAGTCCCGATAGGAGCTGAAGGGAGTGCCACGGAAGGTAGCGGCACAAGCAGCAGTCAGGCGATCAGACAGGCCAGACTGGAACCAGAACATGCGTTCCCCCTCAGTGGGTTCGGCAATGGCGGTGAACAGCGCATCGAAGCGGCTCTGATATGCAGCGACAGATTCGCTAGAGCGCATGCGATAGCGACCAGAGGCAAGCTTCTGGCGTGCCTCAGTCTCACGGGAACGGATTTGCGGTGCAAAGCGGACCAGCAGGGCATCGAGCAGTTCACGTGAGGTGTACGTAGTGCGAGCAAGGGTCCACTCGTCGTGCCAACGCTTGGCGCGACCCTCGAGCACGTTAGCCAAACAGAGGCAACGCACACTGTCGAGGTGACCACCCCTGACAAGCTCAAAGTACCGGTGAATGTCCCGAATGAAGGCCCTTGTCCTAACCGGGATGTCCCGAGCCTCTATCCTGTCGTCTAGGTTCAGCTTAGGCACCGGAACATCAACTTTAAGTACCTCATCAGCGCGAGCAGGCGCGACAGCAGCAGCAGCCACAGGCGCAGGAGCAGGCGCAGCAGCGGCAGGGGCAGGCGCGGCATCAGCAGCCGCGCCGCCAGCATTGCGCGTGGCTGAAAACGGAGGAAAACGGCGTGGGCGTGGGTCACGGGGCAGGTCAGTTCGTGGCCGGGCGAACATAGCATCAATTTCATCCTGCAGAGACCGTTCTGTCCCAGCCCGTTGGTCAGGTGACTGCGGCACATACTCGCCATCCTGGTCCGTCGGTAACGGCTGAGTATCGAATCCCTGCCCCGGCGGCTGAGCGCCATCACCTAGCCCAGGCGGCAAGCCATTCAGCCGGAAACCACCCCACGTGTCAGACATGTTAACAGCGCAGGAATTACCCCACCGGAAGGCAGCTCAACGCTGTTGAGAGCGTGTGAAACGGTCCGAATCACGCTTTGCAATTGCGTAACCGCGGCCTCAGCGAGCGCCGCGCGAGCTTCAGCGGCCACAGCACGAGTCTCAGCAGCAAAAGCTCGAGCCTCAGCGGCGTCAGCGCGGTTGTTAGCAACCACGACTTCGGCTTGCGCAGCCTCGACGGCGTCATTGTCCGTAGCCATGAGTGACTCGTAAGACAACTCCTCGTCCATGATGTCGGAAATCAGCGGAAGCGATAGCACCTACGAAAAGACCGTCTCGATACCAGCTATGTGGTATCCAATAACTAAGTCCATCAAAGATGGTGGTAGTGAAAACTACCGATTAGGGTGGGCATAGCCCGAAGTAGGCGGCGTCGCGGTACGAGGTTGTCGTACAGGCCTCGAAGTTGCAGATGACGACCCAGACAGACGTATCAGTACGTACAGTAATCGGTAGGCAGTTAAGCACTAGAGACCAGTGTCTCGACTGTAACAGAAACAGTCCCATTCTCGCGACAGTACGAGAATACCGTTGACAGTAACGGGTTTACAGAGCCTTACGTACAGCTGTAAGACTAGTAGCCACAGCTGCTACTCAGATTACGCTAAGTACAGAGCGTAATACAACAGCAAGGCAGCTGCACATCCCGATATGGCTGGATGGCGGGTCGAACGAAGGCTACTGCTGCACATGAGCACATGGCTAGCTGGAATCCAGACCCTGCAGAGCTGCACATGCACAGATGCATGGTGCACACCTGAGATGACAGATAGATAGAGGAGAGAGGCAACCAGGCAACCGTGTCAGGAGGCCGGTTGGCTGGAGGGTAAGCAGTTCGGTCACTAGGATGCTGGGGTGCGAGCATGCCTACGCCAGCCACCGGAGTACCTGCCGTATTGAGTAAACAGCAAGCCATGTAGGCCCCTCCGCTCTACACGCACGTCCTCCAAGGCCGCAAGCAGACCCAAGTGCTGCCCAAGTCATCCGGCGGCTCCAAGACGCGCGCCGGTTGGTATCAGGCGTACATGCGCCAGCCCTTGCATGCTACTTCCCACTGCCCGGCCAGAGAGCGCCCGCTGGCAATGCCGTGCGTGTCCTTGCTGTCATCCCAGCCCCACACGCGTGACAAAAGCCCTTCCAACTGAAGCGGTCAATGCCGTACCGGGACTGCTGACGTACCTTCCCTGCACATAAAGATGAGAAGCGCGCCGACGTCATACCGGCCGCGTGGCCTAATGGATAAGGCATCGCCCTCCGGCACGTACGGAAGTAGGCGGGGATTGTGGGTTCGAGTCCCATCGTGGTCGCAAAACGTTTTGCTTTCTGCCGTTTAACGGCTCGCATGCACGGAGGAACAGGCTGGAAGTGTAGTACAAGGGCAAGGTGTACTCATAGGTTGGTTGGAACCCTCGCCAACATCGACTCCTTCAACACGGCCCCCCATACTCGGCGCTGCACACATGTGTTGACATGTGCCTAAGCGTGAAGGCTGGCAAGGTGCGTCGCTGGAATCCGCAGCGATGACAACATCCTGTATTGCCGGGCCACATGCCCCAAGACCTAGCAGACAACACGACGCTTGCGGGGAGACGGGGGTCCCACTGGCCTTCTGCGCGGGTTCAGGGGTTCAGGGGCGGATGCTTGCAAGGCAGCTGCACATCCCGATATGGCTGGATGGCGGGTCGAACGAAGGCTACTGCTGCACATGAGCACATGGCTAGCTGGAATCCAGACCCTGCAGAGCTGCACATGCACAGATGCATGGTGCATACCTGAGATGACAGATAGATAGAGGAGAGAGGCAACCAGGCAACCGTGTCAGGAGGCCGGTTGGCTGGAGGGTAAGCAGTTCGGTCACTAGGATGCTGGGGTGCGAGCATGCCTACGCCAGCCACCGGAGTACCTGCCGTATTGAGTAAACAGCAAGCCATGTAGGCCCCTCCGCTCTACACGCACGTCCTCCAAGGCCGCAAGCAGACCCAAGTGCTGCCCAAGTCATCCGGCGGCTCCAAGACGCGCGCCGGTTGGTATCAGGCGTACATGCGCCAGCCCTTGCATGCTACTTCCCACTGCCCGGCCAGAGAGCGCCCGCTGGCAATGCCGTGCGTGTCCTTGCTGTCATCCCAGCCCCACACGCGTGACAAAAGCCCTTCCAACTGAAGCGGTCAATGCCGTACCGGGACTGCTGACGTACCTTCCCTGCACATAAAGATGAGAAGCGCGCCGACGTCATACCGGCCGCGTGGCCTAATGGATAAGGCATCGCCCTCCGGCACGTACGGAAGTAGGCGGGGATTGTGGGTTCGAGTCCCATCGTGGTCGCAAAACGTTTTGCTTTTTGCCGTTTAACGGCTCGCATGCACGGAGGAACAGGCTGGAAGTGTAGTACAAGGGCAAGGTGTACTCATAGGTTGGTCGGAACCCTCGCCAACATCGACTCCTTCAACACGGCCCCCCATACTCAGCGCTGCACACATGTGTTGACATGTGCCTAAGCTTGAAGGCTGGCAAGGTGCGTCGCTGGAATCCGCAGCGATGACAACATCCTGTATTGCCGGGCCACATGCCCCAAGACCTAGCAGACAACACGACGCTTGCGGGGAGACGGGGGTCCCACTGGCCTTCTGCGCGGGTTCAGGGGTTCAGGGGCGGATGCTTGCAAGGCAGCTGCACATCCCGATATGGCTGGATGGCGGGTCGAACGAAGGCTACTGCTGCACATGAGCACATGGCTAGCTGGAATCCAGACCCTGCAGAGCTGCACATGCACAGATGCATGGTGCATACCTGAGATGACAGATAGATAGAGGAGAGAGGCAACCAGGCAACCGTGTCAGGAGGCCGGTTGGCTGGAGGGTAAGCAGTTCGGTCACTAGGATGCTGGGGTGCGAGCATGCCTACGCCAGCCACCGGAGTACCTGCCGTATTGAGTAAACAGCAAGCCATGTAGGCCCCTCCGCTCTACACGCACGTCCTCCAAGGCCGCAAGCAGACCCAAGTGCTGCCCAAGTCATCCGGCGGCTCCAAGACGCGCGCCGGTTGGTATCAGGCGTACATGCGCCAGCCCTTGCATGCTACTTCCCACTGCCCGGCCAGAGAGCGCCCGCTGGCAATGCCGTGCGTGTCCTTGCTGTCATCCCAGCCCCACACGCGTGACAAAAGCCCTTCCAACTGAAGCGGTCAATGCCGTACCGGGACTGCTGACGTACCTTCCCTGCACATAAAGATGAGAAGCGCGCCGACGTCATACCGGCCGCGTGGCCTAATGGATAAGGCATCGCCCTCCGGCACGTACGGAAGTAGGCGGGGATTGTGGGTTCGAGTCCCATCGTGGTCGCAAAACGTTTTGCTTTCTGCCGTTTAACGGCTCGCATGCACGGAGGAACAGGCTGGAAGTGTAGTACAAGGGCAAGGTGTACTCATAGGTTGGTTGGAACCCTCGCCAACATCGACTCCTTCAACACGGCCCCCCATACTCGGCGCTGCACACATGTGTTGACATGTGCCTAAGCGTGAAGGCTGGCAAGGTGCGTCGCTGGAATCCGCAGCGATGACAACATCCTGTATTGCCGGGCCACATGCCCCAAGACCTAGCAGACAACACGACGCTTGCGGGGAGACGGGGGTCCCACTGGCCTTCTGCGCGGGTTCAGGGGTTCAGGGGCGGATGCTTGCAAGGCAGCTGCACATCCCGATATGGCTGGATGGCGGGTCGAACGAAGGCTACTGCTGCACATGAGCACATGGCTAGCTGGAATCCAGACCCTGCAGAGCTGCACATGCACAGATGCATGGTGCACACCTGAGATGACAGATAGATAGAGGAGAGAGGCAACCAGGCAACCGTGTCAGGAGGCCGGTTGGCTGGAGGGTAAGCGGTTCGGTCACTAGGATGCTGGGGTGCGAGCATGCCTACGCCAGCCACCGGAGTACCTGCCGTATTGAGTAAACAGCAAGCCATGTAGGCCCCTCCGCTCTACACGCACGTCCTCCAAGGCCGCAAGCAGACCCAAGTGCTGCCCAAGTCATCCGGCGGCTCCAAGACGCGCGCCGGTTGGTATCAGGCGTACATGCGCCAGCCCTTGCATGCTACTTCCCACTGCCCGGCCAGAGAGCGCCCGCTGGCAATGCCGTGCGTGTCCTTGCTGTCATCCCAGCCCCACACGCGTGACAAAAGCCCTTCCAACTGAAGCGGTCAATGCCGTACCGGGACTGCTGACGTACCTTCCCTGCACATAAAGATGAGAAGCGCGCCGACGTCATACCGGCCGCGTGGCCTAATGGATAAGGCATCGCCCTCCGGCACATACGGAAGTAGGCGGGGATTGTGGGTTCGAGTCCCATCGTGGTCGCAAAACGTTTTGCTTTTTGCCGTTTAACGGCTCGCATGCACGGAGGAACAGGCTGGAAGTGTAGTACAAGGGCAAGGTGTACTCATAGGTTGGTCGGAACCCTCGCCAACATCGACTCCTTCAACACGGCCCCCCATACTCAGCGCTGCACACATGTGTTGACATGTGCCTAAGCTTGAAGGCTGGCAAGGTGCGTCGCTGGAATCCGCAGCGATGACAACATCCTGTATTGCCGGGCCACATGCCCCAAGACCTAGCAGACAACACGACGCTTGCGGGGAGACGGGGGTCCCACTGGCCTTCTGCGCGGGTTCAGGGGTTCAGGGGCGGATGCTTGCAAGTGTGGTATCCAATAACTAAGTCCATCAAAGATGGTGGTAGTGAAAACTACCGATTAGGGTGGGCATAGCCCGAAGTAGGCGGCGTCGCGGTACGAGGTTGTCGTACAGGCCTCGAAGTTGCAGATGACGACCCAGACAGACGTATCAGTACGTACAGTAATCGGTAGGCAGTTAAGCACTAGAGACCAGTGTCTCGACTGTAACAGAAACAGTCCCATTCTCGCGACAGTACGAGAATACCGTTGACAGTAACGGGTTTACAGAGCCTTACGTACAGCTGTAAGACTAGTAGCCACAGCTGCTACTCAGATTACGCTAAGTACAGAGCGTAATACAACAACTATCCCCCTTCTCGCGGCAGCGTCCTCGCTGCCCCTTGAGACCGAAGACGGACCTCATCCAGCAGAGGCTTCAGATCCGGGGTGAAGTTGGCAGCAGGCTCCCAGCTGTTGTGCTCAGACGAGTAACCAAGCCACTTGACAAGGTACTCGTGCACGTTACGGTGACGCCGACCAGAGCGGACGCGGCGGAGCCTGTAATCCAGGATGCGCTCAACAGAGTACTGGGGTTCATTGTTAATCCAAGCCACCGGTCCCGGCTCCTTGGTTACACTAGGGGAGGACTCGTCAGCTTCACGGTATGGGCGAACCAAAGACACGTGAAAGGTGGAATGAACCCGCATGTCAGACGGCAGGCGTAGCTCAACAGCAGCATAGCCAACCATGCGTACTACAGGGAACGGACCAACCCAGCGAGGAAGCAGTTTGCGTGGACCCGTGACCCTACTGCGAAGGTTCTTGGTACTCAACATCACTAACTGACCCGGGGTGAAGACCACGTCTTTCTTGTTGCGGTTGTAGTAATCCGCGGCCCGTTGTTGAGCAGCTTCGAGGCAGGCCTTGGCTTCGGCAAGGCGGGATACAAAGGACTTGGCAAACGTCTTAGCAGCAGGAACAGAGACGTCCAACTCACGCCAAACAGGCAAGGCGGGATGGAATCCGTACATCAGAAAGAACGGACTTTGCCCAGAGGAGCGGTTCACAGCATTGTTCAGTGCAAACTCAGCAGCAGTCAAGTATGTATCCCAGGCAGACGGGTTACGGCCAGCAAAGTTGCGCAGCATGTCACCTAACGTGCGGTTAACACGCTCAGTCTGACCGTCGGTCTGAGGGTGATACGCAGTCGACAGATTGACGCGCATAGACAGCAGCTCACCCAACGCAGCCCAAAACTTACTTGCGAATTGAGGACCACGATCAGAGACCACGTTAGCAGGGACTCCATGCAAACGTACCACGTTATCAAAGAACAGGCGAGCAGTTTGTTCAGCAGTACAGGCGGTGGTGGTAGGAGCCAGGTGTGTCATCTTCGTTAAACGGTCAACCAAGACAAGGACAGCGTCGTATCCCCCTTCAGTTTTGGGCAGTGCGACAACAAAGTCCATAGAGACACTTTCCCAGGGCGCATTCGGAATGGGCAGCGGTTGCAACAGACCGTGACCCTTGCCCGACAGGGGTTTGTTAGCCTGACACTCACTGCAACAGAGGACGTAGTTCTCGGCGTCCTTAGCCATACGAGGCCACCAGAAGGTACGGCGCAGGAGTTCCACCAAACGCGTGCAGCCAGGGTGTCCAGCCAGAGGACCGTCATGGAACTTCCGCAGGAGATCTCGGCGCAGAGCGTCGTCATTCGGGACGACAAACTGTCGGCGATCACCATCTGTACGGACCCAAAAACCACGATCAGAAGTCAGCCTCGCGGTATTTTTGGCAACAGTGAACCATGGGTCAGTTGAGTAACCACGCTTAATGCGGGCAGCAAACTCAGAAACGGACGGCGGCTGGGCAGATTGCGCAGTCTGGCTACGCGTAACCGCAGACAGAAAGACAGCATGCAAGTTGGGGTGTCGGCTAAGCGCATCAGCAATGTTGAGCGAGCCGGACAGATACTCCCAGTTGTAGTTGAAACGCGCCATATACTCCATCCAGCGAGCCTGTCGGCGGTTCAACGTAGGGACCCCTTGCAAGAAAGTGAGGGGCTTGTGGTCAGTCTTGACGACAAACGGACGGCCCTCCAGATAGCAGCGCCACTCGCGAAGAGCATGCAACACCGCGAGCAATTCCTGTTCACCCGTAGTGTAGTTGCGCTCGGCGGACGAGAACTTTTTGCTCGTGAAGGCGACAGGACGCCCTTCCTGCAACAGAACAGCTCCAGTGCCGTAAAGGGACGCATCGGTAATAACCTCGACACGAAAAGGCAGGGAGAAATCAGGGAAGCGCAAAACGATATCACCAGCAACAGTGCGCTTAATGGCGTCAAAAGCAGCTTGGCAGGCAGGAGTCCAGGCAGCAGGGGACGAGAAAGCATTCTTGCCCGTGAGACTCGTAAGAGGCGCCGCCAGAACAGAGTAGCGCGCAATAAACTTACGAAAGTAGTTCGTCAGACCCAAGAACTTACGGAGCTCTTGAACATTGGTCGGAACAGGCCAATCCCGCACAGCAGCAGTCTTGCGGGGGTCCATGCGAACACCGTCAACAGAAACGATGTGGCCCAAGTACTCAACCTGCGATTGAGCCCAATGGCACTTGGAACGCTTGGCGTACAGCTGTTGCTTCCGAAGGATGTCAAACACGAGCCGCAGATGCTCCAGGTGTTCTTCCTTGGTCTTAGAGTAGACTAGGATGTCATCCAGATAGCAAACGACGAACTTATCAATGTACTGCCTGAAGGTACGGTCCATAACGGCTTGGAACGTGGCAGGGGCGTTAACAAGACCAAAGCTGAGGACAGTGTACTCGTAGTGCCCATACGGAGTACGGAAAGCAGTCTTTGGAATGTCAGAGTCAGCAATGCGGATTTGGTTATAACCCTGCTGCAGATCAATGGAAGAGAAGTACGCCGAACCCTTCAGCTTATCCAAGAGATCATCGACCCGTGGCAGCGGGTACTTGTTCTTAACAGTAGCAGCGTTAAGACCCCGGTAGTCAATGCACATGCGCAGCGTACCGTCCTTCTTGCCCACGAACAGAATGGGGGCAGAATACGGGGACGTACTCGGGCGGATCATACCTTTCTTCAGCAGGTCAGTCACCTGACGCTTAACCTCATCCAACTCCAGGGGACTGAGGCGGTACATGGGGCGCGAAACAGGCTGCGCCTCAGGCATCAGGGGAATGGTGTGATCCACGGGACGCATGGGCGGTAAACCAGGAATCTCGCGGAACACATCAGCGTACTCTTCCAGCAGAGCCTCAACCTGCGGGTCCGTGTCAGCGGACTGCGGTACAGCGTTGTTAAGCTGCAGCTTAGGGCGGACGAGCAAGGCATGGGCTCCCTTACGAAGCATGCGCACAGCAGCCTTGCGACCAACCGTTTCGGGCACGGCCTGCTGACAAAGAGCAGCAGCGGCAAAGTTAACAACGGGCGGAGAGGCATCAGGTGTACTCGACGCAAAACACACAGGAACCTTGCAGGTCAGAGTGCCCTTGCGCAGGCGCAAACAGCGAGCACCGAAATCGAGTACGGCAGCGTACTTATCAAGGGTAGCAGATCCCAAGATGTACGGCGCAGCGTCAGTGAGCTCTGGCAAGACAAACGGCTGCAGCGTGAGATGCATGTGCCCTACAGACAGGCGCAGCGTCACTTGGCCCAGAATGTCCTGCTTACCTCCGTCAGCGAGGGTAACGTGTTTCCACTCACTAGAGCGAATCCGAAGACCCAGTTGCCGTACGACAGAGTCAGACACGAAGTCATGACTAGCTCCAGAATCGACCAGGGCAGAGAGGTCGCAGCCAGCAGCACGGAGCTTGATCAGCGGCAGTTGTTCACCTGAGACAGCGGCGGCAACTGGCAGAAGAATACTAGACACAACGGGTGCTGCGTTAGCCAAACTAGCAGAGGAAGAGGGGGCATCATACCAAACATCTACGGCATGCGAGACACCAGGCAGGGGAACAAGCTGACCCTCGACGTCTAGCCCGTTAAAGAGAACAGATCCCTTGCTAAACGTATGCACCCGCTTCATACCTGTAAGCAGTGGGGAAGCCTTACGTGCGAGGTATGCAGGCAACAGAATGCCACAAGCAGTATCAGGATGCTGGCGTTTGCATGCCCGGTAGTGCACGAGTTGTGACTGAAACTCATGCAGCGTGGAAGGGGTAAACAGGACAGTGTGCCGAGCTAGGCTGACAGAGGACAGAGGACGACCGCGCGGCATGAACAGATTACATGCAACAGCGAACCCAGCGCAAGCAACGCGGGCATCAAACGAGAAACGGCGTCCCACCAACTGTTCGACCTGCTCAAGCACAGTAGGCAACAGAGCCCTAACCGCACGACTAGGACAGACGTCGAGCGCTGCAGGTGAAAGACGCCCAGGAGGTGACCCCTCAACACCAGCCTGGGTAACCCCCTAGCCAACGATCGGCTGGGCGGCCTCCTCAGGAGGCACCCACAGCTCACCAGCGACCGACCGGCAGACCTTCACCATGTGTTTCTTGCTCCCGCAACGCAAGCACTCGTTGTTGGCCAAGCGCCGCTGGTACTCAGTATGGGAACAGGGGAAGTTCCGCATCATCCGCTCCCCCTTCCCCTTCTCAACACCGCCCTTGGCCCCCAGCGTGCCCTTGCCGTTGCCGCCCTTGCCGTGGCCCTTGCCGTTGCCCTTGCTGTTGCCCTTGCCGTGAGCAGTGGCGGCAGCAGCGCGAGGCTGGGACTTCTTGGCGTGCTTGGACTTCTTGGGCGGCCGCTCCACCTCCTCTTCCTCACTCTCAGACATGTCCTGAGCGGCAGCGAAGAAGTTCAGACGGAGGGCAGAGTGGGCATATTTAGAGGCAGTCAGACGGGCCTCCTCGCCCAGAGCAGCCTGTACCAAGTCCCGATAGGAGCTGAAGGGAGTGCCACGGAAGGTAGCGGCACAAGCAGCAGTCAGGCGATCAGACAGGCCAGACTGGAACCAGAACATGCGTTCCCCCTCAGTGGGTTCGGCAATGGCGGTGAACAGCGCATCGAAGCGGCTCTGATATGCAGCGACAGATTCGCTAGAGCGCATGCGATAGCGACCAGAGGCAAGCTTCTGGCGTGCCTCAGTCTCACGGGAACGGATTTGCGGTGCAAAGCGGACCAGCAGGGCATCGAGCAGTTCACGTGAGGTGTACGTAGTGCGAGCAAGGGTCCACTCGTCGTGCCAACGCTTGGCGCGACCCTCGAGCACGTTAGCCAAACAGAGGCAACGCACACTGTCGAGGTGACCACCCCTGACAAGCTCAAAGTACCGGTGAATGTCCCGAATGAAGGCCCTTGTCCTAACCGGGATGTCCCGAGCCTCTATCCTGTCGTCTAGGTTCAGCTTAGGCACCGGAACATCAACTTTAAGTACCTCATCAGCGCGAGCAGGCGCGACAGCAGCAGCAGCCACAGGCGCAGGAGCAGGCGCAGCAGCGGCAGGGGCAGGCGCGGCATCAGCAGCCGCGCCGCCAGCATTGCGCGTGGCTGAAAACGGAGGAAAACGGCGTGGGCGTGGGTCACGGGGCAGGTCAGTTCGTGGCCGGGCGAACATAGCATCAATTTCATCCTGCAGAGACCGTTCTGTCCCAGCCCGTTGGTCAGGTGACTGCGGCACATACTCGCCATCCTGGTCCGTCGGTAACGGCTGAGTATCGAATCCCTGCCCCGGCGGCTGAGCGCCATCACCTAGCCCAGGCGGCAAGCCATTCAGCCGGAAACCACCCCACGTGTCAGACATGTTAACAGCGCAGGAATTACCCCACCGGAAGGCAGCTCAACGCTGTTGAGAGCGTGTGAAACGGTCCGAATCACGCTTTGCAATTGCGTAACCGCGGCCTCAGCGAGCGCCGCGCGAGCTTCAGCGGCCACAGCACGAGTCTCAGCAGCAAAAGCTCGAGCCTCAGCGGCGTCAGCGCGGTTGTTAGCAACCACGACTTCGGCTTGCGCAGCCTCGACGGCGTCATTGTCCGTAGCCATGAGTGACTCGTAAGACAACTCCTCGTCCATGATGTCGGAAATCAGCGGAAGCGATAGCACCTACGAAAAGACCGTCTCGATACCAGCTATGTGGTATCCAATAACTAAGTCCATCAAAGATGGTGGTAGTGAAAACTACCGATTAGGGTGGGCATAGCCCGAAGTAGGCGGCGTCGCGGTACGAGGTTGTCGTACAGGCCTCGAAGTTGCAGATGACGACCCAGACAGACGTATCAGTACGTACAGTAATCGGTAGGCAGTTAAGCACTAGAGACCAGTGTCTCGACTGTAACAGAAACAGTCCCATTCTCGCGACAGTACGAGAATACCGTTGACAGTAACGGGTTTACAGAGCCTTACGTACAGCTGTAAGACTAGTAGCCACAGCTGCTACTCAGATTACGCTAAGTACAGAGCGTAATACAACAGCAAGGCAGCTGCACATCCCGATATGGCTGGATGGCGGGTCGAACGAAGGCTACTGCTGCACATGAGCACATGGCTAGCTGGAATCCAGACCCTGCAGAGCTGCACATGCACAGATGCATGGTGCACACCTGAGATGACAGATAGATAGAGGAGAGAGGCAACCAGGCAACCGTGTCAGGAGGCCGGTTGGCTGGAGGGTAAGCAGTTCGGTCACTAGGATGCTGGGGTGCGAGCATGCCTACGCCAGCCACCGGAGTACCTGCCGTATTGAGTAAACAGCAAGCCATGTAGGCCCCTCCGCTCTACACGCACGTCCTCCAAGGCCGCAAGCAGACCCAAGTGCTGCCCAAGTCATCCGGCGGCTCCAAGACGCGCGCCGGTTGGTATCAGGCGTACATGCGCCAGCCCTTGCATGCTACTTCCCACTGCCCGGCCAGAGAGCGCCCGCTGGCAATGCCGTGCGTGTCCTTGCTGTCATCCCAGCCCCACACGCGTGACAAAAGCCCTTCCAACTGAAGCGGTCAATGCCGTACCGGGACTGCTGACGTACCTTCCCTGCACATAAAGATGAGAAGCGCGCCGACGTCATACCGGCCGCGTGGCCTAATGGATAAGGCATCGCCCTCCGGCACGTACGGAAGTAGGCGGGGATTGTGGGTTCGAGTCCCATCGTGGTCGCAAAACGTTTTGCTTTCTGCCGTTTAACGGCTCGCATGCACGGAGGAACAGGCTGGAAGTGTAGTACAAGGGCAAGGTGTACTCATAGGTTGGTTGGAACCCTCGCCAACATCGACTCCTTCAACACGGCCCCCCATACTCGGCGCTGCACACATGTGTTGACATGTGCCTAAGCGTGAAGGCTGGCAAGGTGCGTCGCTGGAATCCGCAGCGATGACAACATCCTGTATTGCCGGGCCACATGCCCCAAGACCTAGCAGACAACACGACGCTTGCGGGGAGACGGGGGTCCCACTGGCCTTCTGCGCGGGTTCAGGGGTTCAGGGGCGGATGCTTGCAAGGCAGCTGCACATCCCGATATGGCTGGATGGCGGGTCGAACGAAGGCTACTGCTGCACATGAGCACATGGCTAGCTGGAATCCAGACCCTGCAGAGCTGCACATGCACAGATGCATGGTGCATACCTGAGATGACAGATAGATAGAGGAGAGAGGCAACCAGGCAACCGTGTCAGGAGGCCGGTTGGCTGGAGGGTAAGCAGTTCGGTCACTAGGATGCTGGGGTGCGAGCATGCCTACGCCAGCCACCGGAGTACCTGCCGTATTGAGTAAACAGCAAGCCATGTAGGCCCCTCCGCTCTACACGCACGTCCTCCAAGGCCGCAAGCAGACCCAAGTGCTGCCCAAGTCATCCGGCGGCTCCAAGACGCGCGCCGGTTGGTATCAGGCGTACATGCGCCAGCCCTTGCATGCTACTTCCCACTGCCCGGCCAGAGAGCGCCCGCTGGCAATGCCGTGCGTGTCCTTGCTGTCATCCCAGCCCCACACGCGTGACAAAAGCCCTTCCAACTGAAGCGGTCAATGCCGTACCGGGACTGCTGACGTACCTTCCCTGCACATAAAGATGAGAAGCGCGCCGACGTCATACCGGCCGCGTGGCCTAATGGATAAGGCATCGCCCTCCGGCACGTACGGAAGTAGGCGGGGATTGTGGGTTCGAGTCCCATCGTGGTCGCAAAACGTTTTGCTTTCTGCCGTTTAACGGCTCGCATGCACGGAGGAACAGGCTGGAAGTGTAGTACAAGGGCAAGGTGTACTCATAGGTTGGTTGGAACCCTCGCCAACATCGACTCCTTCAACACGGCCCCCCATACTCGGCGCTGCACACATGTGTTGACATGTGCCTAAGCGTGAAGGCTGGCAAGGTGCGTCGCTGGAATCCGCAGCGATGACAACATCCTGTATTGCCGGGCCACATGCCCCAAGACCTAGCAGACAACACGACGCTTGCGGGGAGACGGGGGTCCCACTGGCCTTCTGCGCGGGTTCAGGGGTTCAGGGGCGGATGCTTGCAAGGCAGCTGCACATCCCGATATGGCTGGATGGCGGGTCGAACGAAGGCTACTGCTGCACATGAGCACATGGCTAGCTGGAATCCAGACCCTGCAGAGCTGCACATGCACAGATGCATGGTGCATACCTGAGATGACAGATAGATAGAGGAGAGAGGCAACCAGGCAACCGTGTCAGGAGGCCGGTTGGCTGGAGGGTAAGCAGTTCGGTCACTAGGATGCTGGGGTGCGAGCATGCCTACGCCAGCCACCGGAGTACCTGCCGTATTGAGTAAACAGCAAGCCATGTAGGCCCCTCCGCTCTACACGCACGTCCTCCAAGGCCGCAAGCAGACCCAAGTGCTGCCCAAGTCATCCGGCGGCTCCAAGACGCGCGCCGGTTGGTATCAGGCGTACATGCGCCAGCCCTTGCATGCTACTTCCCACTGCCCGGCCAGAGAGCGCCCGCTGGCAATGCCGTGCGTGTCCTTGCTGTCATCCCAGCCCCACACGCGTGACAAAAGCCCTTCCAACTGAAGCGGTCAATGCCGTACCGGGACTGCTGACGTACCTTCCCTGCACATAAAGATGAGAAGCGCGCCGACGTCATACCGGCCGCGTGGCCTAATGGATAAGGCATCGCCCTCCGGCACATACGGAAGTAGGCGGGGATTGTGGGTTCGAGTCCCATCGTGGTCGCAAAACGTTTTGCTTTTTGCCGTTTAACGGCTCGCATGCACGGAGGAACAGGCTGGAAGTGTAATACAAGGGCAAGGTGTACTCATAGGTTGGTCGGAACCCTCGCCAACATCGACTCCTTCAACACGGCCCCCCATACTCAGCGCTGCACACATGTGTTGACATGTGCCTAAGCTTGAAGGCTGGCAAGGTGCGTCGCTGGAATCCGCAGCGATGACAACATCCTGTATTGCCGGGCCACATGCCCCAAGACCTAGCAGACAACACGACGCTTGCGGGGAGACGGGGGTCCCACTGGCCTTCTGCGCGGGTTCAGGGGTTCAGGGGCGGATGCTTGCAAGGCAGCTGCACATCCCGATATGGCTGGATGGCGGGTCGAACGAAGGCTACTGCTGCACATGAGCACATGGCTAGCTGGAATCCAGACCCTGCAGAGCTGCACATGCACAGATGCATGGTGCACACCTGAGATGACAGATAGATAGAGGAGAGAGGCAACCAGGCAACCGTGTCAGGAGGCCGGTTGGCTGGAGGGTAAGCAGTTCGGTCACTAGGATGCTGGGGTGCGAGCATGCCTACGCCAGCCACCGGAGTACCTGCCGTATTGAGTAAACAGCAAGCCATGTAGGCCCCTCCGCTCTACACGCACGTCCTCCAAGGCCGCAAGCAGACCCAAGTGCTGCCCAAGTCATCCGGCGGCTCCAAGACGCGCGCCGGTTGGTATCAGGCGTACATGCGCCAGCCCTTGCATGCTACTTCCCACTGCCCGGCCAGAGAGCGCCCGCTGGCAATGCCGTGCGTGTCCTTGCTGTCATCCCAGCCCCACACGCGTGACAAAAGCCCTTCCAACTGAAGCGGTCAATGCCGTACCGGGACTGCTGACGTACCTTCCCTGCACATAAAGATGAGAAGCGCGCCGACGTCATACCGGCCGCGTGGCCTAATGGATAAGGCATCGCCCTCCGGCACGTACGGAAGTAGGCGGGGATTGTGGGTTCGAGTCCCATCGTGGTCGCAAAACGTTTTGCTTTCTGCCGTTTAACGGCTCGCATGCACGGAGGAACAGGCTGGAAGTGTAGTACAAGGGCAAGGTGTACTCATAGGTTGGTTGGAACCCTCGCCAACATCGACTCCTTCAACACGGCCCCCCATACTCGGCGCTGCACACATGTGTTGACATGTGCCTAAGCGTGAAGGCTGGCAAGGTGCGTCGCTGGAATCCGCAGCGATGACAACATCCTGTATTGCCGGGCCACATGCCCCAAGACCTAGCAGACAACACGACGCTTGCGGGGAGACGGGGGTCCCACTGGCCTTCTGCGCGGGTTCAGGGGTTCAGGGGCGGATGCTTGCAAGGCAGCTGCACATCCCGATATGGCTGGATGGCGGGTCGAACGAAGGCTACTGCTGCACATGAGCACATGGCTAGCTGGAATCCAGACCCTGCAGAGCTGCACATGCACAGATGCATGGTGCATACCTGAGATGACAGATAGATAGAGGAGAGAGGCAACCAGGCAACCGTGTCACGAGGCCGGTTGGCTGGAGGGTAAGCAGTTCGGTCACTAGGATGCTGGGGTGCGAGCATGCCTACGCCAGCCACCGGAGTACCTGCCGTATTGAGTAAACAGCAAGCCATGTAGGCCCCTCCGCTCTACACGCACGTCCTCCAAGGCCGCAAGCAGACCCAAGTGCTGCCCAAGTCATCCGGCGGCTCCAAGACGCGCGCCGGTTGGTATCAGGCGTACATGCGCCAGCCCTTGCATGCTACTTCCCACTGCCCGGCCAGAGAGCGCCCGCTGGCAATGCCGTGCGTGTCCTTGCTGTCATCCCAGCCCCACACGCGTGACAAAAGCCCTTCCAACTGAAGCGGTCAATGCCGTACCGGGACTGCTGACGTACCTTCCCTGCACATAAAGATGAGAAGCGCGCCGACGTCATACCGGCCGCGTGGCCTAATGGATAAGGCATCGCCCTCCGGCACGTACGGAAGTAGGCGGGGATTGTGGGTTCGAGTCCCATCGTGGTCGCAAAACGTTTTGCTTTCTGCCGTTTAACGGCTCGCATGCACGGAGGAACAGGCTGGAAGTGTAGTACAAGGGCAAGGTGTACTCATAGGTTGGTTGGAACCCTCGCCAACATCGACTCCTTCAACACGGCCCCCCATACTCGGCGCTGCACACATGTGTTGACATGTGCCTAAGCGTGAAGGCTGGCAAGGTGCGTCGCTGGAATCCGCAGCGATGACAACATCCTGTATTGCCGGGCCACATGCCCCAAGACCTAGCAGACAACACGACGCTTGCGGGGAGACGGGGGTCCCACTGGCCTTCTGCGCGGGTTCAGGGGTTCAGGGGCGGATGCTTGCAAGGCAGCTGCACATCCCGATATGGCTGGATGGCGGGTCGAACGAAGGCTACTGCTGCACATGAGCACATGGCTAGCTGGAATCCAGACCCTGCAGAGCTGCACATGCACAGATGCATGGTGCACACCTGAGATGACAGATAGATAGAGGAGAGAGGCAACCAGGCAACCGTGTCAGGAGGCCGGTTGGCTGGAGGGTAAGCAGTTCGGTCACTAGGATGCTGGGGTGCGAGCATGCCTACGCCAGCCACCGGAGTACCTGCCGTATTGAGTAAACAGCAAGCCATGTAGGCCCCTCCGCTCTACACGCACGTCCTCCAAGGCCGCAAGCAGACCCAAGTGCTGCCCAAGTCATCCGGCGGCTCCAAGACGCGCGCCGGTTGGTATCAGGCGTACATGCGCCAGCCCTTGCATGCTACTTCCCACTGCCCGGCCAGAGAGCGCCCGCTGGCAATGCCGTGCGTGTCCTTGCTGTCATCCCAGCCCCACACGCGTGACAAAAGCCCTTCCAACTGAAGCGGTCAATGCCGTACCGGGACTGCTGACGTACCTTCCCTGCACATAAAGATGAGAAGCGCGCCGACGTCATACCGGCCGCGTGGCCTAATGGATAAGGCATCGCCCTCCGGCACGTACGGAAGTAGGCGGGGATTGTGGGTTCGAGTCCCATCGTGGTCGCAAAACGTTTTGCTTTCTGCCGTTTAACGGCTCGCATGCACGGAGGAACAGGCTGGAAGTGTAGTACAAGGGCAAGGTGTACTCATAGGTTGGTCGGAACCCTCGCCAACATCGACTCCTTCAACACGGCCCCCCATACTCAGCGCTGCACACATGTGTTGACATGTGCCTAAGCTTGAAGGCTGGCAAGGTGCGTCGCTGGAATCCGCAGCGATGACAACATCCTGTATTGCCGGGCCACATGCCCCAAGACCTAGCAGACAACACGACGCTTGCGGGGAGACGGGGGTCCCACTGGCCTTCTGCGCGGGTTCAGGGGTTCAGGGGCGGATGCTTGCAAGGCAGCTGCACATCCCGATATGGCTGGATGGCGGGTCGAACGAAGGCTACTGCTGCACATGAGCACATGGCTAGCTGGAATCCAGACCCTGCAGAGCTGCACATGCACAGATGCATGGTGCACACCTGAGATGACAGATAGATAGAGGAGAGAGGCAACCAGGCAACCGTGTCAGGAGGCCGGTTGGCTGGAGGGTAAGCAGTTCGGTCACTAGGATGCTGGGGTGCGAGCATGCCTACGCCAGCCACCGGAGTACCTGCCGTATTGAGTAAACAGCAAGCCATGTAGGCCCCTCCGCTCTACACGCACGTCCTCCAAGGCCGCAAGCAGACCCAAGTGCTGCCCAAGTCATCCGGCGGCTCCAAGACGCGCGCCGGTTGGTATCAGGCGTACATGCGCCAGCCCTTGCATGCTACTTCCCACTGCCCGGCCAGAGAGCGCCCGCTGGCAATGCCGTGCGTGTCCTTGCTGTCATCCCAGCCCCACACGCGTGACAAAAGCCCTTCCAACTGAAGCGGTCAATGCCGTACCGGGACTGCTGACGTACCTTCCCTGCACATAAAGATGAGAAGCGCGCCGACGTCATACCGGCCGCGTGGCCTAATGGATAAGGCATCGCCCTCCGGCACGTACGGAAGTAGGCGGGGATTGTGGGTTCGAGTCCCATCGTGGTCGCAAAACGTTTTGCTTTCTGCCGTTTAACGGCTCGCATGCACGGAGGAACAGGCTGGAAGTGTAGTACAAGGGCAAGGTGTACTCATAGGTTGGTTGGAACCCTCGCCAACATCGACTCCTTCAACACGGCCCCCCATACTCGGCGCTGCACACATGTGTTGACATGTGCCTAAGCGTGAAGGCTGGCAAGGTGCGTCGCTGGAATCCGCAGCGATGACAACATCCTGTATTGCCGGGCCACATGCCCCAAGACCTAGCAGACAACACGACGCTTGCGGGGAGACGGGGGTCCCACTGGCCTTCTGCGCGGGTTCAGGGGTTCAGGGGCGGATGCTTGCAAGGCAGCTGCACATCCCGATATGGCTGGATGGCGGGTCGAACGAAGGCTACTGCTGCACATGAGCACATGGCTAGCTGGAATCCAGACCCTGCAGAGCTGCACATGCACAGATGCATGGTGCATACCTGAGATGACAGATAGATAGAGGAGAGAGGCAACCAGGCAACCGTGTCAGGAGGCCGGTTGGCTGGAGGGTAAGCAGTTCGGTCACTAGGATGCTGGGGTGCGAGCATGCCTACGCCAGCCACCGGAGTACCTGCCGTATTGAGTAAACAGCAAGCCATGTAGGCCCCTCCGCTCTACACGCACGTCCTCCAAGGCCGCAAGCAGACCCAAGTGCTGCCCAAGTCATCCGGCGGCTCCAAGACGCGCGCCGGTTGGTATCAGGCGTACATGCGCCAGCCCTTGCATGCTACTTCCCACTGCCCGGCCAGAGAGCGCCCGCTGGCAATGCCGTGCGTGTCCTTGCTGTCATCCCAGCCCCACACGCGTGACAAAAGCCCTTCCAACTGAAGCGGTCAATGCCGTACCGGGACTGCTGACGTACCTTCCCTGCACATAAAGATGAGAAGCGCGCCGACGTCATACCGGCCGCGTGGCCTAATGGATAAGGCATCGCCCTCCGGCACGTACGGAAGTAGGCGGGGATTGTGGGTTCGAGTCCCATCGTGGTCGCAAAACGTTTTGCTTTCTGCCGTTTAACGGCTCGCATGCACGGAGGAACAGGCTGGAAGTGTAGTACAAGGGCAAGGTGTACTCATAGGTTGGTTGGAACCCTCTCCAACATCGACTCCTTCAACACGGCCCCCCATACTCGGCGCTGCACACATGTGTTGACATGTGCCTAAGCTTGAAGGCTGGCAAGGTGCGTCGCTGGAATCCGCAGCGATGACAACATCCTGTATTGCCGGGCCACATGCCCCAAGACCTAGCAGACAACACGACGCTTGCGGGGAGACGGGGGTCCCACTGGCCTTCTGCGCGGGTTCAGGGGTTCAGGGGCGGATGCTTGCAAGGCAGCTGCACATCCCGATATGGCTGGATGGCGGGTCGAACGAAGGCTACTGCTGCACATGAGCACATGGCTAGCTGGAATCCAGACCCTGCAGAGCTGCACATGCACAGATGCATGGTGCACACCTGAGATGACAGATAGATAGAGGAGAGAGGCAACCAGGCAACCGTGTCACGAGGCCGGTTGGCTGGAGGGTAAGCAGTTCGGTCACTAGGATGCTGGGGTGCGAGCATGCCTACGCCAGCCACCGGAGTACCTGCCGTATTGAGTAAACAGCAAGCCATGTAGGCCCCTCCGCTCTACACGCACGTCCTCCAAGGCCGCAAGCAGACCCAAGTGCTGCCCAAGTCATCCGGCGGCTCCAAGACGCGCGCCGGTTGGTATCAGGCGTACATGCGCCAGCCCTTGCATGCTACTTCCCACTGCCCGGCCAGAGAGCGCCCGCTGGCAATGCCGTGCGTGTCCTTGCTGTCATCCCAGCCCCACACGCGTGACAAAAGCCCTTCCAACTGAAGCGGTCAATGCCGTACCGGGACTGCTGACGTACCTTCCCTGCACATAAAGATGAGAAGCGCGCCGACGTCATACCGGCCGCGTGGCCTAATGGATAAGGCATCGCCCTCCGGCACGTACGGAAGTAGGCGGGGATTGTGGGTTCGAGTCCCATCGTGGTCGCAAAACGTTTTGCTTTTTGCCGTTTAACGGCTCGCATGCACGGAGAAACAGGCTGGAAGTGTAGTACAAGGGCAAGGTGTACTCATAGGTTGGTTGGAACCCTCTCCAACATCGACTCCTTCAACACGGCCCCCCATACTCAGCGCTGCACACATGTGTTGACATGTGCCTAAGCTTGAAGGCTGGCAAGGTGCGTCGCTGGAATCCGCAGCGATGACAACATCCTGTATTGCCGGGCCACATGCCCCAAGACCTAGCAGACAACACGACGCTTGCGGGGAGACGGGGGTCCCACTGGCCTTCTGCGCGGGTTCAGGGGTTCAGGGGCGGATGCTTGCAAGGCAGCTGCACATCCCGATATGGCTGGATGGCGGGTCGAACGAAGGCTACTGCTGCACATGAGCACATGGCTAGCTGGAATCCAGACCCTGCAGAGCTGCACATGCACAGATGCATGGTGCATACCTGAGATGACAGATAGATAGAGGAGAGAGGCAACCAGGCAACCGTGTCACGAGGCCGGTTGGCTGGAGGGTAAGCAGTTCGGTCACTAGGATGCTGGGGTGCGAGCATGCCTACGCCAGCCACCGGAGTACCTGCCGTATTGAGTAAACAGCAAGCCATGTAGGCCCCTCCGCTCTACACGCACGTCCTCCAAGGCCGCAAGCAGACCCAAGTGCTGCCCAAGTCATCCGGCGGCTCCAAGACGCGCGCCGGTTGGTATCAGGCGTACATGCGCCAGCCCTTGCATGCTACTTCCCACTGCCCGGCCAGAGAGCGCCCGCTGGCAATGCCGTGCGTGTCCTTGCTGTCATCCCAGCCCCACACGCGTGACAAAAGCCCTTCCAACTGAAGCGGTCAATGCCGTACCGGGACTGCTGACGTACCTTCCCTGCACATAAAGATGAGAAGCGCGCCGACGTCATACCGGCCGCGTGGCCTAATGGATAAGGCATCGCCCTCCGGCACGTACGGAAGTAGGCGGGGATTGTGGGTTCGAGTCCCATCGTGGTCGCAAAACGTTTTGCTTTCTGCCGTTTAACGGCTCGCATGCACGGAGGAACAGGCTGGAAGTGTAGTACAAGGGCAAGGTGTACTCATAGGTTGGTTGGAACCCTCTCCAACATCGACTCCTTCAACACGGCCCCCCATACTCGGCGCTGCACACATGTGTTGACATGTGCCTAAGCGTGAAGGCTGGCAAGGTGCGTCGCTGGAATCCGCAGCGATGACAACATCCTGTATTGCCGGGCCACATGCCCCAAGACCTAGCAGACAACACGACGCTTGCGGGGAGACGGGGGTCCCACTGGCCTTCTGCGCGGGTTCAGGGGTTCAGGGGCGGATGCTTGCAAGGCAGCTGCACATCCCGATATGGCTGGATGGCGGGTCGAACGAAGGCTACTGCTGCACATGAGCACATGGCTAGCTGGAATCCAGACCCTGCAGAGCTGCACATGCACAGATGCATGGTGCATACCTGAGATGACAGATAGATAGAGGAGAGAGGCAACCAGGCAACCGTGTCACGAGGCCGGTTGGCTGGAGGGTAAGCAGTTCGGTCACTAGGATGCTGGGGTGCGAGCATGCCTACGCCAGCCACCGGAGTACCTGCCGTATTGAGTAAACAGCAAGCCATGTAGGCCCCTCCGCTCTACACGCACGTCCTCCAAGGCCGCAAGCAGACCCAAGTGCTGCCCAAGTCATCCGGCGGCTCCAAGACGCGCGCCGGTTGGTATCAGGCGTACATGCGCCAGCCCTTGCATGCTACTTCCCACTGCCCGGCCAGAGAGCGCCCGCTGGCAATGCCGTGCGTGTCCTTGCTGTCATCCCAGCCCCACACGCGTGACAAAAGCCCTTCCAACTGAAGCGGTCAATGCCGTACCGGGACTGCTGACGTACCTTCCCTGCACATAAAGATGAGAAGCGCGCCGACGTCATACCGGCCGCGTGGCCTAATGGATAAGGCATCGCCCTCCGGCACGTACGGAAGTAGGCGGGGATTGTGGGTTCGAGTCCCATCGTGGTCGCAAAACGTTTTGCTTTTTGCCGTTTAACGGCTCGCATGCACGGAGGAACAGGCTGGAAGTGTAGTACAAGGGCAAGGTGTACTCATAGGTTGGTCGGAACCCTCGCCAACATCGACTCCTTCAACACGGCCCCCCATACTCAGCGCTGCACACATGTGTTGACATGTGCCTAAGCTTGAAGGCTGGCAAGGTGCGTCGCTGGAATCCGCAGCGATGACAACATCCTGTATTGCCGGGCCACATGCCCCAAGACCTAGCAGACAACACGACGCTTGCGGGGAGACGGGGGTCCCACTGGCCTTCTGCGCGGGTTCAGGGGTTCAGGGGCGGATGCTTGCAAGGCAGCTGCACATCCCGATATGGCTGGATGGCGGGTCGAACGAAGGCTACTGCTGCACATGAGCACATGGCTAGCTGGAATCCAGACCCTGCAGAGCTGCACATGCACAGATGCATGGTGCACACCTGAGATGACAGATAGATAGAGGAGAGAGGCAACCAGGCAACCGTGTCAGGAGGCCGGTTGGCTGGAGGGTAAGCAGTTCGGTCACTAGGATGCTGGGGTGCGAGCATGCCTACGCCAGCCACCGGAGTACCTGCCGTATTGAGTAAACAGCAAGCCATGTAGGCCCCTCCGCTCTACACGCACGTCCTCCAAGGCCGCAAGCAGACCCAAGTGCTGCCCAAGTCATCCGGCGGCTCCAAGACGCGCGCCGGTTGGTATCAGGCGTACATGCGCCAGCCCTTGCATGCTACTTCCCACTGCCCGGCCAGAGAGCGCCCGCTGGCAATGCCGTGCGTGTCCTTGCTGTCATCCCAGCCCCACACGCGTGACAAAAGCCCTTCCAACTGAAGCGGTCAATGCCGTACCGGGACTGCTGACGTACCTTCCCTGCACATAAAGATGAGAAGCGCGCCGACGTCATACCGGCCGCGTGGCCTAATGGATAAGGCATCGCCCTCCGGCACGTACGGAAGTAGGCGGGGATTGTGGGTTCGAGTCCCATCGTGGTCGCAAAACGTTTTGCTTTCTGCCGTTTAACGGCTCGCATGCACGGAGGAACAGGCTGGAAGTGTAGTACAAGGGCAAGGTGTACTCATAGGTTGGTTGGAACCCTCGCCAACATCGACTCCTTCAACACGGCCCCCCATACTCGGCGCTGCACACATGTGTTGACATGTGCCTAAGCGTGAAGGCTGGCAAGGTGCGTCGCTGGAATCCGCAGCGATGACAACATCCTGTATTGCCGGGCCACATGCCCCAAGACCTAGCAGACAACACGACGCTTGCGGGGAGACGGGGGTCCCACTGGCCTTCTGCGCGGGTTCAGGGGTTCAGGGGCGGATGCTTGCAAGGCAGCTGCACATCCCGATATGGCTGGATGGCGGGTCGAACGAAGGCTACTGCTGCACATGAGCACATGGCTAGCTGGAATCCAGACCCTGCAGAGCTGCACATGCACAGATGCATGGTGCACACCTGAGATGACAGATAGATAGAGGAGAGAGGCAACCAGGCAACCGTGTCAGGAGGCCGGTTGGCTGGAGGGTAAGCAGTTCGGTCACTAGGATGCTGGGGTGCGAGCATGCCTACGCCAGCCACCGGAGTACCTGCCGTATTGAGTAAACAGCAAGCCATGTAGGCCCCTCCGCTCTACACGCACGTCCTCCAAGGCCGCAAGCAGACCCAAGTGCTGCCCAAGTCATCCGGCGGCTCCAAGACGCGCGCCGGTTGGTATCAGGCGTACATGCGCCAGCCCTTGCATGCTACTTCCCACTGCCCGGCCAGAGAGCGCCCGCTGGCAATGCCGTGCGTGTCCTTGCTGTCATCCCAGCCCCACACGCGTGACAAAAGCCCTTCCAACTGAAGCGGTCAATGCCGTACCGGGACTGCTGACGTACCTTCCCTGCACATAAAGATGAGAAGCGCGCCGACGTCATACCGGCCGCGTGGCCTAATGGATAAGGCATCGCCCTCCGGCACGTACGGAAGTAGGCGGGGATTGTGGGTTCGAGTCCCATCGTGGTCGCAAAACGTTTTGCTTTCTGCCGTTTAACGGCTCGCATGCACGGAGGAACAGGCTGGAAGTGTAGTACAAGGGCAAGGTGTACTCATAGGTTGGTTGGAACCCTCGCCAACATCGACTCCTTCAACACGGCCCCCCATACTCGGCGCTGCACACATGTGTTGACATGTGCCTAAGCGTGAAGGCTGGCAAGGTGCGTCGCTGGAATCCGCAGCGATGACAACATCCTGTATTGCCGGGCCACATGCCCCAAGACCTAGCAGACAACACGACGCTTGCGGGGAGACGGGGGTCCCACTGGCCTTCTGCGCGGGTTCAGGGGTTCAGGGGCGGATGCTTGCAAGGCAGCTGCACATCCCGATATGGCTGGATGGCGGGTCGAACGAAGGCTACTGCTGCACATGAGCACATGGCTAGCTGGAATCCAGACCCTGCAGAGCTGCACATGCACAGATGCATGGTGCACACCTGAGATGACAGATAGATAGAGGAGAGAGGCAACCAGGCAACCGTGTCAGGAGGCCGGTTGGCTGGAGGGTAAGCAGTTCGGTCACTAGGATGCTGGGGTGCGAGCATGCCTACGCCAGCCACCGGAGTACCTGCCGTATTGAGTAAACAGCAAGCCATGTAGGCCCCTCCGCTCTACACGCACGTCCTCCAAGGCCGCAAGCAGACCCAAGTGCTGCCCAAGTCATCCGGCGGCTCCAAGACGCGCGCCGGTTGGTATCAGGCGTACATGCGCCAGCCCTTGCATGCTACTTCCCACTGCCCGGCCAGAGAGCGCCCGCTGGCAATGCCGTGCGTGTCCTTGCTGTCATCCCAGCCCCACACGCGTGACAAAAGCCCTTCCAACTGAAGCGGTCAATGCCGTACCGGGACTGCTGACGTACCTTCCCTGCACATAAAGATGAGAAGCGCGCCGACGTCATACCGGCCGCGTGGCCTAATGGATAAGGCATCGCCCTCCGGCACGTACGGAAGTAGGCGGGGATTGTGGGTTCGAGTCCCATCGTGGTCGCAAAACGTTTTGCTTTTTGCCGTTTAACGGCTCGCATGCACGGAGAAACAGGCTGGAAGTGTAGTACAAGGGCAAGGTGTACTCATAGGTTGGTTGGAACCCTCTCCAACATCGACTCCTTCAACACGGCCCCCCATACTCAGCGCTGCACACATGTGTTGACATGTGCCTAAGCTTGAAGGCTGGCAAGGTGCGTCGCTGGAATCCGCAGCGATGACAACATCCTGTATTGCCGGGCCACATGCCCCAAGACCTAGCAGACAACACGACGCTTGCGGGGAGACGGGGGTCCCACTGGCCTTCTGCGCGGGTTCAGGGGTTCAGGGGCGGATGCTTGCAAGGCAGCTGCACATCCCGATATGGCTGGATGGCGGGTCGAACGAAGGCTACTGCTGCACATGAGCACATGGCTAGCTGGAATCCAGACCCTGCAGAGCTGCACATGCACAGATGCATGGTGCACACCTGAGATGACAGATAGATAGAGGAGAGAGGCAACCAGGCAACCGTGTCAGGAGGCCGGTTGGCTGGAGGGTAAGCAGTTCGGTCACTAGGATGCTGGGGTGCGAGCATGCCTACGCCAGCCACCGGAGTACCTGCCGTATTGAGTAAACAGCAAGCCATGTAGGCCCCTCCGCTCTACACGCACGTCCTCCAAGGCCGCAAGCAGACCCAAGTGCTGCCCAAGTCATCCGGCGGCTCCAAGACGCGCGCCGGTTGGTATCAGGCGTACATGCGCCAGCCCTTGCATGCTACTTCCCACTGCCCGGCCAGAGAGCGCCCGCTGGCAATGCCGTGCGTGTCCTTGCTGTCATCCCAGCCCCACACGCGTGACAAAAGCCCTTCCAACTGAAGCGGTCAATGCCGTACCGGGACTGCTGACGTACCTTCCCTGCACATAAAGATGAGAAGCGCGCCGACGTCATACCGGCCGCGTGGCCTAATGGATAAGGCATCGCCCTCCGGCACGTACGGAAGTAGGCGGGGATTGTGGGTTCGAGTCCCATCGTGGTCGCAAAACGTTTTGCTTTTTGCCGTTTAACGGCTCGCATGCACGGAGGAACGGGCTGGAAGTGTAGTACAAGGGCAAGGTGTACTCATAGGTTGGTTGGAACCCTCTCCAACATCGACTCCTTCAACACGGCCCCCCATACTCGGCGCTGCACACATGTGTTGACATGTGCCTAAGCGTGAAGGCTGGCAAGGTGCGTCGCTGGAATCCGCAGCGATGACAACATCCTGTATTGCCGGGCCACATCCCCAAGACCTAGCAGACAACACGACGCTTGCGGGGAGACGGGGGTCCCACTGGCCTTCTGCGCGGGTTCAGGGGTTCAGGGGCGGATGCTTGCAAGGCAGCTGCACATCCCGATATGGCTGGATGGCGGGTCGAACGAAGGCTACTGCTGCACATGAGCACATGGCTAGCTGGAATCCAGACCCTGCAGAGCTGCACATGCACAGATGCATGGTGCACACCTGAGATGACAGATAGATAGAGGAGAGAGGCAACCAGGCAACCGTGTCAGGAGCGAGGCCGGTTGGCTGGAGGGTAAGCAGTTCGGTCACTAGGATGCTGGGGTGCGAGCATGCCTACGCCAGCCATCGGAGTACCTGCCGTATTGAGTAAACAGCAAGCCATGTAGGCCCCTCCGCTCTACACGCACGTCCTCCAAGGCCGCAAGCAGACCCAAGTGCTGCCCAAGTCATCCGGCGGCTCCAAGACGCGCGCCGGTTGGTATCAGGCGTACATGCGCCAGCCCTTGCATGCTACTTCCCACTGCCCGGCCAGAGAGCGCCCGCTGGCAATGCCGTGCGTGTCCTTGCTGTCATCCCAGCCCCACACGCGTGACAAAAGCCCTTCCAACTGAAGCGGTCAATGCCGTACCGGGACTGCTGACGTACCTTCCCTGCACATAAAGATGAGAAGCGCGCCGACGTCATACCGGCCGCGTGGCCTAATGGATAAGGCATCGCCCTCCGGCACGTACGGAAGTAGGCGGGGATTGTGGGTTCGAGTCCCATCGTGGTCGCAAAACGTTTTGCTTTTTGCCGTTTAACGGCTCGCATGCACGGAGAAACAGGCTGGAAGTGTAGTACAAGGGCAAGGTGTACTCATAGGTTGGTTGGAACCCTCTCCAACATCGACTCCTTCAACACGGCCCCCCATACTCGGCGCTGCACACATGTGTTGACATGTGCCTAAGCTTGAAGGCTGGCAAGGTGCGTCGCTGGAACCGCAGCGATGACAACATCCTGTATTGCCGGGCCACATGCCCCAAGACCTAGCAGACAACACGACGCTTGCGGGGAGACGGGGGTCCCACTGGCCTTCTGCGCGGGTTCAGGGGTTCAGGGGCGGATGCTTGCAAGGCAGCTGCACATCCCGATATGGCTGGATGGCGGGTCGAACGAAGGCTACTGCTGCACATGAGCACATGGCTAGCTGGAATCCAGACCCTGCAGAGCTGCACATGCACAGATGCATGGTGCACACCTGAGATGACAGATAGATAGAGGAGAGAGGCAACCAGGCAACCGTGTCAGGAGCGAGGCCGGTTGGCTGGAGGGTAAGCAGTTCGGTCACTAGGATGCTGGGGTGCGAGCATGCCTACGCCAGCCATCGGAGTACCTGCCGTATTGAGTAAACAGCAAGCCATGTAGGCCCCTCCGCTCTACACGCACGTCCTCCAAGGCCGCAAGCAGACCCAAGTGCTGCCCAAGTCATCCGGCGGCTCCAAGACGCGCGCCGGTTGGTATCAGGCGTACATGCGCCAGCCCTTGCATGCTACTTCCCACTGCCCGGCCAGAGAGCGCCCGCTGGCAATGCCGTGCGTGTCCTTGCTGTCATCCCAGCCCCACACGCGTGACAAAAGCCCTTCCAACTGAAGCGGTCAATGCCGTACCGGGACTGCTGACGTACCTTCCCTGCACATAAAGATGAGAAGCGCGCCGACGTCATACCGGCCGCGTGGCCTAATGGATAAGGCATCGCCCTCCGGCACGTACGGAAGTAGGCGGGGATTGTGGGTTCGAGTCCCATCGTGGTCGCAAAACGTTTTGCTTTTTGCCGTTTAACGGCTCGCATGCACGGAGGAACGGGCTGGAAGTGTAGTACAAGGGCAAGGTTGGTTGGAACCCTCTCCAACATCGACTCCTTCAACACGGCCCCCCATTAAACTCCGGCAGTTTGCGACCGTACTTCAGCTGGGAGGTGCTGATCGGATCCGGCGATGGCTAGGGGGCGCCTTTCTGTCCAAGCGGGCAGGAGAGGGAACCCGTGCGGACCTCAGTGCCATTACATGTTCAAGCCGATGTTGGGGCGCGACAGAATACGCATCCATCCGTAATGACACTCCACACCAGCACGTTCCTCAACCTGACATCAGCAAGTTTGTTGATCGCTAAACTCCATGGTAAGGCACATAACGGAGCCACCAGCGTGCAGAAATGAATAAACGCGAGTCGTGTCTAACTTTGCATACCTTGTCTTGGTTCTCTACAACAACGGCACTATCGGCATAGCAGTCCTACTACATGTTACCAGCTAGCTATGAATGTTGACCAACCGTACAACTTCCTACAGTTGGATAACAAAGGTAGCGCGTCATGGGTCAGGTTTTATGCTCCGTAAAAATGATTACGAGGCGACAGCGTCAGCTTCTATTATTTATTTATACCGTGGCAGGCGGCCTTCAGGAGTGAAAGTGCCCAAAAGAACGGGGTCAACAATAAGCCTGTAAATGGTATGCACCATGCGGTCGGCTAGCTGATACGGTGATAGCACTGTTAGGCATGTCCAGTGAGGGAATCACCCGTGAACCGCTTGGTCGTGCTCTCTTCACGATCTGCAGTTTGTTGGTTTATAACTGCAACCGTTGCACTGTGAAACCTGATGCACGGAGAAGTTTGCATGTACCACTGTCTCCTTCACACGCTCCACGTACCGCAAACCGCCTCGACCACTTCCCCTCAAATGATCGCCATGCCCGGTCACCACGGTAACCATATCAATGGAATAAAGGCAAGCCCAACCAGACCACGTTTTCCGCGGCTTAAATCAACCCACCATCTCTAACCAGATGCATGCGCAGCCCTTGAACCCACAAGCTGCAATCCAGCTAAACCTGACAGCTGAGCGATGACGGTTCCTAGCTTGCATACATACATACCTGTTGCTACATATACGGTTGGCAATTCGCCTTGCCCAGCCATTCCTCATGCACCCCCATTACCCCAGCTGCGCGTGGGACCCCAGCCCACCGCCGCCACAAGAGGTCGGACTTGACACCGCATGCCGCGCAGCCGCCGAAGGGCTGAGGGCTGAGGGCGGCAGCGCCCTGACAACGTCCTCGCTTCCAGCTGACACTTCAGGTACAGCCGCCGTACCGTGCGACAGCGCCAGGTTGCCGAACACGGATGCTGTGCTGCCGCTAGGGTGTCGTGTGGCAGGGGGGACGTTAACCGGGGATCCAAAGAGCACGGATACCATCCCGCCGGAGCTTGCGCCCGTCGTCCTGGCGCCCATTAACGAAGAAGCCGCGGCTGCTGACGCGGCCTGTGTCACAGTCGTGCTGCCATTTCCGTCAGCCGTCGACGCATGTGCCAGCGGGTTCTCGTGGATGCGGTAATTCAGCGGCACTGCGGCGGTAGCAGCAGCGGCAGCCAGGAAAGCCGAAGCGGCAGCAGCAGGGGAGTCCGGAGCTGGCGGTGACGGCCTCACTGGCAGCCCAACGGCCGTCCATGCAACTGCCCCGCCACCAACGCCAACCGCCCCGTCCACAGCTGACATGTGGCTATGACACTCCGGCGCTGGGGCAGCAGCAGCTCCCGCAGGCCCCATGCCGCGACGATAGGGGTAGCTACCGCCGGCACCGCCGCTGCCTCCGCTGCTGATGCCCGCAGCCGCAGCGGAGAGCGCGGCGGCAGCCACGGCCATCTGGGCTTCCTGAGCCCGAAGACGCCGCTGATGCGCCGCCGCAGGGGACGGCAACGCTGCTACTGCTGGCGGTGCCGCCGCCCCAGACCCCGGCGAGAGTGAGGTCCTCGGTGAGGGAGGCGCATGCGCTGCTGGGCCATGCGCTGAGCTGCCGCCCATCCGTCCGGGCACAACGCCGCCGCAGCTGCTGCTGTCTGTGGAGCGGTGTATCAGCTCTAACACGCGCGGAGAGCTTGAGTTCCCGTGATTGACGAGGTCCGGAACGGGTGAAGCGGAAGCAGCTGCAGCAGAGGCTGAAAGAGAGGCAGCTGCTGCACCTGCCATGGCTGGTGCTGCAAACGCATTCCCGGCACTGTTCATGCTGCTTGACGGTGCGGGATATGGTGACCCCACCGCCACCGCCGTTGCAGCCGCTACCGAAAACACAGGATGTACGGCGGTGTGAAACGCCCGACCAGGTGTTGCCGTACCGACACCAACCGCGGCCGCTGATGTCGCCTGTGTGCCAGGTACTGCGGCATGATGTGCCGTACCCATGTGGTGTTGCTCCGACTCGCTGTCGGAATCAGATTCGGAGCTGGTTCCTCCGTCGCGATAGGCCGCCAGGTCGTTGCTGATATGCCGCCGCATGGGACGCAGCTCCGCACGTGCCCCCGGGGCAGCAGCGGGCACCGAGCTCTCCATGTCGGAGATCACACCACCCGCGCCGGCGTGGGCGATGACACCGGCCGAGGTTGGAATCGTGGCCGCGCCGGATAAGGGCGTAATCGCAGCTTCCGCGGCTGCAGCGGATGGTGATCCTGATGCGGCATAGTGGAAAGCAGCAACACCGCCTCCTCCTCCACCTCCATGCCAGGAGTCCGTGCTTCCCGGTAGCGCCCCAATGACGGCGGCACCCGCGCTCTGGTTGCCTCCACCGTCCGCGCCGTTAACAGCCGGGCCCTCCACACTGCCGCCTCCACCCGCTGACAGCTGCCGTACGATGACGACCATCTGAAGATCCCCACCACCACCGCCGGCGCTACCAGCACTGGGCGCCCCGCCCTGACCCGAAGCTGACGCCGCATTCACGGCCCCCGCTGCAGCCGCCGCCGCACCTCCAACAGCATCTGGAGTTCCTCCGCCGCCGCCAACTCCTCCAATTCCACTGCTGGATACATACACAGCGACGCCATCTTCGCTGTCGCCAGCAGAAGCAGGGGTGACCTGCACCCCGCCGGCAACCCCGCCCCGATTCTGCCTCTGGTTGTTGGTAATGTTGCTACTGCTGCTGCTATTGTTATTCCTGGGCGGCAGCGGCCCGAACAGCGTCCTCATGGCCTCCAGCACATTAGCCTTGCACAGCGGGCAGGTGACGTCACGGCCCAGCCACTGCTCGATGCAGGGCACGTGGTAGAAGTGCTTGCACGGCAGGTGCTTCAGGCGGTCGCCGTCCTCGAACTCGCACAGGCAGATGGCGCACAGCTCGCCTCCTGCAGCCTCAGGGTCGCTGTGGCTGGCGGGGTGGCTGCCGCTGGAAGCAAGAAGGCCTGATGCTGCGGGGTCCGCGGACGCAGCAGGCGTAGGGGCAGGAGCGGCAGCTCCTTCGGGTGCTACTTCGGGTGTGGGTGTGGGCACGCAGACGGAAGGCGGGGTGGTCGACGCGGTGGTTGTGGTGGTGGTGGTGGTAGGAGGCGATGTTGTGTTGGCGGTGGGGGCGGCACCGCTGCTAGTAGGAGGCTTGGAGCGCTGCGGAGGACAGGGCGAGGAAAGGCAAGGTGTTTGGGGATTCGCACACGCTGCCAGATAACGCCAAGACAGCACCAGAGGAAGCAAGTTAACTGGGAGAGAAGGCATATTCCACGCCACTCTAGCCATGTAATAGACAACACACCGGAGCAACCGGCAACTTCGCATCATCAGTCACAAGCTACCAATCCCCACAAGCTATCCCTCACCTCACTGGCCGACGCCGCCCTGCCGGCCGCCTCCTTGATGGAGTAGACGCTGGTTTCCATCATGCGCAGGTAGCGACGAGGCACGCGGTTGCGGTGCGCCCCCACGGCGCGGGGGCCGCTCCCGGGGGGACCCATGCCGCCACCCTCGCCGCCGGCAGCCGCGGCGGCGGCACCGGCGGCGCCAACCAATGCCAAGGCGGCAGCCTGCATGGCAGCACACATGTGTGGCGTGCCGTACACACGTCGATGTAGACAAGGCAATCGGTGTCGTACAATCGTAACGAGCCTGGACTAGACCGGTCAAATCACCGGAACAACCGTTGACGCCAACCTCCCAAAAGCTCCCAGAATCCTCCTTCCCGCAGACCTATACCCCATGCCCTCCCATTCCCTCCATCTCTCCCCTCCAACCCGCCCCTCCCCCACCTGTCTCCGCATCTGCACGGGCCTGACCACGCAGTGCCAGAGGCAAAGGAACAGCAGCATGGCCCCTGCCGCCGCGGAGGACGCCGCGATCATCATGATGAACTGCGGCGGCATGGAGGCGCCCGCGCTCAGCGCCTGCCAGCTCAGCTGCAGCGGCGTGCCCATCCAGGGGCCCGAGGGGGCGCGGCTGGCCTGGAAGCTGATGGTCACCCTGAGGGAAGCGGGCGGGGAAAGGGGGCGGGGAAGGGAGGAGCGCGTCAGGAAGGCAGAGCTTTAGGACTCCCTCCTAGCACATTCAAATTAGGAGGAGAACAAGCATGCAGCCAAGGTGCCGTTAAATAGCCCACAACCAGCCAGTTCCGGAAAACCCCACCCTCTTCCTCCTCCCTCCCCCCCCGCGCTCTCACTGGTTCGTGGCTTGCACCAGCTGCAGGGGCCGCGAGGTGTCGTTGAGGGTGACGTAGCCATCATCCAGGGTGATGTTGATGCTTTCGCCGCTGGACAGGCCGGTGGAGTTGACCTCCATGCTGATGATTGGCAGGTTGGTGAAGATGACCCATGTGCACGAGATGCCTGCGGAGGTGTGTGTTGGGAAGAGAGGATGATATGGTACCCGGGTAGCATGGTGCGAACACGCGAACGAGTAGGGCGGAGACATCGAGGGAGTGCTGCAGCGGCGGTTCGCTGCTACAGGAAAAGGAAGGACGAAGCGACCACGGCATTGCGGACTGCGAGGAGGCGCGAGGCGCGACAGTGCCAGGGCGAGTGAGCAGCGGAAGAGGCAAGCCATGGTGGGTGAGAGCTGGCTTACCACGGGGTTTCAACCCTAGAGCTGTGCTCCCACCCCACCCACCCACCCACCCAAATCCTTCCTTACCCGGTCCGTAGACGATTTTGCCCGTGTCCTTGGTTGGAAGGGTGCCCTGGTTGGAGTGCAGGTAGGTGGGGTCGGGCCCGCGACACAGCAGCGTGTAGTTCAGGGTGATGTTGTACGACACACCGCCGTCAGCAGCAAGCGATGGGGAGGGACTGCTGCTGCTGCTGCCAGGTGTGAGTGAGGAGCTCCCGCTGGTGGCAGTAGGAGCGGATCCGGCAGAGCAGGAGGAGGAGGTGAAGGTGCCGGTAGGGACGGCGGGCGACTTGAAGTAGTAGCTGCCCAGCTGGGCCTCAGCGCTGCCACTGGCGTACGACAGGTCCACCCGGTGTACGGTGCTGCAGGATTGCGCAGGACGGAGGGAAGGAACAGGTTTAGCGCTTTAAGAATTTCACCAAGGTTACAATAGCTTCAAGCGCGTCACATCACAATTCTGTGCATTACATCTTTGTGCACGTAACAGAGGGTACGATGCTGCGTGGCCTTCCACCGCCAGACTGGCGCCCACGCGGAGTAGCGCCCCGCACAGCCCAAGCAGGTCACCGCGCCAGCCACCGGCACCCACCCTGGCAGGAGGCTGAAGACCGCGGATCCGTCGCTCGAGCTGTCCAGCTCGTCCCAGGGCGTGACGCTGCCGTACACGGCGCTGCTGCCCCAGCTGTCCGCCGGGAGCGGCTCCCCGCCGGACTTCACCAGCGCGTCCAAGAGCGCGACGGACGCGCCACTCACGGTGGACACCTTGACAAACACCCCCGCCGCGGTGATGGGGCCCGGCCCGGATATGGGCCACATGACCCGGGCGAAGTAGAGGCGCAGCTTGACGGCTGCTAGCGGCACTCGCAGGGTCATGGCGGCAGGGGCATCCACGAGCTGGAAGCCCTCGAACAGGAAGGGTGCGGCAGGCAGGGAGGAGTCCACCACCTGGGGGGGAACAGAGGGGAGGTGAAGCGGTGGCGCCGGTGGGTAGGGAGCGTAGGGCTGATGAGGCTCCGACCCATGGGTCACACCGCGCGGGAGGATACGTACGGCAAGTGGGGAGTCGGGAACCAGCTGCCCGGACTGCAGTAAACTGCTGTGGCTCCCGGGTTGCCTAGAGTGTAGAACTCTTAGCCTCCCCCGCCATGCCTGCCCCCTACTGCAAACGGCAACCGCAAACGCTGCTTCCGGGCTGACGATGCAGTTCTGTATACGGTATTAACCCATTGTAATCTTCTACCACATGTACAGCCGAAAGAGCGAGGAACCCATAAACGTTGCTCCCCGAAGCCAAAGGCTCCACCAAACGGCTATGCTAACCCCCAAACGCCTCCCTACCTGGACCATCTTGCATCCGGGCATCAAGCGAACCGCATGCGGCGCTGAGGCCTTGATGTAGGTGTCTGTTAGCTCCAACTCGGAATCACCTATGCTGGTCTCGGACACGGGGCTAAAGCCAACCGTCCAGCTCCTAAAAAAAGGAAGTCATCATCGTGAGGGAGGGATGCCATACGTTAGGGCAGCCGCCGCGGCATGGAGCGCGTGCTCAGCACGGTACGACGGGAGGCAGCTGCTGCTGCGTGCGTCGGCAAGGGTGTGGTAGCAGGCTGGCAACAGGACAGCGAGCCGGGCAAGCACCCCTACCTAATAGAACTTGACGGCAGGTTGAGGGAGTATCCCGTAGCAGCCGGATAAAAGCTGATGCTCAGGTTGATGGCCACACGGCCGTCGGGTGGAGGAGGAGGCATCCCGGGCAGGGTTATAGAACTTGATTTAGACGAGGACGATGGTGCGACCAGGGCAGCGTAGGTGCCGTACGCGTAAGAAGTGTTTATGAGGACCTACGGCAGGGATTTGGAGCCGGAGGGTGTGTACCGCATCGTGACGGCACTGCTGTGGAATGCGGTTGCAAAAACTATATTCGCACCCTGGCTACAGGGATAGGGATGAGAAGATACGCCAGAAACGTGAAGTTACGGAGCACCAAGAAGCTCCGGCCACACATGCCGTGCCCTAGCGTTCAGTCCTGACGGTACACTTGGCCGCATCTTACCACGTACGACACAGCGGGTGTGGTCTGGTTGGCGGAAACGGGGAACACCTCAAAGCTGGCATGGCCCGTCTTGTTGGTGGAGGTCACGTCACAGTTGGTGGTGTCGCAGTGACGCTTGCGGTACAAGCCGTTGTAAAACACTCGAAGCTCGACCGTTGCATTGGGGCAGGCAGTGTTGTCTGGGGAGCAGGCAGTGTTGTCTGGGGAGTGCACCTGTGAAACAACACAGGTACACAGTTGCGAATAGCACTTGCCACGTATCTGCCAGCAAGCCCGCTGTATCAGACTTCGCACTGGTGAGCCACATGCAACTGCCGGTACAATTCCAGGTGGCACGTGCCGTACTGCATGCTTACCTGGATCACCAGATTGGTTCGACTGAAGCTCAAGAGTGCCGTACCGTTGGCTGAAACCACGCTTCGGCCGATCTCCACGTACGGTTTGCTGTACGACACGACGGTCAAGCTGTCAAAGCTGATGTCAGCTGGCAACACGATGCCCTCTATAAGGTACTCGTCTTTACCAAAATACCAGTCCTGCAAGGTTGGCACCACACGAGTCAGCATGTATTGGTGGCGTACCCTCATGGCGTGAGCACGTGTCGATGTTTGACTTGGCGAAAGACGCTAATGAGATGCACAACCTCCATAACAGCACCGTACCCACCTTGACATGCACGGCAACTCCATCAGAATCCAGTACGACAAACCCAACAACGTTTAGCAGTACACCGTTCGCTGTTAGCTTTCCGCTTTGGGACCGTACATGGATGCCCGGGATGTCCTTCGCCGGAACAGCTCCCGGCCAGCACAGGCTACTTGCGTCGCCGTAGGTGTACGATACTGTGCCGCAGCTGGGCTGCAGGGAGAGACAGCCTGCGCGCGCGCAAGTGCATGCCCCTAAGTGCAAAGCGCACATGTGCACAACCTTGCAAGCACTTAAAAGGTTTGCGCAACTACAACATGCACATGCATGCATGCATGCCAGTAGTCAGGCAGCGTGAAACAAGTGCTACCGTGGACATGCGCCTCCATGTGCGTTTCCCTCCTACCTCCGGAGCATTCCTGTAAGGCTCCTTTCCATCCTCAGCCCCGCGAGCCCCCTGGATCCCACCCAGCACCTCCTCCTTCTCCCCCTCCCTCCCTCCCTCCCTCACCCGGCAGAGGTGCCACCAGCCGCACCGCCGCCATGTCCCCTGCGCCGCCCTGCGCCCCGCTGCTCAGCAGTACCAGCCACACCTCCAGAGACGTCTGCGGAAGGGGAGATCCCGAAAGAACAGAGTGAACGGGAAAGGGCTGTGATGGCAGGGCTTGCATATGTGCGTGAATGTGTGCAAGCACGCACGTGCTGGAACGTGCATGCGGCAAGACTACAGGGTCTATGAGGCAACCCAGGGTTACAGACGGTACAACGCAGCTCTAACCAAGCCAAGAAGGTCTGCTTCCTCAATCGACCACGCCGTCTACCGGCCGATGGCACATGAAGTTGGGCCCTAAACCTCGGGCGCTTGGCTTCTGTAGGGTCCCCATATGCATACCCGTATGCACGAAGCAGCCACACCCATGCTGAGGAATCGCAAAAGAAGAAGTTGAGCACATGTGAGGGGCACCCACATCCACCCAACACACCACACCACTCACATTCGTCTGCATCAGGGTGGCCGCCGCCAGGCTCCAAGACTCCTCAGCCCCCGCCGCCTGCGCTGCGCTCTTCCAACTGCCGTAGGGAATCAGCGACAGCCACACCTGTGCCGCCAGCGGCGGCCGAGCCTCCGTGATCACCGCGCCCGCGCCGCCAATCGCCGCTGCATCCGAGGCGTCGGGATCTGGGCAGCCGGCGGCGTCTAGCATCCACACGTCTCTTCGTACAGTAATCGCCGCAGTACTACCGCTACCATCGGTGCCGTCATCGGCAAAGGAGGGACCAGGGTTGAGGGATCCTCCTAGCAGGATGACAGGGGGGAAGCTCTGGGCAGCGGCGCTACCTGCGGAGCGGAGAGCGCGGAAGCGATGCGGCGACACGGTCAATTAACGTAAGCGTGGGGAATGTGACTACTCCGACTATCGGGAACAGGATGGTGGCTACATCGCGACGCAGTGCCACACGCTCGACCCGCTGAGCCGGCGTATACCGGTACTCCAGGTCAGCCAGGTCACTCCACTCCACTCCCGCGCCAGGCCCCTACACCCCCACCCCCACCGACAGCACACCTCTCACCTCTCACAGACAGCATGGAGTGATCCACACGTGGTCCGGGCCTCACAGCAGAGTAGTTGGCGGGTGCCAGCACCCAGCTGCCCGCGTGAATGGGCGTGGAGGGCCCGGGTTCAATGCCCGGCTGCAGCATGAACGTCCAGGCGTCCGCGAGCGCCGCCCCGCTGGCAGCGGAAACGCCGCCGTAGCAGGTCATGGAGTAGTCGGCGGTGCCCGGACGTGGGGCGCAGGCGTGACGGTATCGAGCCTGTCGTGGGGGAGAGGAGTTGGGAAGGAAGAAGGAGAAAAGGAGATTGTTCCTGTACTTGGATACGAACTATACACGGTCCCTACGCGTGGTAGTTATGGTGTACACAGCGTGCATCGCTCAGAATGGCTTAAGCGTGCTGTACGAAGGGCGATTTCCCGAACGAAATGAGCAATAACCTCTCCGCTTGCCACGTTGAACACCCCAACCGTCACAGCGTCCCACCTCCGGAGCCATCTTTGCCGGGTACTGCGGCGGGCCCAGCCACCTCGCATTCGCCACGTCTAGCAAGCACACGCTGTCTGTCACATTAGGAAACATAGTTCGCCTGCCGTCGCTGCCTTTGGCCGAAACAATCAGCCGCACCCCGCCATGCACGGCAATGTACGACTTTTGACTGCCAGTGGTTGTCGTCGAGCCGCCGCTAGTAGACGTCAAATGAGCGGCTCCGTACAGAATACGAGGGTAACACCCCGAGCTGTCGGACCCAGGGGTCATTTCCTGCCATGTTGCGACATACGTGCTGACGACGCCTTCGTTTCCGACACCCCCAATCGCTGGCAGAGGCAGCGGTACGACGCTAACCGTCAACCGCCACACACCCGTCCTCAGCGTTGATGTGTTATCTGCTCCAAGCACCTCTGTTGTGTGCATGTAGATTGCCTGGTTGCTGCTGCCAGGGGTGCCGGTACCCAACCCCACTCCAGCAGACCCCGGAGGCGCCTCCAGCAGCCTCCGATCCCACATAGGGCCCAGGGCAGCTGGCGAAACCGAAGTACCGTACGGCAAGGACGAGCAACTGGTATTGCTGTTAGTTGTAGCTGACGTATTGCACCATGCGGCGGCATGTACGGCAGTGCTGTTGTAGTACCAGATCATATCGCGTGCGCCGGTGTCGGGATCAATGAGCCACATGTCGTACAACTGATATGACGTGGCGAGCGCCTGGGGCTCCTGCCGGCTCCCATCGGCTGCTGCTGGCAGGTGCAGGTCGGAGGCATCGAACACAAAGCCAGAACCGGAGACTGCATGAAGGGAGGCGGGGGCGGGAAAGTTTAATGTAACACACATATATTCCTCTTATTCCTATTCCTTACTCCTATTCCACTATCATAATCTCTTGAAGCCTCTCATGACAAGAACGAGAACGGTCGTAAATGGGTTAAGTATCCGCATGTGCGCGCTGCCTAAGAGCTGCGAGGGAGAGGAATGACCTGCACGTCCGGGCACACCCGCCGCCACTCACCCCTCCAGCCGCCCGCCGCCCTGCCGCCCACACTCAGCAGCTTCCGCGCGCCGCCCACCGTCACCGCCACCACCAGCATGCCGCCCCCGCCTCCTCCCCCGGGTACTGCGCTGCGAGGCGCCATGCCGCCTTGCACTGGCGGCCGCCACCGGCCCGCACTGCTGCTGCTGCTGCTCCCTCCGTCCCCGGCGGTGAGGCACCAGGCCAGGCTGCTGTCCTGGGGTGCTAGGTAGGAGTCCGCCAGGAGAGGCAGCGGCTGGGGGGCGGACCAACCGCCGAAGAGCCAGAGCAGTGGCTGGTGGAGTGGGAGGAACGTGGGGCGGGGACACGCGTGATATGCGGCGGGGAGGAGATCGGGGTTGTTCCGTGTCGCAAGCATTCCTTCTCTCAACAGCCGCGGAACACCATGCAACCGCGTCCGGCTCCCACTGGATTAGCTTACAGGCGCGGCAATCCTCTTCACTGCATGTAACGAGTACCTCTTCAGTGCATGTAACGAGTACAATACAACTTGCGAAATGCAGTTCTGACATTATTGGCTTACTGTTCGGCTGTCCGACTCCGGCCCTATGCCAAAGTAGCCTCGGCGGCGCTCCAGACCTGCACCCCTACCTGTGTCCCCGTGCTATCCACCCCAGCCCACACCGCCGCTCCCGCCACAGCACCAGGCCGCACTGCTCCCCACGCCGCAACCGCGTCATGTACGGCAGACAAACTGTACGACGCCGTCCAGTCAGAACCAGAGGTTGCTAGCTGGTACGCCTGCAGCCCGTACGGCGGTACAATGCTGCTGGATGCCTGTACGGCAGCGGATTGTGTGCCGCCGTACAAGTAGAGCACGGAGCCTGCGAGCGCACGGGAGCAGCAGTGCCGGTAGGGCGGCGGTCTTACATGCGCGGGAAAGTGGCCTCACTAGGGGATACGAAAATGCATGCAGATGGCGTCGCCTATATGTTTATGTGACTGGATCCCCAAGCACGCCTAGCATGCATGCAGACCGTTTGAACAAGGTAGAGGGGAAAACAACACCGCGCAGCGTGTTTATGTATGCTGCGACACCACGCTTGCAATTTCCACTCAAGTAGCACGCAAACCCTTTACCGAAGTTTATCACGAGCCCCGCTTCAACGCCCCTTTCGACCGGCATCCCTTCCGATCACACCCACCACCTCCGTACCCACCTCTAACCCAGCTTGCATGGAAGGCTGCGCTCCTCGGCATCACGTCGGCCCCTGCCGCACCGCCCATCGCCTTCCACGTCCCGCCGCTGCCACCGGCCGCACCCCCAGCCGCACCCGCGTCAGTCCGGTTGAACAGGAACACCGCTGCGGAGGCAGCCAACGTGCTCGTAGGCCCCCCCGTGCTGGCCTCCAGTACCTCCCGCAGCCCCGGAGGGATGACTCCACCGGCCGCCAGCCCTGCCACACTGCCTGTGAGGCCTCCGCTGACGTACACGAGGGAGTCCGCGGCTGCCCCTGCTGGGAGTGCTGCTGCCATGGAGTGGCCGAAGAGGGGAACCGGCATGGAGGGCCTGCGGGGTATCATGAGAAAAACCGCCGCCAAGAATCAGCGGAAGGCATCGCGCAGGCACGGGCAGGCGGAGCGGACGGCATAAGGTGGCTTCTAGGGCGCGATGGAGGCGTGGCAGAGGCAGAGCATGACGCGTTACGAAGTCACTGGTGGGTTCGACAGGATTGCATGCGTGCTTGACCACACAAGAAAGGCACCGAGGGAGGCGCATGCAGGGACAAGCCCGCGTGCCAAGCGAACTCCCTGCGCCGCTTCCTAGCGCTGCTTGCTGCTTACATGTCAATTATGCTGTACGAGCCTGCTGAGCCTGCCGACATGTCGTACGACAGCTCAAAGGTGCGGTTTACTGCCATGTCGTTTGCGTCCAGGCCACCGCACAGCAACACCCGGGTTGAGCCTTGCACCGTGTACGACACCGCTGAGTGCCAGTACAGCGGCGGCATGGAGTCTGGCCCCGCGGGAGTGGACTGCATCACGGGCGAACGCAGGAGAGCCAGCGGGGAGTTGCGGCTTTTGGCTACAGGAAAAGGTACAGTACACATGCTGACATGCATGGAACTAGCAGCCACCTTACTTGCCAAATGACCTGGGCCCGGGATTTTGCGTCAATTTATACCCACACACGCCAATAGATCCCGATAGCCGTTTTCAGCTGACGCTTCGTTAGCCCCACACACCCTGGAATTCAGGCTCCGCCACGCCGGTCGGGCATCCGCTGGGTCCAGTGCGAAGAGCTGGTTGTTGAAGGTCTGATTAGTGTATTTCCCACCTGCTACCAGCAGCTTGCCGCCCAGCCACAGCAACGTCGCATGCTGCACGGGTCCATCCAAGTCTGGGGGCCACGACAGACACGGGCCCGTGTAAGTAGATTGTGGACCAAGACAAACAATTATGTGCCGTCAATGCGACGATGAACAAGAGTATGAGCCCCTACCTCCTCTATCCACAGACAGCTGCTCCCACTTCGGCTGTGACGCGTTCCACGGAAGACTCCAAACTTCATCAAGCCAAGTGTTTCTTGCATGCGAAAACCCTCCATAGAAATAAATATCACCACTGCCCCCAATGCCTGCAGAACGGCAAGCAGAATGTCAGGCATATTCACCGACTGCCCTTTACTCAAAGCGCCGGCTACCTGCCAGCGACGCAAACGAACGTGGCTCGGGAGATCGAGATTGAGAGCTTTTCCAAGGGCTGTCCCATTGTAGCTGCTCCCCGTATGCAGCCAATAGACCAAGCACGAGGAATGCTAGCTTGGTAAACATCTCCCGCTGGACCCTTTTAGGTCCGCGGCTAAAATTACATAGCCAAATTCATGAAGTCAGATTTGAAATAAGGTGCTGCCTCAGGTATAATTTGGCAAAGAACAGCCATCGGTAAAGTGTATAAGACAGGCCAATTGCTCCTAAGCCACATTTTTTTGTATACATAAAACCCTAAGTGCTTCTAAATCCTATGCTGTTCTGCCGGGCCGTGTGGGCTTGCGACCAACCAAGGCACATGCATGAGAAACGCCGTACGTAGTCTTCATAGGTTCACCGTATCACCGGTCTTCCGCGCTCCTTCACTCATCTTGGCTCAAGCTCTTTACTTATCCATAATACCACCATACGGTTATACTACAACTATATGCAGGGTATCCTCTCTGTGTGCCACGTCTTCGTACTCCTGTCTCTATGATAAGAGCGCCCCTGTCCTTGCCTAATTGGTGGGTGAAGAGCATATAGTAGTTCCCAAGAAATGGCGAGCTTGTTAGTTCTGGTTGCCCACAGCGGACGGACGCTGCAACTTGACGTGCAGCCTTCAACACGGTGAGCCCGTTCCTTACGTTAAAGGTGTCTTAGGCCTAGCGATTCTGTCCGTAAGTAGGAAAGGGGTGAGTGCAACCGCAACACCCGTGCTGACCCTAGCCCTGTCAACGCTGAGTTTTTACGTTGTCACCCCAAAAAAAGAAACCACATCAAATGTTATCTCAAAGTGTATTATTCCTTTGTGAATATGGTATTTTTCGTTGAAACTGCCCTACCTTTTAGGGTGGACGCGGTGCAGCATGCTTTGGTCTCCTTTACGGGGATCCCCGTGGCGGACCAAATAGCTATGTACCAGGGCGCTAGACTGGATCCGACCAAGCCGCTGGGCGCCTATGGATTGCCAGTGGTAAGCGCTGAGGTGTTCAGCTTCATCCAGACCATGCCCAGGACAGAATTCCAATTCTAACTCTGGGTAGCGCACGTTCATGATTTGCTGTTCTGGTCTCTTAAAATTAGGAATTGCTATCGTCTTGACTTTGGATGCACAGCGTGCAGAGTGCATGGGTCGAGCACGTGCCCTAGGTAAGCCTGCGCCATCGTCTATTCGCAAGTTTTGTTTATTACGGGGGGTGTAGTTTAACCGAGTTGCGAGTACCGTCGCCGACGCTTCCTGAGTGGTTAGGGCTGCTAATGGCCCAGCGGTCGCTAGTTGTGGGCCGTAGCATAACCTGCGGTTTTCGGCCTTACACGCGGCTACCCCTCTCACGTGGCTTTCGACGCATGGCCTCGGTGCACACAGCCTTACTCGAATCCACCAGGAAGCATTCTGGGAATCCGCCTCTCCTCATTAATCACCTTTACCACACGCACGGCCCGACCCTGAATACGCATTCCCTTGACTCCCCCTCCCACTGCGCACCCCCTCCCACATCCCCCAGGCCTCCTCGCATGCCGCCGTGGAGGACCACCCCGTGTTCCTCTACTGCCGCTCCTACCTCAAGCCCGGCGCAGCGCTGCCGCCACCGGAGGCCCTGCCACCCCTGCAGGTGCAAGGTACGGCACCGGCGGGGAGGTGTGAGGGTGGCGGGATGAGGGCAACACCCAACATGGGCGTGTGTGTTTGCTGGCCACACAGGCGCTCCTGGCCCTGACCCTGGCGCATCCCCAACCCTGCTACAATTGCACTTTGCAGACACCGCGACAGGCTTGCTACATTGCTCGTTACTGCTGGGATTGTAAAGGCGCGAGTATGACTTCCGGGACCTCACAGCACAAGCAGGCTTCTGCATCGCAGCCTATGCAACCCCCCCTCCCTCCCCCCTCCCCCCCAGTGCCCCCCCTGGCCGAGGTGAACCTGGCGCACCCGCTGCACTCGGCGCCCAGCCCGCTGGTGCGCGCGCTGCCCGACTACGAGCGCCACTTCCAGCACCACCTGGCCACCACCCGGGCGTACTGGGACGTGGCGCAGGCGAGGATGCAGAGGTGGGCACGGGGGAGGACCACCGGGGGGGGTGCTGCCGGCGGCGGCGGAGGAGACCCCGCTGTCCGCCGTATCCTGCTGTACCCTCACATGACTTCTTCTCCCCCCCTCACCCCTCCATTCCGTCTGCTCAGGTGCCGGCAGCTGCTGTCTGAGCAGGAGGTGCAGGCGCGGGCGGCCGATGCGGCCCGGGCGAATGTGGAGGCGCACTTCAACTACATCCTTAACAGCTACCAGACCTTCCTAGACAAGTGGGTGTCGTGGGTGTTGCAAGGGGGATGGGCAAGGAAGGGCGCATCACGGGAAGTGCATGCCGGTACCGCAGAAGGGGTGGCGGTGCATGCCATCAACAGCCCGCAACGGCTACCAGGGTTCCAGGCTGAGGTCCAGGGCCAGGGTGCGCCCCTGACGAGGAAGCCCCCGTACTTTGCCGCCGTTAAAACAGACGGCGCAGCGAAACGGGAACCGAGTCGCACGCGAGCATGTACGGCAACCCCGGCCGGTGTGCACACGGGGAAATCCAACCCACTGGCTGAAACCCACTGAAGCTCTCTGTCTCTCCCCCTCAGGCCGCTCTACCCCACATAGCTCTCCCCCTCCCTCCCCCTCCCCCTTCCCCCCCTCCTCCTCCCTCCCCCCCACAGGTACAACGCCCAGCATGCGGCCCACTCGGTGCTGCTGTCCACCTTCCCCGCCGACCTGGCGGCCCTGGAGGCCATCGAGCTGCACCCGGGGCTGCAGGGGCAGGGAGGGGGGCTGCAGGGGGGGCAGGAGGGCAGCACGCAGGTGTCCTCTTCCCCAGCAGTGGCAGCAGCAGCAGCTCCGCCCTCCTCGCCACCACCGCACCAGCAGCAGCAGCAGCAGCGCAGCGGGGAAGCCAACCCGCTGCACCAACACCAACACGGCCACCACCATACCCACCACCACCACCACCACACACCGCAGCACCAGACAGGCCAGGGGCCCGGCCCTCCTGCTGCTGCTGCTGGGGCTGCGTTTCCTCACCCCCAGCCCCAGCCCCTGCAGCCGCTCCCCCTCCGACCGCCCCCCCCTCCTCCCCCTCCTCGGCGGCTGGCTGACGTGTACCCGGTGTCCCGGCTGCGCGAGTGGGCGGACACGTGCGGCCGCAGCCACGCCAGCCTGGGGGGCAAGGTGGCGGAGCTGGAGGGGCTGTTCCAGCTGCTGAGGAGGGACGTGGAGGGGCTGTTCATGCAGGTGGGGGGGGGATGGGGGGGGGGAGGGACGTGGAGGGTAGGACACACCATAGGGTTCCACATGTTTGGCGGGGAGGAGACATAATGGCCTCGTCCGTGTGGGAAGCCCCATCCCGCCCGACATACACACCTCCATGCTGCGTTGGTGCATGTTAACCCCATGCCTTCATCTTGTCGTCGTACCGTAGTTGTAACTTTGCCGTACAACCCTGTCCCGCAGGCCCCTAGTGTGGATCTGGACGGGCTGGGCCGGGAGCTGGCGGAGCACGAGGCGCTCCTGGACGAGCACAGCAGCATGGTGCAGGTGGGGGCGGGAGGGAGGGGAGGAGGGAGGAGATCGCGAAGACCCAGGGGCCGGCCCTGCCTGCCTAATCACGTCAGGAGCTCGTCTTGCATGGGGAGAACACGCATGTGTACCCGGCGTGACGTTCATGGCGCTGCATTGGCCGAAATATTCCCGTACAGCGTACCGCGCGCGCACTCCTCCCCCTACTTCAGGTGCTGTCTAAGGACCTACGGACCGTACGGACGTTGGTAGAGGATGTCGTAAGGCAGTTGGGCAGCGCCGCGGGTGGCGGTGGTGGTGGCGGGGCAGGAGGAGGTGGCGGTGGGGGGGCGCCAGGCGGTGGCGGCGGAGCGGGCGTGGCGGGCGGCGGAGGGGGGTTGCGGCACGGGGCGTTGCATGATGCAGCGGCGGCCATGGAGGCAATACATGAGACGTAAGTTGGGGCGACGGATGGGAACGTAAGGCCCTTCCCGGTGTGCGAGAAGCAGCAGGGGAAGGAGCAGGGGGATGAGGAGAGCCCGGGCGGGGATTTGGGCTTGCAGGCACTACTCTACTCCTCGTTTTTGCTTGGGACGGCGGCGATAGCTCAGGGGGGAAAGTATGAGGCAGAGGTACGAAGAGGGAGGGTTGGGTCTGCATGGTGCTGAGAGGTCGTGACCAACCAGCCCGACTCTGTTTGCACTTCTCTCCTCCTCAACGCCACCCTCCCCCTCCCCCTCTCCCCCCCAGCCACCGCAACCGTGTGCTGCCCCGGCTGGCCCAGCTGGACGGCCTGCTGGCCTCCTTCGCGTCGCGGCTGGAGGCCAGCAAGGTGGCCATGAGCCGCGAGCTGCTGAGCCAGCTGCAGCGCATCGCGGCCCAGCAGAGCCGCATCCGCGACATGCGCAACAAGCTGGCGGCATTCCACGAGGTGCTGGGGAGGCAGGACGCGGCGTTCGGGGAGCTGAGGGTGGTGCACAGGTGGGTGTGGGGGGAGCTGGGGGTTGGGGTGCACAGGTGTGCGGGTGGGGAGAATGCCCAATGTGTTGGAAAAGAAGGCGACAAGCTCTGGAGCGGGGGGTTGAAAGGAGTGTGTCGGGAGGAAGGCGCGAAGGCGCAAGGCACCTGCACGCCTTGCCAGCCACCTCCTCCGTCTTACGCCCCCCCCCCCTCTCCCTCCCCCCGTGCCCTCCCGCCCGCCCCTCAGGCTGCCCTCCGCCTACCGCGCGCTGTTGGCGGAGGCGGTTCGCAGGGCGGCATGGCACCAGCTGTACTGCGGTCAGGTGAATGGAGGGGGGGCGGCGGGGAAGAGGGAGGGAGAAACGAACGAACCTAAGGGGTGGAACGACTGGGACCATGGCATCCCTCCACCACCTTGCTGGTGTCCCCCATCCCAGCCCCACCCTCACGAACGGGCGCTGTGGTCCTCTCCCATCCCACCCCCCACCCTCCACCACCCACCCCCCCCTCCCCCCAGGCTGGGCGGCTCGCGGAGCACATGACGAGGTTTCGGGAGAAGGAGGCGGCGCGGAGGACAGCCTTCGCAGCGCAGGTGGGGAGCGGGGGTGTGTCGGGGGATGCTGCGCAAGAGCCGGCAATAGGGTGCCCTGGGGGTTGGAAGGGAAGGAGGTACCGTTACCAAGGGTGCTGGGGGAACCAGCAGCAGGCAGGGCATGATGCATTCCGCTGCTGCTGCCGTTAATGCTCATCAAACATACTGTTGTAAGCGAGTGGCTCGTGGAGGCGTAAAGCTCTCCAGGATGGTGGGCACCTGTCCAATGCACCCTACCCGGCCGCGGGCCCCCTCACATGCCGGATGCCGCACAAGACACATCCCTCATGCTTTGTGCCTCCTGAACCTTCCTGCCACCCCCCCCCCCAACTCGCAGGTGGCTCGCTACCTGCCGCCCGACCTCCTCACTCGCGCCGGTTTGTCTTCCGAGCCGCCGCACTGCCAGGTGACCGTGCCCTCGCCTGCCGTACCGCTCATCCACGTCACCATGGCGGACCTGGCGCGCCTGTCGTACTTGGACGAGCGAATGGCCTCCCTTGCAGCGACTGCGGCAGCGGCAGGAGGCAGCAGTAGCAGCATGCGCGCCTCCGTCCCATCTGCAGCGACGGCGGCAGGGGGAGGGCCTCCTGCCGTACACCCCACATCCTCCGCGTCTTCATCGCACCACACGCTGCACCCGCACCCGACCCAGCCGCCGCTGCAGCCGAGTGGAAGCAGCCGGCTGCTGCAGCAGAGCACGGTGGCCGTGTTGGATGCGGACCCCCCTCCGCCAGCCGATCGGCTTGGAGGTGGGTGGGTGGGGTGGCAGGTCACGCTGGAGCAGGATGGAAGGCACCGCTTGTATGCCACTCGTGTGTTCGTTTGCTTCGACACAAACCGGATGGGCTCGCGCAGGCTCGCGGATCTTGAGGAATGAACTGCCGCTACCTTGCCCGTTGTTGACCTGGTGCTGAAAACCCAGTGCGCTGTGCCCCCCCCTTGCCCCAACCCGCAGCCCTCGAGATGGAGAACGCCCGGCTGCGGGCCGAGCTCGCCAACCACATCGCGGCAGCCGCCATCCGCGAGCTCACGGAGAGCACGGCCGCCGGGATCCCTGCTCCCTCTGCAGCAACTGCAGCACCGGGCACGGAGGCCCCGGCCGCGACCCCCGCGACCCATGGGTCACAACAACCCCAGTCGCCGCAAGCACGGAAGTCGCTGACGGGAGAACCAGCAAGCGGTGGCGGCGGCGGCAGCGGTGCAGGCAGTAGTACGGCAGCGCCTCCGCCGCCTCCGCCGTCTTCGTCAGCTCGTCGCGACCCCGCGGAGCTGCTTGCCGCTATGCAGCGCGCGCTGGGCATGAAGGACGACCTGATCAGGCAACAGCAGCGGGAGGCGGCGGCGCTGGCGGCGAGGGCGGCGGCGTACGAACAGCGCATTGTTGCACTGGAGGCGCTGCTGGCGAAGCAGGCGGGTGTCGCCGCCGCTTCCGACGCCTCCGCCGCCAGCGGCGCCGCGGCAGCAGTGGATGCTGTGGGGTTGGGTGAAGGCGCCGGGGGCGATGGTGGGGAGGAGGGGACAGCGGGCGCGGCAACGCCTGTTGACAGGAGCCGGAAGGAGGGTGCCTCCAAGACCGCCTCGGTTGCAGGGGAAGCGGCAGCTCCTCCTCCCGAAGTAGCGTTGGGAGCAGCGCAGGGTGCTGCGTCCAGGGTGCAGAACGGTGGCGTGCGTGGAGATGTTGGGGACAGCAGCAGCGGCGGTGGTGGCGGTGGTGGTGCCGGTGCCGAGGGTCGTTCCGGAGCTGCGCCAGGAAAAGCATCCAACATAACAGGAGGAGGAGGATGCGGCTTGGAAGCCAGCAAACGCACCGGCAGCAGCGTAGCGGCGAGCAATGCTGCCGCTGGTGGAGAGTCGGAGACGGGCGGTGGTGGCGGCGCTGCTGCTACAGCGGCAGGAGCAGCAGCCGTGCCGGACGACAGGGGCGTCGGCGCTACTGCTCCCGGCGCTATCGCTGCCGCTGCCGGCGGCGCCGGTTCAGCGGCAGTCGCTTCACCCTTTTCTCTCCCAGCCGCGCAGCACGCCGAAGCCGCACAACGACTGCGCTCGACATCCACCGCCGCAACAGCCAACCTGGGTGTTATTGCCGGCGATGTTGACAACACCGTCAGTCACGACGCGGGCGGCCCAGCGGAAGCAGTCGGAGTCCCGGCACCGCTGCTGGAGCCCCTTCCGGCGCCGCAGAGGGGTCCCTCAGGCCCCCAGGCCATTCCCCAAGGCTTGCATGGGGCCGTACGTCGCGGTGGGGGCGGCATGGGCTTCACCGGCTCGCCGTACGAGCACCGCGCTCCCATGCCGCTTGGGTCGCTGCCGTTCGCGACGTCACTGCCGGCTGGCGCCTCGTCCATGGGCATGGCGGGCCGGCTGGCTTCCTCGCCGGGGGGCGGCATCGGACTGGGCTTGGCGCTTGGTCTGGGGCTTGCGTCGCTTGCGGAAGGGGGTCCTATGGGGCTTGGCAGCCTGGCGGGTGGAGTGGTGGGCGGGGGCTTCAGCCGGGGTGGCAGCCGCAGTGGCGGGGGCGGTAGCAGTCGGCGCAGCAGCCGCAGCAGTGGGAGCGGCAGCGCTGGTGAGGGTTGTGAAGATATGGAAGAAGAGGGAGGAAGCGTTAGTCTCCGGATTGGGACAACGACCCATGGGTCATCCGTACCGGCCGGAAGCCGCAGCTCCGGCGGTAACGGCAGCAGCAGGAGCAACGGAAGCAGCAGGGCCGCTAGCAGTAGCGGCCTGCAGTTCGATCCTTCCTGGTCCGCTGCTCCGGTGAGTGGAGACTCGACGGCAGAAGGCGACGGCGTCGTCATTGAGGAGGACGCTGCCGAAGGAGGTGCGGTCGGGGGCGTCAGGGATGCAACGGCGGCGGCAGCAGCAGCAGCGGTAGGAGGTGATGAGGAACGGCGGCAGCAAGCCTCTAGGGGTGGCAGCTCGGGCGTTGCGGACGCTGCAATTGAGGCTGGTGGGGGGCTGCTGGTTCCTGGTGCGGCCAGCAGCGGTGACGACACTGGTGCGAGCGCGGGTCTGGGTGCAGCAGCGGGTGCAGCCCTCATGGACGGTGATGCGGACGGGGGCGGGGGGGCGGGCGGCGAGGGTGGGGGTGAGGCGCATGGTGGTGGTGATAGCGAGGATGAGGGAGTGCAGGTAGGAGAGGAGGAGGTGGATGATGCGGCGGACGTGCCGGATATCGATGAGGTGTCTGACGGGAGCGGTGGCGCGTGGGAGGTTGAGGAGGTGGCGTCCGCGTCGGCGCCGCTGTGCGCAGCTGAGGGCGACGGAGCTGCGGGTGATCGTGATGGTGGGGGTGAGCTTGTGGTGACGGAGGGAGGCAGCGGTGGTGGAGGTGGTGTCATGGTCGCAGGCGAGGGGACGTCTCTGCAGCAGCAGCCGCAGGTTGGCGGGGCTTCGTCGGGGTATGAGTCAGCTGGGTCGGTCCTTTCGGAGGGACGGGGCGGTTGAGCGTGAGGTGAGGTGAGGGGTGAGGTGAGGGGTGAGGTGAGGAGTGAGGTGAGGAGTGGTGTTGGCGTCTGCAGCCGTTGCTGCGTATGAAAAGCGGGGAACCTATATTGATGAAGGGAAGGAGGAGAGGGAGGGGCAGAGGGGGCCGAAAAGGGATGAGAGGAAGGATTAGCAAGTGGTGAGCAAACGCGTGCGTGTACGGTTTACGCGTGTGCCATGGTTATACATCCACGGTTTGGTTGGTTTGGTTTGTGTGTTGATTTGTGTGCCGAGGAAAGTGGTTTGTGTGTTAAGAAAACTGGCCGCGAGTAGGAACGTACTGTGATGTGTTCGTGTGTGTGTCTCTGAACAGAGGTGTGGAGGGACAATAAAGGACGTTCACACGCTATATAGGGCCTAGCTGAGCGGGCGAGAGGCTAAATAGTGACGTGAGAATGAGAAGTGGAGAGCGGAAGGTGAAGACGCAGTGCTTGAGTCACGGTGCGCGAGGGCCGCGGGTATTTGGGGCAGCAGGCTACGGAGCAGGCGGGTTGTATGAAGGAAGTATGAAGGGAGTATGCAGAAGAGGAAACCGTAGGGCGTCGGTCCCTTTTGATTGTGGGGAGGGGTAACTGAGCGGTTTAGCAGCAGTTGAATGCAGTAGTGCTGCACAGGGTTTTGCTTCTTTCATGTTTGCGTGTTGTTACTACGACGCCTACCAACAGTTGCTGTCTTTGCCGGGGATGTGGGTTGGGAGACGTCAATGAAGGTTACTGTAAGGCATGCTGCGGTGCGAGTGGTCTGTGATGATGGCGACCATCAAGATGGAAGGGTGGAAGGTGTTGATAATGATGAAGATATGGATGGTGGCGGGCGGGGCAGGGCACAGGAAGCAGGCCTGCCGGTTTTGACCCTCCTACTCCCTATGTCCCTAAAGGGGGTAAGGTGCAGGTCTCCGACTTGTCGGCGCCCGCTTGACTTTTGATTGTGTGCGCGGGGTGTTATCGAGCGACGGAGGTGCACCGCGGCGGTGGTCTGTGGTCGGCATGCGGCGGTTGCGGCTGCACTTCCGCGTTTGGGGGGAGAGTATTTGTGACTGGGAGGGGAGGGTGTTGTGGGTGGAGGAGGGGAGGCACGGGTCTTGATTGGTGGGGGTGATGGATCAAAGTACCCCTGGCGGGTGTGTAGGATGGAGGACAGCAGGCAATGCCGTCGGCTGGTTGTGCTGGCGAATTGCGCGCTTCAGGAAGCGATGGAGGTGTGTTGGCCGCACGAGAGGGAACCGTCAGTTGGAAACATGTTTGGTGCTTCTCCTCTTCACTCCCTTTTTGCTGAGGATCTTACAATAAAGGCTGTTCAGGCATAAGGTGTTCGGAGGGAGGAAGCAACGCCCGTGTGTGTGCATACTGGGCGCAGCGCAGGAAGCAAGGTGCGCGAAGAGAACACAGGAGGAGGCGGCGGCGTGGGTGGTCAGGAAGGGTGAGGACAGGGGTCAAGGACGTGCAGGTGGAAGAAGGGCGAGCAGAGGTTTGCGCACATGTGGCCAGGCAGCCGCCAGACAGTTGCGAGGGTGTGGGCGCGGACAGCTTGAGGAAGGCGCGAACGCGGCATTCGGTATGTATGGGAAGAGTCAACGAGGATATGGAGGCAACTTGTCGTAGGAAAGGCCGGGAGGAGGGCGAGAGGCCGCGGTTGTGGTCTGCTGGCGTATGTGTGTTAAGAAAACTGGCCGCGAGGTGTACGCACGTCCATGCAGTGGCGGCTAGGTGCATAGGGTTTTAGGTTGCAACCCTACATGTTGCCGTTGGGGCTGCATGGGCGTACATTGCAGTTAGTTGTTAGCGGAACTTTGTACGCACGGCGTTATGTGGCAGTCCTGTTTATCCTGTAAAGCAGCTTCCCATACAGTCCTGATTGGGGTGAGGGGCTATTACCGGTACAGGTGCCGGTAGCTGTGTTGTACGGGAGTATGAGAAGAAGAGGCAACGTACGCGGTTACAGAGGTATGTATGTTTTTCGCTTAAACTTTGTGCGTGTATTTGCGGCGTGGCCGGGTCAAAGTCCGCGTAGGATATATTCGTGTAGGTGTTGTTTGTGTGCTGGACTAATTTTGATTAGTATATCCGCCCAAACCTTTGATTAGTAAGCCAAAATATATCATCCAATGTGTGCCAAAGCAACGATTTTGCTATTTCAGCACCCAGTCCTATCACGTCGATTGTGTTGGTTAGGGGGCGCCCCCTTGTACACTATACCGGGTTCCGTATTCTTCGACCGCTGTGTGTCGGATCCCTGTATCTTTTAGCTTGTTACGTTATGTGTTGCTTTCACTTGTTGCGATGTGACCTAGAAGTTGTGGTTTCAGGTTTGCTGATGCCATCCCTCAAACGGCTTAAGAGGGATGACATGGATTGAAGTGCCGGGTTTCACGTGTTGCCCAGAAGGGGCCACGTCTGCGGAGTTGGTCCGCAAAACAGATAACACGAGCGGCCCCTCTGCATGCAGGACAAGCCTTATTGTAACGGTCTGCAACTTAGCAGGGGCCGTGCAGGGGCCGTGCTGCTCGCAGGGTTTCCCAGCACATATGGAACAGCCCCTGCACTCCTACGGCATGGTGGTGGCGTCTTGTAACCCATAGGCTTAAGCACGGGCAAACTAGACTGAGCATGCTTTGTCGTACAACAGACGCTCGGAGCTGTCTTGGGCTGCCACACGCCCCTATTTCGCATCGGTCATTTGGCACGCTCCGGTAAGTCGGGATCATCCAATGCAGTTCTGAGGCCTGGGCAGCCCCAGACAGCTATGCGCACGTGTGGTACGGCGAAGCATGCGCAGCCTAGTTGCCCCGTGCGGAGGCCCCAACGGACCATTCCGCAACATGGGAGGGGTTAGGGAAACACAGGGAAGTCGGTTGGAAGTCTAGGGCTGCTGCCTCACCACCTGCTTCCATTGCACCTTGGCGGCTGGTGTGCTGCAGCTGGCAGGTGGCAGCTGGGTGTGCAAGTGGCCCACGGGGCCCGACAACACAGAAGCACTGTGCCGCAGTGATGGACGTGAAGAGCTAGTGGTGAAGTGAAGAGCTAGTGAAGGTAGTAGTCCAGCTGCTGCTGCTCTGCCCGGTGCAAGTAAACGGTTCCGCGTTCTCGGGGTCCGGCCCACCAGCTGCCGTACAGCCATTTGGTACGACGCAGGTCGGCACAGGGCGGGGAGCGGCAGCCCACTGCTGCCTGTGCAGCTCATAGCCAGATACAGTTACACAACCACCTAACCGACATCGCGTCCCTGCTTCCCCTGGGCCGGCAGGTCCTAGCACTGGGTTCACGGAGAGGGACTGGCCAATCGCCCGGCCAGCGGAATCCCTTCGCCGTAAGTGGTCCAACTTTCTCGTTCTTCGTATGGTCTCTACAACCTCCCCTTCCGCGTGTACTCAAAATGGCATAATAACAATGTTGTTATCCAACTAACCTTCCCGCAGACGTTGCCTCATTGCATCCGCGCACCTGCTTGCCCCTGCATGGGCCGCCTTCCCCGCCTTCCCCCCTCGCAACAAGCGCCCCCCTCCCCTATCGCTTGCCCGCATCACTGCCAGCACATTGCACCGCACTTCCCGTCTGCTGCCGCCACCCACCACACACGACCACATCCTACCACAGAGCCCCCACAGGGTCGGGTGGCCAACCCGCTAGCCTCCCCCCCCTTGCGGCTCCCCTCCCGACCCCCCTGCCGCCTCCTGCCCCACCCCAACGCGGCCACCCGCACCCACACCCCTCCCTGGCCCCCCCCCATGCGGCTCTCCTGGCTGCATGCTGCGGGCGGGCGTCCGGGGGCAGGCAAGGGCGCGCCCGGCGCCAACAGCAGCAGCAGCAGCAGGCGAGCGCGTGAGTGACAGCAGGTCGGGGAGGGCCCCTGCAGTGGCCCTGAGCGCCCTCCACCCCACCCGACCCCAACGGGGGGCTCCTGCTGATTGCGCAGCAGCAGCTCCTCGCCTCGCCTCCCCACCCCCAGCCCCCAGGAGGCGAGGCGGGCCGGCTGCAGCCTCCTCGCCTCCCCCCCACCCCCGGCCCGCGTGAGGCCGCTGCGGTCACCTCCGCCTGCTGCGGGAAGCAGTACGGCAACAGCGGGGCAGGCAGGGGGCGGCCAGCGCTCAGGGACAGCAGCAGCAGCAGCAGTAGGGCGGATGGGGGGAGAGGGAGACAAGCGCGCTAGAGGGCGGTTTAAAATTGGGCTTGAGACAAGCAGATGTTGCAAACAAGCGAGGTGTAAGCAAGGGTAAGGTGCATTAACCAGCATACCGGTAAACCACCCGTCCATTCACCCCATCCTGCCTCCCCCTCCCCCCTCCTCCCCCAGATGTGGCAAGTCCGGCTCGACTATCTCGATGATGCCATTCATCAGGAGCTCGTCGACTTGTTTGCCAGCCTCATTCAATACCCCTATCCTTCTCCACCCCTCCCCCAACCTCTTAACCCCCCCCCAACCTCACCTCTTGGGTCGCCCCGGTGCCCGCTCGCTCCGCTGCGAGCCGCCCGCCCCCTCGCCGCCCTCCCCCGCCCGCCCGCCTCCCATCCCCATCCCCATCCCCAGCCCGCCCCCCAGCCCCAGCCGCTCCTCCTCCATCATGTCCAGCAGCGACCCCTCGTCCAGCAGCGCGTCGTTGGCGCGAGCCTCGGCCTGGGGGTGGGGGGTGCGGAGGGATGGGCGGGGGAAAAATATAGATAAATGCATCAACGGAGTCCCAACCCCGAATCGATGGGCGGGGCAGGGGGGCAGGGGGGAGGGAGGGACAGCGTAAAGAGGAAACCAAGAGGGAAAGAGGGATGTTAACCACCGGCAAAGGGGGCAGTGATTGGGAGAAAGGGTTGGAAGGACACGCCCATACCTACCCCTACCCCTTACATTCCGCTCCTCACCCTTCCCCCTCCCCGCTCCCCCTCCCCCCCTACCTTGATGTTGCGCTTCACCTCCTCCACGCGCGCCTCCAGCTCCTCCCGGTGCGCCCGAGCCGCCTCCGCAGCGGAGGAGGTGTACGACACGCGGCCCTCGATGGCGCGCAACAGCTCCTCGCCCGCGGAGATCCTTTGGGGGGGAGGCAGGGAGGGAGGGGGCCGGGGGGAGGGGGAAGAGGGGAAATTAAAGATAGGTGCAGCACCGGAAAGAAGGAGAGGGAGAAAGGGGGGATATGCACCAAACCTTAGGAAGAGGAGAGGAGGCAAGGGTAGGGAGGCGGAGAGTACCACCCTGCTGTGACCGACGTAGGAGGGGCGATGTAGGCGGATGGGTGGGCTCTTCAGCGGTGGATGGGTTGGCCTAGGTGGCCATCGCAACGCTCCCGGTGAACCTTCACCCCCTCCACCTCCCACCTCCCCAACCCCCTCCCCCTCCCACCCCCCCGCCCCACCCCCACCATGCGCCCATGCGGCGGGTGAGCTCGGGCAGCTGCTCCGGCCGGACATCCCGACCCAACACGTCGTACACCTGGGGGGGTGAGGGGGGCGGGGGGTTGGTAGGTGGGGCGGGTGTCGGGGTGAGCCGCTGTGGGCCAGGCTGCGAGGTGAGGTGGGGTGCTGGCGGGTGGTGGCGGACCACTGCGTCGACCCACAACCCCAGCAGTCCCCTGTCCTACAATCCTCTCTCGCTACCCCCCCCATCCACCGATAGACTCGTGTACTTCGCCAGTTTCTTCCTCCTCCCCCCATCTGCCCCACCTCCCGCCCCCCCCCCGAAGCCCCGTCTTTCAGTTCGTCAGTTTTCCTTATTTTTACCCCCCTCACACACACCTCCCCCCCCCCACCTGCAGGCAGCCCTGCTTCTGGTCCAGCTTCCCCGCCGCCACCAGCCCCGAGTAGAAGCAGTGGTTGATCAGGAAGTCCTCCAGCTCGCGCACACTGCCGATCTGCAGGGCGGACTGAAGCCGGGCGTACGGCAGCACCTGCGGCCGTACGGCAGATCCCGAGGGGAACAGTACGGCGAGGTGAGGTGAGAGGGGAGAGGAGCAAGGGAGGAGGTAAGGGGCGCTTGGGCGCCTAATACAAAGGCGAGGAAAGGGCGGCATGGCAGACCCCGTCCCCCTCTTTCCCCCACGGCCCACGACGCCACCCCAACTGCCTCGCCTGTAACGGCACTTCCACACCACCACCACCACCATCACCACCACCACCACTACCACCGCCCTCTCCCTACTCCCTCCTGCCACCACGCTCGCGGTCGGTACCGATCGCGCCTCAGTTCACCCATGCACGTGGCCCACCCGGGCGTTTTGGTGGGGACATCAACTTCCCACACTCCACTACGTTCCCACTCGCGGCAGTACGTTTCCTGAGCACATCCTCCCACTCCCCCACCTTGTCGCATGCCGCCAGTGATGCCACCGTGAGCTGCTTCAGCTTGAGCTGCTGCGCGGGACTCAGAGGAGGGAGCGATCCGGCGTTGGCTGTACGGCAGTACGGCAGGGAGGGGGGAGGGAGAGAGGGAGGGGGAATTAATAGAGTGGGAGGAAGCCCGTTGTCCGCATGCCAGGATTCTTTACGTTGTGTTGCACTGCTGCTTCTGTCGTACACACTGCCGTACCTAGGTAGTCGGCCCAGGTGCCGTACGCGAAGAGCTGCAGCAGCGCATAGTGGGGCGCCAGATCCGTGCCTTGGAGCTGTGTACGGCACAGGATGTACGGAACATGGCGAAATACAGGGTAGGGCAAATGGAAAGTGTAAGGTAATGAGAGGTGGGAGGGGGAAGGACGGGGCTCAATGCAACTGACAACGGATAGAGAGGAAGGGATGGAGCACAGGATGGTTGCGCGTCAAAGCCTATCGTTGGCAAGCCAGTCGGCTACTTCCGCGCGCTAGGAAGCCGGACAAGGAAGCTAGGAATGTAGCCTAACCTCTTTAATGCTTGGGACGTCCAAAAGCTCCCCAAATCCAAAGATTGCGGGGTCCGCGCTTGCCGTGGCAATGAGGTCGGTTAAGCCTCGCCCACGCGCACCCTTGGCTAAAAGGACGTATTGCTGTATCTTAGTATCCTGATCCATGGCAGGACCCTCCCGGCCCGGGGCGAGAGTTGAGGCAATGCCAATGCGCTACGTGATCTCTTCCACCTTGGTACTGATATACTTTCTAGTGCTCCAATGGAGACTTCAAATTAGTATTTTTATAAAGGTTATAGCCCTTCGGAATGCGATCAGGAGATGCTGGAACACGTATGCTGGAGACGATATTCGGACAAAGGATTTCCGTCGAAAACAAAGCGCGTAACCAAATGCAGCGTAGTGGAAGTATTCTTACATCCAAGTGAGCAGAGAGATGGCCTATCTGGACGGAGGTAATGTACGACGGTAACCAGCGCGTTGCACCATGGACCTGTGGCAAATGCAACAGGTTCCTGCTTACTTTGTTACACAGAAGGCCTTTCCTTAAAAGCTTTAAAACTACAACAGGGATCCGCCGACTTACTTTCCACCTCACCCACAAGTTACCAAAGACACTAGAGCGCTTGTTAGGCATGGCCACCTGCCTTCTTTCCGGCCGGGAAGGCCTATTGTTTCGATCTCGCACCCAATCGACGCAAATCGCAAAGCCACATAGCGTCCAGTCGTCGAGGTGCGGCGCCCTAGTCTTTTCGCTTGATCAAAAGGGAGATTAGCTCTTCGTAGTTCAGTATGGAACAGACGGCATCAATTACTGGAGCGATCGCTTTATCGCAGGCGGACGAGCACAATTGTGCGAGTCACTCCGCAGAGCCCCGACACAAAGACCGTGATCACGAAGAACACTCCCGGCGAATTGCCGCTTCCATGGTCTGAGAAGGATCCTTATAAGCTGCCGCTCAGCATTGACAAAGTCCAGCGGATGCTCTTGACGCTTGGTACGTTTCCTGCTGTTCTACTGCCTGGGGACGCTTTCGTTGCCTTACAGCATGAGACAAAGAGAGTATGCGTTCTGCAGGATGGGATAAAGCTTGGGTTGAGCAAATTGTCGACCGCATGATGAAGGGGTCCCTGCGGACGACAGAGGAGCGGGCTCAGGCAGTGGTAAGACATGCTGCTGCGTCGGGCGGCCTCTGGGTATCGTAACAAGTGCATTGACCGGCTTTCCCCTCCTGCAGATCAACTACCTGACCAGCATCGGCCTTAAGCAGGATGAGATTTGCAACATGGCCTCCATCAGCGTTGTCCTGTTGGGCCTGAACCCGGAGACGCGCATCAAGTCGGTGGTGGACTACCTGCAGGGGAGAGGCGTGCCAGGTGAGCAGCTTCGGAAGCCCGCAACCTGCCTTTGCAGCAGTCCCCACAGGGGAAGTTTGACATGGTTGGGATGCCAGCATGCTCTTACTTACCGCCATCCACCATAGCGGGGCGAGCACCGCCAAAGCCCTCGCCATGGGACCTGGCAGCGGGACACGGTGCCCCCGAACACGCGGCTGCAGCAGCCATGCATGCAGGTGTACAGCCAGCAGCGCAATCATGCCAGTCCTGCTCTGTGCTGGCTGCAACTCCGGGCCATGTGTGCACATGTTGCCTCCTGGTGTGGCTCCCTGCCCCCTCTGCTGTCCCCATCTCCTTCCTGTCACTTCTGCGGTCCCTCCCTTCTGTTGCGTCCATGCGCGCCCACACAGCCCCCTGCAAACGCCGTGCACAAGGTCGCACCCCAGCTCCCTGCACCTCCCTGCACCGCCCAGCTATCCCGCAGTCGTACCCTCACCACCTCGCACCTCGTACATCCACTCCACACCCCCAGCCCGCCCAATACACACGTGCGTGCCCAACCTACCCACCCACCGGCACCCACACGCCATTCCCAACCTGCTTCCACGCAACCCCTCCCTTCTACTTCCCCCACTCCTCCACTCCACTCGGCTACCTACCCCCTGCCCCACATCTGCAACCACCCTCCACCATACGTGCGCCCACTCCCTCCCTCCCCACCACTGCTTGTCACCTGGTTTACCACCCGTCACACAACACATTGGATATCCTTCTTTTCCCCACCACTGCTCCTTCAGGTGTTTCCCCACTGCTCCCGCCCCTCCTTCCCGGTGCTCCACCTCTCATTACTTTCTTCCCCACCCCCACCCTCCCGCCTACCCCCCCCCCCCAGACACCGCCATCCCCGACCTGGTCCTCAAGCACCCGCGCATCTTCGAGTACCGCCTCACGCCCGATGGCAAGGCGCTGGCCAAGGGCGCAGCGCGCATCCAGGTGGACGTGCTGCCCGCTGGCGGGCCGGCGGCGGGGGGCGCGGACAAGGTGGTTGGCGTCAACTACTTCCGCGAGGGCGCGTCATTCCTGGAGGCGCCCGTGTCGCCGGTGGGGCCGGTGGTGGCGTGAGGGGTGGGGCGTGCGAGAGGGGGGGAGCAGGCGGGCGGCGACGAGGAAGGATGGGATCCGTGGCTTGAGGGAGAAAGCGGGGCAGGTGGAAGCAGGGGAGGAAGTGGGTGTAGGGGAGGAGGTGGGTCGTGGGAGGGGCGGCAGGTGTGAGGCGGTTAGCGTAGTGGGTAGGGGAAGAGGGGAGAAGCCCATGCCCCCGACGATGGGGGATAGGAGGGGTCGGTGTTTAGTTGAGAGGCGTAGAGTGGGGGAGGCGACGGGGTCGGCTGCGGCGTAGGGTGCTTCTGAGCGAGTACCCGTACCTCGCTGATAAGTGGGGAGGAGCGATGTCCTCGGGGTGGAGAGAGCAGGGGTTGGCGGCCTAGGCATTACGCCCATTTTTCCTAGGTGGGCCTCGTGTTAGCTTAGCCTAGCGTGGTTAGCTGGGCGGGAAGCAGAAATCAGTACGACGACTGTGAAGGGGATGCGGCCTCCAACATACGTCTGCTCGTGTCTATGCAGGCGTAGAGTTGTGTAGCTGTGGGTAGGGCAGAGTGCCAGCAGGCCCGCGGTGTATGGCCGCAGGCGTGTTTGGGCGAAGGCCGGCTGGCCGGCTTGGTTTGCGTCACCTCCTGACCCTTGGGGAGAAGCGTAGGAGCTCGTAGTGCCGTACCGAGTGGCGATGCCTGCACGGATGGCCCCTCCAGTACACCCGGTGGGCACTGAACGTGGGGGCCATCCATCATACTCGGGCCAGGACGTCCGTGGTGCTGCAGGTGCCCGTTGCCTCGACTTTTGCGAAGAACGACGCTTTGACAGGGTACCGGTAGCCGTTGCGGATATAGCCATTGCTTGCTGCTGCGTGCCTCTTGGCGAGATGTGTGGCGAAAAGCGCAGTGGGCTGGCAGGGCGAGGATGGGGTTTTGCAGACAGGCACGGCGAACAAAACGCCGTGTCACTTCGGCTGCGTAGCGACTTGTCTAGTAATAGGTGCTGCTCTGTTGCGGTCATGACTAATGGTTATAGACGTGCCTTGAAACAAGGTGTTCAATGCAGAGAATCCATGTGTCGGGTATGCGAATGCAGTACTGCTGTACACTTAGGCGCGTAGAACGCGAGGAACGGACGCATACATGACAACCTAATTCCCGGGCTATTAGCAGGAACGCGGAGCAGCACCAGCCGTTTCTTGCCGCCATCCTCTTAATCTAGCCAACTAACGCGGGCGCCATAGGCACCTTCAGTGCACGCCCTTTTCGGCGTGGACATTTCTTTTCCCCTCTTGGCGTCCCGAGTTCCAAATTCAGTCCTGATCATCATGTCACTCGCGCTCGTATACCGGTACTCCACAAAATCGCGCTGCTGTCCACAAAACGGAGAAACTATTTCATAGATCTTCGTCACGACAGTAAAGGAAACACTGTGTACCCGGCGCCGTCCAAATAGACAGTGCGTGAGTCGTTGAGCAGGCGCGCTCGCACACGGCCCCGTCTGCTGGTCTGCAATTACTTATGACACTTTAAGGATACACACCGGTACGACAGAGGCGCGCCAGTGGACAGGCAAGCACGAGAAACTCGCCCGTCGACCGCCCCGACCATGTTCCTGAACCGTATCTCTATGAAACTACCCGACCCCTCCCGCCTTCCCACCTCCTCATCGTTGTCCCAAAGCCCTACCCCTGCCCCAGTTCCAGAATACTCTGTTCGGCCTGTGCTGCACCCCCCCCCCCAACAGCGCACCGCCCTTGCCCTACACCTGCACACACCTGCACTCGTACGCTCTACGAAAAGCCCATGCACTCTCCACCGTCACCATCCACATCCCACCCACCCCAGCCATCCCATCCTACCCCAACCACGCTCACGCCCTCCCCAAACCCTCTCCCCACAGCCCTCACGCAGTGCCATTCGCCGTCACCTCAACCCCCGCCAATGCCGCAGCCGCCGCCGAGGCCGAGAAGAACAGCTCCTTGCCCGCCGTCAACGTCACACTCGCACCATTCACCCGCACCACCAGCGCCCCGCCCGCCTCCCCGACCTCCGCCTGCAACCTCCCCAGCTCGCGCGAGGCCACCACCACCGCCACCGCCTCCGCTAGCTCCTCACTCCCGCCGCACGCCGCCAGCAGCGGACCCCGCGGCACAGTCGCCGCCGGCGTCGCCAGTACGGCCGTGAAGGCCAGTGAGCCGTCGGCGCCGCCGATCGACGTCCGCTCCGTCGCAATGACGACGGCGGAGGCGGGTCGTACGGCGGCTGGCAGCACATTGACTCCGAGCGACTCGCGCAGGTAGTCGCCGTGATCCGCCACGAGTGCTGCGAGGGCGGCGGCGGTGGCGGGCTGCTCGGGTGCGGGGTTGAAGAAGAGGTCCACCTTGTCCGTGAGGACCAGGCCGGCGGACTTGCGCAGCTTCTGGAACCTGAGGAGGGGAAGGGAAGTGGGGGAAGAGGGGTTTAGGATGAGGGGGATGAGGAGTAACGGAGGGCTCAGGTAGCCGGATGAAGAAGGTTCAACATGAGGAGCGCGGCATTGCGGCGGGCATATGCTGGCAGTGAGGAGTACTGAGGAGTGCTGGTATCAAGGACAAGCAGCTCTGGCCCCCCCACTCCGCATCTCCCCCCCACCTGTTGACCATCTCCCTGGCCAGCCCCGCCGCCACCAGGCTGTCGTCCACCCGCAGGTCCAGCACCGCCAGCACCTCGCCGTCTCCGTTGGCGTCCACATCATCCGGGGACACGCCCTCCGGCACCTTGAAGTCGCGGAGCACCTGGCGGGGGCCGGGGGGTGGGGCAAAAACGAAATTCCAAAGTGGGGGGGGGGTGGGGCAGGGGGGGTGTGAAGAGGGGGATGGACATTCCTCCCATACCCTCCGCGCCCCACCCCTTCCTCCACCCCTCTTCCAGCTGCCGTTCCCTTCCAACCAGAGTCCCACAACAACCCCCTCACCTCCCCCCCCCCTCACTGCATGAGTCGGGATTCGGGATGGGGACTGCGTTGGTGCACGCATCTATAATTTCCCCCCCTCCCTCACCTTGATCTCCCCCGCCTCCAGGGTATGTCCCGCCACGCTGATGGATCCGCTGCTCTCGTACGACAGGATCTGGTCGGGTGTGAGGTCCTTGATGGCGCCCGCCACCGCGCCCATGGACTTGCCCAGCCGCTTCCCCAGCGCCTGCCAGTCGGGCTGCGCGCGCAGGGAGGCGTACTGCAGCGGGTCGGCGCACACCTCCACGCGGCGCACGTTGAGCTCGCTCTCCACGTACTCCCGCAGCTCGCCTGAGGGGGGGAGCGGGAGAGGGAAAGGAATGGTTTAGGGGTTGCTGGGGGCGGGGCTAATAGAGCGGAGGAAGGGTAAGGAAGTAAGTAGTGGATTAGGATGACTAGCCCTCGGCGCAACATTTCAACCCGCAAGTTCCTCTCCCTTCGCCACTTCCCCCAGCCCGCCCGCCCTCCCCCCCCTGATGCCCACCCTGGATGTCCTGCAGGAAGTCGGTGTCCGAGTGCACCACCACCAGCCGCGTGAGGGGGCTCTTCAGCGGCTTGTTGCGCCGCTCGCGGATGGTGCGACCCAACTCGATGACACGCTGAAGGGGGGGGGAGAGGAGCAGGGGCAGGAGGGGGGAGAGGAGCAGGGGCAGGAGGGGGGAGAGGAGCAGGGGCAGGAGGGGGGAGAGGAGCAGGGGCAGGAGGGGGGAGAGGAGGGCCGGGGTGAGGTAGCTGCAGGAGCTCGGTGGAAGCACATCGACGCGCTGTAATGATGGCAGAGAGGTGTGGCGGTTGCGAGGCCCCATACGAAGCAAGGGGATGAAGGGGTGGCAAACCACATGCGAACTAAGCAGTGATAGTACGTAATTGTAATTGTTAACTCCTCCTGCTTCCAACCTTTCCATTCCCACGGCCCCCTCCACCCCCCACCCCACCCAGTTGTTCTCAACACCCACGGGGCCAGTTGACTGCGGCCAGCCTCCTAAACACCGCCCCGCCCCCCACCCCCCACCCCCCACCTCCACCCCCACCTGCATGCGGTCCACGGACAGCTGGATGCGCTCGTCGCCCTCCTGCGCCTGCTGCACGGGCGGGAAGTCGCACCAGTGCACCGACTCGGGCGCCTCGCCGGCGGGCAGCGCGGCACGCAGGTTCTGGTACATGGACTCGGTGAGGAAGGGGGTGAAGGGGGCCATCACCTGCGGACAGGAGGGTGTCGGAGGGTGGGAGGGAGGGTGGGGAATGGGAGGGTGTAGGAGGGTGGGGGGGGGGAGAGAGGGATTCGAGCATAGTACGGATACTGTACATGAACAAGAACAAGGGCAGCAGGGGATATACGAAACCCTAGCTTGACACACCGCCTGTGCCGCCTGTTTCCCTCCGCCCCCTCCCCTCCACCCTTTCCCCTCCGCCCCCCCACCTTGCACACATCCAGCAGCACGTTGAAGAGGCAGGAGAGGGCGGTGGCGGTGTCCTCGCGACCCTTGGAGCCCTTGAGCCGCTTGCGGTTGTAGCGCACGTACACGTTGGTGAGGCTCTCGATGAACTTGACCTGGGGGGGGAGGAGGGGAAGAGAGAGGGAGTTGAGAAGGGTGAGAGGGGAGGCGAAGGAAGGTAAGACCGAACCCCGCAGGAAACCAGACAGGAAAGCAAGGGAGAGTGGCAAGTGCAAAGAAAACGAAGAGTCACAGGGTTGCATTGCTGTGGAGCACACATGCAATGGGTTCTCCTTCCCTCCCACGCAACACAACACACAACACGGGTCACCCGACCAGGACCCATCGCAGCGGCAAGATAACGCGGGCTCTGAGGGTGATGAGGAAACCCGCAAAACCGCGCAAAAGTAGCAAACCCAATTGTCGTACATCACTCCGTACACGCACACGTTCTCACCAGGTACGGCACCACCGTGTACAGCCGGTACGCGCCCATCTCAGTGGCCACGTACGCGATGAGCGAGCGCGATGCGGCTCCGATCCAGCGGTCCAGCACGTTGGTGGGTCGCAGCTGGGCGGGCGGGGTGGGCGTGAAGCGGGCGCCCGTCTCCATCTCCAGACGCAGGATGTTCTGTGGGGCGGTGGGTTGGGCGGCGGGTTGGGGTGTAAGAGACTGACGAGCTGTATGGCATGTAGGCTTCATGGTGGGGTTGCGGTGGGGTAACGCGATAACAGGGCATGGTGGGTGGGTGGGCGTCATAGAGGAACCAGCCGAGGGGGGTAAAGGAGGGGCGAGGGTATGGAGACAGGTGGGCCGATGGAAGAGGGCTTACTATCGGCGTGGGGGTTTGCGCCCTCGTTAACTTGGCTTGACATCCCCCCATGCACCGACCCTCCGCCACCACCACAGGCAGCTACCCGAACCCGCCCAGCAGCTCCCCCCACCCCACCTGGATGAGGAAGCGGTAGGCGTTGTACCAGGGCAGGAAGACGTCCTTCACCACCGCAAACACACCCTCCTCCTTGAACCGCAGCGTCTCTGGGGGCGGCAGCAGCAGCAAGGAGTCAGGGCAGCAAGGAGTCAGAGCTGGTACCAGGCGACTAAGGACACACACCGCCAAACGCTGGAAGACGCAAAAGCCCAAACTGCCGGTAGACCAAGTAAGCCCTACACCGTAGCATTGCAGCACACTCCCACATGGTCGACATGGACGCATGCATGCATGGACCCACCTGCGCGCACGACGGGCGAGTTGATGAGGTACAGTCGCAGCGCGTCGGCTCCGTACTTGTCCAGTACCTCGGTGGGATCCTGACGGGGGAAAAGAGGAATACACAATGTGGTGACTGGCAATAAACGGGGGTTTGAAGGGGTGGTGCAATGAAGGGCGGCATTGAAGAGGGGGTTGGTAAGGCAGGTGGCAGGTGGCGGAGAGCGGCGATAATGAAGAGGGAGGTCCTAGAGGAGGTGGTGGCCGCAGTGCTCTATGAAGATGTGCCTGTAGGACACCTTCACACGGCGTACGAGATGGGTGGATGATGCAATGGTATGCGAGTTGTCCCGGCACACGGAGGCCGCGGCGGGACAGGGGGTTCCGAGCACCGCGGTACTATGAGGCCGGTGGGTTGCTGTGGCGGTGGGGTGGGGCCGGAAGGGGTGGACCCGGGAAAACCCCGGGCCACTAACAGCGCCACTGAGGGGTGGGGCATGACACAGCGTGTGTGAAACACACACGCTGCGGACACTGCCCCGGGCGCTGCCCCTGTCAGAGCCGGCTACACCGCCGTTTCCTTGCATGCTCTGATGGTGCATATCCATATGTATGGGAAGTAATGTAATGGTGAGTAGTGAGAAGTGTATGATAGCATATGTGTTGTCTCGGCACACGGAGGCCGCGGCGGGACAGGGGGTTCCGAGCACCGCGGTACTATGAGGCCGGTGGGTTGCTGTGGCGGTGGGGTGGGGCCAGAAGGGGTGGACCCGGGAGAACCCCGGGCCGCTGACAGCGCCACTGGGAGGTGGGACAGAGGCCCCAAGCGCTGCCCCTGTCAAAGCCGGCTACACCGCCGTTCGAGTATAAGCGACGGATAAGTGGGATAACACACGGACGAGGCATGGGTAGGTGGCTTGTCATCCCATGCATGCATGATGCAGTGGTTGCCCCGTCTATATGCTTGCATGACGGCCCGTCGACCCAACACAGATCCACATATCATCCTCGCTGCTGCCCCCTAGCGACCCATAACGCACACAGCACTGGGCCAGATAACGCCACGACCCCGCCTCCTTCCTGCCGCGGCCCTACGTCGCCGATCGCTGCCAGACCGCAAGCTGCGAGGACCAGGAAGGCCGCCCTGCACGACCCCACCAACAAAGACTCCAACAACGACAAGAACAAACGTGATGGTTACGGCACGCCTGTCGCTCACGGCGTCAGCAGCCTGGGACTAGGCCGGCGCATTCGTGTTTCCTAAAGGCAACTCGTGCGGGACTGCACACACACTCGCACACGAATTACTGACACTTGCACACAGCGCCCATTCGCTGCGGCCAAACAACTCCATGCGCTCACTCACCCTGCCAGCGCATGATCCCTCTTTGTGCGCCCAGACACAGCGGTTCCATCTCTCAACATCTCAACTGTCCCCTCTTGTGCCAGGCGCGCCTGGCAGAAAGCGCTGCCATACCCCAGGGCAACCCCTATGAGCCACCCACCGGTGACCCCAACAGTAAGTACGAAACCGTTCTAACCCAGGAAAGCGCGGAGCTACAGTACTAGTGTGACCACGCGCTGCGCTGACACGGCCCTTACCCAGTAGGTTCCTACTCGCGGCCAGTTTCCTCCCAGGACATGCGATGTGCAAGGTGTGATGCACTATGGAGTTGTCCCGGCACACGGAGGCCGCGGCGGGACAGGGGGTTCCGAGCACCGCGGTACTATGAGGCCGGTGGGTTGCTGTGGCGGTGGGGTGAGAGGCCGGAAGGGGGGGACCCGGGAAAACCCCGGGCCACTAACAGCGCCACTGAGGGGTGGGGCATGACACAGCGTGTGTGAGAAACACACACGCTGCGGACACTGCCCCAGGCGCTGCCCCTGTCAAGAGCCGGCTACACCGCCGTTTCCTTGCATGCGAATGTTGTGGATGGCGAGCACGGCTGGGGACGGTGGGCGAACGCATTCATGCTCGCATGCAGAGCGCGGGCACTTTCAACGACGTAGTACGGAACGTATGGGGGATGAAGGAACGGGGCATTGCAGCGGGACTGAATTGGATCGTACAAGGCAAGCACCGAGACAAATGTAGCATCGAGAGGCTTCTTGCATGCCTGGCAAACCCAATCATGCCGGCGGTCAAAGACCAGCACTTGGGCAACACATATCCTCCCCATAGCCCCCATAACCTAACCCAGCAGCCCATACCGAACCTCGAACGCTTCTCTATGATGCCTGTCTTGTCGGCAGCCACGCCCTTCCGTACTGGACTGGAAACGTGCCCGTACGGATCTCTACCAGTACCGTACCCTTCAGAGGAGGGGTGCGGGGCCAAACATTGTGCGCTCCCAAACACACGTCCCATGTGCTCGTGTAACGGTATGTACGAGCCTCCGCAGCTCCTTTGCGGCTATCGCCCCCTCCCCTGCTGCCCTAGCTGCCACCACCTTGCAGCTACATGCCCCCCCACAGCGCACAGCCAGTCGAGCATCAGCAAGAGATCAGCACCTACCCCTGCCTACCCCCCACCCCACTCCAGCTCGTCAGCGTGTGGGCATGTGCTGGGATGGGCATGTGCTGCCGAGGCCCACGGTGCAATTAGGGGCATATGCAGGGTGGAGGCGGCCACATGCAACGTCATCGGCATTGCTCCATGTGCAAATGACCAAACGTGTTACAGACGGTCGAATACATGCATGTGTGTGGGAAACAACGCACTAGTGAGTAGTGAGGAGTGTACGACAGCCTTCGATAGCATATGTGTTGTCCCGGCACACGGAGGCCGCGGCGGGACAGGGGGTTCCGCGCACCGCGGTACTATGAGGCCGGTGTGTTGCTGTGGCGGTGGGGTGAGAGGCCGGAAGGGGTGGACCCGGGAAAACCCCGGGCCGCTGACAACGCCACTGGAGGGTGGGACAGAGGCCCCGGGCGCTGCCCCTGTCAGAGCCGGCTACACCGCCGTTCCCTTGCATGCGTCGTATGTGGGTGTGGGTGTGAGGATGTGCGCATGGGTTAGGGTGGGCCTTCATGGTGCTATGATTGCGTACACGTGCCTACCTAGTGCCCCCCTACCTAGGCAGCTTCTAGTATCCGTTCCTTGTTCGCCGGTATACGTGTACCCGCAACAGCTGGCACCCCTCGCTCCCTCCCTGGCTCCCTCACCTCCCGCTCCCGAGACGCTTGCTCGCCTCCTCAGCCACAAAACCCAAAGCCGCTACCCTGTGCAGCCCCAATTCTGGCCCTCTCCTTTCCCTTCATCACAGCAACGGGGGAGGCTCCTTCCCTTCTCCACTCCTCCCCTCCCTCTTACCTATCCCATCACCTTCCCAGCTTCCACAGCTCCCACACTTGCTACCTATAAGCCTCCCCCCCTTCCCCCCTCCCTCCCTCCCTCCCCTACCGGGTAGTTCTTGAGCCGCTTGCTCATCTTCTTGCCGTCCGCCGCCAGCACCAGGCCGTTGCACACCAGGTGCTTGAAGGCGGGCTTGTCGAACAGCGCCGTGCTCAGAACCATCAGCGTGTAGAACCAGCCGCGGGTCTGGTCCAGACCCTCTGCGCAGGGAGGGGAAGAGGGAGCAGGCCGCATGGATGCAGGGGGGGGTCACTACGCGATGGATGCGAAGGGAGGAGGGGATCCGGGTCGATTGCTCGCTGCCAACGCAGCGCGCAATCGCTGGCATATATATGGAGCGGAAGATAGCTACAGCGGATTCAGAGATCCACCCCAACATCCTCGTTTGGGCCACCAACACCCATCAAAAGAAACGCCAATAACGCTCCTACCCCCCCCCCTTCCCCCCACCCACCCGCCACAAAGTCCGCTGGGAAGTTGGCCTCGAATAGCTGCTTGTTCTCAAAGGGGTAGTGCAGCTGCCCGTACGGCATGGAGCCCGACTCGAACCAGCAGTCGAACACGTCATCCACCCGGCGCAGGGGCGGGTGGCCGGGGCGGGAGGAGGGGATGGTGAGGTGGTCGATGAAGTGGCGGTGCAGGTCGGTCACCTGGGGGGGGGAGGGAAGGAGGGAGGGGGAGAAGGAGGTGGGGTTAAGAGATGGAAATAAACCGTGGAAAACCACGACTTAGGGCAAAGTAATTGGGAAAGGAGGCGGCAGAGTGTAACAGAGTGTAACAGGACAGGGAGCGGGGAAGGGTGAAGAGCCTCCAGCCTCCAGCCCAGCCACCACCACATTTTCAACCAACAAGTCTGATCAGCGTAAGTTGAGAAGCATCTCTCAACACCCGCCCGGATCCTCCCACAATGCCTCTCCCATCCTTCCCTTCCCCCCCCCACCTTCTCCCCCGTCAGCTGCTCCAGCTGCTCCTTGGAGCCCACACACACTATCTCCTCCCCGTCCTCGCTGGCCCAGATGGGGATGGGGGTGCCCCAGAAGCGGCTGCGGCTGACCGCCCAGTCGTGCGCGTTCTCCAGCCAGTTGTGGAAGCGCTTCTCCTTCACGTAGGCGGGCACCCAGTAGGTCAGCTGGGGGGAGGGGAGGAGGGGAAGAAGAGGTGGGGTCAGTGTGGGGCATCTAGTGAAGGCAGGAAGGGGGGAGCCTTCTGCTTTGGTTTCCGCTTCGACAATGCTCTCCATCTCTCCCTCTTATCCGCCCCCCCATCCCCCCTCCTTATCCCTCCCTCCCCCCCCAGGTACCGTGTTGTTGTGCAGCAGCCGCTCCTTGATGCTCTCCACCGCCACGAACCAGGAGGGCACTGCGCGGTAGATGAGCGGCGTGTCGGAGCGCCAGCAGAAGGGGTACGAGTGGGTGATGGAGGAGTGGTCCACCAGCCGACCCGCCTCCTTGATGGACGCGATGATGTCCTTGTCGGCCTCCTTGACGTGCCTGGGGGGTGGGAGGGGGAGAGGGGGGGTTGGGGTAAGGAAGGAATGAGGAGGTGGGGAGGGGCGGGGTGGTTTGGGGTGGGGTAGGATGATTTTAGAGGAGGATACCGACCCCTGTGTTGACCAAGCCCCCAACCATCTTGACCTTCCGTCCCGAACACGATACGCAATCCAAAACTTAACTGCCCCCTGCGAAATACCCCCCCCTCCCCCTCCCCCCTTCCTCACATTCCCTTGAACGTCGGCACCTCCTCCGTGAACCTGCCGTTCAGGTCCACGGGGCAGGGCAGCGAGTCGCCCTTCTCGCACACCCCGTTGTGGAGGCACACGCGGTAGTCGTCCTCGCCAAAGGCGGGAGCCTGGAAGGAGGGGGGAGGGGGGGGGGGAGGGGGGGGTGGGTGTGGGTATTCCGCATTAGGCTGGAGTGCAGGGATTGCGTGGGGTAGTAGGTATACCATGGGGCTCTACAGGGCAGCGGAACTAACCGGCAACCAAGCAGCGGTACCCGGCCTCCACGGCTGCTTCCCTTCCCTTCCCTTCCCCAAGTCCCCACACAACAGCGGCCAGGCCGGAAATTGCGTCACTCATAATGAGGACTCCCGCCCCTCTTCGTATGCACCCTGCCCGTGCTGTAAAGGTTTACCTCACTCCCACCCTTCCCCCCGCCCCCCCCCACCTGGTGTACGACACCCGTGCCGCTGTCGTCCGTGACGTACGTGTCCGCCACCACCCTGAAGGCGCCCTTGGCCGCCCCCTCCGCGGCCGCCAGGGGGGCGAAGAAGGGGAACAGCGGCTGGTAGCGCAGGCCCACCAGCTCCCGACCCGGCAGCCGGGACAGCACCTCGAACCCGCCCTCGGGCTTGTCGTCCTGGGGGGGAGGAGGAGGGGGGGGGGGGTGTGAGGGGTTGGAGATGGATGGTGGTGGTGTTCGATAAAACGAGCCGCCCTGGTGCTTGTGCTCATGCAGCAGGGGAATAGTTTAATAGGCAGGGATAGAGAAACCCACTAACCGTATGACAGGGCTACACTATGGGCGGGGAGGGACGGACGGGGTTTGGGAGGCGCGCATGAGCTGGGACCAACTGCACGGGGAACTGCTCCACTCCCACTCACTGACACGGATTACCCGACTCACCTTCCGGGCCCCTAACATCCCAGCCCCATGAAACACCCTCTTTACCCCCCCCCCACCCTGCGCCTCCGCCCCCACCTTCTTCGCCCCCTTCTTGGGCTTGGGCACGGCCCCGGGCAGTGCGTGCAGCCGAGCCTCCGCCACAATGTACACCTTGCCCTTCTCGTTGTCGCGAGCCTGGGGGGGGGTGTAGGAGGGATGCATAAAGGATGACAGGTGAAGTCCTAATCCCATGTCCCAACTCGTGGGAGGGGGGGCCGAGAGCGGAGGCGCTGTGAAACGCATTTGGCCAAATGTAATTGCTGTGTAGCGGCACCCGGTGGACAAATAAACAGTGACTTACGATGCTTGCATGCCGACTTGCCTAGAATCCCCTTGCTTCCTCTTCCCACACTTCCCCCCTTCTAACCCCTCCCCCACCTTGACGTACGACAGCTCCGGGTGCACGCACAGCGCCACGTTGGAGGGCAGCGTCCAGGGGGTGGTGGTCCAGGCTACCAGGCTGGCGCCGTCGGGGTCGCCCAGCACGGGGAAGGACACCTGGGGGGGAGGGGAGGGGGGGGGGAGGTGTTGAAGAAACTTAAAGCGTGATGTGATGTGACAAGGCTCCACAGGGGGCAGCGGGGCGGAGCGAAGGCAGCGATGGCAACCAGGGTACTGTTGGAAACCGTGGAAACAATAGCATCTGGCCCCCCTTTTCCCCCGCTTCCCCCCCGCCCCACCATGACCGCCGGGTCGCTGACGTCCTTGTAGTTGAGGCCCGCCTCGAAGTTGGAGAGCGGGGTGGAGCAGGCGGTGGAGAAGGGCATCACCTGGGGGCCGGGCAGGGAGGGAGGGCAGATATGAGCGCAGCTGGGGAGGGAGGAGCACATTTATATGCCCAGTGGAGGGGGCCGGTGAGGTCCGGGAGGTGTACCGAGACCCACGGGTCTGGGAAGGAGGAGTGACCCATTTTTTGAATAAACCAACCCGCGTTTGCCACCAGTACTGCCGCTTCCTCAACAAGACCACGCTTGCCACCCTCACCCCCTGGGGTTGACCCAACAGACTTCAACACATCAACACCCTACAGCGCCCCAACCTCCCTCACCTTGAACCCCCGGTACACCAGCCCCTTCTCGTACAGCTGCGAGAAGACCCACCACACGCTCTCCATGAAGGAGGGGTCCAGCGTCTTGTAGTCGTTCTCAAAGTCGATCCACCGACCCAGCCGCTTGACGGTCTTCTCCCACTCCTTCGAGTACCTGCGGCAGGGGCGGGGCAGGGGACGGAGGGGGGAAAAGGGAGAGGGGGGTGGGCGTTAGGGCGGCTGTGGGTTGAACAAGGCGGGCAGTAGGGCGGCGGCTTAAGCGGCTCACAGCTACCCATGTAGTTTTGCTCGTCGTGATGAACTGTCCTGCAACTGCTTGCAGTGTTTGTACATGCTTGTACAACACACCCGGGCAAACACTGCAAGGAGGTGCAGCTAAAGCTAAAAACCATGGGCGTGGTTACATGGGTAGCTGTGAACCGTTTGCTGTCCACTAGGACAAGGGCAACGTGTTAAAATGCCGAATGGGTACAAGACGTCCTGCATCCAGGGCCGCGGCCAGCCGCCCAACCCAGACGCGTTTCGCTCCCCTTCACAACACGGGCACTTGCTATCCGTACGGCAACGTCTCCGTACATGCCCGAACCGGCCCTGCCGTACCTCATGACGATGCTGCGGCACTCCTCGTTGTAGGTTCCGATGCCCATGTTCAACACGTCGTCACGGGTCTTGACGTCTGCGAGGATGGATGGAGGACAGCCCCAAAGTGGTGGTGTCAAGGGAGAAAGGGGTCAATGTTAGTACGAAGGAAAGTTGAAAGGGTTGTCTGAAGGGGGTTTCTCTCAAGGAGAAAACTCCTTTTTCTTGCGGCACAGACAGTGTTTTTTGGTTCCGCTTCCGTCGGTCTGACAGTAACCATGCCACTAAGGAAGTGGGTTGGACGCTAAAACCCAGTCGACGTGCTACACTGTTACTGCAACTTGTGCTCGACTTCAACAAAACCATACCTACGATCGTTTTACACCTAAGCAAGACACTACGGCTGAAGGAGGGCAATACTCAACTAAGCTTCTTGTCGATCTCGTACTCGACCGGCAGGCCATGGCAGTCCCAGCCGAAGCGACGTGTCACATGGTGACCAGTCGCCGACGCATACCGGGTCACGATATCCTACGAGCAGAAGTCCGTGTGTCCGACACATGCTTATGGCCAGTACTGGAGGCGAATTCGCAATCAACTACGCTGGTGCCGACGGCGGAAGGGTTCTCAAACCATTGCTTATGGTGTATACCTTTAAAGTTCCAGCAAGGATGTGCCCGTAGTGCGGAAGCCCGGTTGCAAACGGAGGCCCATCGTAGAAAATGTACTCCGGCTTGCCCTCAGTCCGGCGCAGTTGTTCATTAAAGGCATCCAAGCGATCCCAGAGCTGCAAGATCTTCTCTTCCTCTTTGGGAAAAGAATAATCTTTGCCCTCAGCAACGTCCACCACAGACATCTGTCCTGACGGCGGCTGTCAAAATCCGGTAACGAGTGCGCTTTGCCCAAAATGAATTAAATTAAACAAAACCTGCCGTCACTCTAGGTACAAACGCTGCAATAGGTCTTTTTAGCGAGAGTGCACTTTTTGCGGGCGAGGGGTTCGGCAGCTATTGCCGAAGTACCCACTAAAACACCCTGCGAAAAGCAAGCACGCTTGTAGGGAGAGTGCCCCGTATAAAACGTGACCTGCACTGCATGGGCATCAACGTACAGCGTTGGCTCCAGAACCTGTATTCCCAAACTTACTTTTGCATATGCACAGCACTGCTGTCCATTGCTCCGGAGAATAATCTTGCGCTGATAGAAGTGAACGAACTTCAGGGCAGCGGTCCCCGTCATGTCGCTTTCCAGTACGAGACCTTTCAACGGCACTGACGAGCCATCGCCCGACGAAGTCGTTGGTAACCTTATAACTGGAAATCCCGAGGAGTATCCCCAAGAAGGTAGGCTGTGAAAGTACATGCAGCAGCAACACTGCGACAGATAGAAGGTAGAATCACATGCCGACGGCTGGTTTGAAGCTTTTTTTAGGGACAGAGTTTGTTGAAGCTGACAGTCTTCCGCTCTGGCGCGAAGCAGGGAATCTTGGCGACCAGGGCAACTGCTGGGGAGTCGTACAACAATGGTGAGGATGGTGACCTGATGTCTGCTGGACCTTACCCCGCCTGACACTTAGTTGTAGCCCGGCTAGGAAGCTTGCAGTGTATGCCCCTGGGCGGCAGCTGACACGCATTACCACTTCAAACCCCGCCTGCAACAAGTCCGTTGCAGGGCTCGCAACGCCCCGTTACGACTATCGTTTCACCTCATTTGCAACATTTATGTCTCTAACGGGCCTCGCTTCTTGACTGCGTTACGTGCACCCGATGACCTCCCCGGATACTGCAGGGCTGAGGTGGCTGAGGTACCGGTATTGGACACGGAAACCCGTAACGCGTGCTACACATTCATGCCAACCCAGCCCACTGACCAGCTGGTCAGCCTTGAGGACGCGCTGGCCGCATCCAACCCCTCGTCTGCAGATTTCTCGGATGAGCTCTTGGCGGCGCTCTCGGAGGACTTCCGCTCCTATCAACTGCTGCTAGGACAGGAAGTAGGGGGGTGCTCAGGTGCGTTGCCTGGACCGGCGGCTGCGGCAACCGGAGGTGCGGCCAACGGGGCCGACGGCAGCACCCTCGCGGCAGGGCCACCGCCGGCACCCGTTGGATCCGGTGGCCAGGCGTGGGGCGACCCATACGCCTCAGATTCGCAGCAAGCAGCCCCTTTCGCCGTGACTGCTCCGGACACGCCATTCGGGCCGCTACCGTCAATGCAGCCAGCGTACGCGGCACCCGCGCATGTGCCTCATCCCCAAGCAGCGGCAGCCTCAGCCCCTTGCGCAGCTTCTGGGATGGGTGGCAGCTTCGTGGCGTCCCCTTGGATGCCGCAGCCTGGGCTGGCAATGAGTGCGACCCCTGGTTTTGGAACAGTGGGTGCACCTCTGGGTCAGGGCGGCCCCTGGCTCGACCCCGTCAACATGCTGTGCCATCTCTACCAGCTGCTGCTTGCAGGCGGCAGAGGGGGCTACGGGACGTGGCGGCAGTGGGCCCAAAACCCGCCAGCTCTCCCAGGCCTCGCACCCGAGACCCAGGTGTCCCCCATGAGTGCTGCCAGCCTGGCGCCAGGGGGGCGGCTGGGTGGGGGCTGCAGCCTGGGACCAGCCCCCGGTAAGCACATCGCCGTGCATGCGCGGCTGCCGCATGAAGAGCTTCGAACCCGCTTTCAGGGCGGCGGCGGCAGCACCTGGGGCGCCAATGGCAGCGGCGATGCCGCGGCTGCTGCTGCGGTGTCCGCAGTGGCTGCAGCACAGCCGTACGAGTTCATTGGGCCCCAGAAGCTTGATGGAACGCCGTACTTGACAAACAATGGGGGCTTCAGCAAGGCGAGGTTGCGCCACCTGCTGCCGCTGCCGACAGCCGGGGAGGGCGGACCAGTCGTGGATGTGGTGGCCGTTGACGTCGGCAACGGACCCATGGTTCCGGATCGCTGGTACCTGCTTACGGAGGCGCTGGACCACTGCTTGCGTCATCACGATGTGTCCAATAACAACTGCAGGAGCGACAACCACCCGCTGCACACCGTTCACAAGGAGCTCCTGGTGTTCTGTGTTGGGGTGCGAGCGAAGGAGCCGACGGAGGGCAAGCTGGAGCAGAAGAGGAAGCGCAAGGTGGTGGGGAGCGACGGCACGGGCGGCAAGCTGTGGGAGACCTGGTTCCCGCGGGGGATCACGGAGGAAAGGGTCACCGTACACTTCGGCGAGACGTGGCCCGCTTGGTAGGTTTGCGCATGCCGACGCAAGCGGGGTGCATTCCGCAGTTGGCGGGTATACAGGATTGCGATTGCGGTTGGGTCATACCGTACCTTCACGTGATCATCGCGCAGCCCCATTAATTGGAATGATTTTTCAGCTTCAAGCAGGGGTGTCAGGAATTATTTTTCAGCTTCGCGCAGCTCATGTCCACCACTGCATTTTGACTGTAAGAACCCATCCGTGTAAGCCCAGATCGCCAAGACATCTTTACATATATCGCTACATCTTCCATGGGGCATACTAGCATGCAGCCCGGGGCTGGACAGCGGAGCTGACGGGGTGCTGGGGCATGTTGGGGGTGCGGGGAAGGGTCCCCAGTTTCGCGCACCCCTCACAGCAATTATTTAAATTTGCGCGAAACTGCGCATTTTCCGAAATAATTATTTATTCTTGCGCGATGATATTGTGAAGGTATGGTACTTGTTGGGTCAGTAGCAGCAACCAAAGTACAAACCGTATTAACGGGTGGGGAGAAGCCTGAGTGGGTACACATGCACGGTATGGGCAACCGGGGTGGCTGCCCCAGGGATGCTGCCAAGCCAGGATGTTGCGGTTGCTGGCCGCACTGGGGTGAACCTGCGTGAAGCACTGACACTCTGGCAGGCACCGGAGTAGATGGTTCACGGCACGGAGTTAAGTCGCGCCTGTGGGCGACGCATTGGGCTGTGTAGCTAGCCCACCCGCCCTCCTCGCCCCTGCTGCCCACCCGCCCTCCCCGCCCCTGCTGCCCACCCGCCCTCCCCGCCCCTGCGTTGTTTCACATATTTAATTTTTCCCCGCCCCTGCTCCCCCCCAGGTACACGGTGCATCCGCTGAGGCCCGGCAACGGCACCTGCAGGACCCCCGACACCTGCCCCCCCGCTGCCGCCCCACCCGGCTTGGCTGCTGCTGCTGGCAGCTGCCCCCCCGGCTCCGCTGCTGCTGGGGCCGGAGGGCGGTCCGGCAGGCGGCAGCGCACAGCTACTGCGCCTGCGGGCGGCAGCGGCGAGGGCGGTTGTGCCCCTCACGCTGCTGCCGGCGGCGGCTGCACCAGCAGCAGCAGCAGAAGCCACGGCAGCGGCGGCGATGGCGGTTGGGGGGCGGCTTGCGGCTTTGCCAGCGGAGCCTGCAGCGCCGCAGGGAGTAACGGCAGCGGCGGTGCAGCAGCAGCAGCTGATGTTGCCGGGGGTGGTGCTGGTGCTGGTGGTGGTGAAGCCAACCGCGATTGCGCTACCGCTACCGCTGCTGGTGCTACCGCTGCTGCTGCTGGTGGTGGCGGCACTGGTGGCGTGGCATGCATACCGGAGGGGTCGGCGCGGACCCAGGCGCATGAGGACGCGGAGGAGGCGGTGAAGTGCATTCGGCACTTCCTGGACTCGCGGTTGGGGCTGAGCTTCTGGCGGGTGTTCCTGGATGAGGTGGGGGCATGGGTGGGGGCGCAGGAGGGGAGGCGGGAGGTGTGTGAGGGGGGGGCAGGGGGCCATGGTGGCGGCATGCATATGAGGCACACGGAAATAGGGCCGGCAGACCAGGGATGGGCGTCTGTACCCCTACCTTACTTAACCCCTGGCCTCACTCCTCATGTGCATACATATGGCCTTCTGGCTGCAGCCTTAGAGCTCTTCCCAACCCCGCACTCCGGACCCCCTGCTCCCAACCCCGCTGCCCCAGGGCATGCGCGGCGCCGACGGCCGCCCCGACCTCCTGCGCCTCCGTGCGCTGCGGGACGGCCACTGCGACGGCTTCGGCCTGCTCAACATCGTGCTGCACGAGGCGGTCACTCGCCTGCAGCGCTTCCGGCAGGCGGCGGAGGAGCGGATGGAGAAGGCGCGGCGGGCTCGGGCGGCTGCGGCAGAGGCTGAAGAAGCCTTCAGGGCTGCATCCGCAGCGGCCGCGGGGGCCGCCGGCAGCAGCGCTATAGCCGCAAGAGCCGCGGCGGCGGTGCAGGCGGCGGAGGCAGCCGCAGCGAAAGAGGCGGTGGAGGCGGAGGCAGCAGCGGCGGATGCGGAGGCCCAGCGGCAGTCGGAGGGTCTGCAGCGCCAGGTGGTGCAGATGTTTGCGGTGCTGGAGGAGCGGCTGCTGCTGGCGGTGGGCGGCGGGGAGGCGGCGGGTGCAGATGCAGGGGGAGGAGGAGGAGGAGGAGGAGGAGGGGGGCTGGACAGCAGTGGCAGCAGCGGTGGAGCATGCTGGGAGGGTGCGGGTCCGGGTGCGGGCGGGCGGGTGCTGAAGCCGCTGATGCTGCAGCAGGACACGCAGTCCTGGGACACACCGCTGCACACCGCCTGCAGGTGGGGGGGGAGGGGGTAAAGGGGGGGTGAAGGGGGGATATGGAGGGGGGAAACGGGTTGCGGGAGGAGGTGAGGAGGTCACAGTAGGCAGGCGGTTGTCGTGTGGTGGAGGGGTGTGTGTGGTGTGCTGCACCCGCGGTAAGACAAGGTTGACAGCAACAGTCACGGACAGTAACTGACACGTACAGGCATGCGGCAATCTGCTCCAGCTACCCACGCACCATCGCACCCGCATCGCACCCACCTCCGAACTGCCACCAACTACCCGTGCACACGTCTGCCGCTAGCCGGACGTGCGGTGCTGGCTGCCGGCCCCTCCGCCTCCCGTCATGACTTCCCACGCGAAGGTCGCTGACCCCTCCCCTCGCCTGCCCACCTGCCCGCCCCCCTCCCTAGGCACCATTTCCTTGTCGTACTGCGCTGGCTGCTGCCGCGTGCCGACGCGGATGTGCTGCTGGCGGCCACCAAGGACGGCTGGCTGCCGCTGCACACCGCCTGCCGCTGCGGGGCGGAGGAGGAGGCGGCGGCGTACCTCGAGGAGGTGGAGCGGTGGGGGCTGCTGGAGGAGGAGGGGCCGCGAAAGGTGGGTGGGGAGGGGTGGAGGGGTGGAGGCGGGGGAAGCAAGGGGCCGCGGGGCATGCATAGCGGGGCTGCTGGGCTGCTGGGTTGTGGGGGGCGAAGGAGAAGGAAGCGCGACATGCATTGCGGCAAGCAAGCCGGGGTAGGGACCGGGCATGGGTAGGGAGTGGGGCTGCTTGCGTGATACCGCCTTTGTATCCGCGCTGCATGCGTGTCTCTGTGTGTAGTTACATGCACCCGTGTGGGGAGTTTTGGTCCGCAGGTTATCCTGTCGGACCTGTCACCCTTCAACCGCTACTACCGCGACCACGGGGCTGTGGAGGTGCTGCACAGGGCCCTGGAGCGGGTACGGAGCGGGCTGGGGCACCTACCTGCATTCCCGGTGGCTGGGGCGCACTTGTTTGGTTGTCATGCGGCCACCCCGGCGTCCATGCTGGCACCCGGGGGTGCATGGCATGGGGGGGTGCATGGCATGCTCCCATCCGCTTGGGGAGGTGGCAGCAGCAGCCCCTGCTGTTCTGTCCTGCGCTCCCGCACACACCTGCGGCGGCCGCACCGCCGCACCGCTCACGGCCGCAGAGGGCTACTACATAATTCTCAAGGGCCAGCCCAAGTAAACGTTCCCGTAGTGGGAAACCAAGGAACGTCCGTAGTTACGTAACCCGGCCCCGGTACTCGTTTCCCTTTGTTGAGTTCCCCTCTGTGTCCCCCCCGCCCCCAGGTGTGGCCCGCCGCCGCCCTCCGCCCCGCCGTGTGCTCCGAGTGGACCGACTCGGCCGCCCTGAGGAGCTGCGTGCAGGGGCTGGCAGCGCGGCTGGGGGGGATGGAGCTGGGGGGCGGCAGGGGGGGAGGCAGGGGCATGCAGGCGGCAGGGGAGGAGGGGGAAGGGGAGGAGGTGGGAGGGCAAGCAGGGGAGGGAGGTGGAGGTGGCGGCAGCGGGTCGAGTGGCGGTGCGCGGAAGCGGCCAGGAGGGGAAGAGTGACGGGGGGAAGGGTGTGTTGGAATGGGGAGAGAGGAGGAGGGGAGGAGAAGGGGAGGAGGGTACTGCTCGGCTGTGCGGAATCATGCAAGCCATGCAAGCCATGGGGTACTGGCAACGGGTTGTGGCAGGTTGGGCGGCATGTTGTTCCCCAGGGAGGGGAGGGGGTGTCGTCCGTGAAGCATGAGAGAAGGGAGGAGCACGGAAGGGTACTGGTAGTGTACGGTACTCGAGTGGTAGTTGTAGTAGTACGGCAGCCGGTATGTGCCGGTTTGGCTTCTTGTCACCTGCACCATCTTATGTAGCAACGCCGGACAGGCGGTTGCGTGGCCTCTTGCATGGCCTCTTGCATGTGCCAGCGGTGTCGTACGGCCTCCAGGTGTCCGCAGTGAGGTGGAGCAGTGGGGAGGCAGTAGGTACGGTAGCAGTGGGCAGTGCTCTCATCATCTTGTGGATGTGTCCTACTGGCCCGAGGGTACTGGCACGAGGGTACTGGCAGGGCCCCGTACGGTGCATTGCTGTACTAACCCCATGTGCGCACATGCATGTCCGGTTGGAATAAGCAGAGGATATGGCGACATCCCGACTTTGCAAGCAAGCAAGCTGAGACGCGCATGCAGCTGACGCATACCTGCGTGCTTCTGCTGATTGCATCACCACGCACGATTGACGGCAGGACTGGCCGTTGGCGCATCATGTTTAGGACGTTGAATAGGTTTAACCTGCACGCACCCATTTGGCAAACGCTTGCATGTCTCATATGACGGGGTTTGTCGTCCCCCCGATGATTGCTCGTACGCATTGTTGCCGCACCCTTCCATGCTTGTTAGACATTTGTGTTGGTCTTTTGCAAGGCAGCATGTGTTTGTGCTTTCCCTGTCTGCAGTTATGAATACGTTACATGTGTACGCTCATGTTCGTACGAGTACGGGGTCTTGCTGCCGTACGATCACCGCCAGTAGCTGTTCCGTTGTACGCCTGTTGCAGAAACAAGAGATGTCGCGAGGCAGTTGGCCGCGCCGAGTGCTGCTGTGGTTGGGAGGTATTGCCGGGAGCTGTTGCTGTTTGAGCCGGTGCCTGGTGCTGCTGTTGGCGTGTGGCCCCGTGCGTGCGGGCGCAAAAGCTGCACACTTCGCTGGGACTCGGTGCATATCGGGGTAACTCTGTACGGCAATCCGATACGGCGATTTTGTACAAGAAATACCGGTATTGTTATGGAAGCATGTGCAAGACATGGATCCAACTCGTTACTGTTGCTAGGCCCCTGTGTCACTCCCGTTTACCGGCACAGCTATTCTACCGGCAGCGGGTTGGTCTACTGCCAGCTGACCCATGGGACTGTAGCAGTAGCGGGCATCCGGTCGCAGCCGAAGCAGTGAGGCTAGTCAAGCCTCTTAACGACACAGATGCGTTGCGGTGGACGGTAAGGTTGGCACGGCAGAACTGCTGTCGTATTCGTGGGACACTTGAGTCAGATGTGTGGTACGGCAAAGCATGCGCCTAGTTGGCCCGTGCGCAGGCCCCAACAGACCATTGCGCCACATGGGAGGAAATATAAAAGACTGGGAAGTCGGTTAGAAGTCGTCTAATGCGATCCTGGGGCCTGGGCAGCCCCAGACAGTCCGCAGCATGCCTGTACCCCTCCCTCCCGCCACCAACCCACCCCCTCCCACACCCCCTCCTTCCCACACCCAACCAACCTACCCTGCACCCGCTCCCCACCTACCCGTCCTTCCCACCGACCCCCCTACCTACCCCTCCTTCCGGCACCCGCCCTCGCCTATCCCGCACCCACCCACCCTCCTGCTCACGTCCCTTACCTACCCCTGTGTTGTTGCACTTATTTATAATTTTCTCCCTCTCACACACGCCACCACATATCCATCACATACCCGCCCCTACCCTTCCCCGCCTTCCGCCCCCTCCTACCTTTCCCCGCCTTCCTCCCCCACCTACCTTTCCCCGCCTTCCTCCCCCTCCCACCCTTCCCCGCCTTCCGCCCCCTCCTACCTTTCCCCGCCTTCCGCCCCCTCCTACCCGCCCCTACCTTTCCCCGCCTTCCGCCCCCACCTACCTTTCCCCGCCTTCCTCCCCCTCCTACCTTTCCCCGCCTTCCGCCCCCACCTACCTTTCCCCGCCTTCCTCCCCCACCTACCTTTCCCCGCCTTCCTCCCCCTCCTACCTTTCCCCGCCTTCCTCCCCCTCCTACCTTTCCCCGCCTTCCTCCCCCTCCTACCCTTCCCCGCCTTCCGCCCCCTCCTACCTTTCCCCGCCTTCCGCCCCTCCTACCTTTCCCCGCCTTCCTCCCCCTCCCACCCTTCCCCGCCTTCCGCCCCCTCCCACCAGCGTTTCTATCTTACTTCGTTTTTTCGAAAAATATCTGAAAATGGCACATTTCATAAGGCGGAAAATGACCAAAATCGTCAACGTTCTTTGAGATTTTCAGGGCTGGTAATCGTAGAGCCTCACGATGAAAGTTGCTAAACATCTTGAGATCGTGGGATCGACGCTCACATTTTTGCCTCACGGTCCGAAACCCGGAGCTGGAGGCACGCGCCGAGCCTGCCCAGTTCAGTTTTTCCCAGCCTCCAATGGCACAGACAGGGCACAGATACCTGGTTTTGTGGGCTCAACCTTTTGTTGTTATGGTTATGGCTAGAGCGGCATATCGGGAACCTGGCTGAGCCAAACCATGCTAAACGTTAGGAGGGGTAGCTTGTGCATGGCAGGGTTTGGGCACATACACCGCACGAGTATCGGGAACATTGCACAACCCCCAACTAGGGAAAAACAAGTAAGGCAACTTGTTACCAACTTGCTGCACCCCTGACCTACATATGTTAGCTGGTTGGGTACATGGAACTTCTACGCCACACATGGCCAATGCACGTATACTGCTACCTATACCTGTGCTTATTGTTCCTTCCTAACCAAAGCTGTGAAGTAATGAAGAGGTAGGGGGACACCCGTTAACACTCGTACATGGCAGTCCTGCATGCGGGGGGGCCCTGGGAGCAGAATGGTCCCAGGGGTCTTCTAAGGCGCAGACAGTGCAGTAGTGCAAAGTGCTGCATTGATGTGGCTCCCCTTGCTTCATTGCCGAGCACCGCAGAGGCCAAGACCAACCTGGTTCTTGGGGGAATACCTCTAGCCGTGGCTGGCATACCAAGGGTGTCGTACATGCAAGAACTGCGACCATGAATTACACGCCGGCAATGACTATTAGCTTTTGTGTTCAACCTTACTGTAATAAGCTTGTCCAACTGCGAGCACAGAATAGCCTTACTTGTGGTTTGGCGGGAACATTTATGTCATGCGATTTGCCTGTGGCTTGATATTCTGCAGCAAACAAGCAATGTTTAAGAAGTTCCTAATAAAAGCTGGGCGCAAATGTGGACGTATGCGTCTTTCAGGTGGGCAAACGCTGAATGCTTTGAGCGTTACAACAACGCCCAGAACGCGTGTCTAAATCGACACCACGCCAAGTGTAAAAGCATGCAATGCTTACAACAATCGGCTGTCGCCCCTGCTGCCAGGCTGCCTTGTAAGGTAAAGCGTTGGCGGACCCTAGCATGATAACCGTGGCGGTGCGGGTCGCAATTACCGTTGGGGTTAGCTAGCAGCAGCCGGGATCCTTCACGGCCAAGGTAAGTGGGGTGATGAGGGGGAAGGTCTTTCCACTTCTAGTGGCTGACGGCACACCACTAGCACAAAAGGAACCACCGTGGGCGCGTGAGTAGGTCGGGGGGGAAAACCGACCCCCAAGAGAGCACAGGGTTAAGGCTAGCAGAAGCGCTGCGCTACACTTTAGGGTACGGGCACGTCGTGAATTGGGCCCTTCCATTAGGCTGATGTAGTACCGCTGGTCAAGGCACGAAAACCTAGCAGCCCCTTTTCGAAAAAGGTTTTCGAAAAAATAGGCCCTTGGGAGGCCCCGGATCGTATACGAAAAATTTCAGGGGTCGACCGTGAGGGCTGTCGAAAAATTTGGGCCTAAAACGTCACTTATCGTGGGGTTCCACGATCGCCCTGGAGGGAAGATAGAAACACTGCCTCCCACCCTTCCCCGCCTTCCGCCCCCACCTACCTTTCCCCGCCTTCCGCCCCCTCCCACCCTTCCCCGCCTTCCGCCCCCTCCCACCCTTCCCCGCCTTCCGCCCCCACCTACCTTTCCCCGCCTTCCGCCCCCACCTACCTTTCCCCGCCTTCCTCCCCCTCCTACCTTTCCCCGCCTTCCGCCCCCTCCTACCTTTCCCCGCCTTCCTCCCCCACCTACCTTTCCCCGTCTTCCGCCCCCACCTACCCTTCCCCGCCTTCCGCCCCCTCCTACCTTTCCCCGCCTTCCGCCCCCACCTACCTTTCCCCGCCTTCCGCCCCCAACTACCTTTCCCCGCCTTCCGCCCCCACCTACCTTTCCCCGCCTTCCTCCCCCTCCTACCTTTCCCCGCCTTCCGCCCCCTCCTACCTTTCCCCGCCTTCCTCCCCCACCTACCTTTCCCCGTCTTCCGCCCCCACCTACCCTTCCCCGCCTTCCGCCCCCTCCTACCTTTCCCCGCCTTCCGCCCCCACCTACCTTTCCCCGCCTTCCGCCCCCAACTACCTTTCCCCGCCTTCCGCCCCCACCTACCTTTCCCCGCCTTCCGCCCCCACCTACCTTTCCCCGCCTTCCGCCCCCTCCTACCTTTCCCCGCCTTCCGCCCCCACCTACCTTTCCCCGCCTTCCTCCCCCACCTACCTTTCCCCGCCTTCCTCCCCCTCCTACCTTTCCCCGCCTTCCTCCCCCTCCTACCTTTCCCCGCCTTCCTCCCCCTCCTACCCTTCCCCGCCTTCCGCCCCCTCCTACCTTTCCCCGCCTTCCGCCCCTCCTACCTTTCCCCGCCTTCCTCCCCCTCCCACCCTTCCCCGCCTTCCGCCCCCTCCCACCCTTCCCCGCCTTCCGCCCCCACCTACCTTTCCCCGCCTTCCGCCCCCTCCCACCCTTCCCCGCCTTCCGCCCCCTCCCACCCTTCCCCGCCTTCCGCCCCCACCTACCTTTCCCCGCCTTCCGCCCCCACCTACCTTTCCCCGCCTTCCTCCCCCTCCTACCTTTCCCCGCCTTCCGCCCCCTCCTACCTTTCCCCGCCTTCCTCCCCCACCTACCTTTCCCCGCCTTCCGCCCCCAACTACCTTTCCCCGCCTTCCGCCCCCAACTACCTTTCCCCGCCTTCCGCCCCCACCTACCTTTCCCCGCCTTCCTCCCCCTCCTACCTTTCCCCGCCTTCCGCCCCCTCCTACCTTTCCCCGCCTTCCTCCCCCACCTACCTTTCCCCGTCTTCCGCCCCCACCTACCCTTCCCCGCCTTCCGCCCCCTCCTACCTTTCCCCGCCTTCCGCCCCCACCTACCTTTCCCCGCCTTCCGCCCCCAACTACCTTTCCCCGCCTTCCGCCCCCACCTACCTTTCCCCGCCTTCCGCCCCCACCTACCTTTCCCCGCCTTCCGCCCCCTCCTACCTTTCCCCGCCTTCCTCCCCCACCTAACTTTCCCCGCCTTCCTCCCCCACCTACCTAACCGCTAACAACATCTGCGTACTAGCTGGCCGCTGGTGAGGGGGTCCTTGCGTTCTGTAGCTGTAGCTGTGTGTGCTGTGCTGTGCCGTGTAGGCCCTACGAGGAGGAGGTAGGGAGACATCTGGCCTGACTGGGGTGGGTCGCTGAGGCGCATGTGGCCGACCCACCCCGTCCGCCCCCAAGCCGTGGTGTACATCCGGTGCTGGGCTGCGAGCGAGCTAGCTGTGAGCTGCTGGGCGCTGCAGAGGGCATGAGGCGCAAAATAGCAGCAAGTGCAATCAACCAACCAACCAACGGTAACGCGCCGCCTGTCATGCTCACAACACATCAAGCCCCTATCATATCCGTGAAACCCCATGAGCGGTGCTACCGCCAAAAGACTATCCCCTGCGCGGCATGACAAGAGTAGGAGACTAGCATACAAGGCTGAAACGCCTGCATTCCCCCACCTTATGCATTGCTACCGGTAACTACCGCATGCTTCTGACCCCTAACAGCTTAATTCCTCCTTAATGTCTAAACTCAAGTCGTTGCTGCTGCGACTAGTACCACATCCACGCAACCGTCTACCTGTCGCCCAGCGTCTGTCAGCGCCATCACATCGCCGCAAATCCGCCGCAAAACCCGTCGCAATGAACAGCTAATCTTGCCGCAAATCCGTCGCAAAACCCGGTAACAATGTCCGCAACAGAGACACCTCCAGCCAAACGGAAACGCCGTCATCCCAACATCAACCCAGCAGCATGCGGCAAGACAAGCACAGTAGCGACTAGTAATCGTTGCGTCACCTACCCCAAATCCATCGCCAACCGGACAGCACAGCTCGGTATACCACTGGCGCGCCCACTACCCAACGGCAGCAAATCGCAAGGAAGGGTTCACAGCAGGCCACGAGCTTGCCCACGTCACGCAGAGTGGCAACTGCACCACCAAGCCGTGGCGGTTAGGCAGCGTAGGCGGGCTGGTGACGTAGGCGACGTCGGTCTTGAGGGGCCGGCGGCAACGTGATGAAGGGTGGAGGTAGCGGGGGCGGGCTTGGCGTGGCTTTTACCGAAGGTGGGGTCGCCGTCCTGTCATCTGTCCCCAAGTACGCCAAGTCCACGAACGCTGTGGTGGCGGCGGAGGGGTCTCGACCCATGGCATGCGAAGGGGGAGGGAGAAAGGGAGGGGGTTGATGGTGAGAGGGAGGGGTAGAATGCGGTGGACATTAGCACAACATGAACGGCTGCAGGCGGTACGAGGCTCCCAAGACAATGGATGCCAGAGCAGCACAGGGTAACCCAACTGCAGCCGCGCTCAACGCCCTAAAGCACAACACGTACAGCACACCGCGTGAGGCAAGCCCCCGACTTACGTGGAACAGCAATGAACCGAGACGGAGGTGGCGCAAGGAAAGGTAGTCAAAGGGGGCGATGAGGCTTGTGGGCTGAGGATACGTCGCCGTTCCAACTCGTTCCGCCTTGCTGGCCATGCATCTGCAGGGGGCAGGATAAGGTCGCATGTCAGTCACAAAGCAGCGGCATCACAGCAGCATTATACACTTCCATAACCATGACTGGCATCAGCCCGCAACATGATTATTCCGGTACCGGCACCTATTAAATGTACACGGCCCTTGCCGTGCGTGCATGTCTTATTCAGCCCAAGCTACGCAGCACATGGTCGGGCTTCCACAAGTATGCCTATGCTCCAATCCAACCCCGAACCCTAGGTACCGCAAATCGGCCATACGTCGGCCTTTGCCGGATCCCGACCAACCTTAAAGGGCACGAACAGCCCACATGTGGATACAAGAGCAGCGACCAATGCGACTTACCTCTACACGGCCCTTGGAACGCGGCAAGCTCTATCAGTATCATGCATGTGAGCTGGGATCCATATCCGGCTGTTGACTCATCCGCACACTTTGATCTCCTTGGTTGGATTCTAAAGCTGCGGTCTGAAGCGATGTCCCTGTGAAGAAAGGGCCGAGGAAAAGCTGCGCAGCTCATTCGGGGACAACACACGCACCAGAGCCATTAACATGTCAATCGGCGGGTGCCCGACGCACCGCTATAGAATTCGAGCTACATGCAATCGTTCTTATGCTATAGATGCAACTTATATGTGTAGGGCAAACAAGCGTCAGGGTTGAGGCCTAAAACTGCGGACGATGAATGAATGTCGCCCAACCCGTTCCGACTTATTGTTGTGTTCACTTACCGGTAATGTCTTCAGTAAAGGTTGATAATGAATTGAAGGCAGACCTGCAGATTTTGATTAAAGTCGGGAAGTATGCTTCAGAGCTCAGCGTCCCCAACCTTTTTTCATTACAGCGCCATTCGCCGAGATGTAGACTTACAGCTTATCGGTAACGTACCTTAAGACCTGGCGATCGGTGGACGTCGGAGAGTTGGAGGCTGTCGCTTATGACCTTTATCCCTGAATTACTTTGAAACCCAAGACACAACCGCGATAAGTATAAACGAACTGGTTTTGTTGCAGTAGAAAAAGGTGATAGAGCAGGGCATCACGAGTACTTATGGCCGGACTTTCGTTGCCGTATCCCCAGTAGCACTGTACGCCCAAAACCGGAGGGCCTAATGGAAGGTTACGGCAATGGTTACCGATGGCATCACTTGCCATATGACGAGGACGTGCACCCGTCGAAAGCAGTGTCCCAACTGTTCTGCTTAGATATACGTAGGCGGACACACGTCGTTCGTAAGCTAGGTAGTGTCACTCCCGGTGCGGGCTTGGCGAATCACATCGGCGCCATCTTAGCTTGGCGACCGTACCACCAGTTAAGCGTAAAATTTTACAGAGTTGCTCCTTGTCGCCACCTAACACGATGCAATGCAGTGCGACAGTTAGCGACCCCTTGTAAGGCTTACGTCATCAATCAGCCGTTAGCGTCCATCTCCAAGGCAACATTCGCTGCAGCAAGACGTACACTATATAAAGCCGTACACATTGCAACCATTCATACTTCCGGAGGGCCAATACGGTACGCGCTGTACAATTGTTCACGCGCCGCCAACCCCACCAGTCCCCACAGTTGTCAATCACCCCCATGCCCCTCCACACCGCCCTCCACGTGTCCTGTCCTGCCGCGCGGCTACCCTCCGCCCTCTCCCCACACCCACCTTCTCCAGGCTGCTCCCCGGCCCGTGTTGTCCTTCCTCATTTGCTTCTCCAATGTGGAAGCGCCGCTGGTTGCTGCTGGTGCTGATCTACCCGCACATGCCACTCCCGCCCGGTTGAATCCTCGTTTGTCCCCGAGGGAGTTGAACCCCCTAGCCGCCAAGCCTCCACAGGCAGCAGTCGCAGCTTGCAAGGGACAATCACTGACGCCGCATCCCCCCACGTGCGCACCGAGCCGCATCCCCCCCACGTGCGCACTGACGCTGCATCCCCCCACATGCGCACCGAGCCGCCATGCCTAGGTCTCCAACCCAACACGCCGCCCAGGCATCCCACCGCCCCGCTGCACGGGCCACACTCCAGCCGTGTCCCTTCCCTTTACCCGGCAACCAACTTCAGCCGGCGCACCCTCCTGCTCCCCTCCGTTCTCAGGGAGAGGCCCCGCAGTCCCCGCCTTCATGACACAAAGACATGACACAAAGACACCATGACACAAAGAGCACCTGTACACCAGCAGCATGCAAGCCCAACCACGGGTGACGTTTGCCCCAGTACTGTACTGAGACGATTCGAGACGAGACAGCAGATGAGACACCCCTGTGAACATACCGGTACATCAACCACACTACCTCCTTGTTTACGTTCGGGCGGTACGCCGTATGAAGAGAGACAGCGTCAAAAGCCGCCGTCAGCCAGTCACATCGCCGGCGTTACTACAAGCTGCTGCAACGTACCTCCCGGCACGGCACTTCGAAGCTCCACACGTCACCCGCCTCGCTGGATGGCGCGCCGGCTAGAACCTCCGGAGCCGCCCAGCGCGTCTGGCGACCGTTGGCAGGGGTCGAGGTTGTAGGGCCGTGCGCGGGCCTCAACAGATCCATACAGGGAAGTCGGTTTGAGGTCGTCTAACGTGAACCTGGGGCCTGGGCAGCCCCAGACAGCTGTGCGCACGTGTGGTATGGCGAAGCATGCTGGTAAACCAACGGCCACCGGTAGGCGAAGTTGGCGAACAAACAAAACAAGCTGTGTTGTTACCTGTAGGGTAACAACCTTACATGGTCATCTGTTTTAACAAGATAACCAACGATGTCTGCTATAACAATTGGGACAGTGGTGGGAAATTTACTTAGGCGACGCCTGTGCGAGGACAGCCGCACCTTACACCCCTGAGACGCACTTCGACCAGAATACACTACATTAAACCAGACACTCCTCCGCAAAGGTCCAACGCTTCGGAGGATCTAAATGACCGCATCGCCGACAAGATATCAATCGGGTATGGTACAAGGGCACGGTCAAAACGCCTCGGTCCGGGTCATTTTATCCGAACACTAAGACTACACCCCTTTAGGGGCGAGCCAACACCCGTGCGTGCCAAACGCGTCTGCACTCAAGGGGTTCACACAGCTAAGAAACATACAAGGAACAACAGCCAGAGGAAGAAGTGTTAGTCGGCCTGCCGGCCGTGCATGGCCCCTACCATATGTGCATGTATTGGTACATGTCCTTACCGGCTGCTAGCCTGCTGTTGCCGTACTTTACACGCATGCTTGCAACCTTGCAGGCTTCCACTGCAGGCTTCCACTGCACTCATCAGACTTGCACATTCATACACAACACACTGCCGCTGCAGTAGTACATCATGCCCCCCCCCCGCAACACACAGCGCGCAGCACTGCACATCTTCCAGGCCGAGCACTAACGCCGCTGCCGCTTTACCCCCGCAGCTCCTCCCTCCTCCCTACCTCCCCCTCCACCCTCCACCCCACCCTGGCTGCTGCTGCTGCTGCATGCGGGGCACATCAGCAGCTTCCGAGCCAGCAGCGCCGCCCCCTCCGGCCGGCACCTCACGTGGTAGCCGGTGGGGCAGCGCACGCAGCCCATCATCGCCGCGCCCTCACCGCTGCCCGTGCACACCGCACACGTGTGCAGCGGGCAGCGGAACTTCCCACCACCACCACCGCCAGCAGCACCACCACCAGCACCACTGCTGCTGCTTCCGCGCCCACCGCCGGGGCCGCCTCGTCCGCGACCTCGTCCCCGCCCGCCACTGCCGCCGCCCACACCTGCACCCCCACCCCCACCACCAGCAGCCGCCGCCTTCTTGGTGAGGGGATGCGCCGCCAGGCACTCCGCATGGTACCACCGGCCGCACGCCGCCAGCCCGCACTTCACCAGCCCCGCGGCGGTCTCGGAGCCCTCCCCCGCGGCGTCCCGGCCGCACAGGGAGCAGGGGTGGGAGTCCCGGAAGCACTGCTCGCAGATGCTGCGGGCGGCCAGGGGCGCGTACTTGTCGGGCGGCTTGGCGGGGCGGACGCAGGAGGTGTGGAAGGGGCGGCGGCAGGGGCCCTCGCAGCGCCAGGAGGGGGAGGCGGGGGAGGAGGGGTCGCCGTTGCCGCTGCCGCTGCTGCTGCCACCGGGAGGGGCTACAGTGCTGTGGGGCGGGTCCGCTGCGCCGCATGCCTCCGCGGGAAGGGCCTCGTAGCAATGCTGGTGCCGGGTGGGTGGGAGGGGGGTGGGGTAAGTAGTAGGAGGAGGAAACAACAAGGAGGGAGGGAGAGATGAGCGAGGGTATACAATTGACCGAGCAGAGCGGGCGTAGGGTTGGGGTAAGGTGAGGGGTGCCGGGAGGGTGGTAAGAAAAGGAACCGCATATTAGACCGCTGCACCCGGGTGGACCAAATGCCGCTGGCAATCTAATGCCGCAATGGTTATTGCCGCTCCCAGCCCAACCTCAACTCTATTTTAGTGCCGGCAATCCAATCCAGTTCAACCACACCGCACACCCCCCCCCCGCGCACCCACCATGCAGACCTCATGCGGCAGGCTGGACACCGGCCGCTGCTTGCGCCCCGCACCCCCACCCACACCCGACCTAGCGGGCACCGCGTGGGAGGCGGGAGGGCGTACCGGCAGCTGGTGAGCAGTGGCGGCGGCAGTAGCTGCTGCTGCTGCTACTGGTGCTGTTGCCGGCACCACTGCTGCAGCGGTGCATGGTGCAGGGGTGCGCCCCGGGCTCACTGCTGCTGTTGCTGCTGTTGGTGCTGGTGAGGCCCCGCCCGTCATCCCTTGCCACGCGGCTTGCTGCCCAGTCGCGGCCAGAGCCCCTTCCGCTGCCGCCCCCGCTCGGCCCCCCGTCTCCTCCCCATCGCTAGCCGCCTGCCGCTGCTGGCGTGCAGGAGGAGGAGCAGGAGGAGTTGCCGGAGGGGGGGCGGCAGCAAGAGGCCCCAGCACCTGCAGCGGCGGCTCATGGAGGGAGGCGCCAGCCGCGGTAGACAGTACGACAGCGGGTGCGGCTGTTGCGCTGCTTGTCGTACCGGTGGAGGGCGGCGGGTTAGGAGAGGCGCCGGCAGCCCCCGGAGCCCCCGTAGGAGCAGCAGCAGCAGGTACTGCGGTCGCCGCTGTCACAGCCACCATCTGTGGAGGCGGCGGCAGCTGAGCTGGAAGTGTTTCCGGCGCCGCTGGGGAAGAAGAAGGAGCAGCGGCAGCGAAGCTGGTTCCCCCCCAGGCGTCGCCATCCACCAAGGATGCCACGGCATGCTGCGGTTGTTGGGAGCTGGGTGGTGGTACGACAGGCGCCTCCGTAACGCCCGCAACGCCCGCCGCCGCCCCCGCTGCTGCTGCGGCTGCCGCACCTGCTTTCATTTGAGGTGGTGCCAATCCTGCCGTCGAGCCGGAAGCCGTCGTCGTGTTCAGTGCTTGCATTGCCGCTGGTACTGCCGCCAAGGTGGCAACAGCACCAGCAACACCATTTCTCACGTTTACAGCTCTTGTTTCAGCAGCTGGGTTCGTCGGGGATGATGCAGTTCGTCCCAATGCTGCTGCTGCTGATGTTATTGTTGTTGTATCAAATGCACCTTGCGGCTGTTGCACCGAAGGGTTTCGAGCTGCCAGTAATGCTGTACATGGCTCCTCCGCACTCCTCGCTGATGCGCCTGCTGGTACGACGGGTGCCGTACATGATGCCGTCATCGCCGGTGCCGCTTCTGCAACGGTTGGTCCGATTAGCGGAGGCGTCAAGACAACTGCTCCCCTTGGCAAATCCCCAGACGACGCCCCGGGTGGTGCGCCTCCTACCGTTACCGTTACTGCTGCTGTTGCTGTTGTGCCCATTACCGCCATGCACGCGCCGCCGTATACACCAAGCGGCTGGGGGGCCACTTCACCCAGCAGTGCTGCTGTACCCCGGGTCTCTGCCGCTGCTGCCGCTGCTGCTGCTGCTGATCCAAAAGTGTTCCCAGCTGCTACTGCCCCCGCCTTTCCAACCGGATGCCTATCCTCACCAGGTGGTGGCAGTGACGGGCAGCGGCCGGGCTGCACGTACGCGTCCCCGGTTAGCACCGCTGCCGAACGCTTCTCTAGAAGCGATCCCCGCGCCACCTCCGCGCCCTCTGTCACGCCTGTTCCGTTCCTGACGTCAGCAGCCTTCACAAGTTCAGAAGCCAGTGCCTTCCCCGCGGTAGTGGCGGCCGTCGGTGTACGACATGCCGCCTCCGCCTCCGTCGTCGCTACCGCCACCTCCGCCGCAGCGGCGGCAGCGATAACATGGCTGAGCACGGCATGAGCCAGTAGCTGCGCGGGACCAACCTCTAGTAACGGGTCCAATCCGTCTTCAGTCGACGACACCGGGTCTGCTGCTGCCTCTACTATCCCCCCATCGGCTCCACGAGACGAACAACCGTCGTTGCCGCACATCACGCAGGTCGACGTCTGCAAGCTGGGATTGGCAGCAGCGCCTCCTCCGGTGGCGACGAGGCCGGCGGCGGCGGACACCGTATTGTCGTACAGCCGCCTCCAGAGCCGCGGCACCTCCTCGCCGCCGCCGCTGGGGGGCGATGCCGCCGCTGCCGCTGCCGCCGCCGTATCGTTTTCGTTAGACCACCCTTGCAGGCCGCTGCAAACACTAGCAGCGTCGGGCTCATCGGATTGGGCAAGAGTTGGCGTATCTAGCCACGTGGTGGGCCAGACACAGCTGGGAAACGAACAGGAGCCGCCTTCCCCACTTCCGCCGCCCGCCGCAGTGGCAACGTCGGCACCAGCGGCCCCGGCGTCCTCTGAAGTCAGCGATTGTTGTTGTTGTTGTTCATCAAGGCGGGGGCGACAACAATTGGCTTCCCCTTCGTCGCCCACTAGAGCATCCAGCATGAGGGCCATGAACGACATGGAGGGCGGAGGTGGCGGCGGCTGCGAGGTGACAGCGGCATCACCAGGGCGGGATGGTGGCTTGGCGGCCTCCGCTGCGTCGACCGACTGCTTTGGCGGGGAGTCTGTGGGGGATGGGCAGGTGTTTGCGTGAAACATGAAGAGACTTATGAACCAAAGGGTTAAGGAGGTGGATGTACCGTAGTAGAACTACATTTGACCAAGAGGTGACCGCTGGGACCAGCTAGACTGTAAACCCCTCGACACGTCACCTCGCCCCTGCCCCCTCTCCCCTTCATCTTCCCTCCCCTCCCCTACCCTGCTGCCGCTGCTCCGCCACCTCCGCCACCTCCGCCCGCTGCCGCCTCAGCCAGCGCAGCATGCGGAACCCATCCACCCGCAACACCTGGGGGCGTGGGCAGCCAGCGAGGGCGAGGAAGGGGTGGGGTCAAAGACCATACCAGGCCATAGGAAACCACAGGTTAGGGCAAAGCAAGGGGATAGGAGGTGGCAGGGTGCCAAACTAAAGAGGTGGTTAGCGTCCCAGTGGTGGGGGGCAGCAGCCGTAGCAGCGAGTCATGACACGTCACGCACTGCAGAGGCAACAGGGGACAGCTAATGCAGCATACCACCACCAGGCACATGCGGTATGCTCCTACCGACTTTCTTTTCTGGAACAGCCCCTTCCGCCGGCACTTCCCACATCCCTTGTCAGGGTCCGTTCTGCGGCTCCGGTGCAGGTAGCGAAACACCCCCACCCCGTCGCCCGCCCCTTCCCTCCCCCCTCCCCCCACCTGCCGTACCGCCCGCTTCAGCCCCGGGCCCCCCAGCTCCGCCCCCGCCAGCGCCAGTCGGCTGGCGGCCCGCAGCACGCGCGCCTCGCTCCACCGCCCGAACCACTGGGCCTCCGCGGCGGCGGCGGCGGCGGCGGGGTCGACGGAGCCGTCGGCGGCAACCAGCGCATCGTCAGTGGCGGCGGCGGCGTAGGCGGCACTGCTGGTAGCGGCGGCGGCGGATGAGGAGTCGCCGTCGAGGCGCCGGCGCCGTCGCCGCGGGAGCGGCGGTGGAGTGACGACTGTCGGTTGCAGATCAGGCGGCGGCGGCGGCGCCAGTACCTTCATGGTGCTGCCGCTGCCGACCCAACCACCACCACCACCACCGTCAGCGTCACCACCAGCCGCCTCACAGTCCCTCTCGTCCTCCAGCAGACGAGGGTCCACGTGCGGGTAGCTAGCAGCGGCAGCAGCAGCAGCAGCAGGGATTGGGGGCGAACGTATTAATCCCGAACAGAAGGGGCCGGCAGCAGCAGTAGCAGCAGTAGCGGCGGCTTGCTCCTCCCCGCTGCATCCGAGCCTCCGGCGCTTGGCAACAGCGGGCCCGCCACCGCCCGAGTGCCGCACCCCCGCTGTACTGTCCAGCGAACATGTAAACACGGGCCCTGCAGTCCGGAGGCGGCGAGGAGGAGGAGGCGGAGGAGCGGCCTCCAGGGCTGCCTTCCCGCCGCTGCTGCCAACAGCGCCACTGCCGCTGTCCACGTCAGCCGCCGTACCTGCCGCTGCGGCACCGCCCTTGTCGTATGTGCGCTTGACGCCGCCGCCGCCACCCCCTGCTCCTCCTTCCCCTGATTCGTGGCTTTGCCCCCGCATCATGCTGTAGTGATGTACGGCAGCTGTACGGCGGGAGGAGGAGGAGGTGCCGGCTGCCGTACAGCAGGTGGTGCCGCTGCCCGCCTCCGCTGCCGCCTCCACCCCGCGAATCATGCGGTTGAGTAGCCGGCGAATCTACGTGCGCGTGTGTGGGAGGGAGCGGAGGAGAGGTGAAGGGGCGATGGGAACACATGCGACCGCATGTATGCTTATACCTCAGTTGCAGTTGAGGCCGTGGTCGGGGGCTGGTGGTCCGGAACCCCAACAGATCCACAGGACCATTGACAGCTTGAGCGCGCTTGGGCTGGCAAGCGTCATGGTTCGCAAAATGAATGTTCCACTACCACCACACGGACCCATGGGTCAACACACCACCGCCTGGCTAAAACATATCGAGTCAAAGTGGGTTCATTGGTAAGTTAAATAGTCAGGGGTAGAGATGGAGCAGTTGTAGGGGTCTAAAGCACCATGTATCTAGCCAGGCGGTGCTGTGTTGACCTTGCTGGCAGTTGTTCGGTTGGCCTCGTACGTCGGAGGGAGCAGCTGTTGTTGATTCTTTGCATTTTGTGTTGGGTTAAACGGAAGTCCATGTTGTTTACGCATATGTATTCGCTGGGTAGGGTGCACGGCTACGGCGGTAGTGTAAGGCCGCAACCATGCTGGTGGGTCGGATGCGCAAGCACACCCATTGACCGCACCCCCTCAAAATATTGAAGTTAATCGCAGGTCCTCAATGAGGACCATGTAAGCGATTAGACTTACAAGAACAGATACTACACATGATCTGAGCCAAAAGGCCGAGAAAGGTATGAGAAAACGAAGAGACTTAGCTGTTGACCATACCTCCTGTGCTATCAGCATTTCAGACACAGCGGCGATGGTGGGTTTGGTGCGGGTGTGGATCAAAAAGGGACACCGGCGCTCAACGTATTCGATCCAGGGGGAGTGCACTATCACATATCAATAATTCATTATATTGTGTGATTGCATTATTAGCTGGTGGCCCGCCCCTTCCACTCCGTGCGCCTGCATGACACCGCACGCAGCCGACCTGCAGCCCTGCAGCCGGGCTCCGCAGGGTCACCTCTCTCACCTGCCGCGCACAGGGTGCTCTCCCCCTCCAATGCACCCGGCCCCAAATCCCCCCATCCCACCCCATCCAGTCCCCCACCCTGCACCCACCTGCCGGTCCTCGGGGCTCCGCAGCTGGGCTTCAGAGGCCGCCTCCCCCGGGGAGGGGCCGGGGGATGCAAAACCCCCGTACGGCAGTCCTCCACGGCCCCTGCCCCGCCCCCGCCTGCTAGCTCCGCCGGTACGACCGAAAGTGTACGGCAGAGCTCCCGTGTCCGCTGCCGTGCCACCCGCCGCGCTGCTACTGCCGTACTTGCTCCTGTCGTACACCGCGCTGCTTTCCACCCCTTCTAGCGCTGTATCGCTGAGGGTGTGGGGCGGAGGTGCCGTACTGGGTAACGCCAGCCCACCCCCCTGCTCCCCCTGCTCCACCTGCTGCCGCTTCCGTCGCCGCCGCGCGAGCAGAGCCCTCTTCCGTTTCTGCTCCTCCGCCTCCTCTTCTCGTGCCACAGAGCGCGAGACGACCCACACCATGCGTCGTACGACATCCGCAACCGCTGCCTCAACCGCCGCCTGCCGCCGCACTTGCCGTTCCACGCGATCCACCAACCGCTCGACGACGTGTCGTACAATCCGACTGATTGTAGCATCACTGGGACCACCTCGCGGGGTTTGCTGCTGCTGCTGCTGCTGTTGGAAAGTTTTCCTCGCAGCAGCACTGCTGCCGCCGTCGCCGCCGGTCTGACCAAGGTGACCCGCGGGTCGCTCGCCAGTCGCGGGCTGCGGCTGCCCGCTGGCAGGCCCCTGTGTGCCGCTGTCTAGGCGCAGGGCCCGGGTGAAGCGGCCGCAGGTCTCCTCCAGCAGCAACTCCTGCGGGCAGGAGGGGCGAGGGAGAGTTTACCACTGTCAAACAACACATTGGGTATCCTTCTTTCCCCTCTCCCCCCCGCACACCTGCGCCTTCCTCCACGCGCCCGGGTGTATCCCCCGCAGTATGAGCGCCGCGCTGCGCCCCGCCATGTCTGCGGGCCGCACGCAGTGCTTGATGCCGTTGGCCGCGTAGGAAGCGTCGGACAGCACCGTGATGCAGCTGAGGCAGGCGGGGGGGGAGGGGAGGGGGGGGAGGGATACAGGTTCCGCAACAGGGGGAAAGAGGAAACTGACGAGGCAGCTGACAGGGGTAAGGGAGGTAAAAGGGAAAAGAAGTATACGAACAGTAGGCCGTAGGAGGATCAACATAGGAGCGGGGGATCCCTCCCTCGATATCCCGTGGGGGTATATCGTTGGGATGATTGCTGCAGGGTGTCGGGACGCTCGAGCGGTGGGCGACCCCCGGGCAGCTCAGCTGCATGTACGACGCCACCCAGCTCCCGACTCCCTACCCACATCCGTGCATTCCCCCAAGTGCCGTTCTTCTTCGCCACCCCCCCCCCCACCCTTACCGCATGGACCCTAAAGACGCAATGCACGCGCGTTGCCGTACAGTGCCCTCCCAAACCCACGTGCTCGTGCCCCCCACCCCCCTTGCCCCCTACTCCCTCCCCCCCCCTCCCCCCCCTCGCTCTCACCCTCGTGGCATGGGTACGAAGAAGGCGTTGTTCGTGTTGCCGTACAGCGCCCCCCCGAACGACAGGCGACTGTCGGAGAAGAGGCGCAGCGAGTAGATGGGGCGGCGGAAGCGAGCGCCGTCGTCGTAGTGGGACTGAAACGGGGGGAGGGGGGTAAGGCGGGTGGTTTAGTAGGGGTTAGATAGACTGAGCCGCGGAACCACGCACTGACCCTGACCGTAGTGTACCGGAGGATGATGCCGCGTCCCAGGTATCGAAGTAGGAGAGGGGGGTATTGAAGGGCGGTTCAAGCGGGAGTTTCGGAAGAAGCAAGAGGAGCTGTGCGGCGAGTCGACCAGCCCTCATCAGCACCTATGGTTCCTATGGTTTGGGCTTCCTTGGACACCCCCCCGCCCCCACCTGTATTCCCTCGCTCCCATCGTGGTACAGGTTGAGCGCCACACTGTCCACGAAGCCCCGGGGGACCACCCCGCAGGACACCAGGGGGGCCTCCACCTGGGGGGGGCGGGGAGGGGGGAGGAGAAGCATGAGCAAATACATACACACACATATACGACGCCGGGGTGCACACAACTGGCCCAGGCAACCAAGGCCCTACCCCTGCCCATCCGCAATTCCTCCCACTCCTACTGCAGTTTCCCCCACCCTCACCCCACCCCTTCCTCCCCTCACCAATTGCCTCATCCAGGGCAGCGGCGGCGGCACATCCAGTCGCACCCCGCCAGCCACCCGGGACAGCGGCTGCGACAGCTGCTCGCGGGTCCACAGGTAGCTGGCCGGGGGGGGGAGAAGGGGGGGGGAGGAGCGGAGGAGGGCGGGAGGGGTAAGAAGAAGGGAAAGGTGGGGGAGAAGTTCAAGGGCAGCTTGGAGCAAGGGGGCGGGGGAAGACGGTGGACGTTCTCGCCCGAACCAGCAGCGTACACCGCGCACTCGCCCTTGTGGGCTAGGTACCCAAGCGGTGCAACAGTACAGAGCGCGGGCTGCTTAACAGCGGCCAGGCACCTCGACGACCCGCAACCCCCGTGTGTTTCCCGTCTCACCCCCGCACCCCCCAACTCACCGCGCTCCGAAAAACATCTTGGTCCTCTTCAGCGCCGCCCCCTCGCCTCCCCCGCCCCCGCCCCCCACCGAGCTGTGGTGGCACTCCGGCGGCAGCAGCCCCCGCCGCGCCGCCACGTCAGTCGCCTCCGCCGCCGCCTCCACCCGCCGCAGCTCCCCCGGGCCGAACAGCGCGGTGTACGACACCACGCCCACGGGCAGCAGACCCGGCGGAGGGGGCGGCGGAGGGGGCAGCAGCAGCAGGAGGGAGGAAGAGGCGGGGGCGGGGGCGGGGGCGGGTGGTTGGGGAGGTGGCGGCTGCAGGGGGGAGGGGGCAGCTGCCGCTGCTGCTGCAGGTACCTCGGGAGCCGTACCTAGGGGAGGCGCAATTCGTGGTGCCGGTGCTGCTGCTGCTGCTGCTAGCACCAGTGCTGCCGGAGGAGCGGGATGGGTGCCAGCAGCCGTGCAGCGGGCATGGGTACCTCCATCGTGCCCATCGTGCTTCCCGCGCTCCCCACCCGCTGCTGCTACCGCGGCTGCTGCAGGGTTCCCAGTGAAGCAGTCCGCAGCCGTCATCATCATACTGCTGCTGCTGCCGCTGCCGCTGGCATTCTGACCGCCGCTGAGCAACCCGCTACCTTCTCCACCTCCACCGCCACCCCCCTCCAGTCCCGCCACCAGGCTGCCCAGCACCTCCGCCACAGCAGCCAGCGAACACAGCTCCCCGTCGGCGTCACCACCGTCACCACCGTCAGCAAAGCCGGCTCCGCAGTTGTCCTTCTCACCACCGCCGCTGTCCATCTGACCGCCGCCAAGGGCAGCACCGCCGCCGCCGCTGCTACTGCCCACCGCGGTGCCGCTGCCTGCTGCTGTAACACCTGCAGTCAGTGCAGTCGTCACCGCAGCCGTACCAGCCGGGTGGGAAGCCGCACCGGCAGAGGCGCCGGGAGCTAGACCCGCGCAAGGCGGCGTATCCGGGTGAGCTGCTTTTGCGACGGCACAACCGCTGTCAGGCGGCGGCAACCCAGCGACAGCAGCGACGGAAACGGCGGCAGCACCACCCGCACTGCCGCTGCTGCCGGGCTTACTGGCGGCGGCGGCGGCAGTGCCGTATGTGTTGTCAGCAGCAGCAGGCTGAGCACCACTGCCGGCAGCAGCAGCGCCGGTAGCAGCGGGTTCGGGTGGCGCTTCTGCAAACACCTCGGTTGTGGGTTTGCCTGAGTCGGAGAGTGCGGCAGGAGATGGGGGGGGAGAGAGGTGAGGGGGGCGCATCATGTGAGGATGTCGAATGTGGTTATCGAATGGTTTTACTTGACATGCGCTTATGAGGCGCCGTTTGTGATAGTGCCAATCCAATCAATTGCTTCCAATGTAGTTCACCCTCTCTTTTTATTACTGGAAGGCTCATCGACCACCGGGTAATTAGAACCTGTGGTGTTTGACTGGTTGCCTTCACCGGCTTTCATCAATGAAGTATTGACCAGAACTCTCCCTCTTCTCACCTGCAAAAGCCCAGTAGTCAGGCGGCAACTCGTCCTCGCGGAAAAAGTACTCCGTACGAATGAACGTACGGCCATCGGGCCCCTGTACGACAGCCGTACGAGGCACCAGGTGGTACGTGAAGCTGTCACGTGTGCCAATAAGGTACAGCGGCCAGGGGAAGCCGCCGCTGCCGCTGCTGCTACTGTAGGCAGTACTGCCGCCGCCGCTGGCTCCGCTACAACCGTACGACAAAGTCGCTCCTGCCCCCCCGTCAGCAGCCGTTGCAGCGGCGCCCTTTCCCCCCGCAGCACCCGGGCCGGGGTGTGTCAGCAGGCCCCGCTCCGCTGCGCATGCTGAGATCGCCGCTGCTGTCACAAGCAGCGCCGGCACGCCGCCGGGAATGTACGACGGTACTGCACCCGCTGCTGTTGTCGTTGGTGCGGGAACAGCGACACCGTTGCTCATAATGCTACCGGATGGGAATAGCGAGTGTGGCGCCCGCATGGCGGCCGGAGCTGCAGGGGCAGCCGGACGCTGCGGCAGCTTCCCCGCCGCCGCCGCCGCCGTCAGTACCGCTAGCGCCCAGCGCTGCAGCAACTGCTGCTGCTGCTGCGGTGTTGGCGGTAGAGTGGCGAGCGGTGGCGGGGAAGATGACAGCGGCGGCGGGGGCGGCGGCGGATCGCAGGACCCCGGGGCTGGGGGCGGCGGGGTTGCTGGCGGAGTCATCACCCGTACTGCTGCCTTGTCTGGTCCCGGGGGCTGCTGGGGGGCTTGCGGGTGGTGGGTGGTGACGTGGGAAGCAGCTGCTCGGCGTGCGGGTGTAGCAGGCTGTCGTGGCGCCCCAACCTGGTCCGCCAGCCTGCCCTCCTCCTCCTCCTCCTCCTCCTCCTCCTCCATCACCTCATCCGCCCCTCCTCCTGACGCGGTCGGAGCTGCTGGGTCAGTCGGCGGCACCGGCGCGCCAGTCGGCCCCCCCGCCAGCTCCACCGCCTCCACAATCGCATCCCGAGGCCCGGCCTCTACCCGCATCGCTGACGACAAAGCCATGTCTCGGCCCGCCTGCCCTGCCGCCCCCACCTCCACCCCTTCTGCCCGCCGAGCCTCACCCGTAACCCCTACCACTGCCGGACCCCCCGCCGCCGCTGCCGCTGCCGCGTTCGCACACGCTGCCGCCTCCGCCGCCGCCAGCTCCTCCTCACACACCATCATCGCATCATCCGCATTCCCGCCCGCCGCCGCCGCCGCCATTGCTGTTGCTGCTGCTGCTGCCGCCTCCGCCGCCCCATCCGCTCCACATGTCGCACTTGTCGTGTTAGTGCTTGTCGTAACGGAGAACACAGTGTCAGCAGCCGGTACGGCAGGTGAAGACGAGGTGCACGGCACACAGCACGCTGGTGACGACAAGGGCGCTGTTGTTGCCTCTAGGGAGGGAGCTGGGGGAGCTGAGGGTGCAGCGGGGTAGAGGGGCGGAAAGAAGGAGGAGGAAGACGCACACGGCGTTGAAGGGGCTGTTGAAGTGCAGGCAGGGGTCGATGTACGAGACGTTGCCGTACAAGACGCAGGGGTTGCGAGGGAAGCTGTGGACTGGGTAAGATGCAAGCTAGCCGTCGCTGCCGTAGGGGAGCACGGCAGTGGCAGTGGCGGCGGGGGAGAAAGAAGGGGTCTGGGTGCAGGTGGGTAGGGCTGTGTAGGTGTAGATGCTGAAGGCTGAGTTGCAGGATGGGGCGACGATGCTGGTAAGGGCGCTGTGAGCGAAGGAGTGTACGACATGCTTGCGGGGGTGCTGACGTCACGTACCGACGCAGCGTTAGGGGCTCCTACAGCTGATGCCGCTGTCGATTCCCTTGTTACTGGTGCTGCTGCTGCTGCTGAGGTTGCGCCTGCGGCTGCTGCTGCTCGTCCCGGCTGCTCCCCTGCTGCGCCTGCTGCTGCACATGCAGCAAGAGCCCAGGCGGCGGCATTTGCTGCACGTGTTGTTGCGTCCGTCGCTGCCGACCGGGAGGGCGCAAGAGGCGGCAGCTGGGGTTGAGCGGTGGTCTGGGATTGAGCGGTGTGCAGCAGCTGGAGAAACAGCTGTCGGTACAGCGCTTGTTGCTGCTGCTGCTGCTGGGTAACCGCCGCAGGAGCCATTGCTGGTGGCGTTCCTATTGGAGCCGCCACAGCAGCTGCAGCAGCCGCTGCTGCTGCCTTCAAGGTCCCCGCTGCTGCTGTCGTCGTCGCACCTGCCGCTGCTCCTTCACCGGTAGCTCCCGTGCTTGCAGCCGCCGCTGTTGTTGCCGCTGCTTCTGCGCCTGTTGTCGAGAGCTGTGCCGCTGCTGCGGGTACTGCTGCTGCTGCTGCAGCACCTGCAGCGGGTACCGCTGGGGTGCTGCGTGCTGCTTCTGCTGCGGTTGTTGTTTTGCTTGCGACTGGAAAAGGGGCTGGGTGAGATATAGCAGGAGGAGAAGGAAGAGGAGGAGGAACATGTGATGGAGAAGAAGGAGAAGGTAGGCATTCGGAGGACGGCGACGCGCGCAGAGCCGCCAGGAGTGACGTACAATGCCGCACAAGGCCCTCGTGGTTCCACTCGTTGAAGCTGTCGTGCAGGCGCCTCTCCACCTCTTGTACGGCAGAAAACAGCAGGTCTCGTTTCGGTTTGGCGGTACGGCGCCACAGCTGCTCGTCCACGTAGAGTTCAAGCCGGCAGCAGTAGCTGTACAGCTTGAGGGGCTTATGACTGCTGCTGCTGCTACGGCTGCCAGCGCGGCTGCCAGCACCAGGCGGGCCAGCAGCGGTGGGCTGACGTGGCTGCGCAATCGCAGCAGCGGCAGCTGCACCGCGTGCGGCTGAGGCTGGTGCCTCAGAAGCAGCCGCGGATGGCCCGGCAGCCACAGCAGCAGCAGCAGCCACAGCAGCTGCAGCTGCAGTCCCCCCGGCGGCTAGGCATCCCAGCTCCGACAGCGGCCCAGCAGCAGAGCCCCCGCCAGCTGCCTCCACGCCGCCAACCGCGTCCCTACCCACCTCACACACGCCAGTTCCCGACAGCTGCACCGCCTCCGCCACTGCCTCCGCCTCCTCCGCCACTGTCTCCTCCACAGCGACTGCCTCCATCTCCGTCGGTTGTAAGCCACCGCCCGCGGCTGCCCCCTCCGCCTCCGCCTCTGCCTCCGCTGCTTCGCTGGGAACGTGCTCGTCATCTGAGGCCCCCTCCTCTTCCTCCTCGGTAGCCGCAGCCGGCTCCGCTGCTACAGCCTTCTCCTCCCCGTCTGCAACATCCATCCCGGCCATACCTCCTCCCTCCGCCTGCATCTCTACTTCTGCCGCCGCCGCGGCTGCCTCCGCTGCAGTTACGCCAGCGTCCTCCATCGCCGCATCTCCCGCATCTAAGGCCTCAGTTGCGTATGCAGGAGCTGCAACTGCGGCCGCAGCAACCAAGCCGTCCGCCCCCTCCACATGCTCTTCTGGTTCCTCCCCAGCCAGCTCTTCCCCCTCCCCCAGCGCCATCAGCACCGCGTCGTCTGCCTGAACGCCACCACACACACCATCCTCTCCAGCTGCCTCCAACTGCCGTGTCGCCGCCCCCACTGCCAAGCCGTGCCCCCCCATGACGCCGCCCTGCACCTCATCACACGCACCCACCACCACCGCCACCACCTGGGTGCGCCGGGACGTGACGTCAGCACCCGTACTGTCACCGCCAACAGCGGCAGACACGCCGAAGGTGCAAGCAGCCTGGTGGGCGGCGCATTCAGTGGCAGCCTGCGCCGCCGCCGCTGCTGGCAGTGTTGCCTTAGCTGCATCAGTCGAAGAGTCAGCACCAGAAGCGGCCACTGACGCTGTGCCTGCCGATACCGTATCCGACGCGTGCAATACTGTCTTCGCCACCGCCGGTATCGCCGCCTCCTCTGTCACCTCTGTCCCCACAGCCGCAGCCGCCGCTGCTGCCGCCGCCGCCACGCCCGCCACGTATGCGCACATGGAGTTGCGCCAGCTCTGCATGCTGGCATGTACGGCAGCCCGAGGTATGGAGGGACGGTCGGGGAAGGACGCGGGCACCAGGGGGCAGCAGTAGCTGGGTGGGCGTGGCGGCGGTGGTGGTGGTGGTTGCAGAGGTGCAGGCGGCGGCGGGTGTAGCGGTAACGGTGGCAGCGGTCCTGCTGGTCCTGCTGGTGTCGTTGCGTTGGCGGTCACTGCAGCGGCGATGCCTGCGCCGGAGCCTTGGGGGCTGCTGGCAGGGGTGGTGGAGCAGGCGGCGGTGGTGGCGGGCCGCTGCTGGTGCTGCTGCTGGAGAGGAGCTGAAGACAGTGCGGCGGGGTCCGAGGATGCTGTAGCAGCAGGCGGGGCAGCAGCCGCAGCTGCAGTAGACGCGGTGGCTCCTCCCTCCTGCGCAACCCCCTCCATCTGCGTCACAGTGGGGGGTGATGTGGCCCATGTGGTACTCCGGAACGCCTCCTTCGTCAGCAGCCCTGGAGCCGTTGCGGCGGCGTTCCCCGCTTCTCCCTCCTTCTCCTCCTCCTCCTCCCCTTCAGCCGCAAGCGCCCCTTCCCCCTCCGCTAGGTCCGCTGCGCACCCGCCAGCCCCACCCGCACCGTCCCCACCACCAGCACCAGCACCACCGCCAGCACCACTGTCACCGAGAGCGCATGCATGGGTGCGGGAAGCAGCTGGCTGCAGGTGCTGAGCTGTAGGAGCTGTGGCGGCATTCGTTGCTGCTGCTGCGGCTGCTGCTGCCGCTGCTGCATCTGTCGCCACGGCAGACGCAGAGGTGGGGTGCGCGCCGGCTGCCGCAGCTGCCCAGGGTACCGCCGGTGTGGGGGCTGCCGGAGCCGTCATGGCCGGGGCGGCCGCAGCTGCGGCGGCTGGGTTGCAGTGCATGGAGGTCCCAGAGCCGGTAGCTGCTGCTGCTGCAGTGCTGGTGGCGACCGGTTCGGCAGTAGCGGTGTGGGTTGGCGCTGCCGCTGCTGCGGGCGGCTGCGCGCTCGGGGTCGTGCCGGTGGGTCGGAGCAGGTGGAGCAGGAGGGGGTGCGGGGTGGCAGGAGGGGGGCGGAGGGGCGGGCCTCCGCTGGCGGCGGCCGGGGGGCGCATGGGGAGTGGCAGCAGGCCGCTAGCGTGGAGGGCCTTGCTTGCGGCCTGATAGGGGTAGGTGCCGCCCACGCCCTTGCGGACCAGCAGCCCCACCTGCGGCATCAGGGGACACGGATGACCCATGGGTCGTGGAGGTTGAAGTATTAGGCGACAGGAAATTGGAGGACGGGCACCCTGGATGGTAACGCGTTGGGGTGAATGGGTGCGGGGAAACCCAGACACGCAATAAGGCATGGGAAACATGCATCACGCCCGACGGATACGGGAATGCAGGCTAGCCAGACATGTTCCCCACATGTCCACGTCACGTCTCAGGGCTTTGCTGTTTTGGCGACTGGCACCTGACGGCAAGCCACCACTGCAGACGTAGCCATGTATGTATGCACTAACATCCAACCTGGCGCGGTCCACCCTACGTCCATCTCACCCATCCCCACTTACCCGATACCAATCCACTAGATTCCCCCAAGCCCACCTTCAACCCGCACCCACCCAATTACCCACCACCCACCTGAACGTTGCTATCCTCCAGCGAGTAGCGCCGGGGGGGTGGGGTTTGCGTGGGGCCGGGTGGGAGTTGCGTGACGACCGCACCGGCCGCACCTTGCCCCGCTACCGCCGCCTCTACTGCGGCGGCCTCCACCCGAGCAGCGGACGAGGGAGGAGAAGCAGCAGCATCAGCATCAGCAGCAGGCGCGAGCGGGTTGCCAGGCGGTTGCAGCGCTGTGTCGGTGGCCGCCTCCGCTGTGGTCGGGGGAGAGGGCTGCTGGCGCTGTCGTTCCCCGTGCCCTTCTGGTTGCAGCAGCTGCTGCCGCTGCTGGGGTTGCTGGGGGTGCGGATGCTGCAGCGCGCCGAGCGTGTCTGACTCGGTGGTATGACAGGGCCAGAGCCGTTCGCCGTCCCAGTGATAGTGCAGTACGACAAACGTACGGTCCCGAAGCTCGTGCCGTACATCCCGCAGCGCTGCAAGGGGCACATGACATGGGGATGTTCAGCGTGTTAGTGGTGTTGCGTGCGAGGGGGTGCGCATGCAGGATAAGGAACCTTGGAAGGTTGGAATGCAGAGCTCGAGGCAGGGATGATTGCAATGCATCCGCGCATCATGTTGTACCGGCACACGTCGTACCGGTACAACATGATGCGCGGATGCATTGCAATCATGCTATTAATATACATACATTCGCGCGTCACAGTTCCGTGCTGGGCTACTTCAGGTAGACTCGTAACAAATTGTACTCGGACGTCGGTTCCTTTGCGTTTACGGTGTTCCAAGCTGCGGAGCAGTGGGGACGTCCAGGTGCACGTACAGCGTCGTACTTGCTCCTTACCTTGACCGCTACACAACGTGCCTCCCAGCTCCTTCAGCAACTGCCTCCGACCCATGGGTCGCAGCAGGTAAGTTCGAACCGCCCCTTCGTCGCGCCATGGCAGAACCGCCATCGCGGTGCCCTGTTTTGCATTCACGCAAAAATCCCCGACCCGCGGGTCGCGTTTTTGAGGTGAACTCAGTTATGTAAGTTGAGAGCCATTTGACATAACCGCAAACAACACCCGACCTAGCCAGCCAGGGCCGCCCCTCCTCACCTGCTGCTGTACGACCTCCGCCAGCTCGTCCGCTGCCGTACCCGGTCTCAGCAACAGCCCCGGGGGCCTTATGGCCACATGGGGCAGCGGCTCATAGGCGCCACTGGTACCCGCTTGGGTGCTCTCCGATGCGACAATGTACGACACGGACGAAGTCCTCGACGTCTGCCGTACGAGTGAGAGGAGGGATGGAAGGGAACAGCAGGAATGGAAACTGAAAAGGGCTGGGAAGCAATGTGACAAGGATCGGGTAAGAAAGGGGATTACCGGTAGTTCAGGCATCCAGCGGGACTGAGCGCAGGCAGGGTGCGTGTCAGTCATTCACGCACCCAGCTCTTCCGTGTAAGGAAAGAATTCATGCTGACACTGAAGCCCGGAAGAGCCTCATTCTTGTAGCCGAAGGCATTTGCATGGAGCTAGGATGCAGGTCATGCAGCTTGGGGGCGCTTTGGGGCAAAGGGTTTGGAGTGAAAGGGCGACGTGTACCTGACACCTATTATGGAGCTTTGGATATGGGTCTTTCCCTGCATTCCCAACCTGCATATGACGCACCTGCTGCGGCCAGTCCTTGCCACCACTAGCAGCTAGCTGCCGAAGCGCCGTTTGGAGCAGTGCTTGTAGTTGGTTGCGCAAATCGCCTGGGGCGACAGCCGTGCCGGTGCGAACCGCTTGGGCGGCACTTGGCCAAGCGTTGCGCGGAGCAGTGGTTTTGCGCAGCGCCGCATTGAGCGCCTGAAGGCTCTCGAGAATGTTGGTTGCACTAACCGGGTCAGGACTCCCATGGTTGCACGGAAGCGGGAAGACCTGGTCGAGCCGTAGATAGCCCGCAGCAATTTCCATCGTTTAGCCCATCGTTACTACAATACTGCGAAGCGAAGGATGCTGACCAGGCGTCTGTGACGAGCTGACGACAGAGACCGCAAGTGTACGATGAGACCAAACGGAGCCGATATGAAAGCCATACTGCAGCAAAGGTGTAAACGTTTTAACGAATTAACGCTAACAAGAACACCATTAGCTAGAAGCATACTTAAACACCACTTACCGTAACTTTTTCCTCGCAAATCTATCGAAATGAACTTCGGCGGAGCAGGCATGGGTGCCCCAGGCGGCAAGATGGATGACCATTCTGTTATGGAACAGGTTAGGACAGCAGGCTCATTGCTGTCGCGCTTATGGACGGTGCTGTAACGCGCCCCGTGGGCCTGTGCAGGTGAAGGCGCAGTTGCAAATGCAAATGGTCCAGGAGTTCTACCAGGTATGTTAAACTTAGGGAAGGAATACAGCGAGCTAATAGACGATGAGCTCCTTGTGCAACCTGCATTCCGCAGACCGTGCGCGACAAGTGCTTCAAGGCGTGCCTTAGCAACCCGGGAAGCTCGCTAAGCAGCAGTGACCAAAAGTGCCTTAACCGGTGTATGGACCGGTATCAAGACGTAAGTGCAGTCCTTGATGATATTGTACGCAACCTTCCCTACGCTCTTCGTTAAATGCTTATTAATAAACGCTACGCAGGCGACAAACGTCATCACGAAAGTGGTGATCAACCAGTAAAGCAACAACGCTTAGGCAGTCAATGACAGTGCGGTTGAGGCGGCGCCTAATGCAGGCGCTTCCAGGGGTAGCAAGGTGGCCATGCCCGTCAATGATCGAAATCCTCAGCGAGGAGCACTTCGGCAAAATAAGGCTTCTGGGTCGCGTGTCCTGGGTCCTTGGCAACGTCCAGCAAATTGTCTAAGAGCTCCATGAATCGGGTATCGGACTTGAGGGATTTGCGCACGGCCGATAGGGTGACGAGGAATTCCTGTTCGGAGATTTTTTGGTCGCCGTTCTGCGGTAGCAGGGGCCGAAACGGCAGGGCAAGGTTGGTGAAGGGGTTAGCAAGGTGTGTGTTGGTGCTGGGAACCGTCGCGAAGTGGCCACGGAGTCACGGAGGACTCAAATACGGACAGAATGTGAGCGGTACGATGATAAAACACTTTGGGATGTGGAAATGTTACTGCACGCATCAGACTTGCAGACGAATGGTCCTTTCCAATGGTGCAGGCAGTATGAACAAGATAAGTTGTTTCCTGTAAACGCGCTTTGTTCCCCAATACTCAACCCGCTACAGTTCTTTGTGATCTACAATTAGCTACTTGTACGACAGTGCACGGCAACGGTCAACTGTCCATCGGGTTTTGCCTGCCCATGAGGATTGTGCGGCTGCACATGATTCCATTCGGTATGTACGACGGTGGCAGTCCCTCATTGCCAGCACAACCTGGTTCCAACTGTTTCCTTACCTTGTCGAGCTTGGACATGAGGGTGATAACCTCCTCTGACGTGTTGGCCAAGTCCAGTCCCTGCACGGTGTGCAGCAACAACAGCAGCAAAGTCTGAGAACAAGGCCACGATGACTTTTTTGTTGCGTCATGCGCCATGGATAGCAACTCAATTAGTCAGAGCTCAGGCATTCCGCAGTAAAGCAGTCATCACTTTGCAGCTCCGTACTCCGTACGTCCGTCCCTGCTTACCGACTTCCCCAGCATCAGCTTGAGCTCCGGAAGCTCCACGAAACTGAGGTCCATGGAGGGAGGGAGAAAATAAATAATAAATGCAAACAGGGCGCAGGGTAGCAGTTGGTTGCAGGATTGGATGGCGGCAACAAACGGTTGAAGGAGGGCGTGTGGGGAGGGAAGGAGAGAGCGGGTAAGCTGAGAGCGACAAGATGTCGGAGCGAAGTTGAAAGGATAGCGAGAGGAGGTTTAGTCTGCATTTCCTGGAGGTTGCTATCAGACAGCACTTGCACATGCCTGGACAAAGGAGGAAAGGTTTAGAAAGGAGGTGTTGATGGTCCATTGTACGGCACCCGATGAAGGTACGGCACCCGTACACGTACGGGGTCCGCCGGCAGGGCCGCACCGCTCACCCGGAGCTGTCCCGATCCGCAGTTGTGAAGACCTGCTTGAGCTTCGCGACCTGCGGGTGTTGGGGAGCGTGAGCCGGGGGGCCATGATGAGTGCCGGGGCATGCATGTCACGGTACGGTAGTTTAGGTGGTGGGTGGTTTGGCAGCTCAGCACACTGGGATATCCACGCCGGCTGTCAGGAGGCGCTGCCACACCCCCTTAGCACAGCTGTGTAGAGGGGCAGTCGGGTGGTTTGCGGGCTCGTGTCCTTCGCGCCGTGCGGGGAGCAGTGGCGGGGTAGGCGGCACCGCGGTTCGCCCCGCACCCACGGACCACCGCAGCCAGCATACATGGAGGCACAGGAGCATGCCGACCCAAGGGTCATACGTGCACCCTGATTGCAGGTTGGACGGATCAGGGAGGTGCCCTCCCAGCCCTACTCCGTCAGCACGGCTCCCCCATTCTTCTCGGCCAGCCATTTCGCCTCTCCAGCTCTCCCGCAACCATCTTCCTCCCGTCACCAGCGCTCCAGTGTGCCTCCTCTTCCCTACACCCCACCTCATAGCCCCCACCTGCCGCTTACTAAAGCCTCTTGCTGAACACATTAGCCATGCCAGCGCGTCTCCCGGACTGTTACTCATTCGCCAGCCCTTCATTCTTCTACTCCCACCAGTCGGTTACAATCAACCCTAATACACGTTACCCCACCCCATGCTACTGTCACGGCAGGTATTTACCAAGGCTCCGTTCGCCCAAACGCCTACCCTATATGGTTTCCTAACCACCCTGACAATTCATAACGCTGTGCCTTCCCAAATGGTTTGGTCCCATCCCATCCCCACCCCACCCCACCCCACCTGCTTGTCGGTGAAGGCCAGCTGCGCCAGCAGCTCCCCCAGGCTGTTTCCGAAGCCCGTGATGCCCCTGCTGGTGGCCGTGAACGCCACCTCCGCCACCCACACCTCCAGGTCCTCGTCGCTCTTGTCGGCCAGCAGCGCCTCCATCTGGGGTCGGGTTGGGGGCAGGGGGGGGGATGGAGGGAGGCGACAGGTGGGGTTAGGCACATCATGGCTGGCATGTCGCTGGCAGCACACACATGTCTTCAACTGGGGATGAAGGGGAGTCGTCGCTCCCATGCATTCCTGCTACCAGCCTACCACTCTACTACCACGCTCCACTCCCTGCCATTCCCCACCACCAACAGGATGGACTCCTCCAGCGGGGCCGCGTGAAGACCACCACATTGGCCCTCCCCGTGACCCCGTACCACCTTCCTCCCCATGCACCCCACACGAAATCCCCCCCCCCGACCACACAGACGGACACAGTACGTGCCAACTCGCAGCCAGTTTCTTTCCGGATCACCCCCACCAAGCGCCCCCCCGCCCCACCATCTGCGTGAACTCCTCCAGCGACACCAGGTTGTCACAGTTGAGGTCCATCTTGGCCATCAGGTCGGCAGCGCGGTCACCCAGCTGGGCGGCGGTGACACCCTGGGGAGGAGGGAGGGGAAGGGAGGGAAGGAGGGGCAGGGGAGGAGGGGAGAGAGGAGGGGCAGCAGGGAGGTAAGGAGGGGCGTAGGGGACAAAATTAAAAAAGTGAAACAACGAGTCCCAATCGTAGGGGACAGGGCAGAGGTTGGAGGCGGGGGAGTGCAGCTGTATCGCCGCTATTAATCGCAGCTAAGCCGCCCTGAAAGAAAGGGGAAAGGCAAATGTGCCGCGCAGCTAAGAGGGGTTGACGTCCTGGGACACCAAGGGGAGAAGGGTGTCCCTGGCAAGGACTGGGTGCAGGGGAGGAGGAAGAGTGCGGGGCAGCTCGAGGGGTGAGAGGGCGTAACAGCTGGTGGGCGGGGCGCCTTCTTAAACAGCGATTCTCGCGTTAGGCCTATTGCCGTTGATTTCTCAGTTGCAATTCCTGGAACGGAACAGGGGACACCGCTGGAGGGCTCTTCCTGTGCGCTGATCTCTGCGTCCCGTTACCCCTTCCTACGCCAGCTGCCGCTGCTGCGCCTGTCCTGCGCCCCGTCGTACAACAGCGCATGCTGCACTTGTACGACAGCTCAGCACGGCAGCGAAACCCCACATAGGGGTGCTACCCCAGCAACCCCACGCAGGGAGTGGGAGCCTCCCGGTTGAACGTGCTGCTGTACCGCAGCGTTAGCACACCCGAAACCCCCACCCCCCTCGTTCCTGGACCCCACCCGCCGCTCCACCCGACCTACCGACTTGAACAGGTACTGCTTGAGCTCCCGGCCGTCGATCGTCCTGACAGAGGCAACAGGCGGCCGACATGGAGACACGGTGTATCGTGGCTGTGTATGGGCTTGGTTGGGCTTTTAGTCGTACAACACCCTGGCAGGCAGATCCGGTCCAGCCATAGATGTGATGTGTGTATGCATGCAAGCTCCTCTCGGCCCGACCGCTAGGGACACCTCCTGACTCCCCTCGGCCCATGGCACTTACCCCGACTTGTCTTTATCCAGGGCCTCGAAACAACGTTTCAGGGCGTCATAGCGAGCCCCTTGGTCCTTCTTTTCCTCGCCGGAGCCATCCTGGGCTTCCTCCTGCGTGCTTGCCTCCTCTGCTAGAGAGCCCTTCGCTGCTGTAGCTTCTTCCGGTGCTGCAGCCTTCGCTGGTGCAGCAGTCTCCTCCGGCTTGGCCGAGGCGGCTGGCCCCTTCTCTTTGCTTAGGGCCGGGGTGGCCTTCGCGGTTTCAGTGGTAGGAGCCTGTTTGAAGGGGGCCAGCCGATGATGACGAAACTCAGAGAGCTGCCAGTACGAACATGTTTACCTGTGCTGTGGCTGCTGCCTGTTCACTAGAGCATCCAGCCCCCATTCAATCCAGTTGGGGTTTCGCGACGCAGGCTTCGAAGACTTGTAGTTAAAAGTATGAGCCTAAATGCTCCAACACTGAAGGAGCGCTGTGTGATAACGCTTAGTCGCGATAAGCGTAGCTAATACGACGAGAGGATATGCTGTCAATCACGAGCAAAAAGGCGCGGTTAGCCGATACCGGTAATAGGAAGGTCTCTTACAAGCCACAAGCAATAATCAAGGTCAGTATTTTCTGATGCACAACAGTTTCTGCATATGCAGAATTGGACGTTATAGCTAGCTTGTCCAACGTCCCCTCCTCTTTGTATTGTCGTACAATGTGCTGTGGCCATGCACAAGTAGGAAAGAAAGTTTTCGTATAAATTTACACGAATGTATGTGTCTGGAATGTTGTTGCTGCCTTGCGAATTCAGTGGCAAGGGCTGGCCGTGTCTCTACATATTCTCAAGCGACATGGCTTTCTATTGTTATAAACACCAGACCTATGAAAATCACCAAATCACCAAATGTTTCAACTTTGTACAACCAACAATTTCCTCGATTGGATGTCGAAGTTAAGCATGCAAAGTGAGGCCGTCTACCTACAACCTATCACTCATTTTCAATGCAAGGAGCTTAATCGAATGAAATGCTAGGCAGTAACTTTAACCGGAACAATAACCGGAACACTCTTCCTCGGATACCGGTATACAACCTGGCTGGGATGGGCAACAGAACTTGCCCCTCTACGACACTCAAAACGGCAACTCGATCGCGAGAATGGAAATACATAAGTGGATAATTAACGCCCTCCAGTCTATGCTGCTAACAACCTTACACGTCTGTATGCGTACCTCACGCGCAACCATTCCCATTTCCAAACGTGTTTCCAACCGATTGAACGCTACCCAACAACGTCGCTCCCTCAGAGACTCCTTCGTGAGCGCCGTTTCCAGCACTCCTGCTCCCGCCGCATTGCTGCGATCCCAAGAATCTTTCGTATTCGCTGCCGTACAGCTTTGGCTGCATGTACGGCAGCATCGCGCAAACAGTTGCCTGCACATAGTACTCCGTACGGTCCAGGACGCCGTTACTCAGCATGCCAATGGTGCCAACGCCCTTCTTGCCGACGAGTTTGCTGCTGCTGAAAACCGCGGTGACGGCTTTACCCAGCTCTATGCCACGCCCCAACACCAGATCAGTCAACGGCTGGGGCAGAGCGAAGGAGCCGGAGCGCGTAGTGCTCTCGGCACCTGAGCGAACGGGGCGGCAGCGAAGGAAGCGGCGGAGGGTGAGGGCAGGAGTACTTGGGTGCAACACGTAAAAAAACACGTCAACCGGCCTGGTGAGGGCTGCCATGCTCCCACCGGTCCGCGCGGGACTCTCGACAACAAATGAAAGTAGGCAACAAATGAAAGTACGAGCCCTAAAACCACATCGTGCCATCGGGAGGGAACACGGCAAGGGGGTCGTTGGGATTGACATATAAACGGACGACTCGTGAATTGGGTGTTGTAGCCCCCCTTGGGACCCAACTCCCGTCTGCCCATGCCGTCTCATTGGGCCTTGCCTTCTCAAGGCCCCCCTTCCTTTTGCCAGGTGCAGTGCAGTTTAATGCCGAATGCCGGATGCAGCGCTCTTCCATGGGGCCACAACCCGACTCCATCGCCACGGCTGCTAGCGTTCCATCCCTGCCATCTCTCATTCAGTTGCTTCGACCGCATACTCGCTCAGGTAGTGGATTAGCTTTCATGATGCTACTAACGAACACGGTCTGATGCGGTAATACCCATACCTTCGTGCCAGCCTTCCATTCCCTCCTAGCCTTCACCACCGCTGCATGCCTTTCACCCCCTAAGCATGGGTCTTCTCCTTTTAGCCCCTACTTTCGACATTCCCAACGCATGTCACCCTCATTACCCCTCAACTGCACTCCCGGCATACCTTTACCTGGGGCCCCTGGACAGTCCACACTGGTGTCAACCTCATCAACCACACCTTACGCTACCGAACTGTCCTGCGCTCCTGCCACTGCCCTAACCTAACCACTCGGTTTCCCCCAACCCAGCACACTCACCCGTCTGCGGGTCCGTGGCGCATACCCACGCGAAGCACTCGAGCCGCCCCGCCTGCCCCGGTGCCTCCGCGGGGCCCACGCCGCCCTCTATCGCCACCAGCAAGTCGCAATTCGCCGCCACCACTGGACCGCTTGCAGGGGCGGCAGCGGCAGCGTTTGCTGATGGTGCAGGAGATCCGGGACTGGGAGCTGGGCTGGGAGCTGGGCTGCTTGATGGCTGGTGGGTTTCCAAATTGGTGGCGCTGCGGCTAGTTGCGTTGAATTCTTTGGCCCCATTGTTGCTGCGAGCGGCCTTGGGTTGGCTCAGGGGGTTGGAGGTGGTGGAGTGTGAGGGGGCTGTGTGGCTCGAGAGGAGGCGGCTGGAACGGGGCCCATCGCGTAGCAGGGAGGCGACGCGGTTCCTGGCCCTGGGTAATACGGATGGAAGTAGTATCACGCAACAATAATAGTGAGACTGTCATTGCAAGTTTGCAAGAGAGGTAGAGGTCAGTCGGTAAAGATGTGATTGAAGTGAGACCTGTCCATATCAGCAGATAGGCTGAGCCGTGCAGCGCGCCCTTCGAGTTTAGCAGCGCCAGGCAGGACCCGCCAAACCTTCCGGACGTGCAAAGTTCAACAAGGACCCACATCCACTGCATCGCTATGCAGCTGTTTAGCTCAGGTACAACTCAGGACTAGGAGTCAAGCAAGCGACTAACATGTGTCCCAGCAACGTGAGCCCTAGCCGTTCCGATGCTCACGCAACCGACCCGAACAATCGCGGCACTTCTGCTCATAGTAAAATTCAAACGTACCCCGCAAGAGTTTCCTCATCCCCAAAGGGCTGCTCTGGAACACCTGAAGACGCCTCGCGCCCGATGACGACTATCTCTAACGCGGGAAAACAGCTTTGGAGGGCTCTGCGCACAGCATTCACCTTAACAGGATTCTTACTAGCAACTAGTACCACTCGTGCGCTGCGGTGCTGAGACAGTGACGCTGATACTCTACACTGGGATCGGTTGACCGCACGGGCGCGGAGTCTCAGGTTATGCGACAATGATAAAGACATGATCACCTAAGCTGTATCAAAGCTTGTTGCGATGCGGAGCAGCATTTCTTAAGAGCAGGTACGAACGGCTTTGAAAGGACGCCAGTTTGGAGTCCTCAGACATTTTATCTGGCTCCCTGGAGTCATCGGACAACCCTCCTAAAATGACTAGTTATCGCAATTGCAAATACACCGAGGAGTATGTTATAACGTTATATAATAGTATCAATTGTCCTCTGCCTTCAAATTGGTGTGGTCGACATACTTACCGCATGCACAATGTGCCCAAGCAAACCTAAACGCTGTGCCTTTGTTACGCGCTAGCTGTTGTGGAATAAGGAGCTAGGCATATGAGATTTGTTGCTTTAGTATGTTGGCAAGTCACTGCTGAGCCAGTCGTAACTGGTTGCGATGGTTAGTTGTAGGTGGCCGCGGAAGCACCTTCCGGCGCTCACAAGGCACCTATTAGGAAGTTATTATCAATAACTATTGTTCTGTAGTTTGCCTGGCTGGTGGCTGTGTCGTGCGGCGAAGTTGTGAGTTGACTCCAGGGACCCTAATAAAATGTCTGAGGAGTCCCGTACGGAGTCCGCTTTGAAACCTTTATGTGCCGGTCGCGGGATAGTAATTGCAACTTTAGGAGAGTAGGAAACAGGTAGAAGCGTAATATGTGAATTATCAGATTATCGGCTTCTGACCACGTTAAAGTTTGTAGAACGGCATGCCAACGGCAGCGCAGCATGCTTAAAACTAATTCAGCCAGCAACTGAGGGTTGGGAACGGGGGGACACGGGAAGAAAGGTAGGGTTGCCTAATGTCTGGAGGGAGGGTTGGCGATATCGAAGGGAACAGAACAAGTGGGAGATCAAGCAGGAGGGAGTGGTATTGTGGGGAGGAGGGGGGAAAATAATATAATAAATGCAAACAACTAGAGTCCCTGACCCATAACCCGACTCATGCAGTGAGGAGGGGGGGATTATAGATAAAAGCGATCCATGTGCGTGGCCTCAGCAGCCGACCGCTTATGTGTGGGGCAAGCGGTTCGCAAGCTTTGCAAGTGCTTGGACGACGCGCATCCCCCTTCGGCAAGATACAAATAACCTGAGCAGTGGGCCCCTCCCACTCAATAAAACAGCAGAAGCGGCTTATGGGGTTCAGGCCCTTTCTGAAGGGCGCACTACCGTAGTGATCCAGCTCTTCCCCAGCCCGACCTCCTCCCAACCTGCTTCACTGGAGAGATTGTCACCCACGTGATGGGCATCCGCTCTCAAAGGAAGTTACGCCCAGCATCATGCTTTCCGCATTGCGAGCATCTGTTGCACCGGATAAGCGGCAACTTCATCGCATTTAGTAATGAGGGATAATTCACAGGGGCCGACGATGCAGAAACCACAGGACGATAGCCCCGATACTCAGTTGAGGCTTGGGGTGATTCGGCTCAGCTCCGAAGCTGCGCCGTGACCTTTTCACCTTGATGTCCATCCTCAAATGCCAGTTACTATTAAAGTCTTATTATGTGCTCTTAGTATGTGGCCCTTTTATTTCATCCGCACAACATACTGTGAGCGCTTTCACAGCGCATACACGGTTCTGTTCTCCTGCTAACGCCAGAACTCGTGGACAAAAAGAATATTTCCACCACCATGGCAAACTTTCTCGTGCGTCTGTTGCGTCTGTAAAAAAATGGTCGTATAAGGGGAGCTCTATTGACGCCTCCGTGCGCCAAGCTTGCAAATCAAGTAGCGAATATGACAAACCCAGTCCACTGGTTTCCATGGATTCTTTCGGGGATTGCTGTCAGGCTTGGGTGTGTACTTGGGTGAGTTACGGCCAAAGGCCTCTTAACACCAATCCCACAATATAGGGTTGGCGCACAACCCGCTGCTGTGTCGTGCATTGTCATAAACATCGGCATATGCTCCGCCAAGCGGCCTCCTCCCTCCAACCATCCCTTTGGCCTCAGCTGACAACATGCAGGAATGTTGTCTGCAGGTGTCAACACAAGGCTGCGCTAATCCTTGCGGTGCTTGCAGTAGCGGTCCTTACGCCAGCTGCTGACCTTGTGGTTGATACCGGGAGCGGAATGACAGTTAATGACCTACTGGCGACCGCAGGCCTGCTTCCCCTGGGGACCTTAAGCCTGCAACCAATGCCGGACGATGCATACCCGACGGCCTCAAAGCTGCCGGTACCAAACGTCACCCTGCAAGGGTGGGGTAGAAGCTTGCCAAACAATCTGAAAGAATGGACAGGAGTGGCGCGGCCTTGCCCCAGTGGCACGGATGCAAATGGTTGTTTCACAGCTCCACAATCAGCCAACTTTACCCTGCTTATTTGCCGGGGCCTAGAAGCATTTTCTGCTGCAAAGGTTTCCGTTATTGACATGAAGCCAGGTGTGTATATCAGTGTATGGGCACACACGGTGATTGCAGCTCCAGATGGTTGTAGCACCCAATACCTGTCCGCCCTGCACATACACATCAGCTAGGACGCCCATGGCATGCGTGCGTGTGGCCCCACATCACTAGGGCCCATCCTTGCTAGGCACAGTCAATTATCCTTCCCTATTGCACTTGCCTGCTTACTACCTTGCTTGCGCCTTATCCTTGCAGGTCAGGAACTCATGCTGTCCTCCCTGGCAATCTCTATGTTGGACCTCAGCGAGCCCCTGGGGCCAGCTGCCAGTATGGCTATCACCCGTCTTTCAATCCCTGGCCTCGTCCAAGTCCCCAGAGGGGCCACCCTGAAACTCCAGGATGTGACACTGGTGCTGTCATCTGCCGATATGCACACCTATCTGTCCAAACTGGGTCGTGCAGTCAGCGTATGGCCATACAGCACGACAGTGAACATCACCAACAATGTAATCCACATTGCAAGCCTTACCACCTCAGCCCTGGCGATTGATGGGGATGACAACGACCCGAACACAGCAGGCGGTCAGGTGCAGTGGCTGGATGTCACATTGAGAGGAATTCCAGGTGTCGATGAGCAATTTATTCCAGCAGTGGGGGCAAAAATGGCGTCAACAGACATGGACTTGTACGATACCAAACTGGAACAGGCGTGTAACTACCTCACTTGTGAAACATTGTTTTTGTCACTGGTAGCCGATGTAAGGCTCTCCAAAGGTGACAATTGGGACCACTGGAGGCGGGTAAGCAGGAGAAATGACTATTAGCGGTCTGGGGTTGCATGGCTTTTGGCTGGGGCTTCACATGCATGTAGCAATTGGGTGCACTGCTGGAGATGCATGTTGGAAAGTGTCTCTCCAGTGCTTGAGGTAGCCCCCAAGCATGCATGCCGGCATTTATGCGCACGGGTTAACGCACCACAGTTGTATGTAGGTATGTCCTGAGAATTCTAGGAGCTCATTGTGAAAGCTGTGGGGCTTTCTGCACTCCACAGTGGCTTACTTGTTCCCGAAATTCTACCCCTTATGTGCAGGGGAGGCTGGATTACGGATCATTGGTGGTGATGCTGGGGGATCCCAATCGGACCACAGCCCTGGACCTGAATGGGTTTGAAGGCGCCTGGATTATCGATTACACCGGCGTTGATGTTAGGGGTTATGTTCCACCCAGTATCGAGGCAGCAGCGTACGGTCCTGAAACCTCAACATCAACAGTGATGCAGCTAAGTGACATATGGCTAGTCAACTTGCCCTACTCTACACAGCCAGTTCAGGAAGCCGGTAGCCTTCTAGCCATCAGCTTGCAAAGTTTCCTGGTGAACAGGTAAGCTGAGGGATCAGCATGACTGACTGACAAATGGAAGGGCCCAAACCAGCAGACCAGATGGATTGGAACTGAGTATGATACCGTATGCGTGCACCTTACATCGTTCCCGCTGCACGATGCATGTCAAGCCATTACAGTGCGTTGGTGATTATTGCAATGACTGTCAGCTCAAGGGGCATCTTCGGTAGCTAACTCCACAACTCCCTTGCTTTAATATTGCACGCATCCAGGAATCCCCAGGCCGTGGGTCCTCCACAGGTGGTCCTCAAGCGCTGCACACTTGTCATTCCAGACCAGGAAATCGCATTCTTAGGGCAATCAGTAATGTGGAGGGGGAACGGCACGACAACATCAGCGTCACATGGAGATCTTGGAGTGCTGTTCACTAATGTTGACATCCAGGTATGTTTGTTTTAAGGCCAGGTGACTCAGGTTGCCGTTCTTCCGGAAAGGTTGTTCCCAAAGTGCAAGACAACCGTGTTATGAGCCCCAACACGTGCTCCACCTCCACTGAACCTGGCACCCGGGTAGCTCCAAGTGTTACCAGCCGAACAAGCAAGTACGCTGCAGCTGTCCGCCACATACGAATTGCTGGTCATGTCCTGCTCTGCTCTTCATTTCAGGATACCGCAAACGTGCCTTGCTGGCAACTCTATGAACACCCACATACAGCCCTGCCGCTGCACAGCAGGCACATGTGCTGCATCCTATTAATGGGCATCCTCTTGGCCAAGCATGATCCCCCTTACGATTCGCTACCCTTTCCCCTCCCCCTTTCATTCTCTTTTGGTTGCATCACCTGTCTACAACGGCGATAGCTTCCGGCAGGGTCGGCTGCTGGGGGTCAGCTGCAAGTTAACAGCCTTCTGTTGGGATCCCAGGTAGGTGGTTTTTATGTCGTTGGCCATAAAGCAACGACTTTCTGTGCCTTGTTTGGGCTCATGCATCCTACCTCCCTTTGTTTGCCGCGCTAGCAACCCGGTTTAGGTCAGAGGTACGTGTGCACGAGCTGCAGCTGACGATAAGTTAGGTACGATAGCAGCCAGCTTGCCCTTGTTGCTTTCACCTCGCTCATGCCGCGCTCCGCTAATCGAGTTTCAGTTTAAAAAAATATATTTTCCCGCATCCTTCCCCTCCCTGCATAGGTTTCGCTGGTTAACTGCACCCTGATGTCTGCCAGCTACTACTCGACGCTTCCTGGTGCCTTGCCACTGTTACCACAGTCTTTTGTGTGGCCGCCTGAGGTGCTGCATGGGGACGTGGAGACGGCAGCGCAATGGGTAAGGATGTGTCGGTGTATGGTAAATGCCTACCAAGTGTTTAGTTTCCCCCTAATGCATGCCTTTATTTAGTGTCCAGCTGTCAATCCGAGGCAGACCATTATTTGCTTGCCTAAGAAGACGCCATCACGGTTTCCGGTCTTCAATGGGATTACAGGGACCGCTAGGACTGGCCCTCAGTCCAAGTCTGCAGGCTGCCTTGTCCAGCCTTGACTCGACATGTGGGGCACTGCCGGAAAGGTCACCAGTTACCGCCATTACACAGTAGGTTCTGCTGCTGGCTGCTTGCGGGCCTGCATTGATTGATGGATGGGACTGGGTGAGGGGGGAAGGTCTTACCTAGGAATTGGAGTTGACTTCAACCCTGCGGATGCCTTTAGATATGCATATCTGCCGTCCAGAGATTCTACGTGTTATCAACGTGTTATGCTGCCACGTGGCCTGAACCTGGTGCCTCACCTGACCAACCTAACTGAACAGCCGATATCTTTCAAATCCCCGTTCACATAGGTGCGACGACCAAAGCATCCCTGCTATATCGTCTTCTGCAGCTGCGGGGGAGGATGTCAACACAACCCAGGTCCTAAATGGTGGACCGCAGGCATCCCCTGGCGAATGTATTGTTACGGGTTATCCACAGCAGCTGGTGGGCAGCCGCACGTTCGTCAACCTCCAGGTGATACATGCATGCGCCATCATGAGTTTCCCTATACTGAGCTAATGCGTCCTAATATCACGACACGGTAGCATGCACACCACGATATGCAGAACTTACCTTGGGTAATTGCACTTGGCCTCTGCGTGCTATAGGTTACTAATTAGATACCGTACCCACAAGCAAGCAATAGAAGGACATGGCCTGTACTTAGTTTTGCATCTGAGCACGCATTGGCGCGTGCAGGCCTCCTTGCAGCTTGCATGGTACAGCCGGTAGGGCTTTTGTTCGGATGGAGCGTTAGTACCCGCGCATGTAAGACCCGCAGTAAGACCCGCAGTAAGACCCGCAGTAAGACTCGCAGTAAGACCCGCAGTAAGACCCGCAGTAAGACCCGCAGTAAGACCCGCAGTAAGACCCGCAGTAAGACCCGCAGTAAGACCCGCAGTAAGACCCGCAGTAAGACCCGCAGTAAGACCCGCAGTAAGACTCGCAGTAAGACCCGCAGTAAGACCCGCAGTAAGACCCGCAGTAAGACCCGCAGTAAGACCCGCAGTAAGACCCGCAGTAAGACTCGCAGTAAGACTCGCAGTAAGACCCGCAGTAAGACCCGCAGTAAGACCCGCAGTAAGACTCGCAGTAAGACCCGCAGTAAGACCCGCAGTAAGACTCGCAGTAAGACCCGCAGTAAGACCCGCAGTAAGACCCGCAGTAAGACCCGCAGTAAGACCCGCAGTAAGACCCGCAGTAAGACCCGCAGTAAGACCCGCAGTAAGACCCGCAGTAAGACCCGCAGTAAGACCCGCAGTAAGACCCGCAGTAAGACCCGCAGTAAGACCCGCAGTAAGACTCGCAGTAAGACCCGCAGTAAGACCCGCAGTAAGACCCGCAGTAAGACCCGCAGTAAGACCCGCAGTAAGACCCGCAGTAAGACCCGCAGTAAGACCCGCAGTAAGACCCGCAGTAAGACCCGCAGTAAGACCCGCAGTAAGACCCGCAGTAAGACCCGCAGTAAGACCCGCAGTAAGACCCGCAGTAAGACCGCAGTAAGACCCGCAGTAAGACCTCGCAGTAAGACCCGCAGTAAGACCCGCAGTAAGACCCGCAGTAAGACTCGCAGTAAGACCCGCAGTAAGACCCGCAGTAAGACCCGCAGTAAGACCCGCAGTAAGACCCGCAGTAAGACCCGCAGTAAGACCCGCAGTAAGACCCGCAGTAAGACCCGCAGTAAGACCCGCAGTAAGACCCGCAGTAAGACCCGCAGTAAGACCCGCAGTAAGACCCGCAGTAAGACCCGCAGTAAGACCCGCAGTAAGACCCGCAGTAAGACCCGCAGTAAGACCCGCAGTAAGACCCGCAGTAAGACTCGCAGTAAGACCCGCAGTAAGACCCGCAGTAAGACCCGCAGTAAGACCCGCAGTAAGACTCGCAGTAAGACCCGCAGTAAGACCCGCAGTAAGACCCGCAGTAAGACCCGCAGTAAGACCCGCAGTAAGACCCGCAGTAAGACCCGCAGTAAGACCCGCAGTAAGACCCGCAGTAAGACCCGCAGTAAGACCCGCAGTAAGACCCGCAGTAAGACCCGCAGTAAGACCCGCAGTAAGACCCGCAGTAAGACCCGCAGTAAGACCCGCAGTAAGACCCGCAGTAAGACCCGCAGTAAGACCCGCAGTAAGACCCGCAGTAAGACCCGCAGTAAGACCCGCAGTAAGACCCGCAGTAAGACCCGCAGTAAGACCCGCAGTAAGACCGCAGTAAGACCCGCAGTAAGACCCGCAGTAAGACCCGCAGTAAGACCCGCAGTAAGACCCGCAGTAAGACTCGCAGTAAGACCCGCAGTAAGACCCGCAGTAAGACCCGCAGTAAGACCCGCAGTAAGACCCGCAGTAAGACCCGCAGTAAGACCCGCAGTAAGACCCGCAGTAAGACCCGCAGTAAGACCCGCAGTAAGACCCGCAGTAAGACCCGCAGTAAGACCCGCAGTAAGACCCGCAGTAAGACCCGCAGTAAGACTCGCAGTAAGACCCGCAGTAAGACCCGCAGTAAGACCCGCAGTAAGACTCGCAGTAAGACCCGCAGTAAGACTCGCAGTAAGACCCGCAGTAAGACTCGCAGTAAGACCCGCAGTAAGACTCGCAGTAAGACCCGCAGTAAGACCCGCAGTAAGACCCGCAGTAAGACCCGCAGTAAGACTCGCAGTAAGACCCGCAGTAAGACCCGCAGTAAGACCCGCAGTAAGACCCGCAGTAAGACCCGCAGTAAGACCCGCAGTAAGACCCGCAGTAAGACCCGCAGTAAGACCCGCAGTAAGACCCGCAGTAAGACCCGCAGTAAGACCCGCAGTAAGACCCGCAGTAAGACTCGCAGTAAGACTCGCAGTAAGACCCGCAGTAAGACCCGCAGTAAGACCCGCAGTAAGACCCGCAGTAAGACCCGCAGTAAGACCCGCAGTAAGACCCGCAGTAAGACCCGCAGTAAGACCGCAGTAAGACCCGCAGTAAGACCCGCAGTAAGACTCGCAGTAAGACCCGCAGTAAGACCCGCAGTAAGACCCGCAGTAAGACCCGCAGTAAGACTCGCAGTAAGACCCGCAGTAAGACCCGCAGTAAGACCTCGCAGTAAGACCCGCAGTAAGACTCGCAGTAAGACCCGCAGTAAGACCCGCAGTAAGACTCGCAGTAAGACTCGCAGTAAGACTCGCAGTAAGACCCGCAGTAAGACTCGCAGTAAGACCCGCAGTAAGACCCGCAGTAAGACTCGCAGTAAGACCCGCAGTAAGACCCGCAGTAAGACCCGCAGTAAGACCCGCAGTAAGACTCGCAGTAAGACCCGCAGTAAGACCCGCAGTAAGACCCGCAGTAAGACCCGCAGTAAGACTCGCAGTAAGACTCGCAGTAAGACCCGCAGTAAGACCCGCAGTAAGACCCGCAGTAAGACCGCAGTAAGACTCGCAGTAAGACCGCAGTAAGACCCGCAGTAAGACTCGCAGTAAGACCCGCAGTAAGACCCGCAGTAAGACCCGCAGTAAGACCCGCAGTAAGACCCGCAGTAAGACTCGCAGTAAGACCCGCAGTAAGACTCGCAGTAAGACCCGCAGTAAGACTCGCAGTAAGACCCGCAGTAAGACTCGCAGTAAGACCCGCAGTAAGACCCGCAGTAAGACCCGCAGTAAGACTCGCAGTAAGACCCGCAGTAAGACCCGCAGTAAGACCCGCAGTAAGACTCGCAGTAAGACCCGCAGTAAGACCCGCGCATGCACTGTACTGTACGAGACACGATGGGGCTGTCCGCATCATAGCGGACACCATACACAAGGGGAAGCTCGGCGGGAGTTGCATGGTCATGGATGCTGGAAAGGAAGAAGATCTCCCGGACTACATAGCGGGGAAACGCCTCCCCGAATGGCTGCGACCCCCATCCACCGACGAGAGAGAGTGGGGTAAATTGAGACCAGACATTCTCATCGTACAGGGCCTACCAGCCAGCAATACCGCACTGTGGAACCCCTGGAAGCGACCATGAAACCCTAAGGCTCACACTATCCACATCCTCGAAATAGGATACGCGGGAGACTTAAGACACGCCAACAAACAGCATCAAAGGCCGAACAGCACAAACGACTTGCTGAACTACTCAGGGCAGATGGGTGGACTGTGCAGTACACCGCGCAGGAAGCTATCAGCCTAGGAGTAGGGGGCACCATCCGCAAAGACCGAAGCCCCCTTCGCCCCCTTCGAAGAGTATCTATCAACGCATGCATGCATGCACGATAAAATTGTGACGACCTGTACGCGTCCTTTCAACTGATCTGGGTTTACGGACGCTATACCCTCAGGGTGCCATCGGCCGTGTTGAGCTGCAGCGGCCCATCACGCTCCGGAACCTGGTGCTGTACAACCTGGCTCCGGGCGGCATGTACCCGCTGCCGGGGTCTGATGATAGCAGCGACACTGATGCCAGCGGAAACAGCACCCGCACTAGTCAGCCTGGGTCAGCTTCGGCCGCCCCTCAGCTGGAGGGCGCTGATGCAGCCTGGGCCAACAGCTCCCTGCCGCTGTGGTTCTTCCGGATGGCTAGAAGAGGACCCAGCAGTGGTGCAGCCGGCGCCCCACAGCAGTCCCAATCATCCCCGCTGCTGGTGCTCCAAAATGTGACTCTCGTGGTTTCGGAACTCGAGTGGCGGGTGCTGGCAGCTGCGGTACTGCTGCGGCATGGCCCCGCGCAGCCGGTATTGTCTCCGCCCGCTGCTGCATCTAACAGACGACAGAGGCAGCTTATGAAGCAAGCTCGTGAACCGCTCCTGCGATCATCTCACAAGCCACAGAAACAGCAGCAGGGGGAAATGCAGAAAGAGGTGGCAGTAGGGGCTGGTGCACGTAAAAATGGACCAGCTAATAAGGGCAGTGCAGGGCTGACTGCAGACCAAGTCTCGTCACTTCCAAGGGCGTATCGCAATGCACGGAGGGTTTTGTCTGGTAAGCTGTGCTGGGCGGGGGCAACGGGACAGCCAACTGACAACAGCCTCTGTACATGTTGTTGCTTTTATAAGGGGTTCTGTATGCCGATTACATACCTTTGGGCCTCCGGACTGCTCAAATCGAAAGGGGATTCTTGCCAGGGCCAATGCCGATGTCTCCAGACGCACTTGTCTTACCGGAATTTTAGCCCTTTGCCATTTCAATGGCCAGTGCAATCTTGATGCTTACCAGCCAGTGATGCACAGATGTGTAGTTTGTCCTGAGCCAGCCCAGCGTCTGTGACGATAGACGGTCCTAACAATAATTTCTATTTGTGTGGCTAACTTTGAACATATACCTGCAGGAGCCCCGGGCGCGCACATGTACGAGGAACCACCGCTACCACCAACTGCACCTTCTTCGTTACCACCACCATTTCCCCCGTACCAGCCATGGACCCCATCCATGCCGTCGTTTCCGTCCATACCATTATGGCCATCGCCCCCACCACATCCGCCACGGCCACCACATCCACCACGGCCACCATCACCACCACCACAGCCCCCATCACCGCCGCCATCGCCACCACCACAACCACCACCACCACCATGGCCCCCCGTCCCACCACGACCCCCATTGCCACCACCTTCACCACCTTATGTGTACACTACTAGAGCAGCAATATTGAAATTCGCTGCTGCAGCACAGGTGAGCAACAGCAGGATGCCCAATGGTCCCGCCTTGGTTCCTTGGTTCCTTGGTTACTTTAGTTTGTTGGGTAGTGGGTGTACGGCTGGTGGGCAGCCACTCTGCTGGTAAGGTGTGCGCATCACGGACAAGCAGTGGATTGGCATGCCCACGATCGCTTCCATGGCACTGCTTGCTTTAATGATTTCGGTAGTCGATGTTAGCCGTTAGCCAGTAACATGTTTGCTGCCGTTATAAAAAAACCTCTTGCCTGGGCATCCCTGATGTTCCAAACACGCCTTTCTGCCTCGCAGGTTCTCTCGTATAGTTACAGCTCCCGAGTGCTGGTCCTGGCAGTTGCACAGCACTATGGTTGGGTCGGAACCAACGTGACGGTGACGTGCGAGATGCCATCTGATGCCCCAAGCAGTGCACGCACGTTACTGTACCCGCCGCTCATCCTGCCATATCAGGAGCTTGCTGGTACGGCGGCTGCCTCCTGAAACTCATCCAAAGCAGGTGTATGTCATTCGTACACTTGATACATCACATATATGACCTTGACCTATTTTGAGAGTTAACGGTAACGGGTGTAGACACTGACTGACTGGCTGACATGCAAACCGCAATGAACTTTACGGGATACTTCACTTCCTCGGCAAGTTGTGTTTGGCCTGCACCTTTCCCAGCTAAGCCCACCAGCCCTTCGTCAGCTTGTTCCATGAACCGAACCGCGCCTGATCCCCTAACCTAGCAACCTGCGTGTATAAACATAAGCCCATTGTAACTATACCTACCTACCTGGTTGCAGAAATGGAGCTCAACGTAACAGTCGATTTCACGCTGTCCCCCGACGCATCGCCTACCACTCCGCCATCACTGTACGGATCAGGTCTTGGTAGGAAGGCCCCACTCCAGCCGTACATCATGCCGCCCAGTACTCCTTCAGTGTATGCAGGACCGGAACCTGTTGTCAAGTCTGGTAGCAAGCACTACTGGCCACCACAAACACCAGGACGGCCGCCGCTCATAGAGCTTATGCCGCCAGGGAGAAGCAGCAGCCGCCCTGCCTGGGTGGTACCATTGGCAAGCTGCCTTGCCGGTGTTGTTGGTCTCCTACTCCTCTCCCTGCTTGCAGTTACCTTCTTCATGGTAACTAAGCGACGCCGAGCCACTGCAGCTGCAGCTTTGGCGCCTGCCACGGGGGCTGTTTCTGTGGTGACACCGAAGGGGGACGAGCAGCGGCATGGTCGCAAGGACAGCACGCGGCTATTGTCTGGGCCTACAGCAAGCTGTGCATGCCCGTGCGACAGTAGCACTCCTGAACATGGACAGGACCTGGGTACATGCCTCAGCGCAGGACTTGGTTTAGGTGTCAGCAGCAGCGGTGGGGCTGGTCAAAGCAGGAATTGTGATGACACGTTTGCAGTGTTGCTGAGAAAGGCAGCAATGGCAGCCGCATCAGGGCAACAGAAACATCCCATAGGCGCTACCATCTCTGGTAGCGTCTCCGATCCCTCTAAAGTGATAAACAGGGAGGAGACAGGCACCTCTGGGAGTGACGTCCCGGCACCAGGCGGTGTTTCTTGCTTTCTGGAGGTAGGGTTTATGGCTTTGGGCTGGTATCCGGGCGTTTCACATACGATAAAACCCTGGTGTATAAAGCCTACAGCTTGAAAGTTACCTCGGTCCTTCTTGCATGCTGACTCTTGACTAGTGTGGCCAAGCCATCTACGCCCCTGTTGGCTCTCATTGTCTATTTTACTTTCCGGCTTGGCACGTCTCTTCAACCCTTCAACCATAACCCCAAGCTCCATTGATGACTTGTGGCTATGCATGTTGCAAATCCTTGCCAGACAAACCGCCTGGCTGTTAGTCGTACCTCCAAGGCAGCAGTGGCAGGTGGCGGTTGCCCACCTACTTCCGCTCAAGTCATGCCTTGCTGCCATGACAAGTCATCAAGTTTGGGCGCCGTAAACGCCAGCGCTTACCTCAGTAAACTGCTGGTAAGCCGTAGACCTTCATCGGCCTTACCTGGATGCAAGCATGTTGTTCCTGTGAACCGCCTAACAGCACATACGTGCGGTATGATTCCCCCTGTACTGCTTGTGCTCCATTTGCAGGTATATTACAACACACTGTCTGACAAAGTCCTGAAGGGCAACACTGAGGACCAGCAAGTGGGAAGTGTGTTGGGTATATGTGGTTTTAAGGAGCCCAGTAATGCTCAACGCAATTTCGACCAAACTACTGCCGGGGCTTGCATGCACCGCCGGGCTCCAGGTGCACGACGGACCGTGCAGGGTGAAGTAACCGCCATTCAGGTATGGGGTAGCTGATAGCGGAGCCACTTGATACCGGTTCGGGTTGGATTGCTGTCCCCACTCGCTGCATTTTCCGTCACCGTGGCTTACTCGGCTGAGTAGGCATGGGCCCCAGAGACGCACGCGTCCCAGAGACCTGCATGCATGCCACCAAAGAGGCACTCTTCGGGCCCTTTGCGGTGCACGCATGGTGCTGTCTCCATGCCATAAACGCATCCTCTTGTCTCTTGCGCGTTTCAGGCCAAGTTAGGCGATCCGCAGCTGGAGGTGCACTCTCTGCTGGGTCGGGGTGCGTCCAGTGTGGTCTACAGTGGCACATGGCGGGGCCTGCCGGTGGCGATAAAAACACTGGTGGTGTCATCAGACGCTGTCGTTGGGCAGGAAGGCGCCGGGTGCTCAAGGCACTGGGCAGTGCTGGAAGCGGCCATTTCCATGAGCCTGACACACCCCAACATCGTAGGTGAGTTGGGGTAGCAGAACGGCACCAAAAGGAACGCCTGTCACGGAATCCGCGAGCTGCCAGTTCGGTATTGCGCAGCCGCCATGCAGGGCGGGACCGAACCGCAGTTCTGCTACGGAGGCCGTATATACCGTACCTCCCAGTGATCATCGCGCAAAAATAAAATAATTATTAGGAGAAATGTGCATTAACGCGCAAATTTAAATAATTGGTCCGGGGCCTGCGCGTTAAAAAATTAAATTCCCCAAAGGACTGCGCGTTTACTGAAAAATTGCCCGTGGTGTGGCCCCCAAGTTCCGGGTTTCACTCTTTTCTTGGCCCCATCCATACCCTCACCCGATCTGAACCATAGCTTTGGGTGTCTGCATTTCCATTGCTCTGCTTTCCGGTCTTTCTAGTGTAAGCTTTAGGATAATACAGGACTACTTTAAAGGCTGCGCGAAGTGGAATATAATTGCTCAGACCCCTGCGCGTTACAAAAATAAATTCCTTACAGCGCTGCGCGTTAAATAAAATAATCCGTAAATTTCCTGCTGCGCGGTGATCAGACACAGGTACGGTACTTAGAGCTCCTAACCCAATCCGAGCTGGAGACCTTCTTACTACCACCGTACGGTGTTTGTCCATCCTAGCTTGTATCTTATCAACGATGCTTCATCTTCTGGGTACCACCACACCCCTGCAGCTACCTACACCTACGAGGTAAAGCCGCTTGTACATGGGCCGCGCATATCCGTCCTGAGCTCCTCAGCCGCAAGCTCGGCTGAGGGCGTGCCAGTGGAGGTGGCTGGAGCCCAGCAGAGAGGAGGCAGCCCGTCTGAAGCTGTTGCCCCCTCCAGCTCCGGTGGTCGTGAGGAGGGGGTGATGACGGTGGATGCCTACAAGCTGTACATAGTGCAAGAGCTATGCAATGCTGGCACACTTCGTCAAGCTCTTGGTACGGCTGTGCATGGCAGGGTCTGGAAAGTTACAGTTACAGTCTGTACGCGTGTGTAGTTTTGGGCCTTTTGCTGGGAAGGTGGCCTGTAGTCTGACAGGGTTGGCCCTGCTGATGCCGGCACATCTTTCCTTCGTAACAAATCCTAAGCAGTTTTTACTCTACCCCGTCCCGTGATCTCAGAGCTCGGCATGGCTGGCAGCGTGCGTGCTGGTGGGCTGTTCAAGATGCTTGCCCTGCGCCTCGCTCTGGATGTGGCGCAGGGTATGCGGCACATGCACAGCCGCCGCATCGTGCATGGAGACCTGAAGCCGGGTGCGTGTGTAAGGAGCATGATTGAGGGTCATAACCGCGTTTGATGAGCTAACAATGTGACTAGTGTGCTTTCAAAGGGACAATTTTGACTTCCCAAGTGTGTACATAAGTGCTCGGAAGGGAGCTGGACTGCGAGTATCGGTAATGCCCAAGCATTGCTGTTCAGACGCTTACGCTTACGCTGCCTATCTCGTGCGCCCGTACCCGTCCAGACAATGTGCTGCTGGTTAAAGGCCCCCGAACTGAACCTCCTGAAGAGGCAGAGCAAGACGGAGCAGCCAAACCATGGGTGGGACAACAGCCGAAGCAGCTGTGTCATGCACTGGTGGTGGCGGCAGCGGCGGGTGTGGGCAACTTCGCACCCTCCGAAGACGACACAGACGCTATGAGTGCAGTGGTGCAGCTGCAGCTGACGGCCAAGGTGGCGGATTTCGGCCTCAGCCTGCCGCTGCCCGAAGGAGCCACGCACGCCTCGCAGCGCTTCCAGGGAACTCCTGATTACAAGGCTCCCGAGGTGGGTCGGCGGGCAATTGAGATCCATGCAGGTTGGGTAGAAACGCCGGGGTCGAGGCGATCAGCCATGCAAGTTGTCAGGACGCGTGTTATGTTTTTGGGTATTCATGTTGTTTTTGGTAGAGCTTCACACTTGAGTTTGGCATCTGGTTTGTAATTGTCGTGGTAGGTTTGTATGGCTACGAGCGAGTACCCACGTCACAGTACGTTCTCTCCCTTCTTAGGTTGCTGTGGGCGGCCGGGCATCACCTCGTGCGGATGTTTGGTCTTTTGGGATGTTGCTGTTGGAGCTCTACTACGGCTGCGCGCTAGCAGACATGGCGGCATTGCAGGCATGTGCCGGTGCTGCGGAATCCGAGGGTGCGCCAAGCGGGGGCGATGGCTTGGCCCAGCAGCTGCCATCGTTTCCCCTGACCCTATTACAGGTAAGCAAGTAAAGGCGTGGGTAATGGACCCAACAATGCCTGGCACTTGGTAGGTGGAAAGTTTCACCCAGAATGAACTGTAAAGGCAGCCCAAGCAACATTATCGGATTGATCGCAGTTCTATTTATAAGTGTTTCTTTCTTTTTTGCAATTGCCCAAACAGGACATAGTCGCATCAACGCATGTGCCATACGCCAAGCTGGTAACAGCGTGTCTAGCGTTCGATCCACAATGTCGCCCGACCTTCAGGGAGGTTGCCGTACAACTAGAGGAGATGCTGAACGTAATGTAGCCACACCTCTAACAAATCCTGCTGAAATGTCGTGGCGCTTGTACTGGGATTGTAGGTGTTAGTCTTTTGCAACAGGATAAAGAACGACTTTGTTTTTGCCTGGCGTGTGTAGATAAAGGGGCTGACTGTCTGTTAATAAGTGGACATGCAGTGGATAAATGGTCTCAATCTTGCGTGTTTGGGTTGTGCGAGTATGGTTTTACGAATGGCAGTGATTTATTACTGATACAATATTCAGGTTATTCATTCGTCAACGTGCCATGGGATACCTAGTCATGTCGCTCAGTAATCCTTTTGATTACGTTCAAAAAATCGTGGTAGTCGCTTTTCATGCGATGCCCTTTGCGAAACATTTGGTTGCGAACCTTGCCCCGAGTGGACACACCCGAATCCACCCAGTGGCTTTTTCTGAGAACTATACCGCTGTGTTTGCATTCCTGCAAACGGTGCCACGACGTGTCTGTCCAGAGTGAAGCCTCATGGTAGCAATGATGCCCCTTTTTGTTGACCGGCTAGCTAGCTAAGTAGGGCCGGTTAGTGTTGTACTAGTCGATGCCATGGCTCGTGCTTTTGCTTTGTAAGGACACCGGGATGATTGTTGGTAAGCGGGAAGTATAGGTATGTTCGGATTCAAGAATCTAGGTCTTACTTCAATGTCTGACAGGATAATGGCACAGAGAATGGAAAATGCATGGTCATTTTGGGAAAACCTAATTATGTTCATGTGTCTTAATGCTACGGTGCTGCATAGGCAACCGCCTCCTGTTGACTTAATGTGTTGATTGCTGTGCCAATTTGGACTGAGATAATATTGCTATCCAGGTTTTGCGAGGTTGGCCGAGCAGATGCATGCGAGTTGGAACAGGTAGATGACCCATACAAATCCCGGTTTGTGTGTTTGAAACGCCCACCAACTGTTGAATTAATGGGTAGACGTTACGTGATCGGACAGTGTCCTCAAGCAGCCTCCTTGCTGTACAGCTATTCACCGGTTTCCTGGCGGTCTGTTCCTGTTGCTCTTGACGAACCGTGCCTGTGATCCTATGTTCTGGTCGGTGTGACACGCACGAGTAGGTACCGGTATTTGCAGGCCAACCAAGGGGCTACAGCTCTCTGGGACGGCGCTTGTTTTGTTTACTGGTTACAGCGCTCGTCGTGAAGGATGCTCGCTGTGCTCCACGGCGAGGTACAGCAGTGTTTAGTAACGCATTTGCAATGTAATAATAACATGAAATCACACAGGATCTGTGATCATTAAGGATGGGTCTGTGATTATTATGCCTAAGTGGGCAGAAGCTTAGGGTTAATCTGTTGGGGGTATCCTCAAGGTTGTTCCCTTGGTTCAACGGCGCGGAGGCCTTCAAGGGCGCCTGGTACTAGGCGGGCGGGCAAGACAAATAGGACAGACGTTGCTTGTTTGGGATTCATTGGGTATACTAGCCTGCGCTCTGGTGTAACGCTTCCATCATCATTGAATATGTTTTTGGCCGTGGGATTGCCTTGGATAGTCCCGGAACAGGAGTTATGTCAACATGCCTTCCAGAAGGTGAAAGTCAGCATACCGAACCTACGTGACTATGTCCGCGTCCGACTATGTCCGCGCCCGGAAGTAGCCCAAGCAGCCTGTTAAAGCAGACGCTTATATTAAACGTAGGACTGGGAGCCGAGGTCTTCCGTACAGGGTTTGTCGCCACGATGGTTGCGGCCCTCCAACTTCTCGCTCCGCGATTCATTTCAATCTTCTGCATGTGCACTATGTCATACCATTTTTATTGACCTGCACACAAGCCACTTCTGAGCTGTTGTGCATGCGGAGAAGGCAAATGCCTTATACTTGCCGCTGGTTACGTGCGACTTTGCTATGTGCTTTGCTGCGCTCTTGCTATAGCTTCATAAGGCTTAACACTTCATACTCAAATTATGCGGCTTTATACAAACCTATGGAGTATGCTGTCATCCGTCAGCAAAAGGTACGCAAGGCGCCTAGTGCCTGCCCTAGAAGACGCATACTAGCTCATACGAAAAGGAAATAAAATAGCTTCCTGCTATTACTGGATTGTCCTTTGGACTCCCACCGAATTTAAGTTAGCATGGCGACAGGTGGATATGCCCAAATGCTACACCTCTCACTTTGCCCTTCGTGCGTATGTCTCATGATATCCTTACCGTTGAGGTCTTTTGCAACCTGTCTTCATCCTTTCAACCCTGCAGTGCGGGACCAGCACTCTATGGAATGTCATGGTTACGCACCCTCAGATTAAGTGGGTGGGCGGCTCCAAGGTAAGAAACTAAACTCAAGTGACATGTAAGAGTTCCAGTGGGTTCCTGTCAGCAGGAAAGAGGTGTAGCAAACATGGTCCTAAATGTCGCTGAATGCATAAGCTGTACCGTCGTGCTCATAAACATTTGCCCGTAGTTAGGTCCCTACAGAAATTCCCAAGTATACATACTCTTATTGTTCAAGCCATCCATCCCGCCATAGGGGTCACACCATGCCATGCATGCCGATATCACACTTTGGCTCTGTCGCTGCCCTAAAACTGCCAGTGTGCGCATAATTAGTTCGCGTTATGCTGTAATTTGTACAAATTCGCAACATTTCGACTCACCTCGTAGCATTTTTGCCCAACATGCAGGAGGTATTCTGGTTCAACGGCCCCCTTTCCCACACCACGCTATGCGATGCTCACGTAGAGGACTACCAGGCGCGAGTGGCCATGCAGCGGCAGCAACATCATGAGCAGCAGCAGGAAGGACAGCAACATGAGTTGATGCGACACGACTCGCAGCTAAATAATAGTACAGCGGAGTACGACAAGCTATTGGTCGGGGACTGGTCAACCACTCTTGTTTGTGTTGCCCGCTGTCGCTCAAAACGTTGAATCCAAAGATGAAGGTACGCGCAAGGCTATGTGTAGCCCCTAGCTGTCAGTTACCCTTGCACCGCACATGCACGGTTGACCGCATAGCCCTCCCCAACCCTACCCCTACCCCCTTTCGCTCCCCTGCTTCTCCTCCCTGCCCTGCCCTTTTTCCCAATTCGCCAACACCGCACGTTCGGCTCCAATCACTCGTTTCCCTCCACCAGGAGCGTGCCACCCCTAGTGTGTTGCCATTCAACGCATGGCATGCTTCTTTGCCCCTCTCCCCTCCCCCTTTCCTCCCTGGGACTGTGTTTCACTGCTTATTCCGCCCCCCCTCTCCTCCCTTCCCTTCCCTCCCTCCACAGCTCATCGCGGTGCTGCGAGACCCGGTGCAGCGTGCCGTCAGCCGCTTCCTGGAGCAGCAGCGCTCCCGCCACCTGCCCTTCCACAAGCTGGTAGGGCGGGAGGAGGTGGGGAGGGGGTGGGGTACAGGACTACGGTTGGGGGAGTGGCAGGGCGATGCAGTGGAAAGGGCGGTGCCACGGCAAGCAACCAATGCGCGGAAGTAGTCGGATCATGTTCTCGTGTCCGAGGAAGCGTTTGTTGCTATCCACCCCCTCCTCCTCCGCCCCCCTCCTTCCCCCCCTGCTGCCCTTCAGGTGGCCAACCACACCTTCGCCAGCTTCGTCGCCGCCTCCCTCGCCCACCTGCGCGCCTGCCTGGCCCGAGCGGCGCCCCTCTCCCTCGCCGCCGCCCCGGCAGCACCCACACTGTTGCACCGTCACGGCGTCAATATTGTCCATGATCTGGCAGGCTGTTCATGTCCCCGTAGCTCGAAACGAAGAAAACGTATATACGCAGTATGCGGTTTCGGAGGAGCGAAGCGAAGGGAAGCATAGGCATTCCGCGTAACGCTCCAGGGAACGCAATATTCGTGCTCGTCCCGTCCATAGTCCCACGGGTCGTTCTAGGTTCAAGTTCGTTCGCTTCAGCGCATCGCGTCGCTATAGCACGTCGCTACTACAGGAAACAAATAGGTTAACGAGCGAAGTGGTAAACGAGCGAAATGGTAAGAGAAACAACAGGAAGAGCACTCTGTGGTTCGATTAATCTGTAACTTGTCGCGTCGGCGGTCGTTCATCGTCGGCTTGTCTGGATATACACGGGACTTCAATTTAACGGATTCAGACATATCTGTGACAAGACATGGATTGTTGCGCACCTCCGTATCAAACTCAGCACCGCGTTGCTTTGCCCTGCTGACGCCTTTACTTCGCACATGCGGTTGGAGACGGACGTGGGGATTGTTTAATAGCCTAAAACTTGCCTGTTAGAGCCTAAGAAGATAGTCGCTCTTTGATCCTTCAAGGCGAGCACCATGGAAAGCACGTGCGAAAGACGTTTAAGCAGGTTTTGTAAAGGCGCTAGATCCGTTGTCGCGGTTCAAGGAAATGTGGTTGTCAGTGCATGGAGACGCGATGTTGGCTAGCAGTCGTGTAGGATTTGGCTTGGTTGAGGAGGTATGCAGTAGCCGTCTTTGCTTGGGTTTTGGGTATAGCGGTGCCCCAACGTAATGCGGGTACCACGTCCTTGAACGGGTCACCTTTCAATGTAGACGTAGATCACGTCGCTCTTCAAGACGGCAAGTAATCTCCCCATGACTTTCCAATCCCCGCGTGGCGCCTGCTCCATCCTGTCATTGCACGCTCCTCGAGTAAAATGGCTGTTACCCGTGCTGGGCATGGCTACCTCTGCCCTTCACCGTGCAATGTGTTCGTGTCCGTGCCCTTCACCGTGCAGTGCGTGTCTCGCGGCGTAAGTTCTTCCCAGTGCAGGATGCCCTTCCCCGCGCTGTACCTACCTGTCTCCCCATGCCCCTGCCCATGCGACTGTCTTTGCCCGCGCGGCGCGCGCTTGTGTCCCCTGCCCTTCCCCGGCGGCGGCTGCCTCCCAATGCCATAAACCATAGAGCTGCTCTTCCCTGTGTGCGTGATTCCCGTGCAGTGAATCGCGAGTTCGAGATCCCGCGGACGCATCTACTCGCCTTTTTTACTAACAAGCAGGTGAAGGAGGCGCAAAATGTCAGCGTTGCTCAAGCAACGACACACTCGTACGGCCAGGTGCAGCAGCACCTGTGGGTTCAACTCCCACACGAGTGTTTCTTGGTGTTACATCGCATATCGCATAAACAATACACATAAAGACATAATATTATGTACCACACGATCCGTCAGCACTGATTCTGACCTTGGAAATTCGAGGTATGTGGTTGGCGAGGGCTCGAAGCTGGCCCATGGGGCTGTTCAAAGTCACACCTCCCAAAATTGACCTTCGCCGTTGGCGCTGAAACTCAGGATTAATAACTAGTAAGGCCCGCCTTCGGCGGGAGCTACCCGTAGCTCGCGGGAGGGAGCTGGATGGGCTAAGAGTAGGAATGGGAGGTGATGTCGAGAAGAAAGATGCAGTTGCACGCATGTACGGCGTGAGGATGCAGAAGGAGGATTGAAACACACAAGAAGTGGCAGCGATGGTCGCCAAGGCTGCTAGCAACCAAACGGATAGGATGCACAAGCGGCTTGAGGATGCCAAGGAAATACGCAGTATATCAAAGCGTACAGGTGATGGAGTGCCAAAACCCCGCCCTACCCGCCCGAATGCTGGTGCGCACACCTGTGCGTTAGAGTACAGATCCTACTACCACTGCACTACTACACAACTCCCCGTCGTCACCAGTCGCCCACACAGCAGCCGCGCATCTGTCCGCCGCTGTTGTCAGTACAGTAACGCAGCTCAGTTGCTTAAGGACAAACCCGCGCCGCCGCGCATGTACCCTGCCACCCTACCAGACCATCTGTGCCATGCAAACTAGCAGTCCCGCCGTGCCCAAGTACGGGTGCAAATGCACCAACTTTCCTGCCCCGTTCGAGTTATGGCATTGTCTCCGCTTTGTCCAACTACCGCCGCCTGTATGCTTCCACACGAGGAATGGGGGCATGGGGAAGCAGGAGCTGGGCATGGGGGCAAGCGCCGCGCGGTTAAGGACAAGCACATGGGGAGGGCATGGGGAGGCAGGCACTGCACGGTGGGCCGCAAGGAGCCCGCAAGTGCGCTGCACGGGGAAGGACACGGGGAGACAGGCGCCCGGCGGGAAAGGGGGGCTGCATGGGTTTGGTCATTGGAAGGCAAGCGTGCGCCGCGCGGGTAATGGCATCCGCATGGAGTGGCCATGGAGAGACAGGTGCAGCACAGGGCAGCCGCGCGGAAAAGGGAATACATTGGGAGGCAAGAACCGCACGAAGGGCAGGGGGGCGTCGCATGTGGAAGGGCGGCCGCACGGGCAAGGGAATGGGGCCGCACCGGGAAAGGCAGGTGGATGCAGGCGCAGCCCGGGGTAGGGCAGGCCCGGGGTGCGTCCTTCCACGCGCTGTCCAAGTACCGGCGCCTGCACGCACATGCATCCTCGCGCTGCTGAACCACCGGCGCCAACACGTTCTGGCCAAGCCCGACGTGTCCATGCAGTCCCCACACTGCCAGACAACAAGCGTGCATGCGAGCAGGCATGCCCTCCCGATCTGCGGCAAATGCCAAAGGCCCCATCCGCACGCCGCTAGCGCTACATAGTGCTATTGCCGCCGCTGCTGCTCAGGCCAACGCCCCGTACTCGAAGCCCGGGTGTGCAAAGCCTTGTGACACGACAGGCCTTCAAAGTGCGAGACAGATCCCCACGTGTACCTTTGTATGTCCTCCACTTCAGTCTCCAGGGCCCGCTTCCACCTCCCCTGCCTCCAGCCCCTACTCGACAAGCCTACTCCACCTATCCTCGATATCATCGCTCTGCTGCTACGCCGCTTTCCCCACCCATGGCGGCAACGGCGACATCATCAAAGAGATACTGGAGCCGCTGAGGTCCACCGTTGACATCAGCGCCAGCGGCACTGGCAGCGTGAACAGTTGGCTACTCCAACGAAAGCTACGCCAGCTCCTCATCATGATGCAAGACGTCGCCACGGCGAGACGATAGACCAACGCCAGTTCAATTTTCACAACGTAGCACTTGCCCTCTTAACCGTTTTATCAATAGCCCAATGGCACCGTCGCCATACGGTAACTTCGTCTCAGCAGTCCTCGCGATGTCGATGGCCTAAGGTCTACTGCTTAAATTCTTGCACATGATTCAAGGTTGCTTAAAAGGGCTTTCTGAAATTGTAATTAACTAAGCTATCTCGCAAGATACAGAAAGTGTCCCTAATTTGCAAGGCTTCGCTCGCTGAAAAGCACCAGTCATCACCTTTACATAAACAAAGATGAATTGTGTTTGTAGGATAAGGAACGGTTGTCTCCTGGCTATCCCCGTGCCCGGGTAGTCGTACAATGCCTCTGGCGGTGAACGGAGGGGTGGCAGGCGGTTTGCAGTTACCAGATAAAGTCTTAGTAAGTGCTCTACAGTTGTCCTTTAAATCATCCACACAGATTACTATGGGCGCTTTCGTCAAGGCCTCAAGGGCATTTCACAGCGCATACTTAAACACAGAACTGTTCTCCTACTAGTGCTTTAAGTCGTGTGCAAAAAGAATGGATTGCCACTGTGGCAAACTTTATCGTTATCTTGCGTCTGTAATGAAATGGTCGTTTAAGGGCCGCTCTTCTGACGCGCCAGTGCGCCAAGCTTGGAAATAAAGTAGCGAATATGACAAACCCAGCCCACTGGTGTGCATGGATTCTTTCGGGGATTGCTGTCAGGCTTGGGTGTGTGTTTGGGTGAGTTACGACAGTTGCCGCTTAATACTAAGTTCACAATATAGGGGTGCCGCACAACCCGCTGCTGTGCCGTGCGGTGTCACAAATTTCCGCATATGCTCCGCCAAGCGGCCTCCTCCTTCCAACCTTCCCTTTGCCCTCAGCTGACATCATGCATGAATATTGTCTGCAGGTGTCAACACAAGACTGCGCTAATCCTTGCGGTGTTGGCAGTAGCGGTCCTTACGCCAGCAGCCGACCTTGTGGTTGATACCGGGAGCGGAATGACAGTTAATGACCTACTGGCGACCTCAGGCCTCCTTCCCCTGGGGACCTTAAACCTGCAACCGACGCCGGACGATGCATCCCCGACGGCCTCAAAGCTGCCGGTACCAAGCGTCACCCTGCAAGGGTGGGGTAGAAGCTTGCCAAACAATCTGGAAGAATGGACAGGAGTGGCGCGGCCTTGCCCCAGTGGCACGGATGCAAACGGTTGCTTCTCTGCTCCACAACCAGCCAACTTTACCCTGCTTATTTGCCGGGGCCTAGAAGCATTTTCTATTGCAAAGGTTTCCGTTATCGACATGAAGCCAGGTGTGTATATCAGTGTATGGGCACACACGGTGATTGCAGCTCCAGATGGTTGTAGCACCCAATACCTGTCCGCCCTGCATATACACATCAGCTAGGAAGCCCATGGCATGCGTGTGGCCCCACATCACTAGGGCCCATCCTTGCTAGGCACAGTCAACTATCCTTCCCTATTGCACTTGCCTGCTTACTACCTTGCGCCTTATCCTTGCAGGTCAGGAACTCATGCTGTCCTCCCTGGCAATCTCTATGTTGGACCTCAGCGAGCCCCTGGGGCCAGCTGCCAGTATGGCTATCACCCGTCTTTCAATCCCTGGCCTCGTCCAAGTCCCCAGAGGGGCCACCCTGAAACTCCAGGATGTGACACTGGTGCTGTCATCTGCCGATATGCACACCTATCTGTCCAAACTGGGTCATGCAGTCAGCGCATGGCCATACAGCACGACAGTGAACATCACCAACAATGTAATCCACATTGCAAGCCTTACCACCTCAGCCCTGGCGATTGATGGGGATGACAACGACCCGAACACAGCAGGCGGTCAGGTGCAGTGGCTGGGTGTCACATTGAGAGGAGATCCAGGTGTCGATGAGCAATTTATTCCAGCAGTGGGGGCAAAAATGGTGTCAACCGACACGGACTTGTACGATACCGAACTGGAACAGGCGTGCAACTACTTTACTTGTGAAACATTCTTTTTGTCACTGGTAGCTGATATAAGGCTCTCCAAAGGTGACGATTGGGACCACTGGAGGCAGGTAAGCAAGAGAAATGACTATCTGCGGTCTGGGGTTGCATGGCTTTTGGCTGGAGCTTCACATGCATGTAGCAATGGGGTGCATTGCTGGAGATGCAGGTTGGAAAGTGTCTCTCCAGTGCTTGAGATTGCCCCCAATTATGAATACCGGCATTTATGCTGGTTAACGCACCACAGTTGTATGTAGGATGTCGTCAGAATTCTAGGAACGCATTGTGAAAGCTGTGGGGCTTTCTGCACTCCACAGTGGCTTACTTGTTCCCAAAATTCTACCCCTTATGTGCAGGGGAGGCTGGATTACGGATCATTGCTGGTGATGCTGGGGGATCCCAATCGGACCACAGCCCTGGACCTGAATGGGTTTGAAGGCGCCTGGATTATCGATTACACCGGCGTTGATGTTGGGGGTTATGTTCCACCCAGTATCGAGGCAGCAGCATACGGTCCTGAAACCTCAACATCAACAGTGATGCAGCTAAGTGACATATGGCTAGTCAACTTGCCCTACTCTACACAGCCGGTTAAGGACGCCGGTAGCCTTCTAGCCATCAGCTTGCAAAGTTTCGTGGTGAACAGGTAAGCTGAGGGAGCAGCATGACTGACTGACAAATGGAAGGGCCCAAACCAGCAGACCAGATAGATTGGAACAGAGTATGATACCGTATGCGTGCGCCTTACATTGTTCCCGCTGCATGCTGCATGTCAAGCCATTACAGTGCGTTGGTGATTATTGCAATGACTGTCAGCTCAAGCAAGGGGCATCTTCGGTAGCTAACTCCACAATTCCCTTGCTGTAATATTGCACACATCCAGGAATCCCCAGGCCGTGGGTCCTCCACAGGTGGTCCTCAAGCGCTGCACACTTGTCATTCCAGACCAGGAAATCGCATTCTTAGGGCAATCAGTAATGTGGAGGGGCAACGGCACGACAACATCAGCGTCACATGGAGATCTTGGAGTGCTGTTCACTAATGTTGACATCCAGGTATGCTTGTTTGAAGGCCAGATGACTCAGGTTGCCGTTCTTCCGGAAAGGTTGTTCCCAAAGTGCAAGACAACCGTGTTATGAGCCCCAACACGCGCTCCACCTCCACTGAACCTGGCACCCGGGTAGCCCCTGGCACCAGCCGAACAAGCAAGTACGCTGCAGCTGTCCGCCACATACGAATTGCTGGTCATGTCCTGCTCTGCTCTTCATTTCAGGATACCGCAAACGTGCCTTGCTGGCAACTCTATGAACACCCACATACCGCCCTGCCGCTGCACAGCAGGCACATGTGCTGCATCCTATTAATGGGCATCCTCTTGGCCAAGCATGATCTCCCTTACGATTCGCTACCCTTTCCCCTCCCCCTTTCATTCTCTTTTGGTTGCATCACCTGTCTACAACGGCGATAGCTTCCGGCAGGGTCGGCTGCTGGGGGTCAGCTGCAAGTTAACAGCCTTCTGTTGGGATCCCAGGTAGGTGGTTTTTATGTCGTTGGCCATAAAGCAACGACTTTCTGTGCCTTGTTTGGGCTCATGCATCCTACCTCCCTTTGTTTGCCGCGCCAGCAACCCGGTTTAGGTCAGAGGTACGTGTGCACGTAGCACCATCATACCACAGCTGCAGCTGACGATAAGTCAGGAACGATAGCAGCCAGCTGGCCCCTGTTGACTTCATGTCATGCCGAGCGCCCACCTTGCTAATCGAGTTTCAGTTGAACATATGCTTCCCGCATCCTTCCCATCCCTGCATAGGTTTCGCTGGTTAACTGCACCCTGATGTCTGCCAGCCACTACTCGGTGCTTCCTGGTGCCTTGCCACTGTTACCACAGTCTTTTGTGTGGCCGCCTGAGGTGCTGCATGGGGACGTGGAGACGGCGGTGCAATGGGTAAGGATGTGTCGGTGTATGGTATATGCCTACCAAGCGTTTAGTTCCCGTTAGTTCCCCCGAATGCATGCCTTTATTTAGTGTCCAGTTGTCAATCCGAGGCAGACCATTTTTGCTTGCCTGAGATTGTGACGCCTGACGCCATCACGGTTTCCGGTCTTCAATGGGATTACAGGGACCACTAGGACTGGCCCTCAGCCCAAGTCTGCAGGCTGCCTTGTCCAGTCTTGATTCGACATGTGGGGCACTGCCGGAAAGGTCACCAGTTACCGCCATTACACAGTAGGTTCTGCTGCTGGCTGCTTGCGGGCCTGCATTGATTGATGGATGGGACCGGGTGCGGGGGGAAAGGCCTTTCCTAGGAATTGGAGTTGACTTCAACCCTGCGGATGCCTTTAGATATGCGTGCCATTCAGAGATTCTACGTGTTATGCTGCCACGTGTTCTGAACCCGGTGCCTCACCTGACCAACCTAATTGAACAGCCGATATCCTTTGGATCCCCGTTCACATAGGTGCGACGACCAAAGCATCCCTGCCATATCGTCTTCTGCAGCTGCGGAGGAGGATGTCAACACAACCCAGGTCCTTAATGGTGGACCGCAGGCATCCCCTGGCGAGTGTATTGTTACGGGTTATCCACAGCAGCTGATGGGCAGCCGCACGTTTGTCAACCTCCAGGTGATGCATGCATGCGCCATCATGATGAGTTTCCCTATACTGACCTAATGCGTCCTAAAATCATGATACGGTAGCATGCACACCACGATTATGCGGAACTTACTATGGGTAATTGCACTTGGCCTCTGTGTGCTATAGACCACTAATTAGATACCCTACCCACAAGCAAGCAACACAAGAACACGCATGTATTTCGTTTTGCATCGGAGCACGCATTGGCGCGTGCAGGCCTCCTTGCAGCTTGCGTGCTACAGCCGGTAGGGGTTTTGTTCGGATGGAGCACTAGTACTTGCATGTTTATGAAGCAGTTATTGTGATAAAGACTTGGATACTGGTGCACCTTTTCTAGAACGCAAGCTGTTTTGGCACTGCTGTGTGAATGCGGGCGCATATCATGCAAATCCTCACGCCCCCCTCGAAGGGTATCTATCAACTCATGCATGCATTAAGGTAACATCGTGACGACCTTCATGCGGCCCTCTTTAACACGTCCTTTCAAATATTCTGGGTTTACTGACGCTATACCCTCAGGGCGCCATCGGCCGTGTTGAGCTGCAGCGGCCCATCACGCTCCGGAACCTGGTGCTGTACAACCTGGCTCCAGGCGGCATGTACCCGCTGCCGGGGTCTGATGACAGCAGCGACACTGATGCCAGCGGAAACAGCACCCGCACTAGTCAGCCTGGGTCAGCTTCGGCCGCCCCTCAGCTGGAGGGCGCTGATGCAGCCTGGGCCAACAGCTCCCTGCCGCTGTGGTTCTTCCGGATGGCTAGAAGAGGACCCAGCAGTGGTGCAGCCGGCGCCCCACAGCAGTCCCAATCATCCCCGCTGCTGGTGCTCCAAAATGTGACTCTCGTGGTTTCGGAGCTCGAGTGGCGGGTGCTGGCAGCTGCGGTACTGCTGCGGCATGGCCCCGCGCAGCCGGTATTGTCTCCGCCCGCTGCTGCATCTAACAGACGACAGAGGCAGCTTATGAAGCAAGCTCGTGAACCGCTCCTGCGATCATCTCACAAGCCACAGAAACAGCAGCAGGGGGAAATGCAGAAAGAGGTGGCAGCAGGGGCTGGTGCACGTAAAAACGGACCAGCTAATAAGGGCAGTGCAGGGCTGACTGCAGACCAAGTCTCGTCACTTCCAAGGGCGTATCGCAATGCACGGACGGTTTTGTCTGGTAAGCTGTGCTGGGCGGGGGCAACGGGGCAGCCAACTGACAACAGCCTCTGTACATGTTGTTGCTTTTATAAGGGGTTCTGTATGCCGATTACATACCTTTGGGCCTCCGGACTGCTCAAATGGAAAGGGAATTCTTGCCAGGGCCAATGCCGATGTCTCCAGACTCGCTTGTCTTACCGGAATCTTAGCCCTTTGCCATTTCAATGGCCGGTGCAATCTTGATGCTTTACAGCCAGTGATGCACAGATGTGTAGTTTGTCCTGAGCCAGCCCAGCGTCTGTGACGATAGACGGTCCTAACAATTATTTCTATTTGTGTGGCCAACCTTGAAAATATACCTGCAGGAGCCCCGGGCGCGCACATGTACGAGGAACCACCACTACCACCAACTGCACCTTCTTCGTTACCACCACCATTTCCCCCGTACCAGCCATGGCCCCCAGCCATGCCGTGGTTTCCGTCCATACCATTATGGCCATCGCCCCCACCACATCCGCCACGGCCACCACATCCACCACCGCCCCCATCACCACCACCACAGCCCCCGTCACCACCGCCATCGCCACCACCACAACCACCATCACCACCATGGCCCCCCGTCCCACCACGACCCCCATTGCCACCACCTTCACCACCTTATGTGTACACTACAAGAGCAGCAATATTGGAATTCGCTGCTGCATCACAGGTGAGCAACAGCAGGATGCCCAATGGTCCCGCCTTGGTTCCTTACTTTAGTTTGTTGGGTAGTGGGTGTACGGCTGGTGGGCAGCCACTCTGCTGGTAAGGTGTGCGCATCACGGACAAGCAGTGGATAGGCATGCCCACGATCGCTTCCATGGGACTGCTTGCTTTAATAATTTCGGTAGCCGATGTTAGCCGTTAGCCAGTAGCATGTTTGCTGCCGTTCTTAAAACCTCTTGCCTGGGCATCCCTGATGTTCCAAACACGCCTTTATGCCTCGTAGGTACTCTTGTACAGTTACAGCTCCCGAGTGCTGGTCCTGGCAGTTGCACAACACTATGGTTGGGTCGGAACCAACGTGACGGTGACGTGCGAGATGCCATCTGATGCCCCAAGCAGTGCACGCACGTTACTGTACCCGCCGCTCATCCTGCCATATCAGGAGCTTGCAGGTACGGCGGCTGCCTCCAGAAACTCATCCAAAGCAGGTTCATGTCATTTGTACGCATGATACATTACATACATGACCTTGACCTATTTTGAGAATTAACGTGTAGACACTGGCTGGCTGGCATGCAAAGCGCAATGAACTTCACGAGGTGCTTCACTTCCTCGGCAAGCTGTTGTGTTTGGCCTGCACCTTTCCCAGCTAAGCCCACCAGCCCTTCGTCAGCTTGTTCCATGAACCGAACCGCGCCTGATCCCCTAACCTAGCAACCTGCGTGTATAAACATAAGCTCATTGTAACTATACCTACCTACCTGGTTGCAGAAATGGAGCTCAACGTAACAGTCGATTTCACGCTGTCCCCCGACGCATCGCCTACCACTCCGTCATCACTGTACGGATCAGGTCTTGGTAGGAAGGCCCCACTCCAGCCGTACATCATGCCGCCCAGTACTCCTTCAGTGTATGCAGGACCGGAACCTGTTGTCAAGTCTGGTAGCAAGCACTACTGGCCACCACAAACACCAGGACGGCCGCCGCTCATAGAGCTTATGCCGCCAGGGAGAAGCAGCAGCCGCCCTGCCTGGGTGGTACCATTGGCAAGCTGCCTTGCCGGTGTTGTTGGTCTCCTACTCCTCTCCCTGCTTGCAGTTACCTTCTTCATGGTAACTAAGCGACGCCGAGCCACTGCAGCTGCAGCTTTGGCGCCTGCCACGGGGGCTGTTTCTGTGGTGACACTGAAGGGGGACGAGCAGCGGCATGGTCGCAAGGACAGCACGCGGGTATGTTCTGGGCCCACGGCAAGCTGTGCATGCCCGTGCGACAGTAGCACTCCTGACCACGCCCAGGACCTGGGTAAAGGCCTCAGCGCAGACATTGGTTCAGGTACAGGTGTCAGAAGCAGAGGTGGGGATGGTCAAAGCAGGAGTTTTACTGAAACGTCGGTAGTGTTGCTGAGAAAGGCAGCAATGGCAGCCGCATCAGGGCAACAGAAACATCCCATAGGCGCTAGTATCTTGGTCATGGAGGCCATCTCTGGTAGCGTCTCCGATCCCTCTAAAGTGATAAACAGGGAGGAGACAGGCACCTCTCTGATGAGTAGTAGTGACGCCCCTGCACCAGGCGGTGTTTCGTGCTTCCTTGAGGTAAGGTGTATGGCTTTGGGCTGGTATCTATCCGTGCGGTTTACATACAATTGTCTCTAATACCGAGTACCTTGGGTGTGTGTAGCCCACAATTTGACAGCTATTGCATGTGCCTGAATAATGTGGCCAAACCAGCTAGGCCCCCGTTGGCTCTCATTGCTTACATTAATTGCCGGCTGGGCACGGTTCTTCCCTTTAACCGTGGTTCTTTCATCCCTTAAGCCATGATACCGTGCACCACTGGTAACTTGTGGGCGATGCATGTTGCAATTTTTGAACAGACCAACCGCCTGGCCGTTGGTCGTACCTTGAAGGCAGCGGCGGCAGAGGGCGGTAGCCCAACTACTTCCGCTCAAGTCATGTCTTGCTGCCACGACAAGTCATCAAGTTTGGGCACCGTCAACGCCAGCGCTTACCTCAGTAAACTGCTGGTAAGCCGTAGACTTTCAACAGCCGCATCTGGATGCAAGCATGTAGCTTGGTCCTATGAACCGCCTAACAGCACATGCGGTATGATCTTACCTGTACTGCTCGTGCCCCATTTAATTGCAGGAATATTACAACACACTATCTGATATAGTCCGCAGGGGCAACACTGAGGACCAGCCATTGGGAAGTGTGTTGGGTATAAATGATTCTGAGGAGTGCACAACTCAACACAATGTCGACCAAACTGCTGCCAGGGCTCGTATGCACCGCCGGGCCCCGGGTGCACGACGGACAGTGCAGGATGAAGTTACCGCCATTCAGGTATGAGGCAGTTGATAGCAGAGCTACTTGATACCGGTTCGGGTTGGACTGCTCTCCCCACTCGCTCGCTGCAAGTCCCGTGACCGTGCCTTACATGTGGCTGAGTATGCGTGGGTCCCAGAAACGTGCATGCATGCCACCACAGAGACATTACTACTCACGCCCTTTGCGGTGCATGCATCGATCCTAAACTTGTTTTGTCTCCATGCCACCCACGCACCCTTAATCCTTGCGCACCGCAGGCCGAGCTACGAGATCCGCAGCTGGAGGTGCTGTTCCTGCTGGGTGGGGGTGCCTCCAGTGTGGTGTACTGCGGTACATGGCGGGGCCTGCCGGTGGCGATAAAAACACTGGTGGTGTCAGACGCTGCCGTTGGGCAGGAAGGCACCGGGCACTCAAGGCACTGGGCAGTGCTGGAAGCGGCCATTTCCATGAGCCTGACACACCCCAACATCGTGGGTGAGTTGGGGTAGCAGAACAGCAACAAATGGAACTCCTGCCGGGGAATCCGCGAGCTGCCAGTTCGGTACTGCGCAGCCGCCATGTGGGGGGGGACCGACCCGCCGTTCTGCTACGGAGGCCGTATTTGCTTAGAGCTCCTAACCCAGTCCGGGCCAGAGCCCTTCTTACTTTTTTCCGATGTTCTTATTGTCATCGTATGATGCTTGTCTATCCTAACTTGTATTGCATGAACTTGTCCTCTGGGTATCATCACGCCCCTTCAGCTACCTACACCTACGAGGTAAAGCCACTTGTACATGAGCCACGCGTACCTGTCCTGAGCTCCTCAACCGCAAGCTCGGCTGAGGGCGTGCCAGTGGAGGTGGCTAGAGCCCAGCAGGGAGGAGGAAGCCCGCCTGAAGCTGTTGCCCCCTCCAGATCCGGTAGCTACGAGGAGGGGGTGATGACGACGGATGTGTACAAGCTGTACATCGTGCAGGAGCTCTGCAATGCTGGCACTCTGCGTGCAGCTCTCGGTACGGCTGTGCATGGCAGGGGCTGGAGAGTTACAGTTACAGTCTGTACGCGTGTATAGTTTTGGGCCTTTTGCTGGGAAGGTGGCCTGTAGTCTGACAGGGTTGGCCCTGCTGATGCCGGCACATCTTTCCTTCGTAACAAATCCTAAGCAGTTTTTACTCTACCCCGTCCCGTGATCTCAGAGCTCGGCATGGCTGGCAGCGTGCGTGCTGGTGGGCTGTTCAAGATGCTTGCCCTGCGCATCGCTCTGGATGTGGCGCAGGGTATGCGGCACATGCACAGCCGCCGCATCGTGCATGGAGACCTGAAGCCGGGTGCGTGTGTAAGGAGCAGGATTGAGGGTCATAACCGCGTTGCATGAGCTAACAATGTGACTAGTGTGCTTTCAAAGGGACAATTTTGACTTCCCAAGTGTGTATGTAGGTACCCGGACGGGTGCTTGACTGCGAGTCTCGGCACTGCCGGAGCATTACTGTTCAGACACAAAAGCCTGCTTGTTGGGTTTACGCTGCCTCCCTGGTGTGCCCGTATCCGTCCAGACAATGTGCTGCTGGTTAAAGGCCCCCGAAACGAACCTCCTAAAGAGGCGGAGCAAGACACATGGGTGGGACAACAGCCGAAGCAGCTGTGTCATGCACTGGCGGTGGCGGCAGCGGCGGGTTTGGGCAACTTCGCACCCTCCGAAGACGACACAGACGCTGTGAGTGCAGTGGTGCAGCTGCAGCTGACGGCCAAGGTGGCGGATTTCGGCCTCAGCCTGCCGCTGCCCGAGGGAGCCACACACGCCTCGCAGCACTTCCAGGGAACGCCAGCTTACAAGGCTCCAGAGGTGGGTCGGCGGGCTAATAAGATCCATGCAGGTGGGGTAGGAAAGCCGGGGTCGCGGCGATCAGGCACGCAGGTTGTCAGGACGCGTGTTGTGTTTTTTGTATATACATGTTGTTTTTGGTAGAGCTTCACACTTGAGTTTGGCATCTGGTCTGTATTTGTCGTGGTATGTTTGTATGGGTACGAGCGGGTCCCCACCTCACAGTACGTTTTCTCCCTTCTTAGGTTGCTGTGGGCGGCCGAGCATCACCTCATGCGGACGTTTGGTCGTTTGGGATGTTGCTGTTGGAGCTCTATTACGGCTGCGTGCTAGCAGACATGGCGCCATCCGCGGGCGGTGGCTTGGAGAAAGGCTTAGCCCAGCAGCTGCCATCGTTTCCCCTTACCCTATTCCAGGTGAGCAAGTAAAGGCGTGGGTAATGGACACAACAATGCCTGGCATTTGGTGGCAACTGAAGTTCCACCCAGATTGAACTGTAAAGGCAGCCCAAGCAACATCATCGGATTCATCTCAGTCCTAATTATAAGTGTTTTATAAGTGTTTTTCTTTTTTGCCCAAACAGGACATAGTCGCATCAACGCATGTGCCATACGCCAAGCTGCTAACAGCGTGTCTGGCGTTCGATCCACAATGTCGCCCGGCCTTCCAGGAGGTTGCCGTACAACTAGAGGAGATGCTGAACGTAATGTAGCCACACCTTTAAAAATCCTGAAATGTCGTGGCGCTTGTGGCTGGGATCTTAGGTGTTCGTCGTTTGCAACAGGTCTGATTGGAAACGATCTGTTTATGTTTTGCGTGTCTAGGTAGAGGGGCTGCCTGTCTGTTCAGAAATGGACATGCAGTGGATTAAATGGCATCAATCTTGCGTAGTTGGGTTGAGTGAAGGATGGCAATGATAAATCATTCAGTTTATTCATTCGTCAACGTGCCATGCAGTACCTAACCATGCAGCTCAGTAGTACTTGGTATTGGTATTTTGTGAAAAAACGTGGTAATTGTGGTTACAAACCATTCGTGCTAGGCCCTTCGGGAAACACTTGGTTGCGAACTAAACTTCTACATAATCAGGATCCTTGTCTTGAGTGGACACACCCAAATCCACCCAGCAGTGGCTTTTTTTGGGCGGAGCCCCCAACTAGTCACAGGAGCGCATTCCGTGCCATTCCGTGCCATTCTAGTGGTAGTATTACGTTCCTAAACTCAATAGGAGGGGCTCCGCCCTTTTCCAGCTTTGAGGAAGCTGAATCCCCTTGTCGAGAACTATACCGCTGTGCTTGCATTCCGGTAAACGGTGCCACTACGCGTCTGTCCAGAGTGAAGCCTCATGGCTGCAGTGTGGACCCTTATTTTTATTGACCGGCTAGCTAGCTAGGTAGGGTCGGTTAATGTTGTACTACTTGACGCCTTGGTGCGTGCGTTTGCTACGTAAGGACACCGGGATGGTTGTTGATAAGTGGAAAAAAATAGGTATGTTCTGATTCAAGAATCCAGGTCTTACTTCAATGTCTGAAAGGATAATGGCATAGAAATTGGAAAACGGCCATTATTGGAAAAGCTAATATTGTTAATGTGTCTTAATGCCACGGTGGTGCATAGGCGCCCGCCTCCTGTTGATTTGTATGTTGATTGCTGTGCCCAATTTGGACTGAGACAGTATTGATGTTCAGGTTTTGCGTGGTTTGCCGTGCAGATGCATGTGAGTTGGGACTGGTAGATGACCCATACAAATCCCGGTTTGTGTGTTTGAAACGCCCACCAACTGTTGAATTAATGGGTAGACGTTACGTGACCGGACAATGTCCTAAAGCAGCCTCGTTGCTGCAAAGCTATTCACCGGTTTCCTGGCGGCATGTTTCCGTTGTTGCTGGTTGGTGAACCATGTCTGCTTACGTGCTAGTGTTTAGGTGTGATACGTGCGGGCATTTGTAGCTAAATCAACCAAGGGGCTACAGCTCTTTGGAGCGGCTCTTGTTTGCTTTGCTTCAAACGCTCGTCGTGAAGGATGCTCGCTGTGTTTCACAGCGGCTTACAGTAATTGGTAATGCATTCACAATGTAACAATAGCATGAAATCATACAGGATCAGTAACGATGGGTCTGTGATGATCATGCCTAAATGGGCAGAAGCTTAGGGTTAATCTGCCAGGGGGGGCTGTTCCCTTGGTCCAACGGCGCGGAGGCCAAGGGCACCTGGTACTAGGGGCGGCCAAGAAAACGTAAGAAAGACATTGCTTGTTTGGGATTTCTCGGGTACGCTAGCCTGCGCTGGGATGTAGCACTTTCAATATCATTGGTGATACTTGCTGATTGCGTTCACGGTGATTTGGGGCGGATCAATATTGCCGTGGGATTGTCATGGGGAGTCCCGTCACAGGAGACATGCTAGCATGCTTGTTGAGGAGGGCAACCTCGATGGCCCCGGAGTCAGAGAGTGGACGAAGGTGGAAAGTCAGCATACCGAACCTACGTGACTATGTCCGCGTCCGACTATGTCCGCGCCCGGAGGTAGCCCAAGCAGCCTTACGTAGCCCAAGCTTTCATCAAACATGGGACTGGGAGCCGAGGTGTCCTGTACAGGGTTTGTCGCCACGACGGTTGCGGCCCTCCAACTTCTCCCTCCGCGCCTCATTACAATGACTTCTGCATGTGCGCTATGTCATATAAATTTACTTTGCTGAACACACGCCACTTCTGAGCTGTTGTACGTGCGAAGAAAACAAATGCTTTATACTTGCCGCTGGTTACGTGCCACTTTGCTATGTGCTTTGCTGCGCTCCTGCTATAGTTTTATAAAGCTTAACACTTCATACTCCAATTATGCGGTTATATACAAACCTATGGAGTATGCTGTCATCGGTCAGCAAAAGGTACGCAAGGCGCCTGGTGCCTGCCCTAGAAGATACATAGTAGCTCTTACACAATAACTTGCTGCTACTACTGGATTGTTCCTTGGACTCCACCGGATTTCAAGTTAGCATGGCGACAGGTGGATATGCCCGCATGCTACACCTCTCACTTTGCCCTTCGTGCATATGTCTCACAATATAGTATGCGTCGATTGATTATGCGGCGTGGTATTTTGCAACCTGTCTTTCTTCCCTTCAACCCTGCAGTGCGGGACCAGCACTCTGTGGAATGTCATGATTACGCACCCTCAGGTTAAGTGGGTGGGCGGCTCCAAGGTAAGAAACTAAACTCAAGTGACGTGTAAGAGTCCCAGCGGGTTCCTATCGGCAGGAAAAAGGAGTAGCAAACGGGGGCCTAAACGTCGCTGAATGCACACGCTGCACCGTCGTTCTTTATAAACAATAGCCCGCAGTTAGGTCACTTAGCTCCTTACTGAACTTCCCAAGCATGTATACTCTTATTGATCAAGCCATCCATCCCATAGGAGTCACACCATAGCCATGCATGCCGATAACACACTTTGGTTCTGCCGCTGACCTAAAACTGTCAATGTGCGCATATCTAGTTCACGGTGGGCTCTAATTTGTACAGCGTCGCATTCAAACTCACCTCGTAGCATTTTTGCCCAACATGCAGGAGGTGTTTTGGTTCAACGGCCCCCTTCCCCACACCACGCTATGCGATGCTCACGTAGAGGACTACCAGGCGCGAGTGGCCATGCAGCGGCAGCAACATCGTGAGCAGCAGAAGCAAGGGCAGCAACAGGAGTTGACGCGACACGACTCTCAGCTTAGAGCGGAGTACGACAAGCTGTTGGTCGGGGACTGGTCAACCACCTACCTGTCTTGTTTGTGCTGCCCGCTGTCGCTCAAAACGTTGAATCCAAAGATGAAGGTGGGCGCTTGTCTCTACGCGCAAGGCAATATGTAACCCCTAGCTGTCAGCTCCTCTTGCACCGCACATGCACCTGCACGGTTGATCACATATCCCTCCCCAACCCTACCCCTACCCCCTTTCGCTACCCTGCCTCTCCTCCTTGCTCTGCCTTTTTCCCAATTCGCCAACACCGCACGCTCGGCTCCAATCACTTGGTTCCATCCACCAGGAGCATGCCACCCCTAGTGTGTTGCCATTCAACGCATGGCATGCTTCTTTGCCCCTCCTCCCTTCCCTTCCCTCCCTCCTCGTTGTTTCACTTATGTAGTTTTTTCCCTCCCTCCGCAGCTCATCGCGGTGCTGCGAGACCCGGTGCAGCGCGCCGTCAGCCGCTTCCTGGAGCAGCAGCGCTCCCGCCACCTGCCCTTCCACAAGCTGGTAGGGCGGGAGGAGGTGGGGAGGGTGTGTCGTAACGGACTACCGTTGGGGGAGTGGCAGGGCGTTGCAGTGGAAAGGGCAGTGCCACGGCAAGCAACCAATGCACGGAAGTAGTCGGAGCATGTTCTCGTGTCCGAGGGAGCGTTTGTTGTTATCCCCACCCTCCTCCGCCCCCCTCCTGCCCCCCCTGCTGCCCTTCAGGTGGCCAACCACACCTTCGCCAGCTTCGTCGCCTCCTCCCTCGCCGACCTGCGCGCCTGCCTGGCCCGAGCGGCGCCCCTCTCCCTCGCCGCCGCCCCGGCAGCAGCCGCGGCAGGTCCCGGGGCTCTGGGCAGCAGCCTGACGGGCTCGCAGCAGCAGCAGCAGCAGGCGGGGGGTGCGCAGGAGCGGGCATCGGACCCCGCTGCCGCACTCCAGGCGGCTGGGGCGGCGGCGGAGGCTGCTGGGGTGTTCCGCGGCTGGGGGGCGGGGTGGGGGCTGGGCAGGTGGATGGAGGCGCAGTGCTTCGCTAGGAACAGTGAGTGGGGGAGGGAGTGGGAGGGGAAGAGGTGGGGAGGGGTGGAATTTAAGGAGGGTCCGTCTGTGATCGACTTGTGAACGGAAAGGCCGCTCCGTGAACTTGAATTTTGGGTTTGGAATGCCGGCTAGCATTCGACCGCTCCCCTCAAAATGCCCCGTGTGCATTCGGGCGGTGAGGAATGCAAGCATCCCGAGAAGGAATCCCTGAACTGCGGGCCGTAGGTGACCCTGACTCGGACTCCCCGCGTATGTAAAGACTGCATTTGTAACTGCATCCCCCTCCCCTCCACCCCCAACCCCCACCCCCCCTCCAGACATCCTCGGCTACTCCGCGTACGACATCTTCCTGGAGAACTACCTGGCGCACTTCCCCAGGCAACAGGTGCGGGGGTTGTATGGGGAGGAGGGAGGGAGGGGTGGATGGAAAGTTACGAACACACACGGGTCTTGCAGGTCCGGGTTATTGCACATATTCCACTACAACACATAGATCAATAATGACTCTTTTTTTGCTCGATCACAATTCCCACACACACGTTATTTTCGCGGCCAGTTATTTTAACACACTGCAGTTGCGGTCCTCTGCACAGAGCCCCTGGAAACTCCAACCTAGTTCGCGCGCACTCTCCCCCCGCCTCATACGGTCAGTAAGTTGCTTCCTCATTACCCCGCTCCCCCTCCCGCTCCCCCTCCCCCCCCAGCTGCTGGTCCTCTACACGGAGGACCTGGCCCACCGCCCCACCGCCACCTTCCGGTCCCTGGAGGCGCACCTGGGGCTGCCAGCCTGGCAGTACGACAGCGGGCTGACGGCACTGGCGTACAACACCAGGGAGTGCTACGTGAGTGGCAGGAGCCCGTTTGGGGAGGGGGAGGGCGGGGGTGGGTGTTTGGGGTGTTTGGGACTTGACGCGGGACGTGTGGAGCAGTGGAGGTGGGGGTAGGCAAGCAGGCGCCGGATGGAAACAGGCCATCCGGCATGTACGGCGGCATGGTGGCGGCCCAGGGGGCCGGATAGGGGTTGTGTGGATGAGGAGAAGGACCAAGGGTTGGGAACGCGGGTGAGGTGGGGGTCAAGGCAGGGCGCGGAGCGGAGGGAGGCCTCAATACTTTCACCCGACCACACCATGACTGCTGCCCGTGTGCGTGCGTGTACCGGTATGTGAACCCCCGCACGCGCATGGGAGTGTGAACCCTTAAAAGTCTTTCCTCCTACCCCGCGCCCTCCCGTCAAGTAGGGAACCACCCTTCCCACTTCGAGTTTCACCACTACCCCTCTCTCTCCAACCCCCCCCCCCCAACAATGCGCCCCCACACCGGCAGGGCTGGAAGTGCTCCCGCAAGAATGGCACCTTGCGGTCGCACTACGACCTGACCCGGCAGGGAGCTGCTAGCACCGCTGCGGGCGGGAGCAGCAGCGCCAACAGCCGCAGCATCAGCAGCAGCCTCGACGACCACCACACAGGCAACGCTGGCACTAGGGAAGACAGCGGCAGCGGCAGCAGTAGCACGTCAAGGGCAACAGCCGAGTTCAACCACGCTGTGTCGCAGCTTGTTGCTTTCTACCGCCCGCACGTGCAGCGGCTGTTGCGGTGGGCGGATGCGGGGGTCATCGCGCAACCTCCGGAGGCCTGGCGAACGACGTACCGCACCCGTACGGAGGAGGAGGAGGAGGAGGAGTATTATGCGGAAGGCGATGTCAGTGGGAATTATGGTAGTGGTGGGTAGGAGTGCATGATGGTTTCGGTAAGACTTGGAATGCGTTGCGTTGATGTCTGATAGCTTTATATCGGTTGACGCAATGCATGGAAGTAGGGTGAGTGCCGCAGGTCAGGAGCTGGGCGGTTGCTATCTGGGGGCAGGCGCATCCCCGCATGACAGCAACGAACTTGGGCTAAGATGCCTGCTACGGATCCCGATGCATGGGAATGGTCATCCAAAGACTGCTTGGACGTACCTGAAAGCAAGTACGGGGGAATGTGTGAGTTCGGTAACGAGTGCGTGCAAGCCATAGGTGGAAGCGGGTGGGGGTGGAGCGTAACTCACCTGTCATGGGTGGAAAGGTCATGCAGGGGTGTTTCGGCCAGGCGTTCGGTGTTGGGTATACTGGCAATACGCCCTGCGTTGTGCCTACATGTGTGCGGCATATGCATGTGCGTGCATGTGATTAGGGGATGGTGTTTATTTGCGTCGCAAGGGCTTGCTGATGCATATTTGGGTTCCGTGCGGTCCAAGTCCACCCCAAAGGCATGTGCGTTATTAAGGGCCAATGTTGCAGCCATATGCTTTTCTTTATTCCCCATGGGTTGGGAGCGCTGGAATATTGACGTTTGCTTTCACATGTAACCCCCGCGGCATTACGGTTTATTCTAGGCGTGGCAGGTGGCTCTAGTATCGGTGCTGGAACTGCTGACAGCTTGACCCATGGGTCAGTGCCAGTGTTTTTTTTAGCGATAAATAACTGGTCCTAGGGCCGTGAGAAAGCGATAAGGTGTCTGTGCCCAGGGTATCTCATCGCTCACACCCCCCCTGCCAGACCCTCTACATGCTAGGGATTTGGGTCCAGGAGGGCACTGGGACCAGTGAGAAGCGCCTCCGCATTGGGGTTTAGGGGGCTATGGGCACATGTGACCCCAGGGGGCCGGCTTAGGAAGCGATAAGCCCCGAAACCCCTCGGATTGGCTGGTTGGGAAAGCGAATAAGCGATTGTCCAGGCTCGATTTCTGTCGCTCTAGCAGTGATAGAAAACGAAAATATAATCTCTGGTCAGTGCGCGGTACCATGTGGGATATGGCAGAACGCATGACCTGAATGGCCTGACTGGTACTTACTGTTACGTACGGTAAAAGCAGTTGACCCCCTTTCATAGCGTTGTTAGCTGGTAATAATGGTGTTGGGGTGAAGGGATTGTGCGGTTAGGGTACGCTAGCCAGCCATATCGCCATGCGACCACGAACACATGTGGGGGAACAGCCAGGCGGAGGGGCAGTTGACCAGGCTGGGACGATCTTGAGTTTTTGTGAAGGATGTTGCGACGCTGTACGTTTTGGGCCGTACGTGAAAACGGGCCGCACGTTGAAAGAGTATTCAGCCTTTAGGTGACTAGCGGTCAGGGTGCTTAGTAAGGGAGTATTAATGCGAAACAATACTGCGAAAGTTCCAGTCAGTACGCGTGCATGGTTTTTCCGTTCGTGCTAGGGGGGCCCACGTACTGGATGAGGTAAGTGTTTTAAGGCTGATGCTGGAAAACAAGGAGAATAGTGAGACAGTTAGTATATTCGTCTTTGAAGACAACCTTCGTCACCTCCCAAGGTGGTATCTTTTACTAGAAGTAGTTTTTTTGTGTTCAATGCATGGTGCAAGGAGCTGACACCCCCTTGTCTAGTTATCCTCTGGCCTATTCGTCATCGAGCGTATCCTCGCATACTTGAGCATAAGAACATGAGCTGCGTGTCTTACATAACTCCCCAGAAGGGGGTTGACGTTAAGAAGGTATTGCCTATTTTCTTGCCGTATGTTTTTGCCAAAGTCTTGGGCTTACTGCTAGAGTTTGCGTGAAGGGAAAGATTTATTCCGAACGGAATGCATTGCATGCGGGTGTTTTGAGTGCGCTTCGGAACATTTTGAGACACGCTTGACCGACTGTAAGCGGATGTTACAATAAGTACAACAATGGAACGGACGCGTTGAAAGGACGTGAGACCCAGGTCCCAGGTGTATAGTGTTCCCCGGTCATCGTACAAATGCTTACGGCACCATCCAGCCATGCAATTGTCATTGTTCTTGTCAACTAGTAAGCAATCCCGACAAAACAATCATGCAGCTGCCTGCAACCTACAACCTGGTCTTATAATGGTTTTATATTATACATCTTGCAGGTTGGGCATCCTGCACATATGAATACCGCATGTATGGGTTGAAAGAATAGTCTTGCGTCTTGCCAACCTGATCATCCCAAACAAAACAAATCTTGTGTAATTGAATGTGCGAATGATTAAAACGAAATCTTGTTTGCCATGATGGAAGCTAGCAACTAGGGTAGCTAGCCGGCTAGCTAGGGTTGAATTGATGGCAATTCAATAGCTCAAATCAATAACACAGTTGGTCCCCTTTACTAGCGTTGTTAGCTGGATACCCTGGTCTTGGGTACACAACTTTTCCATGCATTGGCGTCGTTCATCCACCTCACCATGCAACCATGAATCCATGCATCCATGGCGTGCATCCATGGCGGGACAACCAGGCCAGTATCCACTTGAGTATGTGTGAACGGCGCAACCAACGCGGACCAGTGCCGCTGTACACTTCTAGCTACACCTAAGCAGAAATTGCAGGCATCACCACGCAAAGATGCAATACACACGTACGGGCAGGGCAATTACAAATGATTCGTCCTGGCAAGAACCTTATGAGCTTAAAGGCCTTTGACCTCCATGCTCCTGATCTCTGGCAGGGTTCTCACGGGGCGGGCGCTGGTTTGAGTAATGCCTGGGATTGGAGTGTTTAGTGGGTGGTGGTTTGGGTGATGGCGCCATGCATGGCGCCGGTTCAGTGCGTGCTCCCGGGACTTTGCAGTGCACGGGAGCCGGTAGGGATGGGCTCCATGGATGCAGGTGGAGCCGCTGGGCATGAATGAGAGACGGGTGTCCCCGGGGAAGAATCCTGCTTGTACGGTAGCCCACTTGGCCAGCCTGGCCCTCTCCCAGAAATGAGCTGGCCAAAAGCTGCTGCTGTATACCGGTGGTCCCGTGGCGGGCCAGCCCAACTCATCAGTTCATCCCAGCGGCGGCGGGCACTATTCACCGTCAGCCCCGACGCCCAACCTGCGACTGCTTTCCTCCATCTCTTGAAACCTTCAAGCACTTTATCCTAGGCCCCATCACTATCTACGTGTATCTGAGCCTAGTTTATGGATCCGCCCCTTTTCCTCCACCCCTTTAGCTTCTCGTGGTTTGGTATGTTTTGACTCCCAGCGCCTTGTTGCATTGCCCACTTTCCGGCATCGGTCGTCTCTTGGTTCGCAGCCCCGTCCGCCAGGAGGCCATGGGTGACAGCAGCGGCCCGGGAGATGCGTGCCATCCCTTATTGGTTGCCTGGATCATGTCAGCGGTGTCAGCCCCCAGCAGGTTAAACCAGCCACTAAAACACCAGAAGCGCATGGTCCCCTTGTGGTGGTGCGGTGGGCGAAGAGGGCGCCAGCTACCAGGACCCATGGGTCGCTCAGAGCATAAATCAGTTGTACGTTGGCTACGCGGCCTTCCGATTGTTGACAGGGCGACGGCTTACCTGCGTATGGTTGTACGAGCGGCCTATGCTTAGGCAGGTGGACAACAGGGCGGGGTCGGCCTAACGGGCAGAAGGGAGAAGTGTGGATTTTGGGTGATTGTAGTGTGCGCCGGAATTGGTAAAGTGGCGGTGATCCTGCTGCTGAAGCAAGAAGCTCTTGAGCTTTGGCACGCAGTTATGGTTATATGGATGGTTGCCGTTATGCTATGTCCGTTCCAATGGCGTTCCGTACATGTTGAAGCTGTGATGCAATGTACGCGGGCGTCACAGAGACATGGTAAAATACACCTTGTGCATGGTAGCTAGCCCCATCGCTCATTTGGAGGTCCTCAGATACACATCAGTTACTGCCCAGCCTTCAAAGGTGGTTCCAAAACACGCAGCAAATCCAAAGAAAACACACCAGCTATGCATTGTCACAACAAAGACATCACTTGATATATAATCGCAGCCAGCAATATGTCGTACTGTGCCGTAACTATCACCTGCTGCACCCTCCGGCACCCATTAAGTCTACACACCTCCTCTGCAACAGGCCTTTCGCTGAGGACATCGTAGTAAGCAACGCTGGCGTGTCAGTGTGCACTGGCACATACACGAGTCTGTCCTACACGCCTACTCCTGGTCCTTTACATGCGGTCATACTGCCAAGCATTGCATGTCGATGAATCACCAAGTACGTGGACTTGTTAAGACTGAGTAACTACCTCGTCCCTAAGATCCCCTTGCCTGCATCCAAGCCCTAGTCTAAAACACAACATTTCATCACTAGAGTCTTATGCATATAAGAGTCATGCGTCACCTGCCCGCAGCTCATCCCTTTAGTCACCGTTGTCATCTTATCAAATAAGCATTGCTGGGTCAGCCCCTTGTCATACGGACGCGAATGAGGGCGGAATGGAAGCATGAGAGTAAAGCGCAAGACTAGTACTGCATTGCCTGGGCTTGCCACGCCGTCGGTGATGGGTTAGGCATGTAGCGTGCGGCATGGGGGTTCTGCTGGTAAGCACCCTGGTAGGGGTTTACGCCGGCGCCAGCCATGGGGCCGACGTTAGGAGCCAGATCCGCGTAAGGCTGCATCCCAACCTGCGGCTGCATCTGCTGGTCGATACCGTAAGCATCCCCTCCGTCGTCTGCAACAGCGTACACTGCCGCGCCGCGGTCTGCGTCCTTGGCACTGGCTGCGCGCCCGACCATTGGCCGCTGCTCAGTTAGCTGCCGCAGCATATGTACGCGCTCCGACTGGGCCTGCATTGGAGGTAATGCGACCGTCATGACCATTACAACAACCTTTAATAACTTCCATACGGACGGGGGGTGTGCGTCTGGTGAGGATCCAAGGGCATCGGTATCTCCATGAAGTGTACCGTAAGCATCGAAACGCACGAACCACGAACCATACCTTCTCCATGACCGGCAGCTGCTGGTAGGGCGATTGGTGCTGGTTGAAGAGGTTGTCCGACGTCGAATTGTAGTCCAGCAACGGTGTGGCGGTGCTGAAGGCGGCATGGCTCTTTTGGAAGCAGTCCTGTGGAACATTCCAAGAGGTAGGGGAAGTACGCAGTCTACAGGTAAGTAATCAAGGGAAGATGACAACGGGCTAGCAACGCTGCACCTTCAGTCGTACCTGGATAATTTGCAGGGACAAACCGGTGTAGTCACGCAGGACGCCCGTGTCTTTGATCAAAGTGTTCAACGAATTGAAGACGGTCTGCTCCAGCTCACGGTACGCATGCTGTGTGCCTGCAAAGAAAGGCAACGAGGCAGTTAGTATGCCATAGAAGCAAGGGTGACCCTTGCGAATAGGAATAAAGCAGGAAGTAAGCCAGGCTGATACTCACGTGACAACTTGTCGCGCTTGTGCTGGAGGAGCTGTGCCACCTTTTCCATCTCTTGCTCGTGCTTCTCCTTTTGCTGAGGCGAGGGCTGCGTCTTCTCAAGCCGCTCCAGCTTGTCTACAGCAAATGACGGCATACGAGGTGGTTTAGTACAAATCAAGCATTCCATGATTTCTGGGAAAGGAAGAGGCCTTACCAGTCAAGCTGTCGACCGTGCGTCGCCGCGAATCCAGCTCAAGGCGCAGCGCCTCTAGCTTTGCCATGCGGTCCTGCAAGTTTACAGTAAGATAGCAAGAGAAAGCGCTTAAGCAACTAGCAATTGCAACCAAGGCTCGACCTGGAGGTCAGCAACGTTCAATGTTACTTACGCAGACAGTGCGATAGGCCACCAGCCATGACCGAAGCGGCTTAATGACCTCGTCGTCCAACCGGGACCATAAGTTGTTTGATGCCTGCTGCAGGATTTCTAGCCCAACTCCCTGTCCAATAAGCTTCGCCTCCTCTGAGCATGGCACTGCGCCGTTCAGGCCCTCCTCGTAGGCGCGAGGAAGAGGCGAGGACAAGATTATCCGTAGGTTTGTAAACTTGCCTGAAGTTAGGGGGAAGGGATTTTCGAAAGGCCGTGTTGGAAACATTTGACCAGTAAGGATGCTGTCCAGAGTTCAATCCTTGGTTCTAAAAACGGGAAGGACAGAAGCCTCTTACCGTCAATCTCCTTATGCATGCTACGCAAGTCACGCTCCAAGAGCCGCAGGTGCGAGCAGAACTCGGTCGCCTCCTTGAACATGGCCTCGTTCCGAGCATTGGATGTTGCCTTAAACGTGCGGTCCGCGCCAACTTTCTGACGCACGTTCTCCATTACGCGGCGCCATCCATGGCCCATGTTGGATGCCCAACGTTCAATGGTCGTCGTGGTTGCTATGGGCGCTCCTAAGCGCCAAGCAGTACCGAGAGCAGACTATAGAAAACTTAATTAATACTATTGGTAGCAACAAAAACCTCTGCTTTTGCCATAAACAACTTGTGAGGACGGCCAGCTGTTAAATCCAACTGTCGTACGAATTTGCCAACGCTGCGACTCAGTTGAGTGGAAAAGACGACTATCTTCTCCGTACTCGTTGTTGTAGACGCTGTATTGTGGAGGGATACATCCTACAGGGCAGCGCTTACCCAGACAGAGGGGAAATATGTAAGGCCGAGTAAACTATCCCGATCGCCAAGGACGAAGACCTGAACAACTTTTGTACAGCCCAATTTGTTATTATAATTATGAGATACATTCGCGGCCTCGCTGTTTTCTGCCCAAAAAGGTAATTGCAATTGTAAGAAGCGCGTCAGCTAGTGCAACTTATACTTTGACGTCGGGCAAGTCCATGCGCATGATAAAGGCATACTTAGCAGTGGAAGACGTCAATATCTGCCGGTACCTGGATCTCTTCCAGCCCTGACGCGCGAAAGGAACCGTCGACAGCCTACACGGCTCCCAGTATATGGCAGGATAACAAGGAACGGGTTCTGGGTTGATTCCCCCGGCCATCATCCTCCGGAAACCAAAACGCATACACGCCCCGCTACAATTGCCGCGGCCCAATGCCTACGGCCCCGCACATTTGGGGCAAAAGCGCATGGCTAAACTGATACCAGCTAATAGATACTGGCGAGCGTTGCGTCACCGGGGGCGATCAACTATGAGCACGCAACGCAGTGCACCAGTGTATAGCGGGGCAACGAGGGTCACTACTGCGAGGCTTGCTACTCCCCACACGGCATACCTTGGTTCCACCCTTCAAACCAACAAACTAGATATCAATGCTACGGGAGCATGGCGAAACGGTGGTCCCAAACCTGAGCTGCCGGGGAACTCCCTACTGCACCCCGGAGCCACATGGACTTGCAGACACGAGCCTGCCTTTGTTCCTGTCGTAGCCAGGTTAATACTGTAAAGACCAACGGTGTTTGTGTCTAAGTAGAAACAGACCTGAACAGACACAGAAAAATACCGATAGGCAAGCGGATTGCTGGGGCAAAGGAAGAGGGACAGAGCAAGTGGGTTGATGGCTACGCCGATGTCCGTGTCTGCCTGCATGCAGCATCCGTGTCCACCAAAGCGTGGGGACACCCATGCTGCCCGGCAAGTCCCCGGAAACCGGACTGCCGTAATGCGATGTACGTGCCTTACCATGCCAAGCACATCAACCTAAGATTACCCTTTTCTGTATGGTATGGCCCCACGAGTTGATACATGACCATCATAGACAATAACCACGCCAACCACTGACCACCAGCCTGCAGTGCCGTGCATGCCGCCTCTCTTGGTGCCTGCCGTCAGCTTCCGTAGTGTCCCGGAAGCAACGGAGATCCCAGTGGCGCTTCTTGACGCCTTACGTGTGATAATCCCCGCCAATTCATGTTATCGGTTAGGGCGGCCACCCCGCGGAGAGTCGTACATGCCGTACAGCCCGCCAGTGAGAGCCCTGCTCTGTTCTGTGCGTGTGTCCCGTAAAAGCGGACATCAGCCAGTCAGCGGCCCTATTAGACCTTACTCAATATACGGAGTATCGTTGCAACTACCACTGGCCCCTACTACTCCAATCTTTACTCGCAACCGTCGCACGTACGGCAGGATCCATGTTAACTTGTTAAGTCCTCAAGGGGGAATTAGGCGGGCCGATGCGCCGCAGGGGGGACGGGAACCGGCCACTGCCACTCGGCATCCTAACAGCCGGCAGGAACCCAGACCATTCTCCAATTGGCACGGGCCCGCATTATGGGGCCGTGCAAATATACTCAGCATGGGTTGCGCCAACATACTCAAACACAAGCTAAGCCATACTCAAGACCCCTTCAGCAGTAACTTACAAGCACGTGACTATCCACCTGTGCACGCAGCCGCAAAACGCACATTTCGGCGTCCAAGTGCAGCCCAAGTAGCCCCCACCTGCAGCGTGTTCCCACCCGCCTCACAACAGCATGCCGCATTACACATCACCACCATAACCCCCGCCGCGCAAGGGGCGCCCGCGTCGTCCCCAGTCGACACGCTGCCGCACATGCAGCCTTCCGTGGAGACACATTCCTTGGGGCATAGCGTGAGCTGAACATCAAGATTGCATTCCAGCCAAACGCAGCTTCAAGTCCGTAGCAAGGTACAATTTACGGTGCCGTATATTTCTACATGTCGCCGCAGTGCTTTACCCGTTAACGACAACAGTTTAAGAGCTTCCAGCAACGCATGACCACGTCGCGAAAGGAGGGCGGATACGGAAACCCGTAGCGCCAGGCATACCTCAACTAGGAAGGCGGTTTGCCTGCTAAAGATCATGGGAAAAAGTACATTCAATACACGTCAACTTTCAAGGGTTGTTACTTGCCGTGTACGCCAGTCCAGTGTTCGTCAAGCAAGCTGAGCAATTCAGTTCGTCAAGCAGGGAACTTCGAGCCATACGCGCAGTACCGTACAATGTCATCAAACCGCACACATTTCCTTGCAGCTGCTATCCTACATCATCTCCACCGACTACCAGCATACCCAATCGCTACCGCTCACGCAACCACCGCAATCAAACGTGCTCAAGGTCCGCTGTAGAACGCACAGCGACTCTCAAGCCCTCCTCCATACACCGCCTTCTCCTCCCCTCCCTCTCCCTCCCCTCTCACGGCCTCCTCCCTCCCTTCAACGCCACCGCCTTCTCCCCCTCCTCCTTCACCCCCGCCCCGCCCCGACCCGCACCCTCCCGCCTTATCACACGGTTCGTTAGTCGCTTCCTCTTTACCCCGCCGCCCCCCGAGCCCCCTCAGGTACGACACCCGGCTCCACAGCGCCAGTCCGTACCGCACCCCCAGCGCCAGCAGCAGCCGCCCCGCCAGCACCGCCGCCACCGCACCCGCCCGCCCGCCGCACACCCGCATCAGGCCCAGCAGGGGGCCCTCCATGAGGCCCCAACCGCCTGCTGCTGCTGCTGCTGCTGCGCCGGCGGGAGCTGTACCTAGCCCAGCTCCGAACGTCTCCGCCGCCGCCGCCGCCCCTGCTGCTGCTGCTGCCCCTGCTCCGGGTTGCAGGTGGTGCAGTGGGTGGTTGTGTTTCGCCGCTATGATGCCCAGGTGGGACCACAGCAGGGGGCCCTCCATGAGGGAGAGGGTGAGGGCGTTGAGCAGCGAGATGAGCGGGTGGGTCATCTGGGCGGAGGGGCGAGGGGGGAGGGGAGGAAAAGCGCCAGGAAAATCAGTTCAAGCAATCGGGAGCCAGTTACGACAGAGGGGGAGGGAAAGGGCGCAGCGGTTGCAAGGTTTGAAGGCTGGGTGCGTCGCTGACGTGCAAGGCAGCTTCCCCTCCCATCCGTACCTGTTAACGAGTGGCCTCCTCCGCTCCCACTTCGCGTTCCTTACCCTTTCCCCCCCTCCCCTCTCTCCCCCCCCCCACCTGCTCCATGACGGGCTGGATGATGCAGTGGAACAGCGTGGTGAGGGCCTCCTGCTTGGCGGGCAGGGAAGAGGAGCAGGGAAGGGCATGCAGCCCAGACACAGGGGGCAAGGCAAGGGGAATAGGGTCAGTACCGGCCTGGGCGTGGCTGCTCCCCCACCCCTCCGCTTTCCCCCTAACCCCCGCATCCAGCCCCAACCTGGGCTCCCTCCTCCATCCGAACTCCCCCCTCCGCAGCACCTCACGTCCACCCACCCACACCCACCCCTCCACCCCCCCGCGGAACCCACACACCACCAGCCGCAATCAACTCCCTCCCTCCCTCCCGCCCGCCCGCCTCCCTCCTCCCTCCCTCCCGCACCCGCACCTGCAAGCCCGCATCCGCCACCTCAAACGCCTGCGGGTGCGCCAGCCCCGCCACGTGCGCCCCCACCACCGCCAGCCCCCGCACCGCATCCCCCGCCGCCAGCACCGCGTCGTGCGCCGCCCCGCCCAGCCGCCACCGCGCCACCGCGCCCGCAGCAACCACCTTGCTCAGCCCAGGAACCACCGACACGAGCAGCGGGGGCAGCCACCACCAAGCGGAGGGATACGGGTACGGCGGGTGGGTGCTGTCGTACGACATGGTAGTGCAGGTGCTGTCGTACAGGTGTTGGTCTCCGTGCACAAGGGGGCATTGGGGGTGCAGCTGGTGTTGTGTGTGGGCTGCCAGCAGCTGCTGCGCTGCCTTGCTGGCGCAGCCCGCCAGGAAGAGGGCGTAGAAGGCGAGGGTGAGGCGGTTGCGCTGCAGGGCGAGGGCGGCGGCGCGGGAGGAGAAGGAGCGCTCCAGGGGGGTGGGGGCGGGCGAGGAGGAGGAGCGGAAGCCCAGGAGGGGGGCGGACCAGGGCAGCCCGGGCGTGAGGGCGCGCGAGGAGGATGACGGCACCGGGGCGATGGCCGCTGCGGGTGCTCCGGCTGCTGGTGGTGGCGATGAGGGTGGTGGCGATGGAGCCTTTTGGCTGGTCACTAGGTGCGCAGGACTGGGCAGCTTGGTCGGCTGTACGGCAGTGGCAGCAGTGGCGACAATTTCCCTCGCCGCCGCCAGTGCGGCCGCCGTCATGCCCTGCTCCACACCGCCTCCTCCCCCTCCCCCCAGCTGCTGCTGCAGTCCCCCTCCCGCTCCGCCCCAGGCGCCGGCGGACAGCTCAGCGGCCTCCAGCGCCTCCAGGGCCAGCAGCTCCATGCACTGGGGGTGGGTTGAAGAAGGGGGAAGTGTTGGAGAAGGGGGGGGTGTTGGAGAAGGGCGGGGGTTGTTGTTGAAGGGGGAGTGGGGCGTAAGGGGCGCAGGGCAGGGGCATACGGTATACGGTAGGGAGACCCGAGGTGCCGGGTGGGGGGGAGGGAGCATGCAGCGTGGTAGAGCTAGGCTAGGAGGGGAGGTGGGAAAAGAGAAAGGGTGCCGCGGACAGGGCTGTGCAGCAGGGACAGAGGGGCACACGCCCAGTCTTACTACCGTAAACAGAAGCCCGAAACCCCACCCGGTCAACCCACCGGTAGCCCTGCGCTGACGACCGCTCATCCCCACCCGCAACGCCCGCCCGGTATGCACGCCCTTTCCTCCCCCTAACCCCCACCCCCCCACCTGCTCGTTGAGCTCCTCCGCCCCTGCCCGCGCCGCGTACTGCGCCGCGCTGTTGCCGCCCTCGTCCGCCACCTCGAACCACGCGTGCGCCGCCAGCGGGCACAGACTCAGCAGCAGCTGGGCCATCTCCGGCTGCCGCGCCCTCCGCTGCTGGTGCTCCTGTCCGGCTGCCCCTGCTCCTCCTCCTGCTGCTCCTCCTCCTCCTGCTGCTCCTCCTCCTGCTGCGGCACCTCTGCCTGGAGCCCTCATCAGGCCGCCAGCGCCTCCCTCCCCACTGCCGGCCCTCTCTCCCCCTCCCCCTGCCGTCCCCACACCCCCTCCATGTGCCACTGCGATGAGGTGCAGCGCGGTGATGCCCCCCGGACCCGGCCGTACGAACAGCGCCGTACACTCACTCATTGCCGCCAATCGGCTGCTGCTGCTGCTGCCGGGCGCATGAGCGGCGGCGCTGCTGCCGCTGCCTGAGTTGTGAAAGGCCGGAGCCGGGGTGTTGCTCCCGCCGGTTGGGCTGAGTAGGGCGTCGTACGGGTTGTCGTACTCGCCACGGCTGGAGCCGCCGCTGGAGCCGCTGGGCGTGGTGTCTGCGAGGGTGTTGCTGAATGTACGGCGGTGGAATGCAGGATAGGAAGAAGAAGCAGGTGGGGCTGCCGTACCAGTGCTATCCAGGACAGTAACCGCCCCGCCTGCACTGCCCTCGCCAGGGCTGCTCGGGAGGTGGTTGAGGCCGTTAGAGCTGTTGGCGTTACTGCAAGCCGCGGCGCTACCCGCGGGCAGAGGAGGGCGTGCTCCCAGGAGCAAAGCCTGCAGCACTTCCGCATGGCCGCCTTGTACGGCAAGGTGCGCCAGACCCAAGTTGCCGTACAGCTGCCGTACTTCGTCGTCGAGCTGTAGCAGCGAAAACGCTTCAGTTCGCTGCATGTCGTTCAGGATGTACGACAGCGTCGCTGGCAGCCCCTGCCGGCAGGCGTACGACGCTAGTCCTGCCGCCAGGCACAGCAGGGTGTCCATGTCGCGCTCAAAGCTGCCGGCGCCGCCGCTGACGGCTGTACCCGCACCCACACCCGCAACCCCCCCGGCTGCCTCCGCTGCACCCTGCTCCTCCTCCTCGTTGTCGTCGCTGAGCCAGCTGTCGGAAGATGCGGTGTCGCAGCCGTCCCCCGCTCCTGTCTCCACTCCCGCACTGGGAACACCTGCAGCGGCAGCAGCGGCAGCCGCAGTGCCGGCAGCAGCAGCAGCAGCGGCAGCCATCCGGCGGGCCACCCCGGCGGAGAGGACGGCGGCGGCATGCCGCCTGCGGGCCTCCGCCGCCGCCTGAAGCTCCATGTACCGCCCCATATCGTACAGGAAGCTCCGAAACCACCCGGGGAGACCCCGTTGCTGCTCCCGTCCCGCCGCCGCCATGCACATCAAACTGGTGTCGCCGCTGCCGCCTCCGCCGCCAGCAGATGCGGCGGCAGCGTCTGCCGTACACCCGCCTCCGCCTCCGCCGCTCAGCGCCGCCGCCGCCGCCAGCTGGTTCACCTCCCGCTGCAGCCCCGGCTCGTCCACCACCAGCACCGGCAGCGGGGCGGCCAGCAGCGGGGGGCGGCAGGGGGAGGGGCAGGAGGTGCCCCGACCCCAGCGTCCCTGCGCCGCTTCAACAGCACCCTCCTCCCCCGCCACCTCCTCCGCCTCCGGCCCCATCTCCAGCACCAGCAGCCCCCGCCGGGGACACGCCCCCGCGCCGATGCGCACGCAGCCAGCCGCCAGCAGCCGACTGGGACCCGCAGCCGCAGCAGCGGCCCCCGCACCGGCGCTGCTGCAACCCCAACCGCCCTGCCGCCGCTGCTGGGAAGAGGGTGGAAGCGAGGGAAGGGAGCGGCTGCCTCCGCAGGCAGCCATGCCAGGTAGGCCACCCAGTGCGGCACCAGCGCCCGCCAAGTCATTCTCACAGAGATCGTTTTCGCCACCGCCACCCCCGCCCCAGGCAAAGCCGCTCACGCTAGCGGCGACGACGCTGTCCCAGTGAGCGACACCGCCGCCTGCAGAGCCAGATGACGGCGGCAGTCCCAGCGGCTTCGAAACCACAGTGCAGGGCTGCGGCGAGGCGTCCATGGAGCCGTACCGCGCCATCACGTGGGGGAGCCTCCCCTGCCCGGCGCTGTCGTGCACCTGCTCCCCGGCCGTTACGACGCCCCCTCCCACCGCCAGCGCCTTGAAGGACAGCGGCTGCTCCGAGGCCAGCACGCAGGGGCCGTCCAGGAGCAGCAGGTACGGCACCAGGGAGGTACAGCACGGCTCACCTCGTCCCCCGTCGCCGCCCTCGCTGCACCCACCGCCCGACTGCGGCAGCATCACATCACCGCCGGTTGGCCCCGTGAAGTGCTGCACCTCCACCTCCACCTCCACCTCCACCTCGCTGCCGCTGCCGCCGCCTCCGCCCCCTCCTTGACCACCTCCGTGACTGCCTCCGCTCTCAGCCGCCAGCGGCACCAGCTGCGGTCCAAACGCCGCCGACAGCTGACGTACAGATAGTTCCGGCGGCGCCCCGCCACCGCGAAACCCCCACACCGCCGATTCCCCCGCCTCCTCGCCGCCCCCTCCCCCCCCTCCTCTGCCGCCCCCCCGCTGCCCCTGCCGCCGCCGGGAGCTGTACTCCAGCACCAGCAGGATGCACCCGCGGCGCAGGTACGCGGCATCCACCCGCATGCCGCTGCCGTCGCCACCCTCTCCCCTCCCACCTCCGGCCCCGGGAGCAGCTGCCGCGGCCGCCGCTGCCGCTGCCTCCATGACGGCGCCCCGCCAGCCCTCCGGCGCCTCCTCCGGCTCGCCGGTGGGGATCTTGTAGGCGCTGCGGGCGCGGCTGTACGGCGAGGGGTACACGACCAGCTTGTCGATGTGGCGAGTGAGCTCCAGCGCGCAGTTGTAGTGCGCCAGGCTGGACATGGGGTGCCTGGCCAGCTGCGCGTTGAGGGCGGCGCGGCGGGCGTCCAGGGAGGCCTGCGAGAGGGCGGCGGAGGCGGGGGGGCGGGCGGTGCGGGGGCCGGTGCGGCGGCTGGTGCCGCCGGCGTCTGCGCTGCCGGCGGTGGGTTTGTGGGGCTTGTGGGGTTTGCCGGCGGATGCTGTGGGAGGGGAGAGTGGAGGGAGGGGGTACAGAAGGGATGGGTATTCCTCCGCACTACGCTGAAAGGGAGAGGAAGCTGGAGGTATGGTGTTGGTTATGCGAGAGGCGAGATATGGAGAGGGGTATGGAGCAAAAATGGGGGTATGGGGCAAAAATGGGAAAGACTGTGATTTGGATGCCAGCTGGGTATGCGCAGTTGATAAGGTAACATGCCACGCTCATCCCGAACCTAAAATCCTTGTCAATTAACGGGCGACAACGGGGCTTTGTGAGGTCACATGTTTAATACAGGTCTGCCAGCGCTGCCGCCAGAGGGCAACCTCAGCATCCAGCATCCAAGCTGAGTGCACCCAAGGCCTCAGTGTCCTGTTATCAAGATCTGGTGAGTCGCTAGTTAACCGTGCTCACCTGTTTTGTCTTTTATCCTGATTCTGTTAGCGACCAGGCCGATTGAGCTCAACAACCGTAATAAGCCGACCCTTGCCACGACAAGTGCGAAACCGACAAACAGCGCTAAGAAGGCCTGGCCGATGGATAATCGCCAGCTTGGCTTAGATAATTCAAGTCCTCGGCTGAACCACGTTGGCAGAAACAGCACCGAGCTGCACGCCAGGCTTGCGCATATCATGGCACAAATAGCGTTATGATTGCAAGAACGTCTTCGCAATCTATTAAGCGGTCGAGCTACATTATGCGCATCCAAGCCTGCCCCTTCTCCCACTGTTGCAGAAGCAAACATGGTATACGCAACGCCTAGTGTGCGCCCATACGGATGCCACATGAAGTTGACAAGCGGTTTATAACATAGCTTACTTGTGGAGATTCGTGTGTAAAACGACGATACAAGGTCAGTCTGTACGGCATCGACTTCCTTCTCATTCACTGCCAATTTCCTTGGCTTTCCGGCATGCCACTTATGGTTCTTATGGTGAAATAAACATATTTGCTCCGGGAACTTACATTCAGATTGAAATGGCACAACATTTGCTCCGGCGGCCGGTCCGGGGTCTCCAGGCCTCCACATCGTTGCAATGCCCCGCCCAAACTATTCGTATACATAGGCCATGCATAATTGGGAAGCTTCGGACGCTTCCTGTTCTTTGCCCGTCAAAATTGGCACTACCGGTGTACCAGCCGCGACATGCTAGGGTCGTTCCGAACGTCGCTTACGAGGAGGATGCAGACACGACTGTTGACGAAGAATTTACGGATCCATTGGGGCGAAAACGTTCACGGCTCGAGATAGACACGTCGCCAGAAGTCATCGAGGGCCAAGATGCGGTTGAGCTGCCCATGGTGCGTTCATGTGCTTGCTGCCCCAACTTGAACTTGCATGAAGGATACGTTCCATGTATACGAAACCTGTTGCCTGACCTACATCGCTCAACAACTTCCCTTGTGCCACAGCCGTGCGAGTACCAGCAGACGCTGTGGTCATCCTTCTGCCTCGGCGGCATTGGCCTCCACTCCGGCGAATACGGTGCGTCCGCTACTGATCACACCCCCGCTGCTGCTGGCTCCCCTGCTGCTGTTGACACCCCTGCTGCTGCCTTTGCGTGTTGCATGGGATCCCTGCCCGCCAGGCTGCCATGATGTCCCTCGGTGGGTCCGCCACCCCCACCTCCCTACCTCACTCCCTATGCGTAAGGGCAGGTCCCCGCCCACCACCCATTCCTCCTCTCCCATTCCTCTTCCCACCTCCTCTTTCTCCCTCCCCACGCCCCTGTCGCCCCTGCCACGCCAGCCTGCTCCTCCTACTACTCTTTGCCCGGCATCGGAATCCTAGTCCTCTTCCTTCCTACCCTCCTCTCCTCCTCTCCTAGCCCTCTTCCCCCCTCCTCATCCCTCCCCTCGCCCCCACCTCCCTCCTCCTCCTCTCCCTCCTCCCCCAGCCGTGGTGCGGGTGCGCCCCGCCTTCGCCGGCGAGGGCCGCTACTTCGTGCGGGTGGAGGACGGCACCAACGCGCACCTCGCCAACGCCGCCATCAGCCTGGACCCGCCGCTGGACGGCACCAGCGACCTCTCGCCGGAGGAGCAGGGTGGGGAGAGGGGGGGGAGGGAGGGGGAGAGAAGGGGGGGGAGGGAGGGGAGAGAAGGGGGAGAGGAAGGGGGAGGGATTTAGAAAACCATGCTGTGGAGGAAGGAAGGAAGGAAGAGAGGAAGGGGAGGGAGGAGCAGGGTGGGAGGAGGGGAGGAGGACGGAAGGAGGGAATTAGATAAACTGGGGGAGAAAGGGAGGGGAAAGGGTAAGGATGCCTGAGATGCTGGAAGCGGGAGGGAGACGGAAGTAAAGGCTGGGCGGATATCCGACCCGCACAGACCCCTCCTTCCCCCTCCCCCCGCAGCCGAGCAGGCCGACCCCGAGTACCGGCAGGAGCTGGTGATGCGGTACATGGAGTTCGTGGATGCGCAGGTAGGGGGGGGGAAGGTAGGGGGGTGGGAGGTAGTAGGGGGAAAAAAGAAATTCCAAAGTAGGGGGGGGAGGGGGGATTGGGGGGAAGTAGGGGGGGCCTTGTGTGGGAAGGAGCAAGTGGGGAGTGAGCCACCGTCTCATGTGCTTATGTGGGAGGGTAGGTGGCGCGAGGGGTAGGGCCCCCTCCTCCTTGCCTGCCCCCTAGCGTGCCTCTTCCCCGCCCCTGAACACACCTGCGGCCCCCCACCGCGCACACGCACGCAGTATGGGGCGCGTACGCGACACTGCCACTTACCCCCTCCCCTCCCCCCCGTCTCCCCTCCCCTCCCCCCTCCCCCCTCCCCCCCCCAGGAGACGGAGCGCTTCCCGGGCAGCTTCCTGGACTACCTGGAGCGACAGAGCTGCACCGACATTGTGGAGGTGGGGGGGGAGGGGGGGGGTCACAGACCATACTATGCGGGGGGGAGTGGGGGGCCGGGCATCAGGAGAGGCAGGGCGGCAGCGGCATGCCGGCCCCAGGGGCTGGTCGGGGTAGGGACACGCAGTGTGCCGCAGCTGTGCCTGCCAGCGGGGCTGCGGGGGGGAGCCAGCGGTCGGGGCTGGGATCCCCCACCTCTCTCTCTCTAGCAGCCTAACAGTCCCCATACCCGGGTCGCCGAACTCCGCTGCCGCCCTCCTCCCTTCCTGCCGCCCTGCCTCACAGCCCCGCCACCTATATTGGGTGCCTTTCCTCCCCCCCCCTACGCCACCCTGCCGCTCCCATTCCCCCATTGTTTTGCCCTGATTAGTGGTTTCCTTTCGTTTGGTCTTTTTTGAACTCCCCCCCCCGGCCCCCCCACTCCCACCCCTCCCCACCCCAGCGTCTCAAGACCGAGGGTCCCCCCCGCTTCCAGTTCTCCGCCCCCGAGGCGCCCGCCCCCCGCCGCGACGAGGAGGAGGGCCCCCTGCTGGCCCTTGCAGCCAACCTGTACGACCCCAACCCCGTCACCACCTCCCTCGCCAACGACTACTTCCAGGTGGGGGTGTGGGAGGGTGTTTAGGGGGGGTGGGGTGGGGGGAGTGGGAGGTGACACGAAACCCTGGGGCCGCGGAAGGGTACCGACCATGGGGTGGGGTGGGAGGCGCCGGGGTGCCAACCCGGGTCGCTCCTTCGCCGGCAGGAGCCGTACTCCTCCCCCCTTGGCTGCCTACCCACCCTCCCTCCCTTCCCCCCCAGGTGTTTGGTGCGGAGACGCTGCTGTCGGCGCTGGAGGCGTGCGGAGTGGATAACGCCAGGTGGGGCGGCGGGCGGGAGAGGGAGGGGGAGGGGGTTGGGATAGAGGAAGAGGGGTTGGGATGCGGGAGGGGGGAGGAAGAATAAAGTTAAGTGAAGCCACGTGTCCCAATCCCATATCCCGACGGGAGGGGGGAGGAGAGCGGAGGGGTGTACCGGGGGGGGGGCTGGGGGCAGGCATTGGGAGCGATGGAAGAAGGGGGCCGCTGCACGCACGCACCCCCCCGTTTGGAGCCTGTTTCTTCCACCCGTTCCTTCCACTCTGCTTCTGTTCCATCCCGCTGCGGTGGGCCCCCTCCTCCCTCCCAACCTCATACGGGCCCCCCCACCCCCCACCCTCCAGGGCTGCCTCGCCCAGCCTCTGTAGCCCCTCCTCCCACGTCTCCGCACTCCTTCTCGCTCCCCTTCCCTCTCCCCACCTCCTCCCCCAATCCAGCCTAATGCAACCTAAATTGTTTCCCTCCCCCCCTGCCCTCCCCCCCCGCCATGGAATCTTCATCCATATTACCCCCACACCCTGCCAGGATTGAGATCGAGGGCGGCGCGGAGGTTCCCATCCTGGACGGCTCCGCGGAGGGCTGGGTGGCGCACATCGTGGTGGCGGGGCTGAGGTACGCGCCCTCACGGCCCGACCTGCAGGTGGGGGGGGGGGGGGCGGGGGGGAGGGAGGGGGGAGGAGGGAGGGGGGAGGGGGGAGGGGGAGGAGGGAGGGGGAGAGGAGGGGGAGGAGGGAGGGGGGGGGGGAGGAGGGAGGGGGGAGGGGGAAAGGAAGTGTGACTGAGCCGCCGCGACGCGGTGCTGTAGTCGTGTGTGTAGGGATGGGGAGGGAGGGGGAGCGGTGAGGAGCAGCGGGTTGCGATGGAGGAGAAGGGTGGGGTGCCATCGCACCACCTGCCGGCTAGCACCTCCACCACCGCTTGCAGCGCTCCGCTCAGTGCAGCTCTCCTCATGCTCTTCCTCCTCCCCCCCTGCCCCCGCTGCTCCCGTGGACTCCACCTCCACTCCGATGTCTTCTCCATGGCGCCATGGCTTGACCTGACCTGCCCCCTCCCCCCTCATGCCCCCCAGGTCCCCGGCCCCGTGAAGAGCTCCCGGCAAGCTGACGCGGAGGCGGGAGAGGGGGAGCAGCAGCGGGGCGAGGGGGAGGGCGAGGGCGAGGGCGAGGAGGAGCAGGAGGAGGGCGGGGAGCAGGAGGGAGAGGGCGAGGGCGAGGAGGAGGAGGAGCCGGAGGTGGAGGGCGAGGAGGGGCAGCGGCCGGTGCTGAAGCTGGTGCTGAGGCCGCGGGAGGTGAGGGGGGTGGGGGGAAGCATGGTGGTGGTGGTGTAAGGGGAGGGAGGGGGGAGGAGGAGGGAGGGTGGAGGGTGGAGGAGGGAGGGGGGATGGGAGGGAAACAGAAAGAGGGCGAAGGCTGATTTTCCGTAGGAATAGAGGATGGAAGCCGGAATGGAAGCAGGTTGGGACAGGGGGCGTGGGAGGTGGGGCAAAGGGGGCAGGAGGCGGCGGTGAGGTCTAGGCGAAAGACGAGGGGGTGGTTCGAGGCAAGGTGGATTTCGGGACGAGGTGGCAGGGGCTCTGCCGAGCCATACTCCGAGCAGTTGGCAAGGAGCTGGAGGTTGGTGGTGGTGGTGGTGGTGGTGGTGGTGGTGGTGGAGACGAGTGGGCGAGGGGAATGCGGGCCAGCTGCTGCCACTCGGGAGGGAGGGAGGGAGGGGGAAGGTGCTGGGAGGGTCTAATGACCCGTGGGTCAGTCCCGCTCCGCCCACGCGTGACCAAGGTGTTGTCACACTAGCCGCCCGCTGTTCGTTGGCGACTGGGTTTCCCCGTTGGCCTCCTTCCCTTTCCTCCTCCTCTATAGCCTCTACACACAGCAGCGGGCTATACCCCCCAACACGCTACTTCTCACCCCCAGCACTACCTTCCGCTCCCATCTTCCCCCAGGGCTTGTCACCTGATTTGCCATTGTCAAACAGCACAATGGGTGTTCTTCCTTTCCCCTCCGTCTCGCCTCCTCCTCCTCATGCCACTTTCTCACACTTCGCTACCTCATTGCCGCACCCCCCCCCCGCCCACACACTCCCGCCTGCCCCCCCCGCCAGGTTATCTCGGTGACCCGCGGGTCGTCCTTCGTGACCTTGTACCCCGAGGACACCTTCCGCTTCACCTCGGGGGTGGACCGGCACAAGGAGGCGCCGGTGATCGGCAAGCAGTGGTTCAGCTGGTGCATGTGGGAGGACATGCACTACAGGTGAGGGGGGGGCGGGGGGGGGGAGGGGGAAGGGGTGTGTGTTTTAAGAAAACTGGCTGTGAGTAGGAACGTGTGTGTGTGGGACAGCAGGGGTGAGAGGGGTGGGAAGTACGGCCCCCATGTCCTAAGTGCCACGAGAGGCGCCAAGTCAAGCTACCCTTCATGACTACTAGTACAGAGTCTCGCGGCAGCCTCTCTCGCGGCAGAGAACGTGAACACATCCACACCCGCTCCCTCCCTTCCCCCGCTCCCCCCCCCCCAGGTACTCCCTGGGCGACGCGCGCCCCTTCCTGTCCTCCCCGCAGCAGGCCATCGGCATGCGTGAGGCGGGGTGGCTGCAGGCAGGGGTGGACGGGGTGGTGATGGTGGCGCACGGGGAGAGGTGGTACGACACGGACCTCGTACGGCACGAGGACGAGCCGGCGCGGCGGCAGATGCAGGACCTCATTGGTGGGTGGGGCGTGGGTGTGGAGGGATGGGGGGTGACATGGGGAGGGGGGAGGGGTTATGGGTTATGTGCGGTGGTGGAGGCGGGGATGAACCTGGGGGAGTAGAAGGAAGCGGAGGGGCTGAGGGGCTGAGGGGAGGTACGTTGGTGGCGCGTGCACTGCTTCACGAGCTCGGAGCGGGGTGGTCGTATTGGAGATGCCGTAGTGGCTGCGGGGCGCCTTGCCCTACTCCCTGCCACCCCTTTCCTCACCGCTCCTCACCCACCCGCCCCCCGTATCCCTCACCCAGGTAACCATGTTCCTCCTTCTCTGACCCCTGACCCCTCCTCTCCCCCCCTCCTCCTCCCCCCCTCCTCCTCCCTCCTCCTCCCCCCTCCCCCCCTCCCCCCCTCCTCCTCCCCCCCTCCCCCCCACAGGCCACCTGGCCCTGCTCGCCCGCTCCGGCCACTCGGGCCTGCCCGCCGGCCACATCGTTTGCTACGACGCGGACCCCGAGCTGTTCGCCGCCTTCCTGGCGCGCGTGCTGGAGAGCTGCGGGCCTGAGGACTGGGTGCCGCTGCGGGACATCATGGGTGGGTGCAGGGGGGGAAGAGGGGGAGGGAGGGGGTGCAGGTGGCGGTGCAAGGGGGGGGAGGGAGGGGGTGCAGGTGGCGGGGGGGCGGGTAGCGGGGCGGGGCTATCCCAGCAAGCTAGCATCGGCCAAACTCCTCTGCGTTGCCATGCACGTGCTTGACACCTGCCTGCGAGTAGTACCCCACCACGACCTTCACCCCCCTCCCTCCCTCCTACACCCCTCCCTCCACCCCCCCCAGGCCCCTCCCGGCCAGTAGACTACGAGGCCCTGATGGACTCGGTGCTCGGGTCGCCGGACGAGTTCGAGGAAGACGAGGGGACGGAGGGAGAGGAAGGAGAGGAAGGCGAGGGAGCGGCTGCGGCTTACGGTGGTGGCGAGGGCGAGGAGGAGGACGAGGAGTATGAGGGAGCGCAGGAAGGGGACGGAGAAGACGAGGTGGAGGAGGGAGAGTATGAGGAATATGAGGAGGGGGAGGGAGAGTTCGAGGAGGGGGAGTATGAGGAGGGGGAGGGAGAGGATGAGGACGAGGGAGGGGAGGTGGTGGATGTGGAGGCGACTCCGGTGGGGCCTAAGGGCCGCGGGCCGGGAGGCAGGCGGTGAGGGGTTGGGAACTTGTAAATGACCGACGGGGAGGGTTAACGAGGAGGGGGCTAGGGGACGTTGATGGCGCCGCAGGACGAGGCGGTCGACATCAGGGGTGGCGGAGGTTTCACATGGTTGTCTTCAAGCAGGTGAGGGCCTGGACTTCCCCCAGGTGCAAGTGTGCATGATGGATGTGGTGGTCGTGAGCGCTGGGGGCATGTAGACGTGTACGGTGCGGGGTGTTTGACCCCGTTTGGACTGACCCGGACTGACAGCGCGGGTGCCGTATGTGTGTTGTGTCCTGAACGGCAGTACGACAGTACCTTACTGTGCAGGGTGTACGGGAGGACCATGTTTGGGGGGGCATGCTTGGTTTTAGCGACAGAGCATTGAAGCCCCTTTGTCGATATACCGCTAATTTGGGCTTTTACGTTACGTCAGGGGTGGTGAAGCGAGCAGTATGACACATGAATGAGTGACTGTTTCACGGTGTGAGTCCCTCTCACCGTACCGGCCCAAACACCCATTACATCGTGTGCCTAAGCCTCCAGTACGGCATTGTACGGCAGGCAGGCGGCGTCTTACGTGTCGTACATGTGTATTGGCATGTACGCACTATTGAGGACTATTGAGGCGTTGATGTTCTTTTGTGTGCACAGACAACGATATGACGCTGGACAGACGAAAGACGTTGTACGACCGCTGTCAACGAGCACAACGGCATTTGCAGCTGCGGACGGCACCTTTTGTTGGTTTTGGACTTTACAACAGCGACATAGCGGCCGATGTGCTCCGATGACTGGCCCCATTCATATCCCGTTGGGCCGTGCCCTTCACATCCATGAAGCGCATTGTGACGACGTGGACTGTCCGTTCGGCAGGGAGATACATGCAAGGAAAGCTGCGTTGCGGTTCTTGATGCTCTAAGCCGCCATATAAGCATTAGGATTGTGCCGGCGACCATCAGCAGTCGGTGCGTTGCTCCTGGGCTGCCTCCAAGGCACGACACCTCCACAAGCTGCCACATGCCCCACCCCCCGCATGCACTTAATGGCTTTCTTAGCACCCCTCCCCCCTCCATGCGCTGCTTTAGGCCTCAGGTTCACATCAGACAGCCTCCAGCGGACTTCCCTTAGCATCCCTAACGACGGACGCTAAATATAGTGTGCAGCCCCCGAGCATGTGCTGTACGACAAAGCATGCTTAGCCGGGTCCAGTAATGCTAAGGCCAGGTCGTACCGTTTCATTGCATAGGATAGAAAAGGATACGTACCTAACCGTGTTCGCTTAGCCTCTCACTGAGAGCACCCAAGACAAGATGTTGGCGAGGCTGAGCATGCTTTGTCGTAAGACACATGCTCAGGGTTGCCTGGGCCTGCCTAGGCCTCAGGTTCACATTAAACGACCTCCAACGGACTTCCCTTTACTTCCCTAACCCTTCCCTGTCGTGAAATGGTCTACTAAGGCCTGAGCATGGGCACACGGACCTGAGCATGCTTTGTCTGCACCTTGCTGCCCCTGCTGCTCTTGTACATGCTGCTATGGGACCACCTTCTTAGCGCATCCGCCAAGAAGACCACATTCAGTTATGGCCACAGCCGCAAGAGTGCAGCAACTCCATGCATTGAACCTGCAAAGCGAGGCACTAGCGAGGTCTAGCGTTGCAATGCGCATGTTGCCGTTAAAGCCAAACAGAAATATCTTGCCCATAGATTGAGACAACCAAATCTAGACGGCCTGCCTGAAGTGTCTTGTAGGGAATTGGCATGGTGGCCCGCTAGATCTTTGCCAAAAAGTATGGCAACTGTCAACGCATCAGTACAAACTGTAACCGCTTGTCCTCTTCGCAGAGAGGAAGCAAATGCATAATGTTCGTTTTGCTGTGAGATAAAGTTTTAGCTATATTAGGTAATTCCCTATACACCAAGGAGAACCGCGGCGTAACAAGTAGTCCGTATCTAAACGAGACCCACAAACGTAAATGCATGAATGGATACAGCAGCTGTTAGAAGGGGATAATCAAGGCGATACCATAAATAATGACAAGGTTCCAGCGTTAGCAGCTTGACCAACAACATGACGCCTGACGATTTGCCCCCACCGAAAGCGGGCTCTTGGCTTCAACGTAATGAGCTAGGAACACAGCAAGCCCTTATAAATAGCGCGGGCATGCAGGATAAGCTGCCGGGGCGCGACCCAGGTGCGGGAAGTCGCCATGCCGCGCAATTCATGTGCAATCCACACGTGCCAGCTCCTACATAATGACAAAGCTGGATACTTGCAAACCCCGTTTGCCTTCAACAGGATACCGCAAAGTTTCGTTTGGCATCGATGCCTCATCCAGCACCGCATCGCCAGGAATCCGCGGTTTACCAGCTCAAACACCTCCTCCAGCCAGCTCATCAGCTTTCGCCTCACCCAACATTACTGGAACCGATGACGTTGCGTACTCAACCCCAACTCCACCTACCATTCCCACGACCACCGCAATCTCCAGCTCACCAAGCGCAGCTACCGGCAACGCCGCGGGCTCAGATGCGGCTTCCGATATGTCTTTCAGCCTCAACGCAAGCATGCGACGTACCCGCCGCAGGCACGCAGCTGCAGCTGCTGCTGCACAGCCAGGCGTGTTGGGTCCTGCGCCCATGCCGACATCAGCAGCTGCCGCGGCAGCAGCAACCGGAGCAGCGGCGGGCGGGGAGGGTGGCAATAGCGGCGCGGATGCTACCTTAACTACAGGTACGCAAGCGACCCAACTGAGGAACAATTGCACCGAAGGACCATAGACCCGGCTGTATGAGGGGCGGGTCTGCGGGAGCAGTGTCGGTGGGGAGACCAGGGGCCTTCCACCACATAGCGCCGGGGCAGAGTTCAATGCGGTCGCCACCGAACAGCCCCTAGGTACAGGGATGCCGAGGTTACCCAGGTGCGAGGGGTACGGCAGAAATGATTTTTGCGGTTGTACGGCAAGGTTGGAGCTGTTGTGGGTGCGGTTTCGCATGGTAGTCCGGAGGGGGGGGCAGCATGTGTATGGGATTAAGGCAGGGCATCATATAGATACAGCGGCAGGCGCAGTGGTGCCGACCCATCAGCGGCCATGGTACCGACCGGGCGTTACGCGGGTAGCGGCAGCAGCAGCCGGGATGCCGGGAGTGGCGGAGTGGCGCAAGGGGCTCACGAGGGGCAGTGGGTGTCAACCGATGGGGAGGATATGGGGGGAGCGGCGAGACCAGGCCGGCGGGAACGTGTGAAGGGAAAGGGTGTGTGGTGAAGGGCTTTCCAGAGGCGCTTGAATGGGAAGCTCCGCTTATTATGATGGGTGTACATGTTGGTCTCGACACGCCTGGAGTCGGGGACGGCAGCGTTGGCTCTACGGCGAGTTGCGTTTCGCACTGCGCTTACTACCGGTCCTAATCCATGACCCCTGCTGGGGCTCTCCGCGCTTGCACCGTTCACGTGTTCATGTCCAGCATGCCGCATGCGTGTAGGTGGCGGAGGAGCGGCGGTCTCCAGTGCCTTCGCAGCCGCCGACAGTGCCGCAATCGCCGCCGCCGTCGCCGCCACAGCGACTGCAGCTGGTGCTGCTGGTGCTGCTGATGCCGGGGAATACCTTACCTCCTCCCCTGTCCTTGCGCCTGCTCATGCTGCTGCCCCCTCCGGCCCGCTGCCCATCTGCGGGCCGCTGTACACTAAGCCGCTGCCGCCAAACGTGTTGGCCGTGACCATTGAGCGATCCGAGGTAAGGGCTGGAGGTGGGGAAGGCTGGGGGAGGGGTGAAAGGGATTGTTCTGCTGTTGCGGCTGAGGAATGGGTGTGGTTAGTGGAGTGTTAGGCGAGAAATTTGTTGCTGTGACAAAACACCTTCGTCCACCTGACATCCACCTCGCCACCCTAGCCACGGGCCCCTAGCCACTTGTGGTCGTAACCTCCACCCGCCCACCCACCCTCGCAAACCCCTCCCCACCTCCTCTCCTGCCCTCCCCGCGCCCAAAACACAAAACACAACCGTGCAGGCCCTCCGGCACGACCCGCTGCTAACTAATCCTGTCGTACGGCTGCACTGCTTGGATCCAAACACGGGCGCGCACCTCTCCACCCTGGATGATCCCAGCCTGGGGGTGCTGGATCCTGTACGGCAGGCGCAGGTGGGTGTTTGGGCACGGCACACGCGCCCATGATTGCTGGTCCGTGGTTTTGCGCTGCTTCAGGGGTACACCGCATGTGTATGTTTTCGGGTTTGCCAGCCTGCGGAAGCGACGCAAGCAACATGCTACGTCATTGCCGGTGCCCCAAGCCGGTGCCGTGTCAGCCGACGTGTCGGCTTCATGTACGACCTGCATGTGCCCGCGGCACCACGTGTGGAGAGAGCGGCGGGTGGTTGGAACCGGAGCAGTCGGGGTCTCAGCAGTCAGTCCCAGCACCAAATGCTCCTTCTTTACGAAGTTAAATGGGTTTATCCCTCCCTCCCTCCCCCCTGCTCTTCACTATCCCTTCCCCTCCCCCCCCTCCCCCCCAGCTGCTTGAGTTCCCCGGCCGCCCCGCGCTCATGACGCTCGCCAACAACACCGCCGCGCCCTGTCCTGCCGTGCTGCGAGCCATACCGCCCGTGCAGACGCAGCCGTGCGACCTGCTCAACAGACCCGAGGTGGGCGGGACCCAGGCGGGCGGCGTAGCATGGGGGGAAAAAAGAAATTGCAATGTGTGGTGTGATAATGATACATGTAGCATGGGGGGGGGGGGGTTGGAAAAAAGAGGAAACTGACGAGCTGTATGACGAGCATGGGGGGAGGGAAACGAAATGAGGAGTGAAGCACACTCCCACGTCCCGACTCGTGCAGTGAGCGTTAGCAGACACTACCCGGGGACGCGCGTAGCGGGCGGGCGAGGTAACGAGGACCCGGCTGCACCTTGCAGCTCCTTGCCGTACACGGCCCATTCCCTTCTCCTCCCCCCCCCCCCGCCCCCCCGCCTCGTCATCCAGTTCGTCAGTTGTCCTTATTTTTACCCCCGCCCCCCTGCCAGGCCCGCACCGCCGCCTGCTGGGACGAGACGCTGCTAGTGGACGAGGCGGTGGAGCGGATAATAGCGCTGGACCCGCTCATCCTGCTGGAGGTGAGGGGCGGGGAGGCAGGGGAGGGGGGGAGGGAGGCAAGGCGGGTACCGACACGGTGTTAAGAGGAGGCGAGCAGTGCAGGAGAACGAGTAGGAACAGCTGCACCCGGCAACTCTTTTCACTCCCTCCCTCCTTTGTTGTCTCCATGCACGCATACGCTTACATGTAACAGTACCTGCTTCCCTTCCCTCCCTCCCCTTCCCTGCCCGCATGTGCTGCTGCTGCGTTTGCACCCGCGCAGGTGCTGCAGCCGCCCGTCAGCTACCAGCGCTACCGGAAGCACGCCGCCGCCTTCGACCCGCCCGACGGCTGCCACCTGGTGGCATGGGCCTTCCTGCGACCCGCGGGTCCGCCGCCCGCCGGCCCGGGGGGCCCGCGGCAGCCGCTGCTAGGCCGCCTGAAGCTGCAGCTGTACGAGTACCGGAAAGGTGGGGGGAGGAGGAAGGGATGAGGAAGGGGGGGAATTAAAAAAGTGAAACAACGCGTCCCAATCCCATATCCCGACTCAGGAAGGGGGGGGTTGGCGAGGTGGAAGGTTGCAGCGCTCCCTCTTGTGAAGTGGGGCACCACGTGCTCTTGGACTGCTGACTCCGCTTTACACGATGTGTATAGACGACACGACAGTTATTCCAGTTAATTGTAAGTGTCGATGCCACGTATTTTCCTTGCCGTACAGATCTCATTGCTGCAACGACTCGTCGTACGGATAACGACTTTGGTATGGCACCAACACCTGCCGTATATCCCGGTGGTGGCGGTGGCGGCGGATTCGTGGTGGGCCCCGACGGTACAACCGTCTTGCAACCGCAGGCGGTCACGGTTAGGAACTCCGCCAGTCGTGCGTTCGCGAACTGGCAGGCCCTCATGGCAGTTGGCGGCGCGTCGGTTGTACGGAAGTACCCCTCCGCGCTAACGGTCGTACTACAGGCAAGTTGCCGTACACCGGGTCATGAAGGAGTAGGAATGTCCCAGTAACCTGCGAGGTGTACGAATAGGGGGTTGGGGGGTGGGCTGTGACGAGGGGTAGTGGGGATGAGTGGAGGCTGGGTATGTGCGGTTTTCATTCTTCCATGACCTCCGCCTCCACACCTCCCTGCATGCCAGGCTGTTCCGCGGCCCGAGCCTGAAGTGGTCATCACGGAGCCCGAAAAGGGCATTCGTCCGTACTTGCCGGCGGGGTACGGCAGCGGCTTCGAAACCAGTAAGTTTGCCACAAGCCGTACAATGACGTTAATGATGTCATCGAACACCTGCCTGATGTGGTAGGCACTGGGGCTGTGAGCCCGCACGCCAGTCAAGGCGATTTTGTCCTCCCTCCTTTCAACCGTTTAGCAGACACGTCCCGAAACCCCTCCGCACCTTCCCTTCTCTTTCCCTCCTTTCCCTCCACCAACCGCCCGCCTAACCCCCACCCCCCCACCCACCCACCCCCTCCCGCTCCCCAGGCTCCATCCCGCTGTCCGCCTACGTGCACGGCGAGGGCGGTGGCGGGGGGCTGGGCGGGCTGTCGCTGGGTCGCGAGGCGGCTGCGGAGGACCTCACGCAGCACCCGCTCTACCGACCCATCACGGAGCCGTGCAAGGTGGGGCCGAGGGGGGCTGAGGGGGCCGGGATACAGCCCGGACCCCCAGGCTTGGCGGGGGGGGAGGAGGCGTGGCTGTCCCTTGCATGTTGAATTTGGGTGCGCCTGGCAGAGGAGAGGGGAGGGCGTGGGAGGAAAGAGGAGAACTCTCTGTGTCAGAGTGGGTTGGAGCGAGGGGGGGGGCGAGGGCAGCTGGTGAAGGCGGTGTCTAGGCGGTGACATGCGGAGGGCTGCAAGCGCACCCACCTGACTGCCATCCTACTTCCCTTCACAGCCCCCTCGCCCTCTTTCCCTTCCCCTTCCCTGCCACACCCCAGATCCCCAACGCCCCCCTCCGCCAGCTGCCCGGCGGCCCCACCGGCGTCAGCTGCCTGGCCTTCAGCTGCGCGGGGACCTACCTGGCGGCCGCATGCGGAGAGCCGAACGACAGGTTCAGACTGGCGGTCTACAAGACGCTGACGGGTGGGTTGGCGGGAAGGGGGGGGGACTGTACGGCAGGACGCAGTGCTCTTGTACGGCAGCGGTTTCAACTGGTGCTGGTGCGGTTATTAGGAGTACAGATGCGGAGCTACTGTTAGCTGTAACCACTCTAAGAGCCTTTTGCTTGGCTTGCTTAATGCACAGGAGCCCTGGTGAAGACCATTCATAACGCTCACAGCGCATTTGTGTACGACATTGCCTGGGCCCGAGATGACTCGGCCATCATAACCGCCTCCGCCGATTGCACGGCGAAGATCTGGGAGCTCAATCCCGCTGCTGCTGCGGCGGCCATGACTGCCGCTGAGGTGGCGGCGGCGGCAGCAGCCGGCAGTGGGGCTAGCGGAGCAGGCCCCGTTGACGCAGCAGGCGGCGTCGCAGACGCCGCCGCCGCCGCTGCTGCCGCGGCGCCAGCCATGAGCCTCCTGGCGACGATGCGGCCTTCAGCTGCTGCTGCTGCGGTTGCAGAGGGCACATCAACCCGCAGCGGCAGCCGTCACAGCACACTCGCCGCCGCCGCACCCGTCAATGCCCCGGCGGCTCCGGCACTGGCGACGACGGGCCGGGCTGCCACCGCCGCCGGCGCCGGCGTGCCGCACCCCACGCTGCTGCGCCATGCGTGTTACGTGTATACGGCACAGTTCCATCCCGTACAAAAGTACGGCAGTGCGCTGGTTGCCACTGGGGCGTACGACGGCACCGTACGGCTGTGGCGGCGGTACACGGGGGAGCTGTTGGCGGCGGTGAAGGTACACATGACGCCGATGGGTACATAACATGGATACAGAATCCGGGCGCTCGAAGCGGATTTTCTTGCGGCCTTTTCGGGTCCCTTGCACTTGTACGTGGGTGTGCACTTGGACGGCCAGTCGCGCTGTTGCTTCTGCTCCTTCCCTAACCCTCCCGCCTGCCACCTCTTCCCGCCCTTCCCTCCCCCCTTCGCGCTCCTCCCCACGCCTCCTGCTCCCCCCCTCAGACCCAGTCCGGCGCCATCAACAGCCTGTGTTTCGACAAGCTGGGCACCCGGCTGTACGCGGGGGACAGCGCGGGGGTGCTGCAGGTGGGGGGGGATGGGGGTGCTGCAGGTGGGGGGTCAAAGACCAAACCGAACCATAGGAAGCCACAGGTTGGGGCAAGACAATGGGGATAGGAGCGGCAGGGTGCCACAAAATCAAGTATGGGTTAGCGGTGGGGGGGGGGAATGGGTGACGAGTGGGGGAGGTGGGGTGTAAGGGGTGAGGGGAAGGGAAGACGGGAAGGTAGGCAAGGGCAAACTAAACACCATAATCGCAGCGCCTGTTACCTGACCCGTTGCCGTTACCTAGTGTAATAACAAGGGCGGGAAAGAGGTGATGAAGGGAGGAGGCATGCAGTTGAGGTCGGGCGCACCAAAGCATACAACATAACTGGGCCTTCTTCCGTTTGCCCCATCCCCCTCCCCCAACACAATCGGCTTTACACCGCCCAACACGCGCCCTCCCGGCCCCCCCTCAGGAGTTTAGCTGTGACGTGAGCAAGGGGGCGGAGGCGGTGGCAGCTGCACCGGGCGCCACCAACCTCAAGATATCCACCATTGCCGCGGGAGGTGGGTGCGGAGGGGGGTTGGGGATTAATTTGGAAACAGAATCCGCATTACGCTGGATAGTTGGGGTAGCAAATAACTGTAGTTGTTGTATGGTTAGTAGTATCAATCAATAACAAACCGTATTGTAAGCTCCATGGCGGCTGCCAAGGTGATTTGAAATCGCTCTGCGTTGGGGAGGGGTGGAGCTGTTGGATCTCTCAGTCAACCTCCCACACCACCACCCCTGCTATACCTTCGTGCCGTATGCACGACAAACCCCACCACTGAGACATCCTCCTTGACATCCTTCCACTCCAATTCCCTGCCACCCTCCCTCTCCCGCTCCCGCGCCCCCCCCCCCCCAGGCTCCTCCGCCAACCTCAACACCACCCTCCTCTCAGCCACCCTCCGACCCCGCCCCGGAGGAGCAGCGGGAGGAGGAGGAGGTGGGGGGCTCAATGCCTCCGTAAGGCCCTCGGCAGGTGGAGGAGGAGGAGGAGGGGCTGGAGAGGCGGCGGGTGGGCTGCATGCGACCCTGTTGCGGGGCTCGGGTGGCGAGGGCGGCGAGGGGGCGGGTGCTGCGGGTGCGGCTGCTGCTGCTGCGAATATCCTGCGCGTGCTGAGGCAGTGAGTTCGGGCACCCCGGGGTGGGGCGGGGTGGGGGGCTTGTACGCTGAGCCGCGCGAACTGATGGCACCTGCTGGGAAGGATGGGAAGAGGCCGCAGTGGATGGTGCGGGGCTGTGTCCCCCCCCCCCCCGCCCAGCAGCAACCCCAGCAGCGAGGGAGGAGGCGGGGGTGGTGGAGGGGCGGAGGGAGGAGGGAAACCAGGGGGCCGGACATGTCACCCACCCGCCGCACCCTAACCACCCTAACCACCCTAACCACCCGCCTGGCAGCAGCATGGCAGCATGCTCACACATTTCCCCTCTGCCATCCGCCCCCCACACCCTCCCACAAACCACCCCACGGCTCTCCATCCCTCTCCGCCTCTCCCCCTCCCCAACTATCCAGCCTAATGCGGAACATGTATCCCTATGACCCCCGTTCCCCCTTTCTCCCACCCACCCCCCTTCTCCCCCCCCCCTCCCCCCCCTCCCTGTCCGCAGGTGTGACGAGTTCGCTGGCGAGCCGCTGTCGCACGTGCTGCTGCACCCGGGCGGCCGGCGGCTGGCGCTGCTGACCAAGCGCAGCCGGCTGCTGGGGCTGGAGAGCCGCAGCATGAGCCGCGCGGAGGAGTTCCGGGGGGTGCGCTGCAGGGAGGCGCCGCTCAAGATGGCGTTCAGCCCGGGTGAGGGGGAGGAGGGGGGAAAGTAAGCACAGAAGGGGAAGGTCAAGAAGCACAAAACCACGAATTAGGGAGGGGGAGGAAGGGGGAGGTGTGGGGGAAAGTAAGAGTATTGAGGCCCACCTGCATTCCCATTCCCAGTGTCTTGCATGTCCCGTTGCTGTAACGCACTTTGCTCCACCTAGCCCGCTCCTCAGCCCACCCCTACTGCTCCTGTCACCTCCTGGCATGCGCCCCCTGCCGCCCTCCCCCTACCCCTCTCCTCCCTTATTCGTGTTTGATGTTCGGTCCCTTTTGACCCCCCCTCCCCCCTCCCCCCTGCCCCCCTCCCGCCCCCCCCCCCAGACGGTCGCTACCTGGTGTGTGGCAGCGAGGACGGGCGGGTGGTGGTGTGGGACGCGGACGGCGGCCCGCCCACCCCGCTGCCGCACTTCAGCCTTGGGGGCGACCCGGTGTACCAGGTGGGGGGCGGGGGGGGGGAGGGGCAGGAGGGGTGGGGGCAGGAGGGGTGGGGGGTGCGGGGTGGGAGGAGTGGGGCCGGGGCTGGAGGGAGGGCTTGCATGCCTTTCCGGCTTGTCGTCACCCTGCTGGTGGGGAAGCTGGTGTGACTACTATCACTCCCGTCTCCTCCCTTTCATCGCACCCTCACCCCCCACCCCCACCCCCAATGTAGCAACCAATGGTAAAGCTTCGTCATGCAACTCAACACTTTCCTATCTCTACCCCCCCCCCCCCCCCAGGTTGTGTGGAACCCGCAGTTCCACATCGCCGCCGTGTGCAGCTTCAGCCCCTGGGCGCCGCTGCTGCTGCTGGCCTACGAGGCGGGGCAGCCCGAGGTGGCGCTGGCGGTGGGGGGGCGCAGCCCGCTGGAGCTCATGGCGCGGGAGAACCGCAAGCAGGTGCGGGGGGGGGCACAGGAGGTGGGGGTGACAGGGAGGGGGGGCCGGGGGGGGGCACAGGAGGTGGGGGTGACAGGGAGGGGGGGCCGGGGGGGGGCACAGGAGGTGGGGGTGACAGGGAGGGGGGGCCGGGGGGGGCACAGGAGGTGGGGGTGACAGGGAGGGGGGGCCGGGGGGGGGCACAGGAGGTGGGGGTGACAGGGAGGGGGGGCCGGGGGGGGGCACAGGAGGTGGGGGTGACAGGGAGGGGGGGCGGGGGGGGGCACAGGAGGTGGGGGTGACAGGGAGGGGGGGCCGGGGGGGGGCACAGGAGGTGGGGGTGACAGGGAGGGGGGGCCGGGGGGGGGCACAGGAGGTGGGGGTGACAGGGAGGGGGGGCCGGGGGGGGGCACAGGAGGTGGGGGTGACAGGGAGGGGGGGCCGGGGGGGGGCACAGGAGGTGGGGGTGACAGGGAGGGGGGGCCGGGGGGGGGCACAGGAGGTGGGGGTGACAGGGAGGGGGGGCCGGGGGGGGGCACAGGAGGTGGGGGTGACAGGGAGGGGGGGCCGGGGGGGGGCCCGCATGGGCAGGGGCCAGGGAGGGAGGGGCATGGGGGTAGTGTGTAGGGTGTGTTAAGAAAACTGGGTGTGTTAAGAATACTGGCCGCGAGTAGGAACGTACTGGGATGTCGGAAGATGAAGTCCCCACAGAACCGCCGCAGGAGCCGAGGAATATGGTAGCGTATGTACATATAGAAGTCCAGTACTGGTGCTGAGAGTAAGTAGGACGTAAGAAGCACTCTCGTAAAACGACCGGACCTAAGGCCCGTAGTAGTAAGTTGATATGTATGTAGTAGCTGACAATATCGAGTAGAGTAGGTAGATAAATAGGCTGGAACTGCTGCTGAACAGGTAGCAAAACAGGGGAGCATGCCGAGACGTCGCAGTGCATGCGCGAGCAAAGCAAGACAGGCAAAGCAAGTGCAAGACCACTATGTGCGGATGTTACCGTACACTGACCTGCAGGCAGGTACGAAAGCATCCGGCAGCCAGCAACCAGTGTCAATAACCGACGGCAAGAAGAGGAAGCGGGGCACATGCTTCCTCTTTTCCTCGTTTTCTTCCCGACCTGCTACTCAAAATCCTTCCTCCACACCACCACTTCCCTCCCCCGTGCTCCCCCGCCCTCCCGCCCCCCAGGCCGAGGTGGTGCGCCCCCGCTGGGATGTCCCCGACCGCCTCACGCCCGAGTACCTGCGGATCATGCTGCATGACGTGCGCAGGTGGGGGGGCGGGGGGGAGGGGCGGGGCGGGTTGGAAGGGGGGTTTCGGGGTGGGGTGTGGGAGTGGGAGCAGCAGGCCGGTGACAGCTGCTGTTTTGCTTGCAGTTCACAGGGGGTCACAGGGGAGCTGACACCGTGTCATGGTCGTACGGCACATCCGTACCTGCAAGGATGAGGGACTCTTGCTCCCGGATCCCGGGCCTTCCTGCCCGATCCTCTACACACCCGCAAACCCCTCGCTCGACCACCTCACCCTGTCACGTAACGTGTCAAACCCCCCGGCTCCCCCTCCTTGGCAAATCCCACACAGAGACGCCCGAGAGCGGGGCATCCTGGGGGCCCCGGACGACCCGTACGGCGAGCACCTCGTGGTGCCGTACAACCGCCTTGCACAACTGCGCAATGCTACAGCCGCTGCAGCCGCCGCTTCCACGGCTGCCGAGGACGCCAGAGCCCTTGAAGGCCAAGGGAAGCAGAAGAAGGGCAAGGGCAAGGGGAAGCAGGTACAGATACAAGAAGAGGCGACGGCGAAAGGGCAGGAGGAGGAGGAGGAGGATGGCGACACAGGTGCAGGTGGAGGTGGAGGTGCAGGTGGAGGTGGAGGTGTGGTAGACCTGGCAGGACTTCCGGACCTGCCGGGGAGTCGCTTCCCGACGGCACCGCCACCGCCGCCCCCAGCAGCACCAACAACAACAGGAGGAGGAGGAGGAGGAGGCGGTGGCGGTGGCAGTAGCAGCGGTGAGGTGGAGGAGGGGGAAGCCAAGGTCGCTGCCTTCCGTCAGGCGCGTGCGGCCTCCCAGGCGGCAGTAGCCAAGGAGCTGCTGCAGCGGTCCATGCGGGGAGGCAGCAGCAGGCCCAGGAGCGCACCACCACCACCGCCGCCGCCAGCAGTGATGCTAGCAGCGGCAGGAGCAGCAGCAGGGCCGGCGGTTGCTGCCAGTCTGCTGCCGCCGCCGGCATTTAAAGACACGCCGCAGCCGCAGCCGCCGACGTCTCTGGCGACGGCTGCAGTGAACGAGGAGGGCGGCACGGCGCTGTCCCCCGCTGAGGCAGCTGCAGCCCCGCAGCAGCAGGGGGCGGCGGCTTGGTTGGAGGAGGGGGCGCAGGGAGTGCAGACGCAGCCACAACTGCAAGTGCCACCACTGGCGCCGCCCCAGCAGCAGCAGGCGGCGCAGGAGGGGCAGCAGGACCAGTGGGCCCAACCGAGCGCAGTAACATCGCCGCCGCCGCAAGGACAGCCGCACGGAGCGACGGCCCCCAGTCAGCCTGCCTTGCAAGGAGAGTCGCAGCCGGGCTACAGCAGCCGCCAAGTCATGCAGACGTATCCCCAGCAGCAACCCTACCCGCAACAGCAGCCCCAGCACCACCAACCACAAGACCCTGCTGCTGCTTCCGCTCAAGCCCAGGGGCCCGCTGCGAGCCGTCAGCAGCAGCAGCAGCCGGTGTGGTACCCCCCGCAACCCCCGTACATGCAGCCCCCTGCTGGGCCTCAGCAGCAACCACCACAGCAGCATTGGGGACAGCAGCAGCAGCAGTATCCGCAGCACCAACCACCGTACACACCTCAGCAACAGCAGCAACAGGGGCCGTACTCAACCCAGCCGCACTACATGCGACAGCAGACGCCGGCGCAGCAGCAACAGCAACAGCCGCTGCCCTACCAAGCGGAGCAGCAGCAGCCACTTGGTCCCCAGCAGCAGCAGCAGCGGATGCCGCCACCGCAGCAGCAGCAGCAAAAGGTAGTGTCCGGGCAACAGCAACCCACTGATAGGTACGTGGTTCAGCAGCTGCACCCGCAATCGCAGCCACAACAGCCTCAACTGTACCGGATTGAAGACCTGAGCGCACCGCAGCAGCAGCAGTATCGACAGCAGCAGCAGCAGTACCCGCCACAACATCAGCCTGCGCAACAGCCGCAGCCGCAAGTGGGAGGGCAGCAGCAGCACCAGCAAATACAGCCGCAGAACCAGCAGCAACCGCTGCAACGACAACAGTGGCAGCAGCCCCAGCAGCTGCTGCAGGGGCGACAACCGCAAGAGCAGCAGCAGTGGCAGCAGCAACTGCAACAATGGCAGCAGCAGCATGCACATCAGTTTCCAAATGCCATGCTAGTGCCTTCCCAACACCCCCAGCCCCAGCCCCCGCAACAGTGGCAACAGCAGCAACAGCCGCATCCGCAGTCCTACATGCTCGCTCAACCGCAGCAGCCCCAGCCGCAGATGTGGTCGCAAGGGCCGTCCGCGCCGCAGCAGCTGCAACACTGGCAGCAACACCAACACCAGCAGCAACTGCCGCAACAGCAGCAGCAGTGGCGGCAGCAGCAGCAGCTGCTGCAACAACCACCGCAGCTGAGGAATGTGTCGTACAACCCCCACAACGCTTCTGCTGGTGCTTCTGCCGGCAGCAGCGGCCCCATCACTCCTGCCACACCGCAAGCGGTGCCGTACCAGCCTGCGGCCTCCTCAGCCTCTGTCGGTTGGCAGTTGGCGGCTCAACAGCGTGTGTATGGATAGGCAGGGTACCCGCGTGGAGCCCATCCTGCTTGACCCCAACCCGATTGATGTCATGCCTGGTCAGTGCGTGTGATTTGCGATCTGGGAACTAGAACGATCGTGTGTTAGGACATGAGCCCTGCGCACGGGGTCGCATGTACGGCTTCATGTGTAGTAACTTTGGCTGTCTTCAAGTACATCTTCCTTTGTGAGACTGCTGCCTAGCAGGATATCCTTATACTTCATGCGTTTCCGCTGTGAAAATGCGTTTGCCGGGAGGCAGGGTTATTATGGTTTGGCATGACAGCACTGGTCGGCGGCCGTAGGGTGCTGTAGCGACAAGTGGAGAGGGCGCCTGTGAATGTATGTATATAGAGATGCAGACCCCGCCATTTATTTTTTCGCCTCTCCTGCATATGTATTGTAGGGAAGCAATTAGGATCTTGTATTAAGTGACAACTGCAAGCTATTACTGTTTGGCAGCTGTGTACAGATTGTGGGTTTGCGGTAGTGGCAGCGGTGCATGTTGGTACGTCGTGCCATTTCCTTGTTCCTTTTCCTTTGGTCGTAAGAGTGGCAATTACACAGTGTGATGAGCCGAGTAAGTGGCAATCCCAAGTCGCGTTGTGTGCCCGTCTTGGTTCGAATTGTGTTTCTTTGTTTTTGAGTTATGTTACTCTACTGGGGGATGTGCGGGTATACTGAGCAACACGATGCGGTCCTTGCAAGTGGTCTGTAGGATGGCTCTGTGGTACGGTCCTGGGTGCAGACCGCCGTTGCGTGCCGTGAACCTGAAAGCGCCGCCCCAGGGGCCACCGGACGCCACCACTCGGGTGCTGTTGCCCAACGCGCTACCTTTGCCACTCCACATAGCATCGCGCGTCTATGCGTGTTATATTCTATGCGGCGATCAGGTTAAGCAGCTTTCCAAAGGTGGTTCGCTCCGGGCCCTGCAACCGGTACTACGGTACCCAGGCGCAGTAGCCAGGTTAGTACCTTCCTGATAAATGCTGACATCTTTGTAGCCAGCTACATGTTGCCAGCCTTTTGTTGGGAAAGGAGGGACTAGGGCACTGTCGTGGGAAGCCTGCCCAGAGGCTCGCGAATCGGCTGACTAAGTTTCCTAACCGTGAACTCGCAAGGATTAGGCGATTAAGATGTTAGCGTCTGAAGGGCATGGCTCAGACAGAATGGGTGTTGAGCCCATATGGGATTGGTGCAAGCTCCTTCCTTTTATGCTCGCGGTTTATGGTTGCCATTTTCAACCTTGCCGGGGGACGGTTGCAGCAATACGGTGCTATGATCCAGTTAGACAGTCAGCGTAGCACGGTGGGAAATTGAAGTCACCTCAGGCGAACGGGTATGAAAGCGAATCGCATACGTTGGCAAGCCGCAATCCTTCGCAGCAAGTATGCAAACCGTGTGGCACTAGAATATATGAATAGTGACGGCTACAATAGACAAAGGATTCGCGCAACACGTCTCTGCCTCTGCCTCTGCCTCTGCCTCGGAAGGGCGAGAAGTTGAATGGTTGACGTCTGGGATTCATCTCCTCTGACGGTTCTTGCCTTTACTTAGCTGCTAAGTAAAATCTCTACAGGATTTTCCTATTCGTTCATAGCAGTGTACAAGTAGCCTATAACGCAAACAACATAAACAAAGCGCTCTCTCTCCTCTCTCTGCAAATAGCAGTCCTGCCTCTGAAAGGCTGTTTCGCGGAAGCTCTATCGCTTGCCTTTACTTTGTATCCAAAAACAACAAAGAAAGCAAGAAATGCGGCATCCGCTGCAGGGCACCAAACTGCCAACGTCGTCCGCTGGACCGAGCAATGTCAGCTTGCTTCAGTCAGCTGCAGCAGCCGTCCTGCTGCACAACGCCACACGTCATGCCGTCGTCCTTGCTGCTACTGCAGCAGCTGCTGCCGGCGACCAAGACAGCAGCAGCGCAGCGCGCGCTTGGATCCCCGACATCATCCGTCGCATCGCCAGCTTCCTGCCACCTAACGAGGTGGCCTGCAGCCTGCGTCTAATGAACAGGAACGCAGCAGCCGCCCTCAGCGGTCCGCAGCACAGCACCGTTCGGCTGTCGCAGCCCTCCCCGCCGCACGCCTTCGCCCAGCGCTGGGGCACACCGGGCGCCGTACAGGGCCTCGATCTCTGTCAGCAGGGGCAGCTGCTGCGCCTAACAGCATGCAGTGGCGATATCGCCAACCTGGCAGTAGCAGTGCAGGCCGTACGGCGGGAGAGTCCAGGAGGGGAAGTGGAGAACTTGTGTGAGGGGGCCCTCGAGGCTGCAGCGGAGGCAGGGCACCGACACATCTGCGAGTGGCTGCTGACTCGCGGCTGCTGCCGGTGGACAACAGACGTTGTGTATGCGGCCCTCCGGAAGGGCCAAGCGGGCCTTGTGTTGTGGCTGGTGCGGCGCAAGGAAAGGCATGGGCTTGATTCTAGACTCAACTATGTTGACCTATTGACGGCAGCTGTGCACGGCTGTGACCTTGCCACAGTGCTGCAGCTGCGGGCGAGACTGATTCAGCTTCGAAAGGTGCGGCCGGACCCGTGGAATTCCGACGGTTACGACATTGTTAAGAGCGCCGCACGAAGCCCCACTGCTGACTGGCAGGCCAAGTTGGAGTGGTCGCGGGCGGATTGCCGCCTCCAAAAGACCAGCGATGCTTGTGAGGGTGCTGTGGAATGCCCCGACGCTGTTGCGCGCCTGACCTGGCTGCGAGACAATGGCTACCCACTTCAGTCAGTCCCTTACCGGTTGTTCGGCTTTTTTGTCGAACCGTCTTACTCACGCCTCGTCAGCGCAGCTGTGTCAGTGGGCAATGTGGATGCCGTACGGTTCCTGCTGGACGAGGGGGCCGCCATGGGTTCCAGCGAGGCCAGGCATGCGGCTACAGCAGGCCACCTTGGGGTGTTGCAGCTGCTGCATGCGAGGGGATGCATCTCGATGGAGGTGCGCAACAACAACCCAGGCCTCCTGGGGGTCCTCCGCTGTGCCGTACAAGCACGCCAGCCGCATGTGGTGCAGTGGGTGGCAGGGGTGCCGGGGGTGGCGGGGCTGGCGGGCCGGCACTCGGACGAGCTGCTGGAGATTGCGATCCGAAAGGAGGACTACCCGCTGATGGCCCTGCTGCATGAGGCAGGGACGTCTTGGGAGTTCCATCATTTCATGCGAGCCTATCATTTGCAATTCCCAAGGATGATGGAGTGGCTTGCGGAGCACGGCTGCCCCATGGTGGTGAGTGTGGCTGGCTGGCAGGGCCCATGCACATACATGGTTGGCCGATTAATGAAGGATTGCATAGGGGCAGGAAAAGTAATGGAATGACATGGGGTCCGCCTGAACATATGCGACTAGGGGCACTGCTGCCATCAGAAAAAGAGGGTGCTCGGCTTCATGGCTGTTTCACTAGTCACACATACAGCCCTTGGCCTGCGTCCCGTGCTGCTTCTCCACTGCCCTGCCCTGTGCCCTGCAGGTGCACCCAATACAGTCCGTGGATGATAGCATGTATGCGCTGGCGGGTAAGCTCGGGGACACGGCCACACTGCACCTCCTGCGGCGGCTGGGCTGCCCCTGGCAGGGCCCGGACACCTTCACGTGGTGTGTGCGCTCGGGCTGCTGCCTGCCCGTGCTGCGGTGGCTGCGGAAGGAGGGCTGCCCGGTGGACTGGGAGGCGGCGGTGGGGGCGGTGCAACCGCAGCAGCGCGGCGGGGAGGTGGAAAGGTGGTTGTGTCGGAAGCAGGACCGGGGGCAGAAGAGACGGCGGGTGTGAGGAGGCGGGCCGGGAAGGTTGTGAGGGATGTGGAGGGTCCGGGTAGTGGCTGCTGGACCCCCTGGGGCAGGGGCGTGTGAGGACAGCGGGGGAGTGCACCATGCATGTATGTGTAGGTGAGGTGGTAGGGGGGCAGGGTTGAGTTCATTGATTGCCGTACCGGTACCCTCCGGAGCGCGTAGGGGCACTCGCATATGTGTTTGGTTGCGTGTGACTACTGCGTGAAGAGGCGGGACAGGCACAGGATACCGGTTACCAGTACTGCTGACGCATGGGCAAGGTGTGCAGGACGTTATGGAGGGGGGGGGCATTCGGCTTAACGGTTGATTTCGGACCGTGTGATGCGATGGTCCACGGGTGCGCCACAGCGCCCGGCGGCCCCGTTCAGCTGCACCATGCCAGCAAGGACAGCAACCTAGCGGTATCAGCAGCAGCGCACGGTAAGACTGCTGGTACGGTATGTGTCAGGCTTTGTCGCACAGTGCGTTCGTACGTGTTGGGCTTTCCGTAGGTTGAGCTTCCGTAGATTGGTCCTCAGGAGCTGTTGCCGCTAGCTCTTTGCCGTACGGCGTATGTTCGAAGGAGTGAAAAAGGCGCCATGCGGTGGGAGAGCAGCCTGCGGCGCACTGGCTCCACGTGCTGCTTATACTGGTATCGTGAGGAGTTGCTGAGAGTGCTAGCTGCTAATATGCTCGCATGGCTCCAGAAGCGCAGTAGGGGCGCGGACTAGGGTGCGGGTGAGGAGACGGAGAATGAGGAAAATGGTTGGGAGAAGATGGAAAATGAGAACGATGGTTAGGAAGTGGCGGAGGACGAGAACAACGAGTTGCGACCAGTTTTCTTAACACACAGACACACACTCGCGGCGACACTCGCTTCGCCTCGCGGCCAGTTATTTTAACACACACTCACGAACCCACTTCTGCGTGCACTTGACACAGAGCTGCAAAGCAGGACGCGCTCATCTTCAGGCCGCCCCCGGGCTCCCAACGCACTCACCCAACCCACGTCCGCGTCCTCAGACCCCGCATGGACCTCTGCCACCGGCGCCTCCCAGCATCGCACCGCATGCAGCCATACCAGGACGCCCCGCCCCTCCCGCAGGGCACTGCTTCTTGTTTTTCTTCACCCATCCCGCATCAGCAGCAGGACCCCCCCCCATCAGCAGCAGCACAGCAATAGCAACAATGGTGTTGCATTGGGTGCAGCAGCAGCAACGTAATACCGGTAACCAAGGACAGCACTCCACTGCGCCACAAACCCCATGCGAGCCAACCCTGCATGCATGCGCTGAAACAAAGCCTACTACCCGATGCATCCACACGACAACGGTCCCGTGTTGCACGGCAAACGTGTACGAACGCCTTGCTACGGCAAGAGCGATTGCGCGATGTTCGATGCTGCTGTCTTCGGGATACGACTGCTAATGCTGCTACGGGGAGACGGGGACCCCACGTCCATCTGCGTAGAGACCATGCATGCATCCATCCCTGCACCATGCACCTCCATCCATGCAAAGCGAGGCGCTGTAATCCCCCCGCCACCTCCTTAAGCCATGACTACCATGCTAGCAGCCACCATGCTAGCAGCCACCATGCTAGCAGCCACCGCCCTTCCACTGCCACCGCTGCTGCTGCCCCTCCTGCTGCAGTCACGCGGCATTGACTCCCAGTTACAGAGTCTACCCTCCTGCTGCCATGCCTTCCCCTCCGTTTGCCACCCGCCGCCGTTGCTATCTGCTGCCCCTCCTGCTACTGCTGCCCTGCTCCTCCTCATGCTGCTGCTGCTGCGGCTGCTGGGTACCCGCCATCTGCCCCCCCTCCCGTCCATTGCTTTGCCCTAACATGTGGTCTCCTATGGTTTGGTATGGTTTTTGACCCCCCTCCCTTCAGCCATCCGCTGCTGCTGCGCCGCTCCGCTCCCCTCGATCTCCCCAGTTCCGTCTTCTCCCCTCCCCCCTTCCGTCTCCTTCAGAAGTACCCTCCCCCGCTGCCGTCCCTGCTGCTGTAGTAGTCGTACGTCAGCACGGTGGCGCCCAGCACCGCCACCGCCGCCAGCTCCATGATGAGGGCTCCCGTGGTGATCACCTGGGGGGGGGGGAGGGGGGGGGAGGGGGGGGAGGGGTTTAGTGGGGTGGGGTGGTAGTGGGGTGTGTGATAACGGGGTGGGTGGAGTTACTCCCCCCTCGCCACCCACCACCTTCTTGTCGGCGACCCCCCGGCCTCCCGTGTCCCGATCTCCGGATGGCACGCCCACCTCCTTTCCCCACACACCCTTCCCTCCCTCTCCCCCTCCCCGCCCCCACCTTTGCATGCGCCAGGATGGCCGGGATGGCGAGTGAGCCCAACGCTGAGAAGCCCGTCAGGAACGTGCCAGCGTCTGCCCAACTGGGGGTGGGGGTGGGGGGGGCACAGGCGGCACAGGAGTACGGAGGCGGCGGCAGGGAGGCCAGAGACTTCCTGGTCTCGTTATCATCACACCAACTCTCCCTCCTGTGTAGAGTTACTCTACTGGGGTATGTGCCGGTATACTGAACAGCACGGTGCACTCCCTGTGAGAGGTCTGTAGGCTGGCTCTGTGGTGCGGTCCTGGGTGCAGACCGCCGTTGCGTGCCGTGAACCTGAAAGCGCCGCCCCAGGGGCCCCCGGACGCCACCACTCGGGTGCTGTTGCCCTTCGCGCTGCCTTTGCCACTCCACATAGCAACACGCGTCTTCAATGCGGCGAGCAGGTTAAGCAGCGTTCCAAAGGTGGTTCGTTCCGGGCCCTGCAACCGGTGCTATGGTACCCAGGCGCAGCAGCCAGGTTAGTACCTTACTGCGGAATGCTGGTACTTTTGTAGCCAGTTACATGTTGCCAGCCTTTTGGGAAAGGGGAAAGGAGGGACTAGGGCACTGTCGTGGGAAGCCTGCCCAGAGGCTCGCGAATCGGCTGACTAAGTTTCCCAACCGTGAACTCGCAAGGATTAGGTGACTAAGATGTTAGCACCTGAAGGGCATGGCTCAAAAAGAAAGGGTGTTGAACCCATATGGAATTGGGGCAAGCTCTCCTCTCCTTCATGCTTGCCGATCCACACTTGCCAATTTCAAGCTTGCTGGGGGACGGTTGCATCAAGACGGTGCTATGATCCAGATAGGGAGTCAGCGTATCACGGTAAAAGGTGAAGCCCGTGAAGGCAGTATGTTGCTGTTAAGATTGACCCTTTGGTACGGCGTTCCCGCGAAAATGATCTTGGGCGTCAGTGTCAACCCTCATCAGGACAATCACCTTTCCTTACTATGGACGGTGTTATGCTAGGGCCAGAATGACCTTATTTCATGATTTGTTTTCCAATGCAGCCTCTGCATTGAGAAATTTGCTCCCGACCCCCATAAGCGGCCACAAGAGACGTCGTGATGGTGGAGAGTCTTGCGACCAGCAGCCGAGCAGGAAAGTCCAGGTCAGCGGTCAGGCCCAGCCGGCCAATAATGTAAATTTGCCGGAGGGCTCAGAACCCGCTATTGCTATAGCAAAGGAGGCACTAGTAGAGTCCTCTACACCAGCAGCAAAAGCGGTCCCACTTCCCGCGCCGGCTACGTCATCTAACGCTTCTATTGGCTTTGGAATGGCCGACCGAATCCGAGAACTTGGCCCTAGGCAGAGCAGCCAAGGAGGTTCTCAACAAAACAAGCCACAAGTGCAATTGAACATGGCGGATTCCGATGGGCAGCAGCAGCAACAGCCGGCCTGGGGAGCGAACGGCAATGGAGTCGCAAAGGGCGTCTCCCGTCCGGTGCAGGAGCAAGCGCCGACGGGCGACCCGGCCTTTCCTTCACGTCAACCACAGCCGCCATTATTGCAACTACAGCCGCGCGCAGCTCCGCCATATGCGTACAATCCCGCTCCGGTCGGCTCAACTCCCGCACCACGGCAGGGCTACAGCAACGCTATGCCTACAGGCTACGCTGCCACGCCTGGCTGTCAGCAGCCGCTGCCGCCCAGGCAGCTCTTCAAAACCCCTGTCGCTGCCCCAAGCCCCGTTGAGTTGCGGGGCTTTCGCCAGCTCAGGATAGACAGCACCCCACAGCATAATGTCCGCCCCATAGCGTCGACCCCACACCAGCCCCGGCCTCCCGCTCCCGCTGCCGCCCAGCCCCTGGGCACACGGGTCCACGCGCCGGTGCCTGCCACGCAGAAGAGCTTTCTGCCGCAGCGGCCGAGCTTCAGCCAGGCCTTCATGTCGGGCCAGCGGGAGCTGGAGGACCTGGCTCGGGAGGGCAAGCTGAAAGCGGAGCACCTGAAGCTGTGGATAGCCGAACTTGATGCGGTGGGTGATAGTTTCGGCAGTTAGGGGTGCTTCGATGGATTGCATGTGGGTGGGTGAGCGGGTGGATGGCTGTGCTGGGCTGCATGCGGGGGGTGGGTGGGTGGGGGTTCCAGGCTTGCCTGAGCAGGGTGTGCAGTAGCACTCGAGGTCGCAGGGGCTGAAAAGCAGCCCCCGATCCTGTCCCAACACCGTTGATGGACTCGATCTCCCTGCCATTCGCCCTCCCTCTCACTTAACCGGCCCCTCTGCCCACCAGGCCCGCCAAGCCCGCAACCAGCCGCTGCTGCAGCCCACCCGGGAGGTCTACTCCCAGGTCCTGGGGGACGAGGAGGAGCTCGTGAGGGACAAGGGGAAGGAGGCCCAGGCCGCCAACGCGGCCCTCAGAAGCGCGCTGAAGAACCTGCAACGGGCTGTGAACCTTGACCCAAGGGTCGCTGCGGCAGAGACAAGAAGCGCGGCGACTCGGGCTGCCCTGGAGGCGAGTCAGGCGGCAGGCGGCGCGGAGGCGGCTGGTTCCTTTGAGCGCAGGGTGAGTAATGCGTTTCGCTATTCAGAGCTAGTCGTTAACAGGGTCCTAACAGGCGAACGCATGGCTTCTTACCAGCCTCTTCTCACCACCGTTACCTTACCCCATCGCCCGCATCACCTGTGTGCCTCCCCCTTGGCATGCAGAAAGCCGCGCACGAGCGCGAGGTGGAGCGACTGCGGCGGGAGGCGGAGGAGGGCACCCGGCGGAAGGTGGAGGAGCTGAAGGTGAGGGGAGAGGGGTGGGGGAGACGAGGGCGGGCGGGGCCAGGGGAGGGAAGGGGGAGGGGGCGGTCAAGGCTAAGGCTGCTAGCGTTATTTTTTCGCTTTCCCGGCCCTCCACCTTCCTCCTTCCGTGTCTCACCTCCTCACCCTTCCAGGCTGCGGATGCTGCTTCGCGGCTCGCAGCCCAACAGGAGCAGCAGCGGCGACAGCAGCAGCAGCAGCAGCCGGGCGGAGTGCCTTCCTCGCAGGCCTCTCAGTCTCAGGCTGCGACTGCCGCACCGGCCCTGCAAAAGTCCGCCTCAGCTGCACCTCCTCCCGCACGGCCACCGGCGGGGGCTGCAGCAGCAGCAGCTCGGCCGGGCCCCGTGGCTGCAGTGGCTAGGAAGCCCGCTGCGCCGCCTCCTGATGATGACGAGGTGATGGATTTGGTCAGCAGCGATGAGGAGGAGGAGGAGGAGGAGGGAGAGGTGAGGGAGAGGAAGTGGGTGGTTGCGGGTTTGGTGGTGCGGTGGTGGGTGGGTGGATGGGTGTCGCGGAGGGGGTGTTGGGGCTGTGACACGTCATGGCCTCATGGGGCGGTGAGACGCGCATGTGTGCGAGGGCTGATTGGGACGTGTTCAGGGGATGGGGTTCCGAATGCTGGTTTGGAACTAAACCGTCACCCGCGGTCTGTCAGCAGGCGGGGACGTGTGCGAGTTCCGGCCCTACATGGAACATTTCCCTGGCTCACTCCGTCCCAGTCTCTCCCTCCATACGCCTTGGGAAAACTCAAGACCAAACCCACCGTCCCCTCCACCCCACAGGGCGAGCAGGAGGAGGAGGGAGAGCAGGAATCCGAGCCCCTAGACGATGATGTCGCGGGTGGCGATGAGGACGACCCGTACGGTGTCGAGTACGGCAAGTACGGCAATGAGTCACGTGGCGGCGGCAACCGCGCGCTGCAGCACGCGTCACGAAAGGAGCGCGCGTGTTGGCGCCGTACGATGGACAGATCCGCGGGTGGGGATTCCGAGATCCTGGTGTCGTACAGCCCCAACCCCATCACCGTCATCAACCTGCCGCGTGATAAGCTGCTGTGCATGCAGCCGGGGCGGTGGCTGAATGATGAGGTCATCAACCTCTACATGATGCTGCTGCAGGTGGGGTGGGGGGGCTGCAGGTGGGGTGGGAGGGCTGCAGGTGGGGTGGGGAATTAGGTGCAGCAAGGCTGCGGGTGGATCAGAATTGTTAACGTAGGCTGGGATAAGGAGGCGGAAGTTGGGGGCGGGAAGGTGCTTCGCCGGTTGGTTTGGAAGAGCGCTGTGCGTGAACCCCTCGCTATGCTCTGTGGGTAGTACCGCCCCCGTCTGCATGCACGACTGCAAACTCTCAAAAGTCGTACGCCTCGAACAAAGCCATGATTCCTTTTCCACACCTCCGCGCCCCCACCTGCCTCAGGAGCGGGACACCCGTCTGCGCACCGCGGCATGCGGAGGTGCTGGCGGCAGCAGCAGCGGGGGGGGCGGGGGCCAGGTGGCGCCGCGCTGCCACTTCTTCAACAGCTTCTTCTATAACAAACTGTTTCTGGTGGGGTGGGGTGGGGTGGGGTGGGGTGAGGTGGGGTGGGTTGGGGGGAGAGGGGCTCTTCCTTTGCCGTCGTGCTGCTGCCCTTGCTTTGCAGCCTCCTCGGGAGCAGCCTCCTCGCCTCCTCGTCTACTACCATACTGCGGCATCCTAGCCTCCCCGCCTCTCTTACATGCACCCGCTCTACACTCCCTCCCCTTCATCTGCTTTGTTGCACTTATCTATAATCCCTCCCCTCCCCACCTCCCCCCGGTCCTGCAGGACCAGCAGAGGTACGACTACAAGAACGTGCGCCGCTGGACACTGGCCAACCGCCTTAAAGCCAACATGCAGGTGCGGGACGGGAGGCGCGTCGGGGGGGGGGGTACCTGCATGCACGCATGCAGCCGCTCTCTGTACGCCGTCTAAATAGTTGGAGCGGGAGAGCGATCTTTCTTTCTGTCTTTGTTTCCGCCGCTGTCTTTCTCTCCACCGCGAGGGAACCCGCGTGCGCGTCTGTACCTGTCGGGCGGGTACCATCCTACACCATCTGACTGCCTCGCCGCATCCCCCCCGACCTGTCTTGCCCCAGCCTGTGGCCACCTATGTTTGGGTGTGGTCTTTGACCACCCCTCCTATTAACCCCTCCTCCCCCAACCAGGACTCCCCGGGTGTGTTGGAGCTGGACCGCATCATCATCCCCATCAACAAGGCCAACATGCACTGGACCTGCGCGGTGGTGTACATAAAGGAGCAAGTGGTGCGCTACTACGACTCACTCAAGGTAGGGGGGGAGGCGGGGGGGGGGCAGGGAGGGAGGGCTGTCGGGGGTGCATGCGTATGTGGGTTGTGGCGCCGGGGAAGGAGGAGGTTGGCATTGCGACACCAGCCCTGTTAGCCCGGGGAATGTCATGGTCTCCTTCCAGCCCTGCCCTGGCACTCACCCCCGACCCCCCGTGCCCTCGTTGGCCGCGCTTCACGGCGTAGTGCATCATTGGGGATCGCCCTCGACCTCCGCCAACCGTTGATCCAACCTCGCCTCCCTCCAAACCCCCCTTGAGAACACCTCCTCGCCCCACCCTTCCCCCCCCTGCCTCGCCCCCCCTTCCCCCCCTGCCGTGTCCCCAGGGCAAGGACGAGGAGCTGGTGGGCCACTTGAAGCAGTGGGTGCGAGACGAGGCGGCGGACAAGCTCAAGGAGGAGTGAGTGGCGGGAGGGGGGGCGGCAGCGGCAGTAGCAGCGGCAGTAGCAGCGGCAGATAGAGAGAGGAGTGTGTGGTAGCGGCCCCAACACTGAGCGCGCTAGCAGAGTGTTTGCAGTTTGTGCAGTGTGTAGAAAGGGCACCTACCCTCCTGCCCACCCACCCGGCCTAGTAGTACTGACGCGCTCCCGCACCTCACGGGTCGCATGGAGCGTTGGCCATGTCCACCCAGTCGGAAGGCCCTTTCACATACCTCAATACAGCACCTCCTTCTCCCTTCATCTTAACACAGCAATCCCCCTCCCTCCTATCCGCTTCCCCCTCCCTAAAACTCTAAACCCCCTCTTCTCCTCCCTCCCCCTCCTCCCCCTCCCTTCTCCCCCTCCCTCCCCCCCTCCCCCGCAGCTGGGACACGCGGTCCTGGCGGGTTGAGTTCCCCAAGGCCATCCCCGAGCAGCGCAACGGCTACGACTGCGGCGTCTTCACCCTCATGTTCGCGGACCGACTGGGCGCGGGGCGGCCGCTGGACTTCAGCCAGGAGGACATGGAGCTGCTGCGGGTGCGGGTGCTGGCGCGCATCATGAACACACGGGTGGACCTGTAGGTGGCCTGATGGCTGCTGTTGTGGGGACTGCTGTGGGGCTTTGGACCGGGCGGGACCTGTGGGCCAGCAGACTGGCAGGCGGCCGCGGAGGCGTGTAAGGCGGCGGCGGTGGGTTGAGTTGGGATGTAGATGTTTGTAGCAGCAGCGGGTGGGTGGTCGGGCGGGGGTGGGGGCGCTTGCAAGACGAGGCCGTGATCTTGCTGACCTGCCAAGGTGGCCGGGCGGGGGGTTCCTGGCGCGAGCACCTGCAACAGCAGCGGCCTGGCTGCGGTGGTGGTGGTGGCAGCTTGCGAGCTGGGGCGGCAGGGGCAGGTGCAGCCGCAGCAGCTGCTGCATGCGGCTGTCGCCGACTGGCGGCTCGTGCAGTGTCAGGCCTTTGGGTGGAGGCCTCACCTGGCTAGCTGCCCGGCCGTAGTGGGCTGCATGGCCCTTCAGAGGCACCACCTGCGTTTGCAGCTGGGGCTCTTAAGGTTGCGGTGCAAAGTGTGGATGCTGGTGCGGGGGTCTCGACCTGTGTTGGCCGTTGCGGTGGGTTGGCTGCCCGGAGGCGTTTCCGTCCCTGCACCAGCCCAGGAAGCCCTTCCGTGCCATCCTTTGCTGGGGCACCGGCGGGGGACGCGTGCGTACGAACACCCGTGTGCCGCTGTGCACTGCTGAGGGGCTCTGCGCTCGTGCGGCGGTTGTGCGTTTTGTGGGAGGGGCGGGAGAGCAGGTGTTGCTCGACATGGCGGGTGAGAGCGGCGTACGTGGGGCCAGTTGCTTCTGGGGGTGGTTGCATGCGTGCAGGTGCAGAGGTGACTGGGACTAACGAGCTCATGGCATGTTGGGTGAGGCGCAAGGAGGGGAGGGGGGGTCATGGGCGCCTATGGTGACCAGGGTGGGGTCGGCGGGGTCCTTGACAGCCCGGGCGACCTGGAGGTTTGTTGACCCGGCCCAATTGCAGTTGGGCGTGCTAGAACAAGGAACTGGCCGCTGCGGTTTTACGGGTTTCAAACGGGATTAAAAGGGATCGAGAGATGGTTGTGGGTGTACCGGTTATTACGTGCTGAGTTCCCCTTGTCCTGTGCTTGCCGTACTCACTCGTGTTTGTCCCTCATGTGGTTGTCGGTGCCACGGTTAGCTCGACATGTGGCGTTTAGGACGCATAGCGCAATGGGCGGAGTGTAGACATGCTAGGTGGCGCTCCTTTTCCTTTCAATTGCTCTATGCGGAAGGGTGTACCAGTATTTTGTTCCCGTGGGCTGACTACAGAATGCGGTGTAATGTTGTACTGTGCGCGAGTATAGTTTGGTGCACAGTTTACAGTAGCATCTCTGCTCGTTCGACGACTGTGGTTGAGCGGCACAGTTCTACGTACAGTAGCTTCAGTAGTATCGTATACATAACCGAGTGCTCGCGTCATGTGGGGGTGCCAGTCAGGTTACCTTACATGCGGCATAGTCGCCGGTCTTCCGGGATTGTAACTATGTCGTACAGAAAGCATCTCCGGGACAAACTCGGACAGGGACGCCTTGCGGTGTGCGGTGCTTACCGTGTTCCTCTGCCACATGTGCCCACACCCCTTGTAAAACACATACATCAACACCCCAGTTAACCACCAGGGCCACCAGCTAGCCGGTAAGGGCATGCTGAGCTGTTGCGGCCCGTGCTCAGGCCTTGGCGGGCGCGTTTCCGTTGCATGGGTCGGATCAGAGACTTCTAGGGAAGTCCGTTGGAGGCCGACCGACGCGAAACAGGGGCCTGCGCAGCCCTGGGCACGTGCCGTACGACACACCATGCTCAGCCGGTGCTCAGCCATGCTCAGGCCTTGGCGGGCGCGTTTTGGACGGCGGAAGGTTTCCATTTCTTAGCACGCCTCCAGACTCCCTGCAGTTCAACGTCTTCTCCTTAAGGACCCCCCTCGGAGCAGCCGCGACACAACACAGTTGCTGACAACCACTAACCGCCGGGCACAGAGCCAACATCTCCTTGCGCTCATTGTAGCCCACCGAACAACTGCTACCACTGCTGTTTCCGCGCCCTGCCCCTGCTGCCTGGTGCTGCCGGTGTTGAGGTAGGGGCTGGTGGCACCGCCGGTCTCCCCCCTGGAGGTCTCCCCTCCCTGTCACCGCCTGCTCCCTCCCTCCCTCCCTCTCCCCCGCTACTGCTACTGCTACTGCCGCCGCTACCGCTGCTAACATTGTTGCATCCGCTGCCGCTACCGCCTCCGCCTCTCCCGGCCCCAGCTTGTATCCTCCTCCTCCTGCTCGACCCCCTCCTCCTCCTGCCCCTCCTCCTCCCCCAGCTCATGCAGCGGCAGCCGCAGCGCCTCCTCCCGCAGCCCCCGCAGTATCAGCAGCGCCTGCGGGTGGCAGGGCGAGTAGGCGGCATGGGGGAGCTGAGCAACGCTGCTGACCCTGCTGCCAAGGTTGTTCCTCCATGGGGGGGGAGGGGGGGAGCCCATGCATGCACTTGCACCCCTGCACGGATCCCCGCCCGCTGCTAGCACACCGCGTGCTAACAAGCTGGGCTTTCCTCTGTGGGCCCCTCTTTGGCCCTCTTCGCACGACCCGAAACGCCCCCCCCGCACCTGCTCCCTCGCCTCCTCCTCTCCCTCGCCGCTGCGCCACTGCTGCGCCAGAACCGCCAGCCTAAGGTGACGGAAGGGGGGGGGATGGGGAGGGGAGGGGGAGGGAGCATGGCGGGGAGCCGGTGGGGGCGGGAGGAGGCCATGAGAAGGAAGCGGGTCGGGGAGAGGCAACTGCGGGCGGCAGCCACCTCGACTGTGACTCCCACCGCTGGGCCGCAAACAACCCACCCCTCTCCCTTTCCCTTTCCCGCCCACCCCTCCCCTAGGCCCCATGCACCCCTCTACCCTCCTCCTCACCCATGTCCAAACCCTCCCCACCCCGACCGCCCCTTATCCGCCTCCCGCCCCTCCCCCCCTGCCAACTCCTACCCCCATTGCTTTGCCTTAACTTGTGGTCTCCTATGGTTTGGTATGGTCTTTGACCCCCCCGCCCACCTGCCGCACAGCGCCGCCGCCGCCGCCCACACCCCACTTCCCGCCGCACTGACCTCCAGCCGCCGCCTCTCCGCCGCCTCCAGCAGCTCAGCTACCCTGCATGGAGGGGCGGGGTGGCAGGGGGCAGGGGGCAGGGGGCAGGGGGCAGGGGGCAGGGGGCAGGGGGCAGGGGGCAGGGGGCAGGGGGCAGGGGGCAGGGGGCAGGGGGCAGGGGGCAGGGGGCAGGGGGCAGGGGGCAGGGGGCAGGGGGCAGGGGGCAGGGGGCAGGGGGCAGGGGGCAGGGGGCAGGGGGCAGGGGGCAGGGGGCAGGGGGCAGGGGGCAGGGGCAGGGGGCAGGGGGCAGGGGGCAGGGGGCAGGGGGCAGGGGGCAGGGGGCAGGGGGCAGGGGGCAGGGGGCAGGGGGCAGGGGGCAGGGGGCAGGGGGCAGGGGGCAGGGGGCAGGGGGCAGGGGGCAGGGGCAGGGGGCAGGGGGCAGGGGGCAGGGGGCAGGGGGCAGGGGGCAGGGGGCAGGGGGCGGGGGGCGGGGGGCTGAGGAATGCAGGAGAGAGAGGGGGTGCGGGTGGGTCTCAACTGAGTGGGAACCGACCTGCGGATGATGCGTCGTGCGTTGGTGTCCCCCCAATTACGCCATCAACATGGCCCCCCCCCAACCATGTTGACGCCTTAACACTCAGTCAGTTAGTTGTTTCCTCTTCGCCCCCCCCTCTTCCTCCCTCCAGCCACCCCACCCCACCTCCTCGCCTCCTGCACCACCGCCCCCGGCAGCCCCGCCGCCTGCGCCAGCATGAGGCCGTAGTGGCAGTAGTCGGCGGCGGCTGCGGGTTGCAGCAGCCAGCGGTAATCCAACTGCCCGGCTGCCGTGTCCACCTGGGGGGGGTGGGGAGGGGGGGTGGAGGGAGGGGGTTGGAGCGTGGAGGTGCAGAGGTACGGAGTGTGTGGGAGGGGTCGAGGGAGGAGTGGTGGTGCAGTAGAAAGCGTCCTTTGTCCGTTAATCGGAGCTCAACCCTGTCTCAACAGTCAGTGTTGTGATGGAGTCATGAGACCTGCTCGCCTGTAGGAGCACTTTGTGCCCTCGGAACAGAAGGCCAGCTCCCCTCACTCCTGCAGCCTCCTGCTTCAACACCTCCTTTTCCTCCCACACCCCTCACCCCTCATGGTGCCGCTATCATTCTATCTCACTCTCCGCTGCCATGCAGCCTCTGGAACCCCCACCACCTTCCCCTTATGCGGAAACCCCACCCGCTCTCTCCCCCTCCCCCCACCCACCTGCAGCCGCCACACCCGCGCCTGAGGGTAGAGCACTGCCAGCTCGCCCAGCTGCGGGAAGTGGGTGGCCAGCAGAGCGGGTGACCCACGGGTCATCAGCTCCTCGCAAACCTGCGTGGCAATACATGCCGGTGGTGAAACGTGTCGCTGTGTTACACATGTACGACTCCCCTCCCTTATTTCCAATGTCTTCCCCGTAGCCCGTAGGGATGTCAGGGCGTATGTTCGCGTCGGGGGCCTGCTGTGTGGCCTACCCTTTCCCCTTCTTTTGCTGCCTGCCCTTCCCTTCCCCTCACTTCCCTTCCTCCCCCTCCCCCCAGTCCTCACCGCCCATGCAATGCCCACTCCGTCCGCGGTGCTGGTGGCCCGACCCAGCTCGTCCAGCAGCACCAGGCTGCGGGGCGTGGCGGAGGCGAGTACGGCAGACGTGTCCTGCGTGTGTTTGCGTGGATGTGTGTATGTGTACGGCAACGTGGGGGGCGACCAGGACGGCGGCGGGTGGGGTTGGGGGGTTGGGTGGGTGGGAAATAGGGCATAAGGAGGGGAAAGAGGGCACGGGACGGTAGGGTAGAAGGGGGGCTGTTGCCGTACCGTGCTCTGTGGTGAAGAAGAAAGGAGCGTGGAGTCAGTTGAGGTTTGCAAAACACGCCACACCAACCCGGTGATGCATACACGGTGGGGTGGCTTAGGGCCATGTGCGGGTTTGCGCCTGCAATCCTACGAGCTCACCCTGGCTTTCCAATCCACCCTGCATCTCCTCTCACAATTCCCAATCTCACTACTCCCAAACCCTCCCCCACCCCCCCACCCACCAGCATCTCCCCCAGGAACCCGCTGCTGCCCGCCTCCAGGTCGTCCTCCGTACCCCCCGCACCGCCCCCGCCCCCTCCCCCGCCCCCTCCTCCCCCCAGCCTGCCCAGTACGGCGGTGAAGGGACTGAGCGCGCAGAACTCCGCGGGCACCCAGCAGCCCGCCTGCGCCATCACAACAAGCAGCGCTACCTGCAGAGGCGGGGGAGGGGGAGAATTGATAAGTGGCGGGGGGTGAACACGTGGAAACTGGGGAGCTGTATGACGTATAGGCTTCACCAGGGGGAGGGGGGTTGTGGGAGGGCTGGTGGGGGGGAACCCGCAGGCAGCCGGGAAGAGGGCTAACACAGCCTTGCAGGTCTGTCCAAGCAGAGGTGCAGCAGGTGGGTAGCGCCCCGTTGTGCCGTACCCTTGTGCCGTACTAACGTGTCATGTAAGATCCCTGTACGTACCCCTAGTAGTAACCTGCCGTACACCCCCCACTTGCTGTACATCCTTAGATCACCGGCATGTGTCGTACCTGTTGCAGGTAGGTGGACTTGCCCGACATGTTGGGACCAGTGACCAGATGCAGCGGGGCGGAGGGGGACAGGAACGTGTCGTTGGCTTGTACGGCAGATCCGCCTCCGCCTGCTGCCGCCGCCGTACGAGCGGCGAGCAGCGGGTGTCGGCCTTGCACGATGGCGAGTGGGCCGCCGAGTCGGAGCTGCGGGCGGCAGCACTGACCCATGGGTCCGCTCGCCACCAGTTCCGCCATGCCAACCATCAGGTCGAGTAACGCCAAACTGTCAACCAACCGCTGCAGGGGGCCCATGTGGTTGAACGCCTCCGAAACCACGGAGTCCAACAGCTATGTATGTGGGGGGGTGGGGGAGGCGTCAGGAGATACGGGATGGAGAGGTGGAATGGGGCAGGTACGTTCCTAGATAGGAACGCATGGGATGGTTCTTGGGCGGATCGGACCAACAGAGCAAGCGCTGGACATCATGCATGGGGGAGGATTGAAGGGATGCACCGGGAAGGTACCGAACAACACACGAAAGGGGCTGCAGGGACGACAAAGGGATGGCAAAGGGGCGACAAAGGGATGGCAAAGGGGCGACAAAGGGATGGCAAAGGGATGCCAAAGAACTAGGCCGAGTCCCGCAACTATCAGTTGACAACGCAGAACGACTCTATACCTCCTCACAACCTCCAAACCCTTCCAAACATCCCAACACCCACACCTCCTCCCCTCCTGACCCCACCTGCCGAGTCAGCAGCAAGCAGTCGTTGGTCGCGTCCCTCAGCCGGCAGTTCAGCGCATTCAGCTCATGACTGGTCAGCAGCAACGTACCCCGCCCGCCTCCTCCCCCCCCTCCTCGTCCTCCTCCTCGCCAGCCTCCCCGACCGCGACCGCGACCCCCACCGCCACCACCTCCCCCGCCTCGTTGCTCCAAGATAATCAGTTGCGGCGGAAGTTGAACCGGCGCGCGTGCGGAGGCAGGTGTGTCAGCCGTAACGGCGGCATCCGGGTCGCCATCTTCGTCGTTCGCGTCGTCTGGGAAGGCTGTAGCAGCAGCGGTGGCTGCAGCAGCTGCATTGGCTGTGGTGGCTGCGGTGGCTGTTGATTGAGAAATGGAGGTGGCGGTGATGGCGGCGGCGGGAAGGGTGAAGAAGAAACCCCTGCGGGTGTTGTACGACACCTGTGGCAGGGTAGCAGGGTAGCAGGGTGGGTAGGATCGTAGGAAACACACACGAACCCCGCATCCAGGAGGAACGCGGCGTGCACATGTGGGTGACACACAGATGTGGTAACCACATAGCCGTAGGAGCTCGAAGTTCTTTGTCGGTTGGTGCCAGCCATGGGTCGCATTGGTCATTCCCTCCTACCTCGCAAGGGTCCTCGCTCCCCCCTCCTCCCCCTCCCATCCTGCACCTTGAGGTCAGGCAGCCCCAGCTCCCCCGCACTCCGCCCCCCCAGCTCGTGTACGGCCTCCGTCAGGCGACACAGCGACCCACGGGCCAGCTCCAGAAGCCCATCCGGCGCGGCGGCGGGTCGTACGGCGAAGCACTGCTGTACACGTGACACGAAGGGGGCTCCGCGGGCCGCGGCGGCGGTGGCTTCCTCGTCTAGCACCTGCGGGGAAAAGGTGCCGTACGAGGTACGACAGAGGTGCCGTACATGGGAGAAGTCGCCGGTAAGAGGGGATGGCGCAGAAGCCCATGAGGGAGATAAGAAGTGATTAGAGAGAGCAGCAGCGGAAGAATGATATCAGTAGGGGCATCGGACAGCGACATACATGATACAGGGCGGCGGTGAGAGTGGGGACAGCGACAGCAGGATGCCACACGAGGGGGGCACATGAGGGTCAGCGGCCCCGGTTGCTGAGTCCGCGGAATCCCCGTTGCTTTGCGATAGATGGATGGTCCAGTGGCGAGCTACGTAGTGTTGGCTGCGCAGGTGTGCACTGCTGCAGGGGTCGTCGTGGGTGTGGGTGTCGTTGTGGGTGCGGGTGCGGGTGCGGGTGCGGGTGCGGGTGCGGGTGCGGGTGCGGGTGTCGGACCCGGTCACCAAGTACAAGGCCCAACATAAGCCCCGCTCCCAACCTCTCTCCCCCCCTTCCCTTCCCTCCCTGCCCTCCCACCTACCCCGTCCACCCGCTGTTTGAGAGCCAGCAGCCCGGGGGGGAGGCAGTTGCCGCGGATAGCCACCAGCAGCGGACTGGCAGCGGGCTGTGGGGGTCGGGGGGTGGGGGAGAAGGAGGGAGGGGGGAAGGAGAAGGAGAGGTTTGCGGGGGACAGCGGGGACGGGGCAGTACGGCAGGGAGGGGGTTTATGGCGGGGGTTTATAGTGTTGACCAGAGCAGCGGGTTAGCAGTTAACGGACACGCAAAACAGTAACACACTCTGTCATGCACCCAGTGTACACCCTCTCCCCCACCCCCTACCTCCAGGCACTCCCCCAGCGGCCCCAGCAGCCCCAGCACGTCCCGCAGCAGCAGCAGCGCCTGCACCTGCCCGCTGATGCCGCGACCTGGGGGGGGGAGGGGGGGGGTTCAGAAGGAGGGAAGAGGAGGGAAAGAGGTTTACCGTGAGGGGGCTCAGAAGGAGGGAGGCGTGTGTGTCACGTAGCTCGAGCGTGTGTGCGTTTGTGTGTATTTGTGTGTTTGGGGGCTCGCGAGAAGCAGAGCCTTCATGATGCCGTGACTTTCTGGGAGCACAATGAGGAAGACATTGATTGCGTACCCAGCGTACCTAAGCCGTGCCCACCAAACCTCACCAAAGCTCACTGACCCATGGGTCGCTACGTACGTGTGCCATCGCTACAGCGACCCACCGACCCACGACTGCCGCAGAGCCACTGCCAATGATTTGCAAATGTCCACCACGACTGCCCACCCCGTGACCCGTGGGTCTTACCCGGATCTCCTGCCGCCGCCGCAGCCGCCACGCCCCTCCCCCTGCCGCCCCCGCCTCCGCCCCCGCCGGCCCCTCCCGCCGCTGCGAGGCTGTAGCACATGCGGTCCAGATCCTTGGGCAGCAGCGCCAACACCTGCGTGTAGTGTATTACTAACGTTGTGTGTGTACGACGAAAGTTGTGTGTGTACGACAGGCTATGCATTCTACGAGATGTTGGGTTTCACGTACGGCAGCCCCGCCATGCATGCCCCCCTCCCGCTCCCGGTGACCCACCTACCTGACCCAGATCAAAGGCCAGCGTGTCTTCAGCCAGCAGCTCACCAATGGTGTCGTACCTGCTGGTACGGCATTGTACAACATACGCGGTGTTGTACATTGTGTCGTGTACGGCAGTCGTACACCTTGGGTGCCGGAAGAACCGTGTGCCTCCACCATGATGCCTTACCCCGCGGTGAACCGCACCGATTCTTACATACCCCGTAATATAACCCCACGCAAGACCGTACCACGCCCCACACCTAATTACCGTACACTTCATGTAAACCCTAAATCTCCCTCCAGTGTCGTACTCCTCCCATCTGCCGTACCTCATGTTAAGCGTGTCCACGTCAGCAAGCGGCTGCAACAGACACGACCGCAGCAACCGCTGCCCCGCTCGAGTGCGCATGTGGCGGCCCATCAGCCGGAGCAGCGAGGGAGCGGCGGAGGCGGCGGAAGATGAAGCGCCGCCAGCAGCGGAGGCGGCGGCAGCCGAACGGCCGCCGGAGGCGGAGGAAGACGAGGATTGCACGATCTGAGCGGAGGGCGCAAGGCAGGCGGGGCAAGTGGGTGTGGATGGCATGTTGAAGGTGGAATTGAGAGTGGAATGCCTGCATGGAGGCATGGCAGCCGTATAAGAACGGAAGCGGATGATTGCGGTATCCGTTTGTATGTGTACGAGGCGTTCAAACGTGTACGAGGCATGGACCGAGGGATACAGACCGTACGACAGCCGCCCTCCCTCCAGCCACCTCACCCTCACCCCCACCCGGGGTAAGTAATTTGAAATGCGTGCTTCTTGGATAGTGTCTTCGAATGCGCTCACTGCATGAGTCGGGATATGGGATTGGGACTCGTTGTTTCACTTATAGATTGTTTTACCCCCACCCGCTCCCTCCTTCCCTCCCCCTCCCCCCACCTCCAGCGCCTCCGCCATGCCCCCCTCCAGCCGCATGTGCAGCCCCACGTCGAGAGCCTCCACCCGCACGCAGTGCGACCGCAGCGCTGCAACATGGGGGGCGGCAGCCACACCCACACCCGCTGCTGCTGTTCCCGCTGCTCCTGATGTTGCCGTACCGCCCCGGCCCGCTGCCGCGCTACCTGCGGCGGCTGTCAGGGCGGTTGCAATGGCCACGGGGCCCAGCAGGTGGTGCAGGAGCGCCCCCGCGGCACCTGGGAGGTCAGAGGGTGGGGAGGTAGGGTGGGAGGGAGGTAGGGAGGGAGGTAAGGAGGGAGGTGGAGGGAGGTGGAGGGAGGTGGAGGGAGGGGGAGGGAGGTGGAGGGAGGTGGAGGGAGGTGGAGGGAGGTGGAGGGAGGTGGAGGGAGGTGGAGGGAGGGGGAGGGAAGGGGAGGGAGGGGGAGGGAGGGGGAGGGAGGGGGAGGGAGGGGGAGGGAGGGGGAGGGAGGGGGAGGGAGGGGGAGGGAGGGGGAGGGAGGGGGAGGGAGGGGGAGGGAGGGGGAGGGAGGGGGAGGGAGGGGGAGGGAGGGGGAGGGAGGGGGAGGGAGGGGGAGGGAGGGGGAGGGAGGGGGAGGGAGGGGGAGGGAGGGGGAGGGAGGGGGAGGGAGGGGGAGGGAGGGGGAGGGAGGGGGAGGGAGGGGGAGGGAGGGGGAGGGAGGGGGAGGGAGGGGGGGGGGGAGGGAGGGGGAGGGAGGGGGAGGGAGGGGGAGGGAGGGGGAGGGAGGGGGAGGGAGGGGGAGGGAGGGGGAGGGAGGGGGAGGGAGGGGGAGGGAGGGGGAGGGAGGGGGAGGGAGGGGGAGGGAGGGGGAGGGAGGGGGAGGGAGGGGAGGGAGGGGGAGGGAGGGGGAGGGAGGGGGAGGGAGGGGGAGGGAGGGGGAGGGAGGGGGAGGGAGGGGGAGGGAGGGGGAGGGAGGGGAGGGAGGGGGAGGGAGGGGAGGGAGGGGGAGGGAGGGGAAGGGAGGGGGAGGGAGGGGGAGGGAGGGGGAGGGAGGGGGAGGGAGGGGGAGGGAGGGGGAGGGAGGGGGAGGGAGGGGGAGGGAGGGGGAGGGAGGGGGAGGGAGGGGGAGGGAGGGGGAGGGAGGGGGAGGGAGGGGGAGGGAGGGGGAGGGAGGGGGAGGGAGGGGGAGGGAGGTTGCAGCAGGCATGACACGAAAGCAAGACACCCCCACCACCGCGCCCGGTACCCACCCACCCACCCACCCAGTGCCAGGTACTGCGGCGCTCGGCCCCCCGCTGCCGCCGCCACCGCCGGCTGGCTGTCGTGGGTGGCGAATGCGGCCAGCAGCTGGGCGCCCTGAGCGGGGGGAGAGGGGGAGAGGGGGAATGAGGAGGGGGTTTGGAGGGCGATTAAGAAACCAAGCAGGCAGCCGATCAGGGATGGCGGCCGAGCAGCCCCTGAAGTAAGCGGCCTCTGCTCATGCACTGTTGGCGCTCTCTCTTTCCTTCCTCGCTCCCTGCCTCTTCCCCACCACTTCGTTTCCGACCTTCCGCTCCCCAAAGCCGCACCCAAACCCCCACATGCACCAACCCTCGCATCCAGCCACACACGCACACGCGTGTCATCTTCCGACAAATCACAGTACGTTCCTGCTCGCGGCCAGTTTTCTTAACCTGTGGATTCGCACCTGTGTATCATCGAAGCAGGAGCGCGGGAGCGCGTGCACCGAGTACGACAGCCCCCCTCCGCCGTACTGCATCACCGCGTCATCGTCACCCGCATCACCCCCCTCCTCGTCCGGCGCCCCCGCCTCGCTAGCCATTCCTCCTGCGCCTCTGCCGGCGTTACTGCCGCCGCCTGCCGCACGCTTCCTGCTTCCGTCTGCAGCAGCTGCCCCCCCGCCTGCTGCAACTGCTGCTGTTGCCGGGGTTGCGGCAGCTGCGGCGGCATCTGTTGCAGCAGCAGCAGCAGCAGCAGCTGCAACGGACTGTGTGATGAGGGCCTTGTTCAGGCCGGACTCGTGGAAGGCCTGGATGTGCTTCTCGCGGTGCGTTACCACAACCACCTCGCTTGCGCACATCAACCGCAGCAGCATCTGGGTCACCGCGTAGGACCTGTGTCGTACAGTTGGGAAGGGCGGGCGGGCGTATGGGCGGGCGGGGCGCAAATCAGATTGGCACGGGTCGTACACGCGCCCTACCCACCCACCGCCACCCCTGTATACCTGCTTGCAGCAGCAGCACCGCCACCACTACAGACGACAGACCAGATATCTTGAGGTGGCCACCCCGGATACATGCCGTACACAAACAGCATCCCTTAACCGCCGCCCAAGAACCCAACCGCCAACCAACCAACAACCCGTCGTACTAATAACAAGCAGAGCGCATACACTCATCATGCTCCTCCATTGCATCCACCTGCCGTACACAGCGCACTCGTACCTTCCCGGCTCGATGTACTGCGACAGTCGCAGCGTCAGCGTGGATGGATCCAGAATCGCGAGTCCGACCTCCCTGGCGCGATTCTCGATTACGCTTGCCACCACTCGGGAGGGGTGAATAGCGCCTCCAGCAACAGCTACAACAGCGTTGCTGATGGGGCCGCTGCTGCCTATAACAACACCGCCAGCGAAGCCAGGACCAGCGTTGACACCAACAGCGTTAGGACCAGAAGCTGCCGGGAACGCTGCTGCTGCTGCATTTAAATTTGTTCCGGAGATTTGCTGCTGTGTGCCGCGTTGACTGTTGCTGCTGCTTGCATTTCGTGTTGTGCGTTGTTGTTGCTGCAATAGCTGTTGTTGCAGGGCCTTGTTTCGCGCTAATCCTGTTGCTGTGTGTGCTCCGTGCGCTGTCGCTGTTCCAAGCCGGAGTGGAGAGGGCTGGAGAAGCTGCTGTTCCTCACCTGCTGCGTCGGTTGGAAATCGAGAAAGCAAGGTGGCGAGCGTGGGAGGTCGCCCGGGCTGGGCGCCGCGATTTGCCATATTCTCTTTCTATGCTATAGCTTTGTTGAATAGCACATCGTGCCCAAGCTGGGTATCCTTGACAGAGCTGCTTGCAACGGACAAATGCCAGGAAGCCAGAAAATGTTTTGCGCAAGACTTGTTGCCGCCTGACGTTTTTTCCCGTCGTACACGCATGCACAACAATGTCCCAAAAGAGCTTGCTGCCTGTCAGGGCGCTCATGTGGTAAGAGGTGCGCAAAGCGTTGGCTGTGTTATGGGCGAGACACCGCTTTCGTGCCTGACTCTGGCAGACCCTGGGGTCGGCAACTCGCGCGCGAGGGTTAATACGGGTCTAAAGGCCGAGGTATACTGGAGTAAAGCATAATGGAATTTGTGCTTATCGCTAACATCTTTTGCCTCGCGAGCCTCTTCGCAGGCGGACGGGTAGACAGGGAAGACAGCTGCTATTCGTACTTGTGAGCTTTGCAAAGGCCTTTGGCCTGCAGGCTTATGTTCTGCGCTCAACATCGGCCATCTCCGTTTGCAGACATGATCTGACAATGAACGACCATTCTTAGCTTTCGCAGCCTGTTGTCGCTGGGAATGGATGAAACGGAGAACGAAAGGCAGGTTTTGTTGAGGAGTCCTTTTGACGTACGTGCACTATATTCTCACGTACTACCGGGGCGAGCGCGGCTGCCAGAGGTAAGAGACCACAGTTGGACGGAAGCCATGCTGACCATGGACGTTGGAAAAACTCTAGACGGCCATTTGCATATGGTTGCTTTGTTATTTACAACGTTGGTTAGGAGTAAGATGTAGCAACTGTGTGGTGGTAAGTCTGCGGGAGCTAGCAAGCTGTAAACAAGTGTAGCATGACAACCGTCCGCGGACTGCAGAGATAGCTTGCGCCACGGATTAGGATCTGAATCCTGATAATTGTATATAATTAGGGTTTATTCTGGCCCCTTCATCATCTCTCTGCTCGCAGCAACCGTCGGATGATACCGTTTTCTCAGTTCCTTGCTCACGCCGGCTGCTTCAGCGAAACCTTCTCTATCGGCAAGTGCCTCCCGAGCAGCACCTACCCGAAACAGCCCCAGCGGAGCTTGATGACTCAGCTGGGCGAGCTCAGCATCGCTGTCGCGTGCACGTTCGGCCACTCCGGATCGAACATTCCTCATCTTCATCCTCGTCCTGGAACAACCGGCAGCACCAACAGCAACAGGCGCAATGGCAGGAGGGGCAGCAACAACCACAGCACAGGCAGCAGCAGCAGCAGGCTGAAAGAAGGCGGGTGGCTGGGGATGAAGAAAGGGAGGCCACGCCTGCGATGAGGCGTGCGGCGGCGGCAGGGGGAAACCAGGAAAAGGAGGGACCGCAGGAGGGGGAGCGGGCAATGCAGCAGCAGGAGGAGGGGGGGGAGCGGGAGTGGAAGTACCTGGTTGCTGCCTTGTGTGTGGAGCCGTACGCCTGGCCGGTGAGGAGGACAATGGGGGAGTGGGTGAAGAGGAAGGCACTAGTGCGGGTGGGGGAAAGCGGGGGCTGGGAGGGGGTTTGCGTGGAGCCGTGAAGAGGGGTGGTGGGGAGGCATGCGGGCGTGTGTGCAGGGGGGGGGCCGTGAGGCGGGCCGCATGCAGGGGGAATGAGTCCCCATGACGTTTGGGGCGGTGGCAGGATGCTGCTGTCCGGCTGAGCCCACCCCCGATCCGTGCCACCACCACATCCCTTCCTAAGCAGTCCGATCTTGGTGTCCGATCTTGGTGTCGGATCTTGGTGTTGGGTCCTGGGCGCGTCAGCGTTATCGTTGAATCCGGAACCCCGCGCGCACTGCCTCGCCCCCCACCGCCCCTTTTGCACCCCCAGGGCACCTTCTTTCCCCTCCCGGATTGCGCCTGGCTGCTAGCACTTCCGCCAACCGACCCGCAACCCCCAACGCCGGAGCAACAACCGCCCCAACCGGAGGATCAACCACCGCGCCGCAACCCTCCACCTGCAGACCATTGCCCAGCAGCAGCGTCAGGGGCAGTGGCGGCAGCAACGGCGGGGCGCGAAGGTTCGGGACCCGTGGGTCACGGAGTGGCTGCTGACCGGGGGTTAGCAGCTGCGCCCGCCGGGCCGGCGCATGCGGCGCTGCCGAATGGCGCCGTTGGGGCCGGCGACGGCGTCGTCGGCAGCCGGCGAAGTCGACCCGGCGTTCATGCAGCGACGGTGGCAGAGGCGACGGCGGCAGCGATAGCACGGGGATGGAAGCCGTGGCCTCTGGACCGAAGACCCTTTCGCCGCTTTATTGGTTGGAATGTACGGCGGAGCGGCTGGTACGGCTGTGGAGTAGGCTGGTACGACAATGCACCTGACGCCGGCGGCGGAGGCGGCGGATGCGGAGGCGGTGTGGGGGAGGTATTCTACGGCGGCGGCGGCGGCGAGTGTGGCGGGCGGAGTGAGATGGGGCTGATGGTTTCGGAGAAGGACGAAGTGCCCAACCTCCGGCTGCTCCTCTTATACACGGGTGGGTGCGGCTGGTGTGCTGTGTATGGCACAACTTCATGACGTTTGCCTCGGTAATCCCCACTTACCCCCGCGGCTACCCCCACCCCCACCCCTTCCCCCTATACCCCCAGACCAATGGAGCGACCACGTCTTCGGAACCTTCCCGCTCCATACCCCGGTATGGGCTGCCGTACTCGCACCCGCCGCCACACAGTCGGAGGCCGAGCAGGCGGAGGAGCAGGGCTGGCGGCCGCTGCCGGCGAGGTTGGACGCCGGACCCACGGGTCAGTCGGGGCCCTTGGGTCGGCCGCATGTGGTAATGCAGCCGAGAGGAAGGGCAGCAGCAGGCGCGACGGCTGGGGATGAGGTTGCTGCTGGGGCGGAAGCGGAGGTCATGTGGCCTGTGCAGGTGGGAGGGAGGAGCGATGGGAGGGGAAGGGAGAGGCAAATGTGAGGGCAGAGAAGGGGCGAAGCGTTAGGGAAGGGTGTTACATGGGAAGGTAAGGGCAGGGATGTCCCACCCCTTGGGAAGGAAGGTATCTCCTCGTCCACTCCGTCCCTCAGAATTACGGCGTACCGTACATTGTACTGCAGTTCGGAGATCTGGAGATCTTGGCGAGCCCCTCGACGAGTCACAACCTGCAGCGGCTGCGTGTGCGGCTGTCCCGCTGCGCAGTGGGGCTCACGGAGGTGTGCGACACCTCCAACCCGCTGGCATACCCGGATGTGGAGGCGAAGCAGATCCGGGTGCTCCAGCTGTCACCGCACTCGCGTTCTGGAGGCGACGGCGGCGGCGGTGCTGGTAGCTCGGCAGCGGGTGCCGCTGCTGGAGGTGGCGGGACTGGGGGCACTGAAGCCGGGGACGTTACAGTGGATCTGGAGGTTGGCGGTTGGTCGTTAAAGGAGGTGCTACCGGTACAGAGGCCGCAGACACAGTTGGAACCGGAAGACGGCGGCACGACGGGGGAGGCTGCTGCTGCGGGGAAGGCGGATGACGACCAAAAGCAGCAGCGGCAACGACGGCAGCAGCGGCAGCGGCGGTTCCTTCGGAGGATGCAGCAGCAGCGGCGGCGGCGGTTGCTTTGTGCTCCGGGGGAGGACCTGGATGCGGATGTGATAGCTTCGGGTGCTCCGCGGGTGGTGGAGTGGATGTGGCACGACTCGCTGTCGCCAAAGCCCAGGAACGCCGCCGCCGACACCGCCGACGGTGTCGTCGCCGCCGACGCCGCCGACGGCGACAACATCACGTACGTTCGAAACCTGGATGGGCACTTGATGGGCCTAGGCAGGCCGCTGGAGCGAGAGGCAGTGGACGACCTGTACTGCATGATCTGCGAGGATCAGCACTTGTACGACAATCTTGCCTGCCTCATGGCGCATGTACGAGCATGTCACAGTGAGCTCGATGTCGTACTGTCGTACAACGGACTCCCGCAACCAACCGCTGGTGGCGGTGGCGGCGGCCAGACCGGCTTTCCGGCCCCCTGGGCGGATGAAGAGGAGGGATCCCAGGAGTCGCGCACGCAGCGAGATGGTGACCCAGATCAAGATTACCATCCCATTGCCGTACTTCATGTGTCGAAGGCGCCTGGTGCTGTAGATTGGGGCGCATTGGTGCGGTCCCATGGGGCCGCAGCGGCTGGGGAGGATGGGAGCGAGGAGGAGGAAGAGCTTGACGTGGAGCCTTACGCAAGGCCGAATTGGGCTTTCTTCAGTGGAAAGTGGTGGCGCGGATTGCAGTTGACGTTGCGGGGGCGCTTCAGGGCTTGCCTGCTGGGTGCAGGTGCTGCATGCGGCCCGGGCTCCGTGACAGCGGCAGCGGAGGCGGGACCAAGTACGGCACCGCTGGCGGCGGCGGCGGAGGCAGGGCCCAGCACGACAGCACCCTTGGTGGCGGCGGAGGCGGGTAGGAAGGGAGGCAGCGAGGTGGAGGCGGCCCTACGTCGTCTCCTGGAGGATGCTGCCGTACGACAGCGTACGATATCCGCTGTACGGCAACAGGCTGCCGCCGCCAGGCCACCGCTGGCGGAGCTCGCCTGTGGCGGCGGTGGCTGCGGGCCCCTGACGGAGGAGGCACCGCAGCGGCGGCGGCTAGCTGCGGGTGCGGTGTGGGAGGCGGCGGCGGCTGCAGGCCGGCAGGTCGTGCGGGAGGCCCGCAGGCGCCTGGGTTCGGATGTGGGTGGCCAGGTGGCTGCGGTGGTAAGGGGGGTTCTGGAGGCGGCGTGGAGGGGGCTGCAGGAGGGCGAGAGCGGTGGGGAGGGCGGCTGGGTAGGTGCTGGGGGGTACGAGGAGGAGCAGCAGACGGAGGATGAGGATGAGGAGGAGGAAGTGGAGGAGACGGAGGCTGCCGGGGCAGGGCGGGGGGTCGCCGGAGGACATGAGGCGGGACGTGCGGCCGCTGCTGCCTGCGGGTCGGGGGCGGCCTTGTCTCGCTCAGCAGACGGGACAGCAGCAGAAGGGGCTGCTGCTTCAGCGCCGGCGGTGGCGATAGCGGCTCCTGAGGCAGCCTCCCCCCAGCCGCATGGGGTCGGGGCCGAGGCTGAGGAGGAACCCGGTACGACAGCTGCTGGGGGTGCGACGGCAGCAGCTGCGGCCGCTGAAGCCGCAGCCCAAGCGGCAGCTGCAGCGGAGGCGGAGGTCATGAGAGCAGCCGCAGCGGCAGGGGCTGCGGCGGCAGCAGCACTAGCAGAGGCGTTAGCGGTCGCTACAGCAGCAGCACCGGGGGCTGCAGCGGCAGCAGGTGGCCCCGCGCCCGGTGCCGCTGGCCCCTCCAGCGCTGCTGCTGCTCCGGCTGCACAGCAGCGGCAGCCTGCTCAGCCGCCGCAGCGGCAGGAACAGCAACACCACCGGCAGGCGGGGGGGCCGCAGGACGCAGCGGGTGGCTCTGGAGGCGCCGCTGTGTCCCCGGCAGCTCCGGCGGCAGTTGGGCAGCAGCAGCAGCAGCAGCAACGGCAACAGCCGCAGCAGCCCGCGCCACGGCCGTTTGGGTTCATCTCGCTGGTGGACTCCGAGGATGATGAGGACGATGGCGCAAGGGCTGCGCATGCAGGTCGTGGCGGCGGCGGCGGCGGCCGCAGCACGGGAATTGAGGATGGCGGGTTCATTGGGGACAGCGACAGTGATGTGGAGATTATTGAGGATACGACACCGGGCCGTGGAGGAGGCGGTGCGGGTAGGTCCGAACAAGCTGCGGAAGCCGGGGTCCATGTTGCCAATGTGGCCGCCGACATGGTGCCGGAGGCGGTGGTCCCGGCCGGCAGCAGCAGCAGCAGCAGCAGCAGCGGAGCCGCCGCCGCTGGTGGCGGTGGCGGCGCCGCGGGGCGGGCGGCGACGGCGACGGTGGCCGGAGCTGGGCCCTGGGAGGAGGAGCATGAGCAGCCCGCTGGTGCCCCTGCAGAAGCTGGCAGCGCAGCAGCAGCTGTGGTGGCCCCTGTTTCAGAGCGGGAGCTGGACCCGCTTGTAGCGGCTGATGCTGGTGCTGCAAGTGTTGGTTTTGCACATACAGTAAATACCGGTATCGCTGCTCCTGTACCAGCTGCTGCTGCTGCTGCTGCTACAGCGATCGCAGCTACTGCGGGCACTGCAGCGGAGGCCGCTGGTCCAGTCGTTGCACCCAGTCATCAGCCTGTCCCTCCTTCTAAGCCCCAGAGGGTTCTTGAGCTGCAGGGCGGTGGGGAGCCCCTGGATGCCTCCTCCTCGCGCCGGAGGGCGCCTTGCGGCTGCCCCCGCCGGCCTCGTAAGCCCGCCGCTACTGTGAAGTTTCCATTCCCGCGACGCCGGCGGCATCTCCTGTCGTACGGCAGGTATGACGACGCGTTTGGTATGGGCGGTGCTGCGGCGGGGGCGGCGGCGGCCGCTGCCGCCGCCGCCGGTAGCTTGGACGACATCCTGTTTGGGAGCCCCGCCGCTTCTGCAGCTGCCGCCGCGGCAGCGGCAGCGGCAGCAGCAGCAGCCGGCGGGACTTTCCCCGATGACAGCGGCGGCGTTGAAGGTGGCGGAAGCAACGCAGGGGGTACTGCACGGGCGGGCGGTGATGAGGGGGAAAGCGACCAAGAGGTACAGCAAGCCGACGGTCGGAGAAAGCGCCGCCGATCCGAGCAGGGGCAGCGGCCGGGAGCAGAAGAGGCGTCGGCTCGTCGCCGGTGTACGGCGGGGCCGGTGTACGACATCGCGGCCGCCGCCGCCGTCCTTGCGAGCAGCATAGACGCCGCCGCCGCTGTCCCCAGCACCCTCCAGCTCAAGCAAGGCGGCGCAGCGGGCGGAGGCGCCGTTGCCGGCACTCCTGCTATGTTCATGGCCACCGCCGCCGCCAACGCTTCCAAAATTCACCGTCAGCAGCGCCAACAACGTCTGCAGGGTACGGCCGGACTGCCGCCGCCGCCGCCGAGGGGCTTGACGGCGTCCGGGCGCGGTCAGGTGCAGCGCGCTGTCTGCGGTGGCGGCGCCGCCGCTGCAGGAGGCGGCAGGGGAGGCGGAAGATCATCCGCCGCCGCCGCAGCAGCAGCGGCGGTAGCACATGCAGGCTCCGGGGGTGTTCTGCGGCTCCTTGCCAACAGCCTGCGACCGGTGCGACCGGGGCTGTGCGCGGACTATGCGCCGCCGCGGGTGTTTGTGCACTCGAAGACGCTGCAGCCGATTTGCCCGGTGAGTTGTTGTTGGGCGCTGCTTGGTAACAATGGTAGGGGCGGATCGGTAAGGGCGTAAGAGGTCTAGGAGATGGGCACCAACATAGGAGTTGTACCGCGTTCTTCTCACCATCGTCATCATCATCATTATCATTGTCACTATCATATTTAACATCGTAAATCACTATCATGTTCACCATCATCGGAGCCGTGTCTCCGCTGCCCCTGGGTGCTGTTGCACCACTGCTGCTGCTGCTGCCCCACGGAGCTGTCTAGATGTGCCAGGTAATGTCGTGCCGTGTGTAGTACGGGTGACGTACGACACACGGGTTACTTCCCTGCACCGGCTACGATGTGTGGCTCGCTGCACTGCCTTCCGGCAATCACAGTACGTTCCGACTCGCGGCCAGTTTTCTGAACACCCGCCTCCCTCGCCTCCCTCACTCGACTCCGACTCCAGGAGGAACTGTACCGCATCTTCAAGATTCCAGCTGCGACGACGGGGGCAGCTGGGGCTACTGCTGCGCCTCCTCCTGCGCCTCCTCCCCCGCTCAGCTCATCACCCTCTGCAGCTGCAGGGCAGCCAGGGGAGCCCACCGAGGGGGCCACAGCAGGGCCGCCATCAGGGCCCCCCATGGCGGCAGCGGAGGCACCAGCGGTGAGGGGCGCGCCGCATGCAGCGACGGCGGAGTCGGTTGTGGCGCCTGGTGTGGCGGCCGCGGCGGCAGTATTGCCGTCGGGGCACTGGACTGGAATGGGAGCTGCGGAGGTGGTGTCGGAGTCGGCAGCGGCGGGGCCATCTGAGGCGGGGCCACCTGAGGCGGGGGCGGGAGACCAGCTGATGACGCCGCCAGCGGCTGCGTCGGTGACGGCGGCAGTGCGGGGGCCGGCTGCCGGGCTGGCTGGGGCTGTCACGGATTCGGACGATGAGACGGAGTCGGATGAGGAGTGGGAGGTGGGTGTGTACGGCAGGGCGAGGGGAGGAGTGGGGGATGATGGGAGGCAGGAGCTGGGTAGGGCGCCAAAAAGGGGTTGGGGCGGGGATGGGTGTGAGGAGGTCAGCAAGAAGCGCAGCGCCCGTGAGATGAAACGATACAGGATACGGGGTCTTGCTGGTTGTCGTGCATGGCGCGCAGGAAGAGGGCGGGATGGAAGGTACGCTGCGCGCTGCCCTTATCGCCTCTCAACGGGGCTTCTTCAACACGCCGCCACCCCGAGGCGGGCGTGTGCCCCCTGTTGCACCAGCAGTTGGCTTTCCTTTGCTACGAGTACCTTTGCTACGAGTACCCACCCCCTACCTCATAACCCCTCCTAACACCTCCTAACACCCCCCTAACACCGCTTGCATGCTCCGTACTCCCGGCCCGCCCGCCCCCCCAGCGCGCCCAGCGAGCCAGGCTAGCGGGTGTGGCGGGGGCGCACGCGGACGACTTCGGACTGCCAGCGGCCTCGTCGCTGACACCGAGTGAGTGAGGGGGTCCGCGGTCGGGGGGGGGGGTAAAGAGGAAACAACTAACTGACTGAGGGATAAGGCGTCAACATGGGTTGCAACATGTGAGCCAGCCCGACCCGCCCAGCCCGAAAGAGCGGTCAGGGGGGGGGGGAGGTCAGGGTGATGGGGGCATGGGGGGTTGGGTCCAGTGGTTTGGGGTGATTGCAAACGTGGCAGGTAGGACACGCGGGCCCATTCCCCTCCCCTCCCTGCATGGCCTCCCTCCCAGCCCCTTCCAAGCGGCTGCCTGCAGCTGCCTGCTGCCCTGACTGGTCCCTGCCTCTCCCAACGCATTGGGCTTACACCGTGTGCAGCCTGCAGCCGTATGCACCCCCGCTCCCCTAACCACCTTCCTCCCCCCTCTTCCTCTCCCCATGCGGCTCGCTGCGGCCGTAACACTCACACATCTGCGTTACGTCTGCAGCCACCAATCCCCTCCCCCTCCTTCCCTGCCGCCTCCTATCCCGTTTGTCCTGCCCTCACTTGTGGTTTTTGGTGTACATCTCCCTAACCCTACCCTACCCTACCCTACCCTACTACCATGGTGTTCGACGGTCAGGGTCAGTACTTCATGCGGCCCAGCTTGTCTAGTCTACGCTACTCTGCCCTACCTACCACCCCCCGGGATTTGAGATTGGGACTCCATTGCTGAACTTATGCTGAAACACACCCCCCCTGCCCCCCCCCCATGCACCCAGGCTGCCGCCACTTCATGCTGCTCTGGAACCGCTTCGCGCGACACCACCCGCTCAGCAGCGACTACATAACATCCACCAGGTACGACACAGACGCCTGGCGTTGACGGTGTACGACGGAGTACTTGCATGGTGTACGACGGTGTACGACAGTGCGTGTACGGTGTACGACAGTACATGCGTTGTGTACCCTTACCAGGAGTGCATGAACAGCGTTACAAGGGCCCGACTCTGCGGCGTTGTACATGTCGCACACGTTCCTCTCCATCCCTCGGCTGCACCCCGCTTCCCCTCACCCCGCCGCCCTGCCGCCCTCTTCGTACTCGTGTTGAATGCCAGCCCCCTGGTCTGGGGTGCCCCATCCACCCCAGAAGACCGGATGTTCGCAACGCATGACGACCTGCTGTCGCCCCTCCCTCTCCCTTCCCCTCCCTCTTTGCATGATAGCACAGTGTTTGCTTCCGCTGCTCCTTACCCTCCTCACACTCCACTCAGCGCCGAAACCTCATCTCTTCTTTTAATTGTTGCTCAGTTTTCCGCACATCCTGCCGTACTCCTTCCTCTCCCCCCCATCCTCTGTGACCTCTGCTGCCCCTCTGCCCCATTTCGGACCCAGATGTGAGCAGTTCGTCACAAGTCGTGAGGGCCGCGAGATCGCCGCCTCACCGGACTTTGCGGAGCTGCGCGCCGCCTTCTCGCAGCACCTGGCGGCGCTGTGGCGACATGCGCTGCTGCAGCCCGCCACCCTGGCCGGGTAGGGTGGCGGGGGGGATTAATGAGAAGTGCAGCAGCGGAATGGGGGGGGGAGGTGACGGGGGGTAAACGGTCCTGGGGAAACCAGCAACTATTGATTAAGGCTGGGCACAAACCCACCCCGATTTAAGTCAAACCCACCCTGCTTGGCCCAAGTCCTAGCCCCAAGCTCTGCTCCGTGTTTCTCGCTCACCTTCTTGGTGTACGTAGCGGTAGGGGGCTGGGTGGCTGCGTATGGTTGCATGTTTGTTGTTCCAGCTGATGCAGCAGCTACCAGCCCACATTTCATAGCTATAAGCTGGCAGAGGTTACTTTTGTTAGTCCTCGTCCATCGCCCAAGTGTCGCTTTGGTGTTACCAATCTATGAATCGCTTTAATTGTTCCTCTTTGCAGTTGCCTTGGAAGCCTGGACCGGCTCCGAGCGGAGCATCTGGAGCAGCAGCAGCGGCAGCAGGGCCGATAGTCATGACGGGTGATAACAGTGTCATCGCAGGGTGGCACTTGCATTGACAGCGGCGACGGCGGTCGTGAGAAGGGCAACCCGGGTAGCAGCAGCAATACGGGACGCAGCCTGGTCAGGGTGCCGCAAGGACATCTGAAGTCAGCAGTAGGGAGGGCTTCTTACGTTCTTCTTAGCATCAGCAGATGCAGCGGAGTGAGAGCAGCTGCGGCAGCAGCAGCAGTACCAACAGCAGTCGACGCACCAGCAGTTAGGGAGCTCTGGTTGTAGCATTGCAGTGATGGGAGCAAGAGAGCAGTAGCAGGCCAAGGCACGGATGACAATTCCAAGAAGTGACTTTCACAGGCAGGAGAAGCCGTATGGTAGGGCTTCATACGGCGCGTTTCCTTGCTTAGGCAACAGAGCTACTGTTAGCACGTTTGCCAATGCGGCGTTGGGTGGCTAGCGTTATGCATGTTGCAGGATGTGAGGCTATGATAGGGGCTCTGCGTTTCTTAGAGCGTACACTCTAGGGTGGCCAGGTTGGTTTTGCCAGTCAGATATACGGGTGCGTACATACGGAAACGTACGAGTTCGGGGGGTTTCACAATGAGCCATGCAGAGAATGGGCTGGATAACTGGTGGCCGATCCTCTTGTACATTTACCGGTATCAGGAGCGTGGCCACGAACAGGTCAGGCAATCTTACCCTTGGGCAGACGGGATTGCTCTTCCACCAAGTATTCAAGCCTTACATCTACACCATAATGAAGCGGTACCAATCGTTAAACCAATCTTCACCACCAATCTGCGACACCTGGACATCATACTAGTGGTGGACAGCAACGGCAGAACCTTGTAAGACGCTTTCCCATCCTGTCCAGGCATCATCTCCAACGCATTAAAGCGCCTCAGGGTACCACTTATGAACAAGACGGCAACCCAAGCAGGGGACTCGGCAGCGAAAAAACAACGAGTGTGCCCAAGGAAATGCGCGTTGTATGCTGTCATCGCTCTTGCCCTTCAACTTACTCCCACGCTCGAGAAGCGGGCATGCTACTGCATGGACGGATGGTGGCACGCACAGTGAGGTAAAGCTGCCCGGGATCCACATCTTGGGTGCGAAGCCAACTGAGCTGCATGACATTCCTGACCATAGCTGTCCACTGGTGTGTGGGTTTGGGGCATGGGGCGGGGACACACTATACCGTGACCTCTTTCGCGGACACTACCGTAGTATTATACATTGCTGTAGGTATAATGCTACGGTGTATATGGCGCGCGAAGAGCATGTCAGGTGGCTATCCTGGTTGTTCCCAGGGGCTACGGCAAGGTGCCTCATGACCACCTGCGCCTCAGCGAAGTTGTTTAATGGCTTAAGAGTTAAGCGTGCTTTCTAGCATACGCCATTACAGGCTATCGGGTATCGACATGTTCGTATTGACCGCAACGGGCTAACGGGGCCCAGACTGCGCCCCTGCGATGCATTGCAATATTAATATTCATTCATTCATTACTGATCAACAGAAAGTAATATGCATTTCAAGGAGTAACATGTTCCATTCCAACTACTTAGCCCTGGACGCATGAGGCAGGGGGCCACGAGGTACGGGCAATCGCAAGACGCAATTTGCTGCCATCTCAGGACGTCCAGTTGCTAACTACCTTTTCAAGCCTGGGCCATAAGGGCGTTTTAGAGCGCTTGCGCAAAGTCATGGTAGCCACACTGGGTGCATTGCTTGACCGCATGCATAATTACCGGTATGCCGAGACCAGCAGGGCGACACGGAACAGTGTTGTCCACGACGGACTAATGGGCCGTTTATTAGGAGCTCCTGGGTTGCATAGGTAAGGTAACCACTGCCGGCGCTCAGGGACATCAATGGTTCACATGGCAGGCCTTAAGACGCTAATCGGGTCACAAAGCTTCACGCCTAATATTGGCAATTTAAGTACCTGTTGGGCCTGCTGTTCCGAGACCCAATCCTATTTTGCTTTTCCGTTGGTAAGACGCCAACTATCGGTCCGGTTCGCAGGTTTTGCAGCACTATCGCGTTGTTCCTTGCGGGACAAATCATTTTCCTACTCCTGGCGACATCAGGCGCACTCAAATCGTCTAATGGAATCGGCATTACTGTCGAGGACCTGCTGGCCACCTCAGACCTCCTCCCCCAGGGCATCCTGTACCTGCAGCCGCTGCGGGATGTTTCAAATCCCACGACCTCAGAACTACCCGCATCAAACGTCGTCCTTCAGGGATTGGGAAGCAGCGTGCTGCAGAAGGGTGGTGGCGACGGACCTATCTGGTATCAATATCCACCGCTTGCCCCCCCACCGTATCCCCTGCCACCTGGGAATCCTGTGTCCCCTGGCAGTCTCAGGCCCGACCTGCCACCCCCACCACCTGCGCCACCCCTAGAGCTGTTCACACAGCTGGATTGCTCGGGGCTTCATGGGTACTCCTTGGCAAAAGTCCCTATAATTGGCTTGAAGCCAGGTGAGTGCACTTCTGGGTGTGTTTCTGGAGTAGAAAGTGGAACATCTCGACAGCGTGCATGTAGACGCATGCATGCGTGTGTACGTGTTACGTTCTGGCTTCCAGCAAGGCTGTGTACAACAGCCGGTAAAGTACACGGCCCAGCAGGGCACATGCCTGCTTGCTTACTTGTGGTATGCTGCGTCCCACAAACACTGCTGGGAAAATGCTTCTGAGCTAACTGCTAGCTTTTCCATAGCTTTTCCATGCTTGACTCCTTGTGCAACCAGCCTACTACCCTAGTACTTTCCTGTCTTCGCAGGCCAGCACCTCACGCTGTCGTCCCTGTCAGTCTCCATGGTGGACCTTTCTGAGCCGCTGGGGCCGGCAGCCAATGTACTCATGACTCACCTCTCGCCCTCTGGCCTTGTCCGTGTGCCCAACGGGGCTACACTGACGCTTCTACACGTTACTCTTTTGTTGCCAGTCAATGACATGTTAGCCTACCTATCCAGCCTTGGTCATGCTATTAGTGCATGGCCGTACAGTACGGCAGTGACCATCTCGGAGAATGTTGTGTACATTGGAAACCTCACCACCACAGCCTTGGCATTGGACGGAAGTGACGACCCAGGAACAGCAGGGGGAGTGGTGCATTGGTCGAACGTCACCATAAAATGTCCGAGCCCGAAGTCATTTTGGGACATGGGCACACCAGTCACAGTAAATATTGTGATGAATGCATTGGACCTAACATTCATAAGCTGGGTGGGGCCAGTGTTTGTTGGCACGTTCTTTCTACCATTGGCACCTGACGTGGTGGCACTACCTGTAAGCTGGGAACAGGTAAGACACACTATGCTGATTGGTGTGAAACTTTGCTTTTGTGGGCGGGGAGAGGATGGGAACGTGGGGCAAACGTACCTATTGTTTGCTTTACTGTATCTGTGGACTGGTGCGGCTTTCCGAATGGGAAAGCGAGTGGTGCCAACGGGAGATCACACCTGCCACCCTGCATGGCTAATGCCGTCCACGGTTAGGCGGTATGCATGAGTAAGCATCTATTGATGATTTGTAAGCATTGTCATCGCGCCTTGCATGCACCCAATTCAAAAGCTGGTTGGTATCCTTGACCCATGTACTGGTACCTTAGCCTGTGACCACTCCCTTATCACTGCATTGTGCTATACGGCAATGCATCCATGCTTGCTGCCTGCATTCACGCCATAATGGCTTGCAGGTACTGCTTCTTGAAGGCCAGCCCTTGTGGGTGATGTTGGGGAACCCTCAGCGCACTACAACTCTGGATTTGTCGGGCGTGGAAGGTGCCTGGGTAACCAGTGGCTACGTGTTTTCTGGTGGTTTATTTGCTCCATCAGAGGTGGCGTACTTGTTCGATTTGACGCTCGTCAACTTGCCGTACACAGTGCAACCGAAAGTTGCCAGCAGCCTCCTGGCGCTTAGTTTGCAGAGCTTTCACATCGACAGGTGAGGACACTAGGTGAGGGCTAGTAGCTAGCGTGTAGCTGGCATGACAAACGGTTGGCGTAGTGAAGTGATGTCCAGGCTACCGGACATCAAGTTGGAGGATGGGGGCTAGACCGGGCCAAATAACAGGTGGATGTTGTGTGCACCTGTCCTTCAACTATTCCGACTGTCTATTTGCTTGCCTATCCTATCTTAACGGCCGTACTTGTACAGGATTTTATCTGGTTTGGGCCCTGCCCAGCTGGTTCTCAAGCGCTGTACGATTGTCGTACCGGACCAGGAGGTTGCCTTCCTGGAGCGAGCAGTGCTGCTGGGGACTATGGAGGCCATATCGGCGCTGTTCACTGTATTTGATGTGCAGGTATGCCAGCATGGACATGGTGTGGTCGAGTGAGTGCATCAACACAGTAATGCGACGGGATGAGATTGATCACGGTTCAGATTGCGTGACAATATTCTTGTGCTACATAACTAAACGCTGCCTGTACCTTTAACTCACCCTATGCTGTTGTCACAGCAACAGCGCTCGGCCGGTGTGGGCATACCTGTAGATCACTGCGGTGACGGCTAACTGGCTGTCTCCTTTACTCATGACGGCTGTCCTTTCCCAATCTTTGTTTCCTCGCCTTCGACCACCACTGCAGCTCCCAGTAGCGGGCGTGTTAACCACAAACTCAACAGGTGGAGGTCAGCTGCTGGTGACCGGGCTCAGGATCGGGAACCAGGTGGGGCTGCCCCGGACGTTTCGGACTTGTATCAGTTGGTCTTCGGCTTGTTGAGGCCTTACCGTTGTCACTTGTGTTTCATCATTAGGGTGCGGAGTGTTAAAAATAAAAAGGCAACCGCTCATACAACGGCTCGGGGCTTCTGAGTGCTACCTGTTCGTCTTTGCCTATGGTGCCCCATTGCATGCATGCCTGGTGGTCTACTACCTTACTGAGGTACCCATGCGTGCGTGTACCTGAAACCCCTTCATATAGAAACTTCATATACACCGCCATCGTAGCATCTGGGGTGCTCTCCTTCGAGCCCGGTCACTCCCCACTGCACTGCAACGCATCACACACGGCCGTGCCCCTCTGCTGGCCTTTGCCTGTTCGCTGCACGCATCCCATTGCACAGTCGTCTTGCTCCTAGACAACGCTACAGTCGTCTCTTAGACAACGCTACTTCTCAGTGCGGTTCAGCTGACCGCTGCAGCCACAGCTCAGCGCCTGCTCGACCACTCACGCCGGTTGTGTTGTTCTTGTTTTACGCATTTGCATTCATGTTGTGTTGTGCTTCTGTTCGTCCTGTCTCGCATGCCATCCTGTTTTGCCGTACTTTTTGCACTTAGATATAGGTTCATTTTGTCTCTAACACCCCCTTTCCTCGCTCTGGTTCATGTTTCTGCGCATGGCATTACTCGCATTACTGCGGCTGCTGGTCCTGGTGCTGACTACGGCGTCTTTGCTCGCAGGTACGCAATGCGCGTTTGCACGCACGCATGCACAGAATTGTGGTGTCTCGTCTGCGTGACCAGAGCGGGGGCTCCCGGCGTCGAGTCGGTCAGCGGGCTAGGTACTCGGTAGTAATTAGCTTTTTACGACACCATCAGCATCACCGACATGCGTCGTCAACCCACCACTCTTCTTACATCCAGCACCAGCTATTTCAGCAGTTATTGTGTTATGGTTCAGGTTTGGTTACCTCTGTTTTACCTCTGTTTTGCTTGTACTTGCGGTTCACATGCGAACCTATCCCAACTGCTTGCTCTTGGTTCCGATCAACTATACACCGCCATCGTGTTGTCTCATGCTCCCAACCACTATGTCCTCCCTAACGCCAACACTCCCTGCTGCCCAGGTCTCCCTGGTCAACTGCACCCTGCTCTCCGCCAGCCGCTACTCGGCACTACCAGGTGCCCAGCCGCTGCTGCCTTCCTCGCTTGTGTGGCCACCGGAGGTGCTGCATGGAGATGTGCAGGTGGCAGCACAGTGGGTAAGTGCTGACCTGCGCACGCCATGCAGACTTTGTGTTCATCACGCGGGTATCTTCCCTTGAGGAAATAAACTCCACCTTCCTTCAGCTTTTGTTCACGATATTCTCTACCACCTGGCGCAAATGTTTGCTGCAGGGGCCCCTGGGGGTTGCCTTTGCTCAGGGTATCCAGGACGCACTGTCCAACCTCGACTCAACATGTGGCCCACTACCGGCAGGCAGATCCCCAATCACCGCCATTACCAGGTACGTGGTGTGTTGCTTATTGATGCAGCGTGAACCTGGGTAACGAACCCGCGCCTGCTGGTGCTTGTCCTGAAGGGTTGTGTTTATCTGTGTTCTAGATGCCAGTCAGGCAAAAGCGAATGCGTTTGACATATACCCGCAGAATCCCAGGTTGGATTGTTTGCATGCTCAGTTATCCCTCCTCTCCGGTGGCTATAGGTGTGACGATCAGAGCATTCCGGCACTGGCTTTTGCTGCTACGGACGAGGCCGACACCATCCGTGTCTCCAGCGGTGGACTACAGGCGTCTGCCAGCGAGTGCATCGTGGGGGGATATCCACTGGCACGTGGCCGTACCTTTGTTGACCTCAAGGTAAGTTGTTTTGCGTGTGGGGATTTTATAATTGCAGTCATACCAGCGCTTTCTACGGCTGTCAACCTCCCTGTGGTGGTGGTATGCCGCACATGGCTTTCATATGCTGCTGTGGAAAGCCCCAGTCACTTGATGCTACCAGCTGCATGTGTCTGGGGCTAGCAATACTAGTACGTTTTATGTAGTCGATGTAAATAATGCATGTGGTCTATGCACTATATTCCGTCATGCCCTACTTCCATCCTTTCCTCGCACCCCAGGGCACCATCGGCCGTGTTGAGCTGCAGCGGCCCATCACGCTCCGGAACCTGGTGCTGTACAACCTGGCTCCGGGCGGCATGTACCCGCTGCTGGGGTCTGGGGGCAGCAGTGATGGCAGCGGCGGCAACGGCCAACAGGAAATGCCCTCAGAACCCGCGGCCCCTCCATTGTACCCTGTGGTGCCCGGTGCCTATGGCAGCAGCGACGGCATGTACCCACCGCTGGGGTCTGGTGGGTATGTGGGCTGCGGCAGCAGTTACAGCTATATCGCCAATGTCGTTGGCTCCCAGCAGGCATCAGCTCCAGTCCAAGCAACTCCTCAGCTGGAGGGCGCAGATGCCGCTTGGACCAACAGCTCCCTGCCGCTGTGGTTCTTCCGGATGGCTAGGGAGCCCGCCGGTGTCACCTCTGACACGCAGCAGCCGCAGCAGCAGCCACTGCTGGTGCTAGAAAACGTGACCCTTGTAATTCCGGAGGTCGAGTGGCGAGCAGTAGCTGCTTTGCTAATGCAATCTTTCCCTGCGGTTGAGGCACAACAACAACGGAGAAACTTGCAAGAGCACGGCTGGGAAGCGCCACATGAGCAGCTGCAGCAGCCAGACTTGACACGCCGGTCTGGGAAGAAGGGGGAGCAGCAGCAAGGCAGTATGCTGCCAGGTGCACATGCAGTAGGAAAACAGGAGAGCAAGGAGGTTGTGTCAGACTCGGATGCAGGTGACACTGCAGTTATGCAGCGACAAGCAATCCGCAGGCTGCTGCAACTTTCGCCAGGTAGGCAGTACGGTAGCGCTGGGCTGGTTTTCTTTGTGCTGGGGAAGACTCCTACTACGTCCCCACTACTATGCGGGTTTAGTACTTACTGAACCGGTGTATTACGGCCGCGTTGCACACATTGCTTAGCTCTGTTGAAGGCAGTGATCCGATGTGCTTCGAGAACTTGATTCCTTCCCCCGCTCTGTGTGTGCAGTTCCAAATGTCTGCTCTTAATCATTCCATCATCATGGCATTGCTTGACTTGCAGCTTTCCCGTAGTAAGCGATGCCACGCTGTTGGTTTCTTACCGACCTGCCTTCAGGATCGCTGGCTTCACCACTGTCTGGAAGTTCGCTACTTCGGGGTATAGCGGATTCGCCACTTTCAGAGCCTCCATTAACACCCATGCCTATGTCACCACCCGCACCACCGTTGTCACCACCAACATACCTGGTAGCACCGCCGCCCCCATCACTTCCTGTCCTGGCTTCTCCACCGTCACCTCCTTATGAAGTCACTGCTGGACTGGCACTGTTGGAGTTTGCCGCCGCATCACAGGTGGGCAGACCCACGGGTCAATGGGTCTCTGTCCATTCAGAGCCATGCCAGTGGTAGTAGATGGATAGAGCCTTATGCAGTCCATAAAACCCGATCCACACACTTCGAATGTTATTGGATTCGACCCTACATGTCGAACCTCATGCTTTCATACCCTCATGTTGTGCCTGCTAGGTTCTGTCGTACAACTACGACGCTGGCGAGCTGGTCCTGGCGGTTGCACGGCACTACGGTTGGGTTGGCACCAACGTGACACTGACGTACAAGTTGCCAGCGGACGCTCCGAGCAGTGCGAGCCTTCTGTCGTATCCGCCACTTGTCCTGTCGTACCAGGATCTTGCAGGTAAGGCAAACGCTAGCATGTCTTGCAGCACAACATCATGGGGGGGGGGGTAAAACGTCTTTGCCGAACCCCATGCTAAGAAGTACAAAAAAGGGATGCCGGACGCACCCACCCATTGTCGTACCATTTTAGCTGTACGGCAACGCTGTAAACTTTGCAAAATTGCCCCAGAAAGCACCATTCAACCCCACGATAAAAATCTAAATCATTTTCTCGATGGGCACTACCATTTGGCAACACGTCAGAGTCGCTCGCCACACTGGGGGAGGCCCCAGGCAGGCTGCCAGGTTTAATGCTCTCTTGTCAACGGCCTACGCATCTCGCTTTGTAACTATAGATGCATTGTTGTATTGCCGAAGTGCACGGTTGCTTGTAGCTCGTACGGAGAGTGTACACGCGTACAGACTGTAACTGTAACTGCATGGGGTCATTTTGCGGCGAACCTACCCCCCTGACTACATCATAAACATTTGGAAGTGCACATGGAGCAGCAGCGCCGACTTTACCATACTGACTCTGGCAGCATTGCTGCACGTCCTTGGTTCTGTTCACACATTACCGTGCTGGGAACGGTATTGTGGGGCTGTGCTCGCTCGGGCCCCGTCTTACGTGGTAATATGTTCCGCGTGCCTTCTGCTATTCCCGTCCCGCCTTCCTTTATCCAATCTGGCCACCGCCGAAAACGTTAAAGAAACAGAGCCACACACCTTTCTTCCCCCATAATTCAGTGGCGAATGGAGCCATGGAGGACCATGACATGCCGCCCTTGTCGGGATCTGGCTCTCCCTCTCCGGCCCCCCAACAACAGCCGGACCATGGTGTCAGCCCTACTGATGTCAAGTACGGCGGCGGGCTTCCTCCTGCCGTATTGCCCCAGGCATCACCACCGTTCCCTGCGGGTATACCAACCCTGCCGCTTCCTAGTGGCGCCAGCCACCCTTCCTGGGTGGTGCCGGTTGCCAGCTCCCTAGCCGCCGCTTGCAGCATCGTTTTCCTTGGAGCAGCAGCACTTCTGGTTGCCAAGCGACGGCGACGTATGGCGGCCGGTGCCCATTCCGCCACTCATGCTGCCGCCTCTGCGGTCAAACTGGAACTCCACGGCAAGTGGCGGCCTGACTTTGGAGGTAGCAGCCCGACCTCATGTACCAGCCAGGGATGCAAAAAGCAAGCGAAAGAAGCAGGAGGCTTGAGTGAGGAAAGCAGGGCCAGCATGGGCATCAGTGCTGGTGAAGGAGGTCAGGACAGCCAGGGGGCTAGTGAGACTGTAACATGCACGATGGCGCTGGCCACAGTGACGATTAACCTGTCGAGCCCCACGGGCCTTACTTCAGAGGTTGGGGCCACGCTGGAAGGTGGCCGGAGCGGCTCCAAGCTTTCACAAGGAATTGCTGGGGTTATTCCCTCCATGAGCACAGCTGGCATGGAGTGTGTTCCAGTAACGAATAGCCTAAGCCTCTTTGAGGTGGGAGATCCAGGGAGGGTTCGTGGTGGAAGGAATTATGCGCCAAGCAGTGTTGCCGTCATCTTTCGACACTAAATGCTTTTTTCTCTCATGTCAAGCTATGCTGGTCCATGTTACCTACTGGTCCCTGTGGTCGTTAGGATTCTTAGCTGGGAAGCGTACCTTTAGCTCGTTCTGGCTTGTTGTGTGTGCCCTTGACAGGCCAACCGCCAGGTCATTAGGAGTGTCTTGAAAGCAGCGGGACCTGCTCCAGGAGCCGATGTTGTGGACCGGCCCCAGCAGCAAGAGGGAAGACTACATGGACGGCAGCACCAACGGGTTGAAGGAGCCCATGGAGGCAGTGCTGTCGGACTTTATGGCCCAGCGCAGATATTGGAGGCACGGACAGGCGAGGGACGGCTAGTAAACTACATAAGCAGTAATGCTCGTCTTGAAGAACTCATGGTAAGTCTGTTCAAGGCCAGGTGAGCCGTGCAGAGACGTAGGCACGCACTGCTGCCATGAGCATCCGGCCTGAAATTGGCCTGCTAGGCAGTACGTTCTTGAGGCCCCAAACCCGACACATCTGACCTGCCGTGAGCACCTATGTTTGGCTCTTCTCACAGGCGTACTACATTGGTCTGGAAGGCCGTGCTGGGTGGCACTTGACTGCATACCAGCCATCTCTGAAAGAACAGCAGCCATGGAAGGGTGCTTTACTTAAGGGTAGCACCACGGACGAATACGAGTCCCAGCCGTTGGGCCCAGCAGGCGCGCCGAGGACTGCTGTGGTGGTGTACGGCAAGCAGCTGGGCACCCATCGAAGCATGCAAGACACCATCAATGCCATCGAGGTGTGGTTGTGTAAAAAAACACGGGAGGCCAGCTGTGGTTAATGCTGTCAGGATGGCGGGATAGTTAAAATGGGTTTGGGTTGACCTAGTCCATCTGTCTGCATTATTGAGTATTGTGTTTGTGTTTGGGCTAGCAGGAAAGCAAGTATAGCACCCAAGTTGCACTATGTGGGAAGAACGGTGGGAAGTCCTGCAGTGATGCTGATACTGGGGCAGCTGTGCGATTTTCTTGTTAAATGTTTATCATTACATGCATAGTACGCTTGTGCACCCATACTGAGTTCAGGCCGAGTTTGCAATTCCCAGACGTCATGTACCCTCCTGAGGGTGTTTTTATTCAAACGATCTGGTGACACCTACCATGCAACGCCAAAGCCCATTTCGCCACCACTCACCCCAGGCGGAGTTGCGAGACCCAGATCTACACGTTCATTCTTTGTTGGGCATCGGAGCCTATGGCTTGGTGTACGGCGGCACATGGCGGGGCCTGCCAGTGGCGATCAAGGTGTTGGTCGTGTCGGAGGGGCCCATGGGTCAGGAGAGCCATGCCAGGCACCGGGCAGTGATGGAGGCGGCCATTTCCATGAGCCTGACACACCCCAACATCGTGGGTAAGTACAAGGGCCGTTAAAGGGCCGTTGTCCTGCACTACGGACAAACGGAAGCTAGCCGGTAGCAACCTACGAAAACAATTATCCTTTTTTGTCTTTATTTGAGCAATAACCGTCACTCCGTTTCATGATCATCATGAAGGACTTCAGAGCATTGATGACAGTATAGAAAGCAGTTCTCCTGCCCTGCCGCAATGTGGAACCACATGTGTAAGCCTGCAATCCATGCCTGTTAGTAAGCCATCTGTAATTCCTTCTGCAAATCCACAGCTACGTATGCGTATGACATAAAGGCGCTGGTGTTTGAGCCGCGTAAGCCCGGAGCTGCAGACCTGCAAGCGACGAGCGTGGCTGGAGTGGGGGCGGTGGCTGGAGACTCGCATGGAGACTTAAGCATCTCTGCGGGCTCCTATAAGGAGGGAGTGGCGGCCGTGGACAGCTACAAGCTGTACATAGTGCAGGAGCTATGCAATGCGGGCACTCTGCGCCAAGCACTTGGTAGGAATGGTTGGACTGGGAGCAGCGGATTGTGTGGTTCAGAGGTGGAAGCCTACGATAGTATCATCCTATTCTGCGTTCCTGACATGCGTTTCCCACCTTACTTTATGTACCGTATTCCCATATGAACCCCGTCCAGATCACGGTGTGGCTGGCAGCGTCCGTGCTTGTGGTCTGCTCCGAGTACTTGCACTGCGGCTGGCTTTGGACGTGGCGCAGGGCATGCGGCATATACACGGCTGCCGTATTGTGCATGGAGACCTGAAGTCGGGTAAGTATCACGGAGGTATTACGGTGGGCAGGGTAAACCATGCGCCTTGGCTTGCTGAAACGGTAATTAGGGATTCGATCTGGTTCGATTAACCAGAGACACATTTATGGGCCCGTTATTAGTCTTCTTTAGGCATCATGCTTCTGCAACATTGTCCTTGATGTATTGCTTTAACGGACCCCCTACTGTGGGCACCCCTCCTCTTCACCCTCAGATAATGTGCTGCTGGCACACGGCCCACGAGCTGCTTCCTTGAACGACGGCAAGGAGACGCTGGACCACGGACCACAAGCCACACCTGGTGGTGAGACACAGCGAGACACAGCCGTGCAGCCCGGGGCAGTCCAGCAACCGCCACAGCTGGGCCTCGCAGTGGCCACAGCTGCAGAGACATGTGTGAGCGAGCTTGCAACCCCAGAAGAGGGCAAAGGCGAGCTAGCAGGGAACACAACCGCCCTTGCAGGTGCGTTGGCAAAGCTGCAGCTGACGGCCAAGGTGGCAGATTTCGGGCTCAGCCTGCCGCTGCCCGAGGGAGCCACGCACGCCTCGCAGCGCTTCCAGGGAACTCCTGCCTACATGGCGCCGGAGGTGAGTGGCCCATCTTGTGCCGGCGTTCCTGCAAGAAGCATTTGTGCTCAAAGGGATAAACATGAGTATAGGCCCCTGGGTTGCTGCTGTGCGCACCGTATCCTTTGTTTGCCGATGGGGCCTTATGGGTGTTTAGCTGGAGACCCATGGGCCGCTGCTGCACCGTTTTCGTCCGTTGGTTAGTTGACTTAGCTATCGGATGTCGCCAAATGCTAATATACCTCCCCAGGTGGCGCTTGTTGGCCACATGTCCCCTCGTGCGGACGTTTGGTCGTTTGGGCTGCTGCTGCTGGAGCTCTACTACGGCTGCACAGTTGCTGACATGGTGTCTGTGCAGGGGGAAGGCGGACACGAATCAGGGGCAGCAGAAGAGAGCAGTGACATGGGCTTTGATAAAAACCAGGTCCAGGCCCTTGTCCCAATCCTCATCAAGGTAGGTGAAATACTTACAACGGATGTTGTTGTAGACCAGCATTGCCATACATATCTTTACGCATTTTGTCGCCTTCACAGCCGGGCTGCGTTTACGGGACAAAGGCTTCCTCCTTTATACGATTCATCTTGCTTACCCTCAGGACATGGTGGCAGCAGCACATGTGCCGTATGCAAAACTGGTGACAGCGTGCCTGGCGTCCGACCCACGGGTCCGTCCAGATTTTGGGGGAATCATTCAGCGCTTGGAGCAGGTGTTGGACGCAGTTGAGCCGTGCGTGTAGTAATCCGGGCATAACTTGTGGTTTTGGCGTGATAAGAGAAAGAACATATCCGTTTGCTAGTGAATAGTGGTACATTCGTTTCATTCGCATAGGCGCATAGGCACGAGTGAGCACATTTCATCATGTTTCCTATAATCAGCATCACCTTGTCCTCACCTCATCCCATGTTTGCATCGCAGCAGTGTTTACGTCCAGTAGATAGTGTTTACGTCCAGTGTCGGCTCATGTGGCTCTACTGCTTTGGTTACATGCTCTAATGTGGACAGGGAAGCTGTTGACTGCACATGCATGCGGCATGTCATGCATTGCAAAAATGCTTCAAGGTTTTCGCATGTAAGGGATCGTTTCACGACGTCTCTCATTGCATTCAAGGGATGCCGAAGTATGTCGGCTTTGACTGCAAGCTGATCATACGTATCTGACGATGAATCTTGTGGATAATACCGTGAAACCGGCGGCACGGTCATGCATGTGCAAATTCCGGAAAGGGTTGATTGCATTCCATACACACGCGCATCAGCATGTATGATTCCATCTTGATTGCTTTCATGTTTTGGGTAGCGTAGGTCGAGGAGAATGACACATCTATTGGCCACTGCAACAATAAGGGTTTCAATAAGGGTTGTCCGTAGGTCCGCAAAGAACTGAACTTGCAGGCATCATGTGCATGCATGCGCGGGGTGCTGACGGGTGAACATCGAATAATTGTGCTGCTGTCAAAGCACCTTTACCTCTTGAACGAAGGCGTTTCCGCGATTATTAAACGGGTTTTGCGTGGAGGTTCCCTCGGTGGGGGTATCGGTATGCCTTTTTTGGTTTCGGGTTGAAATGGTGCTTTGTCACTTCTATGACTTGGACTCTACATTTCTGGCCTGAACCAGTTATCATTTACAATCATGTATGGCTGCACTCCTGTAACAAAGAGGATACAAAAACTCTGGCAAGAAGCCTTAGGCTGTCTTAGGGCATACTATACAATTGCGGACGGAGGCACAAGGAAGCTAGCCAGCAGCAGAGAGGCGGGGGGAAATAAGTATTATAAGTATTAGAAGTGAAACAACGAGTCCCAATCCCATTTCCCGACTCATGCACTGAGCGCATTCGGAGGCACTATCCTAGGAGCACGCAACTAAAAATACTTACCAAATATATGATTACCGTAAACCAGAGAGGGGGGGGCGGATCCAGGACAGCAGGCAGGACTGGGTGGCAACGTGGGTTAAGGAGTCGACGGACAGAATTCTTCACCCAGATCCAAAACAAGCAAGTGAGCCGTTCCATGGATGCATGCCGGCCTGCAATGATTATACACGCATGCCCCTAAACAAAGCACGATGTAAACGCAATGACATGATGATAGACTGATTCTAGCGGGCTAGACACAGAAATAACAGAACATTTGGAACGTATGTGTTGTATGTTTTCAGGGCAGTAAGCCTACCCTAGCTGTTATCAACGCACGTTTGTTACCGGTACCTGCTAGGCACTTGGATTGGGTCTCGAAGGCATGCATGCATGCCAGACTACTTCATGCATGCACCTACACCATCTGCTCCCGGCAAGCTAGGGCCTGTCGCTGGCTTCACAGTAGACTGGATTGGCCGGGCGGGCACGCCTTCATGCAAAGTAAGCCGGCCTAAAATTGACGGAGGGTGGCAACTGTTTCATGGTCTCGTGTCCGGAATGTTGAACTGGAAACTCAAGGACCTAACCCGAATGAAAATGAAAATCGCTTTTTGACGACAATACCGTACATGAAGTCAGTGAATGATTGAAATTGTATTGTTGAATGTTGTGTTTGTATGGTTATGGTGGCATAGTGTAATCCACATAATATTTTTGCAATGCAAGTGGGCACGCGGATGGTTTCCTCGGTCTTATGGCAGACACCAGTATTCCGACACAATAGGAAGCGGACAGTAGCTGAGACCATCGTCAGACGTACATTCTAACAGGGCGTCGACCGCCCTACCCCAATAGCCACAATAGCCGAATGGCGATGCCCTGCGTGGGAAGCTTCTGGAAAGGGGTTGAAGCGCAATGTCTTTGTAGTGGTCTTGTTAACCTGCGTGATAAGAAATATGTAAGATAGAGAAAGGAATTACTTACTTGACATGACACTTACTTGACTTAGCTAAGCTGAGCTACAGAAGGAAGGTGTCATATGTATTTCAGCATTAGTTGAAGCATGGTACTAATATGGCTAAGTCCCAGGGCTACCGTTATTCACAGCCTTGCTGTTCCTGTGTAGACAAAATTAGGCACTTTAAGAGCTAAGCATGCTGTCGATGCCTTTGTCAAACCAGTCCGTTCGTGCCACAATACGAAGGCGCAGTGAGAAGGAGTTTTTGATGTAGATGGCATCGCGGCGGATACTGACGACCTTGCCGGGCTTGGGAAGTGGCTTGTTGGAGGCGTTGCAGGCCTTGACGGTCGAAGGCTGCATGAATACCTCCATCGTTTGGGTACCGGTGACAAGGCGGCCGGAACACACGCAGTTTGCTTCGCCAGCAAAGTTTGGCCCTCCTTGTCAGCGACATCCTTTCCTGAAAGCAACACCGCCGGCCTCATGGCCTTGATGTGTAAGGCTTTTCCAAATCTCTACAACTTTGGAGGAGAGAAATTTGCAGACTTCGACCACACAAACCATACATCCGCTCGCAGTTCGTCCATAGTACTGCACTTATTCCCCTTTGTCGTGCTTGTCGTGGTCTCGTACGCAATAGTGGTCTCGTACGCAATAGTCGTCTGTGTATCTATCTCGTGTATCGTATCTGTATCTCTCTGTGTATCTGTATCTGTGTATCTGAAAAGCATTGAGTAGGTACATGCTTACGTTTGAAACAAACACCGACTGCCGCTGCCATATTGCGACCTAGTTGCTTACCAAGTAGCAGCCCTACAGTTCCGTACTTCAAAATTTATCAACGGTTCTTCGGCACTAAAAACAACGCTTGACTACCACAAGTTTTCGCTTCGGCCATCCGTTTGTGGAGATAAGTAAAGCGGACGCCCCAATGTCAACTGCGCCAAACATCTCTCTTTACCTGGTTCAAAACGTACAAACATCCTAATGCAATCATGATTAGGTAAGGGCCAAACGGGATGTTTTTCTGGGAGAGCAAACGTTGTGTTTCCTGGTCAGGGTCTGTGTGCACGGTCTCCATTGAACAAGTTGCAATACTATAATATAGATATGCACTTGGGGCTTGAAGACACACATCAGCAAGTTGCGGCTCACCGTACATGCATTTGCGTCTCTTGCGGGGTGATGCCGACCCTTGTGTACACGTAAACCAATTGCATGCCAATCTATATTCTGACACAGCACATGACGATGGCACAAATTTACGCAGGATTTTGCTGCTGCTAACGGGTTGGGCGGTATTGACCCTGATGCCAGCAACCGCTGTAAGACTTCCACTAGGGAGTGGAGTGACAGTTTACGACTTGCTGGCGACTTCAGGTGTCCTTCCCCAGGGTGTTCTATCCTTACAGCCGCAACCAAATGCCGCGTCTCCCACAACCACATACTTACCATCCACAACCCTTACACTGCAAGGGTGGGGTAGCCACTTGCCTGGAAACCAGATAAGCGGGGCCTACAATCAACCCGGCTTCACCATTGGAAGTCAACACCCAGCAGGCCCTCCCATTTCTCCCCCTTCGATCCCTTCCACGGCTCCCAGCTCTCCCACTTCTCCTAGCTCTCCCACTCCCCCAAATCCTCCCAGCTTTCCCAACTTCCCTCCCACTGACCCTGACAAACCCTTTACAATTTTGGACTGCTCGGGACTGGTTGACTTTTCTGTGTCGAAGGTCTCGGTAATCAGCTTAAAGCCAGGTATGTGTGAGGACGTTGCCATTTTGAAGAACGCTGTCCTTTCGTTTCAATCCCACGGTGTCTTGCGCTAGGAGCATTTTTAATACATCATGCATGGCTAGCTGATGATAAATATCTGGTGTACCTAACGAATTGCTGTGCCACTTCCGCACTCCTCCTGACAATAGTTCAATGGAAACAGCCTGCTCTGAACACGAATGGCATGCGTGTAACCGCTTTCCTGGCCATGGGTTCCCCACCCATGTAGGTCAACACCTCAAGTTGTCGTCACTGTCAGTGCTACTGATAGACCTCGTAGAGCCCCTGGGCCCAGCAGCCAGCATGGTCATTGATCACCTCACACCTTCAGGCCTCGTCCAAGTACCCAAAGGAGCCATCCTGACCCTCCAAAACGTGACACTGGTATTGTCACCTTACTCTATGCGGACTTACTTGGAAATCCTCAGCTGTAAAGTGAGTGCCTGGCCCTACAGCACAGCAGTCACAATCTTGTACAACGAGATACATATCGAGAGCCTAACTACATGGTCGCTGGCATCAGATGGAGGCCGCGACAATGTCAACACAGCAGGCGGCGAGGTGCAGTGGCTGGGTGTCACTTTGAGGGGCGCGGATGCAAAGCCATTTATTAATCCCTTGGGAGCAACGGCTGTGACAGAAGCCTGGCAGCTGGGTTACAAGTTGCAAACTGACTTGGTGGGCGTCATTGGCATACCCGGGTCACTGTTCCTGTCGCTTGCAGCCGACATCGTGATTCCCCGTGATGGCAGCTGGGAGCAGGTAAAATCAGAGAAACCTCAAAATGTAGGGGCCCTTGGGCCCAAGCTGGGGCCGTTGCGGTAGCTGGAGGCTGGTATACCCTGTTATAATCACTGTGCCGCATGCATCCCTACCCCATTCCCATGCGGTTTGGGGTCTGCATTCCTATCCCTGTAAACTGTTTTTACCATTGCACTTGAAACCGTTCCACTTGGCGTGCAGCAATGCTGTTGCTTCTTGCTGCTCTTTCTTCCCTGCCCTTTGCATTGCACAGGCCTTCTTAGTCGACGGGCGTCCCTGGGTGCTGTTGGGAGATCCCGAGCGGAGCACGACCCTGGATTTATCAGGCTTGGAAGGCGCCTGGTACACTGCTTCTTATCAAAACAATTGGGCGAGCAACCTAACTGCTGAAAATACTTTAATGCACATCCACGGCTTGACACTCATCAACTTGCCGCACACACAACAGCCAAGGGCTCCAAGCAGCCTTCTGGCCATTAGCCTACAGAGCTTCGGGATCTACAGGTGGGTTAACGCAGCAGTAAAACACGCACAGAGCGAGGGCGAATGTTGGCGGTATGTATGGACTAGACTTGTGCCATACTTGTGCCTTGTATAATTGACATCATTTGGCCTACCTATCTGAAGCTGTGAACCGATAAAGGAAGTTTACGCGCTGAAGCGCTTGCGCCAACGGGTCATGCATGGGTTGTTTTTGCAGGGGCTCAACAGGTGGCTACGATTCTCCCCAGCTGGTCCTCAAGCGCTGTACAATTGTCGTACCGGACCAGGAGGTTGCCTTCCTGGAGCGAGCAGTGCTGCTGGGGAGGAATAATGGGACTATGCCTGCTGTGGGGGACCCTTCTAAGCTGTTCGCCGTCTTCGATGTGCAGGTGAGCCGTGCTAGCTGGAGCCGTGCACTTATGTCACAAGCTGGAAAAGGGTGCTTAGGTTGGCCGGGGCTTTTGCTGGTTTGGGAGCCCAGCCGATCAAGGCTAGGTGCAAGGCTTTTCATCATGAATGATCCATTCTCGATCCCTCCGATTCCTTCTCGATCCCCTCACTCGTGTTAATGATCAACATATAGGTGCCAGCACGTAGGTCCTCCAGGACCGCTAGGTCCTCCTGGCATTGCCGAAGCTAGTTTCTATGCCCCCTTCCCCTTCCTGTCAAGGACACACATTAAGGTGTCGTCTTCCCCTGACCTCCATATGGGGAGGGGCTAGGGAACTCACCTTTCACATCGGCGACAATTGACCCCTCCAATACCACCAACGCACCATGGCACCATACTACTGACAGGTCCCATCCGATGACATGTCAGCCAGCTCACCCAGCAGCACGGGTGGGAAGCTGCTGGTCACCAGGCTCAGGATTGGGAACCAGGTGGGACACCGTTTTACATAAAGCTTACTGCAATAACATTGGTTCTTCTCATGCCTTGTAAAATCGTGCATGACGTTTACAATCGGGGTAACTATTGAACTGATATGTAATGTTGGGGTGCACATGCGCTTGAGGCAAACCATGATGGGGTAACAGCTCTAGCGGGTAGGTAACGCCTTCGATGAAGGTTCCATCCTGCATGTCCCCTTGCAGGTCTCTCTGATCAACTGCACCCTGCTGTCTGCCAGTCGATACACAGCTTTGCCTGACAGCCGGCCTCTGCTGCCTTCAGAACGTGTGTGGCCGCCAGAGGTCTTACACGGGAATGTGGACACAGCAGCGCAATGGGTGAGCACTGAACGGGCGGTCATATGTATATAGGCATGTGGCGTGAAGCATTAATGTTGTGCTCCTTCCCGACTTCCCAAGCACATGTGATTCCTCCCAGTGATCATCGCGCAAAAATAAACAATTGTTTGGGAAAATGAGCATTAATGCGCAAAAAATGCTAGGTTCGGGGCCTGCGTGTGAAGGAAAAATTACCTGGCCTCTCGTGCCACCCCCAAAACAACGGGTTTCGCACATTTTACCAATCCCCCGGGTTTCCCCTCGTCCAAGCCCACCCGTTGCGTTAAAGCTTTTGCTTCCACCGCTGTGCTTTTGGTTGTTCATCACTTAATCCCGAGATGCGTGAAATGGAAAATATTTGCTCAGACCCCTGTGCGTTACAAATCTATAATATCTTAACTTCTTTCTGCACGGTGACCAGGCACAGGTGCGGGGTATTCAACCACGTACGCATACGGGCAGTCCATCCAGAACCTTCCATCATCCACGCTAACAGTGGCGGAATCTGCCTGCCTGTTTGCTCAATCCACTATTTCTTGCAGGGTCCGCTTGGAACTGCCTTTGCTCAGGGTCTCCAGGACGCGCTGGCCAACCTAAACTCAACATGCGGGCCACTGCCGGGGAAGGCCCCACTTATGTTTACTACAATGTACGTTATGTAACAGTTAGCCGGGGGTTGAAAAATGTACAATACGTGGGATGGTCTACTCAGTACTTCGTGGTAGTGTTACAATCCTTGCGCTTTCATGCCATGGCGTCCTTTTGCATCCTTTGACAGTATCGGCATAATAGTAGGAAAGCTGTAAACGCATGCATGGGCAATTATGGCTAAACGCGCGCCCTTCATCCTTACGTCCTGCTGGCCTAGCCTAGCAGTCTTAACACTCACACTCAATCAACTGGAACCCGCTGCAGCCGTAATGACGGAAGCATTCCTTCCCTGGCTGCCACCACGGCATTTGAGGAAGCCAAAAGAATCCACATCTCAAGTGGTGGACGCCTGGCCTCTGCCAGCGAATGCATTGTGGGAGGTTTCCCGCAGCAGCTAGGTGGCGATCGCACCTTTGTCAATATGAAGGTACATACGTGGGCTATCACGTAGGGGTGAACTGCATGTATGTGCAAAACTGAACATACAGCGCGCTCTTAGGATCAAGTTGGCGCTTAGGTGTTTGTCTACAGCATCTTGTGTGTTTTGGGCTCTTGTCTCTGTGTTTTACTTTTGTTTTTTGCTTGCGACAATCCACGTCCGCTGCCCCCATTCCTCGCACTCCAGGGCGCCATCGGCCGTGTTGAGCTGCAGCGCCCCATCACGCTCCGGAACCTGGTGCTGTACAACCTGGCTCCGGGCGGCATGTACCCGCTGGTGTCTAATGGTAATTTAGGCTATGGCAGCAGTTACGGCTATAGCTTCGGTATAGTTGGTCGCCAGCAGGCATCAGCTCCAGCCCAAGCGGCTCCTCAGCTGGAGGGCGCAGATGCCGCTTGGACCAACAGCTCCCTGCCGCTGTGGTTCTTCCGGATGGCTAGGGAGCCCGCCGGTGTCACCTCTGACACGCAGCAGCAGCCACTGCTGGTGCTTGAAAACGTGACACTTGTGATTCCGGAGGTCGAGTGGCGAGCAATGGTAGCTGCCGTACTACTGGTTCTGCGAGCTGCTGCTACCCCTCCGCCGCCTTCAGGGGTCCTGGCTGCTGCATCGGAGGGACAGCAGCCGGCCCTGGTGCAAGCACTAGACCGGGAGGTATTAGATACGACAACTTCGCTATCGTCACAACAGCAGCTGGAGGAACAGCCAGACCAGAGGTACTTGCTGGGGACCAAGAAGACCGTGGAGATGCAGCGACCGGGAAGGCCACTGTTAAGGGGCAACGCTGCTGCGGCATTTGGAAAGGGAGGAAGCCAGGCAGGCGTGGATACTCACAAGAAGGCTGCCCGCCGTGCGCTGCAATTCCTGGGTAAGCTGTATAAGCTCTGCCGTGGGCTCTGGTTCTGAAGCTTCAACATAGGCGAACTTAAGTACATAGGGACCGAAGCTCTAAAGATGCCCAGAAAGGCCTGTGGGGAGGTCTCTCTTTGGAACTCTTATGATGTAGCCTGTATGGTATTGGGCGGGGTTAGATGCGCGGCCCAGCTTAGTACTTGGTTACGATGGTGGCCTCCTGGTGAATGGCTGGAAACCGCATTCACTGTAGCTTTCAGGAGTCCTTGCTCGTGCGCTTAATGGTAGTACAGCCATTCTTGGCCGTTTCTTACAAAGAGCAACCCTTTCTGTTTGCAGGATTCGATTTCGGATTTGGCCTGCCTTGGTCCAACCCACCACCGCCGCCGGCCCAGGCGTTTGTTCCTCAACCACCTAAATCAGAGGCATCAGGCCCTGCAGCGGCATCGGGCCCTGCAAACACGATAGCAACCGTTGTGCAGCCACCGGCATCTGCCAAGCCACCACCAGCAGGGTATCACGTAATTTATTTCCCCAAAGCACCCCCATCACCTCCGAAACCTCCGCCAGTGCCTCCATCACGGCAGCTCCCAAGGCCTCCACCACTGCTTCCATCTCCGTCACCCATGCCCCCGCTGCCTCCAGCACCGCCGCCTTCAACACCTTCTGAATCTACAACTCGTGCAGCACTGCTGGAGTTTGCCAGCTCGTCACAGGTGAGCGTACATGCAGGTCGCGGTAAATCGCTCCATAGAAGAACTGCTCATATGTAAACTGGCTCACCGTGGTCTTGACATCGGCGGTTTCGTTGTAAGTCCCATACCTTTTGAGGTTCCGTACAGTGCGTCCGGGACTCGACTAGATAGCAGGGGAATTCCCGGGGGGCATTGAGCTGAGATTGGTTCTGCTAGGAATAATTCCCTTTGAACGCTAATAAAGCAACTAGATGCGTACAGTAACCGTGCAACATGCGAAAATTGGGGCTCCAACATTGCTAGTCCTCTGCTGCTAGAATGATGAACCGTGTGCAGCATGTAAGCCTTCACAAACTCCAACACGTTTGTGGGACACCATTTCCCCCTTGTGCTTTGCCTGCTAGGTTCTGTCGTACAACTACGATGCTGGCGAGCTGGTCCTGGCGGTTGCACGGCACTACGGTTGGGTTGGCACCAACGTAACACTGACGTACAAGTTGCCAGCGGACGCTCCGAGCAGTGCGAGTTTTCTGTCGTACCCGCCTCTTGTCCTGCCGTACCAGGATCTCGCAGGTACGCTTATCTTGGGCCATGTTGTTAGGAGAATAGTCAAAACGCCGTAAATAAATGAATGACCGTTACAGCAATGAGTGGACTGCCTTGAAGCCGTGCTTTCATCCACGATTGTCCAGTTGTGGCGTGCAGTGCAAGCATTTGTACTGGCCGCTTGTCCCTGCACTACTACAACGCCGCTAAGCTGTATTTACACTTTCTGCCAACTCAAAACTACCTTCCTCTGTCTTACACCTTAACCTCGCATCGGCGGTGTGACACTCATGGACCATTAGGCATGGACATCAACATCACGGTGGAGCAGCCTGGCGTTGCCGGGCCACCCTCCATCGCGCCCACCATCCAGCCAGTACATGGCAGCAGTCCTGGTGACTCAAATGATGGTGATAGCAGTGTACCGACAGCGGCCGATGGCATATTGCCCGTCTGGCAGTACCCCTCTTCAGTAGTTGCGCCTTCCCAGCAATACAGCAGCCACGCACCTTCTCCCTACTATCCTCACGTCGATGGCACACCACCCGCTACCCCGTCCGTACCGCCTAGCAACAGCAGTAGCAGCGTCTCAAGGCCAGCATGGGTGCCACCAGTTGCGGGATGCCTATCCGCGTTTGGCGCCGTCCTCATGCTTCCACTGCTGTTGTTGGCAGCGTACATGACGTGCAAGATGCGTCGGTGTGCTGCCGCTGCGGTGACAGCCCCTGTCAAGGAAGGCTGCCCATCGGCAGCTAATGATGCTGCTGACGCTGTTTCCTCAATGTTTGCTACATGCGCCGCTTCCACCTCCTCCGCGTTGCCTGCTGTTAAAACCTTTGATGACGCTGAAGGCAAAGCACAGCAGCTAGCTGTTGGTTCGGGTGTAAGTGGCAGCACTTCAGGTGCATTTGGGAACAACAGTGGCATTCCGCATGATGACAGGGGTGGCGCAGGGGGCTCAAGTGGGACGGGTGGGGAAAGCAGAGCAGGTATAGGCGTCGAAGATAGGAGGTACGACAGAACAGCAGGCGGAGGCCCCGAGATGACATCAACGTCTACAGCAGCGCAAGCAGCACCCTGGAACGGAGGAAGCCCTGTGGAAAAGCGCAAGACCTCAAGTGCTGCAGTGGGCAATGTCGAGGCACTGGGAGGCGCAATATGTTTTCTGGAGGTAAAGATTCGGCTAAAAATTTTCTATTCTATTGTTGCCCGCTCGACACTAGTGCCCTAATTCGGGTATGTTGGCTTGAGGCTGAGCCAGCGTGCCCCTTGCATAATCTTGCCATGCCTCGCGAACCAGCAAGCGCTATCTGCGAGGTGCGACCACGTCACCCGTGTTCCTTCTGGCAGGCAAACCGTCTGGCCGTTCATCGTGTACTGAAGGCGGCTTTGATGGAAACCACAGCTCTTGGGAAGGATCCGCAGCAACAGGAAGTACGCGGTTCACAGAGGCAGCAACCAGGCCAGAAAGCCATTAATACGTTTAATGGCAAATGTGGTGCATCTAGCCTGGAAGGGAAAGAAGAGGACAGTGGCACCTGCGGCTTATTGCAGGGAGTGGAGGCCCTGCCAGACCTCCGTGACGAGGCATCATCTTTGGCCTGCAGTGCTGATGCCCTTAAGGAGATGCTGGTAAGCCTCTGCAATATCGCGGGAGCCGTGGGTACTGCTGGGTGCAGCAGCATGTATGCGGCCTGTGGAACGTATGTACCGGCACCATGGTACATGCTTGTGTTGATTGAAACCCGTGCCTTCAACTTGCTTGCTTTGCATGCAGACATACTACAGATCGCAACAAGACAAGGCCGAGCATAGCCCTGGAGAGGACCAGCCGCAGCACCAGCAGCGGGAACAAGGGGACGTTGAGTTGGGCTGCAGTGCCCCTCAGGTGCCATCTGAGGCCCACATGTCGCAAGCGGTTCCCATCCAGCAGGATGGAGAGCGGAAACAGCAGCCGGGACCTCTCCCGACACTGCGAGATGCAATAGCTGCTATTAGGGTGGGTAACTAGGGTTGTTGCATTAAACAACAGGGTGGCTACTGGATATTAGCTTTGCTTGTAGGTATTAAGTAATAAGAGCGGTATGGCGCTAGCTTCACCCTCTCAAGGGGATAGCTGGGTGTGGGTTTGGGTGTGCAGCTGCGGTAACGGGACTCAAACAGTGTTGCAGGCCAGGCATGGGCGCTCACCAGTACCGCACGCATAGCTGCCCCCTCGGCCCAATCCAAACCAAGATCTCGTCTGACATAAGATCCGCCCCCGTGTATGTGTGCACCTCCCAGGCGGAGTTGCGGGACCCACAGTTCCGAGTGCACTCCGTGTTGAGTCGTGGCACCACGAGTGTGGTGTTCCGCGGCGCATGGAAGGACCTGCCAGTGGCAATAAAGACGCTGGTGGTGCTTGGCGGAACCCTGGGTCAGGAGGGTCTCCAAAAGCATCGGGCGGTGCTGGAAGCGGCCATTTCCGTGAGCCTGGCACACCCCAACATCGTGGGTGAGTCGGCGCTGGAAGGGCAGGCAGTTAAGATCCTCAACCGTCTTTCTGGACAATCCACCCAGACACCTTAGGGTTCCTGTCGCCTGAATGCAACCACTACGAAAACCTAACACCCCCATCCTTTGGCTGCCATGCGCCCGCAGCGACCTACGTCTACGATATGAAGCCCCTGGTGGGTAAGCCGCCTCAACGCGACCAGCAGGACTTGTCAGCAGCAAGGAACACGACGCCAGGGCTGGGGGCAGCTGCGAATCCGGATGGCTGCCCTTCCGTTGCCGTTTCCCCCCTACCTGGCAACCAGGAGGAGGGGGTCGTAGATGCGTACAAGCTGTACATCGTGCAGGAGTTCTGCAACGCTGGCACGCTGCGCCAAGCACTTGGTAGGATGGGTGGAAACCTTACCTCCAGCGACTAAGCGTGTGCATGCTTCACCGTAATGGATGGAAGCACGCACATTCGGTCTGGGAGCCTTATCCCGCAACCGCTTGGACATCTTCTTGGCGCCCCTGTCCGAAGGCCTTCTGTTAAGGTGTCTCCGCACACGCAATCCCCCTCTCCTTCCCAGATGACGGTGTTGCTGGCAGCGTCCGTGCTGGTGGGCTGCTCCGAGTACTTGCACTGCGGCTGGCTTTGGACGTGGCACAGGGCATGCGGCATATACACGGCTGCCGTATTGTGCATGGAGACCTGAAGTCGGGTGAGCAATTGTAGCATACTCCGTTGCTTGTGGTCATCGAGTAATGTCAGACAGGTTACGGGCCGGCTTCTTGTCCCCCCTGTTGCCCTCTCTATTCGGCCAAAACCCTAAAACCTAACCTTAAAAAAGCGAGGGAGTAGAGGGGAGAGGCGACATAAGCAGTTTGGGAAAGTGCCGGGCCGGTTGCTACATATTTAAGGCCGGATTGTTGTTTGGTTCATCTTGGCCAGGAACGCCGCGACTGACTAAATACCATTTCAATTATTTGCTACAGGAAAGCAACTACACCACCTGCTTCTACCTGCCGATATGGCCTGCTTGGCCTGTTTGGCAGGTCACCCGTCCCTGTCCTCGTCCGGTCTGCTGTGTTTATTTTGTTACAGTTTCTTCCTCTTCTTTCGGGGTCGCCTCGCAGGCGGTTTGTCTGCCAGGGGTTTGGCATCCGTTATTGCTACGCATCCTTTCCTTTCCTGCCTTACACCGCTGGTATACTTGCTGCGGGCCCCCTCGTTCTGTGCTCCCGCCTCCCGCCTCCCAGACAATGTGCTGCTGGTAAGTGGGCCTCGAGCAACATCCATCGACGGCTCCACAGCACTGGAAACTGCTTCAGGGGCCGGACTTGAGAATGCGGGGGCGGCAAAGCTGCAGCTGACGGCCAAGGTGGCGGATTTCGGGCTCAGCCTGCCGCTGCCCGAGGGAGCCACGCACGCCTCGCAGCGCTTCCAGGGAACTCCTGCCTACATGGCGCCGGAGGTGAGTGGCGGGTTGGTCGGATTGGGCAGCGTGCATGCGTTTGACATGGCCAGGGTAGGTTTCTTCCCTTGAGTACCTGGATGACCCTGGGCGGACGTGCAGCTGGCCCACGTCCTTTCCTTGATGCATCTGTTAGCAGGCAGCACGGGCAACTGAGCCTTGCTTTGTATGCTGCTGCTTACCGTGTAAAAGGCAGAATTCCTCGCTCTTTTTTTGTAGGTGATGTTGGGCGGCCACCTGTCCCCTCGTGCGGACGTTTGGTCGTTCGGGCTGCTGCTGTTGGAGCTCTACTACGGCTGCACAGTTGCTGATATGTTGGTGATCAGCACTAGTGGCGAAGCTGCTGAGGCACCAGGGCAGAGCAATGCGCTGGATGAGCTTCGACCCTTCCTCCCTTTCTTATTCCAGGTAAGAAAGGGGCGCAGGCTCTACCACGGATGCACAAGTGTTACCTGAAGACGCTCCCAGGGTCTGGCGACGTAGTTACCCTTCCGTATCGTAGCTGACATGTCAAGGTGTTTGACGTCATGCATGCAACCTGGTTTGTTTCCCATCTTCTACCACGAACAGCAGTACATACTCGTAACCTCCCATCTCCTACCTGTGCCGGACCACCAACCCTCAGGACATGGTGACAGCAGGACATGTGCCGTTCGCAGAGCTGGTTACCGCGTGCCTGGCGTCTGACCCACGGGTCCGTCCGGGGTTCGGGGACATTGTTGTGAAAATGGAATGGCTACTAAACGCAGTTGAATCATAGCGGGTGAGCCCCGGAAAAGCTAACGGGTGAGCAGGAAAGCAGCCTCGGCGTTTTCTGGTCGACTGCTAATGAACGGATTTGAGACATCTCTTGCACATGCACTCATAGAATGCGTGATGGTCATGTGTAATTCTAGTGCGGCGTATGAGATTGTTGGTCCGCCTTCCATTGCGTAGCGAAACGTATTACGAACCGCTGATGCTGTATGTTGACATGCGTGCTTATCTGTGTTGCCTGTGTTCTTTGTGACCTAAACACTACTGCCGGCAATTTTGATTTCCACTGCTGTTCAAGGCCCTTCTGCAGCCTGCGACATACATACTGTCCACTAATTTGTACTGCTGCAGATGGAGATTAACTTGAATTAATGTTGAACAGAACTCTGATGGGCTTTAGGAGCGACAAGTGCGTACTTGCCCATATTATTGGCCGTAGGTATTGCTGCAGGTTGCAGTGTGGCATACATGCAGTTTGTTGACCTGTCTGTGATGTGCAGGTTATGTGTGTTTTCGATAATGCAACCCGCTGAACTACCCCATTGGGTGCCCGTCAATCCTTGGGTTACTGATTTACCGGGTATTCCAGTAGTCTCTTCGTCCTCCGACGTGCGGAGCAGCTTTTATGCAACTGAGTGGTAACTAAGCGTGTAAAATTTGAACCACATAACTAACACTTGATATTAGTTGTTGTAGATGATGCGTGCGCTGCTTCTTGGCCCAGGCTTTTTGTGTCTTGCACACTGGTACATCAATGCCACACTACGGAATGTTGTAATTGCTGTGATTACAGCTCATAGCGCTTATGGCGGTTATCGTACCAGTTATGTTAATTTGTGCTGTGGATTTTACTGCTGGACCTCATGAGCTGGTAGTTAAGTTCGGCAAGTACGTCATGGGCTGAGGGTCTTAAGCCATTCCATCAATCAGAGGAACCACGCCGTTTATTTCAAATGCATACCCGGATTTTGCCTGAGGCCCATTCCACGAATGCAAACTGTGGTACTCGTAAAAAGGTCCAGGGACAAAGGTCATTGCAACCCTTGTCACGCACTGCTTCTTTTTCTGGGGTGTGCAAACCTGGTAATGGCCACAAGGAGGTTGTAACTGAATGGAAGAAGACCATCCGTTTTACACGGCTTTTGTAATGGGTTTCCTGTAGCGAAATTCCTACCCAATCTACATGGAAGAGCTCCGTACAGAGGTGCACCAGCTGCCCGTACCTCTCTGGCCTGATGGCTGGCAAGAAACATCGTAGGAGGGGCCTTTTGCCTTAGGGGGCCCTTTCACCATAACATTTAGTGTGCTAGGAGAAGAATGCCGCTAGGTAGGCTAGGATGCCATGGCTGGCAGCAGGAGTGATTGCGCAGAAGGACACACCACACCTGCCATTGGCCATGCCTGTTTACGTTGAGGATTTCCCACTGTGCATATTCCGGGCTGGTAAAAGGGAGGCAAACGTTGGTGCCTTATTCTCCTACCCAGTGTATCTATGTGGGAAATATGAGGCGAGTTAGCTAGGGTGTCGCGCCCCATTACCGGCATGTGCGTTCTACCGGCATGCCTGGTTGCGGTTGTAGTGATCGTTGGTCGAAGTAGGCATGTGGTTTTGGGTATGTTACTAGGTGTGGTGCTAGCGCCTTAGTCTTGGGTGTTGCCGGTTCCTGGTAGTTGTGACACTTGCGAGTACGGCGTATCTGGCATCTTTGCCGTACAGTCGCCGCTCTTCTTAGGTCGCGCAGCCCCCACACTCGGGGCTGCGCACGTCTCGCAATCAATGCAAGCATGTAACGACAGTGATTGATCGTCACTTGTCGTGGCCCTTCCAGTGGGTCACCGGCTTGCATGCACATAGCTGCGTTGCCATATTTCATTCCTGCGCTATCCGACAGCCAATAACAATAGCCCGAGATGCCCGTAGTAGTTTGCAGGAGTGGTTACATCTCAGTCCCTCACAGGCCGGGTCAGCTTGTGGCCCAGCCGCCTTGCAGTCGGACCCCAGCCTTAGCCGCAAGGACAGCTGGGAGGCGCTATCTGGACCACGCAAGGGTCTAGGTGTGCCCCTTCCCGTTGCAGTCGGGAAGCTATCGGGGACCAGTGCGGACCCCAGTGACACTACTTGTGCAAGACGGTGTATGGGCGCGACAAGGGTTCAAAGTTTACCCCAATGTACATATTTCTTTTGTTACCCTGATCCCTTTGTTTGTGTATTCCGCGTTCCGACTTAGCAGTCCCAATCCAAGCAGTAGAACGAGACGGTTACAAGGGGGCCCGGAGCTCCTGGAAGCCGTATAAGAGCAGTAGGGTAATTACGGTATACCGTAAGTACGACGAGGAGGCTGCTCAATGGCCTCAAATCTTCTTTGTCTTACCATACAGCATCCAACCTTTTCACGTTATATTATGATGTTGTAGTTACGGTTACTGTTTATTGGGGCCAACCAAACGATTGACGAATGGCTACAAACATCGACGCAAGAAGAGTTTACTTGCTACTCTTGAAATGGTAGTTCCGAATAAATTACGTTTATACTACTCCAGACACACCGCCAACACGAAGTAATGACAGTCGTTTGGGCAGCCAAATGGCAAACCACAAAGGGGTTTACGAAAGCCTCCATTAGCGGTGATGGCATACGCACTGCCATAATGGCAGCTTCGAACAAGCTATGATGATGCTATTATGTTCAGGTAAGTGTTGGGCCTGCGAACTCTTTTCCTTGGCTATTGGCTAAGAGTTTTCTGAGCCGGAGTTACAGACCATATACAGGCTTGGTGTAGGAGGAACGTCGTATTTTTCTCGGTCGTTTTAGGCAGCGTGCTTGCTTCGCCTTGTCGTAACCGCGCAGTTTCAGCAGTCGCCCCTTCTTTTCCTGCTTCTTATTAAATTGCTATAAGCAGGTACTTTAGCAGCATCGTGCTGTTTTTTGCGAGTTTGGCGCTATGGACCCTGGTACCAGCAACCGACTCCCTTCCAATTACGACGGGAACCGGAGTGACAGTTCAGGACCTCCTGGCGACTTCAGACCTCCTTCCTCAGGGCATTCTATACTTACAGCCTGAACCGGGTGCTGCGACGCCCACAGCCACGAACCTACCAACAACAGTCCTTACCCTGCAAGGATGCGGTGGCAAGTTGCCAGAAAGTTGGTCAGCTGGGCCCGACCAACCCGGTCTCTTCTTTGCCGTCCAACCAAATGCACTCTTTCCGTCCGAAGACCCAAATCCAGCCTTATCGTCAAGCTTTATGAGTGCTCCCGACGCTTCCAACACTCCCAGTGTACCCAGCCCTCCCGGTGCCCCCGACGCGCCTTACACGCTGCTGGACTGCTCGGGGCTGAACGACTTTTCGGTGTCAAAGGTTCCAGTGATTGACCTAAAGCCAGGTGTGTGTATGTATGTGCAGTCGGAAGGCTTTTTGGCTCGTTAGGATGCTTACGGAAAGGCAACAGTAATCTGTAGCCATGAAGGGCTGACACGTATGGGTCACGGGGTAGCATACCTTGATACCTGAATTGTCCGTTTGTGCAGTTTCGGCACAAGCGCCATGCCCTATCTGATTGTGCACCCCATCTTACATGCAGGTCAGCACCTCACGCTGTCGTCCTTAGCAATATCACTGGTAGACCTGTCAGAGCCGCTGGGCCCAGCAGCCAGCATTGCCGTCACCCGCCTCTCACCCTCTGGCCTCGTCAGCGTGCCCAAAGGGGCTACATTGATACTCCAAGACGTGACACTGGTGTTGTCACAGTCTGATATGCGGTTTTATTTGAGCAGCTTCGCCTACAAAGCAAGCGCTTGGCCCTACAGCATGGCAGTCAACATCTCACACAGCGTGATGACGATTGATAGGTTGACCACCGTAGCTCTGGCAATAGACGGCAGCGAGGACCCCGACACTGCAGGCGGCGAAGTGCAGTGGCTGAGGGTCACGCTGAGGGGTGCGTATGGTCATCAGATCGACTCCCCCGTGGCTGCAACAGTCATTACAGACGCCTGGCAACTACGGCAGTCAGCGCTTGAAGGGACGGTGGGCATAGTGGATGGTGGAACAGAGTTCCTGTCGCTTGCAGTTGACATCTTAATTCCCAGCTTTGGTTGGGAGCAGGTGCGGATGGCTCGGATGTGGGGGATGCTTCGGCACCTGCAGTCTTCGCTTGTTGCATGACGGATGGCTTCACTCGTCTACACAGGTCCCTCTGGATGATGGGACGCTGCGGGTCCTGCTGGGGAATCCCGCCCAGAGAACAACCCTGGATTTCTCAGGCATGGAAGGCGCCTGGCACTCGGACAGCTACGTAAACAGCTACTGTGGCTCTGGTGTTTGTACACTGGCAGTGCTTTCCGATTTGACGCTCATTGGTTTGCCGTACACTGTACGACCAACAACGCTGAGCAGCCTCCTGGCGCTTAGCATGCAAGGCTTTGGGATCAACAGGTAAGCTGTGGCACCAACCGAACGGTTAGGGCAGAGGTGTGCAAGACAAAACGGAGCCTAAGAGGAACTTGTTGGGTGTTAGCAGGCGCTAGCTAGGAAGTATATTTGGTCAGGTCAGAAATACTATTAGGTCAATCTACTTTAGGCGCAGAAGAGCTATGTCTTATGTCGGTCAACCACGTCCGAACGTTTGCGTACCTTTCTGCGTGCAGAACTCTGCCGGATTCAGGTCCTCCCCAGCTGGTCCTCAAGCGCTGTACAATTGTCGTACCGGATCAGGAGGTTGCCTTCCTGGAGCGAGCAGTGCTGCTGGGGAGCAATAATGAGACCACTGGACCTTCCCCGAAGGATCTGTCATCTTTGTTCACCATATTCGACGTGCAGGTACAATGGAAGCAAGCTGGAAGCGTTGGTTGGAAGAGCGGGGCACGGCCAGGCTTTACGGCCTTACGAGCAACTCGATGCAGTCAGCGGTTTCTATGCAATCCTAATCTTCCATGCGCGCACCCAGTCCATGCATGCGGTTCTGGGTTCCCGGCCATACAGAGCGGCCAGGTTCTCTATCCTGGCTTTCCTATTAGTTATTGCCCCTTTCCCCGCCTTTTGTCACAACGCGTACTGCTATGGTTGTAGGTTGAGGTCCCATCGAATGCGTCTGGAGCCTACCCGGGGGGCCAGCTGCTGGTGACCCGGCTCCGGATCGGGAACCAGGTGGGGCGGCCGCGGCAGCCGGACAACGTACAGGGATCAGGGCTTGCGATAGCAACATGGGCTCATCTCAAATCTGTGTCTGCTTGGCAACTGTCAATAGGGGCGTAATGCCACTGGGCTCATCCTGCACCTGAGAATCCAATCTGTCTGCTGTTGGTGTAACCAAAGCTGCATCCAGAATTGCATCTCCAGTTACCTGCTTCCCACGTTGTGCAGCCACGCATTCACTTCGGATTGGCTTACTTTGATGCTGCATGACAGCCAGCTGTTGCTCACATCCAACCATAAGCTGGAGCATGTTACCGGAAGCTTACAGCCCTTGCCATGAAAGGCTTTCAAATGGCCAACCCTACGGCAACCTTACTTTGCAGGTTTCCCTGAATAACTGCACCCTTCTATCTGTCAGCCGCTACTCAGCTTTGCCGGACGTCCGGCCGCTGCAGTACACCTCAGAGTATATGCCGTTTCTGTGGCTGCCTGAGGCGCTGCATTGGGATGTGAACGTGGCAGCGCAATGGGTAAGTAGGGAAGTGCTTCATCGGGCAGTTGTCGGCTTGCCATGCCCAGCCCAGCCGTGCTTGCAGTAAGGCAGTTATGCATGCGCAACTACGTGGATACTTATTTAGCCAGTCAAGTTGCAAGTACAGGGCCCACCCTCCTGCCTAAAGCTGTGGTACCCGCTGCTATGTTGCAGGGCCCGCTAGGGATTACCCTCGCTCAGGGTTTGCAGGATGCTCTGGTCAACCTCAACTCAACATGCGGGCCACTCCCAGAGAAATCTCCAGTCACAATCATTACGGAGTACGTTCTACTGTCTTGAGGCGCCGTTGTTACCTTGTTAGGCTGGTGGTTAGGCCCCTACTGCATAACGTGTCGTCACCGTGCTTGCCCTTAGACCCGTCACGTCCTTCCCTAGAACCCGACGTGTTCAACTGCCTTAGCCTGGCGATTTGACGTTTTTTATCCACCCCATGGCCCGCAAACCTGCCGGTATGGGAAACCCGCCTGCTGGCAACCCGGCCTAGGCGCCTTTCATGCATGCGCCATCCACGGCTAGCTACCAGAATCCTCAATTCTGCTTTTCCGGAAAACTTTTGGTGCCCCTATATATTAAAAGTCTCCATCCTCTAAATGGCTACAGGCTAGACGACCAAAGCGTCCCATCACTGGCGCCTCTGGATGTGGGGGGTGATAGCACAGTTCAGATCTCATGTGGCCGACTGCAAGCTTCAGCTGATGCGTGTGTTGTGGGTGGCTATCCACAGGAAATAAGGAGGAATCGCACCTTTGTCAACCTCAAGGTACTGTTACGTCTATGTTGCTGCACCTGCATGGTTCAGGACGAATCCATCAAGTCTATCGTGACCACATCATAGGAGCACGTCGCTGGCTTTAAGTAGGAAACGACCAGACGGCTCGTGTGGGTCTCTTACGCTGCAACCTTGACATTGACGTCGTATCTTTTGTGTGCAATGTCCCTTGTGATCCTTGACAATAGGGCGCCATCGGCCGTGTTGAGCTGCAGCGGCCCATCACGCTCCGGAACCTGGTGCTGTACAACCTGGCTCCGGGCGGCATGTACCCGCTGGGGGCAAGCTGCAGCGGGGGTAGTAGCAGCATAGACGGTAACGACAGCAACAGCAGTGGTGGCAGCAATGACAGCGGTGACGGCAGCAGCAGCGGTAGCAATGACTATACTAGCATCATTTTTAGTGCTGGTGTCAGCAGTGATAGCAGCAGCAATGCAAGCAGTGATGGCACCAGCAGCAGCGCCAACAGTGGCGGTGACAGCAGCGTCAGCGGTGACAGCAGCGTCAGCGGTGACAGCAGCGTCAGCGGTGACAGCAGCGTCAGCGTTGACAGTAGCAGTGATGATTCAGATGGCAATGGCAGCAGTAATGGCAGTACTGATAGCAGCAGTGGAAGCAGTCAGCAAGGATTGCCACTAGAGGACCTAGGAGCGGCTCCTCAGCTGGCGGGCGCAGATGCCGCTTGGACCAACAGCTCCCTGCCGCTGTGGTTCTTCCGGATGGCTAGGGAGCCCGCCGGCGCCACCTCTGACACGCAACAGCAGCAGCCACTGCTGGTGCTTGAAAACGTTACCCTTGTCATACCGGAGGTCGAGTGGCGAGCAATTGTGGCTGCCGTACTGATTCTGCGACCTGTTCCCTCTTCGGTTGTATCCGAGGACCAACCCGAGGCCCCACCTGGGGGGCTATACGGGGGCCTTCCCCCTGAGCAGCCTGGGGGGCTATACGGGGGCCTTCCCCCTGAGCAGCCTGGGGGGCTATACGGGGGCATTCCCCCTGAGCAGCCTGGGGTGCCGTATGGGGGCCAGTACGGGGGGCTCTTGGGAGACCTACCTGCTGGGGTGCTGTACGGCGGCCTGCCGTCGGTCAAACCAGGTGTACAGACTCCAGAGCTGACACGGCGGCAGCTGAGGCAAAACCAGCAGCAGCAGCCGTTAGTGGAGTCACCACCACCGGCAGCCGAGGCGCCTGCTCCTCTACCATCTAACTTGGCCTTGGACCAGACACCAGATGCCGGAGTAGTGGCGACAACACTGAGACGGCTATCCGCCTCAACCCTTCCGCCCATATACTTTTCGTTCCCACCTTCAGCACCACCATTGCAGTCCCCACCGGAGCAGGCCTCCATGCAGTCACCTGTACCACCCCTGCCGTCATCACCACTAGTCACGCCACCTCTGCCACCGCCACCGCAGTGGCAGCCATCAGCTTATACGAATGCCACGCGTGCAGCACTGTTGGCCTTTGCCGCTGCGTCACAGGTAAGCAGACCCATGGGTCAGGTAGCACTCACAATTACTGCGACATGACAGGTGGGAACAGCAGGGAAGTGGTGCTCGCGCTTGCTTGGTTCTATTGCGGCAGACGCTTGGCGAGTCCATTTCGTCAACTATTCCCTCGGACGGGGTTCATTAAGATGCCTTCCATCACAATCTTGGTCGTCCTAAACGAATACAACTAAGTAACCGCTCACTGCCGGGGCTACACCAACCTAGAACCCTTCAACGCATACTGTGATCATCACGTCCCACATCACCCTTAACGCCCGAGAGATGCTCTCTCCTGGTGCCCTTTTCCCCAGTTGGACTCGTACAACTACGTGGATGGCGAGCTGGTCCTGAGAGCTACAAGGCACTACGGCTGGGTTGGAATCAACATAACGATTACGTACAAATTGCCCACTGATGACGCTCCGAGCAGTGCATGTCTGTTGAAATACCCGACATTCGTACTGCCGTACCAGGACCTTGCAGGTACGAATGTTCCACGCCCCGTACTTAAGCAGCGCATGCCATCGTGTCCTTGCCAAAAGCACTAGATGGGTATTGCGAGCCTACACTCCCCACTGGTAGTTATAAAGGCTAATGAGAATTCTTATTGGATGCACCGCCCTGTATTTCCTTTGCGGTTGCTGTGCGTCCTTCTCTGCTAACCCAAGCACCGTGCCCGTCCCCTTGCCTTGTCCTGATGCGACCCTCCCACCTAAATTCAAGGCATGGACATCGCCGTCTATCAGCCAGTCATGATGCCATTTGCGCCATTTTGGCCGGGTGATGGTGGAATACCTGACCCCCAAGGCAACGGGATCAACGGGCCGCCACCTCCCGCGTACCCGGTGGCAGACGATCCTCTTCCCGTGTACGAGGTTTTTGCACCCCCTCCCTATTATGCTGCCTACTCCCCTCCACGCTATCCGCCCAGCTACACATATCGAGACCCACTTCCTCCTCCGCTTCAACTACAGTCAAGACTACCACCAAACGCACCACCTCAGCTTCCGCAACCACCACCTGCCACACCCTCCAGCGGCAGCAGCAACTCCAGGCCTGCCTGGCTGGTGCCGGTCGTAAGCTCGCTAGCGGCCTTAGGCACCGCTCTCCTACTTTCTCTCTTCTTGGCAGCTGTGCTGCTATTCGGCAAAAGGCGCAAGCGTGCTGCTTCCGCTGCTGCTTTTTCTCCTGCCAAGCTCCTAGCAGCAGCCAGAAGGCGCAGAAGAAGACCTGCGGCGGGGTCTTCTGCTGCTCCCTCCATCTCTATCGTTTGTACCTCAGACCCTTTAGTACCGGGCGACGACGGCAGGGAGGCGGCGATGGTCAACGGAAACACACCGTCGGTACGTGTCTTTGCCTCTACTGGTGATGCGAGTCCGTGCAACAATGGCAGCCGTGGCGACCATGGCAACACTGCGCATGGCTCGGGCAGGGCAAGCAGGGAGGACAATGCTGTCGCTGGTCAAGCCGACTGGAGGGCCGGCGAGACACCTACATCCGCAATGGTGGTAGTAACAAAATCCGCAATTGCGGCAATAGCAGCAGCAACTGGGCATACGCGGAATTTGTTGGAGAGCCGGAAGCCTGAAAGCGCCCAAGCATCAGGAGGCGCCTTGAGTCTCCTGGAGGTGCGTTTCTGGATCTGGGCCACACTTAGCCAAGATCACCATGACATGTTGGTCGCGTAATCGTGCCTTGCATGGCTGTTTGTGTGTGGTTTCGTTCATAGTGCTGTCTGATTGCGATGACCAGCTCAATGACAGGTTTGGATTGGTGCTCTCAGCATCCCCAGGATAGGATCCCAGCAGTGTAGGCCTTGCCTGCCCGACAGATGCCTAGGGTACATGCTGCTGTCCATTTAATGGCTACCGAGACCATTGTCATTTACGTCCCCTAACAGGCCAACCGTTTGGCAGTCAGTCGGGTGCTGATGGCGGCAACGGCGGAAATAGCAGCCGCTGAGCAGCAACATTCGCACTTGAGGGGAGGGGCTCAGCAGCGGCAACAGCCAGTGCACAGCGCCGAGAAACTTGGTACTGTCGACGGTGCGTGCCGTCTGAAAGGCGAATGGATGGATCACGGCACAGGTGGCTTGCAGAAGTTACGAGCTCCGTCAGGAGTCTCCGGTCGTGATGAGGCATCGCTGTTGGGCTGCATGAACAGTGATGCTTGCCTCAAAGAATTGCTGGTAAGTCTACAAAGGATAACCTACCCCAACTGCCCATAAAAGCAACTGACAACAAAGAGATGTTTTTTAATTTTGTCAAAGGGGGCTAGAGTATTGCTGGCAAGGTTTCAATTGGTGGTGTAAAAGCCGGGGGCCCAGGATCCTCACCCGGCCATGCCCAAACAGCGTCTTATGGTGCATTTGGCGCATGTCGACTGGAGCTGGAAAAGCGCCTTTTTTGCCAAATATGGGGCCGCGATGGGTTAGAAAATGCTTCCGTGTCGTCAATTGGGGCTGGAAACTTAGCTCAATAAGACATGCCAACTAAGTCATGGGCAACGTACCGTAGTTTTGCGGTCGCAGAACCGGTATAGCCTGTGAATGAAAGCACTACGAAGTCCTTTGTACTTGGCATGTCAAACAACTTACGGCTTCTCTCTTGAACACCGCAGACGTACTATACCGCGATACACAGCACTGCCGATCATGGCACTGCTGGAGAAGTGGGTTTGCAGCAGCAACAGCTGCCGGTATGGCAACAGCTGCGCTCGGAGCAGCAGCACGGACGAAGCCCCCTGAGATGCAGTTACGAGGAGGTGCAGTCCGAGACCTGTCTTGCCCAAACCTTGGCAGAGCCAAGAGGTGATGACAACCCTGCTGAGCAGCCGGGCCCGCTACCGACGGTACAAGATGCGATAGCTTCCATCCGGGTGAGTGGTGTAAAGAGCTCCCTAAGTTAACGATGGGTAATGTTACAGCATGTGACTGCATTAGGCTTGCTTAGCGTGCACCTCCTTTCAGCACTAATGCAAAACACGGGTGGTACGGCAGGGGCATGTGTAACCGTGAAAAAGGATCAAGCTTTCCCTCGTCCGCTTTCCTTTCCGGTTTGGGATGACTGTAACGGTCATTCATTCAAGCCATGGCCTGCATGGTATATGCATGCCACTTTTTGCCCCTGTTGGAAGGAATTCACGATCAAAATACTGATACTTTGGAAAGAAACTTGACGTTTTTTCTTACCTCGCGCGCCGCAGGCAGAGCTGCGTGATCCCCAGTTCCAGGTGCACTCCCTGTTGGGGCGAGGGACCAACAGTGCGGTGTACCGCGGCGCATGGAGGGGGCTGCCAGTGGCAATAAAGACCCTCGTGGTGTCTGACAGCACGCAAGGCCAGGAGGGCCGCTCAAAGCTCCAAGCAGTGTTCGAGGCAGCGATTTCCTTGAGTCTGGCACACCCTAACGTCGTAGGTAAGAAGTTGGGCTATTACAAGAAGCGGGCGGTACTTCCTTACATCTCGCCCAGTGCCCTTGCTACGGCAGCCTATCAGAACAACTTATGGAAAAGCTGTGTGGGGAACCTACGGGGCATTCCATAAGTCAGAGTTAAAGGCGCCAAGCTTTGCTTCCCAACTGCAGCCCTTTCTCTCACATCTCTTGCCTTCCTTTTCCTTGGGCCCTACAGCGACGTATACCTACGACATGAAACCACTAGTGGGCAAACCATGGCAACCGGCGGCGAACTTGCTGGCAGGAAGCACTATGGCAGGGGCCGTGACGGCTGAGGCTCCTGGGGTCCGTCCGACCGTCCACCTCTCGGGGTCTAACAGCCAGGACAACGGAGCAGCAGATGCGTACAAGCTGTACATCGTGCAGGAGTTCTGCAATGCGGGCACGCTGCGCCAAGCACTTGGTAGGTCTGGGGGCGGTGGCTATGGCGGTGTCATCTATCGGTACTCGTGCTGTCGCTTAGGATGGCACTCAGCACGATGAGAGAGCTAGGGCCAACATGGATGGTTACAATGGTTAGTCGGTTGCCAATTTCCCCAAGAACGGTTGAAAGTCGGTGTTCATGACCACACCTTTCACCCCACCTCCTTTCCAGATCACGGTGTGGCTGGCAGCGTCCGTGCTGGTGGGCTGCTCCGGGTGCTTGCACTGCGGCTGGCTTTGGACGTGGCACAGGGCATGCGGCATATACACGGCTGCCGCATTGTGCATGGAGACCTGAAGCCAGGTAAGCGTGGGCAGGTTGGCGGTTTCTGCAAGGCTGGTCTGACTGCACCAAATGCTTTACTAGGAATGCCAAACAAACTAGGGCACTCCATAGTGTTATCTGAATATAGTTTCAATTAGGATGTTCTAGTTCTTACAATATATTGTTAAAGGACAACCGTACACATAGCTTATCAAGTTAAGCCATCGTCCTGCCAAGGCTGCCATTTCCCTTGCCCACACCCTGCCGATCCCACACCTTTTTGGGTACTCGATTTGTTTGCCCCCAGACAATGTGCTGCTAGTACATGGGCCTCGAGCTGTAGATTTGGCAGCAGGGCCCAGGTCAGCACAAGAACTGGCGCAGCTGCATCATGGTGAGGTGGATGCGGACGTTGCGGAATCAGGGGTAGCTGCAGTGTCGGGCGCAGCTGCAGTGTCGGGCGCAGCTGCAGTGTCGGGCGCAGCTGCAGTGTCGGGCGCAGCTGCAGTGTCGGGTGCAGCTGCAGTGTCGGGTGCAGCTGCAGTGTCGGGTGCAGCTGCAGTGTCGGGTGCAGCTGCAGTGTCGGGCGCAGCTGCAGTGTCGGGCGCAGCTGCAGTGTCGGGCGCAGCTGCAGTGTCGGGCGCAGCTGCAGTGTCGGGTGCAGCTGCAGTGTCGGGCGCAGCTGCAGTGTCGGGCGCAGCTGCAGTGTCGGGTGTGGCGGACATGCTTGAGGCCCTGGAGTTCGATGTTGCTGCCGCGGCGGGGAGTGGGGCAATTGCCGAACTTCAGCTGACGGCCAAGGTGGCGGATTTTGGGCTCAGCCTGCCGCTGCCCGAGGGAGCCACGCACGCCTCGCAGCGCTTCCAGGGAACTCCCGCCTACATGGCGCCGGAGGTGAGCAGGAAGCCGCTTAAGGACAAGGCTTACTTGCTATGTCTGCAAAACGTCCCACACATAAACGCGGGACGATTTCCCAGAATCCATTTTGGACTACTAAGGCTATGTGATTTGGGAGATCTGGGTAACATGGGGCTCCTGTATGCTGCCAGAAACGTATGTATGCCCTGTTGTTCTCTCTCCCCAGGTGGCGGCCGGCGGCCACCTGTCCCCTCGTGCGGACGTTTGGTCGTTCGGGCTGCTGCTGTTGGAGCTCTACTACGGCTGCACAGTTGCTGATATGGCTGCCCTGCAGCAGTGCAGTGGCGGAGATTCAAATGGCGGATCATCAGGACACAGCAATGCCCCAATTGAGCTCCGTTCTTACTTCCCAGTCCTGATTGAGGTAAGCAGTTGCCTGGAAGCATGCCAGGCGCTGGTTGTTGGCCGCAATGACTTATTAACGGTACATGAGTTGACCCCTTTCCATGTCCCGAAAGCAACCCCTAGCATTCTGCTCATCACTGCACCCCGCCCCGTGCTCGTAATGTTTCTGGCTCAACTGCCATGAACGCCAAACATATTTCCACCCTCGACCACAACCCTCCTCCCACGGCCCCAACAGGACATGGAGGCATCCGCACAAGTGCTGTACGCATCGCTGGTCGCGGCATGCCTGGCGTCCGACTCAGCGGTCCGACCGAATTTTGGGGACATTGTCGTGCAGTTGGGAAAAGTACTAGATGAAATGGATACCTGAAGAGAAAGTGAAGAGGTGCTGGAAGCCGAAAACTGGGATGATTGTCTGGACGGTAACGGATGCCGCAACATCGGACGAGCTCAAGAAACTTGCGAGACTGCATCCTGCTATCACAGTATTCATCGTCGATATCCATACTGCAGCACGCATTCGGAGGGGGGCTCTACTGCAAGGACTGTGCATGGTGGGATAGAGCCATGGCAGTGGTTGTATACATGCATGCTACTGCTCGCCATTAGCTTAGTCATATCAATTTGAGGAATAGACACCTAACTAGCTTTCTGCGCGTAGTTTGGCCATGCGAGGCGCTTCAACAGACGTTCTTGTTCAACGAACGTGAACCAACACACTACTACACCGGAATTTGTGGGGGGTGTCCAAGAAGCTTGCAGGTCATTGCTGCATGCTGACACATGCTCCCTACAGTTAATGTAGGATGTTTTCACACATACGCTGAAGACTGCTTTTAAGTGTGCTGGTGGTACGAGGTGCGCTGTTGCATTTCATAGTTACTGCGTGTGTCCATGGTCTTGGTTGGCTACTGTTTCGCTTTGGACGGTGCCGCGCATGAATGGGCAAGTAAACTGCTATCTTGTCTGTTTGGGGAGGTAAGAGCCCCTGCTCGGTCATTCCGTGACGATGCGCCTTCATTGCTTAGCTACCTCTTACTGTTTAAGGATTGATCATTTGTTCCCAAACCGGAAGGATTGTATCTAGCCGGGGACTGATCGACACTGTTGATGAGTGCTACGTGCATGTGTGTCGTTTAATTGTCTGGGCTGAGACGGTTTCGGTGTTATGCAAGCCTTACGTGCGGGGAGGTATAAGGAGAGTTCTGGTTGGGTCAATTTTCGTTGATGGCGTTGTGCGGGACCTTCTGGTACAGTCTAGCTGTGGCCCACATACCTTTTGACATTGAAGCTGTCCCCCGTTTCCTTGGCCGTGCCATTTAATGTCATCTCGTCCACAGTTTTGCACACGTTCTTACACCATACAACCCATCATGTAACCATGTTCCACGTGTTATACAGTGTACCACCACATGCCTGTACAGGCCATACGTTGAATATAAAATACTGAGCGGGGGTGACGCAAGCCAAGTTAGGACTCACTGCTGACAACCTTCACTTCACAAATTCACGTACGGTGGTAATTTGGTAACAACCACACTCACACTTCACAAGAAGTGCAAAACAGATGGCATCTGTATTCCTTAACAGGGCGCGCCCCCCTAGGATTGCTGCATGCGGCTTTAGCTCTACCTTTCGTCGTGAACAGAGCCTTACCAAGTTACCATACGTGCGAAGATGCAATCCATACAGTTTCCGACTACCTAGCAAGCCAGGCAGTACCAGCAACGGCAGCCAGATACTAAGCGAAAACACAACATGATGCTCAACACAGCAGCTGTCATGACCCAAGGAGCGCTATGTACCCCACGAAAAGCAATCACGCACTTCTGTGACCCAAGGTCCATTACTTGTTAACATGGATAAGGTGAAGCCCGAATAAACCAGCCTGGTCCTGGTGACAGCATTTCTAGGTACCGGTAATTTGTCCCAGCCTCCGACAAACAGCAACACCATTGGCAGGAATGCTATACCAGATGTTACCATAAAAGCGAAGATGCATTGCAATGCAAAGTACGTGTGTGACGTGCCATCTGCTCTGCCATCTTATGCTACATCAGGAAAAAAATGTATCGACACCTGCTGCTGCCCGTCACGAGGAGCAGTCAACAGCAGCTCAATGCAGTATGCCCTCAACCCCCAACACGTCCCAACCACATGTGTCGAAACAACAGCCCTTGGCCAGACTGCTGACCAGACCGCGGCAACAGTAGACTGCTACCTTAGGCTAGCTACCTTGGCCGCGCATGGAAGACCCGCACGTCTGTCACCAACCACCTACACAGAGCAGCCCAAAAGGGGCGGCATGTGCGGGGTTCTGACCCGGACAAACTCCGTTTCTTGCAGTGTCCTTGGGCCCCCTGGCTCGTACGGACACAGTGCACACACGAGCAGACTATAGCTGTAACAAAAGCTGCGAACAAACCCAGCTCGCAGCAGCCAGGACCAGAACCCAGATATAGCGTTGAAAGAAGCATGGAGGGCTCTGAACCTTTAACTCCATCCACGGTAACCCCCTAGCCACTTGCCCATCCATCCAGACTAGCACGCCGCGACATATGCAACACAGTTCAGAATTGTGCAGGATTGCCCTCACGGCGCCACTCAGCATATGTAATCGTTTGCTTTCCCGTGTCTGCCCTCCCCCGATCGTGTTGAACCGAGAACCGAGGATAACCGAGAACCCGGGTTCTCGGTTTCTCATGGGCTGCGTCTTAGGCCTCCGCAACCAGACACCACTTCCAGCACCTCCGCTACCGGGTGTAAATAAAACGTAGGGTCTGCTCTGCTGCTCATGCAATCCCATGCGTAGCAAAGCACGCAGCTGCTGTGATACCGACGTTGCCACAAGCCTGCCTCGTAGGGCCCACATTGCCAGCACAGCTGCCGTCGTGATGACGCATCCATACAACGGTGTAACATTCCCTTCTGACCGCAACACTTTGGTTGGCTCCCAACGCAGCGGGAGCTAGCTAACACACACAACAATAACCCGGAAGGCATCCGTTGCCTGTCCGGAGCTGCTGGTCCCTGCCAGGCGGCGCCCGTGTCCATGACAGCAGTGCAGTGAGCAGCCCCACCTCTGCCTGCTTGGGGGTCTGGAGGGACCTGTTGCGCTGTTCGCGCAGAGCGGAACTGCTCCGTGGGATGGCTGGTGTGATGAAATCTGTCGCCTGCTGGCAATCAATGGTTTCCAAGAAAGAGCTTGCTTCACCAGCTTGCTAACAACGCCTCCCAGGCCTTTTCAGACGGACCTCATTTCCCAGACGGTGAGGACTGTTGCTGCTGCTGCTGTTGCTGCTGCTGCTGTTGTTGTTGCTGCTGCTGCTGTTGCTGCTGCTGTTGCATAAGCAGCTGGTCGAGGGACAGCAGCATGACGTTCTGGTTATGCAGGAGCAGCACTGCAAGCAGAAGCGGGAAACAGCGCAGGCAGGAGGTCGTACGTTGGGTTCAACAGGAGGAGAGGCACTGTAACGGGGAACACATCCAACGCTGGCGGAGGAAGGATCGGAAATACCACTCCAGCAAACAGCAGGAGCGCGCACCTACTACCGTACCTGTACCTGATCACCGCGCAGCAGGAAATCTAGGGATTAATTATTATTTACGGATTACCTATTTTAACGCGCAGCGCTGTAAGTAATTATTCTTTTGTAACGGGCAGGGGTCTGAGCAATTAATTTCCACTTCGCCCAGCCTTTAAAGTAGTACTGTAATAGCCTAAAGCTTGTACTAGAAAGACCGGAAAAGCAGAGCAATGAACGTAAAGCTACGGCTTAAATCGAATCAGGGAGGAGGTGCAGGTATGGATGGGCCAGGAAAAGAGCGAAACCCGGAATTTCGAGACAGCACGCACTGCCGGCCACGCCATGGGCAATTCTTTAGTTAACGCGCAGTCCTTTGGGGAATTATTTTTTTATAAACGCGCAGGCCCCGGACCAATTATTTATTTTTGCGCGTTAATGCACATTGTTCCAAATTATTATTTATTTTTGCGCGATGATCACTGTTAGGTACGGTACCAAACACCCGCCCCAGTCCAGGCTCCGCTCCCTCCTACCTTGTCAACCACACCAGCTTCTAACCATAGTCCTGTCCCCTATTAATCCTCTCCCACCTCACCTCGTCCCTGCCCCACCTCACCCCTTTCCAGCCCGCTTTAGCTCGCCCCTGCCCCACACAACCGCTTCCCCGCCCCACCTCACCTCGTCCCTGCCCCATTTCCTCCCCTCCCCGCCCCAGCGCCACACCCTCCCCCCTCCCCACCCCACCTGGAGCTGCCTGGCCGGCGGATGCGGTCTGCTGCAGCAGCTGCTGCGCCATCCGGCTCTGCAGGTCCTGCGGGTGGTGAGCAACGATTGAAGAGGGGGCAGCCGGGCAGGGGAGAGGGAGGAGGTGGGAAGCGGAATGGGGCAGGATGCGGAACGATGGAGCAGAGGAGCGGCAGGAATACAGGTGCGAAGCGCATGAAAGGTCTGCGAGGGATGCGGGAGGTGCGGGAGGTGTTGGCAAGGTTGGGATGGCCGCTGGCAGTTGCCACCCCGGGACAGGGGGACAGATAGATAGCCAACATATGAGGGGCAGGTGGGGGAAAGCAACGGGTCGCGGGGGCTGCACTAGAGAAGCATGGTAGGACTGGGAGAAAGCAAGCCGCAGACTCCCCAGGGGCCGGGACGCACAGAGCTGCGAACACCACAGAACCGGCCCACTCACCGCGTTTCCTCCAAACGGCCCAGCCTCCGCCACGCCTCCCATGCCCACACCAGCACCCCCGCCTCCTCCTCCTCCTCCCGCTGCTGCCGCCGCCTGCTGCAGCAACTGCGACGTTAGGCTGCCCACTGGGCCCCCGCCAAGCACTCCCCCACCCCCCCCTGCTCCTGAGGCATGCAATCCCTGTATGCCGCTCAACGCCGCCGCCAACCCGCCCGCTGCCGCTCCTCCAGGCCCCATGCCAACCACACCACCTGCCCCGCCTCCACCTCCTCCTCCTCCTCCAGCAGCCGCGCTCTTCGACAGCGCGGAGGCCAGCTGCGCCAGCTGCAGCTGCTGCAACACGTTGTTGCCTGCAAGGCCCCCCATGCCGCCCATGCCACCGCCATTCGAGGCATCACCACCGCCACCCAGGGCACCCAGCAGGCCTCCGCCTCCGCCGCCAGGGCCCCCAGGGCCGGTGCTGCCAGCAGCAGCAGCAGCACCGCCGCCGGCTCCAGGGCCGCCGCCACTGCCGCTGGAGGTGGCGCGGCCGCCGCCAGCGGCCGCTGCTGACAGCAGTGAGAGCGCGCTTGCGGTGTTGGGTGAGGAAGCGGCCGCCTGGAGGCTTCCCTGCAACTGCATGGGTGGGGCGGGGAGCGCATAGGGGGGGGAGGAGGAGGGGGAGAAGGAGAAGGAGGAGGCAGATGAGGAAGAGGGCGACGGGATGACATTGAAAACAAACAGAACCCCAGGTCCCCACCACCTTTGGAATAGCACATGTCTTTAGTCGGGTGTGTGCGCGGCCATGACTTCCGGGTCCCGTCCTCCCATTACTTGTCTATACCTGCCTAGCCATGTCCCGTGCTTACAGCTGATGGCACATGGTAACAACCCCCACCCACCCCCCAACCGCTCCCTCCCTCACCAGTTCCCCACTCATGAGCGCCGCAGCAGCAGCGGCCAGGTCCATCCCAGCCGGCAGCAACCCCCCTCCTGCTCCTCCCATCAGCCCGCCACCCCCAACCCCAACCCCGCCCCCCGCAGCAGCTGCCAGGCCCCCCAGCTGCTGCTGCAGCTGCAGCGGCGCCAGTGCGTGCGGGTGGTGGTGCGGCGGCCCCAGCCCCTGCGGATGGGGCGGCCCCAGCAGCCCGGCAGGCAGCTGCGGCGGGGCGCCCCCCATGCCCATGTGTGGCGGGGGCAGCACCCCCGGGGGTGGGGGCGGCGGCGCCACCAAGCCCATCAGCCCGCCCGCGATGCCCATGCCGGGCGGGGGCGGACCCATGCCGCCCACCCCCACAACGCCCAGCTGCCCCGCCAACTGCCCCGCCAGTTGCCCCGCCGCGGAGGCGCCCGAGGAGGCGGCCACCAGCAGCTGCACCTGGTTGACGTACTGCTGCACGGCGGGGTCGGAGGAGAGGTCGGGCGCACCCAGCTGGCGCAGCATGCCGTTGTCACCCTGGTGGGGTGGGGCGGGGCGGGGAGGAGGAGAGGGGTGGAGAGCGAGGAGTGGGGGGGGGGTTCCAAGGACTTCGGATCGCGGACGGGGTAAGGGATGAGGCAGGAAGGGCAACGCAGCTGCGGAGGTGGTGATCATGACAACGGCTGGCTTCCTAACTGGCCACTCCCACCCTCCGCTCTCACTGCCCTGCCCTAACGCCGCCCAGCCCACCTCCACCAGCACCCACCCCTGCCGCTCCGCTAGGCTTATGACCGCTCCCGACCGCGCCTGACCCCGCCAGCGCCCCCCCCAACCCGCTCCCTCCCACCGCCCTCACCCACCAGCGCCGCTCTGCTAGGCAACGCCAGGCCGCCCATGCCCACTCCCAGGCCGCCCGCAGCCAGCGCCCCTCCCAACGCCCCCCCCAGCCCGCCGCCCAGCCCGCCCATGCCGTGCCCCGCTGCCGCCGCCGCGCGCACCAGCCGCCCCGCCATGCCGTCAGGCCCCTCCTCCGAGCCCGCCGCCCGCTCGTCGGTGCGCTGCTTGCGGCGGCGCAGGTTGCGGTCCTCGCTGCGCGCCTTGCAGCTCCTGGGCGGGGTGGGACCCACCGGGCAGCAGCGGGAAGAAGGGGCTGTCAGCATACCCCGGTATGTACACAAATGTCCACGTGCGACAAGGCCAAAGGACGGCGGAGAAGGGGCGGAGGCAGGGGTTGCGGTGCTCGATGTGTGTGTGCACCTTCTTGCAGCTGCTGCTGTGAGCAGGGACCTAACACCGGGCAGCTAGAGGGAGCAGAGGGACCCCACCCCGGGCACCCAGCACTCCCCCCACACCACCACCCCCAGCGCCCCCACCTGCGACTGCCCGTGAAGTTGTCCAGCGGCTGGAACTTGTTGCACTGCTGGCAGAACCGGAAGCGCTCGCCGCCCAGCGACACCCACTCCGCCTTGAAGTGCGGCTCGCACACCGAGTAGCGCCGCAGGTAGAGCTTGGCGTCACTCAGGTCCTGGCCGCAACCTGGGAGGGCGCGGAGGGGAGGGGCAGGGAGGTGTAGGGGCGCGCGGATGCCTCTGACAGGAGTGGAACGTTTGGCGGTGTGCCGAATTGCATGAGAAGGGTCGTAGGTAGAGCGCCTGGGACGTTGCTGGGGTCCCAGCTACAATGTTAAGGGAGGAGGAGGCATGGGAGAGGGGGTGGCGAGTGGGTAGGGCTCGGCGTCGTTTGGGCTCCCCCTCCCGACCCGCACTGCTGCTGACTGCTGCTGCGACTGCCGCAGCACAACCGCTTGCCGTACGGCTGCTGCTACCCCATCAGCGGCACCTCTAGACGCCTCCCGCACACAAGGGCCCAGATGAACCGCTCGCCTCGCCCCCAGTCATGTCACAGTGCTGCTCCAAGGTCTTGCCCCCCACCCAGGCATGCCACGGCTCCCGGGAGGTTCATCCCGCTTGTTAGGTAGCGCCCTCCGCCACTTACCGTCCACCTGAGGGGCAGGAAATGGGGAAACACACGGTCTTGAGCAGGCGCTTAAGGGGTGTAAAGGCATGTAAGGCGCTACGAATGAGCTGCAAGTGGTCAGGATTCCCGCACTCGCCTGGCATCGCGCAGTATCATTCGGCTTGCGTACTCTTCTGGGCTTGCGTGTTTGGTGTTGACCGTCCGCATGCTGCCCAAAGCCATCCTGGTCCTGGTCCTGTTCCTGATCTGACGGCGACGCCTGCAACGCCATCATCTGTGTATGGCTCATCCCATGCTGGTCTGGAATGCCAGCGACTGCTGCGGCAGCTGCCACCGCTGCGGCAGCCGTCGCGTAGGCATCCGCTTCGGCATGAGCGTTATCTACACGCGTAAACGGGGCGTACACAATATGCAGAGCAGTAAGGGTATTTGTGAGCGGATTGCTCCCGTGCAAGTAAGCTTGCCACTGTCAACGGCACCGACATCCCAGGAACAGCGAGCGTTGGGTGTATGTCTAGGAGAAAGGGACAAAATCAGGAGCAAGACAATCCTAGTTGCATGTTTCGGTGTTACCTTCGTCCATCCCTCGTGCTATGGAACGAGACGCACGGTCTGGACGACCTCGTCACACGCTCGTCCCGCGTCGGAGCCAAATTGATAGCCTTTCAACCAACTCCAGTGTCAAGCTAAAAGTTAATGTCCTTCAACATAGTAATACGTGCAAAGGCGAGCCAAAGAGGCAGGCCTAGACCTCGCTGAGCCGAACCCTGGACTGCACAATATGACACTCTCGAGGCCTAAGATGATGGTTAAAAACCACAAGTGTGAGAATGTTGTTACAAGGTTGGGTCAAGTCTCCTTCGAACGTGGTAGAGCAGAGAAGCGCTGACTTCCGTTTGGACGATATACTCCTTGAACCGCAAGTCGAGGCTTATTGTCTGTTTTTTATGACTGTAATAGAAGGTAAACGCTTGGGTATGGAAAAGCAGCTGCAGTGCCCGAGGGATTTGCCGGCGGTCACAATGACGATGAGGACTAATGCATGCAAATGAAGGGTTCTTCGTGTTACTGCATGACAATCAAAAGGGGTGATCCTATACCAAACACACTCGTTTAAAGTATTGTACAATATTTACGCAAGACGGCAGTTGCTCAGAGCCTACAACAGATGTCGACCGCGGTCTTTCGTGCCGGCAGCCGGTGCTGCCGGACAGCTGCTCAACCATGGCTTGCAGCTCATAGCCATGGTCTTCGTGGACTACGCTCTCAGTCGTTGATGCCTGCGCCGCTCGTGCATTTCCTCAACAAGGCTCCCCGCAGCGAGGCATTCAGAGGCACTAGGCTCTTCCAGCAGCAACAGACTCGCAGCATCGCGACAAAGTCTGGCTCCAATTTGTCGGCGGAGGTGGCAAAAGATGAGCGCGTTCCCGTGACGGTGAGCACATCGGCATCTTCTCAAGAGGCCTTCGCGAAGCCATGCACTATGCACAGCGTTGGCAGTCCTGTTTTCCTGCTACTCCCCATCTATTGTAAGGGCGTCCATGGTGCATCCTAACAACGAAGACCTGCGAAACCTTCTTCACTGCCACCCTAGCCCCATTGGTGACGCTGACTCATATTAGCGTCCGCCACAGGCTCAGATACCGCCCCTGACATCGGTTTGGGGCCAATGCCAATAAACACATAGAGCGCAAAACTCACGCACATTTGAAAAGGCATCTTTGAGCTCCTCCTCGCTACCACAAGTTGCTCTCGGTCCTGGTTTGTCCCGTGGGTCACTTGGGGGGCACGTGTACCCATTCCCTCCCTCTCCGTCCCCATGTCAGGTCTTGGCAAAACTACACCTGCTCCCTTTCGTTTCCGTCCCACCCTCCAGCTTCTGCCCATCCCCCTTAACCCCGTCCCTCCAAAGGGCCCACCAACCCCTTCTTGTCCTCCTTCCACCCCTGCCTCGGCCCTCCCAGCTCACATCCCTTGTCCTGTGGCACCCTGCCGCCATCCCCACTGCCCCCTGTGCCATGCCCTCACTCGTGGTTTGGTGTCCCTGCCTCCCCCCCCTGCCTCCCACCCTTCCCCCCTGCCTCCACCTCCGCCTCCGCGCTCCCTCCAGGTGATCACCGGCTTCCTGGGCAGCGGCAAGACCACACTGCTGAACCACATCCTCACCAGCCCGCAGCACGGCAAACGCATCGCGGTCATTGAGAACGAGGTGTGGGGTGGAGCCGCAGTAGTGGGGGGGCCGGCAGTCAGACCAGCACGCAGCCGCGGGGGGAAAAATTAAATAAGTGAAACAACGAGTCCCAATCCCATATCCCGACTCATGCAGTGAGCGCGGGGGGGGGGGTGCCGGCAGTCAGACCAGCCGTGTGCTGTTGGAACCTTTTGGTCGGGGTTTAGGAATTCTGTCAAGGTGCTCTGTACCCGCCTCCCTTCCACCTGCCTTCTCCCTCTTCCCCTCCTTGCTTCACCCTCAACCCCCCCTCAACCCCAGCCTCCCCCTCCACACATTGGAATTTCCTATTCCCCCTCCTACCTGGCCCCCCCCCCAGTTTGGTGAGATCGACATCGACAGCTCCCTGGTGGTGAACCAGGTGGCGCTGGTGGAGGGCGGCAGCGACACCGTCACCACGCTGGCGAATGGTGTGGGAGGGGGGGGGGAGGAGGGAGGGTAGGGTGGCCAGGGAGGAGGGAAAGTTATAAATAAGTGCAAAAGGGGTGGAAGCAGCTGCTGCTGCTGCTGGCATCCCGCAATCTGACCTTCCGCGCCCTGCTTTTTGTTCCTTCCCCTGCTGCTCTTCCTTCTATTCGTCTTTCACTCTTCCCTGTGGTCTCCACTCGCCAGTACTCTCACGCCACCCTTGAGGTGTCCGTCGCTATGTCCTACCCGCACCCCCTCCATCCTTAACCTACTCGCCCTCAATCCTCTCCCCCCCCCCAGGCTGCCTGTGCTGTACGGTTCGTGGGGACCTCATCAAGGCCCTAAACAACCTGGTGAGGGGAGGGGGGGAAGAGGAGGGCAGCAACAGGAGGAGTCGTGTAATGCCCCCGCGGCTCCTCCTGTAAAATGGACTCGTGTAACTAACTGAAAACGTCAGCAAAGTAGCCCCGCCCTTGCTGACGTGTCGCTGTCCTCTGGAGAATGTATCTTGCCGTACTGCCCCCCCAACTGCTGCCCCCTGCAGTACAACCGCCGCAAGGAGATCGACCACATCATCATTGAGACCACCGGTAGGGCCGCTGTGGGGGGATGGTGATGCTGATGGTGACGTGGGGAGATGACGTGAGGAGGGAAGAAGTTGGCACCTCAATGTGCTCCGTTGAGCTCCTGCATGAAGTCCGAAGCCGACTTCGCAGACCCCATGCAAGCAAGGAGTTGGAAGGGGGAGGGACGCATGGGCCCTACGGCCGCTCGGCCACCTCACCATTTCCCCCCCCCCCCCCGCCCCCCCCCCCCCCAGGTCTGGCCAACCCCGCCCCCATCATCACCTCCTTCTACGCCGACCCCGACCTGCCTTCCCGCGTCAAGCTGGACGGAGTGGTGACGGTGGTGGACGCCAAGCACGTCACGTGAGTGCCGCACAGCGTCTTGCTTCTTGGGTGGGATTAGATAAACTGAGCCGCGGAATGGACAGGTTGTCCTCCTTGAGAGGGAGGAGGAGGCGAAGAAGAAGCCATGTTTAAATTGCAAAATGACAAGCTGTTGCAAGCTATTGAATGGTCCTCCCGCTTCCCCCGCCACTTTGAAGCCTCGTCATGCAGCTCGTTCGTTTCCTTTTGTTGACCCTTCCCCCCCTCCCCCTCCCATTTCCTCTCTGGCTCACATGTTGCAACCCATGTTGACGCCTTATCCCTCAGTCAGTTAGTTGTTTCCTCTCCCCCCCACACCTCCCCTCCCCCCCCAGCCGCCACCTGGACGCCAAGGCCGCCGACCCGGAGGCGGTGAGCGAGGCGGTGGAGCAGGTGGCGTACGCGGACCGCATCATCCTCAACAAGGCAGATCTGGTGAGAGAGGGGGGGAGGGGTGGAGGGGTGGGAGGGGGGGAGGGGTGGGGGGCAACATGCGACTGATGGTGGGGGCGGTGGGCCAGTGGAAGAGTGCGTCTCCCTTGTCAAACATTACCTCCTTTCCTCTTCACCCCTTCCCTCTTCACCCCACGGACTCCCTTGCTTTACCCTACACTGTTGATTCACTGGCCTGGCCGCCCTTTGACACCCCGTCTCCCCCCCCACTCCCCCCACTCCCTCTTCCCCCACCCCCTCCCCCCCTTCAGGTCACCCCCGCCGAGCTGTCGGAGCTGCGCACCCGACTGCGGACAGTGAACGCGCTGGCGCCGCTGCAGACCGCCACCAGGAGCAATGTGGGGGCGAGCGGGCTGGGGGGGTGGGGGGTGGGGAGGAGGTGGGTGTCGCTACTGCCTGCCTCCTGCGTGCTAGCGCCTCTACCGCAGCGACTGCGGGTGGGGAGGTGGAGAGTAGGGGTTGTCCCCCCATGCCCACATGCATGCATGCATGCGGATACCGGTACCCACACCCTGATGGCCCGAACTTGAATGCCTGCCTATCTTCGTGCCTCGCTGCCACCCTGTCCCCCCCCCTCCTGCCCGCCCGCCTGCCCCGCAGGTGGATGTGGACTATGTGTTGGGGGTGGGCGGGTATGACCTGGCTAACGTGGAGAAGGAGGTGGGGGCAGTGGGGGCGGGGGGGAGGGGCGGTGAGGGGATGAGTAGGGAGGGGGGTGAGGGAGCTGGAAAGGGTGGGTGGCGTTGGTGGAGGGGGGATGGCTGGGCGGGAGGCACTGGGCGCTGCCGATGCTGGTGGGATGTGGGTGGTTTTGGAAGGAGGGTGGGGGTGTGGACTCCAAGAGGAGCCCAGCGCGACAAAGGGGTGGACGTTGGCGGGGGGGTGGGGGGTGCTAGGGGCTGGTTGCGCGCCTCGCCCCTTGGAAGGCGGCCGGAATGGCGGGAGGAGAACCATCAGCCAGCGGGCAGCACCCTCGCACCCCTAGTGCCCCCACACCTTCCAAGTGCTTCCTCCCCCTCCTGTCCCCCCCTCCCCCCCCCCTGCAGTTGGACCTCACCCTCGCCAGCAGCCACCACCACCACGACCACCACCACCACGACCACCACCACCACCATGACCACCAATGCAGCGGCGCCGGCTGCTCCCATGACAGTCACAAACACCACCACGATCACCATGATCACGATCACAGCCAGTGCCCACAATGCAGCCACGAGCACCATGACCATGACCATGACCATGAACATCACGACCACCACCACCACGACTGCGCCGGAGCCGGCTGCACGCATGAAAGCCACTCCCACGCCCAGCAGGTGCAGGTGCAGGTGCAGGCGCCCCGTCATGACGACCGGGTGTCGTCCGTGAGCCTGCAGTTCGAGGGGGAGATGGACCTGGACAAGGTAGGCGGACATGGGGGAGGGTCGTGGGGGGAAAGGGTGGGGTCGAGGAGGGGTGAATGTGTGTTAAGATAACTGGCCGCGAGGCGAAACGTACTGTGATAGCCGAAAGATGAAGTGAAGACGTGTGTATGCGTGTGGAGAATTGGTGCGCCGGTTCGGGGACGAAGAGGCAGAAGGGGAGGGGCGGGAGTGTCAGGGGCTACCTCAGCGCTACCTTGGAAGATCTCCTCCTCTGCCCACCACCCTCCCCCCACCAGCGGGGCGGGATGGGCCGGCTACACCATGTTTGCACCCACCCGTGTTGATCCCCCCCTCTTGTCACACAGCTGGCCCGTTCCCCCCCTCCCTACCCCGCCTCCCCTCCCTCTCCTCCCCCCCCAGGTCAACTGGGCTCTGGGGTTCCTGCTTGAGAGCCGCGCGGAGGACCTGTACCGCATGAAGGGCATCCTGGCCATTGCGGGCTCGGAGTACCGCTTCGTGTACCAGGTGGGTCGGGGGGGCGGGTGGGCGGGCGGGTGCGGGAGAGGCGGGGTGAAAGTAAGGAAGAGGCGGGGGCGCATTAACTTGGGGAAGCATGCGGTGAAAGGGGCGAGGGGTCGATAAGAAAGCATGCTTGAAGTGCAGCTTCACGCTTGTTTTCCCCTTTAGCCTCCATAAACACATGAAGCCGCACCCTTTGTGGTTAGGACCCCCTTTACATGACCTCCGCCTCCTGACCCCCCTCCCCCACCCCCACCGCCCTCCGCAGGCCGTGCACCAGGTGTTCGAGGGGGTGCCCGACCGGCAGTGGCAGCCCGGCGAGCCGCGGCTGTGCAAGATGGTGTTCATCGGCAAGTACCTGCAGCGGGAGGACTTTGAGGACGCGTTCAAGGGGTGTCTGGTGGGCGCGAAGGAGGAGGCGGGGGTGGGGGCGGCGTAGCGGGGGAGGGGGGGTCGAGGTTATGAGGCACACTGGAGGCCCTGCGGAGGGGCGGGGGGGGGGGCGGAGGTGTGAAGAGGGAATTTGGGTGGCAGGGAGGGCAGGTGGAGAGAGGAGGGGGCGCTGGGGAGGAGGCGGAGGAGGAGGGGCGGGTTGTGTGACTAAGCCAGGAGGGCTTTGCCTATGTGCAAGTTTTCGGGTGTTGAGGAGGTGGTGGGATGGTCAGCGAGAGGATGGATGATGAGTGAGAGGGTGGGTTAGCTAGAATGTTAGCTAGGTCGTGGAAGCGGACGAGGTGGGCCAGGAACGGCAACAGGAGGGACGGGACTCACCAGGACACAGGGCTCACTGCGGTGACGGCGGCAGCAGCTGGAGGGGTGCCGTACTGGGGGCGGCTGGGAAAGTACATGCGTGTCAGGCAGTGCACGTTTGCATAGCTACAGGATGTTGGCGTCTGGGGCCTCAGCACGCGGCGTACGTGGTGGGGTCGATGTAAGCAAAGGGGAGACAGTTAAGTGTCAACAGAAGGCCATATCAATTGCTTGTCCTTTATGTACCGTAATATGCTTCAGTTCAGCTACTGCTTACTGCTGCCTGTTGGTTTGGTGGTTGGTGGGCCGATATTGCCGTACACACACAACCATTATCATTCGTTCATACCTCCGTCAACACAATGTCGGGACACAGCCGCCGCAGCGTCACCGACAGCCGCAACCCACGAGGCAACATGAGCCTCACCGACCCATGGGTCCCAACCGCCGCCTGCTGCCGCTGCTTGCACCCAGCATCATCTGCACTGCTCGCATCCCGGTCATTCCCACGACCGGCGCCGTCGCCACTAGCACCCCTAGCAGCACCGTGGTTCTGTCCCTCATCGGCCTGTCCCTGTACCCCCTCGGAACAAGGCCCTGCACCAGCAGAACCGCCCTCACCCCCTCTTTGGTCGTGACCCATTGGTCGACCCTCAGCTCTCCGCTGCCCTGGACTCCGCTCCGCAGGCTGGCACGTAGACCTTTGATCACAAGGACCGTCGCCGCCAAGCCCCGGACGGCCTTGCTGACCCATGGGTCGGCAGCACGGCGGCGGTCCCATGCCTACGACCACCTCCTCCTCGTGCACCGATCGGATGCCGTGCGTCCAGCCGTACCGCGCTTCCCCCGACATAGCCAGCAGGTCCCCACCGCGCAGCAATACACACACGTGGTCGGGGGTGCACCACCACACCCCCTCATCCGTCGTACAGCTGCCAATGCTGCTGTTGAATGTACGGCAGCTGCATGTACGGCTGCAGGAGGCGCTTGTTAACAACGGTGCCACGTCAGCACCGCGGGCGTCATCAAGCGGCGTTGTCTGCTCCCCCCCCGGGTGCTCCTGCTGCGTGCATGTGCCCTCCCTCCACGGGCTCCCTTGCCGGCCTTGCACCTGCTGCTGGGGCTGCCGCTCCGCAATCGCCTCAACCCCAGCCATCCCACGGCGTTCATCCTCCTCCTGCTGCTGCTGCTGGGGCTGACACTGCTCCTCCTGCTGCCCCTGCCCCTGCTGCTGCTGACGACCTCCGCAGCAGCCCTCGCCCCGGCTGACATCGCGTGCCATCACCCCCGCCGTCCCCTGACCAGAAGCCGGAGGGGCGCACCTGCTGAAGTGCATCACGGCGGGTCCCCCCACCGACACCCCCACAATGCCGTCCTGGAAGCGAGCTAGGTCCACATGAGGCGTTATGCCCTCGCCTGGGGATGCAAGCAGGGGGCGGGTAAGGGCAACGGGAGCGGGTGAATTCTCGAACGGAGCTGCTTCGCTTATCCGTCGTCAGCTTATCCGCTGTGGACCATTGGGGCCAGGGAAGGGCGACAGGTACCGGCTCTCGGCACACAACCGCCATGGCGCTCTCCTTTGGTGCGCACCGACACAGCAAAGAGCGGGGACCCAAGAGCGAGCTCGGGGCGGTTTAGAGTGCAGCGGCAGAGGAGGGAACCTAGCCGCACTCGCACGCGCACGTCCTACTTGTCCTCGTGTTGGAAAGGGAGGAACGTGTACCCTAAGCATTCGCATGCCAGCAGCGAATGTGGCACGGCTGGCCCCCTCACCTGGACGGTAGAGGTTGACGATGGCCTGGTCGAAGGAGGGGCAGCGGGCGGCCAGGGGGGCAGGCAGCAGCTGGTCTGCAGCGGGCGACAGCAGGTGCAGGGGCAGCCGGTGATGTGCGCAGGTGGGGTGCTCTACAGGCGTACCACACGTGAGGCGCGGCCCGGTGTTTCGGTCGGCCTCACACCGATACCTTAAGCAACATTTCCATGAGGCGCTCCCCTTGCTGCCTTGAGGCACTTTTACCCCGCCCATTCAGGCCCCCGCTGCCCCCCACCCTTACCCCGCTGTCCCCCCGCCCTCACCCAGAGGCAGCCCCTCCGCCAGCCTCAGCGCCCACTCCGGCAGCTTCCCGAAGAACATGGCCTGGTTGGGGTGGCCGGCAAAGACAGTGGGGCGACCCGTGGGACGGCCGGCAGCGGCGGCGGGGCCCTCCTCGTCGCCGGCAGCATTGGTGTTGCTGCAGCTGACACCCTTGCTCCTGTCGTTACCCTGGTCACTGGGTTCCCTCCGGGTGCCGCATGCGCCCATGCCGCAACTGCTGCTGCTGCCGGCCGCACCGGTATCTTGCAGGTTGCTGCCCTCCCCTGCCAAGCAGCCGGATGCCAGTATGGCTGCGGCTAGCTCCAACTGCAAGGCGCAAGTGAGGGGGTAACACAAGGGTGGGGACTGGAGAGGGAGGGTGTGGTGTGGTGGGGATGGAGGGGGAGAACGTGGCGTGGGGGTTGGCAGTCAGCATAGCACAGGCAGAAAGGGGTACCAGGAAGAGACAACCAGACAAGGACTGTGGAAGATTGGGATATCGGCTGCAAGCAGGACCTGCCTGAACCCAAACCTGGTTTCTTCAGCTAGGGAAACCCTGTACACGGCGGCGTGGTGTTACCGTGGAGAGCCACCCATGTGCGTGCAGGAGGCACAACGACCTCGTCGCCCGTGGCGGTGCTCTTCACTCTGCTCTTCACCCGGCGTACGCAATACTTCCGGGAGCGAAGGAAGGCGACGTACCTGCTGTGATGGCGATAGCGCTGCTCGGATAATAATCAGGCCCGGAAGAGGGCTGATTAGAGGGCCCTCGCCAGGGTTTGACTGGTGTGGCCCCAGCTTCATGCTTTCCTGAGCCAGCAGTTAACGGAGTACAGTGGCAAGCTGGAATACTCTGTAAGACTTAGGTTCGTGATATGCGGTGCAGCGGTTGCACCAACTGCAACGGTGCTGAGACCTGGGTTGCGAGTACGGGCTTGCGGGTTAAACCGTCGGGAAGTCGCATGAAGTACTTACCCCAAGTGCCGCCATCAAAGGGTGTCTCTGTGTGTCGTTCAACGCTTCCTGTGCTTCTTGGATGCCTGTTCGCGAAGGGCTTCGCCTACATAACTTTTTACATGGGCGTTCGATGGCGACGTCTCTTTCGTAAGAGCACACGTTCGTGTCATCCGTTTCGTCATCTTCAAAAAGGTCATGCATAAGGCGCTCCAAGCAAACATTTGCCATTGTTGGTCACGACGGGCAGCCCCAACTAGAATCACAACTTAAATGGAGAGCAACTGTTAGCTAAAAAGGTAAACGATGTAACCGCTCACATTGCTAGGCTGTAAGGCATGTGCTAGGGTCATATACGTCGGTCGGTCGTTGCAGGTGATCTGCGGTACGTGGTACCATCGGGAATCGATACTCCCTTTTTCCAGCGCTTATGCAATGTTGAGGGAACTGTGGCTTGCCGCCTTCATTACGGATTTACGTACTTTAGCAACAGGCTATTAGTTGCAACCTAAGCTTGCATCATTGTGCCAAGTCTGCTTTCCAGAAGCACCATTATACACAGCCGCTCGACATTTATAATGCTGCTGTCAGCGCCGTTGAACAATTTGCCCGCTGGGCTCCATACCTGGCCGGCTCGCCCCGCTGTGCGTGTAGCTCATCATCATCGCCCCCGAGGAGTGCTTGCCAAGAGCCCAAGCGTTAACCAGAGCTTTAAAAAGCTTCATCAAGAGGTTCTTCAAGACTCAGAATGGTATGGTCCCAAAGCGCCCGACCATGCCGTTGCACCAGCCGCTGTTGCCGCGGCGCCGGCTACTGCTGCGACTCGCACAGACGTCCGACTGCTCTCCAGCTTTACCAAGTTCTTGAAGAGTCGAAAGCTGGATCTCTCGGTACGCTGCCGCTTGTTCGTAGCTTGCTTATACTTGCGGCTGCGCAGCGAGCCCTGGGAAACTGGTCGGAAAGGACAAATGTGCCGGCGGGGCCACCGGTTGGGAACCCCAGGACACGCCGCTTCGTTTTTACACCATTCTTCGTCTCCTGCCATCGCTTCAATGCAGCTGGTCTCGCCCTTAGCGCCATTCATGTTGGTGGTATTTGCTGTCGACATGCACACGTTGCTTGCTAGCCGCCTACACTTGTATGCATTACTTGCGGCGTCCTTGCGTCCTAACATGTCGTGACTTTAGGATCGCTTGCGGCCACGTCGACACCCACACTGCCGGTGCTGCTCCTGTATGCCAACCTTCACCACACCATTTTCACCATGTCCGGGTCTTTGTGTGCTCTGTACGTGCCATGTACCCATTTGGTCCTTGCACACCCATGCCCATAGGTTCTCTTTTGCTCGGAACCCGTGCTATCAGCCGACAGCGGCCCCATGTGCGATTTGCACGCCGGGCATCATAAGCAGGTATGGTATGTTAAGAGAACTGGCCGCGGGTCGGAGCGTACAGCTTGTTGTAACAGTCGGATACACCCAGCCGCTTGCCGTACAACGTCAGCACCCTGCACTCTTGCGCAGCTGTTGCTCCCCGGGTGCCTGATGCAGCCTCCAGTTGGCCACTCTCCCGCTGACGTGTGCCTACTGGAATGCTCCTCTGTTTGCTGAGCCCAGTCCAACCTAAGTCCCCTCCCCGCTGAACCCAGTGCAACGCCCCCACCCATGGAGTCATGCATCCACGCTCCCCCGCTGTCCCCCGCGCTGTTCCCCTCCTTTTCCCCGCTGTCCCCCTCCAGCTGCTGTCCGAGTACCTGACCTCCGGCGGCCTCCGAGTGGGAGAGGAGCTGCCGCACTGGTTCGTGGACGGCAACCTGCGCGGTGCCATCAAATGCTGGATGGCGACACGGCCCGCAGCAGAGGCGCTGGCGAATCGAACAGCAGCCAAAGCGGCTGAGGAGAAGGAGCAGGAGGCGACCCTTGGGTCGCTGGCGGCGTCCGTGGCGACCCATGGGTCATTGGGGGCGTCCGCGGCTGAGCTGGTGGATCCTCTGCTGGCTGCGATGCCAGCTTGGGCGCCGGCGGTTGGGGGCGTGCAGGAACTTGCTGGGTGGGAGTCGGCGGGGTGTGCTAGTGCAGAGGTACGTTGAGGAGGGGAGATAACCTCATGACTCCTGTTGACTTCATTGATCTCGGCGGCACGCTGGGGGTACGTAATTTGCATGCAATTGATGCCGTACCTGTGGTACCTGTTGCCATCTGCTTGCAAACAGGATATTGCGCTGCTGCACTGTTTCGGAGCGCTGGTCTACTCCGCCCGACTGGACGTTGCGGCCTTCCTGGAGCAGCTGTGCGGGGCAGATCCCTTCTCATGGGTCATGGCACAGGTACGGGAGGGGTGTGATGGGTGAAGTCCGATTCCGGACCTAGCATGGGTTGCTGTAGCGCTGAGGCTGCAGCGAGCTGTGTGGTGGCGTAATTTGTGTCGGAGCTTCCGCAGCAGCTCACCCTGCAACCTGCAACCCTCCCTGGCTCCTGCTGCTGACGGGGTTGCCCCCCGGCATGCCCCGGCATGCCAACCGCCCACCCGCCCGCCCGCAGGTCTCCCAGGGGGTGGTTTCAGAGCCGGAGCCATGGCTGCTGGAGCGGTTCTTCATGAGCAGGGTGGGTGGCAGGATGGGGGGTCGGGGGTAGGGGTTTGAGAGGTTAGGGGGTTGGGGTGCGGGGTGCGGGGTGCTGAGCCCCTTGTGGCGGAAGGATGCCACCGTATCCGGGCTGGCAGCTAGGGGACTGGACACTACCGGTGGCAGATGTCAAGTTGCCTGGACGTGTTCTCGGCCCGGGGCCTTTCCTTCCCTCCGTCCGTGCCGCCAACCCTGTAACATGTCGGGGCCTACCCGCCTAACCTCCCCGTGCGCCTCCCCCCCGCCCACCAGCACCGAGAGGGGGAGCCGCTGCCGCTGTGGTTCGCTAGCTGGGGGGTGCGGGAGGAGGTCCGCAGGTGGCTGGGGGGCCAGCAGGTGAGGGGGGCGGAGGGGCAGCAGGGGCTGGAGGGGGGTCAAAGACCATATCAAACCATAGGAGACCACAAGTTAGGGCAAAGCAGGGGCTGGAGGGAGGGGCTGGAGGGAGGGGCTGGCAGGGAGGGAGGAAACGTCGGAGAGCACACGCGTGCAGTACGGGTGGAGCATCAGTTACCGGTAGGGGCAGAAACGCAGAGGAGCAGACCCCGGGGGGGGGATCACGCTGGAACACGGCCATCGTGAGCACGTCTTCCGCGCTGTGACTGACTGGCCAGCTAACTGGCCGCCAGTATCACTGTCCAGCTGCTTCAGGGGCCATGCTGGCTTGTCACCCGTGCGCAACCCACTCCCGTCCTCCCCGTCCTCCCCGTTCTGACGCCACCCACACAGGCTGCGGCGCTTGTCCGCGCCCTGCTAGCTGCACGCAGAGGGGGACACGTGCCGACACCCGCGGGCACCGGAATCGCCGCAACCGTAACCCCAGCCGCCGCCACCCCCACCACCCCTCCGCCAGCTACCAGCGGCTCTTCCACCGCGGCCGTCGCCACCACCGCTAGTGACAGCAGCATCCCACCCGCAGTAGCGGCGGCGTTGGGACGGTTGGAGGCCTCCGCAGCAACCCTCATGATAACAGCTGCTGCTGCCGTACTTAACGGTGTGAGCAGCAGCAGTGGCGACGCCGCCGCTTCCAGCAGTCATCAGCTGGTGCCACCAGCGCATACGTCGCTGCGGCTGCGGTGCCAGCGGGACGCGGTGCTGATCGATGAGGCATATCCGTTGGGAGCGCCGTACACTGCCGACTTGTTAGTTGAGATGGCAACAGCAGATACAACAGCGGCTGGGGCAACAGCAGCAGATACAGTATCCTCCTCGTTTCTTCCAAGCAGCAGCAGCAGCTGCAGCGAGGTTACTGGATCCACAGGCGTCGTGAGCAGCGTTACGTCGTCGCCAATGGCGGCGGCGGCGGTGGCGGATGCCTTGATAGCCGTGGTGGTTCCGCTTGGCACCGGCAACAGCAGCCAGGAGCAGGAGCAGCAGCGGCAGGCGGTAGTGGCGGCTGTACGACAAGCCAAGGAGCGTCTTGACTGGCTGGCTTTCCTGTACGAACAACAACAGCAGCAGCAGGGGCATGCGATTCAGGCGAGTAGGGGTTTGGCGGGCGTGAGGCGCATCGTGAAGGTCCTCCTATTGGTGGATTCGGGAAGCGATGGAGCGGAGGGCGCGGAGGGCGCGGAGGCAGCAAAGGCAGCACTGCCGCCGAGCTTGGAGGGCTACCTGGCGGCTGGCGGCATCCGCTGCATTCGGGCTTCGGAGCTGTAGTAACGAGTAGCGCGAAACATCATTTTTTTCTATAGTTGTTGACGTTTATAGTGTTGATGTCTTTCATGAACACGGACCCCGTCACACATCCGCCTGCCATCGACTACAGCCGCGTCCGCTGGTGTGGGTCTGGGTGGGTTGGAATGCCGCTAGTCGTGGGGGTTACGGATACCGGCAGCAGTGTGTGTTAAAATAACTGGCCGCGAGTAGCAGTGTGTGTGTGCGAGGGAAGTTCTGACCTTGCAGTGCCAGCGGCTTTCCAGGGGCTTGGGAGGGCGCAAGCAGATGTGCCGGACGGGGCCTTGTGAGTAGGCTTAGCTGCCCACCATTGTGTGGATAGGGAAGGGTCTTCCTTGGGCAGGCTTCTGTGAAATTGAACGTAGCGGCAGTTGAGATGCCTTGAGAGGTCCTAATGAGCTTCGGAGGTGACTTTGCGATGGAGGGGAGCGCCGAGCAGAGCTTGGAGCAGTGCTGGAGCGAGCAGCAGTGGTTTTGAGTTTGAGAATTGAGGGGCATCTATTATGAGCGTGTGTGAAGCAGCAGAATGAAGATGTGAAAAGAGGTGTAGAGTGACGGGCGCCTCGGTATGGCGCGCTTAATAGGAATGGAGGGCGCAGCAGCTGAGGTGCTTCACGATCGGGTTTGCTGTTGTGGGAGGGAACTTCCTTTTCAGTTGCACGCGTGGTCTGAGTGCATAATGTTTATGCATATATTTGTATGAAAGTAGTAATTGATTGCTGGTTTGTTGGAACGTTGTATGAGGTTGTCCAAGGGAGTAGTGGTAGTTGAATGCATGGAAATATTATTGCAAAGCAAGCCGAATGATGAGCGAAGAGGGCAGTGCAGAACACATCAGAGGTAGGCAGGCGCGTCAATGTAAGTCAGGTGGTGCATCGTTCACTGAGAGTAAGACCCAGCTCACGGCAAGGGGATTGGTATTATGTTGTTTAGTTTTCCATTGAGTGGTCAAGCCAACACCATGCTGTCTGATAACCCCTGTGTAAGGCATTAATATAAATTTTTTATTGTAGAGTATTACACTCTCAATTGCTGCATTACAGTAACTTCTGAGCTGCGTCGGGTCAACGTTGCTTGCATCGAACATACATTTAGCAGGAAGACTCAGCACACAAAAGTTAGCATGCATTACCATATGAAACTTGAAACGGTAGATCTTTTAACACGTGCCTTTTCTTGTATCGAAGGGCTAAGGTCTACTATTTTGCGCCGTACACAGGTAAAATGCTATCCCTAACATTGTGATCTAGTTAAAGAGGCATTTTGTTGCATACTCCACAACAGTTTTACTCCCACGGTAAACCCACAGAAGGCGTAACTATCCTTACCTTTTCGAAGCAGTGAAGTTCGGCATCTGTCCCCCAAACCCTATCGTATCCTAGCACAAGTATCACAATGGCATATTGGGGTTATAAAACCCCTGCCAATTTTGCTGTCTGGGTACTCATTACAGTCTTGTTGGTGACTGGAGTCATTTGGCTTCCAAAGGGTGGCGCGGATACCGCAGGCTGCGGCTATTGCTGGACGCAGTTTGACGATGGTCCCTTGAATGATATGGCCTTGATCAACAGCACAAAAGTTGGTGGCATCGACAAGGGCTGCCTCGTCGCTGCGTTCTCCTTCAACTTGTATGAGCCCGAGGAAGCGGCTAAAGTTGGTGCCAGGGATGACTTCTACTGGTTTTGCCTGAACAGCGGGCCCCTTGCTCAGATGATTGGTGGCGCCGTCGTCTTTGGCGTTGGCCTCCTCCTGCTAACGTACTTCTGCTGCTGTGCTGTCAAGCCGTCTTCAGCGGGCACTGCTCCAGTAAGCGGGGTTTAAGGGCGCGGAGCAACATATTATCTCGAAAACCGCTAGAGATCAACCGGCCTTGTCCGTCTTGGACCCTGACATGACGCATGGCATGCGGAGTTGGTTCGGTTGGCGAGTGCTAATGTGGATGATAACGAAAAACGGCTAAACTGAATACCGATTTACGTTTTCAATTATTTTCTGACGTCGGCTGCAAGGTGCCTGTTATTTGTCTCCCCTCTTGCCGTCCCTTCCATGGCACAGGTGTAACACGACCTGGACCAGGAGCCATGCAAGCACCGTATCCAGTGGATTCTTTCTTGTAGGCTTCAGGGAATCTTTTCAACCGGCCTGGCAGCGGCCTTGGGTCATATGGCACCACCTTACACATCCCAAGTCCTGGGGTTTCCGACGAGAAAGTCCTGGTACGTCCGGTAGGCGATGTCTCGAGTGCAAACGTGGTAAGCGGAGAGAAGTAGTTGGCAGCGCCCAGTGATCAAAGACCGATTGCAGAGTAATGCTCATGCCAAGCTCGTCACAACTGCATGTGCATACACCTCGTCCTGATGCTTTTTTTATCTCGATAAGAAGTTGGTTCCTGATAGCCATGCAAAGTGGCTAGCAATCCGTTCATGCATGTACGGCACTGGACACTGCGATGGCTGTCAGCGTGTACGACACTGGATGCTGCTGTGATTGGGTAGAGTGTACATGGCAGAAAAGGTGGGAACACCGCTGGGCCCTGTTGATTTGGTTTGGTACTTCCTCGAAACGAACTTTGTCCTCGTTTGTCTTCCCTACATTTACTAGATCATGCACTTACAAGGACTTACAGTGGCTTTTCACCAAGCACGCTGGTGTAACAAACGTCTTGCCTTTCGCCGTCGTGGGGCCCTTTACTCTCTGTATGAGTATACACGCAGTCCATCCATGATTTGAAAGTGCCGATGATTAGGAAACGTTGGTACAGTTGAAGATTCCGCTTATACGGTGTTGAGTCTTGGTGCGTGGCAGCCCAGAGTGGCTGCTCTCGGGAGTTTGTAACGGTTATGAGTGTCTTATACAGCAGTGTTCAAATTCAACACACCGCAGTGCTATACCGACTTGTGCTGAGTAATCAGGGCCCCCCTTTACCAGCTGGAAGTACCAGATATAAGGGTTGTATCATCCTGTAGCTGTCCTCGATACGTAACGGCTAGGCTTCCTACCTAACTGCCACGCTCGCACATGCCTACCTGCATGTATCTCCTGGGGAATTAAGGTGAGGCAGAGAAAGTTGTTGAGTGGTTGGGATTGCAGTTCAGCATCATGGAAATTCTGCAACAGCAGTCGTCATATGCTGAAACATGGTGTTTCTCTTGCAGTGTAGGGTTGGGTTCAACAATGTTCCCTCTTAGGGAACAGTTATTCGTTCACACTGCCGTTGAGGGCGTCGCTAAGGAATATAACAGAACCAGTAGCTGGTCCAGTAGATAATTGGAAAGTGCCAACCGACGAGTACCAATGAGCTTCAGGGTGGCCAGCTAAAGCGCGATGTGCAAGGAAGGTCCCCTGTGCGGCTCGAACCATAAGCTTAATGGAGTGTATGAAGCGGCCAGGAATGCATGAGTGTGTTTTCGTATGCATGCTTTCAAGTGGACGAGTATAGTGTGTGACACAAGCAAATGTGAGAGGGTATGTGCCGTAATTTTATGATTGCGTTTATCTGCTGCCTACAGCAAGCGCAAAACTGTGCTCGTACACCAATAGTTTGAATACAGCAAGCAACTTCAACTGAAGGTAACCGGAAGGTATCCCTAACGCTCGCCGTACAAAATACAAACGTTCGTTTTATATTTAATTCATGTTTCAATGCCTCTCCGTACTAATAAATTACGCTTGCAGGTATAAAGCTTGCGCTATTCCTACATGTACTGACGACAGCCTCTTAAACTTGAGCCGCGGCCAAGTCCACCGCAGTAACACGATGGCTTATTGGGGTTACAAGACGTCTAGAAACTTTGCTATATGGATACTCATTGCCGTCCTACTAGTGACTGGGTTAATTTGGCTTCCAAAGGGAGGCGCTGATACAGCCGGCTGCGGCTATTGCTGGACGCAATTCGACGATGGCCCCTTAAATGATACAGCCGTGCTCAACAGCATGAAAGTTGGTGGCATGGACAAGGGCTGCCTCGTCGCTGCATTCTCCTTCAATCTCTATGAGCCCACGGATGCGGCGAAAGATGGCGCTAGGGACGACTTCTACTGGTTTTGCCTGAACAGCGGGCCCCTTGCTGAAATGATCGGCGGCGCCGTTGTCCTTGGCGTTGGTCTCATCCTTCTGACATACTTTTGCTTTGCTGCGAAGCCATCTTCAGTGAGCGCTATGCCGGTAAGCGCGGGTTCGACACGATTAGGATGACACATGCGAAGCTGTAAGATGGGCATGTCGCTTCACCTCCAGGTCGCGTCGCAAGATGAGCAGTTGGCGAGAAGTTGGCTTATACATGCGGTGAAATTGATCCTCCTTCCCGCTTCCGACTCATTGATCCTCAGGTCTAATCATTTGGTGCCTCCAAGAACGTAGCGTTGTGCGCCGCGTGGGCTTGGCTGAGGTTCAAGATAACGACGGTTGCCGGAGCAGGGCAGTCAGTTGCCATGCGTTGTGAACCCCGTGAACAATGAGAGGTTAAGCTGGAGAGGGGAACTGGTGGATTCTCAAGGTTGTGTTGAATGGAGGAATTGAAATTGAATTAGACATTGTGGTGTGACCCCGTTTGCCTTGCATGCTCTTTCTACTGTCCCGAAAGCATTAAGGATTGTGAAATGAAAACTGTTTCTGATGCCATGCATGCCTTTTGTTCTCATTTGCGTCCTATAATACTTCTTTCGGTTCCGTAATGTTGGTCGTCCTTAGAATGACGTGATAAGACTGCCTATATATAAGTCTACGGTGACAGGAGTAATGTGTACAGGCGGTTTTATAGGACCTGAGGTGCAGGAAGATCTATGAATGAATTGGGTGATTGACAGCTGGCGGATGCGGCAGTGCGTTTGTTTCGTAGCCGTACTGCTGGCCGCCACAAGGCTATGCCGCAACCCAAAGACTCACGACTAGAATTGAATGCATTTGTTGTACGTGTGTTGAACAATGTTGAACATACTACACAGATACATACGTAGGATTCACTCTGCTCGCTTGCAGGGATGGATTCATTCCAATTGATTTTCGTACCGGGACCTCGCCAATTTACGACCTTTGCGCTTATTATATGTTGGCGGTGTGGTGCATTGAGATTGAGAAGGGTATGCATAATGCATAGCATTTAGTGTCTTGCAAACTTGTCTGACAAAAACGCAATGCCCCAAAGCTAACGACTGCTGACCCTATTTACCAAGGGTTTAGAGTGATGTAAGAATACTGTGCACAACAGATAAATCTGCTGGCATCCTCGTGGGCCGACAAGCTTTGCATGTGGCTTACTTTCTGTGAGGGAAGCGGTACATTGAACTGGGTAGGAGATCCCTGGGAATCCGGAGTGGCGTTTACCGGTATAAATAAGCCGTGAGCGACCTACGCCAGGGCGCTGGCAGACCACCAAACGCCCCTTTGAGCTGCGTAGCAATGCATGCCTTGTATTTCTTTTTCTGATGTATGCATTTGCATGTCTGGCTCCGTACTTGCATCAAGACTGGCGGCTCTACATTGTGGTAATAATAGCTACTTGTCGTGCGTGTACGGCAATGTTGAAGCACGGAACGGAATTACAGACACGTACGTTACATGGCGGACAAGCCACCACTACCTTGGCTTGCAATGACAATCTGGAACCCAAATACAACCTAGATCCAATAGCACGGTAGGTATGAGATACGAATGACACCCAACAAGTAACACGAAACATGCCAGCCCCGCGCCAAACTCGAGGAAAGAATGTTTAGGAGTGTCTGCACATGCGCCAAGAGAACGTTATATTACCACTGCTTGTGAGTAGCCGGTGGTAACAATCCACATTGGCAGCTCTTTTGCGTGCTTGCTCAGGGCTTGCTTAGTGCCAAAATGCAGCACAAGACAGGTGCGGCGGGGGGTTTAAATAGCAAACCCCTGGCGAGTACCTAGCTTCGACTCGACATATGCTGTGTGCATTAAGGCATCCATGGGCGACGACATCATACCCACTCCTAATAACAAGGTATGGCAACCGCCGCATATGTCGAACGCTACTGTGCATCAGCAAATTCTACAATAATCGTACCATGACCCTAAACACCCCTACACGGTACATATCCGCGCAAAGGGCCCGCCACCTCCATGACCCAGATTGCTCGTCCCAAGCCTACGAAGCTTTCAAGGCCGAACAAAACTCATTCAAACAATGAACCAGAAGGTAACATACACGGTACGCAGATCCTATGGCCATAGTGACAACTCGAAATGTTACATGACCACTCACCATCCAGCTCTGGGCGCCACCACGTTACCAAACCGCATGACGACTGCAAATGACGAAACGAAGACGAATTAATACACGACGATAACACGACTTATACATGTATACCACAATACTACCTATACAGACGTACTACTAACAAAGTTGCCTTGCGTGTTCGCGTCAGCTCCGAAACCCGCATCAGGAACGGCACACGGCAGCCTCAGCGGCCCCACATGACCGTCCGCTTCGACACGTGCAACGCGCCCCTCGCCTCCCTCACAGCTTGGCGGCCGCGGGCGGCCCGGCCGACAGCTTGCGTCCCGACTCCGCGGCTGCCACCAGGTACTCGCATGGCTTGAAGAAGCCGGCGTGGGTCGGACCCACCATCGCGGCGAACTGGCGCAGGCGGGCCACGATGCGCTGGGCGCCCACCAGGTCAGCCCAGAAGATGAGACCGCCCTGTTTTATTTGGTGGTAGTTGCAGGGTAACGTTGCGGGTAAGTTGGTTACAACATTGGAACTTCGGCACCATTGGAATTGGCGGCAAAACACGCTAGCAGCACCTGCTGATAATATGTGTGCACATTACCACGCTCTCTGGACCATGCTATTGACCCGCCCCGAGCATCCGACCCATGGGTCACCCATGCCGACTCACCTTGACCGCGGGGAATCCCATTGCCATCACGGACGCAACATCCATGTCCGCCGCCTTGTCCACAATGCCCTCCGCCACCACCCGGCAGCCCTCGTTCACCACTGGGGGGGTGCATGGGTTGGCGGTTGGGAGGAGGGGTCATGGCGAGGGGGAGAGACGCTAGGGCGAAGGATGAGGCGACAGGTGTAGCAGGGGAACCCTACACACCCATCCATCCAGTGCTATCGGGCCTTTTATTGGACTTACAAGTAAGCAAACGACCTTACCCAGTGAAGCACCTTCCCATCCCTACAACACACCTTTCCTCGCAGCTCAGTCCAACCAATCACCCCCGCCCCCAACCGCCCCTACCCGGGAAGAATATGAAATCCAGGATGTCGGCGTCCGTCAGCGCGGGCGGCTTGGCGCCCGGCTGGACCAGTCCGGCGGCCTTGCGCGACTCCGCCAGCAGCGGGGCGAGCTCGGGGTCGGGGCTGGCCTTGCGCGTCTTGGAGTCGAACTGGAGGGGAGGAGCGGGGTGGGGTTTGGGGTGGAAGGGCGTGAGAAGGGGTTGGGGAGAGCTGGAGTGCGTATGGCTGGTGGTCTTGGCTGGCGTCTGAGGCTTCAATCCCAACCAGACAACTAAGGAACCCCTCTCCCCTTGCTTTGCTGGCCCACCTTGTAGAAGCCCTTGCCGGTCTTCTCGCCCAGCCGCTTGGCCTCGTTGAGCAGCGGGATGAGTCGCGACACGTAGACCCGCTCCGGGAAGGAGGTCACGAAGTTGGCGCCCACGTGCAGCCCGATGTCGGAACCCACCAGGTCGTTCAGCCTGGGGGGAGGCGGGGGGGGGAACACAATGAGACACTGACGATGCAACTGACGAGCTGTATGACGAGGCGGTGGGGGGGGGGGGGAGTGGTGGTGATGAGGCCGAGAGAGGGGAAGTGGTGGTGGTAAAAACAGTTATCGCCATACAGTGTGAAGCACTTTATTCTCAATCCCATGTTCCCAGGAGGCCGTGGCCATGCATCATCATTTGCATTGAATTGTTAATGACACATCATCACCGCGCCACAACCCGCACCTGAAGGGCCCCATGGGCATGCCAAACTTGCCCGCCACCACGGTATCGATGCGGTACGGGTCCAGACCCAGGTCTGCCAGCAGTACGGCAGACATCGTGTACGGGAAGAAAACCTGCAGGTGTACGGTACGACACGTTTAGCGGGCGTGGAAGGGTACCATTGGGCGTAGGCTTTTAGAGCGCCAACCGTACTACCAACTCATTCCCCGCCATCACCACAGCGCCACTCCCTGTGCTACCCTCCTCCTCCCTCCCTCCTCAACGGCCTCCTTCCTCCAAACCATGAAACCTGTAGCTAAGCGACAGGGCACAAGTGCAAACAGCGCCCCTCTGTTCCCCTCCCTCACCCGGTTGACCGCGAAGCCGGTGCAGTTGCCCACCACCACGGGGGTCTTCTTGATGCGTGAGGACAGCGCGAGCGTGTCAAGCAGGACCTGGGGGGTTGCAGGGGAGGGTTGGGAGGCTCATTAACCAGCCGAGACGCAAACACATATGTCGACTTGCACGACGGAGGGATCGCACGACGGTGAAGGGCCCTAAGACCCCTAAAAGCCCATCTCCATTCAATACAGTTGTTTGCGCGCAGACACAAGATCGCATGACCCATGGGTCACTTCCAACTCCTTCCCCCTCCCCCACCTGCGGGCTTGTTCGGCTGGTCCGCACAATCTCCAGCAGCGGCATCACGTGCGCGGGGCTGAAGAAGTGCGCCCCCAGCAGCCGCGAGGCCGCCGGACCCGTGGGTCCGCCCTGCATCTTGGCTCCCACCAGGTCGATGTCAATGGTGGAGGTGTTGGTGGAAAGGATGCAGTCGGGCCGGCAGGACTTCTCCAGGTCTACACATGGGAGGGGGGTTTCGGGTGGGGAGTTAGCTTTCATTGAAGATGGACAGGGGCGTGGCCCCGTGCTGCGGACAGGAGCGCATGAAGAGCACGGGGACTGAAGAAGCCCAAAGAGGACAGCCATTGAAAAAGGGAGAAAGAGGAGAGATGGGTGCTGCTGCCAATTATCCATGATAATTTCTTCTCGTCGCATCCAGCCCCCTCCCAGCCTCCTCACCCGCAAAGATCCGTTGCTTGAGTCCAATGTCCTCAATCACCGCCTCAATCACCATGTCCGCGGCTCCGAAACCCGAGTAGTCCAGCGCGCCCGTCACCAGGGAGAGCGCCTTGGCGGCCGCCTCGGACGTCATGGCGCCCTTCTTGACCTGCACACGCAGGTGCGGGGGGGCAGTTTCGCACTTGAATGCACACTTAAAGAAACCGGTGGCGGGTACCGTAGAAGATCTTCGCCCCCTAGCTGCCCATCTCAACCTGGCGTGGATGCCCTCCTGTCAACCTACCGTACAGTAGTCTAACTCCCCATGCCCGTCTGCCGTACCCCTACACACACGGGGCCCTGCTGCTGCTGCTACCGGCTTCACCCACCCTGCTCTGCAGGTTTGCCTTGATGCGCCCCATGCCCGCGTCCAGGAAGCCCTGGTTGACCTCCTTGAGGATGACCTCCACCCCCGCCAGCACCAGCGCGGTGGCGATGCCGCTGCCCATCAGCCCGCCGCCCAGCACCGCCACGCAGCGGATGGGGCGGGGCTTCAGACCTGCAGCAGGGGGACCAAAGGGCGGAGCAGGGGTTAGAAGGATACTCGGCACCAGGACAGGCATGTTACAAACTCGGTAGAGAAAAAGGAGATGCATAGGAGCCGCTCTCATGGCAAATCTGGGGTGTGGGTGTCTACCCTGCCTTCCAGACCCACCCCGCTCCCCCACCCACCCGGCACGTCCGTGACGCCCTTGACCTTCTTGGTTGAGCGCTGCGCGAAGAAGATGTGCACCAGCGCCTTGTGGGTGGGCAGGGAGGCGGCGGCGGCGAAGGCGGCGCCCTCGGCTGCCAGACCCGCAGCACCGCCGCGCTCGATACCAGCCTAAGAAGGGGGGGTGGAGTGGAGGATGAGCGCAGAGGGAGAAGAAAAAGATTAGAAAGGGGAGGAAGGGAGGGGAGGGAGGGAGCAGATTGGTGATGCAAGCGCCGTATGTGGTGATGCAGCCGAGTGTGTCGCGGACCCACCTGAATCGCATCCAGACAGAGCTGTGGGTGGCGCAGACCCCGGGCCCGCCGGTTGGCCTCCGCCCGAGCCATCTCAATGGTGGCGAGCGCCTCTCCCAGGGCGGGCAGCTTGTCTGGGGAGCGGACAACGCGTGTGTGGGCAGAGGGGACAAGGAAAGGGTTGCTCAAGACCCGGGTACGAGGCGGTACAAGGCCGGCAAGGGAAACAAGATGGTCAACCTACTGCAAGGGTAAGACACTCGGAAGAAGGCTGGGCAAGAGACGTGAAGGAAGGCAGTGGACAGGGGTGCTGCACACACGCGCGCGAGACTCATAAGTCGCAGGCTGCTCTTCCAAGCGTGTACTGCATGCGACCCCTCCTTCCCATGCCCCCGCCCCTGCCTCCCTCCCCTCCGCAACCTCCCACTCCCCCTCACCCGTGCGTGTCAGCGAGTACAGCCGCGGCTTCCTGCCCGCAGCAATGTCGCGAGCCAGCGCCCTGGCCGCCGGCAGCAGCTGCTCGGCCGGCACCACCGCATCCACCAGGCCCAGCTTCAGCCCCGCCTGGCAGCAGGGGCGGGCGGAAGACAGATACGGGACAGGAACCGGGGAGCAGGCAGGGTTAGGGCAAGGTTGGGTTGGCATTCCGGCTAGGTGCTACGAAGCCCCCTCCCCTGTCCTTTCTCCATTCGTCAGGAGCTTACATCACGGGTTTCACCGTTCCATTTACCAACTTGGTCCCATTCCCTCCACCCCCCCTTTTCCTCTCCTCCTCTCCTGCCCCCCCCCCTCACCTCCGCCTTGATGGGCGTGCTTGTGAGCATCATCTCCGCCGCCTTGGCCAGCCCCACCAGCCGCGGCAGCCGCTGCGTGCCGCCGAACCCGGGGATGATGCCCAGCTGCAACTCCGGGAGGCCCAGACGGGTGCCGGGGGTGGCGATCCTGGGGGGAGGGAGCGGCGGCGGCGGCGGCGGAGGGGACGTGAGGTGAGAGATGAGGGCAGGGTAGGAGACCGATCTGGGTCAGGCGACAAAGTGTACCGGTGGTGGTGATCTTTGATGGGGAGCGGTAAAGGGGTAGGCATGCAGGGGGGTTAATGAAATCTAAACCACGAGAAAGGGCAAGACAATACGGACAGGAGGCAGCATGCAGGGGGAGGGGCGGGCAAGAGGGAGCAGCGATCTGGGTCGGCGTGTCCCAGGATAAAAACTTGTGGGGAAGGGGAAATGGGAGAGGACGGGAGGAAAGGCGGAGGAGGAGCATGACCAGGAAATAACCAGTAGGGAAAGCAAATATCCAGCAGGGATAACGATGGTAAAGGCAGGGCTTGGACAAGTAGAGGTTGCATGCCTGGGATCTGGGTCAGGAGTGTGCAACCGTGTTGTCGTTTGGGGTGACATGTGGGTCCTGCAGTTCCTCGACACTTGCCAGGAAAGTGTGGTGCTTTGCTGCCGTCGGTCACTGGAAAGTGTCACAAGCAACTGCAGGACCCACATGTCAACCCAAATGACAACAGCCCAGACCAACCCAGATCATTTTTGCGCACACGCCGACCAACCTGGCATTGCATCCCATGGCGACCTCGAGGCCGCCTCCCAGCGCCACACCCTGGATGGCCGCCACGGTGGGCTTCGCGCCGCCCTCCAGGACCTCGCAGATGGAGTCGTTGATGGTGTTGTCGATGCCACCGCCCGCGCCAGCATCTGGGTTCTGGAATTGGTTAATGTCGAAGCCAGCGCAGAAGTTGTTGTTGGCGCCGGTGAGCACAACGGCTTGGACGGTGGGGTCGGAGTGAGCGCGACGGAGTTGGTCAAAGAGGGAGCGGAGCACTGAGAGGGCGGAGGAAATTGAAAGGGAGAGGTCAAGGTTGGCAGGGTGAGAAATTAAGAATGTTGGAGGGTTTAGCAGCGGCTATGCCTAGCCAACATGATTATGAAACGAAGGAACCGCCCAAGAGGAATGTGGCAGGCAACATATGCGCAACATGCATGACAAACCCACAAGTCGGCACGGCATATTCGGGCGGCCTTCTGCTTTGATGAAAATGCCTTCAAGAGCTATACCAGATGCCCGAGCCGTAGTCCAGGGCCACACTTCGCTACCAAGAAAACGTAATCGCCAACTGCTGCCCAGACTAAGAAACTCCAGCCGCGCATTGTATGGAAGGTTCTCCTATCGCCCCAATGCCACAGCTATCAAGCCAGTCAAAAATGCCACCTAGATCAAGGTCCTGCGGATGCGGCACTTACGAAGAGGGTGCAGCGCGTTCAGCGGCGGATAGTTAAGCGTGATGATGGCGATACCATCCTCAACGCGGTAGAAAGCCTCAGGCTTCTTGGAAGCCATGGCGGCGTCCCTCGTTCAAGGAGAAATGTGCTGGGCGGTCACGAAGACTTAAAAGCAAGGAGCTACCACGAGGTTAAACGAAAAGCTTTTGGATCAATATTGAATACAAGCACTATTTGGCTGTACCGGCCTTGAGGAGGGCTCTGCGTTGCCATGTCGGTTTGCGCTGATTCCACGTCAGCGAACAGTTTGTATACGGAAATGTGCCCACAACACAGGCCAGCAGCACTCAACATTTTACATTCTGTCGCTCTGTGGGACTTGCAAATCTTTAGCATTAAACCATTTAGGCCCCCTTTTCCTAGACACTGACGAGGGGAACCCTCTGCGCAACATCGGCTTTCAACATCGCGCTGTATTTACCATCAGCCATGGCGTCCACACCTGCAACGGCTGCTCAAGCCCGTCTCGGCGTGCTTGCCCAGCACCTCGCTCCAATGGAACGTGAGTCCCATGCCGGGGTTTGCCGACGTGGCTCTTCGCAGGTGGCAAAGACTAAGACTTGCACGGTGCTAGCCTGTACGCATTTAGTCCTTTCTGGTTGGTGTGACAGGTTCCTGATTGGTCGGCACTGGTATTCGCGTTGACACCGAACCATAAACTGCATCCCATGTCCATGCAAGGCGCTGTAGCAACCTAGCCAATCGCTATCCCTCGCAGCCGGAGACCTGTTGACCAAGCAGTTGACATCTTCTGCGTCTGCTCATTCTCGTGGAGGCTATGACAACACATTTCCTCAGGTGGCTTGCCATTACCTACTATAGTAGTGTTGCTGAGCTCTGCGCACAGAGGCAGGCATTATGCGCATTCTGTTAAAAATGCGGAAAGGAGTAAATGTATGATAAGTTATGGATCACACCAGGGGTCGTACCTGAAGGGGAAGCCGCACCTAGGGTTTCAAGTCTCGGCTACTCACGATGTCTTTTGCGAGTAGACACATACAACGTCAATCTCCCTCGTGTCAAGCACGAACACGTAAAAGCCCCTGCGTGTTTGCTGTGTACCTATCGCCACGTCACCCCTCTAGTTGCAGGCTCACAGCCCCCTTTCTCCTGTCGCCCTTACCCTGGCCGCCCCCTTGGGTTCCCCTCCTCTCATGCTTTCTTCCTCCAGGCCACCACCGCCGCCGCCTTCCCACCTGCCGTACACGACCTGCTGTCCCTGGATGGGCTACTCTCCGCCGAGGAGCGCCAGATAAGGGACAAAGTACGAGCCTACATGGTGAGTATGACTAATCGCTGTACGGCTCGCGTACTGCAAGCGACGTGATTGTGTCAACGGAAATACCGGTAGATGCAAGTACATACCACACCTTGACGGCCTTACATGGGCTACAGCTACGGTGCTACCTCACCCCGCTCATGCGTCTCACCCCACGTCACGTGTTACCCCCGTGCAGTGGCATCCCAACGGCCATGCTAACTGCCAGCCACCTAATGACGCTTGCCTTCCGGCCATGCTACTGTCAATCCCCCCTTCCGCCTTGCCCCTAACACCATCTGAATAGCTCCCTAACCACGTCTCCCTTCGCCGCCTCCATCCCCAGGAGGCCAACGTCGCCCCCGTGATCGCCGACTACTGGGAGCGGGCGGAGTTCCCGCACCAGCTGGTGCCCAGCTTTGCGACGCTGGGGCTGGCGGGCGGGGCGATCAAGGGATACGGCTGCCCGGTAAGGGTCGGACGGGGGGTCAGAGATAGATCAAGCCGTAGGAATGTACGAATCAGGGCAAAGCAATGGGGACAGGGAGGTATGGGGGCTTTGAGTTAAAGAGCGGCCTCTTGTTTGCAGGGGTTTGCTGGGGCTTAATGGAATTCTCAGACGGAAATACACCCTTCCCCTCCCCCCTCATGCGCTCGCTGCATGAATCGGGATACGGGATTGGGACTCCAGTTGCTGCACTTGTTTCTGTTGTCCCCCTTCCCTCTCCCCCCATCATGAATCCCACCTTCCCTCCCCACCCTGCGCCTGCAGGGCCACTCCATCCTGGCCAACGCGATGGCGGTGATCGAGACCGCCCGCGTGGACGCCTCCATGAGCACCTTCCTGCTGGTGCACTCCTACCTGGCCATGCTGACCATCGGACTGCTGGTGGGGCGGAGGGGCGGGGGGTGGGAGGGAAGGCGGATGTGACCCATGGGTCAGTGAGGGAGCAAGCTGGGTTCTCTTTGTGCCACCTTAGTTGCCACCAGTCCTCAATGTACCTTTACTTACGGTTCTTTGCTACCTTCGCTTCCACCTGCCTCCCCTCTTTGCTGTCTCCTCCTCCTCCTTCTCCTCCTCAACACCGCCACCCACCCACCACCTGCTGGTCTGCAGGGCTCGGAGCAGCAGAAGGAGGACCTGCTGCCCAAGATGGCCAAGATGGAGGTGAGCTGGGGATGGGGGGGGGAGGTTGGTCGGGGTGTTGGGCGCGAGAGTGGGTGGAGGTTTAACCATCTGCTCCCTGAGCTAGGGTTGGGGTGGTAGGGGTAGTGGCCACTGTCGGGTCACAGAGGTCCCCAGTTGGCATATAGCGTGATCACGTGCTTCCCGTCATTCCTTCCTCTCCCTCTCTCCCTCATTCCTCCCTCCCTCCCGCCCCCACCACCACCAGTTGGTGGGCTGCTGGGCCCTCACGGAGCCCTCCAACGGCAGCGACGCCTCCGCCCTCACCGCCACCGCGACCAAGGTGCCGGGTGAGTGGCGTGTGGGGGGCGGGGAGGGGAGGGGTGTTGTCGAAGGGGGGTCGGAGAAGGGGGGGTTGTAGGTGCAGGCAGGCAGGCAGGTAGGCAGAGGGGGGGGGGGTGGGTGGGTTGCAATGGCCCCACCGCACTCCGCCGCTCAACCCTGGTTCTTCCGCCCACCCGCCCCTCCTCCCCCTCACAGGCGGCTGGATGCTCAACGGCTTCAAGCGCTGGATCGGCAACGGCACCTGGGCGGATGTGAGTGTGGTGTGGGCGAGGAGCAACCAGGACGGCCAGGTGAGCAGCTGGGGGGGGGGGGTTGAGGGGGAGGGGGCTGAGGAGGGGGGGAGGCACAAGGTCTCGACTCATGCAGGGGGGGAGGGTACCATGCGTCGACTGTTGGTGGCGGCACACTACATAGGTGGGGGGGTGGCTAGAGGAGGTGGCTAGAGGGGGGTGGGGATAAAGAGTATACACGAACTATGTGAGGAGGCGCCGGCTCCACCATGGGTAGGCAGGTGGGAAGGGAAGTGGGGAATGCAATGCAGGGGTGCGGGTATTGTGAGGGGAGGGCGAGGGAACGTCCAGCGTGCCTTCCAGCATGAAGAGGAGGTAGAAGCGGAGGTGGTGATCTGGTCTTCTGGTGTGAGTGGTCGGGTGGGAAGGACAACCCCACACGTGTGGACAGTCCGCCCCGTTCCGGTTCGCTGCCAAGTTGATCAACACACGCCGCCTCCCCCGCCCCTCCGCCCGCCACCCAGGTCAACGCCTTCATCGTGCGGAAGGGCAACCCGGGTCTCCGTACATCCAAGATCCAAAACAAGATCGCCCTCCGTTGCGTCCAAAACGCCGACATGACCTTCACCGAGTGCTTCGTGCCCGACTCGGCTCGGCTGCCCGGCGTCAAGAGCTTTGTGGACACCAACAAGGTACGGCATGCGGGTGCGGGTGGGGGTGGGGGTAGCCTGGCTGCCTGGGCGTGCAGGGGCGATCGTGGCTGGTCCGGGGCTTGATCGTGGCTGGTCGGAGAGGGTGCACCGCTGGGGGGGGGGGGTCACACCAGCGTTCACCCGAGCAACGCTGTGCGGTACGTGGTACCGGTATCTGGTTGTTGGTCTGGTGGAACAGGCGAGCACGCCACCCTGCCCTCTCCAACCCCTGCCCTCCCCCTCTCCCCCCAGGTTCTCGCCATCAGCCGCATCATGGTGGCCTGGCAGCCGGTGGGCATCTCAATGGGGGTGTACGACATGTGCTGCAGGTGGGGCGGGGGGTTGGTGATGGGGGCCGGTGAAGAAAAGAACATACGTGTGAGTAGTGCATGAGTCGATGACCTCCCGGTAAATGGAGTCGAGGTGGTCGTGCCTGGCGTGCAAGGGAGGGGGAGAAAGAGGTGTGTTTGTTTGGGTATTTTGGGTACATCAACCCTCGCATACCACCGTACCCGCCAAAGCCCTCGAAAGTGTAGTCAGTAGGGCTCTTAAGTCTTAACGATACGTGAATGGGTACCCTGACCCCCACCCCCACCCTTCATGCAGGTACCTGTCGGAGCGCAAGCAGTTTGGTTCCCCGCTGGGCTCCTTCCAGCTGGTGCAGGAGAAGCTGGCGCGCATGGGGGGACACATCCAGGTAGGGAGGCGGCTGACCCATGGGTCACCCATCAGGGTGGGTTTGGGGGGGGATGGGGGATAGCGAGTGGCGCAGGAGAGGCTAGAGGCGGTGTGGGTGTAGGTATAGCACATGTCTTCCGGATGCCGTACACCTCTCGCCTTGCACCTCTCTGCACCTGCATCCCGCAGTGTTCTCGACCGCTTATCAATCTCCCTTTCCCTCCCTCCCTCTGCCTCTCCTTTCTCCCCCCCACCTCCTCACTGTCCCCCCACTGGCCCCCCTCAGGCCATGTGGCTGGCCTGCTGGCGCATCAGCAAGCTGTTCGAGGAGGGGCGCATGACCCACGAGCAGGTGCGGGCGGGTGGGCGTGTGCGTGTGCGTGTGTGTATCTTACCCCTCTGGGGCAAGGGAGGAAGGCGCGTGAGTGCTAGCGCGGTCAGAGAACTGACCCCCGGGGAGGCACATCCGGGGGTTGGAAGCGCCTAGCGCCTCGTGTCGTCCCAGCCTTCCTCATCGCACACGCCATGCGGATCGACGTGTGGGACGTGAACGTGAACACATTGACATGGAAAGACGTGCAGCTTTCCTCCGCGTTGTCGTTTCCGCCTCACTTTAATGCCTCGTCATGTTCCTCCCCTCCCATCGCCATAAGCATGGTATTTCTTCACCCTATCTCTCCCTAATGCGGATTTGTCAACCGTAACCCCTCCCCCTCCCTCCCTCTCGTCCCGCAGGCCTCGCTGGTTAAGGCCTGGACCTCTGCCCGGGGTCGCGAGGTGGTGGCGCTGGGTCGGGAGCTGCTGGGCGGGAACGGCATCCTGGCGCACTTCCACGTGGCCAAGGTACGACAAGGGCGCAACATGCAGCAGCCGGGGAGGGGAGGGGGGGGGCGACACGACAGCATGCAGGCGGGCTGTACGGCAGCAGCAACACCCTCCCACGGTCGGGCTGGCTCTCATGTTGCAACCCATGCTGACGCCTTATCACACGGGTAGCTGTTTCCCCTTTACCCTCCCGTGCAAAAGCATGCGAAAACATCCCGACATGCGTAACCCCTCTCCCCCTCCGGGAGGCCACCACCGCAACATGCAGCCCCTCGGAAGCTTTACCTTTCCTCGGAAGCTTTTACCCCGTCTCCCATCTACATCATCCGTCACCCCCCCTGCCTGCCCTCCCCTTCCCCCCTTTCCCAGGCCTTCAACGACCTGGAGGCGGTCTACACGTACGAGGGCACCTACGAGGTGAATGCGCTGGTGGCGGGGCGGCGCATCACCGGCGTGTCGGCAATCAGGGCAGCAGCGGCGGCAGGAGGCAGGGATGGCAAGAAGGCGGGAGAGGAGGAGCGGGAGAGGAGGTGAAGGGAGGAGGAGGAGCAGCAGTAGGTGAGGAGGAGCGTGTGGGGGCAGAATAGCATGTGGGGCTGCAAGGAAGGTAATGGTGGTGGTGGTGGTGATGGTGGTGCTGCCGCGATGTGTTTTGTCTCGTGGAATGCGCGGCTCGAAAGTGACAGGACAGTGACAGGACAAGGAGGGTGCACGGTTTGTATCAATTGTACTTCTAACGTTTCTCCTGTAGCAACCGAGTTCGTTGCATGAACCAGCGGTTGCGGTTAATATGGTTGCGGCAACGATGGCAACAACAACAGCTCTCACGGGGTTGTCAAGACGGTTGCTGCAACAGTGGGATTTGAGGTTTGGTGGTTGAGGCGAGATGGGGATGTCAGTTGTCTGCTGATGCTGGGAAAGTAGTAGTTATGATTTATGACTCACTGTTCGTTGTATTAGATTAAAGTAGTTTTCTGTAGTAGACCCGTAATAGATATTAAGTCTCAAGACAGCAAATACGAAAGTAGGAATGGGTTGGGTTTTGTCCACCTTGTGTACCGGTGTGGTGTTGTGCTGGCGGTGAGGGGGGAGGAGGAAGAGAGGGCAGTGGGTTGCGCGGAGAGCGAGTGAACGAACCGTTCACTCACTTACGAGTCCCTAGGCGCCTTCTCATCACCCTGGGTGGTCCCTCTAGTAGCCTCTTGTTTTCGCTCGCGGCCCGTAGTTGAGGGCGGACAAGAGCGAACCATGGGTCGTGTCAGTCAGGCAAGTACAGTAGGGGACTGTTAGCGAGGTTAGTACCAAGGACAATGGTAAGCGAATGGTAAGCGGTACGTTTAATATATATAAGCGTATTGAACCTTCCCCCAAACGGGTGTCTTTATCGTCGTTCTTGCCCTTAGTAGCGTTGTTCGTCTTGTATGCGTCTTGTATGCTGCTCGCAACCAGAACCCTTTTTACTCGTACGTCGACGCTGGTAGTAGACTTCGTTTGGGGGTGCGGTTCCGATGCTCCTCTGGAAGCAAGTGGTGTAAGCGTATGTAATTGTTAAAGGCGTTGGACTCGGGTACCTTGAAAGATAACGGATCCAGACTTGGATTTGTTGTTACGGCGTTCGTGCTAAGGGCGGCTGCCGTTCCTATACTCACTATTGGGTGTGGTATAATTCCACGGTCGCTTCGTTCAACATGCCTAAACGTCCTGTAGAATTGGACGGTGGGGCTGGAGTGGGAGCAAATGCATGGCCGGAGGCGGAAGAGTTGCCGCCTCTTGGTACCCCTTTGCTCTACGTGTCAGTGGCCGCTGAGCAACCGTGTAACCCCTCCCAAGACCTGGCTTTTACTAGCCTGACATGATCAGATTGAATGAGGAAGTGGCATGTTTTGTGGCAGTCTCATGTCTAGCACTCAGCCACAAACGAACAGCCGGCGGTAGGGTAGTGCACATTGGATGTGCAATGAGCGGGTTCCTGAAGCACAGGGGTCAGCTCACTCTGCTGACCTTGCCCCTGCGCGTCACGCTTCCGGCTTCTTCCCAGTTGCCTTGCTGCTGACCAGGGGCGCCTTGCGTCAGGGAGCGTCACCAACAGGTCCGTACAGACCCAGCTCCCAAGCCTATGCGAAGGTGATTTGGGAAAGGTAAAAGCATCACAACCGCTAAGTGTGTGAGGTTGCGCCTACTCTATAATATGTTAATGTGGTGGGGGGACCCGGCACATCGGCACGGTGTTATGCCGTACGTCCGCTAGGAAAATCGGCAAGAGCCTCGGTAAGTTGGTATGCTGCAAGTTTGTGCTATTCAGCGACATAGTATTTCTAGCATAAGCAGTAGTGTAACATGTACTTACTATGGGACGTGTGACTTGCTTAATGACATTCTATGGTTTGAAGGCATTTTCTGCAACATTTATCTGATACTGGAAGGCAATCAGTATGGGTAGTGCTACTGATTACAATGCTGAGAAGGCCCGCATCGAGGTCAGCATATTTTCCAATGAACCGTTGCCCTAGCGATGCAGCTTTCCCTTCATATTAAGCTCGCCCTGATTGTTTTTCAGGAAACCATTCTTGCGGCGATAAACACTAGTCTTGATCCAGCGGCAGCAGCCAGAAAGGCTTTGGCGGGGGCTTTTCCGGCGGCAAGCTTTACGGACAAGGTGAGGCTGATCCCGCTTAGTTTACCGCTTGCATCCCAACGATGGTCAATGTTACAGCGAGACAACCGGGAGGTGGCGATGACGTACACAGGAGGATGGCACGCTCAGCGTCCAGGGGCTCGATGCGGCACAGCGGCAGAGCCTGGAGGACGCCCTGTTTGAGCTCAACCTGTCGCTTGCAAACCAGGCGGTGGCCAGGGGCCTTCCTCTCATGCAGTTCCTGCACTCTGATGCAGCGCACCAAGGGGTCATGACCTTGCCCAGGTAGGCCAAAGCCGCCCGCCTGCTAAGGCGTAGGTAGGGGCACAGTCCCACATGGCAAGTAGCTGCAGGTTTACCGTCAGCGTTTACGCTTTTGGTTTGTATTTCTGTGACTTAACCCTCTCTGAACTGCCCTGCCCCACAGGTTCCTGCAAGTGTGCCTCGAGCTCGCACGCCCGCCGCTGACTGAGCCGTTGAAGGACGCGGAGAAGGCTGGTGGGCGGCGCCGGTTGCTGGACTATGGTGGGTCCGGTGGGACGAGGGTTGGATTGCACGGGTTTAGCCCACATCCTTCTCCCGCACGAAACCCCATCACCCCACGTTAACCCCATGTTCCCTCCCCCAGAGAGCTGGGCGCGGCTTTTCGAGCAGCTCATGGAGGTGGGGACCATTGCGGACTGCGCCGACCTCTTCCGTCTCATGGAGGGAGGCGGCGGAGCGGGGCCAGCAGCGGGCGGCGGCAGCAGCACTGGCAGCAGCGGCAGTGGCGGGAGGGATCTGGGTTGGGCGGCGGTGTTTTGCGCCGAGGAGTTCCGGCGGGAGCAGGGCGCCAAGCTGACGCTGCTGCGCATGAGCAACATGCTGTTCAGGAGGCTGTCAAAGGTGGGCGGGGCGCGGGTGCGCGTAGTCACTAGGGCCGGGCTAGGGGTAATGGGGGGGGGGCGGGTACATCGGGGGATGTAAGGCTGGTGTGCTTGATGGGGCATGGCCCCGCATGGGGCACGGGACGCGCGCCTCTGCTCTCCAGCTTCCAAGCAACCCCACGCCCTGTTCCGCCCACCCAAACTGACGCCCTCCCAACTCCGAATTGCGAAATGTGTTAACCCTACTATCCAGCCGAATGCGAAGTATGCATCCCTGTTTTCTAACCTCCGAACGAGCAGGCCTACGACGTGCAGCTGTGCGGGCGGCTGCTGATCTTCATTTCGCGGTGCTACGAGCTGAACGACAAGAGCGGCCTGAACGTTGCGGTGAGCCCCAACCGGGGAGGCAACCCGAGAGGGGGGGAGGGGGTTGCGAATTGGAAGTTGTTTACAACCCGACGGGGTTGGGGGATAGGGCTGGACTGAACTGTTGGGGAGAGTCCCATTGCGGCCTGGTTGTTGCGGTGACCCAACCAGGGAGGGTGTAGGGTTGTGCAGGGAGGCCTGTTGCGGAGGTGGGACGTTGGGAGCTGTGTGTGGGGTGCGGGCGCTGTCGTGAGGGTGTGCTTGCACGCATGTACGTTTCTTTCTTGTATGCGCATGTGCTGCATGTGCGGTGAACAAGAACCCGCAGGCTGGATGTGGCGATATGAGGTGGAGGATAAGGGGTTGAGGTCTCTTCCTCCCTTCACCAACCTGTGACCCCCCGGCCCCCCTCCCCCCCAGGGCGCCCTGAACAGCGGTCTGGCGCTCCCGGTGGACGAGGTGGAGGCGGGGGCGGTGGACAGCATCGGCGAGCAGATCGACCGCCGGCTGTACAGCTGCTTCTGGGGGCTGCAGGCGGTGTTCCAGGTGGGGGGGGGGGGAGGGGGTAAAAATAAGGAAAACTGACGAACTGGGGGGGGGAGAGGGAAGGGGGGATGAAGACCGGGTGCGTTAATACATGGTGGCAAACTAGGTGTGAGGCGGGGGAAGTGGGGATGGATACTCCGCAATGGGCTGGAGGGAAAGGAGAGGGGATTAATATGGTTGGAAGATTCCGCATTAAGCTGGAATTTAGGATTGCGCATAGCCATTTGGGTTAGTAAGGAGAGGGGAGGGGAGGGTGTGCTGGGATGTCTGGTAAGGCTTTGTGCATGGTGTCTTTTCATAGGCTGCCATACCTCCGCAACCCGATCTTAACTCCGTGCCCCCCCCTCGGGTCCCCCGGTTGTACGACAGAACCCCACTCAGGTGCTACAGCCCGCCGTGTACGGCAAGGTGCTAGCAGACATTGGCAGCGTACTGGAGGAGTTCGCCGCCATTAAGAACCCAGTGGCGGCCACTGGCCCATGGGTCGCTGCTCGCGGCAGCAACCACAACAACCAGCCGCAAGGCGGCCAGCCGCAGCAGCAGCCGGCAGCCGCAGCAGCAGAGGAGGCTATGGAGGTGGACGGGTCCGCAGCAGCCGGGTCAGGGGCAGCAGGTGGAGGTGGAGGTGGTGGGGGCGGCAGTGGTGGTGCGGGCACTCGCTACCTGACCAGCAGCAAGCTGTTCGGGTTGCAACTGCGGGACTGCACATTCAGGTGGGCTGGGGGCGGCAGCGAGGTGGGGTGGGGGCAGGCCACCGCTCCTCTCTCACCCTTGCCTTTGGCCTAACCGTCCACGTGACCCGACCTGTTCTGGTAACCTCAACCCAACTCTCTTTGGTCACCCCCCGCCCCCACCTGGCCCCCGCTCCCCAGGCGCCACTTCCTGCTACAGTGCCTTGCGCTGCTGCAGTACATCGAGCAGCCCAGCAAGACCGACCGCTCCGCCATCGGACAGCGGCCCGAGGGACTGGAGGCGCTCAGGACCAAGGTAAGGGGGATGAGAACGAAAGCAAGCAGGAAGGCTGGTGCTGCCATCTATTGGATGGAAACAAAAAGCTCAACCATGTGACAAAGCTCTCCCACGGGTTGCAGGGAGGTAGAGTTGCAGGGGGGTTTGGGGAGGGTACGACAGTGTCAGGCTACAGGGGGGTTTGGGGAGGGTACGACAGTGTCAGGCTATTCCTTCCCGCCTTCCCGAACGGTAACCAGCTGCCTCTCTCCTCCCCTCCCCCAGCTCTACACCGCCCTGGCGGACACCAAGGACCACGGGACCGAGTTCGCAGCCGCCGTGCGCAGCGTGCTTGACCACGAGGCGCACTGGGTGGCCTGGAAGCACGGGACGCAGCCGCCGCCGCAGCAGCAGCAACAGCAGACACAGCCGCCGGGGGTGGCGGCAGGTGCGCAGTCGCCGGTTGGGGCAGCAGCAGCAGCGGCAGCAGGAGGGGCGGCGGCAGGAGCGGGAGCAGCAGCGGCGGCAGCAGAGCTCTGTCGCGACTTTTCGCGTCCGCCGGCAGCGCCGACGCGGGAGGTGACGTCCACATCTCATGGGGTAAGTGGCAAACCGGTAATGCAATTCAACCGCGATGAACCCCAATAGCCTTAATGGGGTGAGTAAGCAAAAGCGAGATGCAGGAGGAGAGGAGGAAGCGAGTGACGGGATGAGATTGGGGATTCTGTTGGAAGAGCTTTGGCGACAGACAGGTGTATGAAGATGAAGGCTTTGCTTGCTGTTGGCGCGACTGGACGCAATCAGTATTTGTGCGGGAGGGCGTGCGGGTGGCAGAGGGCTTCAGAAGGGCCCGATGTCGTGTAAGCTGGTGTCCTGTGGTTACCCCGCTCCGCTGCGTGCATGCAGGAGGCGGGCGGAGCGGCTCCGGGAGGAAAGCGCAAGCGTGCCGGCGGCGCCCGCGGCGGAAACCTCAGCAATGGCGGCGTGTTTGGCGGCGGGCGTTACGCCGTGTCGCGCGGCGTGACGGGTCTGGCCGACCCATTGGTCGGTCTGAAGGTTTCGGAGCGTCGTACTCGGAGCCGCAATGTGATTGGCGAGGAGGAGGTTGTGCCCATGCTGCCTAGCGCCACGGTAAGTCATAGCGAGCCGAATAGTAGGACGACTGCAGGACTGCAGGGTATTCTGGTTACCCCCACCCCTTTCCCCACCCCGCCATCACCCCACGTCCCCGTCTGTCCTGCCCTCTCTTGCGGTTTGGTAATTCTCCCCCCCCCCGCCCCCCTTCCCCCAGGAGCTGCTGTTCCCCATCCTGGAGGACCTGGACCCTGACAACGACGTGGAGCCGCAGTACCGCCGCGTGCGGGAGCAGGTGTTTGCGTGGAAGCGCATGCGCACCCTGGCCAGGAACTGCCTGGAGGTGAGGGGAGGGGAAGGGGGGGGAGAAGTCCATACCAAACCATGCGATTGCGCCGCAGCATCTGCAGCCTCTTCCTCAAGCCTTTACCCACGGGCTTTCTACGCCCGCGGTCAGTGTTTTCCCTCGCAGCAAGCTCGGTTGAAATTCCGCTTCACCACGCTTCTCTTCCCCCACCCTTTCCCCCGCTTCCACTACCACCACACCCCCCGCAACCCCCCACAGTTCTACAAGAAGGGTGACGACCTGGAGGAGGCTGTGCTGGAAATGCACCCGGAGCTGAGGTCCAAGATCGCGGCACGCAAGGCGGAGCGGGAGGCGGAGCTGGCGGCGGCGGCAGCAGCGGAGGCGGCGGAGGCGGGGGAGGTGCTTCCGGATGGCACTGCTGTGGGGGTGGGAGGAGGAGCAGGGGGGCCGGGGGGCGGTAATGGGGGCGGTGAGGGTGCGACGGCGATGGAGGAGGGGGAGACGGTTGCGAGTCCGCGGGGGAAGAGCAGCGGCGGAGGGGGAGAGTAGAGAGTAGAAGAGGGCAAAGGGGGTGGGGGAAGCAGTGTTGGGTTGGTTGTTAGTGCTGGTGGTTAGGGGTGGAGGGTAGGTGTAGGAGGTACATACTGGCGGCGGGTTTGGTAGCTTGGTGAGGAGGCTTGCAAGGAGCGGGACGAGGAGACGATCTTGCAAGTCCTATGTAGGGCTGGGGGGGGGAGGGCTGGAGGAACGAGAAAGCCAGAGTGGGGAGGCTAGCCTTGCATGGGGAAGGGTACGGGGAGGCAGCCTTGCAAGGGCAAGGGGAAGGGTATTCCCCTTCCCGTCTGAAGGCATGTCCCCGCCAGGATTGAGGACATAAACCTGGGAGGAGAAGGGAGTGCCAGGCGCTGCGTAGGGAGGGGCAGCTGCATGGGGAAGGGAATGCGGAGGCAGACAGCACACGGGAAAGGGCAAGGGGCCCCATGAGGGGCCGCATCACGCCCCCACGGGACTTAACCAACGCCTCCGACCCTGGCCCGCGCGTGCCCGAGGCCCTGAAACAATCCCTCCGTGCTCCCGAGTACGACAGCACAAGCAGGGAAAGATGACTGAGCGGGTAGGGGTGACCACAGGCAGGCGTTGCACGGGGAGGGTTACAGGGACGCAAGCCCCACACGGGGAAAGCCATGGGAATGCAGGCACCGCAGGGGGAGGGAAAAGGGGACCCAAGGACCTTGCGCCGCCACACACAGGACGCTCCGCCGGAAACCGCACTTTCCTCGGCGGGGATTTCTGCCCCCAGCTCATCTTCCCCAACAGCCGATCCTGCAACGACCCAGCTCCGGCCCCCCTACGGTCTCGTTCGTAATAGATTAGCAGAGAAGAAAACAAACCCCCGCGGCCCCAGCCTACCTCGCTCACCTCCCACCCCAACCAGCCGCCCACCGGTGGTCACGCTCGATCTCCCTTCCGGAGGCAGGGGGAAATGGCCACATCAGAAACGGGCATGGGGAGGCAGGCATAACCAGAGGAATAGCCTTCACCAGACGAAAACTGCTGCTGCCGTGGGCCAGGCGCGTAGCCAACCCGCCAAACCGTCTAGCTATTTGAAATTGGAGCGACATAGTTGACGATTGATAAGGTTGACCACAATCTGCGCACAGCCAGCGCAATCTACTTCCAGTCATCGCGTCCCTCCCTCAACGGAGCATGGGATTGCTCCTGTAGTATCTTATCATCACGTATCTTGTCTCCCAAAGCAGAGCAATAGGTCGCTCCTCGTAATTCCGGATGTCTCGGTTTCGGGAATTTCCGTTTCATGTGTATGCTCCGAAGCCGTGCTGACATACCTTTTCGTTTTGTTTAAGAAGCAAGCTACTGAATCTGACACACACGCCTTACGCCAACTTGTTAACCCTCCTGGTAGAGCCTGGTTTGGCCAACTCCGCACATGTGGCGCCTAGCTACAAACGGTATAATGTATCCAACGACGAAACTTGTGGTTACGGCGCTGCTGCTTTTTATCGTCGCGGCAGGTATGTGCCTGAACGCCCTGTCTTCTTTCGCCCCGTCGGTGGCTTTCCAGCCGAGCACACGCGTTGCAATAAACTTATCTAGGATGCATGGCGACACCGGGGCCAACGCGTGAGCTTAATGGCCTTCATTCCTTCCTTATACATATAATGAATGTAATGGGCATGAAGATGCTCACAACGGAATCGTGGAAACTATGTGGTTTACCGCTAACCGAAGGTATGCTTGCAGATGCCGCTGCAAGGAAAGCTCCACCTCCACCTCCACTTTTACCTCCGCAACGTAAGTCCGAACTGGGGCTTTAAAGTCCTAATAGCCAATAAGCTTGTGAATCTTAGCAACCTTCTTTCCTGAACATCCCATACTGTACCCAAGATAGCGTCGTTGTATCACCACGGGGCCGAAATGACTTGGGACATACAGCGAATCCCCATCGACTAACTCTAGTTGTATCGGAGGGATCCTTCCTTCTTCCCCACCCACCCCCACCCTCGGGGGGGGGTGCCGAACTGGTGTCTCTTTTCGGCTCGTGTGCGTTTCGTCTCATTGCGCATGTGTAGCCAACGTTGTTTCCTTGTTGATAGGCAGCAGCACCGGGCTGATAATACCCTCGGGTGGGGGGGGGGACCAGAGGGTGTACAATAACCGCTGACTTCCTTAACTCCTGTACTCCCTCTGTGACAGTCCACATCGGAAAAAAAGCTGCCTGTTGCGCTGCGTGCAGGTCCGGCGTTCGCTGCTTCAAACGGCCTCCGGTATTTTTACCCACCGCCTCCGCCCAACCTATGCTTTAACCACACCGACATCCACTGCCCCCGTACTGGTCCAGTAGAGGTCCTGGTAAGCACAATAGCTCGCTGTGTTGATGAGGTAACCGAATCTGGCAATCATACCTGCGGCCTAGCGTGAGAACGTGCTGTCATAGGTCCAGAAACTCCTGGGTTTGCCGCCAGGTATCCTTCCCTCCACGTTTTCCTCCCGCATCGCATGTGCCATCATCGCGTGCAACAAAATGACTAAAGCTCTCCCTAGACGCCTAGTCCGCCCTGCCATCTTCTGCATCTAACACGATGCAACCACTTCCAGCAAACTCTACCTTCAACCACCTTCAGGTGTACGGCCCCAAGGCCAAGCAGAGCTACTGGGCGCCGCTCTGTGAGCCGGCTGATGCGGGCATCAAGGAGAGCCTCGCGGACCTGATTTGCAAGCTTGTGAGTGGGGCCAGGCGGGCTTAGGATACATGCGTCAGCTAGCGGGGTGGCAGGCACGGCGCAGCGACAGGCAGGATGATGGGGGCGCCATGAAGAGAACGAGCTTGGTGGGACTTGACATGCAGCTGTGGGTGGGTGGATGGCAGACAGGCAGGCCGGGTGAAGCAAACTCAGTAGCAAGCAGGTACACTGTGCTGAGGTGCCGCAAGGTTTTCAGCTGTCTGCACTGCTGTGTTCCCATTTTGACATTCCTGTGGCGCGATCTTGCCCGCTTGCATGCATGCATGCTTGCTTGCACCGCTTTCACTGCTGGACAGTGCTTGCTATGCGCTCTAGCGGCTCGTCCATCCACCCCACCCTTTAACCCAGGCAGTGTGGGTGCTACAGCAGGTTTGCCTGCAGCATCCCCTGCACATGCAGCATCCCCTGCACATGCAGCATCCCCTGCACATGCAGCATCCCCTGCACATGCAGCATCCCCTGCACATGCAGCATCCCCTGCACATGCAGCATCCCCTGCACATGCAGCATCCCCTGCACATGCAGCATCCCCTGCACATGCAGCATCCCCTGCACATGCAGCATCCCCTGCACATGCAGCATCCCCTGCACATGCAGCATCCCCTGCACATGCAGCATCCCCTGCTCCTTACCTCACCCTCCCCTGAACAGGTTACCGGGCTTACGCCATATTGCGACACCAGCAATAGCTCCACTGCCTCGTGCTACTACTTCGCTACCATTGAGCCCTACACCATCCCCAAGGGTAAGCAAACTGTTTGCGGCCGCCTCCCTTTCCTTTCCAACGGATCTTGGAGAAAAACTCTTACTCCGAGTCCCCTGGTGCTTAAGCCTAGACAGCATTGCATTTTGGGAATGAAGTCGAGCAGAATGGAGGGGCATTGTCAGGGTCTGGGGAGGAGGGGGAATCTTGATGGTTGCCCTGTCTTCCACTAAAAGGAGGTGTGGGGTGTTTGCTGGGCCGCTGTCCAGGCACATAACCCCCCAAGAAGTGGGATTTTACGGCGTTTACAGCCCTGGTATGGATGGAAGTCACATGCCCGCCTGCTCTGCACCCACCACCCTTACACAGGCAACCCCAAAAACGCAACCTATTTCAACCCCAACAGCTACAATCGCTGGGTCACCGTCACCGGCGGCAACTTCAGTACCGCATCTTCCGTCCAGGACCTAAACCTTAAGGTGGGTGTGCTGCTCGCTTTGTAACCAGATGACGTCAATGACCCGCGGGTCGAACGGCACAACTCTCCCGTCCTAACCCGCCCCGACCCCTCCTATAATCGCAGGTGTCAGCGACTAAGTGTTCGGACGGAAAGATGCTTGCCATGTACTGTGCTGTTACATATGAATTCAGAGACCGCCTATGCAATGACGGTGTGCGAAGGTACTGCTAAGACCTTGACGTGTGCGTTTACTGCCTGCAAAGCACGGTGTAGACAAGGCGAAAGCACGGTACAGTTAAGCGTGCGCGCGTTATATGCGTGCACTGAAAGTGAAGACCCGAAGAAATATCGTGTTGAAGAATTGGTGCTGTGCTTTGATGCATTCATGTGTCGTGCGATATGGCCTTCCTGATGTGATGTGATGTGATGTTACGACGTGGTGGGCCCTATCAGGCTGTCGCAGACCATGTGACGAGACGGAGACCTGCCGACTGTGTGTGGGACTGTGTGTGTTGGGCGTGCATGCTTGCGAGCGTTTGCGGTGGTTAGAAACCCCTAACTGGTAGGATGCCAAACCGCAGATACCGTAGTAGTAATTGGATGATGTGAACTACAGAACTGCGGGTGCGTGGACTTACCGTATACAGCTTATACGGTACGACGAAATGCTCTTGCGGCCTCCACCTAAATGTTTCCGTGTGGCGGCTCTTAACCCCGCGGACCAGCCTTCTCCCCGTCTGCTGCGGCAATGTACTAGGGCCTTCCGCCGCCTGGTCCTCCGTGGAGTATTGACCCTCCCCGCTGGTATGGAGTTCCCCCCCGGCTGGTGTCGGGCTGGCATGCCTTCCGGCGCCTCCACATCCTTCTGCTTCAGATCCCGCACCCCTGGGTGGTTGCTGCGGGGACGGCTGCGGCTGCCGGTTCGGCTGCCGTGCCGGCCGACGAGGCCTGGCGGGTGCTCGCCCGTGCGCTTGCCTGGCGCCCCACGCCCACCTTCCCGATCGCCGTCCCCCTGCTTCGCCTCAGTGTGCGCCTTGGCACCCAACTCCAGCTCGCCCCTGCCTACTGCGACCTCCATGCTAAGCATTCCGGCTTTGTGGCGGAGGCCTGCGGGTCCCCCGACGGCCCCCCTGCACTCCTTGCTGGTTTTCGGTCTACCTTGGCGCGGCTGTGGCGCCTGCGCTGTGAGAACCAACACAAGGAGGCGCTGTGGCGGCTCGCCCTCAATGGCTGCGCGGGCTTCCCTCTGCATGCCAGCCATGCCGCCCGGGAAGCTGCGCAGGGCCGTTCGCACTCCTTGGCCTGCCCGTGTGGAGCACCCCTGGTCGCCCTTGGAGTGGCACAAGATCGGTTACACTTGTTTTGGGAGTGCTTTGTGGCCCGTACCCTTCGTGAGGCCCTGGGCGAGGCCTTAGGTGCACCCGTGGGCTCACTTGATAGTGCATTTCCTAGGCAACATTTGTGGTTAGTCCAACCTCCAGACGGTGTGCATGGATGTGTGTGGGATGTCGTGGCGCTGGCCGCTCTTGCGGCTCTTGAACAGGCCCGTCGGTGGTTGTATGCTGACCACAGTGGCCGGGCCCCCCTCCCCAGACGGTCCCTTGTTGTGCTGGGTGCTCGTGTTGTTGCTGATTTCTGGTCCCGCCTCCAGTCCTTTGCTGTCTTAGGTGTGCCTCCCCGAGGCTGGGACTGTGTTCCCCCTATTCACCCTTTCCTTGCAAATGCGGCTGGCCGTGTACGATTTGTTGGCCCGCCTGATACTGCGTCCCCGCCGGCCTCCCCCTGACCCTGGTTTGTTTTGCCTTTGACTATGGTTGCTATTACCTTCGGATCACGCCGATGTCGATCGACTTGGAGGCAGTTGGGCACTGCTGTGGCACAAAGCAGCAGCTTGGCAGTTGCTCTGTACAATAGTTTGTTCCTTCTTTCGCGGGCTTGGCTTGTGTGATGTTTACCCCTCGCGGGCTTGGTGTTTGTGGTGCTGTGGCCTTGTGGGCTTGGTTTTAGGTGGTTCTGTGTCTGGCATGGCTCCTTGTTTTTTGTAGGGCATGTCCCTGGGGTAGGTTGCTTTGTTGCGGCTGCCTAGCGTGTACCGCTAGCGATTGGGTCTCTTGTACGGCTCTCAGGCTCTCAGGCTTTCAGGAGCTCCGGTCCCCCTTGTAACTTTCGCATTCTAAATGCTCCATGCTGAAATAAAATCGTAGGGATACAAGGATCAGCGGATTGTTGAGTGAATTGCAGCGTAGTCCTGCAAAGCCGTGAAGGGAAGGTATTGGCTGTAATTCCCATGCAGTTCAGTTTAGCTTCCATGGAGCGCGCTTTCCGCAAGCACGCCCAGCAAGAAACTTCTTCACTAGTAATCACCCACATGCTAGACACATAATACGCAAGTCGCGTTCCGGCGTAGTAGCGATGATTGCCATCCCTTGGGTTAACAACGCGTGCAGCCTCTGTTTGTAATTAATTACACTTTGCATGCGATCGTTTGTGCTGTTTCCATTGAACGCTGCCGGCATAAGTTGCATCGGCTCAGGCCGAGCTAGGAAAGGACTCAGCGCAATACACATACACAGCGAAATACCAATACAACGCCACATCTTGAAGGACATAACAACCCAAATGAGAACTATGAAGGTATCCGGCCAATTGGCGGAATTCAGAGCTCGTCTGACAAGGAAAGTTCGGAATTGAGTATGTATAGCTGCCTTTGATACAAGTCCCTGGCGCTGGATATCACAACATAACCGCTAAGCTATCCTGTCAACGAACCGTTTCCTTAGGGCTGTCCAGTTCCATCCACGCACTAGCTGTACGGACAATAACCACTAAGCGCTGCGAGGGGCTGAAAATACCCGAACTGACATATACCAGCAAGTCAACAACACCTTTTTTGCAGAATCTGGTTTGGTAACAACTCAAGTTTGTGTTGTCTACCATGTATCCGACAGCGAAAATTGTGGCAACGGCGTTGCTGTGTCTTTTTGTCGCGACAGGTTAGTGCTTCTTAGTCCTTTGCAACATTGTGGCATATAGACAATGTCCGTTTGAGTGGAGGCTTTATAATATGTCGTTCGCGATGTTGACGCCGGGAACAGCGCCCGAGCTTGTTTGCTCTGGCTCCTGCACGGCCTGAGAGCATAAGTGGATTAAAAATAATGTTTCGTTGAATGTATACAAAGTAACGGGCTGCCTATTAACCGAACGCTTGCAGATGCCGCTACAAAGAAAGCTCCACCTCCGCCAAGTAAGTCTGAACTCAGTCTCATAAATCTCAGATTCAAGGTAGACATAATGGTATTCCTGCTCGCTAGTTTGCTGCAGAACCTGGCCGCTAAACGGGCAGTCCGACTGGTGCTGTTGCCACCGCTCTGAGCGTTGCCGGGGCGGCAGTCTTAAACCCAGTCTTCGTCCAAACAACCCATTACCACGGTGGCGTTTGTATATCACCAGCGAGGGGCTGTAGATTAACCACCTACCGTCTGTGGTCGCTCTTTTCCCTGCTTCAATGTGTACATCCGTGTAGGTCCGGTCCATGCTTCGGACGTACTTCGGCTCATAGGAGACATTAACGGCGCAGTTGAGCCCAACCTCTGTTCAAACCGTACCGATTTCGACTGCGCCCGAAGTGCTCGAGCAGAGGTCCTGGTAAGCTGCTGTTGTTGCCGTCTGTGTTGATAAGCTAACCGCATCTGGCAAACCTGCGCTCTAGCGCAACAAACGTGCTGCCAAGGACCCTGGGATTCCCCAGGCACACAGCTGTACCTTCTGCTGTTTCTTACTTCGTTTGCATTTGCAGTCATCACTTGCGACCTCTTTCCAAACTTATCCCAAAATGTTAATCATCTTTATATTCCTCTGTACCTAACTTGATACAATCGCCTTCAGGTGTACGGCCCCAAGGCCAAGCAGAGCTACTGGGCGCCGCTCTGTGAGCCGGCTGATGCGGGCACCAAGCATAGCCTGGCGGACCTAATTTGCAAGCTTGTGAGTCGGGCCAGGCGGGCTTGGACCCGTGGGTCAGGCAGGGTTGCTAGCAGGGTGGCGTCATGGCGCGGTAGCCCTTGGGTCAACCAAGTAGCGGGAGGGCCTTGAAGAGCATTGGGCAGGGACCTAACAAACAAGCTAATGGGTGGCAGGCAGGCTGGGCGGGTAAAAACGACACGGTGGCAGGTAGGCAGTTACGCTGTGCCAATGGTCTCAACTGAATAAGCCTGTGAAGCAATTCTGCCATGCATGCATGCACCACCGTCACGGAATGACCAGGCTTGCTGGGCGGTCGCCAGGTTCTCCATCCACCCCACCATACATCCCGGGCTGCACGGGTCCTAACGCTGGCTGGCCTGCGTGCACATGCATCACCGCCTTCCCCGCCCCGTGCCTCCGAGTGCGCTCACTGCATGAGTCGGGATATGGGATTGGGACTCCCGTTGCTGCACTTGTTATGTTATAGATTTCCCCCCATGTCTTTATCCCCTCCCCTTCCCAGATGACCGGACTCCCCAGGCTGGATGACAGCACCACCACCATCACCATGCGCTACCAGCCCAATACCAGCATCGGGTCCTACATCATCCCCAAGGGTAAGCGATTGGACCTAGGCCTTAGTTGCCTTTTCCTTTGGAAGGTTCTTAGGGGGAACTCCAGACTGCAAGCCATGCATGGCGTTTCAGGGTATGCAGAGCAGTCGCGTGCATGAGGGAGGGGCGTTGGCTGGCTGGGTGGGGGGAGATGAAGTGGGTGTCCAACCGAGCCTGGTTGTTGTACTCCTCTGAGCCTTGGCATTTATGAGAGTCGTTTTAGAGCGTTAAAGCCCACCCTTATGCATTGCACCCACCACCGTTACACAGGCAACCCCAAAAACGCAACCTATTTCAAGCCCAACAGCTACAATCGTTGGGTCACCGTCACCGGCGGCAACTTCAGCACCGCATCTTCCGTCCAGGACTTGAAACTAAAGGTGGGTGTGCTGCTCGCTTTGTAACCAGATGACGTCAATGACCCGCGGGTCACGCGGTACAACCCGTCCTCGTTAACCCGTGGGGCTCTTACCCATGGAATCCTGCCCGGTGGTATGCTGCATTTTGCATGCTGCAGGGGCTTACGAAAACTAACCCCTTATGTCTCAAGCTGGCCCCTAAGTTATCCTTATGTATGCTCCAATGATCGCAGGTATCAGCAACCAAGTGTGCAGACGGCAAGATGCTGGCCATGCGCTGCGAGATTTACTTTGTTGACCGTTGGTGCATCAAGGACGGCGTGCGTGTGTTCTGTTAAGTCTTAACGTCTTTGGCTCACTGTCTGCAAAGCACAGTTTAGAGAAGGTGAAAGCATGGTCAACTCTAGCGTGCGGGCGCAGAAAGGGAAGGGAAGACCCGAACACTTGTCAAATAAAGCCATAGTGATGTTCCCTTACTTGGGAGAATCGGTCGTCATTGGGATTCAAACTGAAGAAGCCGTTGCTTAGTACTGCATATATGCTTTTCTATGTATGCCGATATGGCCTTCCTTAGCAACTGTTTGTGTTGGGCTTAGAGAGGTTGCGGTGGGATATGAAATACCCACGTAGGATGTCAACCTGCAACAGCTGGAAACGGGTGAATTTGAACGTTAAATACATAGCTGTCTAGTAGACTTGGCAAGATCTGCCTCGGTCGTGTGTGTTTTATGCCTATCCTAATGACCTATCCTGTGATGGAAGCATGTCCGGGGCTTCTTATTTTGCGGTGTCGTGTCGTCCCCAATATCTGGAGTCCTGCGTGCCACTAGCAATTTCGGACTTTGACTGTGTACCGGTAGGCTGAGAGCCTATCTTCAAGTTGCAAGGTACACGTAACGTTACACGTAATTTCATACCAACCAGACCTCACATTGTGCGGGCTTGCATAGGCTTCCGTTAGCAGACCAACCGCCGCATGTGCAAGTGTATCCAACTGACTGGGGTGCAGTACTACAGTCAGCAGCGTGGTGTAAATGAACGAATGACCGTTACAATTTGGTGTCTGATGCCATGGTAGGCTTCATAACCTAACAGATGCTTGCGTAGTGTGTTGCAGCAGGGTTTAGCACCTGTACTGTACAAAATTCTGGGTACACCATGAATGCAGGGTAGCAGCTTCTGCTTTCGTTCATTTCCCACGGGCATGGCTGGTCTGAAGTCCTCATTAGTGGCAAGCAGCAGCCTCCATCCGCCATGCCCTCCACCATCCGTTGCCTTGCCATGCTTGCGAGCCTTCATCGCGAGGTACGAGGCGCCACGTTGCTTCCAAAGTGCCCCTGCACATTGCCCGGCGGGCTATACTGAAAGACGTAGAAGGGCCGGCCGCCAATCCTCCCGATGCCGATGCCAAGCTGCTTCGTTCCTTTCCAAACGACTTGCGTAAAGTGGCCCGTTGTTTGACTGAAGCCAGGTTGAGAGTAGTCATAACTGTTTACCTCCTTGTAAAAAGAATCCGTTGCTGCCACCGCGTCAGAGTGGCCCAGTCCCAAATTCTCGCCATTCGGGCCCTTCGAGTGCTCGAACACGCCATTATCTGCCCAGCGCTGTGCAGAGGCTGCCACTTCGTTGCTCCAGGATAGAGGTTCGACACCATGGAGGTCGCGGTAGTAGTTGTGGCGCGCAAGGGCACGCTTGAGCTCATCGCTCATCATGGTAGGTCCTAAATAGGGACAGGCAATTTCTCGAAAGTGGGTTGGCCGAAGCGCTGAAGCAGCTTACAGACTTTATGGCTTGTGGATTACTGAGCACCTACACCAATTGCGGCAATTGCAAAAACTTAGATATTTACCGACAAAGTCAGGCTTTTTGCCCAAAGCCTTGCATTGTTTGCATCAACTGCTGCTAGGACAGCTGTGACGTGAATCGGACATTACTTTGTGAAATAACGTATCCTTATCGCTACCTTGTGCCCTACCCGTACAGTAGTACGAAAACCTTATTACTCCCGAATGCATACCGGTGCATTGACTTTCCAGAAAGTTATTCTGGGCACCAAAAGCTGAATTTTGATGGTTGCTGGTGGTTAGCGGTGAAGCTGCTGGTGAGTTTGACCTGGTCGGCAGAATGTGCAACTTGTCTAACCTGCGGATGGACTGTAGCCAGGACTCATTTTCAAATCCCGTTGGTGGCTAAAGGGTTGTTTAAAATGCATGTTGGCGCGGTGAAAGTGAATCATCCGTGTGCAATGGTACGGCGGGAAGGCATGGCAACACTACAGCACGTTATACGGCCTGGCAAACGGGCCAGTTCTAACGCAGACCAAGCGGTGATACCGTATGGGTCTTTGGCAAACAGCACCATTGTAGCTGGGGGCTTAAGGAGATGGTTGTGAAACCGATCCCTATTCTATCTAAATTGTTGTGTCGTCCTCTTCCTGGCCGTAATTAGAATGCAGCTCTTATACCGAAAAAAATAGAAGAATACAGGATTACCTAGTTTACCTCGCCGACTTGAGAAGTGCTGGTCGTGTCACGGCTTTAACCTACCGTACTGTACCTTTTGCCTCGTCTTGCCTCGTGAGTTTCGTTTTTTCGCGAAGGACATCAAGACACGCATATCCACTACAATGTGTATGTATTTTAGCATAGTAATGGCACCTCAGGTTTGTTGCTGCCAATCCACTATCTGCGTTCCGTCGTCTAACTTCAGTTGCTCATCAATGTCTCCGAGCTACCCAGGCTCCCACCGCGAAGAGAGGCTTAGCAGTATCCAGCACATCTACGTCTCTGGCTTAGCCAGTCAAACCCTTCCCCGTAGCCCGGTCCAACAAGCCCTGCCTCAAGCCATGTCATCACTACTCCCCAGCAACTGTAAACGCCAAAATCGCAAGCAGCGCTGTCTAGCAGCCGACCTTCAAGCTCTCCTTGACGACAACATCCACGCGGTCGAGGATCCCACATCCGATATCGTCATTCGAGTCAGTGGCCAGCACTTCCACTGTCACCGTGCACTGCTGTTTGCACGCTGTGACTTCTTCAAGCAGCTCTTCCGATCTGGACTACGTGACAGTGGCTTGGAGGAGGTAGAGCTGCATGAAACTGTCCCCGAGGCCTTCCGCGTTGTACGACATTACATATATACCGACCAGCTCCCCGAGGATGTTAAGTCTTTTCTGGAGGAGGACGTGAAGGACAGCATGGATGTCATGGAGGCGGACGTCAACATGCCCGCTGGCATAAAGATGAAAGGCCGGAAGGGTGTAGGGGTGGTCAACAGGGAGTTAGCTATGGCCATGCTGGCGCAGCTGATGGCAGCTGTGGAGCTCTCCGACCGGTTGTTGATGCAGGAGGCCTGCTCGGTGCTCCAGAAGGCTGTTCTTGGTGTGGTGCGGAAGGAGGTGCTTGCCAAGCGGGAGGACGACATGGAGCATGTCGCCGAGCCACTGTCGCTGCAGTACGTGCAGCACCAGCAGAAGGAGGAAGAGGTGTTTGGGAGAGTGCTGCTGTGGGCACACCGTCGTGGGTTTGCAGAGCTGGTGGGTGGTAACAACAGAGCCGCTAGGAAGGCCACAGTCAGGGGCTCTGAGTGTTGGTCAGGGCTGTTTATGCGATACCCTTAGACAACAAGGGGGCCAGCGTGCGCTTCCCCCTTCCTCAATGCCTTGACGCACATCATTTTATTGTTCATGCCTGCAATCCCTGTCACCACACCAGGTGCACGACCTCAAGACCGCCTACCTGGAGTGCCTCCGCCAAATGTACGACACCACCACCCCGGAGGGAAACCCCGGATGCATCAATGACCCCAGCAGCACCAGCAGCTGTGTTGACGGCAGCATCGGCATTAGGCGCATGCATGGCCTCGGCAATGGTGACATGGGTGCGGGCACTGCGGCGCTCCTGGCCACGGAGGCCCCAGACCTCCTGCACCAGCTGCACGTGGGGGTTCTGCAGCTCCGAGCTGCCCTCCAGCGGAAACGCGATGTTCGTTGGCAACGGCAACAGCCCCAGCATTGCGTGAGTGCAACAGCAACGGAAAGTGCAGAAGCGGTGTCGTCATTGCCACCGTCACTGCGGATGCGGCTGCAGCTGCAGCAGAAACTGCGTGAGTTGCTTTGAGGCGCTACAGCAGTGTGGGGACGAGCATTAGCGGCAATCGTGTTAACGTTTTACATGAGTGGGCGATTATAGGGGAGCATCAATGGATAGCGGAGGGCCTACACAGCGGGCAGTGTGTAAGGAATGCAGTTTGGGGAAGTCCAGGGGCACGAGGTGTAGTAAGCACGCCAACCTACCTGGTCCAACCGGGTTTAGCCAGTATGCATGCAGCCCACGAGAACCCCGTGCATGAAGGCAAGAAGACATTAATGATGATCATTATTAGAAGTATTGGCGCCTGCACATGTACGTTTAGGCGGCGTGGGACAGTACATTTGGCATTTGCTGGGTCCTTACGAAGGCAACTAGTGTATGCGCAATCGTGCAATGTATGCGGTATGTGGCATATGGTCCTAGGTATGTGGCATGTGTCAAGCACATTTGCAATAGGGCAACTGGGTTCGAATCGGGAATCGCAAGCTCTAAGGTATTTGTGCAATAAATCCAAACAGAGGAATCAGATAGGTGGTAATGTTACACAACATTTGATTACTGTACTGTACGGAAACCGCTGTCTTGTTCGGTCAAGCATTATGTAAGTTAAGTAAAAAGTGCACAAAGTCCCACTCGGCCCAAAACCAAAACATGCATGCACGAACCTTCACCGCGGTTGACATCACAGGAAGCGTTTAGAGCGCCTAGACTGGCAGCGGAAAAACCTTCCTCCTCCCTGGACACTGAAATTGGCCCTGCCAGCCTACAGCAGGACGCTCCCACTCACCAACACCAAAATCACCAAAATTGTTTTGTGGTTCCCACGCTCCGACTTCCCAGGCCAGTACTGCAAGTACACGCAACAGATGTGTACCAGCTGCGTTTTACCCGAATGCATTCCAGAATCTGTTGACAGCTGCTAACCCCAAGCACAATGCAATTGAATATATATCTAATACCACAAGGGGCCTCCAACCGATACAGCAGTACGGCACGGCAACAATAGTCTCTGTCCTAAGATTCCAAAAGCAACGTCTGGGAAGGGCCTTACCCGCTCGCAAGCACATTTCGTGACGCGAGTCCTCCTCATGCAACACATACAGAGAAAAACGAGGTCGGTGAATTACGATGAAACCCTGTGACCGCCCAACATGGGTTGCAGCCAGAGGATGGACCCCCACCAATAATCAACAATCAGTTCAGGCGTGGTCACATCGGCCCTGCACTGCAACAAGTACTTAATCACTGTAAGAGGACATACAACACTTACATTGTATTCCAAACAAACAAGCAAACAAGCAGCCAAACAAAATCAATTTTGGCCCATGCTTGTGCAAAAGTTAAACGTGGCAACATTGCACCACAACTATGGCAGGTCATGCACAAAGTGAACACAACCCGCTACCAAGCCAGGTTTTGCCCGAAGTTCATGCGTTTTGGTTTCAGCAAGGAAGGCAAAACGACGTTGAATGCCTTGAGCAGCGCCCATGCATTCTCACCCCCCTACTCCTCGAGATGTGTAACGCACAGCGCAGCCAACACATTCTTCGCCACCATCTAGCGTCTTGGCGGTCGCAGGTGGCACTCCAAAAGCGTCATTACTTATTCTAGTATCCCCCCCAAAAGCTACCAATGAAAGCCACTAACAACGGCAACCATAACCCAATATGCCGCGCGTGTAAGCATTGCATATCTGACACCTGTACAACCCCGACAGCACTTTATGATGTAGCCATTACGCCACAACACGCAGCACAACGCAGCATAACAGGTGCAACTACTGCCCTCTCAAGCATTCGGTTGCATTACGTAACCTTATCTGAAGTTAAGAGAAAAAAACCGTCACCGTAGGCTTTCCTTTTGGTACACAGGCTCCAACCCGCCCCCACCCATTTACCAGTGCGTCTATAAACAGCAGCTTTCTCAATATATAATTCTAGTTGTCGAAACCATTCAGCCACACGCACGCTCATTCATTCCTAATTGCCCACACTGCGCCTGGCAAAGTGGGTGCTGCTGTTGACGCTGCCGCCGCCGCCGCCGTCATGACGTTCACGCTCCCGGTGAGACCCGATCGACGATTGGTGCGACACAGGCGGCCTCAAGGAGGAATTGAAATTGGAATTCACGGGTATCGAGCGCAAAGAGCTGTGGAGCGCAGAGGTATGCGCGCCGCCGTTAGTGACGGAGGTATAAGTCGCGAGGGGCGGCAGCTGCACACTCCAGCGGCCAGTCGTCATGTTTAAGTTCTGGGGATGGGGCCCGCTGGTGATGCTGCCAGCGTTGGTCCTGGCAGCAGCGGCGGCAGCGCCGGCGCGGTTCCGCAGCGGTGACGCTGGTGCCGACCGCGGAGTCATGGCCGCCGCCGCCGCCAGCTGCGCCGCCGCCGTGGCCGGCATGTTGCCATTTAGGCGGAAAGGACCGCCGCCAACACCGGCGCTGTAAGACGCTCTGGCCGCCGCCGCCGCCGGGGGCGCCGGCGCCGTCGCCCGTAGAGAGTTGCGCCCCCAACCGCTTGTCAGGTTCAGGCTCTGTTGCTGATGATGAGGATGGTGGTGTTGGTGGTGGAGGTTGTTACCGTAACAGGCAGTGCTGCTGCTGCTAGTGCTGCCCCCAAGGTTATGACTCTGAGGAGAGCCATTATCCCGAAAGGCCATGGCGTCCACAATGCTGTCGTGTTGTACGAACGCAGTGTTGGGATAGGTCTTGTAGCCGCCGGGCCGCTGTCCAACAGCACCTCCAGCGGCAGCGATGGTGGCAGCAGCGGTAGCAGCAGCGGTAGCAGCAACCCCGGTAGTGCCGTGTTGTGATGTCGCCGGTTGTTGCCCTCCCGGTTGCTGTTGTTGCTGCTGCAGGGCGTGGTGCTGATATTGTGGCGGCGGCAGCGTGGGCAGTGCTGCACGGTAGCCGCCCGGGGGTGCCGCCGGTGCTGCGAAAGCAGCGCCGGAGACTTGCGTGTGCGCGGCTGCAGGGCCGGCAACGCCGGACTGCGGCTGCTGGGGATGTGGAGCACTTCCCTGCCCGTGCGCATACCCTCCTCCATGACCCCCGTAATATCCACCTCCGCCGACGTTGCCGCCAACGGCAGCCGTCTCCTGTCCTCCTCCTCCAGCTGCTACAACGGCAGGGCTGGTGGCGCTAGCCGCTGACGAGCCGCCCCAACCGCCGTAGCCGGTGTATGGTGCCGCTGCTGCTGCTGCAGCGGCCGCCGCTGCGGACATGGGGTAGAGCGGGTAGTCCTGCGCCACGGAGGGGTTACTGCCCAGGGCGGCGGGCAACATGGAGTACAGGGGAGCTCGCTCTCCGGGGCTTGACTGCGAGGCAGGCGGGGCGGGGTGGAGGCACGAAGGTACCGGTAAAGTTAAGGGTGGGGGTAGGTGAGGTAGGGAAGGTGAAACTGAATGCTGCGTTGCACGGACACCAGACACATCATCCACACGAGCGCTGCTCGCTGCCCGCGTACCGTTCCCTGAACACTTCCACCCGTGACCCTGAGCTCAAGCACCTTGCCACTGCCATTTCAGCCCAAGGCTCCCCGCCAACCCCAAAGCTCCCCAGCAGCAGCTCCGGTGCCCCGGCCCTGAGCCATTACCCTGCGCCCCCACCCCTACGCCCGACCCGCGGGTCACTCTGCAGCCCCATCCCAGCAGCCCCACCTACCCTGGTCCCCAGCTCCAGCGCCCCGCCACTGCGCCCCATGATGCTCTGCCCCAGTCGCGTGTTGAGGGGCTGCTGGGCAGCAGCTGCGGCGTCGCCGTGCCCGTCACCCAGCCTGAACTGGTTCACCAGGGTTCGCTTGATCTGCAAGGAGCAGTACAGGATGCGCGACAAGAGCAGGAGGTTTTTATCGCTGAGAGGTTGGAGGAGGCATCGCTAGCCGCTCCTTTCCCTCCCTTCCCAGTACCCACACTGCGATACCGCATGCAGCGGACCATCAGAAACATGGACGCCGCCAGCGCGGTGACCCCGGCAACGGCGCCCAGTGCCGCCCCCACGTACACCGCTACGCGGGCGCTGCTGCCGGCGCTGCTGCCGCCGCCGCTGCCATCGCTGTTGTACGTTCCGTTGCCACCCCCAGGCGGGGTAGGCGTGAAGCCAGTGCCGCACTGCGCCCCTGTGGCCGAGCAAATGATGTCTGGGGGGCAAGGAAGCACCAGAGGTGAGGAGTTGTGGGGGCAAGGAAGGAACGGATGGAATTGTGGGAGGACGATGACCGATATAATAAATATGTATAGATACGAGGAGCCGGTTCACGCTAGGCTGTGTCCGCTGGCCCCATCCCCAACCCGCACTGCACCCTTGCGACCGCCAAGGAAGGCCGACCCCGTGTGGGTCGGGGAAGGGGGCGCCGAGTGCATACCAGGACATGCGTGCCGCAGCGAGCAGGACCGTATTGTGAAATGTGTGATGTGATATGATGTCAGGCCATAACGTGTAAGTTGGAATTACTCAACCCAACCGATCACGCTCTCACACGCTCACCCGTAGCGATGGCGGCTTCCCGCATGCGCTGCGTCAGTGAGGACCCGATGAAGTCCGCAGCCAGCCGCTGCACGGCAGTTACGAGCGAGAGACCATCACTGTACTGCGCGGATAGAACCTGAGGGGGGGCAGGCAGGCAGGGAGCGCATGTGGCGCATGGGCTGGATGACGATCAGGTTGGTTACGGGACCGTTGGTTTGGGAGAGATGACGAATGCTTTTCCGCTGTTGTTCCTTTCCTTGCACGCCAACTCTCAATACCGGTAACAACAAGGGTAAGTGCATCACCGTGCCGCTTGAGGGGAACAAGAGGAGGAGGAGCAGCAGACGGATGCAACAGGACAACCGGTAAAGGTGCATGCGGATTCACCACGACACGCTGTCGTCGCTTACCGTAACCAGCCGGTTGTATAGGCTGTACTGCAGCACATAACCAAGCTGGGTCGCATTGAGCAACAGTTCGGTTATGTTGTACGACACCTTGCTTGTTGCATTCGCCGTTGCAGCAGCCATGGACACGTTTTGGATGGCTTGTAGCTGGCTGTTGATCACGGATATCACCTGCGGAAGGGAAGGCACGAGGGAGGACGGTTGCCATCAAAAGGGAAGTGGGGCAACTAAAGGGACGCAACCGCCTACTGTGGCGCCCAGCCACAGCTACGCCCACATCCCCATCAACGTAATGCTCCTAAACACCGGGAACAACTAGTTTTCATTGGACGCCGCCGGCATCATCGGGACTTCCTATGGTCGCGGCTCGGTGACACTATCCACTCCCCTGCTGCAAGCGCGACCCACCCGTAAGGCCCCTTAGGCCCGCTTCTCTACCACCATCCACGATACCCCACCCACCCACCTCCGCAACCTTCTGATACACGCCGGCAAGGTCCAAGTTGTTCGCATACACCGCCAGCCGCCGGTGCTCTTGCTGCTGCTGCTGAGCACCACCCGGTTGCCCTGATTGCTGCTGCTGCCATTGCTCCTCTCGGGGCTGCTGCTCCAAGTCAGCAGCCGCTACCCGCCTACCAGACGGCAGCAGCAGCAGCGATGGCAACCCCACCACACCCGTCTCAAGCAGGTGCAAGTGCAGGCTCAGGCCCCCTCGCGCATGCCGTGCCTGCTGCTGCTCATGCTGCCGCTCTTGCAGGCGGCTGCGGCGGCTACGGCTGCGGCGGTGGCGGCCGTAGCTGGAGGAGGAGGCGGCGCCCACAGCGCTGCCGCTGCCGCCTGCCAGCAATGTGCCGGTTGGCGCTACCTGCGCGCGCGTACCGGATGATGATGTTGTTGTTGCTGCTGGCGGGGTTTGGTGGTGGTGCTGTTGATGCGGGATACACGGGGGCCCAACCCCTTGGGGCCCCCCTCATGCAACATGTTGCCAGGACCCGGACCCCCATGCACCGCGGCTACCGGACACCACACGACGCCACACGACACCACATGACGCCAGACGGTGGGGACATCATCCTCCGACAACCCAGTACGTTCCTATCCCCGGCTCACTTCCTTAACACCAGACGAAAAGAGCCAAAGGCTGCTGCCGTTACTGCGTGCCGCAACAATTGCCGCACAGCCAAGCAGCGATCACCTTGGTATGAAACAAAATTAAACAAGCCACAACTGCTGGTGTGTGTAGTTGAGCGGAAACAAGAGCAAAACAGTTGGGATAGGTTCGCATGTGAACCACAACTGCTGGTGTGTGTTAAAGTAACTGGCTGCTGGAACGAACACAAGCAACTGCACGCTTACCGTGGTGGTGCTGCTGGAGCCCGCTCCGGGCGCCGGAGAGGAGGAAGAGGAGGGGGATGGCGAGGACGTAGATAGTGTTGTTGTTGAGGAGGAGGTGCTGCTGTTGGCACTCGACGTGAGGAGCTGGGAGGCGTTGAAGTAGCAGGCGGTGGCGAGTTTGGCGAAGACGGCGTTAAGTTGGGAGGCGTTGGAAAGGTCGAGGACGCTGCGGGCGAAGAGAGGTAAGGATGAGGAAGAGGTGGATGAAAGGGGTCCCAATGTGTATTCAGCATAGGGAAGGGGACAGCTACTTGAACGAAGACTGGTAGGTAGGACGAGGAGGCCTTGCCGACTTCGAGTACACGTCCCAAGAAGCGCGCTATTGCTGATTTACTGTCCACAACAGGGCTCTTCCGCTCCCTCCCTCTTTGTATTCCCCCCCGAACGCGTCCTCGGGTCCTCCCGATATACCCCCCAGCTGTCCCGTCTTACCCCCCAGCTGTCCCCAACGCCTGCTGCGCTGCCGCGTAAGTGGTGAGCGTCACTGTGAAGATGTGCGCGCTCTCGGCGCTGTCCAGGCCGTACGCGTAGTAGCAGGAGGGCGTGAAGAGGGCCCTGCGCACTCACGGGGGGAGGGGGGGCGCCAGGGTGACAGGGAGGGAAAGCAGGATAAGACAGCCCTGAAGGAGGGAAGAGGCGGATTTGGATTGACATCATGCTTGCGTTGCTGGCTTGCTGCTCTTTAGGTCGCTGTGAGGGGTTATTGGGCGTGCATGGAGCGAGTTCCAGCAAACGGCAACCCCGGCTTTCCTAAAGCCTTTGCACGCTCGTACGTTCCACACGGGCGCCCTCTCCCCTTACCTTGCGGCGTAGAACAAACCCACTAGCTGAGCGTTAGCCGCAATAACCGACGGCATCAAGGGCTGACTCAGGTCGAACCCACCAGCTGCCGCACCCCACCCAGGCGGCGGCGGCGGCGACGGAGGCGAGCTAACCGACGGCGGCGGCGACGGGGGTGGCGGCGGCGGCGGCGGTGATGACGGAAGCGGCGGCGAGGGGTTATTATTAGAAGGTTCTGAGGTTGGTGGTTTCGGCGGTGGTGGCGGGGAAAAAAGGGAAGCAGGAGGGGGAGGCGTGGAGGAGGGCACGGAGGTGGTGGTGACGGCGGGCTGCATGAGGGAGGTGTAGGCGGTGAGGTTGAGGCGCATGGCTTGGAAGGCTGCTGTCTGCTGGGCGGCGCTGATGGTGGTGAGGCGCTGAGTGGCCTGCACGGAGTAGATGCCCTGCGGGCAGCCGACGCGCGTGGTGGGGTCGAGGCGGTGTGGGAGGAGGGTACGTACGGTGTATGTCATGACAGGCCCGGTCCGTCCGGACACGACAGGAGGTAAAGAGCTACCTAGGCCCGCTACCCGGCCTCACCTGTGCCAACATCGCCACAGGCGACACGCTGACAGCCGCCGCCGCAGGTCCCAGATTCGATACTGACAAGTTCAGCGGCAGCTGCGTCAGCCCATCGTAACACAGCCGGTACGGTGAAACCGTCACCAAGCCCTGGCCCTTGGCCTGCAGCTGCAACCTGCCGCCGTAGCTCGCAGGGCCCGTCTCGAAGGGCTCGTAGCCCGCCGCCCATACGTCGTTCGACTGACCAGAGCAACCGCCCAACGGCCCAACCACGTGCGCGACGCCCCATGCGGCGCCGGCGGCGACTGGCGGCGGCAACCCGAGTGCGACATGTACGGCGGTGATGTTGACGGCGGCTCGGTTGATGCGTTCGGGCAGGGCGTCAAGGACGTAAGTACGAAGGGCTGTGGCGTCGGATGAGAGGAGGGAGGGCAGCAGGCTGACGGCATCAGCCTGGGCGAGGTGGGGGGAGCCATGGAGAGGGGGACAGGTGGGGAGGCCAGGGACATGTGGGTGGTTGTAAGAGTGGTCAGGTCAAGGGTGGTTGTCCGTCTCTCGACGTAACGGTTTGAAGTGAGCCCATCCGACCAAAGTGTTTGGCCAATGCAACGCCCGCCATTACCGGTAACCGCTTCCTTCACCACAACCACCCGCACGACTCATTCAGGGCATTCAGCGACACAGTCAGCGGGTCTGTGACCCACCGTCCCCTTCCTCTTAACGTGTCCCACCTCCCACTCATGAACACCTTGTACACGCAACCCATCCCTCATGCCACCAACCTCTTAACCCCATCTCCGTCCCAACCGCCGAAGCTCACCTGCACAGCAGCCAGCCGCGACATGGCAACGAGCGCATTCAACGGATTTAGTCCGGTGCTGACGCCTCCGAGCTCTAACAGCGCAACCTGCTTGAGTGCCTCACAATAGGCAGCAATGCCCGCCACAACGGCGGCGGTGGCGTTGACGGCGGTGGCGGGTACGGCAGTCACGCCAGCGCGCACCGCCGCCGCATTGATTACGGCTCGGACCACCTCCGCCGACTGAAACCCGCCGAGGAGGTACTGCGCCGGCGATGGCGGCGCCGGCGACGGAGGTAGAGGCGCCGGCGGCCTCGGTGGCGAAGGCAGTGACGGCGACGGAGGCAGAGGCGGCAGCGGCGAGGGAGGCCCCGGCGGCGTCGGCGGTGCTGGCGGTGCCGGCGACGCGAGCCGCGGCGAGGGTGATGGGGGTGCTGGTGACGGCGGCAGCGGTGGTGACCCCGGCGGCGCTCGTGATGGGGGCGGGAGTGGCAGCGCAGGCAACGGCGGCGAGGGTGCTGGCGCAACGCCTGATGCACCGTTGGTTGTCGTGCGGAGGTGTCGCTCTAACAGCAACTGACGCATGCCTTCCGCCGCCACAACCTGTGACATTGCTGTTAGGTCAACGGCCGCCGTCGAGGCCGTTGACGCACGGAGCAGCGCGCCACCCAACGCCGCCAGCGCCCCTAGCTGCATGTCGGCTGCTATAACCGCTACTGCCAATGTACGATTAGCCGCCTGGGAGCTAGGCAGCATCGCTAGCGGCTGTAACGTGAGCGGATCCATGCCGTACATCGACAGACTAACATTCAAGCTGCCGTACAAATCGTAAAGTGTTTCCCGAAGAGCGGTGGCATTGCTTAGGAGCTGTCCCCTGTAGGCGGAAGTAGCGTTGGTGCTACTGATGGGAGATGTGGCAATTAGGTTGGTGCCCTGGCTGGTCGTTGAGGTAGAAGTGCCGTTCACACCAGTAGTGTTGCTGGTTGTGTTGTTGTTGCTGATGGTGGCGGTGGAGTTGCTGATGGATGTGCTGTTAACGCTGATCGTGGCATTGCTGTTGGTCACATAGGTGCTGCTAGCACCGCTGGATGCTGCCGTTGTGTCCGCGGTAGCTGCCAGCACCAACTCAATGTAGGAAAGAGCTGTGAAGGACGCATAGCTGATGCTAGCCGCTGATGACAAGGAACTAGGTACGGCAGCTGCAAGCTTGAATGCCAACGGAAGGCCCGTGAACGCATCGACACAAGATGCACTGGGCGTGAGAACGGCCTGGTAGTCAGGAAGGGTAAGGATTGGTAGCAGCGGCGTTTGGACATGGGGGGGGAGGGTTTAGGATGGTTCGGAAGAGTCACACGCAGCAAGAAACCTCCAGAACACGTGCAGCAAAATGAGTTGCTGATGCAAGTATTCCCTTACCCGCACAACGGGTTCACTATTTAGTCCATTCACAGCGCTGAAGAAGCCATTGCTGTCGGTGTTGCTTGATGCCGCCACGCTGCCGCTGTTAATACCAGAGACAGTCGTCTGTGCCGTTAACAGCACAAATTTGAAGATAGCTTAGTGCCGGAAGGGAAACTGGCACTAAAGCCACTGGTCAGCGTACACGTGACTTACTGGGCAGCCCTTTAGCGGACCAGACAGTCGAGCATTCCCATCCAGAGCTTTCACATCTGTAGACAATAAGATGGAAAGCCTCGATACCGAGAAGCAAGCAGGAAGCATATACGACTGTAAACACTAGCTATAGAATTGTGCAAGCACTTCTCACCATTCAGCTGACAAAGCGCCAGAAAACATAGGAGTGGGGCTAAAGCATTATAGAAGGATATTACAAGCCTCATGCGTGACAAGGTTCACCAGGGCATAGAAGGCGCCATTGGACTGTGCTTTGTTGCCTCATGGAGAAAGTTAGCGCTAATTCGAAAGAAAACAGCTCTAACTGCTTGTCTTCAAGCACGTGTTGTGCGTGAAATAGGGAAAACCCTGACAGAGTTCGTTAAGGTGCACCGGTAGTGCATACGAATGCGCCTAACCAAGAGTCAAGCGCCTTAGTGAGAAAGACTAAACATATGTCGCATGCACAAAACTTCAGTCTAGAACAATGTCGAGCATAGGTAGAGGCCCGTTTGCGTCGTGGAAGCCGTACTGTTGCAGCCCTAAGCTGTACCCGTATCCCGTAACCAGGCGCTTACAACGTAGGCATTGCACCTATACCCTTGCTGATGTATATTTCGTGATGACACATGGACGCAGGAACGCGTGTTATGTAAACAAGAGCGTCGTTATGCGCACCAGCAAACAGCTTCAGGTCAGAGGCAGCATTTGGTTAGGAGGGCGCCGTTCTGAAGTCCCGATGCGAGAGTGGCGCCGCAAGTCCCTGGCGTTATGTAGACGGGTGCACGGGTGTTGCGGTAGGCGAGCAAGGCTTCAGCAAAGCCTGTCGACATAAACGGGTACGGCGCGACACAGCCTTCTTCCCAAGGCAGCCTTGAGGCGCAATATAAGAGATGGCATGATTTCGGCCAGGAACTGAGGTTTCTCCTAATAACGCCTATGCCCCCCTCACAGCACCTCTGTCCCTTCCTCTTTACCCCCTCTGTGGCCTCGTGGATTCTGGGGTAGGCTGGATGTACGCTGCTACACATCCTATCACATACCAATACTTGCACCACCCCATTGCCAACCTCCACGCATTTAGGAAGCGAGAATTACACTGGATGACCAAACAGTAAGGAGTCCATACTGGCCAATCACGCATATAGCATTGCATACATGCACGTGCCGGTTGTCTACCCGCCGAGCAGCACATATGCACGCGCAGTTGCCAACATAGAGCTCAAAGGATAGGGTGCGAAACACGCCCGCTTAAGTGGCTAGCTGCCACTACATCAAATCGAAGCGGGGCCTCCTTTAGGCAAGCCATCCCTATTTCCTGGGTTGCACACATGTTAAGGCCGACATCTCGTACATCGGTACGGATTACCATGCCGACTAGCCATGCAGGTTGGTGCCGCGTCTTCCATTGTTTACCGCACGCATGCCGCAGGCCGTAACGTGCAGTGCATGCCAAAATGACCGCCGTGCAGCGGGAACCTGAACGCCAGACAGGAACTGTGGTTTGGCCCACCCATATGTGGCGTAGTACAATGCATATCTTAAGACTTAATGCATATTTCTGGTCCCGCCTCCAGTCCTTTGCTGTCTTAGGTGTGCCTCCCCGAGGCTGGGCCTGTGTTCCCCCTATTCACCCTTTCCTTGCAAATGCGGCTGGCCGTGTACGATTTGTTGGCCCGCCTGATACTGCGTCCCCGCCGGCCTCCCCCTGACCCTGGATTATTTTGCCATTGACACCTCCTATGGTTGCTATTACCTTAGGATCACGCCGATGTCGATCGACTTGGAGGCAGTTGGGCACTGCTGTGGCACAAAGCAGCAGCTTGGCAGTTGCTCTGTTCAATAGTTTGATCCTTCTTTCGCGGGCTTGGCCTGTGTGATGTTTACCCCTCGCGGGCTTGGTGTTTGTGGTGCTGTGGCCTTGTGGGCTTGGTTTTAGGTGGTTCTGTGTCTGGCATGGCTCCTTTTTTTTGCAGGGCATGTCCCTGGGGTAGGTTGCTTTGTTGCGGCTGCCTAGCGTGTACCGCTAGCGATTGGGTCTCTTGTACGCATTCTATTGTACAGGAGAACAGGACTTCAGCTACCGTACCAGCAACTGAATTTATTTACAAGAACAAAAGACCACAATTCAAGCACTGCAACCATTAATACCTGTCCCGAGCTAGCACGGCACCTGCAGTGGAAGGGCCCTATGCGCTAGTCGTCGCGCACACTGACCCACATCCAGCCCAGCTTTTCCTTATGTCCATGACCATGCTGTTCCGGGCTTTTGATTTCTCGGCTCATGGGTTAAACCATTCAAGGACCAGATTTCATAGTTACGGTTATACAGCGGGTGTTCTTTGACCAGCATCGTTCTCTGCTCTATAGAGACACCCAGATAGCGCAACGGACGGTAAGTTATGGCTTGACTCTTAACTTTGGCACCCAGAGGTCATGGCAGGCCCACAGGCCGCAGCCGTGGGCATGCGCAAAAGCGGAATACAGAATGTATCGGAAAAATGAACGTATGTAAATGATAGCGGAACGGAGGGATACTCCTTACTCGAGGTAACAACAGTTTCGACGGGTTATATAACCAGAACTGCTGGTAACTATATAAAACTATAATAAAACAGGTCAGAAATTACAAGATACTCCAATGCGTGCGACAAGTCTCACAACGTGACTTGCGACGGTCAAGGACAGTCGTTGAACGGCTGGTGCCACCACAGCACCGGCCTGTGGGCAGACACAAAGCCTACATGAAACCCCACATTATACGGCAGCGTGGGCTTTCAGATAGTGGTACTGTTGCAACACCACGCCGGGTCGATCGGGGCGACTCATTCAAACCCAACTGCATATTGCGACAGGTCGGCATGCCCGAAATGTACAACTACTTACCGATGGTCAGCCAATAGGGCTGCACCTTGTTTACCTTCGAGGCTGCCCAACTTGGAACGCACGAAAGGATGTCTTTAACCGTGCGTGGTCAACGCTGCATTACGACGGCGTGCATACGCTTGTACTGGTATGAAAGGCTAAAGACATCTCTTTACGCCTTATTGAAGTGGTTACTAAGCGCGCTGGGTCGCTGGGATGTGGTACGGATGTGACAGAAGGGCCCAACACTTTGCGGTTACTTACATGTAGCAAATGGCAATTCCTATCCCTATTCGCTGTATACACTCCTCGTAACACCATCCCTTGGCATTAGCCCATTTTGAAGCACTGTAATAGAATGGCCTACGAGGACTCCAAGGAAGGCTGCTTTGACTTTATGCTGCCGAAGGACTCGCAGCTAGCCCTCAAGGAGGCGTGGGCATTTGCCCAAGATGGCATGCTCAACACCGAGGTCGACGGCACGAAGGAGTGGGACCACGGTGAGTCGTCGAATTGACCTTGCAATGGGTCGGACAACAATACCCCGATTGATGAATGGTATTGTGCCCTTATTAGGGTTATGCATGCCATTGGTCTAGCATAGCCACACCAATGTTTACCCAGACGCCGCCTGTTACGTGTCTGGGGTGCCCGTCGTATTTCTGCTAGCCTGCACGATGCTTTGCGCCATTGCCGCTAGCAGCTGCCCGAAACAAGAAATGCCATGACTTAGTAATAGAAGACGGTGCTGCTGGGACTGGCTGGCGCGGCGTGTCTGAGTTACGATGGATTCGTCGTTCTCTTGCCGCTGGGTCGGTTGCTAACATACTTTGAGTGTTGCCACTCGCAGGAATCTTCTCGTGCCTGAACAACATTCCGCTGACCGCAGCGGTGTGCTGCTGCCCCTGCTGGGGCTCATGCATCCGCTACCGCAACATGGAGTACATGACGGGTGAGCACTTCCTAATTCGCAGCAGCAGGCTTGCTGGCCCTGATACACTTCTACATTTTACGTACAAAGGGCTGTGCCACTTCTGCATCCTAACTGTAAATATTTATAAATCGTTGTTTAACGGCGACCAACCCCGTTGGCGGTACGCTTCCGATATCATCAAAGACTTAAGCATAACTAATTTCCTCCATTTCCAGGCAAATCCTGCGAGGTCGCCTTCGTGGCCGCTACCGTCACAAGCGCATGCTGCCTGGGCTGCTGCCACTATGCCGTTGTACGAGGTGAGCAGCGATCATCAACGCCGCCACACCTGCATAAATCAGTACGCAGCTTTGGGAGCGTCGCTGCGTTTGTTCCCTTTCTCAGTAGTCGTTCATTTGTACCTTACTCTCTGTCCAAAAATCCACATTTCCCAGCCGCCGTTCATCCCTCTCGCTAACCCATGACCAACTCTTCCGGGACTGACTAACCGCCTACCACCAACCGCAGGCCAGTTCCGCAAGAAGTACGGCCTCAAGGGCAGCGGCTTCACGGACTGCGCCTTTGGCTGCTGCCTCGGCCCCTGCGCGCTGTGCTCCGACACCAACCAGCTCATGGTGCTGCAGGGCATCAAGGTGGGTAGCTAGGATGAGCGCAAACCGCTACCGTACTGCTACGTAGGATCGTAACTAACAGCTGACGACATTGTGGCCCTTACAGGTGCCCTTCCTCAACCTCCCGAGCGGCGCCGAGGCAACCAAGACCACCGCCGAGTAAACGGCAGTTCCCTTCCCAGAAGAAAGTTAAGGTTACCTAACATGGGACGACGGACGGACGGAAGTTGCTTACAAGGCTGCTTACACCTGGCTGCGGGCTAGGTGCCAACAATTTGAACGATTTGTTACAAAACTTGCGGCTTTATGCGATGGGTCCTTACTAGTTTGGTCCCTCTTTACGCGCGCATGACTGCGTACCGTCTAGCGTACTGGACTGTTGCCTTACTGACTACGCGAACCGTTCTCGTTGTCGTTGCTATCAGTCCTGGCGAGCGCTTTGTTGGCGTTGTGACCGCAATTTCTTGGACACTTACCAATCCTTGCTAACTTCTCTGGTTAGAGCTTTTTGACTTTGACCATTGTGCAGACTATTTCATGCTGGTATTCCTTTGAGTTTCACTCCCTGCCCTTGCCCACTAGCTCCCCAGCAATTAAACGGGAATGTTAAATTGTTCTGGGACGTTGAGTCCCGGTGTTGTGTGTGTTTGACGCAGCACGTTTGCATCGTTTTTATTGTTGCGATACCCCGGTGTTTTCCTATTTTTTGTGCATCCTGTGCGAGAAAGATGTTGCTTACCAGGCAGGCGCTGTAAAGCCCATGATCACTTCTGGGTCCAAACCGCTTCTGCCCAGCAAGGCTTGGACAAGATAAAAGGACTTCATGGACAGTACCATACGTCTGTGTGTAACGCAGCAGCTTTGCCTAGACACGGTTGGCCCTGTACCTGCGCCTCCATCATCCATGCCACATAGCTACTATGGGCAGCTCGCTGGACGCTCGACGGTTCCTCGCCAGCGTGGACTGGTCGCCGCAGCTAAATTTAACTCACCACCGCCGCCGCCTCCTCTTCCCATCGCCTTGCCGTAACTTGCCGTGTCTACTGTTACCCATGTATTCTGTGACCCATGTAGTACGTTATGCATATGGCAGTACCGGTAGCCGCTACATGCATATGGAGAGATGCTAGACGAAGATGCATAGCTACAATGAAGTACTGCCCTAGGTATTGGCACTGCTGCGAGTTCATGCCGCCGCGGATCTGGATCTAGACCGTGCTTGTTCCCAGTGCATCCGGGCCATCGGTTAGATGTGAGTGGAGTCTAGAATTCGTTATGGTGGTTCCTAATGGCAGCTGATAACACGTCCAGTCCTATTCGCTGTACTGAAGGTCCTGGACCAGGTCGCATCGCTCGCATCGTCTTCTCCGGTTCAGGGAGCAAGACGCAGAAGTACTTTACCTATACGGCTTGTTATTGTGAAGAAAACGTCCATTGTCTTGCGACGTTGCTTGTCGAGCTTGGCTATGCGGAATCACTGGACCAACTGTTCGTGGTCTTCCTCAGCAACCCCCAAAAGCAGGTGAGATCTGCACTATACATGCGCACATGTATGTGTGCGTGTTGAGATCCTACAAGGTGCTCATAAGCAGCCGGCAAAACCTACATCACTGCCGTTGACAATGCCATGTATGCATCCGGCGTTAGTTGTCGCTCAAATCTTGGCCACGCGGAGGCGCAGCAGCTCAGACCTCCAGCACCACTATGCAACCTCTAGCCCTACAGCTGTCGGCCCACACGCTAAGGACTTAGTAACGTTACGTCTCTCCTACCCAGATTCCATTATGGCAGCAGAAAGCGGGTCAACGTCACCGCAACAAGGTGGCCATGAACGATGACCGCGGCGAGAGCGAAGCCGAGCATAGTCAAAGCGGCAGCGACGAAGACGACGAGGACACGGAAGACGATGGTGACTGCTTGGTGGTTTGGGATTACCACGTGATCCTGCTGCAAGTATTGTCCGCTCCATCGGCCCCCCCAAGGTCCAGAGTATCCTCAGCTTCACTTCAGGCATCAGCGCCAATACCGGCTGCTGCTGCAACAACTGCGTCAACGGCAGGACCCTGCAGCACCGCCGCCGCTAACACTGGCGGACACATCGCTTCCGCGCCTCCTCCTTCCTCTGCTGCTACTCCTGCCTGCTCCGTTGCTGCTGCTGCTGCTCTGTCGGAGCTTGCGGGGGCATCCGGCGTGTTGGTTTGGGACTTGGATACGTTGCTGCCGCTGCCATGCAGGTACGCGCCGGTGCTTCTACAGATGCTAAGATGGGGTGGGGCGCTGCGGCTGCATGTGTTGTGGGGCTCTGCTTGCCAGTCTGCTGTAGGGCTTCCACCACAACAGACGAGGCAGGCTCCCGTGCGGAGGCTAGACATGTACGACAGTCGGTCTGTTACTGCTGCTGTCGTTGTGGCATCGCCGCTGCTGGTGCTGTCGAACCAGCAGTGTAGCTGGATGCTGGAACATTTAGTGCAAATGGAAACCCCGTGTTCCACAAAACAACATCCTACCTTTGCCCCGCCTAAACCCCAGTCTTGAGCTCTACGCGGCTGCTGCCCTCAAGTCGCACTACCAGCTCCCACAACAGAACCGCAGGCGAGTTCCGGGTTCCGGGTTCTCCTCCTCGGGTGACACCACCAATGGTAGCCCCTCCAGTCTCGGAGGGTGCATGGGCCTGCATGCTTGGAGGTCTCGGCCACGAGGGTACCCCGGGCCACCCGGCCTTTGTGACCTTGGGTTCTGGATGGATCTGATGGCAGGGACGCCTCGGGCTTGAGTAGCCGTGGGTAATTACAACACGAAGTGCTGTCGTGTTTCCCGCAAAGGAGAATGCTCCTATTATGAGCTGCATGTAAAGTATTTTATACATTCTGGTACCCTCCCCCTATGTCCCTCACCCAGGCTGTTCCGCATCATCCCCGCCGCCACCTTCCTCCGCCATTTCGCCAGCGACCGAAGCCACATGCGCACCGCTGACGGCAGCGGCTGGATGGCGCCGCCACCACCCTACCCACCCATCGTCGGCGCCGCCGCCGCGGAAGACGACACCGCCGTACCCAGCGTTACTGCTGGCGGCGCTGACCATGACGGTGGCGGTTTGGCTGGCGGCGCAGCTAGTACGGCAGCGCCCGCCGCCGCCGCGGCGGTAATCACGAACAACATCCAGCAGTACTGGGATATGTCGGCAGCGGCAGCGGTGGCGGGAGCGCGTGCGTTGGAGGCGGCGGGGTTGCTGCCGGCTGCAGCGGCGGCGGCGGCGCCATCCGCGACGGCACTTAGGGCAGCCGCCAAGGGGACGTACGGTATTGTGTTGGACGAGCTGAGTTTCCTGCGTGCGTTGGGGGTCATTATGGGCCCTGGGGCCGTAGCGGTTAAAGGGCGAGGCTGATTGTGCTGGTACTTCTGGTGCGATTCTGGTGCAGTTATGTACAGACGTACGTGCACAGGTATACAGACACAGGGCATGCACAAGGGTCACAAGGACATAACGCGGCGGTCCGGATCTTGCTGTCCAACTACTACGCCCCTAGTGGAGGGAGCCAACGTAAGTTCTATTCCCCATGTAACGCCGCACGCCCATGCATGCAGACTTCACTCTCAGGTCCCCTTGCCAAGGACAGGCACATCTTGTCGTGTGGTCTTGCCGCGCCACAGGTTACTTGAACACATCACCAGTTCACCACATGCCGTAAAGACATCTGCTTTCACCACATGCCGTCAAGACATCTGCACTTCTGCAGGGCAGGTGTATAAGGCAATCAGGCAATGAATTGAAGTTCTGGCAGTTTAGGAAATTACGCAATTCTCGTGTGTGTTTTTCGTAGTTACGGTCCTGGCAGCAACACCACGTACGTCCTCAGTCCTATCACTGCCCTTACCACACGGCAATGGGAGGCAGTTGCACATATGCAGGCTAGTCTGTGCTGCCCTTGCTTGCTGCTACACTCCAAGGTCATCACTGCACGACGTCGCAGGTCATGCAGTCCACTAACTCCTTGCATCTTTGACATATTGAATCTAAGGCCGCTACATCCTGATTATTAACACCCGGCATTACGTCTACGTCCTACCTGCGCACACCTAGCTAGCTTACCGGTAGTCAACCTTGCGCCACCGTCTTCCAAGGCTCTTCCGCGTCTCACATGTCCTCCGTGTCCAATCACTACTCGCTACCGACCCGTCTTTGATGCCGCTCTCACAACCGACAAACCGCCAATCTTCCCCAACTCGGCCGTCTTGCCACCGTTGTTTCTGTTGCCACCATGTCCACCATCCATCATGCCGTACGTCTTCCGCAGCGATGCCGTACCAACCGCCTGTTGCCGTACACTGCCTGACAACCCGCTGCTTCTCCGTCCCCGTACGGGAGGAAACAAAGGTGAAGGCGGTGATGACGATGTGATCTGCGATGATGAGAACGGCGCAGGAGCCATCACTCTTCCCGCAAGGTTCCTATCTGCCATCCCTCGGCTCGCTGGTGCCGCACCTACCAAACCCACTCCTGTTCCTGTTCCTGCTCTTGTACCAGCGCCCACACCAGCCCCCACTGATATCCTTGCCGTACTTCTTCTCGAACCAGATCTTGTTGCACCGCCGCCACCAGCTGCCGTACACGCCGCTGCTGCTGCTGCAAGGCGGTCGTCCATCTCCACGAGTACGAATCCATCTAGCGGCTTTGGCAGCGCCGCCGCCGCCGCCCAGGCAGTTGTCGACGTAACTGCCGCGTCTGTTGCGGAGGTCGTTGTGGCAGTTGAAGCGGCAGGCGAGAGACGGTCACCACCGGGGGGCGGGAAGAGCGGATCCACCGCCTTTTGCACCACCTCCTCCACCAATCGTGGCAGCAGGTCAGACAGGTAGGACCCCGCTCGGAAAAGTGCGGGGCTGGTGTTCACCTGCGGGTGGTTTGCAAAGCGTGTGTCAGCTGGTGTACAAGTATCTGAGATGCACCATGTTTTTCCATGCACCATCACCTACCCGCCACCTCGCTCAGCGTACCTAACCCCCGCCACCGCGCCTCAGGTTACCTCTGCTGTATCCCCACTCACCCCTTCCCCTTTACACATGCCTCTCACCTCTCACCACTTCATGTGCCCCTCACCCTCACCCCACTCCCGCTCCCTCACCTCAATCAGGTACAGCTGCCCGCCCTCATCCAACATGAAGTCCAGACCCAGCAGCTCGAAGCAGTGCCCCAGCCGCCGCGGGTTCAATCGGTGCGCCCCGGCCACGGAAAACAGCGCAGCCACGCAGCGCCGCATGGCGCCCCACAGCCCCGACTCGCTGCCTGGCCGGGTGTCCAGGTGGGGCAGCGGGCGGCTGGAGGGCGGCGTGGGAGGAGCGGCAGAAGGAGGAGGAAGAGGAGCGTTGTCGTCTTGATCTGGGTTGCTGCTGGGGCTGGGGCTGGTGCCGGGTGGGGGCTGCGAAGGGGGCTTGACTCTTTGCTGGCTGCTGCTGGTTTCGCCGGAGGGTTTTGTTGAGGAAGAGGATGCGGAAGCAGCAACAGCGGGAGCAGCAGCAGACGCCGATGCAAGCAGGGCGGGCCCGAGTTCCTCCAGAGACAGCTTGCAGTGATCCTCGTAGGCGTTGTACGACTCCAGATGCTTTTGTACGGCATCGTTGGTGAGGTGTGCGGAACGGTTTGTGAGATCGGATCCGTCGTACGGAGTGGAGGATGTACGGCAGTAGGCCTCCTTGTGGAACCAGATACGGCCGTCGGGGCCAACCAGGACATAGGCTCGGATGTCGAACTTCCGGCCGCCTAGCAGCAGGGGCCTGCAGGGTGCGGTTGGGGGGGGGGGACGAGGGCGTGGGAAGGAGGGATACCGGTGCTAGGTTGTAAGGGGGATGGCAGGGGGCGAGGACTTGCTGCCAGGAGGCCCAAATTGTACCGTTTGGCACGATGCCCAAATTCTAAACAACTACTGGTAACTAACAAGAACTAACCTCTCAATGTACTTTTGTAGGATGAGGGAGCTGCCCGCGGGCCGGCTTTGAAGGTGCTCCATGATCTTTTCAAGCGAGTCAAACACCTGAATGCCGTTTCCGCGGTTCAGGCATGTGGGCTTGGCGATCCATATGCGCCGGCCCGCCGCCGCATGCGCCGCAAAGGCCGCTCGGAAGCGCGAAAGAGACCCGTGGGTCGCCGCTGCGGCAGCCGCCGCCGCCTTGGGTCCCGCTGGTACGACGTAGGTTTCCGGAATCCAGCTGACGTCCATTCTGGAGGGTGCGGTTGGTGAGGCTACAGCGGAGGTTGCTAGTGCGGTGGAAGCTGCTGCTGCTGTTGTGGCTGCGACAGCTTGTATGGACGCCAGGACTCCCGCTAGGCCGGACTTGGTGCAGATGAGCCGATGCTCCTCTAACCGGTTCACAAGCCTGCGAGCAGTAGCAGGAGCACATCCCAAACCGGCTGCTGCTGCTGTTACTGTTGCTGTTGCGGCGGCTGCGGCGCCAGGGGCAACCTCCGGCAGCGGCTGTAATAGCTCCCATTCTGTAAAGCGTTGACCGTTCAGTCCGGCCCACAGATTCCACCGTTGCGTCTTGGCTGCTGCTTTCTTACTACCTGTATTTGCCGTACCATTCGCTGCTGCAGTAGCTGCTGCTGCTGCGGGCGCAGGTGCCACCTCAGTCCACCAGGGTCTCCTAGCTAGTGCCTCCCTGAGCAGCACGGACTCATTCCCAGGCAGCACCAGCGCGCGGTAGAGAGGCCAGGAAGGAGAAGACGAGGAGGAAGGAGAAGGCCAGGAAGGAGAAGACGAGGAGGAAGGCGTGTGTGCAGTGGCATGAAAGGTGGTGGAGCTGATATTGGTAGCTGCCGGTTTACTGGGAGTGGTGGTAGAGAGGGAGCGGGGCCGCGGGTTTGGAGGGGTGCGGGGGCCAGGTGGAGGTGGTGGTGGGCTGTTGGGACTGCGGCCCTGCGTAAATGTTGTAGCAGCGGTAGCTGCGCTAGCAGTAGCAATGGCTGCAGCAGCTGCGGTGGGTGTGGTTGCTGCTGCTGAAGATGGGCGAATGGGTGGGAGTGCCGAGGCAGGCGGTGACATCTGCGTGTAGGTTTGTGCAGGAAGAGGGGGATGAAGACGTTAATGTCGCGCAGGAGGAGCAGATGCAGAATGAAGATTTTGAGCTGGTGCGGGGCACAATGGGAGCCGAGGGGCACGCGGCATGTTGGAGAGGGGGATAGCAATTACTGGTCTTTCGGCATTTGTCAATGGGCAAGTGTGTGAAAGAAGAGACCAGCCTTGTGGCAAACTGCGGACGGTAATTTGCATATGTGCACGTGTCACGTCAGTATTGATTAGCAGAGGTAGTCAAGGAAAGGGGTCTCCAGGACGGATGCCGCATGCGCACCTGTAACGCCATGGACCTTGGTCACAACTGTCACGTGCAATGCATAATGTGTTAACGTCGATGTCGCGATTCCTAAACGAGGTTGCTACTACATTGTCTCCGCTTAAACGCCATCGGGTTAAGTTGCCCGTTTAGCATTCGTCATATGGCGACGACGCTCAAGGTATAACGTGTGCTTACTAAAAAGACGGTAACGGCTAAAGCTATAAGCTTATTGCTTGCAGAGCAGGGTTAATGGTTTGTTACAAATCATAGAACTTGCGGAAGACAGGAACTTCGTGAGGAAGATCGCATGCGTATGAATTACTGCACAATCACTAGCACTACTACGGACAGCAGTTTAACCCTAAGCATAGCTTAAGCGATGACAAGCTCGATCGGCTAACGGCAACGTACGGCAGCAGTTTGCTTCTCGCGCGTGTCGTCTCAAATTCTTGAACTCAGCGGGCGGCAAGGCTGCCAGCGAACACAAGCTTTGAGTTGGTGGCTGGCCAGTGTAGTTACACAGGACGCAACACTGCTATCGTGCTATGCAAGTCGTGTGTGTTTTGAAGTGTCGCGTACATGGTGAGTTGTGCGATGTTACTGAGCGTGTACCCCCCAAACTTACTGTGTCAACCAAGACCCCTGGTTGTTGGACAAGCCGTGCCTTTTACACGGTGTACGGTTACCAGGGTTCAGAAGTAGGACCACTATCGCCTTCTAACCCCGCACCGCGATAGGGACATGGACAGGGCCTCCCCTTCCACCTCTTCTTTATCGTGGCCCCCAAGGAATTAAGGCCAAGCTCCCCATCTCCATACCTTGCCCGCGCTACTGTACTCTCAACCCGACCCACCAACTTTCCCTCGATGCGCTTTGCTGAGTGCGGCACAAAGCCATGTGGCGTGTACAAGGAACACTTGAAATGTCACCGATTGTAATTATCATGTCTGAACCACAGTAGCACTTCCCAAATCGTAAACATGGTGTCCGCTAGTATAGCAGCAGAATTCTCGGGAAATGCTCTTGAAGCATGTGTGCATCCTCGGCATCCTCGCAACCTGACAGTTGATGCTGTTGGCTTACCTATGTGCCTAGCTAGTTTACTTTCGAGAAGATAACATGGGATATTGATACCCGACATGTGCGCATCCTCGTGGTGTCTGACAGTACTGTAAGCTTGCTCGACCGCCGGCTAGCCAGGGTTACCTATTGATGCTATGTGGCCTTCGTGAAAGGGTTTATACGAAAAGTGTTCGTTGCGGTATTGCATCTGTGTCATCAATCCGTTAGCGTAACCTTCAATTACGGTTCCAGGTTTTTCGCGCCGATCACGGCGCTACAGGTACTGGGCGAGGGTACGACATTGAACGTCCAGCAATAAATACTCGATAGGCCACGCCCTAATACCATAGCAACTCCTTTTCCACTTCCTTGTTCCATTCCTATGCGGCTTAGGTCTTAGGCAATCTCAGAAACGGGTGTGAAGTTTATCACACTGCGACGTGTGGCCGGGACCAGGTGTCAAGGTAAGTCTTATGCAAAACTTTTGCAGGTGTTCCACAAGCACTGTTAATCAGACTCGACCAATTAATTCTCGCCGTTTTGCTTCTTTGACAATGGGCTGCAGGCTTACGTCCAATCCTTTCTTGAACCAGTTCAGGAGGTTTAGTTCTACAAACGATATTTGTCAAGGTGGCAGCAAGCGCGCTTATAGGTAAGGTTGAGAATGCTGAGCTTTGGCCGCATCGATCCGTGCATCCCTACCAACTGACCGGCTTTGTTCACCTTCCGCAGGTCAGCGTGCTTCCATTGACTGCTAGAGGACTTTCATAGCCGCTCCAAGGATAATTACCGGTAAGAAGCGTTGGGCAACTTGCTTGGCGTCAGCAGTTTTAGCTTCCAACATAGTGCTTTACTGTTTTACCTTTCATAAATTTGTGTACAAGTGAAAGATATTTCTTGGTAGCTCGTTTCGTTACGGGTGCGTCAGGCACCCGCCCATTGACACCCTTCAATTGTAACGGTCATTCATTCATCCTTCGCTCGGTCTCCCTAATGATGTTCCCAAGCCTGATTCGCTTCGCTGCTTGCTCTCACTACGTAATCACAATTCTAACCATACGTTTGTCGCCCGATCCCTGCGCCACAGAACCGCGTGATGAACCCCGGCTGCTTGCGACACTTGGGAGCTGCGGGCTCCATCCTCCAAGGGCAAGACGTCCGTAGCCCTCGACGCCCAAGACCCCCACACGGCTACAACCTCCAAGGAGAAAACGACCTCATCCCGCCTCGCTGCCTCCTCCGCCTACCCCCGACCCAGCGTGGTTCTCTCCTTCCCCTCTCCGACGTTCAGCTTTGGCCAAGCCCGACAGCCGCGCGGCCCACGGAATGCGCCCTCTGCCCCCTCGCACGACCCTGTCACTGAACCCGCCCTTTTTTTGTTTTCGCAGGTACGACAAGAGCTCTTTCAGTCCGGCACCCGAGACTAAGATCAAGACTCATGCCAAGACCAGCACCACCGTCTCACACCGCGTGAAAGGCGCCGCTTTAAAGGTACGGCCATCCGTTTAAAGCCCTGCATGCTTGTTGGGGATGCGTGCGTGTCGTGTGTTTTGCTTGGGCGGTCTTCCTCGCAAGGCCAAGTTGCCGCCATGCCGGCCCCCTCTCCCCCTTCGCATGCCCCGGTCTCTGAACCCGCCCTTTCTTGGCTTTCGCAGGTACGACAAGAGCTCTTTCAGTCCGGCACCCGAGACTTAGATCAAGACTCATGCCAAGACCAGCACCACCGTCTCACCCCGCGTGAAAGGCGCCGCTTTAAAGGTACGGCCATCCGTTTAAAGCACTGCATGCTTGTTGGCGATGCGTGCGTGTCGTGTGTTTTGCTTGGGCGGTCTTCCTCGCAAGGCCAAGTTGCCGCCATGCCGGCCCCCTCTGCCCCCTCTCATGACCCTGTCACTGAACCCGCCCTTGCTTTGCTTTCGCAGGTACGACAAGACACAAGAGCTCTTCAAGGCGGCATCTGACACTAAGACCAAGACTCTTGCCAAGACCGAAAGCAATGTCTCATCCCGCTTGAGTGAGGTCAAGGACGCAGAGGGGCAGAGGTAGCGGAGCACGCTTGGCTATCCCCCCCTTCTGCAAACGGATTGAGCCTTCGGTTGTTGCCTGGGCAGCTGGAGTGTTCAACTCCCTCTGGGACCGAATAGCAGTGGAGGCGCCGTGTGGCGCAACTGACAGCCAGTCTGCGGCAGAGGGGGCCTCGGAAGGCACATAGGCACTTGAGCGGTGTAGGCATGCGGTCGACCTCTTTTTCCTCGTATGCTGGTTCTTTAAGCTGGCGTGTACCGCACGTGTGCGACCCACGGGTCTTAGTTTGCGGGCTCGTGCCTGAAGATATGGTTAGTTTGCGTTAGGCGTTGGGGAGTTCTTCATGCTTCACTTTGTTTGGAGATGGCCGCAGAGAGATGTTGTGGGTGTAGATCATTTGGCATATGCATAGCCGCTGTTTATCTGCTGGACATTTGCAAGATGTAAGATGCTTTCCTCCCTCCCCTCCTTGTGCAGGAGGGGAGGGCACCGTGCGGCTTCTCTGCATGGCACGTGTTGCACGAAAATAGTTTCCTACCTCGGTTTCATCAGCGGCCTAGCTGGGGCTTGTGGCATAAAGGGACACAAACTTCAACAGTACCAGGCTTCGTCCCAAAGTTGCCTTAGGCTTGCAAACCCTCCGCCTTTACTAGCGTCCCACTCGTACAATACACTCGTACAATGCGTACCTACGTTACAACGCCCCATACCACAATACACCAGCTGCAACAAGTTACAGCTCAACGCGAGGACCATATGACGCTACACAACAACATTGATCGAAGTTCGCATGACCATACTCTCCACCCAGCCCATACAATCGCGACATTGTCAAACTGCAAATCACATATTGATGGCAAGTATGGAACGCCGAACCGAGACAACGCCACATTGGACGGTGACAACATCAAATTCAAATAATTCCTACCTAATATTGACAGATGAAGGTTCCGGATCCCGGTCGGTAAAATTAACCCCGCCAGCCTTTGGAAAGCCAATGGTACGCTGATCCCCGCCCATCGCTATTATGCGAGACACCGGCAGCAAGATGTGGAGGTGTCCTGGTATACTTGTATCCGTCACGTTGACTTATTCAGGCCAAGTATTATCAACACTCACGAGTAGTCGACAAGAGCTACCCCAGAGTAAACAAAAAGGACTCCCTATCCCTGAAAGCCAACCCTGGCCCTACCAACGAAGGGAGGGCGCTATGTGCCCAGGTGCACCAGATGATCCATCGCATCGCTGTATAATATACACAACCGCTGTTGGAAGCAGGTGGGAGCCTCGAAAAGCGGATCAGCTTGTACGACAAAACTGACCCATCCCAGCATTCCACAACGATGGACATAACGGTTAATGGGCACCACAATCTGCGGCTTTGCATGTCCACACATGACATAGTTGACTTTAAAGCTTTAAGATAACGCTCTCAGTACATTAATTAACGAGCCTCTGAAACAGAGGTTACGAGCATTCTCGCCGTGATATATAATAAGATACGTATACGAACCGTAAGAATCATCTCTCGCACTGTCTTTTTCTCCCTCCGGCATCTCTCCCCATCTCCCGCAGCTCATGAGCTCCTGCATGCACCATTCCTCGCCTCTATCTTCCCTCTCACCTCCCTCCACCCGTATTCCTCACCCCTCTCAGTTCACTACTCCTTTCGTGCATTCCTGTCGACGGCAACACCACATGCTGTCATGCGCATGCCCGTAACACCTTTGCGCTACTTTTACTACTTTGCTAGCACCTATCCCAGCTCATCATTTGTCTTGGTCCCACTCTGCCCAGCTAATCCTTGGTGCTCAGTTCGCCATACTCCGCAGTCAGCTCCATCAGGGTTTCGGAGCCCAGACCCGCCAGCAGCTCCGGATGAGCTGCCAGCAACTGCAGGGGGTTAGGGGGTAATGAGGAGAAGGCTGCTGGCTGCCCGGGTACTGATGACCCATGGGTCGGCGACGAGGCGGCGGCGGTCGCAGCAAAGGTTGCTGCCAGTGACGCGAGGCATCGAGTGAGGGTGAGGGGGTCGGTGAAGTCCGGAGTGGCTTCCAGGATGGCGCAGGGGGAGGGGCAGCCGGATAGGAGGCGGAGGACCTGGGGAGTGTCGCGAGGAAGGGAAGGCAGCAAGGTACATGGCAGTTATGGGGTTACGCCATTACAGGCTAACATTTAAGCGGTGGGGAAGGAGATGAAGAGGACATGACGTAAAAGAAAGAGGGGTGAAACAGGAAAGGGAGGGAGATGCAGGGTGCACGGGGCAGCAGGACTGCAATACCGGAACCGAGAGGGGCGATTGGTGGTGCAGGGGGGCCAGCGGGGGGGCAGCCGTGATACCGGAGTGGTCGCGACACAAGGTCACACGCACTCACCTCCTGCGCATCCTGCCTCAGCCGCTGCGGGGGCAGCAGCAGCAGTCGGGGCCGCTTGAAGACCAGCTTGAAGAGGTCGGCGGCTGGGTAGAGTGACTTGAGGCTGTTGGGGCGGGGTGGCGGGGTGGAGCACGCAAACGCTTGTCTTGGGACGGATGTAGGGAGTTGCTTGGCACTGTGTGCAACACTACGTAAAACACTGCCGACAGCAACAACATATAACAGGTAACTTGACGTGAGGAACAACCTTAGTAGTAGCAGCAGCCGGACCGGGCGATTGTCGGTGTGTCATCCTTTCCCACCACCACCACATCCACCGCCCTGCACTGGCAGCAACACCCCCCCAGGGGGCCCCACCCGGGTTGCTCATCCTCCACCCTCCACAGCCACCCGCGCTTCCCTCGTTTCAACCAACCGTGTCACCCCTAGCGTGTTGCCACCAACACTCAACGCAAGCTTCTCCATCTCCCTTCCACCCCTGCCACCAACGACTCACAGGATGAGCTTGTCAGCCACAGCGGTGATGTCGGACGCCACCGTCGCCTGAGGGGGGAGCAGCGGGAGGAGGGAGGATGGATGACGAATTGACAATAGCAGGGGAGAGGTGATGGGAGGTGGGAGAGGAGGTGCGGGAAAGGAAAGAGGACACGTTGCCGGTGATAGGGACACGTGGAAAAGGACACCGTAGGAAAGGTACAACGTTGCTGCCGTCGCAGCACTCCACCCATATCCCCCGCCGCCCACCCACCGACACACGAGCCCCCGCCACCGCTACCCACTCACCGCTGCTATTCACCCACTTCAGCCACTCGCTTGGCGTTCCGCGGCGCTGGCGCGGAACGAAGCGCCCTCCGCCCTCCTCCCGCACCAGCAACCACTCTCCTCCCGCTGGCCCGCCTACCCCGCCTAGCGACCCAGCCAGTGGTGCAACCCAGTGCCATCGACCACCCCCCCTGAACCTCCCCCACACCACCCCACACCTCTGGTTCCACTCGTCATACGGCTTGTCCGTTTCCTCTCTTAAACCTGTTTTTTCGTGTCGGGTGTTATCCACCCGCCCGCCCGCCCGTCCGTCCCCCCACCCACCCAGTCGCTGGGCTTCATGCGGTGCAGGCTGAGCACCCCGGGAAGCAGCGAGTCGAGCTGGGCCAGGCCGCCGCGGACCACCTCCTCCGACAAACCCCGCCGGCGACCCGCCTGCAGAGGGGTGCGAGGGGGGAGCCGCAGGGGGAGGGAGGAGGCGGAGGGTGGGATAGGGCGGTTGATGTCGTGGTGGTAAGGAAGCAATGTGGGTCGGGATAAGGGGGCATGAAACGAAGTAGGGTGAGTGGTGTTGCTGCTGCTGGCAGTTTTCGAGGTTAAGCGTCTGTGTGAGCAGAACTCACGTCGACGACCTCCTGGACGTCTTTGACCCTGCGTCGACGCTCATGCTCGCTTGGCGGGATGGGGGCCGGTCGCTCTGCAGCGTATAGCTGACTCATGCTGAAAGCTTGTTCATAGCGGCTCTGCATGCTATCATGTAGTGCTGCGGTGCTGGCAGTTGGAGGCGGTGGAGCTGGCGCCGCGGAAAACTCCTGCTGGTCTTCGCTTGCATCCATCTCCATTGCTGGATTTTGACCGGCGTCTACGGTGACAGCAACCGTGCCTTGCACGTTGTTGTTCTTGGAAGGTACACGTAAGCGACTAGCCGTCTTTGGTTGAGGAGTCCAACCCCTTAGGCAAAACGAAGGCTTCACAGGGAGGTGCTTGCAGGACCCTTCAGCCTGACGCGAAGCATGGAGTCTTAACGGCGCTGCTCTCGTAACATGCTTCTCCGTAAGTTGCACACAGTACAATGCAGAGGCTCCTCTTGATGAGCTTGTCAAGGCCATCTGCGTTAACTGAAATGCCTGTTTGCAATTCCAAGTAACTGTCTCGGCTATGTGTTGCAATGTGTGCTCTCTAAGCAATTGTATACGCCTGAATGTTTCCCATGGTTGATTCATGCTAACCCTTTCTGCACGGCAGTCGTAAGTATCTATAACTTGGGACCATGCGCTTTCTCAGGTGCTGAGCATTTCGTTGACACCAGAGGTGTTTGTAAGACATTTTGCGTAGCTGCTTTTCATGTGGGGCGGCTTATCGGCATAGTCTTACTGTCCCTTGGTGCAACGAACGCTCATTTTGTGGTTTAGGCACCCGACATCACTAGCACCGCTTCCTAGTGGTACACCTGGTTACCCCAATCCTTAGGGGCGCCGCCACCCTTGCCAAACCTACAACAAGGCGCCATCACGAAATAGGCATCTGTGCAAAGGCCTGAAACGGCGACAAATGTCCCCAGCTCCCCGAGAGATTGCTAGACAAACCGCTGAGCATTCTGGGCGGCTGTTGGGCTCACGGGCTACTCACACAGCAGTGCCAAGCAAGGAAGCTGGTGAGGAGGCTGGGAGGTGGTCTTACGGTGCCATCGCGGCAGCGGCAGCTTCAGCAGCAGCTGTTGCAGCGGCTACAACAGCAACGATAGGGTCGCGCGGAATGCCTTCTGAGGACGCGCCGCCCATCGCGTCGACAAGCTCGGGTGCAGAGGAAAGCTATGACGGCCTTTCATTTGTTTCGGTAAGCTGTGCCGTTAAGCTGCTTACGTTCATTATATCCCATGCAACTGCATGGTGTCGAGTTGCCTTTCTTCGTGACGTTGCGTTCATGACTCAGGGCGATGCGCAGTGCTTAAATTTATAATATTCTGGTGCGCTCAAGCATATCCCCGAGAGTCTCTTTTTAGATGTGCTCAAACTGAAAGCTCACGAAGGCGACCCTTGCCGACATGGGTCGCGTGCTGGCATCCGTGCATTCGCCTCTGTAAGCCGCGCAACCTACCCCCTGTTCCCTCCATCTCTTGTCCACAGCATATGCTGGCGGGTTCGATCGCGGGGACAGTCGAACACACAGCCATGCATCCAGTAGATACCATTAAGACGAGAATGCAGGCGCTACACCCGCCAGGGCACTCCGGCTCTATGGTAAGCTTACGGAGGATTGCAACCTTAGGGGAAATGGCAACGGTACTGCTATTGCCTTCAGGCTCTCAATTGTCTCAGTATCTCAGTGCCGCGCCTTCTCATCACCAATTTTTCAGCTTTCCTCATCGGTCCACAACCCTGCCTACCAACCGCAGATATCTCGGTCATCTCTTCGCCAAATGGTTCGGACGGTGCTGCAGCAGGACGGAGTGGCGGGCCTCTACCGGGGAGTGGGGCCGGTTGCAGCAGGGGCAGGGTGAGTCCGGGCGCGTGGGAGCCGGGTGATGTGGGTTGGCGTCAGCGGTGCCGGAGAACGTGTATCCGGGGTGGGTGGGTGGGTGAGATGTGACTGGGCATGGTGCTGCAACCATGGGATATGACAGGAGCTGTTGACAGGTCAGTCCTGGTGAGAATGCAAGGAGCAGGAGTTTGGGGTTTGAAGGAGGAGGAGAGGGATGCCGAGTGGGAAGCCATCTGAAATCTGTTGAGGGCAGCGTGTATGACGGGTTGGCGGGCGTGGGGAGCACTGACCTCGCCTGCCAAGAGGGAAAGGAAGCACTGGTATGGGCGCGGAAGGGCCAGCACGCACCCTCCTACCCGGTCACCCCGCCACACCCCCTCCCCACTCGCCCTCTTTGATCGTGGCGCTTTCGGTGGGGACTTTCACCTTGACCCAATTACGTTCCTCCTCGCGGCCATTTTCCTTCACATCACCCCCTCCCCACTCCTCTCCTGCCCCTCCCCACTCCCCACTCCCCCTCCTGCCCCTCCCTCCTTACTCCCCACTCCCTTCCCACCTTACTCCCCACTCCCCTCCCTGCCCCTTCCCACTCCCCTCCTGCCCCTCCCCACTCCCCTCCATGTCGCTCCCCTCAGCCCCGCTCACGCGCTCCACTTCGCCATGTACGAGTGGGCCAAGGAGGCGCTGGGCGGCAACCGGCAGGGGCTGCACCCGCTGGAGACGGCGGCGGCGGGGTGCGTGGCCACGGTGGTGAACGATGCGCTGATGACGCCCGTGGACAGCGTCAAGCAGCGGTGCCAGGTGGGTGGGAGAGGTGGAGGGTGGAGAGGGGTGTGTGGGGGGGTGTTGAGGGAGATGATGTCAGGCGTGGGGAGGGGTGGAGGTGGGGGTGGGGTAAAGCGGTGCCAGGTGGGGTGTGGCGAGGTGAGGCACGGAAACTGATCGCATGGCCCATGGTGGGTGAGGGGAGCGAGCAGCGGACATGGTGGGAAACGGGAGCAGGGTAAGAACAGGAGTAGCGGGGCTGCGTCAGTACCGTGGGGTGCGGTGGCGGGGTGGCGGTTAGCGGTTGAGCCGGGAGGGAAGCGGAGTGGGCTGCTTGACAGCGGGGGGCATGCGGTTGCTGGGTGGGCTAGGGGCGCTGATGGGCTGTACCGGGAGGGGAATGCTGGCTGTGTGTCGGGGAGGGTGAGGTGTGGGCAGCAGTGGTGCAAGGGTGCGAAGCGGCTGGGGTGAGGGTCTGGGAGGTGCCGGATGGGGACAAGGGGTGGGGACATCGGAAAGGGGCGAGACACGAGGTCCACTGTTCCAGGAAGAGGACAAGAGGACATTGGTAAGCGGGCGGCAGGCGGCCGCATCAACTTCCCCCCTCGCGTGCTTACACATCCCCTCCTGCTTACACGTCGCCTCCCCCATGCCCTCCCCTTCCTTCCGCCTCTCTTCCCGCACACAGCTCGAGGGCTCTCCCTTCCGCGGCGGCCTGGACGCTGCCCGCCACATGCTGCGGCACGAGGGGCTGGGCTCCTTCTTCCGCTCCTACCGCACCACGCTGGTCATGAACGTGCCCTTCACCGCCATGCACTTCTCGGTGTACGAGACGGCCAAGAAGCTGATCCACCAGGGTGAGGGGGGTGAGGGGAGGTGAGGGGGCCAAGATGGCGAACATGGAGGGAGCATGGCGGGAGGGGCGTGCATATAGGCAGGTTGTAATGGGTGCTGCTGTGGCGTTGAACTTTCTTCTTCTCCAGTGACCCACCAATCCGCTCCCCTGCCCCCGCCCCCCGCTGCTCCCCCCCTTCAAGGTGAGGACGAGGAGACGCTGCGGGTGCAGCTGGTGGCGGGCGGGCTGGCTGGCGGCGCGGCAGCGGCGGTGACCACCCCGCTGGATGTGGTGAAGACGCGGCTGCAGACCTGCGGAGCTGTCGACCCCTCGAGATATGGCAGTGTGGCAGTGGTAAGGGTGTGGGGTTTGCGGGAGGGGTGGGAGGAGGGGTTGGGGAAAGGAGGCGGAAAGGGCGTTGTGAGGGGCTGGGATGGGAGGGGCAGCGTGTGTGTGTTTTGAGCTGGATGCGACAGCTTGGCGTTGTAACAGGACGTAGGAATGATGAGTTGATCTGGGTTGATGCGGGTTGTGAGAGCTATAGGGCAAGCTGGCAAAGCCCTACAGCTGCGTCCCTGCTGCTGCTGCTGCTGTCGCCGCTGCTGCTGCTGCCGGTCCCTCTGGGTGCTTTTCCTTTTCTCAACGCTCCTTCCCTCTTTCGCCCGCGCGCAGTTGCCCACGCTACGTCAGATTGTTCGCGAGGAGGGGGTGCAGGCGCTGTGGCAGGGCATCAAGCCGCGGGTGCTGTTCCACATCCCCGCAGCGGCGGTGTGCTGGGGCACCTACGAGAGCATGAAGAGCGTGCTGCGAGGATAATGAGCGGGTGGTGATGAGGGATGTAGGGGTCTGCGGCTGCTACGGCTGCTAGGCACTGCTGCTAGGGCTACCAGAGCTGCAAGGGCTGCGGCTGGGGCTGGTTCTGCTACTACTGCCGGGTTGTTTATCAGGTGTCGTCGAGGGGTTCGGCGGGAGAGCGACGAGAGGGGACGCGAGGGGTGCCGTGCTGCAGGTTCAGAAGAGCTCTGTGCCTACATGAGGCGGCGGTGGAGGAAGTGGAGGAGGAAGAAAGCAGGTTTCTGGTAGGAAACTGAGTTAGGATTGCATGCGGCATTGGGCGTGACTGCTGGCCTTGCGAAGCTTGTAGCGGCAAAGGCCTGGGAACCTGTTGGGGCGAGGAGAGCGTTCGTGACTCTTCGCAGCAACGAAGCAACAGCAGCAGCAGTGTGGGTGACTTGAGAGGCATGGTCGCCTCATTCCAGGCTGACAGGCACAGGCCCCATGGGGTGCTGGAGGACCAGGGTGTAGATTGCTGGAAGCGAAGAGGGCCGTGGGGCCGCGCTACGAGGGGGCTGCGGCTGTGGATTGGGCTTTAGGAGCAGGAGAAGGTAATGGTAAAGGCTGTATTAGGCGCACGTGATGGTAACGCGGGAGTGGTTTCCTCGCCCAAATCCCCTCTTGCTCGCATGAACGGTGTTTTGGTACGCTTGCGCCGTGTGATGAGGGCAAGTGTCTATAGTGTTTTTGCAGACACTTATTTTGGTTCGATAGTAGCCATTGCGTTCCAGCGCAGGAGGATCCGTAAACGTCAGTCCCCAAAACGTACTGTGTCCACCAAGGCCCATACCTTGCCCTGTACTCTCAATTCTACCCACCAACCTTTTTCACGATGTACTCTCAATTCTACCCACCAACCTTTTCCACGATGCGTTTTGCTGAGTTCGGCACAATTCGCAAATTGATACCGGTAGTTGATGCCGTCGGCTCCTATGTGCCTAACTAAAGTTTCGAGAAAGTAAGTGGAATATTGATAGCCTACATTTGCGTCCACATGATATCTGGCAGCAGGCTTACATGGCTAGGCAAGGGTAGGTGCCAACTATCTACCGAAGCTATAAGGCCTTCATGACTATATTTCATACGGAAATAGTTCGTTACGGTTTTGCACTGTGTCATCAATCCGTTAGCGTAACCTTCAGTTACGGTTCCAGTTTCGTTCACGGCGCTACAGGGCGAGGTACGACATTGAACGTCCAGCGATAAATGCTCGAAAAGCCATGCCCTATGTTATTACCACAGCATACGATCACTAACGAGCTATGCGGCTTTGGCCTTCGCTTACTTCAGAAACGGGTGTGAAGGCCTCCACACTGCGACGTATTGCCGGGACCAAGGTAAGTCTTTTGCAAGCCTTTGCAGATCTTCTACGATGACTGTCTATCCAACTCTGCTGTTAGTCACTTCTCGCTGTTTTGCTTCTGTGACAATGGTCTGCAGGTTTACGCTCCATCCTTTGTTGGAGCAGTTCATGAACCTTTGCTTGGCAAAGCATGTTAAGGTGGCAACGAGTGTGCTTGTAACTAAAGGTTGAGATTGCTGAGGGTCGAGGTCGCATCGATGCATTCCTACCAACTGACTGGCTTTGTTCACTTTTTGCAGGCCTGCGTGCTATCATTAACTGCTCGAGTACTCTCAAGGCCACCTCATCAAGCTTTGCCGGTATGAAGCGTTGGGCAACCTTTAGCGTCAGCAGTTTTAGCTTCAAACATAGTGCTTTGCCGCTCTCTACTATATAGTTTTTAATACAAGAATAAATAAGTCCATTGGCAGCTCGTTTTGTTGGTGGCGCGTCAAGCATCCGCCGATGGACATCGGCTCCGCTGAATGCGCTAGTGCTTACGGTAATGATGTTCCCTACGCTGCTTGCTCTCACTACGTTATCACGTGGTTATACTTTTAACCTTACAGTGGTCGCCCGTTCCCTTGTTCAGACTCATGCCAAGACCAGCATCAACGTCTCACCCCGCGTGAAAGGCGCCACTTTTAAGGTACGGCCATTCGTGTAGAGCACTGCATGCTTGTTGGAGATGCGTGCGTGTCGTGTGTTTTGCTTGGGTGGTCTTCCTCGCAAGGCCAAGTTGCCGCCATGCCGGCCCCCTCTGCCCCCTCGCACGACCCTGTCACTGAACCCGCCCTTTCTTTGCTTTCGCAGGTACGACAAGAGCTCTTTCAAGGCGGCATCCGAGATTAAGATCAAGACTCATGCCAAGACCAGCACCAACGTCTCTGCGACAGAGGGAAGAAGGCATTGGAAGGCGCGGAAGGTAGAGCTGAGCGGCATAGGCATGCACCTCTTTTTCCTCGTATACTGGCACATAGTTGCGGCGTGTACAACACGTGTGCGACCCAGAGGTCAATTTTTGCTGGCTCGTGCCTGCTAAAGGTATTGCTAGTTTGCGGTAGCCCTTTTGGGTGGTATTCATGCTATAATTCTGTAGGAGATGATGATATGTGTGAGGTGACTCGTTTGGTTTATGCATAGCGGTGGCCCATGTTTATCTTCCGGAAACATGAATGATGTAAGAAGCTTTCCTCCCTCCCCTCCTTGTGTAGGAGGGGTGGGCACGTTCCATGAGCCTCTCTGCATGGCACGTGTTGCATGGAAGTAGTTTCCTAACTCAGTAAGATCAGCGGCCTCGTTAAGAAATATGTATAGGAACACAAACTTCAGGCCTTATCCCATGACTCCTTTCGTAATGTCCCACTCCTACAGTCCCACTCCTGCAGTTACCTCAACGCCACAGGCAACGCCCAAATCAGACAGCCCCTAAAAGATCCACGGCGCCCCATAACGAATTCACCGCTATTGCCTCAAAAAGTCAACCAACCTTAACCTTTTATCGTTACCCTACGTGCGCCGGCCGCAGGCATTCGGATACGGAATTCGGATCCCCTCTCATTACGTTTCTGCGAATCTGTCAAGTGACTCTTCATGACTCCGAACGGGGCTCCGCGGAGCACTACAGCCCACCTGCAACCGCAGCGGGTGAGTCTACGGCAATGCACGCGTGAGACCACAGCAATGCACGCGTGAAACGTATCACACATCGTGCTGGTGGCACCTGTTCATACGAGTAACACGGTAACAGTATCCTCTTGCTACCACCTCGGCGGCAAAGAGTGCACCCGAAACCGCCGCTGCCACCGCCTTCTTGGGCGACGTGAACAGCACAACAAGAAGTCCTTTTCCGCCCCTCATGACAGAAACGACCATCACACCAAGAAGTCTTGTTTGCAAGTCCAAGGGTAAGATTAAAACTGACAGCACGCATCCCAGCCCCAGTTCCGAGGCCACGCCAGCAGGAACGGCCCCATGTCTGTCTCAAAAGCCGAGATCGAGAATGTCAAGTTGTCTTTCCGCTTTTCCTTCCTATATCGCATGCCTCCCGCACCCTGCCGTACCAAATTTACCATCCTTTGTACGGCATACACATACCGCCTTTCACACAACAAACACGAAAAATGGATGCTGGTTACGTTGCGCGCCACATGCGTCATGTGGTCTCCACCAAAGCGCCCTGTTGCTTCCTTGGGAGCCGTACCAAAGACATTGTTAGCCACACACCTTCAATCCCGGGTGAGGACACACCGTTCCCTTTCCCTCCAGATCGTAAACGCCGTATATTATATTGGTATATGCCCCATAATGCCCCAACCGCCCTCACTGCAGTGCCTCTCACCACTCACCAGCCATCCCCAACCGTCCCCCCACACTTCAGCCAGCTCAATCTCGCCCAACCACCACCGCCATCAACCTACACCAACACTCCAAACGCAAAACTTCTTGGCTTCCCTTAACACGCACACCACACCCCTAGGCTGCGTATTTGTACACGTGCACCTCGTCCGTGTCGTACGCCACCACTGCCACGTCATCACTGGTGGGGCCGCAGAAGGCCACTCCCGTGAGCACCGCATGCATCCAGCACACACTGAGAAGCAGGTCGGCCTGTGGGGGGGGGGGGAGGGGGGAGTGGGAGAGCAGTTGGATACCGGTAGCATGTAGCATATAGGATTACGGTAGTCGCATATGGCTGAATTAGGGTGTGATGGGTCCATGTGGGGTATGGGGGCGCTCCTTGCTTGCATGCAGGCAGGCAGGCAGACTGCAGGGTTCTCCTCGTCACAGAACTTCCAAGTCGACACTGCAGGAGGTGATCTAGGCCCCACAGACCCACGGGTCATCTGTGATCCCGCATCCGGCCGCGCGCCCCACCTTTGCTCCCCCGATTGGCAGCGCCCACACATGCAGGCTGCCGTCCTCCGCCGCGGTTGCGATGATGTCTTTGGTGGGGTGGATGGCCATGGAGGACAGCAGACGGGAGGCGGAGCCCATGTCGGCTCGCAGCTTGCCGTCGCGCTGGCAGGAGGACGGAAGACAAGAGGACCCACGGGGGAGGAGAGGGGGGAGGATGAAAGCAAAAGGAGAAAAAGAGGCTGAAGCACAAGCCCATGCCCCGACCCATGTAGTGGGTGCAACAACCGAAATCACGAAAGGGCAGCCCATTCAGCTTACATGACAGTACCCGCGGCCAACCTCCACCCCTCCATGCTTCTCATGACTATCCACACACACTTCTCTCCACCACAACTGGAGGCTGCCGTACTCACCAGTCCGTACAGCTGTACTGCGCCGTCCAGCCGTGCAGCCACCACAATGTCCCGCCGCACAGCCACCGAAACCACGGGTGTGCCGGAGGGGGGGATGCTGGTGAGCAGCTTGTAACCGGGGCCGATGCTGAGCGCCTCCCACACCGCTATGCCGCCCTCCTCGTCGCAGGTGACCAGGTTGCAACCCAGGTCCTCCGTCCACTTGCCCTGAGCGGGGGAGGGGGGGGAGGGGAGGGGGTGAAAGGTGGGAGAGGAAGGGAGGGAGGGAGGAGGGGGGTGAGGCAAGAGGGAGGAGAGGGGAGCAATGATGAAAGCACAGGAGTACTAAAGGCCCCAACCATCCGCACACCTGTCTTGACCCGCTTCTCACACCCACCTCTGACCTGACCCCATCCCATCCCTCCCCCCTCCCAACCCCCACGCCTCCCCCATGTGGACGCCTTATCCCTCAGTCAGTCAGTTAGTTGTTTCCTCTTTACCCACCCACCCGCCCCTCCTACCCCCACCCACCTGTCGGCTCTGGTAGGCTGAGCCGATCGCTGTGATGGGTGACTTGTGGTGTGCCGGGAGTGCGGCGGGCGCCCCCTTGAACCGCCCCTCCCTCTCGTTCAGTGGCAGGCAGAACAAGCTGCCGGAGGAGCTGCCGAACACGACGTGCGGCGTGCCGTCGGCGGCCACGTTGATGGCGGCGGCGCGAGCGAAGGTAGAATGTCGCAGCGAGACGTCGAGTGAGGCGGCGGCGGGCAGGGGCGCGACGTACAGCAGGTGGTAGGCGGAGCTGTCCCAGATCTGGTTGGGTGGGAGAGGCAGGTGGGGGTGGGGGATTGGTGGGGGTGGTAATGAAAGCGTGGGTTGGGGGCTTGGGGTCGGGTTTCTTTAAGGTTACGAGGGAATTCGTTGTTAGTTAGCGTGCCGTACCGCCGTACCTGCACTCCTGCGTCTGTTGCGAGCACTATGAAGGCGAATGCGTTGTGGGAGCAAGCGGTGACGGAGTGGATGACGTCACCCAGCTTTACGTCACCTAGCTGCGACTCAACCTGTGGGGCGGAGCGGGGGCAGCGGGGCGGCAGAGGCGGGAGGTCCTTCGCTTGGCGTTGGCGGGATCGGGGTGAGGTTAGTAACACAGCGGATCCTGCTGCTGGTAAAAGGGTAAAGTGGGCATGGAGGGAATTGGCATGGAGGGAGGCTGGAGCCGCGGCGGATATATCGCTAAATGACGGTCGAGTACGGTACTAAAGCACAAATAAGAACGAGCTTGGCAAGGGGAGCTAAAGCGGGGTAAGGCGCCCAGTGGAAGATGGTAACTGGTACGAGGCATGGAAAGGATGGGTGGGAGGAGAGAAGGGAGCCCTTACCTTGCGGACATCCACAGGCACTCCAGAGGCCTTCATACCTGATAGCGCAAACGTACACGCCTGTGGAGAGGTAAGCATGTCAAGTTTGCAAGAGCCTCACGAACTGCTAACCTAATGAGTGCACGGGTTGCACGTCGTGCACACGAAGAGCTAACCTCTCCAAGAGAGGCGTCCAACAGAGTGAGCCAGTATACTGCTTATATGAATAACGACCTCTAACTAAGGGTATTTGGAAAGGCAGCGAAGAAACCAACAAGAATTCGACGCCTCACCTGCCGGATGTGGGCGTATAACAGGCTCCCTTCACATGCTGTGAGGTTATTGTAGATCAAGGACGGTGAAGGCTTCATGGGAGCCTGCACTCAGGACATGCACAAATTCCCCTTTGCTGTGCCTTGAGCAATCGCCCATTCTGCTGGCTCCCATGCCCGGAAAAGCTATGCCCACCTTCACCATTTGTTTATCTGCGTAAGGCATTGTCACTGTTGTGTCTCAGGACAGCCGATTGGCCGACAAGCTACAAGTTGGGACCTTCTTCTTCCTCTCAGCTATCAAGCCTTATAGTGAGGCAAGCATTCGATGAACCTGTAATGCACCAAATTGCCCAAAAAGTGACTTGATCGCCATTCACCGGTCGCTGAAGACATGCACGTACGGCAGCAACCGTTTCTGTCTCATGCAGGTGCGTTCGTAGGTCACCTTTCTTGCATCATGAACACGAAGCTTTAGACTGATTATTGCCATTGAAGATCAATTTGAAACCTGCATCGAGGCAAGCTCACGACTTGCCGAGCACTTTGCGGTTGGGTTGGCCTTGTAGCTTTGCACAGCTGTCGTGCTTCACCAAACTCCATTTCACTTTCACCTTCCACTGCGGTTAGTACAGATCTTGTAACCTGCCGGTGCGGCAGGCTAGGATGCTGCGCTCTCCAGCGCAGCTAGCGCATCAGCGCACCAGCGCCCAGTCATCTAGAAGACGACTAGCATCTAGACAGCTGAGTACATACTCAGCAACGTGGATCAGGCCGGCTCCATGCACCAGCCGGGCTCCGGCGCTTCAATGCCGCGCCAGCAACTCGGACCCCGCCAAACAACCGAAACCTGGATTCCTGGGTTCTATCTTTAAGTAAGCTCCCAAAATGTCGGTCTCTAATGTATACCAGGCAGCTTCTGATGCTACTAAGAGCCTCATGCCCCCGCCTGTTTCCCCTGCCTGCCCTTTGTACCCAGTAGAACGACTTGGTTGCTTTAGACGTCCCCCACCGGGCACCCCTCGTCCCCTGTACCGCTAATGAAGCTATAGCGAGCTTCGCCTTTCTTAACCACACGTGTTCATCTCATCACGTACGATAGACGGCGTAGATGGAGCAACCGACGCCCTACACGAACACGCCTATCGCAACACTTACAATCAATGCATCAACTTCGTTCCCCCAAACCCCAATACAATTCAGGTCTCTTTCCGACTATGGCATCGGCCGCAAAAGCCTGTTGGAGGGCGGTGTGGGGTTGTTCCTGCTGGCTGGCGCTGGTGCGGGGGTGGCGCTGGTGGCATGGGCGCGAGGAAACGCGCTGCGCACGGGGACGCCGTACAATGCGACCATCGAACTTCCACTAGCATGCGGCATCACGGTACGCACACGTGCACGCAGGGTTTCGAAACACAGGTTTCGCGGATGGAAGCTGCTTAGGAGTGAAGAAGCCGCGCTGCTTGGGGGTTTGTTGCCACAACAGGGTTAGGCCTGGGAGTGGTGGTGGTATAACAGTCATGCTTCTCACTTCCTCCGATGTGCCTCGCGTGGCGGAGCGAGCCAGCATATGACAAGAACCAAACAGAAGTCTGCTTCAATCCCTTTCTTTGGCGCTCGTTCACGCGTGTTGGTCTTAACCTTTCCCTGTGCATTTCCTCAGCTCCTTTCTCTCATCCTGTGCCCGCTGCCCCTGTGTCATCCCCACAATCCCGCCTGCTCCCACCACCGCCAGATCGGAACCCCGCTCCGAATCCGCGGCGTGCAGGTGAGGCCACTGGTGGCGGCGGCAGGGGGGTGGGTGGGGTGGACCCAGGCGGAGGGGGGGTGCACAATATGTTCACTAGCATAGTTCAGTAATATACAGCGACCAGTTCGGGCACATTCAGGGAGAGGATCAGAGCGACCCATGGGACACGCGGAACCCCTGACCGTTGTAGGAAAACACCTTTTGACCCCGAATACACCTGAAAACTCAAAACGGAAAAAACCGTAAGACCGGCATGCCGTACAAACCCAGCTCTCCATGCCCTGCCATCTCCCCCTCTCCCCCCCTCTTCCCCCCAGGTGGGCCAGGTGCTGGCAGTGAAGCCCTCCCTGGAGCGAGTGGACGTGCTGGTGGAGGTGGGCGACGTGTCCTCCGTCATCCCGCGCAGCTCCGTCATCGAGGCCAACCAGTCGGGACTCATAGCGGAGCCGCTGCTGGACGTCACACCGCAGGTGGGTGGGGTTGGGGGGGGTTGGGGGGGGTGAGGGGGGGGAAGGGGGGAAAGACTGACGGGAAGTGCAGCACCTGGGGGACCTGGAGGTGGAAAGACAGGATCTAACTGGCGAGCTGTGTGACATGGGGTGCAAACATGGTGGAAGGGGGAAGGTGTGTGTGGGAGGGGGTGGGCTTGGGCTGTGTGTGTGTTTAGGAAACTGACGGGGTTATTCCGCTGTGCGTGCCTCGTAGTGTCCCCGCCCCCTCCACACGCAACCGCGCCCCCGTGTTTCCGCCCCTTGCCGCTTGCGCACCCCCGCCCCTCACCCACTCTCATTCCTCTCGCCCCTCCCTCCCCCTCCCCCTCCTCCTCCTCCCCCAACAGCTCCCCGTGCCGCCCTACACCGCGCTGCCCCACGACCCCCGCTGCGGCGAGGAGGGGGTGCTGGTGTGCCACAACGGGCGCATCGCGGGGCGGCAGGGCGTGGCGCTGGACGACCTGGTGTACATCATGACACGGTATGGTTGGGGGGGAGGGGGGAGGAAACTGACGAGGGTTGTGTTAAGAAAACTGGCCACGAGTAGGAACGTACTGTGATTGTCGGGTCAACAGCCGACACTGTATCCACTTTCATGTGCTCCCCGCCTCTCCCCGCTCCCCCCAGTCTTGCCCGGCAGGCCGAGTCGGACGGTGTGGACAAGGTGTTTGCGGCCGCCGAGTCCGCCACCGCGCTGATGGAGGCGGCGGGCCCGCTGGTGGCCACCGCCAGCCAGCTCACCGAGCAGCTGACACCACTGCTGGCGGAACTGAGGGGGGGAGGACTGGTGGGTGGGGGTGTGGGGGGGGGGGGGGTTGGGGGGGTGCCAGGCAGTTATACCAGGCACATAGGTGGTGGTGGTGGCACTGGGATAGGGTGTGTAGGCACCTTTTCAAAAGATTAAATGGCTCGGGGCCCCTATTATCCCCAGTACCCGACCCAACCAACCAAACCCGCACCCTCCCCCGCACACACACACACACACGCGCACACATCCCCAGGTTGGCAACGTGGAGGCCCTCACTCGCACCGCCTCCGACGCCGCCGCCGACATCCGGCGACTGCAGTCCGCCGTACTGACGGAGGAGAATGTGCGAGCACTACGGCAGGCGGTGCTGACAATTTGCAAGTGAGTGCACCCGGGAGAGCTGCCGAAAAGCAGGAAGGAAGGGTGCACGCAGTGCGGAAACAGCTGCAGTACCGTTAGAGCAGTGTACGGCAATAGCAGCGGCAACAACCTGACACCTGGGAGCGCTGTAGCTGTATTGCAGTCACTCCCATCACCACACCCCTGCTCGTATCCTTCCTTCCCGGCTCCTCCTCTTCCCCCCCCCAAACACATTCAACACGTTGGGACTTCTTCTTTCCCCTTTCCTTCCCCCCCCTTTCCTGCAGGACGCTTGACAACGTGGAGAGCATCAGCAGTGACGTGTCTCTGTTGGCTCGCGACAGCGGTGTGCAGCGCAACCTCAAGACGCTGGTGCAGGCGCTGTCGCGGCTGCTGGATGATTGATGAGCGGGGGGGGGGGTCAAAAGACCATACCGAACCATAGGGGGGAGTAATGCGGGATGCGTAATCCGGATTAGGATGGAGAGTTGACTAAAGGGAAAGGGAGGAGGAGGGTTAGCAAAGGGAAGCAGAGGAAGCCTGTCGGGATTAAGGGAGGGGCTCCGAGGCGAGGGGGTGTGAGGGAGACCAGGAGGCCTCCGTACACCGGGAGTTGATGCTGAGTGTTGTTGTGGCCAGTGGCACGTGCAAGAGAGTTGTTGGGCAGGAGTGAGGAGGGTTAGCAGGATGGGAAGGGGCAACACACACCGCGTAAGGGAGGGAGTATACGTGGTGCGAAAGGGACCATGTTTCCCGCATATGCTTTGTGAGGATGGCCCCTCGGTGTACGGCAGATCCAATGTTTCAATCGCTCCATGACCGCAGGTTGTCGTTCATGTCTCTTGTCATTATGACGTGCTAGGCAGCTGGTGTGGTTTTGCGTGGCCCTTCTGCTGCTGCTTCGTAGGTTGCTGCGCACATGCAGGGTTGCAAGTCAAACCATTCAGCGCACATTTGTTGCGGGAGTACGTCGGTAGACATCTCCCGTATGTCGTGCGTCCGTACATATAGCAGTTACTTAGCTGACTGTTAGGCAGGTGGCTGTGCGGATATGGCGTTGGCGGGAGATCAAAGAATTTATGTGGAGGTGTTTATGCGTGGGTAAGCGTTTGTGCTGTTGGGAGAAGACGGAGACGCCGGCTGGGATTAGGCAAACAGACTAAGGAATGACAAAGAGAGTTATTTTTAGCGAAAGCGAATGACGAACCCACGCCTATGTGCCCTGTCCAGCCTTGCGCGGCTGTCGTAAGGAGGAAACCATGCTTTGGTTTTTAGCTTAGTGACTGAATGCCTTCCGTGTAGGACTTGCTGTCACGTGTCATGCAAAGAGTAATGCGCAGAAGACATGCGGCCGGTGGCATGGAGCAAGTACCTAGAGCCAGGACAAACATGCGGTCAGCGAAAGGGAATGGGTAGTACTAGCCGCTCCCCTAGCAGTCTCGCTTTTCATACTTCTAGAAGCGAACAGAAGGATCAAGTACAGCCGTCGGGCTCCTCCTCATCTCACCCCACCTCCTACTGCCTCCCCGCCCACCTCCCGCTACCATCTTGCGTGCCTTGCCTTGCCCCTCACGCACCCTGCTGCCACTGCCCAAGGGCAACGCGTGCGGGAACGAAGTGCGCCGTACCATTACCGCACACACACCAGCGGCAACCCTCCCTTTCCACAGGGGATAACCCTGCCTCCTACTCTCCGCAAACTGAAATGCTTCCCTACCCTGGTCCCTGGGGTCCTGCCTCTACGCTATGCTGTGCATGCGCAATATATGTTGTCGATAATACCGTCGCAAAACACACGTTACTAGACAAACACCAAACGACCCTTGGGTCAGCAAGCGTCCTTTCACAATGAAGTCACGCAGCGGCTTCCATCCACACAGCGTTCTGCGAAAATGCCGTTACACCTGCCCAGCGCTGGCGGGGGTGCCCTTTAAAACCCTAGAAAGGTGACCCCCCTCAAATCCGATAATCCCTTCCTCCCACAGCCAACACCACCACCTGCATCCCCCCACCACCGCCACCTCCACTGCGCTACACATCCAACCCCCGCGAAAAGGGACCTCACAGCGACGATCGCCACAATTTTCTCCTCCTCATTCCCCTCATCATCCCTAGCCCTCCAAGCTCTCCCGTCTCCCCGACGGGCTGCATGTCCCCGGTGCGCTGCAGTGCCCCGTGGTGCGGTGCCACACCTCCCATTCTGGTGCCGCAACCCCGTGGTACACAGCACCCACTAAACAGTAACCATGGCTCCTTACATACCGGTAACCCCCTACAAGTTCAGTTGTAAACCACGAGCAAGAAGCTGGGCGCAGAAGGCGTGGTAGTTGCTGCTGCTGCGCTGCTGGTGCTGCCTGCTCCGCTACCCAAAGTAGAAGCTGAGTGCGCGGATGGAGGGGTTGAATCCCGAGAGCACCGAGAAGGGCAGCACCAGCAGCATGAGGCCGATGGGCCACAGGAACACCTGAGAGCGGGGGTGGGAGGGGAGGCGTGTGGAGGGTGCGGGAGGGGGAACATGCGGAGAGAGGCGTGTGGGGGTGTGGGAGCGGGGCCGCAAGGTGTGGGAGAAGGGGCGAAAAGTGGACGGGTCGACGCAGAGTGAGGGGTGTCGTCCATGATGCGTGTGGCTGCATTGATTTGCTGCTCACCTCCCATGCTCAGGAATACCCTCTTATCAGCTCCTTTACTTATAAGCCATCCAACTGCTTCCACATGCACCCGACCAACCACTACCAACCCTGCCGACCAGCCCCAGTCGTACCTCCGTCCGCTCCAAGTACGGCAGCGCGCTGTACCCCAGGAAGTTCATGTAATGGTAGACGCCGAATGCAATCATGTAGAGCGCGTTGGAGAGCGCGGAGGACAGGAAACTGCGCCACAACAGCGCCGGACTGAGCAGGAACTGCAGCACTGCGGGGCGCAGGGTGGGGCGGGGAGAGGGGCCAGGGGGGAGGGGCGGGAAGAAAAAGTGGAGGGTATCAAGAAGCGTGATTGAAGACGAGGGCAGGGCAGCCGCCGGGCTAAGAAGGAAATGCAGCAGTATACAGTATAGGGAAGCTTATGGAACAGGCAGCACTAGAGTCTTGCAAAGCCGAGGTTCGCAAGACAGGAAGCGGATACACGGCTCCATAAGCTGGAGAGGAAGCTGGAGTCCAGCAGGCTCCATACATGCACGGATCGGCACACAAGGCATGGCATGCAGACGAGGACCTGGGTGACCGACAAGAAGCCCACAACACACTGCGGACAGCGCTTACCGTACAATAACAAGAACAGCGGAAAGTACGAGTTGCAGTGGACGTCGAAGGCGTACAACCTGCAGGCACGGCAGTACGGCACGAACGAGCGAAAAAGAGAGCGGTTAAGCGGTTAGTACGGCACGGAAGGCAGGGGGAGTGATGAGTAAGCAGGATGATATCCTTTATATTGGGTCCATTGGGACCGCGGAGGAAGCGGCTGCTACGTAGGCATGCGCGCCCCGTCTTACCAGTCCGGTGCCAGAGATCCGTGAATTCGCTTCTACACCCAACAGCCCCCACCCAGCCCTAACCAACCCACAGCCCCCACGAGGCCGCTGGCAACTCCATGCCCTCTCTACCTTCTTCTTTGGGGCCCATGGCCACTCATCCCTTGGGCCCCTGCAGGCCCAACGTAGCCCTACATGTTTTGTCAATCGTTTACCCTCCTCTTATTCCCATTCCATTATTTCAGCCCTGTGCGGAATACCCGTTTCCTCTACCCCCGGGCCCAGCCCCCGCCCCCACGCCACCCACCACTCCACGTGCTGCTCCACTTGGTGGTGGTGCAGGTTGCGTTTCCGCAGGAAGCGGTTCGTTATTACCCTGCAGCAGCGCAGGCGCGCAGGCATGCAGCATGCAAGGGCGGGTGACTCACAACTGACATGCAGTGTGGCATTGAAGAGGAGGGAGGTGAGGTGGGCTTGCTGACTGTGTACAACATACATGCGTGCGCCCATGCAACCCAAGTCTCTTGCCGCATGCAACGCAAAAGTGCCTCACCCAGCTAGAGGTTGGGGTGGCGGAAAGCGGTACCAAGTGGAGCAGAGGAGTCCCCAATTGCTTTGAACTGGGGATGACCCCTATACGCCATGCAGCTAGCCCCTTACCCCCCTACCCCACCCGTCCCTCCAGGAACCCCCCCCCGTGTTGTCGTACCAGCAAGTGGTTGCGATGGCGACTCCTAGCAACAAGAAATCCACCAAGACGACCGAGAGCACCGTTAGTACGGCATGCCACGCCGAGTCACCAAACCTGCGTCCGAGGAAAGCCGGCAGCGTCGGGGCGGGCTATATGGAAGAACGGTAGGAACTTAGGATGCCTTCCGACCAGAGTCCATGTCGGCTGGGTTCGGCAGGAGCCCGGATCAACCCCGATCAAGTAAGTTTGCTGATTCACTCCCGCGGCGTAGGGGGGGTTCAAGCAGGGACAGGTTGATCCGGCTTGATCCGGCGTATGGTAAACACATAGCGTCACCACAGAACAAGAATCACCACATATGACCGGATGATACAAGAATTGTGTGAGGAGTTGAAGGGGAGCCCTTGGGGACTTACACAACACAGTACGCCAGGCTCGCTATTGCCAGCAGCACGCAGCAGACCACGATGAAGGCCGGGTCGTCCCGAGCCCACTGGTTTTTCGTTTGTTTATGGTACGCTGTGTGTCGGTACCTGCACCGTAGACGGCATGATCGCTGGTTAGGACATGGCGCGGAGTCGTGCGTATCGAATGGAGACGTGCGGACTTACGCTGTCTTGGGAGAGATACATAGCTGAAGCATAAGCCAAAACGTGTATCTGCAATAGTGCAATAGCTGTTATAATTGGCCCAGCACGAAGTGAGTTAGGAGTGCTTGCGCGAACCCACTCCAGGTCCCATTGCTTCGGTTTCAGGAAGCGCCGAAGGTATGCAGCTACGTAGCTCCTTGGCTGAGACCGTCTGCCATTGCTAGGGTGATAGGACGTTGGAAGCTGCATTCTCTAAAGTTCGTCCCGCGATCGCGTGCGTCGCGTTCAACAAGCAGCGCTAGCTAAAAAGCATTTCACTTGTCTGTCAACCAGAATCAGCAATCTAGCATAGGAATAGGGACATGCGGCCTCAGTTTGCAACTTCGCATAAATCGTTTTGAAATAAGAAGGCTAGAAAACTTCAGGAAGTTAAAAAGTACCAGCTACAGTTCTTCTTAAATGCTCGCTTTGTTCAGTTGAATGCAAGCACAAGTTGGACAGCAAGGGATCAAGTACGGAAATACCTAAGCTGGCATCGGAGCACGCAGAGGATAGCAAGGCAACAACACATACGCTGAGCTTTAACAACGCTTGCCCTATGCTGCATTTGGTCTTATGATGAGTCATTATGCATATGCACTGGCGTGGCACTTACGCGGGACGGGTGCGCATGGATACCAAGCAAACAGGTCGCTTGCTCACAGCTGGGCCCCGCTACAAACCTCCGTCCTACCTGCAAAACACGGTATTAGCGACTGTAGCGGACTACATTGGTGCCGCAGCTGTACGACAACCAGAAGAACAACGGCCATGCCATGTGAAACCCGGCAGCAGGATCCGTACAACTCGCGTGCTGGGCTGACATGGTCAAACGCACATACATGCCAGTCCTCTGTTTCCTTCCACGGGTGTCCCTACACCAGCCACTCCTGTGATTTGCATTGCCAGCCCCGTCAACCATAACAATAACCTTGCTTACTACGTGTATGTGGTAAGTAACATCCTGCGCAGTGTTCCGATGACGCATCCACAGCGCTTCCGTGCACTACCTCTATACTCCTCTATACAATGCCATGTGATGACTGATATGCGCGTCTGCGGGGGTGACCACTGGTGGCAGTAGCAGCGGCTGCCGGCAAGGCCTTGAATGCTGGGTGTTCTGTGATAGAGCCCCCATGAGGAGTCATCCCACCTTGAAGATACCCTACTGTCATTGCTGTTCTAGCAGCTGCTGCTGCCGTTGTTGTTGCTGCTGCCGCCATCGACGGCCAGACTACCTAAACTGCTATAGCTGCCACTGCTTTAGCTGAGGCCACCGCCGAAGTATATCCCCGCAGACTTGATGGGGCTGCTGCTGCGCCGAAACCACACCTCCCGTTGCGACATAAAAGCTTCATCCCTGAATGAAAGCCCCGCACCACCACCACCAATGCTGCCACTACCCCTGTCACCTCCATCACTGCCACCTACGTCAGCACCATGAGCACTGCTACAGCCGTCACCGCCACAGCCACCCGCCTCGCTGTCAGTACCGACAAGCGCTGCAGCAGTCCCGCCCTCGCTATGAGGAGGTGGAGGACGCCACGTGTGGGCAACTCCGGCTGCGGTCTCCTGTTCTCCCTGCCCCTGCCCCTGCCCCTGCTGCCCCCACCGCTGCTGCTGCTGCACTCGTTCCTGTGCCCCCGCCGCCCTGGCCTCTCCTGCTTCTCCCACCACTCCATGCACCCGTTGCAGCTGCTGTCGGTGCTGCTGCTGCCGCACCTGCCCTGCCTCCCCCCTGGCTCCCACCAGCCCTTCCTCCTGCTGCTCCCGCTGCGACATACTACCGGTATTTCCCTCCAGGTGGCAAGATTGGTCTTGGGAGTAATCGTGCTGCGAGCGATCGGGCTGCATGGGGCCAAACAGCAGTTTCGACCAAACAGTTGTGATGGTAGCTCCATCTGGCGCAGCTACCGCATCTGCTGCAGCGGCAGAGGCAGTCGCAGTAGCTGAGGCTCCCGCCCCCTGAACGGGTGGTAACTGCGGCGACAGCAGCGATGGTGACGGCTTCATGTCCGCGTTGCTGACCTCAGCCCCGCCGTTGCTGGTGACTGGCTGATCGCTTGCGGGCTCAGCTGTGGGCTCCCGACGGGAAGAGGGCCGCGCGGGGGTCAAACAAGATGATGACGGCGATGACGATGGCTCGAGCATTAGACGCGTTGATGAGGGGTTGATGATGCTACCCAGGACAACGTTGCTGGTAGTTATAGAGCTGCTGGCGACAGCAGCAGCATCAGCAACTGGCTGGGTATCGCTAACTTCAAGCAGGAATGGACCTGCGCTGGCTCCTGATGTTGATGCTGGGGGGCAGGCCAACGGCGGCTCCGCAGGTGACGGCTGGGCCGTCGCAACAGTGAAGGTTGCTGCTGCTGCAGCTGCAGGTGCATCAAGCTCTGCCTCCGCCGCTGCAGCGGCGGCGGCAGCAGCCGCGGCTGCCGCCTTCGCGGCCTGTACCGCAGCAGCTGCAGCGGCGGAGGCGGGGACGGCCCCAGTCGCCGCCGCTGTGACGGATGCAGCAGCCGCTGCCGCCGCTGCTGCCGCCGCGGCCGCGGCGGCGGCACAGACGGCCGTCAGGGATGCGGATGAGTGAGGTGCGGGCGGCGACGTGACGAATGTGGAAAGAGGAGCTGGCGGCGGCGGTGGAGGTGACAGAGGCGGTGTCAGCAGAGCGGGCGGAGCCAACTCATCAGACCTGGCATGCTGTTGTTGTGCCTTGACACGGGACACGGGAGCTGCAGTTGTCGGACCCCGAGGGGATGAACAGCAGCTGGGCGCAGCAGCGGAGGTATCAGTTGCAGGAGCGGGGGTAGCTGCGGCAGCAGCAGCAGCAGACAACACAGCATTGTCATCCGTACGGCCGCTGCCTTGAGGGCTGCTTCTTGTCCGTCCGCCGTCGCCCAGGCTGTCCCTGCCCTCCCAAACGGACGTTGCGCCCACGAACGACACCCCACGGCCCCCGAAAGGCTCCGCTGCTGTCACAGCAGCGACCTGACTAGGATGCTCGAAACGTCCCGCAGCAGCGCCCTTTGCGGCAGCGCCACCCCTTCCACGTTTTCCAGCCGCATGCAAACCAGGGAAGCGTCCAGAGCCTTCGCCACTGCTGGGCTGCGGCGTTGGGGCTGCTTGAGGGTTACCCGTTGCTGCCATTGCCCCACCTCCCTTGCCGCCGCCGCCTCTGCCGCCCTCGCCGCCGTCACGACTCCCATCAGCGGTGGCAGCACCACCGCCCAGGCTCCCCGCCGCCACTATGTCTGCGTACAAGTCGAAGTCGTCTCCACTCGATAGCGCTGCTGGCCTAGGCCGGTTGGAATAGTCAGCCGCGGCGTTGGTGCTGTCAACAGCGGCGGCGGCGGCAGCACCACCGGTGGCGGCACATGCGGCGGCGTATGTTGAACCCGTGGCATCCGACGGTACGGTGATAGTGGCGGCGGCAGCGGCGGCAGCTGCCGCCATTGGTCGGGCCTCGGCCCCAGCTGATGCCGGCATCACAATGTCTGGGTTGTAGTAATCCATGTCGTCACCCGATGCCAACGCGGACCCGGATTGCGACCAGTCCTCGGTTGCTGTGGCGGCGCCGCCGCTGCCGCTGACACCGCTGCCGCTGCTGTAACACATGTTGGCGTACGAAGCCGTCCAGTCGTCGCCAGAAACGGGGCCCATCGTCTGCTGCGCCTCCTCCTCTGCCCGTAAGTAGTTGCCGCCGCTGCTACTGCAACTGCTGTGGCTCCTATTAGCCTCTTCCGCCCAGCCGCCCCAGTCATCTGCGCGACTCATAGCTATCGCTGCATTTGTATCGGCGCCAGCGGCAGCAGCGGCGGCGCCGGTGGTGGTGGCGACGGCAGGAGAGCCACCGCTAGCAACCTCAGGCCAGTCATCGCTCCAAGTGCTGGTGTCCCGAACTGCGTCGTACAACCCTAAACGAGATGGACTTCCCGTACCGCTGTTGCCGCTGCTGTTGCCGCTGTTGCTGCTGCTGCTGCTGTTGCCACCGCAGGTCCCCACGTTGCTCGTGCTGTAGCCCATCCAGTCGTCAGCTCCAGCGGCTGGGGCAGGCTGTTGTTGTTGTTGTTGTTGCTGCTGCTGCTGCTGCTGCGGCGGCGGCGGCGGCGGCGGCGGCGTCACGGATGCCAAGCTGGCCCAAGGGAACTGCGGAGGGGAGCCGTCAGTGCTTCTGTTGCCACTGCCGCTGGGGCTTCCCCTGCTGCTGCTGCTGCCGCGCCTTCCCGCCCTGCTGGTACCGGTACTGCTGGCAGCAGTAGCTCTGGTTGTCCTGGGGGACGTGGCAGCAGCGGCCGTGTGAGCGCTGTGGGGGGATCTGCTGCCTTTCGACCCGCCTCGGGCCCCGCTGCTGGCCGCCTTTGCAGCGGAAGCAGCAGCAGCTGCTGCACGCCTCATTCGCCATGTCTCCTATAAGCGCGGAACGAAGCATGAATTACCAATGGGGGGTGGGTGAGTTTTGATCTCCGGGACCAACCGCCAACCAAACAAGGGTACGACATGATCCTACCTGATGTTGCCGCGGCTGCTGCTGCTGCTGCCCTTGCCAATGCTGCTGGTGTTGCTCGTCCAGGCTCCTGTCGTACTCGGCACGTGAGCTCGCATCCGCCAGGGTGTCGTACGCTCGTACCAGCTGTACGAAGTCCTCCTGACTGCTGTCGCCCTGCGCGCGCGTGGATTACCCCATGCAGCATAACATGAAGGGGGCATGAAGAGGGTTGTGGTGAGCGGCATGCGCGTCTTCCGGGTCTCGCCTGCACAGAGGGGACGCTGTAGCAGCACTGCTACTCTCGTACATCGTCATGACGCTCAGCGATTCAAGTGGGGGCGCACCCGTATGCATGCATGTCCCCGGGACGTCTGGGAGGCAGGTAACGCGCAAGCCGTCTGTCTCTTCCCCCCTGCCACGCCAGCTTCCTGACTACGATGCCCCAGGAAATTAACAAGTAAGGATGAACCGCAGTACTCCAAATCGACAATCTCCCCCTTCCGACAGGGAAACTCCCGCCCTCACACAAAGCAGCGCGCCGGCCCTTGCGCGACTCTGGATGCATGAGCGACTGCGCCACACAGCTACATATTCGAATCCCACGCCAGCACTCACGTCCTGCGACACATCCGGGTGCTTCTCCTTTGCAAGCCGTCGGAAAGCAGCCCGTATCTCCTCCGAGCTCGCCGTCTGCCCCACACCCAATACGTCATAGTGCGTTCCTGGGGGATGGGTTCCGGAGTCGGGCGCCTACCTTGTCAGCTGAGCCACTACCGGTATGCGACCCGTGGGTCAACTTCAATGAGTGGATTGTGCGTACCGAAGTCTGCCTGCCTAGACTCACTGTAAGCGGACACTGCAGCGACAGCAGCAGTGCTGCCCCTGCCGACACGAGGCAGCACCGCCGCCGTGCGTTTGGGGGCCCCTGCTGGCGGCTGCGGGGCTGCTGGAAGGCACGTCGCGGACCAGCAGCAGCTGGAGAAGGCCTTCTTGCTCGCGGCTGCTGCTGGTAAAGTGGGAGTTGCAGCAGACCGCATTACCTGAATGCGCCCAGCAGTCGAGGCTTTCTAGATGACTATGCGGTTTGACTTTACAGAAAGCTAGCGAATGTTGGCAGCGAATGAAGCGTCCCAGCGCGTAACGGCTGGTTACTAACAGCTGCAAGCAAGGTAAGGGAAGAGTGGGTTAAAAGGCCACCAGGCTAGGTTATGCCTTTTCTTCTATACGCCTAATACGCCGTGACCTCAGCAATAGCTTGAGCCCGTCCAATGCTCTTGTCGCGATTGGGCGAGGTCGACCTCGCTCAATCGCATTCAAAGGTTCGGAACACGGCTTGCCTGCCTAAATTTCTTGCCCTATGCCTTCAAACAAGGCATTGCATGTAGTAGGATTGGTCGACAGCTGGGCTGACACTGCGTCGTGCTGCGCAAACCTCCAACAGATAGAGGTTTGTACGGCGGATTTATGGCACGGGAATCGAAAGGTCATTGTCGTTCACAAGCAATGCTGGTGTCTTGCATATTGGCGTTTGGAGCAATATCACCCATATCAACCATAACCAAGCGAAGCATCCGATGTTCTCCTGGCTCGTCTGGGCCTTACAAGTCTCTTGCTTCTTAACACACGCGGGGCCCCGCTCTGCATCAACATAGTACTCAAGGCAACTGTCCATCCACTTGAACGTCCCAGCTTAGATTTCTCCGTACTTGCTTAGTTGCGGCGCAAACAATGAACCCCAAGCTGCACTTGTGACGCACATACGGCAACAATATCCCAAGCACAAGCAGAACATATATGCGGCTAGTATCAATCGTCTGTGCATGCAGCCTCCTACGTGGGATGGTGTGAGCGGCAATTGAAGTGACGTGGACCTTTAGCTACCTGTGCTGTTGCCAAATCAAGCTACCTAACATCCAAGCGCCGCCCTTTGTCTTTGCTTCTCAACAGCTTTTGTTATATGATTGGGTTCGTGGCAACTGTTGTTAGAAGCATGCTATATCGCTTAATATTCGGAAACCGCACTACCGGCCATGCGTACCAGGTGCCGTAAAAAAGTTGCCGTACATATAGTAACTGTTTGAATATCAACGTCTGCTATGTTTTCCGGCATTTACATCAAATGCAAACGACTTGCCAACAACACACGAGCAATCAACAGCAGCAACACGCCGACAGCGCCACACCAGCAGACACAACACCTTGACCCGCCCTCCCACCAGTAGGCAGCGGCCCCTCATCTGCCTGCCAGTATCCTAGGGCTTGTTGACCTTGTTGGCCTTGTTGGCCTTGGCTGCCACAGCCGCTGCCGCAGCGCTGATGGCGGCCTGCACCCTCCGCTCCTTCTCCTCATCCTGCTCCTGCTTCTTCTCCTGATCCAGTTCCTGGCCTGCTGTCCCGCTGCTGCTGCTGCTGCTGCTGCCGTCGGTGCCCAATGGGCGGGGGTGCTGGTGCTGGTCCAGCAGCGCCCGCACCGCGGCCTCCCGGGCTGAGCCGTCCCGCAGGTGCGCCCGCCGGCCGTGTGCTGGCGGGGGGGTTTAGTGGGAGGGTGGGGGTGTAAGCGGAAGGAACGATGACGCTACCGGTAGTAAGTAACCGAATGACAAGGCGGGTGTGGGGCAGGCGGCGTCCATGCGGGTGTCTGATCAGGCAGGCACAACTAGCAGGGTAGGGGGGAGCAGCAGCTGACGTACAGCAGTCGCAGCAGCATGCCTCGACGCACCCCCCAGGAGGAGGATGCACGTGCGCCCATACGCACGCTCAGGCATGTACGACACCTACCCATACACGCGGCCAGTATGTGTGCCTGCATGTTTCCACAACACACACTTCATCTTCCGACATCCCAGTACGTTCCTATTAGCGGCCAGTTATCTTAACACACACACACAAACCCACCGGGCAGCACGTGCAGCCAGTCGTAGCGCAGTAGCTTCTCCACCGACCGCAGCTGCTCGGGAACACTGAACCAGTTGAAGTCGGTGAAGATGTACAGCTGCTCCTGAGGCACTCGGCAGGGCAGGGCAGGGCAGGGCAGGGGAGGGCAGGGCAGGGCAGGGCAGGAGAGCGAGCGAGCCCCCGAGCGGGTGCGTGGGTGGGTGGGTGGGAGGGTAAGCGCATGTATGGGGGAGCGTACACATGTCGTATACATACACATGTCATACACGTACACATGTCGTACACATACACATACCGTACACATACACATGTCGTACACATACACACGCAGCGTACCTCGGACCCGCCCTCCAGCCTGCCGGCGCTTGACGCCAGGTGGTCGCCACTGAAGAGCGCCTGCATGCGTGAATGCATACGTGTTGGAGGGGTTATGTTACTGCGACTGAGCGGGTGTCTGTGTAGGGGGGAAGGTGTAAGCAAGTGGAGGCAGGTAGGGGGAGGTGTGGGTTGCAACAGCAGCACCACCACCAGTCATCAGTCATCCGTCGCCTCTTCCCAAGCTTGGCTGTGCGACACGCCACGACACGACACAATCCTAGCTGACCCTTATTGTAGCTGACCCTGCTGACATCTGCACACCGCTGCAGGCATGCACACCGGCCGCTGCTCCGGCACCGCTGTCCCGCACCGGGAGGGCCGCACCTTGAAGGGCGCGTAGTAGAGGCACACGTGCGCGCGAGTGTGCCCCGGCGTGAACACCAGTGTCACATCAGCCTGCTGCTGCTCCCCCTGCTGCTGCTCCCCCTCCTGTTCCGACACGGGGACGACAGAGCCGTCGGAGCGAATGACCCATGGGCCGGCGCCGCTCAGCTTGACCTCCACATCTGCGGCGGCGTTGCAGCGTCGCACGGCAGTTACTAATTGAGGGAAGGCAAAGGGGCGCAATATTTCATCATAGGCCACCCCTTGGCATCTCACTTTGTGGCATCACCCGACACACACCCGCATCTCCGGCTGCTGAGGGTGCTGACCGCAGCAACAGGACTGTGTTGTGGACAACAGGGGAGGTGGGGCCAGCAACTCACTTTCGGTTCCCTGCTCCTGCGTCACCTCCCCCTCGTGCAGGATGCGGGTGGCGCCCAGGTAGTCCGACCAGGCCTGCGGAGGGGCGGTGGGGGAGGCGAAGGCGGGGGGCGGAGGCGGGGGGCGGAGGAGGGGCGGTGGGTGGGGAAGAGGAGAACAGAGGCGTGGAGTGGACTGCTTTGATTGCGAGGGGGGCAGCACATGCGTGCGCTGGAGGCGAGCATCCGGGGAGTGGGCGGGTATTTCAAGGTTAGAGGGGGGTGGGTGGGTGCTGGGAGTTGGTGGGAAGGGAGCGGGGAAAGAGGGGAAGCGGGCGTACGGCGTACGGACGTACCAGTAGCTACACACAGTCTCCATGACAAGACCCACCACGCCCCTGTTCACCCCCCCGCCCCCCCAACCCACTTGGTGCTCCCCCACATCATCTCGGTGCGTCAGGAACATGTAGCGCGCTCCGCCCAGGTCGGCGATGCGGCGAGCCAGTGCGGGGTGGAAGCGCGGCGAGTCCACCAGTATGTTGCCGCCCTGCAGGCATGGGGGGGGGGTTGCATGCATGTGGGGTGCATGGGAGTTCATAAGCGTGAATTAGGACAAAGGGGCGGGACGGGCGATTGGGGGTTGGGGTTGGGGGCTTCCAATGGGTTTTATGTGCGACATGTACGACTTGGGTGGTTACATCCCGCATACATACCGTCGGCGCCTCTTTACCCGCACCACCCCACACATGCACCCGCCCACCCCCCCACCTGCGGCCTCACGATGAGGTAGGCGCAACCCGCGAAGGACGCCTCGGCGGCCCACCCCGTGTAGTACACGCCATGCAGGCCGCTGCTGCCCCCTGTAGGGGAGCATGGGGAGCCGGGGTGGGGTGGGGCTTGGGGTTAGGAGTTGAGGGCCAAGGTCGGAGTGGTGCGGGGTACAGGGCGGGAGAGGGGCAACAGTGCAGGTGGTGTGGCTGCTGCAGGTGGTGGTCTTGTAAGCCGTACAAACATGGGGCAATGCGTAACGCGTACCCTCCCCGGCTGCCTTCTGCCTAGCTAGCCACGTGTCATCCGCTGTAGGCTCCCACCCACCATCCGTTGCGGAGGCTGCTGTGACGGGCGGTGGCAGTCCTGGCACGGGTGCGGGCAGCCCCGCCTGCGCCTCTCGGAGCTCGGCGGAGGTGCGGTCGGTTGCGTGGATGGAGTGACTGTGAGGGAGGGAGGGAGGGAGGGAGAAGGGAGGTAGCGCGGGCGGGAGGTGGGTGGCCTGCTCAAGATGGAGATGGTTGGAAAATTTGTGGAGAGCGACATAGGTCAGGAGAGCGACATACGTCAGCAGCGAACCTCCCAACCAACCACCTCCCAACCAACTCCGTTGCACACCGGCAACTGCTCACGTGGGGCAGGACAGCAGCGCCTTCATCGCCTGCACACGCTGCTCGTGTCCCTGCGGCTGGGACACCACTGCGGACTGCTCGCCCACGCGCGCAAAGGTGTCAGGTGTCATCCAGCGGCAGGTATCGCAGTCTGGGGCGGGTGGGCGGGTGTTGGGGGTGATGGGGGGATAATGGTGAGGGAATGATGGAAGGCGGGCGTGCGGTGGGGGTGGTGAGATCCAGCTTCACCACTTACTGATGCAAGTCTTGTCCACAAAAAAGGACCCAGGCACGTTCTCAGGTCGTCGCTCCCGCGGGTTCCGCTTCAGTTCGAAGTTCATATTGGCTGCTGAGCCGGACGATGGCGACTCGGTGAACGCCACCACGGCGAGTGACCCACGGGCCGCTCGACCGCTGCCAAGGCCGCCGCTACTAATAAGCGGGCGAAATGGACTGGTGGTCCAGCCAGCAGACCTGGTGCCGGCAATCGAACTACGGAGCCCTGCAGCCCGGTGGGCGCTGCTGTGGGCTGCAAGGCGGCAGGTGCTGCTGCGCATGGTGGGTTTGCACGGCGGTAGGTTGGTACGGCGGTTGTTGTAGGTGCGGATACCGGTGGTACGGGTATGCGACGACAGATGATGGGGAGCTGAGGCGATGCGGCCGCCTGTTGCAACGCGGCAGTACAGCAGGGGGCGATGTGCGGAGGAGGCGTGAGGGCCTGTGTGACCTCGGAGGGTACCGGTACTACAGCAAGACACATACACACAGGCTCTCTCATAGCGCGACAGCAGCAGCAAGCCAGCCAAGCGGGAGGTTCGCAACGGGGCGTCGATGGACACTCGAGAGCAGATGGCCAGGCACCGTTGGTGCTTCCTGAAGCCTGGCGTATACCTCTCGCGCAACAGCCTGCTGCCTAAGGAGGCCCCTGACGACACGTGACGCAGAGGAGCAACGCAAATGCTGCCAAGTAAGCAAATCCTTTGGAAACGCACCGTTGATTAGCAAGCGCTCAAGCCTCGATCAGTTAGCAGGTATTTTTGGGTCGATATGCTTGGGTCAAGGCGCGATTGATAACCAGGCTAAGCTGGCCAAGTTACTTTCCTTTAAACGACAACAAACTGTTTGCTGCAGAGACAGTAGCAGGGCATTGAAGCGCTAACGCGGCTTTTACGCCTGATTTGGGGAATGCTTACTGCCTCGCCGCGTGTTGGACGAGCGGATTAGCAAGTTACTGGCGCAGATTACGTGGTAGGGCTTACCCTCCAACGGTTGTCGCAATCGACTACGTAAGCACGCCTCTGGAATTTTCATTTCTGTCATGAAGGTAAAAGGCGCAGGTTCTGAAAACTACTGATCTCGCAATTCATGGTCAGCACGTTTGTTGACGGCTAACGTGGGCCCGCAGGTTCCACCTTTGTTGCAACGAGAACTGTTTTTGGCTTTAGGGGCAGCTCAATGCGAGCGGACTTTGTAGCTTTCAAGGCGTCGGCGCTTCCGATGCGCGCTGCCTTCTACGACCCATGGTTCCCATGATTCTGTAGTGCGAATCAGCGAGTGATGGCGACAGAAGCACTAACTCCCCGTAATAGCGTTACAGCTAGCTAATCAACATATCATCTCCTTAGCATTAGGGGAGCCGTGCAGTTAACTTAACTTGCAGTACTACATACACGTCGCAGCTGTATACCGGTATTGCAAAAAGGGCTGTGTGAGCCCGTCATATCATGAGCAAACAAAACACACACGCAGGTATCTATGGTGAAGACAAACAACTCGCAGCCAGATTTACCAACACACAAGTAGCTAGCAACACACGAGCGCCTAATCGTAGTCCCCTGAACCCACCACACCATTCCCCGTTACCGGTAGTTTCAAGGGACGACTAGCAAGCAGTGCCTGCGACGAATCAAACCATCCACACGCTCACGCAGGCAAAGGGGCATGCAACAGCACCGCACCACAGGGATTATACATGTCATGCAATCCGGCAGCATGAGCACAAGCCTGGCATGGAAGGGGCAGCACGCCGGCGGCATGATAGCATTGAAAACACACACACGCACACACACACGTTTCGCCTCGCGGCCAGTTACTTTAACACACGCGCACGCACACATATACATATGCACACGACTCGTGGCCAGTTCACTTAGCACCATGCACAGGACTCCTGCGTCCGGTCTACACGGATGCCGTACAAAGCCACTGGTCCAGAAGCCAGTCTGTCTACACACACGCATGCAGATCCCATGACGGCTCGAATATAAAGGCATTGCTGATGAATACCAGCATGCATGCGCAGAAGCAACAGCCGAGAGCCGGGAGCCGAGCCCCGAGCCGAGCCGAGCGCCGAGCCGAGCCGAGCCGAGCCGAGCCGAGCCGAGCCCCGAGCCCCGAGCCCCGAGCCCCTGTAGTATAGCGCATGGGTAACCAGATCCGGATTTCTGAGTCGGACATCCCTAAGACTTCTTTTCGCACCCCATTCGGTCACTTCGAGTTTACGGTACTAAGCTTTGGCCTAGTCAACGCCCCTGCTACTTTCCAGGCCTGCATGGATCGTATGTTCGGCGACAAGATCGGCAAGTACGTTGTCTGCTACCTTGACGACTTGCTGGTTTACTCGAAGACGCTCGAGGAGCATCTGGACCATCTGCGGGTCGTGCTGGACACTCTGCGGCGGGAGCAGCTTTACGCTAAGCTTTCGAAGTGCCACTGGGCGCAGCCGCAAGTCGAGTATCTTGGGCACATCGTGGCGTCGGACGGTGTACACATGGACCCCCGTAAGACGGCTGCCGTACGGGACTGGCCTGTGCCTAAGAACCTGCAGGAGCTGCGTAAGTTTTTGGGGCTGACCAACTACTTTCGTAAGTTCATTCCGCGGTACTCTGCTGTTGCCGCACCTCTCACTGCTCTGACCCGTAAGGATGCCTTTTCGAAGCCTGACGCCTGGACTGCTGAGTGCCAAGCTGCTTTTGACGCCATCAAACGTGTTGTCTCTGAGGACATTGTGTTGCGTTTCCCTGACTTCTCGCTGCCGTTCCGTGTTGAGGTGGTTACTGATGCTTCCTTGCATGGTACGGGTGCAGTTCTGTTGCAAGAAGGGCGGCCTGTCGCCTATACTAGCAAGAAGTTCTCATCTGCTGAGCGCAACTACACCACGGGCGAACAGGAGTTGCTTGCCGTACTGCATGCATTGCATGAATGGCGCTGTTACCTGGAAGGCAATCCCTTTACCCTGAAGACTGATCACAAACCGCTAACCTTTCTGCAAGGCACACCAACTCTGAACCGCAGGCAGGCTCGCTGGATGGAATACTTGGCTCGCTTCGACTATAAGTGGGAGTACTGCAAGGGAACCCTTAACGTCGTGGCTGATGCCTTGAGCCGTCATCCTGCCCTGCATAACCTGGTGCTTGCGGTTGTGACTCGTCGACAGGCTGCGAAGGCGGCTAAGGCTGCTGAGCCTGCAGCAACGGAAGGTATGGCTGTTGACCCTCCTGCTGCTACGGACGCTGCGCCGCTGCCTGTTCCTGCTCTGCCTGTTGAGCCTGTTGCGCCTGTTCTGCCTGACCCTAGTCCTGAGTACGCGAAGGATTTTGGTAAGCGCATTCTGCGTGCGTATGCCACTGACCCATGGTTCACTGTTCGCTCTAACACGGACGCCCTGAGCTGCGAGAAGGGTTTTTGGTTCCGTACGGATCGGGAGCTACGGCAGCTGGTCGTTCCCAACGATGACGGTCTGCGTCGCGAGGTCCTGGAGCGGTGCCATGCGGGTCCGCTGTCTGGGCATCCTGGCTACTCTCGTACTTTGGAGCTGGTGCGTCGCAAGTTCTGGTGGCCTCGGTTGGCTAAGGACGTGGAGAACTTTTGTGGCGAGCTGCGACAGCTGCCAGCGCAACAAGGTCCTGTCCGGTAAGGGCCATGGGCTTCTGCAACCTCTGCCTGTTCCTGATGCGCCTTGGGAAAGCGTGTCAATGGACTTTGTCGTGGCGCTTCCTAAAACTGAGGGGGAGTACGACGCGGTGCTAGTTTTGGTTGATCGGCTGACCAAAATGGTACATCTGGTGCCTACTACCACCACCTGCACCACTGATCGCTTGGCTCGTTTGTTCCTGGATAACGTGGTTCGGTTGCATGGGCTGCCTAAGAGCGTGGTGTCTGACCGCGGTCCGCAGTTCGTGAGTAAGTTTTGGAAAGCGCTGGCTGAGCTGCTTGACTTCCGTGTAAACAACTCTACTGCTTACCACCCCCAGACTGACGGACAGACGGAGCGCATTAACCGGGTACTGGGTGACATGCTACGTAACTTTGCTGGACGTAACCCTAGCACTTGGGACTCTCATCTGACTGCTGCTGAGTTTGCCATCAATAACGCTGTTAACCGGTCAACTGGCGAAACTCCCTTCTTCCTGAATTACGGTTTCCACCCCTCTGTGCCTCTGTGGCGTGAGCTTGAGGTATCTGTGCCTGAAGCCAAGACGTTCGTTAAGTCGTTCGTTTCACGCATTGCTGTAAGCTGCTGCCTCGGTGGATTGGACCTTACCCGGTGGTACGTATGGTAAGACCATTCCAAGACCAACCAGTAGTAGAGCCGAGCCGAGCCGAGCCCGGAGCCGAGCCGAGCCCGGAGCCGAGGCGAGCCCGGAGCCGAGCCGAGCCGAGCCGAGCACGGAGCTAAGCCGAGCCCAGAGCCGAGCCGAGCCAAGCCGAGCCTGGAGCCGAGCCGAGCCCGGAGCCGAGCCGAGCCGAGCCCGGAGCCGAGCCGAGCCTGGAGCCGAGCGGAGCCGAGCCGAGCCGAGCCGAGCCGAGCCTGGAGCCAAGCGGAGCCGAGCCGAGCCGAGAAGAGCAGAGCAGAACCCGGAGCCGAGCCGAACCAATCCGAGCCCAGCCGAGCCCAGAGCCGAGCCAAGCCGAGCCGAGCCGAGAGCCGAGCCGAGCCGAGCCGAGCCCCGAGCCGAGCCGAGCCGAGCCCCGAGCCGAGCCGAGCCGAGCCGAGCCGAGCCCCGAGCCGAGCCGAGAAGAGCAGAGCAGAACCCGGAGCCGAGCCGAGCCAATCCGAGCCCAGCCGAGCCGAGTGCCGAGCTGAGCCGAGATGAGCGCTGAGACGAGCCGACCCGAGCAGCCAGCCGAGCCGAGCCCGGAGCCGAGCCGAGCCGAGCCCCTAGCCGAGCTGAGCCCGGAGCCGAGCCGAGCAGAGCAGAGCCCCGAGCCGAGCCCCGAGCCGAGCCGATCCCCGAGCCGAGCCGAGCCCCAAGCCGAGCCGAGCCGAGCTGAGCGCCGAGCCGAGCAGAGCAGAGCCCCGAGCCGAGCCGAGCCCGGAGCCGAGCCGAGCGCCGAGCCGAGCCCCGAGCCGAGCCCCGAGCCGAGCCCCGAGCCGAGCCGAGCGCCAAGCCGAGCCGAGCTGAGCCGAGCCCTGAGCCGAGCCCAGAGCCGAGCCGAGCCGAGCCGAGCCCGGAGCCGAGCCGAGCCGAGCGCCGAGCTGTGCCGAGCTGAGCGCCGAGCTGAGCCGACCCGAGCAGCCAGCCGAGCCGAGCTTAGAGGCGAGCCGAGCCGAGCCGAGCCGAGCCGAAAGCAGAGCCGAGCCGAGAGCCGAGCCGAGCGCCAAGCCGAGAGCCGAGCCGAGCGCCGAGCCGAGAGCCGAGCCAAGAGCCAAGCCAAGAGCCGAGCCGAGAGCCGAGCCGAGAGCCGAGCCGAGAGCCGAGCCGAGAGCCGAGCCGAGAGCCGAGCCGAGAGCCGAGCCGAGAGCCGAGCCGAGAGCCGAGCCGAGAGCCGAGCCGAGAGCCGAGCCGAGAGCCGAGCCGAGAGCCGAGCCGAGAGCCGAGCCGAGAGCCGAGCCGAGAGCCGAGCCGAGAGCCGAGCCGAGAGCCGAGCCGAGAGCCGAGCCGAGAGCCGAGCCGAGAGCCGAGCCGAGAGCCGAGCCGAGAGCCGAGCCGAGAGCCGAGCCGAGAGCCGAGCCGAGAGCCGAGCCGAGAGCCGAGCCGAGAGCCGAGCCGAGAGCCGAGCCGAGAGCCGAGCCGAGAGCCGAGCCGAGAGCCGAGCCGAGAGCCGAGCCGAGAGCCGAGCCGAGAGCCGAGCCGAGAGCCGAGCCGAGAGCCGAGCCGAGAGCCGAGCCGAGAGCCGAGCCGAGAGCCGAGCCGAGAGCCGAGCCGAGAGCCGAGCCGAGAGCCGAGCCGAGAGCCGAGCCGAGAGCCGAGCCGAGAGCCGAGCCGAGAGCCGAGCCGAGAGCCGAGCCGAGAGCCGAGCCGAGAGCCGAGCCGAGAGCCGAGCCGAGCCGAGCCGAGCCGAGCCGAGCCGAGCCGAGCTGAGAGCCGAGCCGAGCCGAGCCGAGCCGAGCCGAGCTGAGCCGAGCCGAGCCGAGCCGAGAGCCGAGCCGAGAGCCGAGCCGAGAGCCGAGCCGAGAGCCGAGCCGAGAGCCGAGCCGAGAGCCGAGCCGAGAGCCGAGCCGAGAGCCGAGCCGAGAGCCGAGCCGAGAGCCGAGCCGAGAGCCGAGCCGAGAGCCGAGCCGAGAGCCGAGCCGAGAGCCGAGCCGAGAGCCGAGCCGAGAGCCGAGCCGAGAGCCGAGCCGAGAGCCGAGCCGAGAGCCGAGCCGAGAGCCGAGCCGAGAGCCGAGCCGAGAGCCGAGCCGAGAGCCGAGCCGAGAGCCGAGCCGAGAGCCGAGCCGAGAGCCGAGCCGAGAGCCGAGCCGAGAGCCGAGCCGAGCCGAGCCGAGAGCCGAGCCGAGAGCCGAGCCGAGAGCCGAGCCGAGCCGAGAGCCGAGCCGAGAGCCGAGCCGAGCCGAGCCGAGCTGAGCCGAGCCGAGCCGAGCCGAGCCGAGAGCCGAGCCGAGAGCCGAGCCGAGAGCCGAGCCGAGAGCCGAGCCGAGAGCCGAGCCGAGAGCCGAGCCGAGAGCCGAGCCGAGAGCCGAGCCGAGAGCCGAGCCGAGAGCCGAGCCGAGAGCCGAGCCGAGAGCCGAGCCGAGAGCCGAGCCGAGAGCCGAGCCGAGAGCCGAGCCGAGAGCCGAGCCGAGAGCCGAGCCGAGAGCCGAGCCGAGAGCCGAGCCGAGAGCCGAGCCGAGAGCCGAGCCGAGAGCCGAGCCGAGAGCCGAGCCGAGAGCCGAGCCGAGAGCCGAGCCGAGAGCCGAGCCGAGAGCCAAGCCGAGAGCCGAGCCGAGAGCCGAGCCGAGAGCCGAGCCGAGAGCCGAGCCGAGAGCCGAGCCGAGAGCCGAGCCGAGAGCCGAGCCGAGAGCCGAGCCGAGCCGAGAGCCGAGCCGAGCCGAGCCTGGAGCCGAGCCGAGCCCCGAGCCGAACCGAGCCGAGCCCCGAGCCGAGCCGAGCCGAGCCCCGAGCCGAGCCGAGCCGATCCCCGAGCCGAGCCGAGCCGAGCTGAGCGCCGAGCCGAGCCGAGCTGAGCCGAGCCCAGAGCCGAGCCGAGCCGAGCCGAGCCCGGAGCTGAGCCGAGCCGAGCGCCGAGCTGAGCCGAGCTGAGCGCCGAGCCGATGTCGTGCCCCATCGTTGGCTCGTGCAGTTTGTGGTCACGGGTGGTGACGCTCGCGGGCATGTCCCATGGTTCAGTTGGATGATGACGGTGCGAATTGCTACTGCTGAGGTGACTGAGTGGTTCCGGTTATAATGGCTGGTATTATCGCAGTTCCTTTGCTTTAAGTGTTGTGGGCTGTGGAGGGATCGCTCTGGCGTGTCCAGAGTATCTGTCGTACAAGTGCTTGTCTCGTTAGGCGGCGCAGTGCCCGGGCTAGGGCACTGCGTTTTGCTCACATACTCATGTACTGCCTGTAAGAACCATGAAGGGCTTCATGCGTTCCTGATCTGCGGCGCAGATCTACAGCTTACATGCGCGCTTAAACGTAGTCACAAACAGCGATCTCCCAAGCGTTGGGCAGCCCAACGTAGCAGTCACAATAGACAAAAGGTTATCAGTTCCCCGTGGGCCTGGTCAGTCCGCGGCTCAGCCGTCTTGAAGCCCGCCCCAGCACGGGACGAGAGGCGCTGAGGAGCGCCCTACGTCTACAGCAAGACTAGGAGTGCGCCTTCCGGTTATGGGAGGCAGAGACGGAACCAGCAAAACGCAGTCATTGGCCGGGCTGGTGGAGACGCCATCCTCGCCGAGACCTTCACTCACCGGTTTCGGTACAGTATCGGTGCTGGGATTAATACGTGTATAGGCTACAAGCGGGAGAAGCAGATCTCGCTACAGGTCTCGTCTTGCATGCGCGGGCATTTTCGCGCGTCACACGGATACTCTAGGTCTACCGCGGCCAGCAAGGCGATCGTGGACACCGCGGCATTTTTCTTTTTAGGTTGACGATTTTAGCTGTTCCGGAAACAGGAGTTCGCGCGTGCGGCTTGCATCAACCTTAGGCTACATTTCAGGCCCAGCCTGAGGCACGAGCACGGCTCGTACGCGCTGCTACGAGCAGCATTGTCAGCAATTGCTATATAGGCCAGGCCTAGCCTGTGGAGCGAGCGATTCTCGCGGAAGCCAGCGACTCTTCTGCGAGAGTATCCTGTGTTAGGCGGCAACTGAGGCCTGGATTGTTACAGGCCTAGCTCTCACAACTCCCCGTGTGCTCCCTCCCTTTGCTCTCCCGTGCTGCCCACAGGGTTGGCAGCGAGCGGTGCAGCGTGGGATCGCAGCCCCTCACGGAGGAGCAGCCAACGGTGAGGGGGAGCAGAGCGGTCCTCCGCCGCTCGTTGTTCAACCCTGCTGGTGTAGCTCAGCGGCTACGCTCAGCTCAGTTCACAGCTCAGCGTAGTGCAGCGCAGACGTAGATAGTGAGTGCAACATGTCTCACAGTAACCATCAGGCGTCTGGTGGTCATCGCAGTGAGAGGGGGAACCCGGTGCAGGAGGAGGTGGTGCCGCGACGCCGCGCGGCCAGTGTCGCCCATGTCGGTCAGGGGGTGTACGGAGCGGCCATGCGGGCCGCCGGGCAGGTCTTGGCGGGTGCTGGCGCGGGACCTTCCAATGCCCCCCCTCCGGCTGCCGTTAACCTACCGCCGGCCAGTGCAGCCGGTGGCGACCCTGCCGTCCGTCGCAGCCTGCGCGCTCGCGGCATCCCGGCGGAGCCGATGCCCCCGCTCCTACCTAACAGCAGACGGCGTGGTGCCGCGCCAGCCGCCACGGCGGAGGCCGCGGCGGCCCGGGGGGCTGCAGCGGCAGCCAGCAACCGCGCGGGGACGCCGGTTTCGCTGCGTGACCTGCCAGGGGCTGCGTTCGCTGCTGCAATGGCGGAGGCAGAGGCAGCGCGTCACCTCGAGCGGTCAGACCCCGACAGCGATGTGTCCTACGAGCCGATAGAGACGGAGGAGGAGGTTGGGTCGTTGGCAAGCAGCAGCGGCACCCCCACCCTGTCGCCGGAGCCCAGTGAGGTATACCGACAGCTGTCGCCAGCCCTGGTGGGCAGCCGCCGCCGTGCTGGGCGGGCCCCGGAAGGCCAGCAAGTGGTTGGCTCCGCCTGGCTGCGGTCGTCGGTAGCAGCATCGGAGGCTGATCGCTCGGAGCGCAGCCATGGCACGTCGCGCAGCCACGGCACGTCGCGCAGCCACGGCACGTCACGCAGCCATGGCACATCACGCAGCTCTGCCTCGCGGGCCGCGCGTGAACGGGCAGGAGCGAACGTGACACTCTCGGTGAGGGAGCTCGTGCAGCTTCTCCACGAGGAGCGCTCACTGTCGGCGCTTCCGCCGCCAGCCCCGCCAGAGCCCCTTGTGCCACCGCCCATGGCACCAGCTGCGCCGCGGCTGTCCGCGTACACGCAGCCGTCCGTGGTCACCCTCACTGTGCCGCCCCAGCCACTCCCCACGGGACCCGGCTCAGGGCCCCATGCGTCAGTGGCCGCGCCGGTCAACGTGGGTGTGGAGCCGCCGCCCCCGGGGGCGGCAGCAGCCGGCCTGGCGGCGCCCTGCACCGCTGCTGCCTACCAGGGTGTAGGACTGCTGCCGGTGGCGCCGGCCTACCACGCTGTCCCGCCGCCGCCGTCGGGTCTCCCGGTGTCCCACGTTGCCGTCGGGCCGCCACCAAGCTGCACGCCTGCCGCTTACCCGCTGGTGCACCCGACGCCCGTGCCAGCTCAGCCGCTCCAGCCGCCTGCCGCGCCTGGGGTCGCCCTTAAGCTGGCCCGACCCGGTGAGCTTCAGGACCCGCCGCCACTAGCCAACCTGAGGAAGATCGAGCACCTACCCGCCGAGGGTAGGTGGGACGGGAAGTGGCATACCCAGGGACCCTTCAAGCGTTCGGTGGTAAAGTGGGTCATCTCCTCGGTCGGGTCACTCAAGTGCCTGAATCATCCCGCGTCGCCGTCGCCGTTTGGGCTGGTGGCGGTCCTCAGCGCGGGAGCCGGTGTGGCTGACACGACCTTTGACAGCTGGTGCCTCAACCTCGACTGGCAGCAAGCGGTCCAGGATGATCACCGCGCGGCTTGGGAGGCCACGGGGGCCGACTGGGTGTATGATGGCCGCGCTGTCCGCACCTCCCCGGATGGCCGGGAGCTCGTACCCCACCTCCTCTGGTTCTGGCTGGAGCGCGCAATCAGCAGGGCCCCGAAGGAGTACACCGCGGCCTAGAGGCAGCTCGAGGCCTTCACGCTGGGGCCAAAGGAGTCCGCCGGTGCGGCCTACCAGCGCCTGCGGGACATCGCGGCCCTCTGCCTGCCTAGCTTGGTGACGGAGGCGCGGGTGGGGGCACAGTTCCTCAGGGCCATCGTCCAGGACAGTGTGCGGGACAAGGTGGACAGCTGGTTCCGGGAGAGGCGCATTCCTCTGGAGGCGGTGACGGCGGATCAGGTCCATAGTGCGCTGGAGGGGGCCCAGGCTGAGCTGGCAACACGCCGGGCGCCGCCAGCACCGGTGACAGCGGTGACGCTGGTAACGGCACCACTGGGTCACCCAACGCAGCAGGAGATGCTCCACCGCTTCCCGCAGCCTGGTCCACCAGTGGTGGTGCGGCCCCGTCCGCCGGGTACCGAACGCTGGTGCATCTTGCACCAAACCAGCCACCACGGGGGGGATGACTGCTTCAAGACCCGGCAGCTGATAGAGCAGGGCCCCGCTGGCCAGGTGAAGTTCGCCCAGCTGGCGCACGCAGGCACGGTGGCGGAGCGGTGGGCACTCCAGGGTCGAGACAGGGAGGGCGGCCGCGGTGCCGGGGGTGCTGCGCCCCAACCGCAGCCGCGGGAGCTGCGGCAGCCACCGTATCAGCCGCAGCCACCGCGGCCGCCGCCGCCGCCCGCGCAGCATCCTCCTGAGCAGCAGCAGCCACCGCAGTATGCCGTCAACGCCATCTTCAGCGGTGATCTCGCCCTGGGCTGTGATCTCGATCTGCTCGGTGAGGCGTACACCTTCAACACCTCCACCGCTGGTAATCTGGCTCCAGGCCCGGTGCAGTCGGGGCTGCCGCCTGGCTTCCTGGCAGTGCAGGCGGGTCCGCGGTCGCTCAGTTCACGCCCCGGCGGCGACAACGACCCGTCCGGCGCAGCACCGCTGGCGGCCGGTGGGCGGCCTGCCCCAGTACAGGCACAGGCAGACAGCAACGGGGGTGGCAGCGGGCTACCTGCCCGCCTGGCCAGGACGGTCACGGACCAGGTTCTGAACAACATCGTCGCCACCTGCGCACGCCATGACATGCGGCTGGGCCTGCTGGAGCAATACCTGGGGGTGGAGGTGCCGCTGGAGGCGACGGCCCTAGTGCAGCACGAGCAGCATGTCGGAATCCAGTCCATGATGCTGGAGCTACTCAACGCCTCACTGGCAACGGGGGTCTCATGTCGCGGCCTGCGGGCTGGGCGCACGGTGCCGGACTCCGCCAGCAATGTTACCATCATCGTAGAAGACCTGGCGGTGGCGTGGGGGCTGCCGCTGGAGTACGACACCGGCGTCATGGTGCACACCGTCTCGGGAAAGTCGCGGGAGCTGGCGCGGGTGCAGGGAGGACTGTCACTCACCATCGCAGCGGGCACGCCGCGGACCATCTCAGTGACGGTCGCGTGCTTCGTGGTGCCTGGGCCGCAGGTCTTTGATCTGCTGCTCGGGGCGGACTGGCTGCGCAGCGTGGGTGCGGTGCTGGATTTTGGCTGCCAGAGCCTGGGGTGCCGCTACCCTGGTCGGTCCATGGCCGGGGCGCCGGTGGTGGAGCTGCCCCTTCGGCCCTTGCGGCCGAGGCCAGGCCTGGCCACGGCTGTGTCTGCCGCGAGCAACGTGATCCATGCGGCGCCTGTGGGAGAGCTGCGGTCGACTGGGCTGGTAAGACGGTCGGAGATGGACAGCGAGGTGCCTGCCGCCAACGCCGCTGCCGTGGTGCCGCCGGCGCCAGCTGCCATGGCGCCGCCGCCGCTGCCTGTCGCTGAGGAGCCGCTGCCGCCGTTGCCTGCCGCCATCGCTGCTGCCGCTGCGCCACCGCCGCTGCCTGCTGCTGAGGAGCTGCCGCCGTTGCCGGCCGCTACCGCCGCTGCCACCGCATTGCCAACGTTGCCGGCCGTCGCCGCTGCGCCACCGCCGGGGCCAATCGCCGTGGCGCCGCCGCCATCGCTGCCGCCGCTACCTGCCGCGGCGCCGCCGCCCCCGCCAGCGCCAGCCGGCCAGCGGCCCGCGCCCTCCTTGGAGGCCGACACCGGCACTAGAGGGCCAAACCAGCGTTGGGGCACGACACCGAGCCGACCCGAGCAGCCAGCCGAGCCAAGCCGAGAGGCGAGCCGAGCCAAGCCGAGCCGAGCCGAGAGGCGAGCCGAGCCAAGCCGTGCCGAGCCGAAAGCAGAGCCGAGCCGAGAGCCGAGCCGAGAGCCGAGCCGAGCCGAGCCGAGCCGAGCTGAGCCCAGAGCCGAGCCGAGCCGAGCCCAGAGCCGAGCCGAGCCGAGCCCAGAGCCGAGCCGAGAGCCGAGCCGAGAGCCGAGCCGAGCCGAGCTGAGCGCCTAGCCGAGCTGAGCCGAGCCCCGAGCCGAGCCAAGCCCCGAGCCGAGCCCCGAGCCGAGCTGAGCGCCGAGCCGAGCCGAGCTGAGCCGAGCCCAGAGCAGAGCCGAGCCGAGCCGAGCCCAGCCCAGAGCCGAGCCGAGCCGAGCGCCGAGCTGAGACGAGCTGAGCACTGAGCCGAGCCGACCCGAGCAGCCAGCCGAGCCGAGCCGAGAGGCGAGCCGAGCCGAGCCGAGAGCCGAGCCGAGAGCCGAGCCGAGAGCCGAGCCGAGAGCCGAGCTGAGCCGAGCCGAGAGCCGAGCCGAGAGCCGAGCCGAGAGCCGAGCTGAGAGCCGAGCTGAGAGCCAAGCCGAGAGCCGAGCAGAGAGCCGAGCAGAGAGCCGAGCAGAGAGCCGAGCAGAGAGCCGAGCAGAGAGCCGAGCAGAGAGCCGAGCAGAGAGCCGAGCAGAGAGCCGAGCCGAGAGCCGAGCCGAGCCGAGCCCGGAGCCCGGAGCTGAGCCGAGCTGAGCCGAGCCCGGAGCCGAGCCGAGCCCAGAGCCGAGCCGAGCCTGGAGCCGAGCCGAGCCGAGAGCCAGGCCGTGAGCCGAGCCGAGAGCCGAGCCGAGCCGAGCCGAGAGCCGAGCCGAGCCGAGCCGAGAGCCGAGCCGAGCCGAGCCGAGAGCCGAGCCGAGCCGAGCCGAGCGCCGAGCCGAGCCGAGCCGAGCGCCGAGAGCCGAGCCGAGCCGAGCGCCGAGAGCCGAGCCGAGCCGAGCGCCGAGAGCCGAGCCGAGCCGAGCGCCGAGAGCCGAGCCGAGCCGAGCGCCGAGAGCCGAGCCGAGCCGAGCCGAGAGCCGAGCCGAGCCGAGCCGAGAGCCGAGCCGAGCCGAGAGCCAAGCCGAGCCGAGCCGAGAGCCGAGCCGAGCCGAGCCGAGAGCCGAGCCGAGCCGAGCCGAGAGCCGAGCCGAGCCGAGCCGAGAGCCGAGCCGAGCCGAGAGCCGAGCTGAGCCGAGCAGAGCCGAGCCCCGAGCCGAGCCGAGCCGAGCTGAGCGCGGAGCCGAGCCGAGCTGAGCCGAGCCCAGGTCCGAGCCGAGCCGAGCCCGGAGCTGAGCCGATCCGAGCGCCGAGCCGAGCCGACCCGAGCAGCCAGCCAAGCCGAGCCGAGAGGCGAGCGGAGCCAAGCTGAGCGGAGCGCCGAGCCGAGCCGAGAGGTGAGCAGAGCCAAGCCGAGCCGAGCCGAGAGGCGAGCCGAGCCAAGCCGAGCCGAGCCGAAAGCAGAGCCGAGCCGAGAGCCGAGCCGAGCCGAGAGCCGAGCCGAGAGCCGAGCCGAGAGCCGAGCCGAGAGCCGAGCCGAGAGCTGAGCAGAGAGCCGAGCCGAGAGCCGAGCCGAGAGCCGAGCCGAGAGCCGAGCCGAGAGCCGAGCCGAGAGCCGAGCCGAGAGCCGAGCCGAGAGCCGAGCCGAGAGCCGAGCCGAGAGCCGAGCCGAGAGCCGAGCCGAGAGCCGAGCCGAGAGCCGAGCCGAGCCGAGAGCCGAGCCGAGAGCCGAGCCGAGAGCCGAGCCGAGAGCCGAGCCGAGAGCCGAGCCGAGAGCAGAACCGAGAGCCGAGCCGAGCTGAGCCGAGCCCGGAGCCCGGAGCTGAGCCTAGCCGAGCCGAGCCTGGAGCCGAGCCGAGCCCGGAGCCGAGCCGAGCCGAGCCGAGCCGAGCCCGGAGCCGAGCCGAGCCGAGCCGAGCCTGGAGCCGAGCCGAGCCCGGAGCCGAGCCGAGCCGAGCCGAGCCTGGAGCCGAGCCGAGCCCGGAGCCGAGCCGAGCCGAGCCGGAGCCGAGCCGAGCCTGGAGCCGAGCCGAGCAGAGCCGAGCAGAGCCGAGCAGAGCCGAGCCGAGCAGAGCAGAGCAGAGCCCGGAGCTGAGAGCCGAGCCGAGCCCGGGTCTGAGAGCCGAGCCGAGCCCGGAGCTGAGAGCCGAGCCGAGCCCGGAGCTGAGAGCCGAGCCGAGCCCGGAGCCGAGAGCCGAGCCGAGCCCGGAGCCGAGAGCCGAGCCGAGCCGAGCCGAGAGCCGAGCCGAGCCGAGCCGAGAGCCGAGCCGAGCCGAGCCGAGAGCCGAGCCGAGCCGAGCCGAGAGCCGAGCCGAGCCGAGCCGAGAGCCGAGCCGAGCCGAGCCGAGAGCCGAGCCGAGCCGAGAGCCGAGCAGAGCCGAGCAGAGCCGAGCCCCGAGCCGAGCCGAGCCGAGCTGAGCGCGGAGCGGAGCTGAGCTGAGCCGAGCCCAGAGCCGAGCCGAGCCGAGCCCGGAGCTGAGCCGATCCGAGCGCCGAGCCGAGCCGACCCGAGCAGCCAGCCAAGCCGAGCCGAGAGGCGAGCGGAGCCAAGCTGAGCGGAGCGCCGAGCCGAGCCGAGAGGTGAGCAGAGCCAAGCCGAGCCGAGCCGAGAGGCGAGCCGAGCCAAGCCGAGCCGAGCCGAAAGCAGAGCCGAGCCGAGAGCCGAGCCGAGCCGAGAGCCGAGCCGAGAGCCGAGCCGAGAGCCGAGCCGAGAGCCGAGCCGAGAGCCGAGCCGAGAGCCGAGCCGAGAGCCGAGCAGAGAGCCGAGCCGAGAGCCGAGCCGAGAGCCGAGCCGAGAGCCGAGCCGAGAGCCGAGCCGAGAGCCGAGCCGAGAGCCGAGCCGAGAGCCGAGCCGAGAGCCGAGCCGAGAGCCGAGCCGAGAGCCGAGCCGAGAGCCGAGCCGAGAGCCGAGCCGAGCCGAGAGCCGAGCCGAGAGCCGAGCCGAGAGCCGAGCCGAGAGCCGAGCCGAGAGCAGAACCGAGAGCCGAGCCGAGCTGAGCCGAGCCCGGAGCCCGGAGCTGAGCCTAGCCGAGCCGAGCCTGGAGCCGAGCCGAGCCCGGAGCCGAGCCGAGCCGAGCCGAGCCGAGCCCGGAGCCGAGCCGAGCCGAGCCGAGCCTGGAGCCGAGCCGAGCCCGGAGCCGAGCCGAGCCGAGCCGAGCCTGGAGCCGAGCCGAGCCCGGAGCCGAGCCGAGCCGAGCCGGAGCCGAGCCGAGCCTGGAGCCGAGCCGAGCAGAGCCGAGCAGAGCCGAGCAGAGCCGAGCCGAGCAGAGCAGAGCAGAGCCCGGAGCTGAGAGCCGAGCCGAGCCCGGGTCTGAGAGCCGAGCCGAGCCCGGAGCTGAGAGCCGAGCCGAGCCCGGAGCTGAGAGCCGAGCCGAGCCCGGAGCCGAGAGCCGAGCCGAGCCCGGAGCCGAGAGCCGAGCCGAGCCGAGCCGAGAGCCGAGCCGAGCCGAGCCGAGAGCCGAGCCGAGCCGAGCCGAGAGCCGAGCCGAGCCGAGCCGAGCGCCGAGCCGAGCCGAGCCGAGCGCCGAGCCGAGCCGAGCCGAGCGCCGAGCCGAGCCGAGCCGAGCGCCGAGAGCCGAGCCGAGCCGAGCGCCGAGAGCCGAGCCGAGCCGAGCGCCGAGAGCCGAGCCGAGCCGAGCCGAGAGCCGAGCCGAGCCGAGCCGAGAGCCGAGCCGAGCCGAGCCGAGAGCCGAGCCGAGCCGAGCCGAGAGCCGAGCCGAGCCGAGCCGAGAGCCGAGCCGAGCCGAGAGCCGAGCCGAGCCTAGCCGAGAGCCGAGCCGAGCCTAGCCGAGAGCCGAGCTGAGCCGAGCCGAGAGCCGAGCCGAGAGCCGAGAGCCGAGCCGAGAGCCGAGCCGAGAGCCGAGCCGAGAGCCGAGCCGAGAGCCGAGCCGAGAGCCGAGCCGAGAGCCGAGCCGAGAGCCGAGCCGAGAGCCGAGCCGAGAGCCGAGCCGAGAGCCGAGCTGAGAGCCGAGCCGAGAGCCGAGCCGAGAGCCGAGCCGAGAGCCGAGCCGAGAGCAGAACCGAGAGCCGAGCCGAGCTGAGCCGAGCACGGAGCCCGGAGCTGAGCCGAGCCGAGCCGAGCCCGGAGCCGAGCCGAGCCGAGCCGAGCCCGGAGCCGAGCCGAGCCGAGCCGAGCCTGGAGCCGAGCCGAGCCCGGAGCCGAGCCGAGCCGAGCCGAGCCTGGAGCCGAGCCGAGCCCGGAGCCGAGCCGAGCCGAGCCGGAGCCGAGCCGAGCCTGGAGCCGAGCCGAGCAGAGCCGAGCAGAGCCGAGCCCGGAGCTGAGAGCCGAGCCGAGCCCGGGTCTGAGAGCCGAGCCGAGCCCGGAGCTGAGAGCCGAGCCGAGCCCGGAGCTGAGAGCCGAGCCGAGCCCGGAGCCGAGAGCCGAGCCGAGCCGAGCCGAGCGCCGAGCCGAGCCGAGCCGAGCGCCGAGAGCCGAGCCCAGCCGAGCGCCGAGAGCCGAGCCGAGCCGAGCGCCGAGAGCCGAGCCGAGCCGAGCGCCGAGAGCCGAGCCGAGAGCCGATCCGAGAGCCGAGCCGAGAGCCGAGCCGAGAGCCGAGCCGAGAGCCGAGCCGAGAGCCGAGCCGAGAGCCGAGCCGAGCCGAGCCCGGAGCCCCGAGCTGAGCCGAGCCGAGCCGAGCCCGGAGCCGAGCCGAGCCCAGAGCCGAGCCGAGCCTGGAGCCGAGCCGAGCCGAGCCGAGCCCAGAGCCGAGCCGAGCCGAGCCGAGCCGAGCCTGGAGCCGAGCCGAGCCCGGAGCCGAGCCAAGCCGAGCAGAGCCTGGAGCCGAGCCGAGCCCGGAGCCGAGCCGAGCCGAGCCGGAGCCGAGCCGAGCCGAGCCTGGAGCCGAGCCGATCCGAGCAGAGCCCAGAGCCGAGCCGAGCAGCCGAGCCGAGCCGAGCCCAAAGCCGAGCCAAGCCGAGCCGAGCCGAGAGCCGAGCCGAGCCGAGCCGAGCCCCGAGCCGAACTGAGCCGAGCCACGAGCCGAGCAGAGCCGAGCCGAGCCGAGCCGAGCCCCGAGCCGAGCAGAGCCTAGCCCCGAGCCGAGCCGAGCCGAGCTGAGCGCCGAGCCGAGCCGAGCTGAGCCGAGCCCAGAGCCGAGCTGAGCCGAGCCGAGCCCGGAGCCGAGCCGAGCTGAGCGCAGAGCTGAGCTGAGCTGAGCGCCGAGCCGAGCTGACCCGAGCAGCCAGCCGAGCCGAGCCAAGAGGCGAGCAGAGCCGAGCCGAGAGCCGAGCCGAAAGCAGAGCCGAGCCGAGAGCTGAGCCGAGAGCCTAGCCGAGAGCCGAGCCGAGAGCCGAGCCCAGAGCCAAGCCGAGAGCCGAGCCGAGAGCCGAGCCGAGAGCCGAGCCGAGAGCCGAGCTGAGAGCCGAGCCGAGAGCCGAGCCGAGAGCCGAGCCGAGAGCCGAGCCCAGAGCCGAGCCGAGAGCCGAGAGCCGAGCCGAGAGCCGAGCCGAGAGCCGAGCCGAGAGCTGAGCCGAGCCGAGCCCGGAGCCCGGAGCCGAGCCGAGCCCAGAGCCGAGCCGGGCCCAGAGCCGAGCCGAGCCTGGAGCCGAGCCGAGCTTAGCCGAGAGCCGAGCCGAGCCAAGCTGAGCCCCGAGCCAAACAGAGCCGAGCCCCGAGCCGAGCTGAGCCGAGCCGAGCCAAGCCCCGAGCCGAGCAGAGCCTAGCCCCGAGCCGAGCAGAGCCTAGCTGAGCGCCGAGCCGAGCTGAGCGCCGAGCCGAGCCGAGCTGAGCCGAGCCCAGAGCCGAGCTGAGCCGAGCCGAGCCCGGAGCCGAGCCGAGCTGAGCGCAGAGCTGAGCTGAGCTGAGCGCCGAGCCGAGCTGACCCGAGCAGCCAGCCGAGCCGAGCCGAGAGGCGAGCCGAGCCGAGCCGAGCCGAGAGCCGAGCCGAGAGCCGAGCCGAGAGCCGAGCCGAGAGCCGAGCCGAGAGCCGAGCCGAGAGCCGAGCCGAGAGCCGAGCCAAGAGCCGAGCCGAGAGCCGAGCCGAGAGCCGAGCCTGGAGCCTTATGCGCGTTACCTTAGGGTTGGGCGTCATCAGCCGGTTAGCGTTGAAGCTTTGTCTGCGGAAAGTCGCATGCTTGCATCTGTCAGGTGGTATGGGCTGCACCTTTAAGAAGTTGAAGACTCGTCCAAACCGCAGTTGTGGGTTGCGTTTGCTTTCGGGGCGCTGGTTCAGAGCTGGAAGAATGTTCAGAGGGGCTTCGTGGCAAGAGAACCTTCAGGATGGGCACATGCCTTTCCTGGAGCATCTCACGAGTGCTTACTCAAGAAGCGCTTGAATTGGCCAGGAGCCGCGGGAGCCGGGAGCCGCGGGAGCCGGGAGCCGCGGGAGCCAGGAGCCGCGGGAGCCGGGAGCAGCGGGAGCTGGGAGCCGCGGGAGCCGGGAGCCAGGAGCCGCGGGAGCCGGGAGCCGCGGGAGCCAGGAGCCGCGGGAGCCAGAAGCCGCGGGAGCCGGGAGCCGGGAGCCCGCCTGTAGTGGTGGGCGTACATCAGCTGCTTGCTGATGTCCAGCACGGCCTGCCCCGCATCAATCGGCTTGTCCAGCGTCACCCGGCCGCGCTGCAGCTCCACTGCCACGAGGTACGTGCCTCCCACCTCTCCCCCCACATCCAGCTGCATGCTGCGGTAGTAGGTGGGCCGCCACACCAACTTCACGAACTCCGCCTTGGTCACGGTGAACCGCACGTTGTGGTAGGCCCGCAAGTTCTCCATCGTCTTCCCAAAGATGGAGTTGTTCAGCAGCTCGTAGAACCCCTTCTTGAAGTCGTTGCCCGCACGCTGCCACAGCGCATTGTTGTGAGCAATGTAGTCGCTCAGCCAGGAATCCTAGCGATGAAATTCTCATTTTTGGGGACCTTAATGCGCGGGTAGCCAGCTTGAGCGATCTGCCAGATCACCAGGCGGATGCTGAGCTCGAGGCGGCTGTAGGAGTGTCGCTCGGAGGTGATGGGCTCATTCAAGGCATGCCGATTACTGCGATTAGGCACAGTAAGGACTCTACTAGCAACCCGTTCGGGCAAGGTTTAGTCGAGCTGTGCCGAGAAGCTGAACTGGTTATTTTGAATGGTCGTGCGTACGGTGACATGGAGGGTGAGCTCACGTTCTACCACGCTCACGGCCTGGCTTGCAGTATGATTGATCTTTTTGTCAGCTCGCCTGCTTTACTCTCGCGGGCATCGCAATTGCAAGTGCTTAGCATTCCCATTGCTATGGAGGGGCCCAAAGTGGGGTCGAGGCTCAGCGATCACTGCCCGGTGTCACTCACTCTGGACGTCGGATTAGGAGGAACACGAAGGGGTGTATGTTAACACGGGTTCCTCTCGCCTGGGGAAGCGTGAGTGGGAGAGGTACACGTTTGAGGTAGAGGATGCTGCTGTCGTACAGAAGATGGACGAGGCTGTCAACCAACTGGGGCATGGTCTTAACAGTACGGAGGTTGTTACTGTGGTCTGTCGGGCTCTTAAGAAGGCTATTGCCACCGCGTTTCGTCTGGAGAGGAGGCAGGGGTCCAGTGCTAGTTTAGGCACACCGGGTGCAACCCTGAGCGGTCCAAGCGGCGGGCGCCCTCCACGCTGGGCAGGGGAACGTCGCTGACGACGCGCATCATGAAATGGGCTGGCTGCTGCCTGAAAAGGGGCACGGTAGCGCGGTGCTGGCTGCTGTTGCTACTACCTGATTCCGGCTGCTGCTGGTGCTGCTGCTGCTGACCCGGGGTCGGCATGTTGGCGCTTTCGAAGTCGGACCGGCACGAGTGTGCACTGCTGCAAGCGCTTGAAACGCAGGGCTGGCGTGTCCTCTGCTTGTCGCGGCCTGGGCATGGCGACCGCGCAGGTGCTGCACTGGGCCGCATGGGTGCGAAGGTCGGCTGCATCTCGGCACATCTTCAAGCACCGGGTGCAGGCTCTCCTGTAAAAAAGCTGGCGGCTGTTCAGCAGGCGGGACAGGCTGCGATTGGCGTAGTAGTACCCGTCGTACAGCAGCAGGCAGACCTCGTTGGGCGCCTCCTCTGGGGTGAGCTTGCTGTGGCGCACGATGCTGAACACCGGCTCCATGTGCCCTCCCCCGTTTTGCTGTCGCCGCCGCCGCTGCCGGGGTACCCCATCCGCGGGCTCCCCTTCCTCCTCCTCCTCCTCCTCCGTCACCACCACCTCTCCCTCCCACAAGTACTCGGCCATCTGCGCTGCATTGTCCTCCTCCGCGCCGCCTCCCCGTCCGGGTCGACAGGCCCCTCCCTCCTGGCGGCCGCGTTCGGCCTGAACTCTTTTTTTCCAGCGAGCATCTACAACGCCCCCGCTTTGCGCACTGCCCATCCATGCAGGCCAGCAGCAGCTAACTTACTTGCCAGCTGGCCGGCCGGGTATCACGTAAAAAGGTACACAACAGTATGCGGATCACTTGATTAAAAACACAGGCCAACCATCCGGCATGCATGCATGTAAAGCGCATTGCCTGGATCTCCTTACTTTAGGCCCCCAACCTTTTAAGAAGATAGTCGTATTAGCCATTGCATCAGAAACAAACCACGTGTTCTGTGGTGTGCTAATACCAGCCCCCACGTCCCCACGTTCGGACATTTACACAGGCAACATGACCAGCATGAATCCATGAAAGAGCTGGGACCCAGGATGTCACAGGAACCGTGCACGTAAGCGAATGGTGGACAGTCCCACACAGCGACAACAGTGTTAACTTTCCTTGTGAGAACCTCCCCTTGGTTGTCACCTAAGCCATGGAAACAGAACCCCAGACGAATCCAAAGCGGTCCCAGAGAGCGGTGATGATGCCCCCCGTGATGGGTATGCATGCGACACGGCGCGCACAAGTGTGGACGAACCTATGAACAGCGAGGCAGCAGGGCGGGGGCATGAAAACGTTGGGCCATAGACCCATGGGTCACAACCACTGAGCTCGCCCTGGTGCGAGGTGGGTCAATAACGCTCCCACAACAGAACCAGAAGTCCAACCGCAACGGCCAACCTCAGCATCTAAACAGAGCCCCAAAGCCCCACAATTACCTGGGACGCAAACCATTTGACGAAGGCGGCTCTGGTCAAAGTTCAAGCGTCCCGTCCGGTCCATGCTTTCCTTTCCACCAGGTCCCATCTATCATCCGACTGGGCTGCAGTTCACATTACCGCCCAACGGGGTTCGTTGCAATCCGCCCTCCAGTCAATCAGTATATTACCCACAACGTCGTACGGTAAGCAACATATTGTCCCAAGAAGTCTCCCACCCCTCCCGATCCAGGACCCCGTTCCCTCCTACGAAGCACGTTACAATAAACACACACGTGACATGGGGCACATACACACGGGGCCAGACTTGGTCTAAACACACACGGGGCCACCGCCACGCCCACAGAACCAGCAACCACAGCAGGAAGAACGACAGCAACAGCCTTGCACACGTTGACAGCAACCGCAGCCCTGCACATACACAGAGCCAGCTACAAACCCCACCCACCCTATGATGCATAATTATAAACCCCCGCTTCCCCTGCTTTCCCCTGTGCCTCCCCACGCTGCTGTCGTGCACCGCTGCAGGCGCACCTCACGCCAGCTCCACCCCCCCACTCAGCATGTTTGCCGTACGCAGCATGCTCTGCGCCGTCTCGTGGCTGTTGGCGCCGCCCCACGCGTCGCACAGCGAGCCCGCTAGGTACTCCAGCAGCAGGCGGAACTTGGCGGCCAGCGGGCGGGAGGGGGGGCTGAGCAGGTGGGAGCCGGAGGGGCGGCGGGGCAGGGGCGGGCCGCCGCGACCTGGGGGGGTGTGCGGGGTTGAGGCGGGAGGGAGGGGCGGAGATTGGAAAGGGGAGGTATGAGAATATGAAGAGAAGAGAGAAGGGAGGAGGGTCAGGAAAAATGGGGAAGAAGCAGGTGACCACGCCGATTCCCTGGCCCATGAGGGGCATGCGGACATGCGGACATGCGGACATGCGGGCATGCAAGCACCCCGCACCCACCCCCATCCCCGGCCCCGCACCCACCCAGCGCCAGCGCATTACAGTATGTCCACACGCGCGTGTGCCCGGGCGGCAGTGGCGTGTGTCGCCCGATGTTGCAGCCGTACAGCAGCCAGCGGTCCAGCTCCTCGGGGGGCGGCAGGCTGACGCGGTCTGCCAGCCGGGACACCGCCTCGATGAAGTCCCACAGCTGCGGGGGTGGGGGGGAGGCAGGCAAGCGGGTGTTAAGAAACGTACTGTATGTATGTTAAGAAAGCTGGCCGTACGTGTGTGCGGGTGTGAGCGCAGAGAAGTGGCCGCGAGAGGGAAGCTGGGAGCGCACGAACGTGGGGAGGGATGTTCAAGAACGTTCAAAGACTTTGCTTTGTGCCCGACCGCCCCAGCAGAGTACCCCACGGCGCCCCCCCTCCCCCCACCTGCAGCCCCACCGCCCGCCTCCTCAGCTTCAGCTCGTCCACCACCACCATCTGGCTCCACGCGAACATCAGGCGGGCCTCGGTGGAGGTGATACCTGGGCGGGGGAGGGGGGAGTTTGACGAGCGGATTAGCAAGTTACTAGCGCAGATTACGTGGTAGGGCTTACCCTCCAATGGTTGTCGCAATCAACTACGTAAGTACGCCTCTGGATTTTCATCTCTGTCATGAAGGTAAAAGGCGCAGGTTTTGAAAGCTATTGGTCTCGCAATTCATGGTCAGCACGTTTGTTGACGGCTAACGTGGGCCCGCAGGTTCCACCTTTGTTGCAACGAGAACTGTTTTTGGCTTTAGGGGCAGCTCAATGCGAGCGGACTTTGTAGCTTTCAAGGCGTCGGCGCTTCAGATGCGCGCTGCCTTCTACGACCCATGGTTCCCACAATCCTGTAGTGCGAGTCAGCGACTGATGGCGATAAAAGCACTAACTCCCCGTATTAGTGTTACAGCTAGCTCATCAACATATCATCTCCGTGTCAGCCCGTCATATCACGAGCAAACAAAACACACACACACAGGTATCTATGGTGAAAACAAACAACTCGCAGCCAGTTTTGCCCAAACACAAGTAGCTAGCAACACACGAGCGCTTAATCGTAGTCCCACCACTAGGCCCACCACTCCATTCCCTGTTAGTTTCAAGGGACGACCGGCAAGCAGTGCCTGCGACGAATCAAACCATCCACACGCTCACGCAGGCAAAGCGGCATGCAACAGCACCGCACCACAGGGATTATACATGTCATGCAATACGGCAGCATGGGCTTGCACAAGCCTGGCATGGAAGGGGCAGCACGCCGGCGGCATGATAGCATTGAAAACACACACACGCACACACAGTATGTTCCTACTCGCGGCCAGTTTTCTTAACACACACATGCGCGCGCACGCATATACACATGCACACGACTCGTGGCCAGTTCACTTGGCACCATGCACAGGACTCCTGCGTCCGGTCTACACGGATGCCGTACGAAACCAGTCCAGAAGCCCACCTGTGCGCACACATGCATGCAGATCCCATAACGGCTCGAATTGAAAGCATTGCTGATGAATACCGGCCTGCATGCGCGGCAGCAGCAGCCGACAACAGCACTGCTGTGCGCGCATCTACAACGCCCCCGCTTTGCGCACTGCCCATCCATGCAAGCCAGCAGCAGCTAACTGGCCTGCCAGCTGGCCGGCCGGGCATCACGTAAATAGGTACACAACAGTAAGCGGATCACTTGATTAAAACACAGGCCGATACAGCTAACCATCCGGCATGCATGCATGTAAAGCGCCTTGCCTGGATCTCCTTACTTAAGGGATAGCCATACTAGCCATAGCATAGTCGTATTAGCCATTGCATCAGAAACAAACCACGTGTTCTGTGGTGTGCTAATACCAGCCCCCACGTCCCACGTCCCCACGTTCGGACACTTGCACAGGCAACATGACCAGCATGAATCCATGAAAGAGCGCACCCAAGATGTTGCAGGAACCGTGTACGTAAGCGAATGGTGGACAGTCCCATACAGCGACAACAGTGTTAACTTTCCTTGTGAAAACCCCCCCTTGGTTGTCACCTAAGCCATGGAAACAGAACCCCAGACGAATCCAAAGCGGTCCCAGAGGGCGGTGATGATGCCCCCGTGATGGGTATGCATGCGACACGGCGCGCACAAGTGTGGACGAACCTATGGACAGCGAGGCAGCAGGGCGGGGGCATGAAAACGTTGGGCCACAGACCCATGGGTCACAACCACTGAGCTCGCCCTGGTGCGAGGTGGGTCAATAACGCTCCCACAACAGAACCAGAAGTCCAACCGCAACGGCCAACCTCGGCATCTAAACAGAGCCCCAAAGCCCCACTATTACCTGGGACGCAACCATTTGACGAAGGCGGCTCTGGTCAAAGTTCAAGCGTCCCGTCCGTTCCATGCTTTCCTTTCCACCAGGTCCCATCTATCATCCGACTGGGCTGCAGTTCACATTACCGCCCAACGGGGTTCGTTGCAATCCGCCCTCCAGTCAATCAGTATATTACCCACAACGTCGTACGGTAAGCAACATATTGTCCCAAGAAGTCTCCCACCCCTCCCGATCCAGGACCCCGTTACCTCCTACGAAGCACGTTACAATAAACACACACGTGACATGGGGCACGTACACACGGGGCCAGACTTGGTCTAAACACACACGGGGTCACCGCCACGCCCACAGAACCAGCAACCACAGCAGGAAGAACGACAGCAACAGCCTTGCACACGTCTACAGCAACCTCAGCCCTGCACATACAGCCAGCTAAAAACCCCACCCACCCTATGATGCATAATTATAAACCCCCGCTTCCCCTGCTTTCCCCGCCCTGTGCCTCCCCACGCTGCTGTCGTGCACCGCTGCAGGCGCACCTCACGCCAGCTCCACCCCCCCACTCAGCATGTTTGCCGTACGCAGCATGCTCTGCGCCGTCTCGTGGCTGTTGGCGCCGCCCCACGCGTCGCACAGCGAGCCCGCTAGGTACTCCAGCAGCAGGCGGAACTTGGCGGCCAGCGGGCGGGAGGGGGGGCTGAGCAGGTGGGAGCCGGAGGGGCGGCGGGGCAGGGGCGGGCCGCCGCGACCTGGGGGGGTGTGCGGGGTTGAGGCGGGAGGGAGGGGCGGAGATTGGAAAGGGGAGGTACGAGAATATGAAGAGAAGAGAGAAGGGAGGAGGGTCAGGAAAAATGGGGAAGAAGCAGGTGACCACGCAAACTCCCTGGCCCATGAGGGGCATGCGGACATGCGGACATGCAAGCACCCCCACCCCCAACCCCATCCCCGGCCCCACCCCCCGCACCCACCCAGCGCCAGCGCATTACAGTAGGTCCACACGCGCGTGTGTCCGGGCGGCAGTGGCGTGTGTCGCCCGATGTTGCAGCCGTACAGCAGCCAGCGGTCCAGCTCCTCGGGGGCCGGCAGGCTGACGCGGTCTGCCAGCCGGGACACCGCCTCGATGAAGTCCCACAGCTGCCGGGGGGGGGGGGGCAGGTAAGCGTGTGTGTGCGGGTGTGAGTGCAGAGAGCTGGCCGCGAGGGGGGAGCTGGGAGCGCACGAACGTGGGGAGGGATGTTCAAGAAAGTTCGAGACTTTGCTTTGTGCCCGACCGCACCAGCAGAGTACCCCACCCGCCGGCCTGCCCCCACCCCCGCTCCCCCCCCACCTGCAGCCCCACCGCCCGCCTCCTCAGCTTCAGCTCGTCCACCACCACCATCTGGCTCCACGCGAACATCAGGCGGGCCTCGGTGGAGGTGATACCTGGGCGGGGGAAAGTGAAACAAGTGAAACAACGAGTCCCAATTCCATATCCCGACTCATGCAGTGGGCGGGAGAGGGGGAGTGGGGTAAAGAGGAAACAACTAACTGACTGTGTACTGTGATAGGCGTCATCGTGGTTGGTAACATGTGAGCCAGCCCATGTGAGGGAGTGGGGGGAGGCATGGGGGAAGTGGGGGGAGTGGGAGAGGGTTGGGGTAAAAGTGGGACCAGGATTGAAGGGGTAGCTCGACCTCTGCCTTGCTGCCCTGCCTTTCCTGCCTCCTCCCCTAATCCCTTAACCCGTGCTTGACCTCCCCCCCCCCTCATCCCCCCTGCTCCCCCCCCCCCCCCGGGCCCGCCTCACCCCCCATGTGCGGCGCCAGCAGGTTGTTTGACTCCAGGAAGGACATCCAGTGATCGATACCCAGGTACTTGGCACGGTCGCGAGCCTGGGGGGGAGGGGAGGGGCAGGGGCAGGGGCAGGGGGGGGAGGAGGAGGGGGTCCTGTGTCCTGGCGTGCGTGTGATGCGTCCGGTCATTGGGTCATGGAAGGAGGGGGGTACAAGGCACAGGAGCGGGTACAGGGGAAAAAGGTCGGGAAGAGCAGGGCAGTGGGGTGCTGCGTCTGGCAGGGCAGGGGAGGGAACGTTAACGGAGGTTAATGAACGTGAGAGATGCAGGTGAGAGGTAAGAGCTCCTCTGAACCACTGCAGCAGCCTGGAAGGGTATTGAACCACAGGAGTGGTGGATTATGTAAAGGAGGAAGAGCTCTGGAACCTGCAGGACAGTGGAGACCGTACATGTCGTACAGGGCCCTCAGCAGCAGCTGCCGTACCACACCTTGTACAGCTTGAAGGCGGCGGTCAGGAGCTCCAGATTGTGCACGACAGCCATCTCCATCTCGTACGTGTACAGTCGGGTACGACTGTGGGGTACACAGAGGGTACGACAGGTAGGGGCGGACATGAGGGAGGTCGCATGGTTAGGGGGTTGGAGAGGGAGGGGGGTCGGCGGTGTATGTGGGGTTGCTGTGTTGAGGGAACGGGGAGGGCTGGGTCCGGGAGAAGAAGGGCACCTGGGGACGTGGGGGAAGCGGAAGAAAACAACACCGCACCCCCGCCGCACTATCGACCCATGGGTCACTAGCAAACCCTAGCACCCCCCGTCTTACCGGAACTCATTTGGGTCCACCCTCGCGCCCGGCGGCAGCACCGGCTCCAGCTCCCGCAGCAGTTGCCGGGTGGCATCCGCCGCATCCCGTGGAGCCCCCGGAGCGATGAAGCGGAAGAAGGCAGCACGAACCAGCGCTTCCAAGAACTCAAACCTGGGGTTGGGGTTGGGGTTGGGTTGGGGTTGAGGTTGAGGGGAGTTAAGAGGAGCAAGTAAGTGGGGAGAGGGAGCGGAGGTTGCAGGAGGCATTCTGGTTGAGGAGGAAAGGGTGGGTGGAAAGGGGAGGCAATTTTGGGTGCCCTTGTTCCCTCGGCACATGTTGTTCTGTCGCTGTAACGCTCGGGGTGCCAGCGGAGATAGAGAAGCAGGGTTTCGGTGTGGCGAGGGTGGTGGTGCAGTGGGCCGGTATGGTAGGTAAGGCCGTCCTTCTTACCTCATGAAGGCGATGTCATTGTTGGTCTGGCTCTCCAGCGTCATGTTGCGCTCCTCCTCGCGGTTCACTGCCCAAAACAGCTGACGCAAGTCGTGGATGCGACTGCTCAACGGCGCTGGGGAGGCGGCGACGCCGCCGCCGCCACGGCCGCCTGCACCGCGACCGACGCCGGCATAGGCAGTAGTGGCGGCGCTTGACGTGAGCCGCCCTGCCGTACAAAACGCGAGCCAACGCTGCTCATTCATCTCCAAAATGCCGTACCCAGGACGGCCGCCGGCGCCGGCGCCGCCGTGGCTGCCAGTGACGTCATCCACGTCAGCAGCAGCCGCGTCGGCAGCGGTGGCGGCCGCCGCCGCCGCCGCGATCGCCGCCGTCTTGGATTCCGCAACCGTCGGCACTTGTACGACACCGTCTTCCCCCGTCATGGATCCCGTTTCCGATGATTTGACGGATGCAATGCCGTACATCACGGCGTCGCCGGAAGACCCCCGACGGGCGCCGCCGCTGTGACGATTCGAATGCCTCGGCGGTGGGGGCGGCGCCGCCACCGCGGCAGCCGCCGCCGCTACCTCCGCTGCCGCCGCCTCGGCACTCGTCCCTTCAGCTTCGGCCACCGACACTGCCGAATCAATCGCCGCCGTGTACACTTCTTCGGGCGTTGCGATGGAGAAATAGATAAATGCAGATCTGATCATGGGAAACGCAGCCGCCAGGGCATCTCGGATCTGCACCAACTCCTGCTCTAATGCGGATCTGCCGCTCTTGCCCCGGACCCCCAGATCCTCGCGCGCTACCAGCTTCATGAAGGGCATCTTGGTTGCCACTCGCGACCAGTCCAGGTTAAACTGCGCCGCCAGTACGGCCTCGGTGTCGTACACGTCCCTGCGCGCACCCCACACACATGCCACATGCCGGTTGGGGAGCAGCGCTCAGCTACAGTGCGGCGCAGTGCTTACAATCGGATCATACCGAATGCACAGCATCCACAGCACAGCATCCACAGCACAGCAGCCGTGTCTGATAGTGAAAACCTGCCCATGCAAGCTCTCCTTCCCTACTTCCCAAGCCCACCCTATGTTCCTCTCCCGCGACTTGCCTCGCAACACAACCCTCACGGTAATCACCCCTCTCCACCCCACCCACCCATGCTGCCCCTTGCCTCCCCCCTTACCTGGCGTCCCCCTTCTTCCGCTCCCGAAACAAGGAGGTGTACACGTCCCAGGGGGGCCTGGCGGCGCCCCGACCCGCCAGCAGGGGGGGCACCGGAGCCCGCTCCACGTGTTCGCGGGGGATGACCGGGGGGAGGAAGAAGGGGCGGTGCGCCTGTTCAGGGGGGGAGGGGCAGGAGGAGGGTTGAGTGGGGGAGAGAAGGAGGGTTGAGTGGGGAAGAGGGGTGCAGGAGGAGGGTTGAGTGGGGGAGAGAAGGCTCCTCCATGTAACGTTTGCAACCACGTGATCGTTTGCAACATGGCATCTGCCGTGTCCCCTACCTACCACACCAGTTCACCATTCTAGCCATCCCTGCCTGCCCTACCATACCACACGCACAATCCCCTCCACCTCCCTGTCGTGCCACAACCCCTGTTGTACACTAAACCGTGTCGTGCTACACCCCCTATTGTACACTAACCCCTGTCGCGCAACAACCCTTGTCGTACAACACCCCCTGTCGTACCACAACCCGTGTCGTACACCAACCCTACCTGCAGCATCGCCACAGCTTTGTCGTACTGGTACTTGGGTTTCCCCGCGCTTGTGAGCGGCTCCCCCTCCACCTCCCCGTGCAGCTGCCGCAGCCGCAGCTTGGCTCGCTCCACCCCGGATCGGTAGTCCGCCTCGGCCTGTGCGGCGGACACCTCCTCGAAGGCGGCGGGGTTGCTGCGGCACAGCTGCGCCAGGTACCTGGGGGCGGAGGGGGTTGGGGTGAGGGAGGTGCGGGAAGGGTGTGGTGCGGGAAGGGTGTGGTGCGATGCGCGTACACAAAGGATGAGAGGAGAGGGAATCAGAGGGGAGGGCATCAGGCAGAAACGAACCGAACAAAGTCGCAAATTGGTGCAAGGCACTATGGGGAACGAGGCCACGCACTTTTTATTGTGCTCCCTCCCTCTGCCGTGTGCCATCCACCCCATCTGCCCGCCTCACCTCTCCGTCCGCTGCCTGAACGTCTCCTCCAGCCGCGACACCGCACTCCCCGCCGTCAGCCCCACACCTCCACCGCCCGACCCGCCGCCGCCGCCCGCCCCCGTCGCCGCCCCCACCCCCGCCGGCATCAGCCCCCCCTGCAGGTCTCGCAGCGAGCCTAGCCCCGCCTCCTCCTCCGCCGCGAGGGCCTCTGCTATGGCGGACAGGAGCTGCTCCAGGTCCACCGACATGGGGCGGTCCAGGGGGGCTTCCAGGGAGGAGATGACTTCGGAGACGGTTGGCGGTTTGCCGCCCTCGTGGCGTTTGACGGGTTGTTGTAGTTGCTGTAGCGGGGGGAGATGCTCTGGTAGGTCAGGAGCGGGTTCCGATTGGGATGATTGGGATGACTGGGAGGGCTGTTGTTGTTGCTGTTTTGAGGCGGGTTCGGAGGCGGATGGATTTCCAGCCTTGGGCGATTGCTGTGCAGCGACAGGGTTGGATACAGCACCTGCCCCAGACTGCTCCGCAGCGCTCGATGCAGATCCCGCCCCCGGAATGGGAGTTATCACCGCCACGGCCGACACCCCCGGCGACCCCGGCTTTGCAGCAGACGCCTGGGAGGCAGCAGCAGCAGCAGCAGCAGCACTTGCAGCAGCAGCAGCAGCAGCACGAGGAGAGGGCGCCGCGGCTGCTGCGGCAGTGGCGGCAGCGATTGCCGCGACGGTAGCGGGCGACAGCCCGGCGGCGGCAGCGGTGGCGGGGGAGAGGCCGGCGGCAACGGCGGCAGCAGCTGCCACCGGAGACATCCCAGATGCCGCCGCGGCGGCGCCGACGGGAGCACTGGCGCTAGCGGCAGCGGGGGCGGCGGCAGCGGGGGCGGGGGCGGGAGCGTGGGATGCAATGTGCGCGTGCGGGTGTTGTAGCTGCGAGTGGGCGAGTAGCAGGGCCTCTATCCGCCGAGCACGCTCCCGGGCTGCCTGCATGCGCGGCACGGTGGGGTTAAGGGGGGGCGGGAGGTCGAGAAGCCAGCAGGTGAGGGCAAGACAATAGGCAGGGGAGGGCGGGCGGAGCCAGGACAGCAAGTCCAGGTGAGTAGAGGCTTGGCCCGCGTGGAGGGGCAGTCCGGGATTAGGTTAGGTTTGGGCCCAGTGGCGGGCAAGTGGCCACATCGTCTTCCGGTAATTCAGTCTCGCGGCCGGTTTCCTCCCACGCACACGCTCCTTACCTCCACCAGCCTGAACTCCTCATTCGCTCGGTCCAGCGCCTGCGCAAACTCCACCAGAGCATCCGGATTCAGTCCCGTCTCCGCCGCCACGGCTGTCGCCTCCTCCACCGTATCATCCTCCTCTTCCTCCTCGTACAACCCACCCACGCCCACCACCACCACGCCGCCAGCGCTGCTGAGGCTTGTACGACTGGTGCGCCCGCTGCCGCCGCCGCCGCCGCCAGCAGCAGCAGCAGCGAGGCTCTTGGCGCTGCTGCTGCCGCCGCCGCCAGCCCCCAGGCTCTTGCTGCTGCTGCTGTTGCTGCCGAGGGTGCTGCGTTTGAGGGTGGAGCGGAGAAGGCCTGTGGCGGAGGTGGCGGATGCGGATTCCGGGTCTGGCTGGTGTTGCTGGGCTGCTGATGACTGCGGTGTGTGCTGTTGCGAGGACCTTGATGGCGGCTTCTCTTGCTGCTGCTGCTGCTGCTGGTTCGGGTTGCTAGTAGGCGGCTGTGTGGTAGCGGATTGCGAAGACTCTTGCTGCTGCTGCTGCTGCTGCGGAGGAGGAGGAGGAGGAGCTTGCAACGATATCTTTTTTGTCGGCGGATGCTGCTGTTGCTGCAACGAGGAAGAGGCTTGCGGGGACAAGGGTCCTGGCAGCGATGGCAGGGAGGAGGACAGGCGGCTTGGGAGCAGCAGGTTGACTTCGCTGCTGGGCTTGGCGGAGGCGAGGAGCTTGCGGCGTGAGGAAGCGGCGGAGGCGACGGGGCTCGCGGCGATGCTGGCGGCAGCCGACATGGGAAAGCGCCGGCGGCCGGTCGTCAAAACTGCACGGTAGGAAGGAGCGAAGGAACACGAGTATAACACGGGGAGGTTTTCATAAGGTTGGGGGGGCCTTTGCTAGTAGTGAAGACCGCTTTTGCTTGTTACCAACATGCATGACGGGTAGCGGGCGAGCCAAGCCGACGGCGCTGCTAATAAAAGTGGTGTTAGTTGAGGTGGGGCATTGGAAGCAGGGAAACAAACGCAGCCTCCAGGATGCATGTAAAGCGCATGTCGCGGCCTGCCCGCTACCTAGCCAATTATCCATCCATCCAAAATCCAACCCTCACGTTGTGTGAGCGCGCGAATCAGCTTCGCCTGCCGCTTCTCAGCTGCCCGGGCCGCGCGCTGCTCCTCGCTCTCCGCCCCGGCGCCTCCGCCATCCAAGCCCCCGCCGCCGCCCTCGCCGCCGCCGCCGGACGGGCCCAGGAAGCCGCCGGAGGAGCAGGAGGAGTTGCGGGAGTTGCGGACGAGTGGGTCGGCCTGCAGGCTGCGCTCCCCGCGCTCCACCTGCGTGCGTCAACAGGCACATGCGAGCATGGGGGTTGCCCCGGTGACCGGATGAAGGGCGAGTAGGAGAAAGCTGGTAAGGGGCCGGCTCTTCCATTCCATTCATTTCAACGCAACATGATGCGATGCAGGAGGCGTCACGCCCGCATGCCGCACCGTACGAAGCACCCACCCACCGCCCCACCCACCCACCCACCGCCCCACCCACCGCCCCACCTGCTTCAACGCAGCTCTCACTAGGTCCATCCCGCTTAGCGCACTCAGGATCTTGCGACCGCCGGGCCCCACAATCACTCCGGAATCGCTTCCCCGGTGGCCTGCCGTACCGCCGGCACCGCCAGCCGTCTTACGACTCTTTGTCGATTTGGCATTGTTGGGGTTGGTAAACAGGAAATGCTGGGCGTGCGCGTGGTGCTGGTGCTGCTGCTGTAGCTGCTGCTGCAGCTCCTGGAGTTGCTTTTGCTGCTGCTGGCGCTCCGTGGCGAGGTGGGTGATGCGGACTTGCAGGCGGGCGCGAGTGGGACTGTTGTACGGCATGTGTACGACACCACAAGGGGGAGAGTGAGAAGGGAGGGAGGGAGGAGTTTGGGTGGGAGGAGGGCAGGTAAAGGGTGCTTGTGTGCCTATAACCTGCATTAGGGTGTTCTCAGGGTAAGCATATCGCGAGGAAGGAATACAGCAGCAGCCGCAGAAGGAACACGATGTGGGGTCAAAGACCATACCAAACCATAGGAGACCACAGGTTAGGGCACGATGTGGGGGGGTGGCTCATCAGGTTCGTACGACATTCCGCACCTGATGTTGTCCATGTCGGCCAGGTAGCCGTACGCATTCCACTTCCCTCCAGCATTCCCAGCAGCAGCAGCACCGCCACCGCCGCCGTTGCCGCCGACCCCTGGGTCACCGTCCGCGTTTCCAGTTGCGCCTTGCGGACTCTCCGCCAGCGCCGCACCTGCCGCCGCCGCCCACTCCGCGCCGTACGGCTGCTGTTGCACATCAGCACCGCCGCCGCCGCCAGGCTCGCTAAATCTTTTTCCCCCAGGGGCTGTAGCGGTGGCGTTAGCGGCTCCCGGTGGCGCACTGGTAGTCTTCAGGTACGGCAGCGGCGGCTGCCGTGACGGCGGCGACGACGGGGTGTAACCTTGCGGCGGCGGCGAATGCGGTACGACAGGTGTACGACTCGCAGGGGTAGCCCTGGCGGCGACCACGGGGGAGTCCATAACGGCTGGAAGCACACCATAGGTTGACGTCATGTGGTGGTGTTTGCCGCTGCGACGGCCCGGTGTTGGCGATGACGCCGCTGGCCGCAGCGGCAGTGGCACCGACAACGGCGGCGGCGCCACCGCCGCCACTGTCGGTATTTGGCTGCCCGTAGCTCGTGACGGAAGACCGGGATCGGATCCGCGGTTTGTCGTACCGGCGGCGGTGCCGCCGCCGCTACCTTTGCCGGTGTTCCGCGGTGATCGCAAGCTCGAGGGGAGTGCCGTACCTGGCGTCGACGCCGACGGTGACGTCACAACCGCCGGCGTACGGCGCGGCGAATGCGGTGAGGGAAGCAGAATGGGCGACCGAGGCGCCGTGCAAATACCGTTGTCAACCGTTGCATGCGGATCGCCGCCGTGCATGGACGTACGAGCCGACGTGGTCCCATTAAACTGAGCGCATGGGCTAAGGCAAATTCCAGCAGCGCCCCGCTCATGCGGCTCCATTCCAGATCCAGAATTCGTACCGGATCTGGAGCCGGGATCTGTACCCGTTCCAATCCGTCCGAAACCGAGGCCTCCGCTAGTGCTGCAGCGAGCGGCAGCGGAGTCAGCGGCGGCGGCCGATGCCGCCAGAACGGCAGTCATGCCGGTACGTCGGAGGCTGTTGGGCCCGGGCAAGTCCAGCGGAATGACCCGTGGGACGGGCACGCCGTCGGCTGTGGCGGTTAGTACGACAACCGCGTCACGACCGGCGGGCAGGCCGTCAATGGAGGCTGCACCCTCGCAGCAAACCTGTTCCAACCAACGGTGGTTAAGAAACGTTAAGAGGACGGCAATCATGGTCAATCTTGCCATCCAACATATCAGCCGACGTATGCCGCCTCCACCCATCCTACCGTATCCAGAGCTAACACTATCCACATGCACCAGTACCCATGGACAGAAGGCCCAATATCAATCGAAACAACTTGTTCTGGGCGGTTTCCAACCGCCAACTAACCTCTTCGAGATCGCAAACCGGCACTCCGTTGGGTGCTGCGATGACAAAGTGGTTTTCAAACTGGCCTGGATCCAGCGCTAGGAACCGCTGCAGATGTGCAGCGGATTCAGGTTCCTGAGAAAAGAGAAGGGAAGAAGAGGGAGGGGCAGCAGGAGCAGCAGTCAAGCAAACGGGTGCTTTTAAGCGGGATAATAATAGCACTAACGAAGCCAGCTACCGGTACCTCGTGAATAGGAGGACTTGCATGCAGAACACTGTGCCGGCATCTATTCCCTTGCAACCCGTCTTCGTCTGCGACGGCGTGCCTACACGCCGCAACCGCACCGAACTCCCCTACCATGGTATCAACCACCCAACCAACCAAGAAAGCGGCGAACCCCAAATGAAAAGTACGGGGCACTGCACACCTGGAGTACGGCAACAGCCCGGCTGCTTATCGGCGGAGGTGGGGCGCCGGGAGGGAGTCCCGGCAGCAACGGTTGCGCTGCCGCCCCCATACCTCCTCCTGCCGTACACGACCCCTGCGACCCGCCATCCATATCTGCCGCAGCAGCAGCAGCGGCTGCAGACATGCCGTACAATGGCGTCGACACATCTGCCCGAGGGTTTAGTGTGGCGGTGGAAACGCGTGTCGTACGGCGACTTGCTGTCGCACTGCGGCCTCCGCCGCCGCCGCCAGTACGACCGCCGGCGCGGCCGCCGCCGGCGGTTGCGTCAGGCCGTGAGGCATTGCGACCGTAATGGTAGGTGCTGGCGCCCATGAGTTGTAGCTGCTTGGGGTTGCGCTGCTTTTCCCTAAAATCGTCGATAATGTGTTCTAAGGTGTCTAGGGGAATGGAGGCAACGGAAATCTGTGGGAGGCCCAGGAGATGGCGAACGCAAGGGGATCACGACAAGGGTATGGGGGCAGGTTAGGGAGGTCGGCTGCTAGAGGACAAAGGCAGGGGTCCTAAGAGGTGCCGGTATGTACCCGTAAGCCCCGGTGCTCGAAGGTGTTGTGAATTTGCTTGTTGCTTGTTCGGCTGAGCAAATGGCTTCGGGGAAATTCACACTCCGCTGTTCCCTGCACCTCCCTCGCCATCCCTCCCAACTCCCAAAAAACAAACACCATGTAAACCGTCCTTACGCGCGAGCTTACAGTTACGGTAAACTAAGCTGTAGGTAACCCCCGCCAGTGATAGTACTTCATCCGATGGTTCGCGCACCTTGGATGCAGTGGTCGATGCATAGCTGGCTTCCTTCCGCGGCAAGCCCTGCATCCCTTCTAGCGAACTGCTGCGTTCACGACCCATCTGTAAGCCTCCTCCAGTGAGTCCAAGCCCGCCGATAGCTGGAAGCGAAGCCGAGCCTTTAGGCGCACCCAAGCCGATGCCAGGCGATAAAGCGCCGGCATTATGAACTGCAGCTGCTCCGTGACTTTGGCCGGCCATGGTAGCCATATCATAAACAGAAGGAGCGTGCTGCCTGGATTGGGGAAGAGGAACGGCATGTCCAGCATGCTGGAATGGAGCACGAAGCTAGCAAAGATGAAATCACGGCGAGGTGGCAAATGGATAGCAGGCATCCTTTTAGACGCGCTCATACCTCAACGGCCTTTGTTGGGCACCTAGCTGAGCCTAAACATGACTGGGTAGATTTCGAAGTCCTCCAAACGTTTGATATCCGCCTCTATAATAGGTATGCATACTAAGCGATGGCATGTTGCGTGCCCCAGGCAAAGGGCATGTGACTTAGATAGGTATCGAAGACAGGTGTCGCATATAGTCACGCATCTCTGCTGCATCGCCTGGCCAATCGCTTAACAAAGCAAGCTCTTCATGCTGTACATGGAAACCGACTGCCTTGACGGACAAGGGAGCGCGTTATGTACGGCATATGTTTCCCAACTCTGGATGGGTGGAACCGCAAGTGTGGCCAACCGAACTGGTGGTACTGCGTGCTACCGTAAGCGGATTGCACATAATCTGGCATGGCAGTCTATCGTCGTGCTCCATCGCAATAGGCCTAGCGCACGGCCGATAGCTTTTTACCGCTGCAAGCAATTCGGAAGAAAGGCGCCCAACTGATTAGGTTAGTACGCCAGCATCCTTTATGGGATCAAGCTTTTTGCGGTTCTCCTTTATCCCGGCCCTCGACGGCGCTTAAGGCACCCCTTGCACTCCGTATCGTATGATCGCTTCCCATCAGTTGTTTTTATCAACTTAATTGGTCACAATTGCGAACTATGATGGTTCGCAGGCTTACATTCTGGGCGGCGGCGACGACGGAAGCGCCCCGATGGAGCTCGCCTTTACCGGCAGCTTCGCCTTGGCCGCATGGCAGGTCCTTGGGAGGCTGCGAAAGCATGCGGCAAAAATTGAGGAAAACGTGAACGATGGACTGCTCCTGGATCAGTGGGAGGACGAATGCAAGGCGTTGGTGGTGAGCAAAGACGCAGTCTGCTTCCGACGACTGTTAAGCAGGGCATGCATCCCTTTCTCTCATGGTTAACAACCGCAATTGAGCTTTATAGTCCTCAAGTCATATTCGTCGCCAAGACTTTTGGCGACGGACCCGGCCATGTCAAGAATTGACGGAAAGGCATAGGTCGAAGTGGGCGACCTGTTTTGCCACAAAAGCCACACGCCCTTCCTGGCTGAACTGGTTGTTTTGCCTTGACAAGGCCTTTGCTGCCTCATCCAGGGGCTTGCTGCAGCAGCAGCAGCAGCAGCAGCAGGAGGGACCCACTTTTAGCGACGGCAGTTCCTAGGAACAAACACCAGCAGCCGCGGCGGAAGAAGTATTTGTGTCACAGCCCCGAGCACGCACACGCATCGGCGGGGGCTACAACACCACCTGGGTCCCAACCCCAGTACCCCTATTAAACCGAATCCGCACCTCGATCGCCACTTGTTAACCCCGCATCCCCAACTCCTTGGAATTTCTTTCCCCCCTTCGTTTCCCGCCCCTTCGCCCCACCACCGCACGCACCCATAGGCCCAAAAGCGGCGTTCCGTTGCGGCCATGGGCAAGGGCGCCGCTGCTAGCGGGCACGAGCACATCTGGGACGACTGGAACAAGAAGAAGCTGAAGCCGGCTCAAAAGATCCAGGTACGGCGGGTGATGTGGCCGGTCGGGGGTGCACAGACGGATGGCTGGGTCGGGGTTAGGCTGCGGTGTGTTCAGCAAACTGGCTGCGAGTAGGGACGTACGTACATGCGCAGGGCCTGAGTGCGGTGGGTGCAAAGCGGGTTCGAAGCATAGGGATGGACACATGCACGGCACAGCAAGGAGAGGCCAGCCAGTTCGTGCGGGGCTTGTAAGGGCTGTTCGGGGGTGTCAGCAGCTAGAGCACAGGACTGGCAGGGCAAAGAGAAGGAAACATGAGAAGGGGAAACATGGTGAGCGAGGAGTAAGCAGGTGGACAGCCGGCGTGGGGGAGTGTGTAGAGGGTAGAGGGGGGCTTAAGTTGGCACCTGGGCAGTGCAAGCCCATGTCTAGGGGAGACAGACGCCGCCGTCATGCACCAGGAGGGGTGAAGTACAAACGAGGCTGCCCGGGTGGGGGAGCAATCGTGAAGTTCGTGACCCATGGGTCGTTCTCCCCGCCTCCCCGCCTCCGCAGCTCGTAACCGACGTGGCGGATTTGGCTCAGTGGGCGGGCGGCGGCAGCTGGGTTCCGGAGCTGAAGTCCGAGGGGCCGCTCAAGCCCTGGAGCAAGTACGGCACCAAGGGCAAGGTGCACCTGCTGCAGGTGGGGTGGGGGCGGCGTGGGGGTGGGGTGGGGGTTGGGGGGCACGGAGGGGACGAGGTTCAGTACCGGAGGAAGGGAGAGGTGGGGCAGGGCAGGTGGCGGCGGGTCTTTACACTTGACATTCACGTCTCCTTCCCTTCATCATCTCCGTCCCTCCTTCCTCTCCTTCCCCTCCGCCTCCCCGACCCCCTCCTCTCCTTCCCTCCGCCTCCCCAACCCCCTCCCCTCCTTCCCCTCCCCTCCGCTGCCAGGCTGCGGACGCGCTGCAGTTCAACTTCGGTGAGGCCGCCCGGGCGCAGGCGGAGCTGCTGGCGGGCAACTGGCTGTGGCAGGTGGGGGGCGGTGGGGGGGCGGGAGGAGGAGTTGGGGAGAGCTGGGAGGAGTCCGGGAACGCAACTGAGCTGGGAGAGGGTCAGGGTGCTGCGTTCCTGCCCTCCCTCCCGCCGCTTGGGTTTGGCCGCGACTCATAGGGCCCACCGTAGGGCCCCTTGCTTTTCCGCCGTCGTTTTTCCATGCCACCCCACTACCCCACCCTAACTCCCCCCCTCCCTGCAGGTCACGGAGGCCCTGCCCGCCATCTCCGCCGAGCCCATCCGCGCCACCGCCCCACTTGCCCCGCTGGCGGATCTCAAAACCCGACTGAGTACGGCAGACGCTGCCGTACGAGCGGCGTACGACAGCGAGCGGCGGAGCCAGGCGGCGGGTCTGAAGGGCCTTGTGGAGCCGCTGGCGGTGGCGGCGTGTGCCAGGAGGATGCAGGTGGGGGTTCAAAGACGATATCGAACCATAGGAAGCCACAGGTTGGGGCAAGACAATGGGGATAGGAGCGGCAGGGTGCCACAAAAACAAGTATGGGTTAGCGGTGGGGGGGGGCCTGAGGAGGGGTTTCAAGAAACTGGCCGTGACATTGATTGAAAGTATTGGATTGTCGGAGTATGATGTTCCCACCAGAACGCCACAAGCGACGAGGAATAGGTTGCCGTATGTTGGGCGGGGCGACATGCCGTACACACACCCGACACGCAGCGGGTGTTTCGCCTCGCGGCCAGTTATTTTAACACACCCGACACCCCTACCGGCACACCTGACAAACACTGACAAATGCTGCCCCGTGCCCGTTTCCCTCCTCCTGTGAAACACCCGCTTCTGTGTAGGTCCTGCGTGTGCTGCTGGATGAGGTGGGCCTTACGCCCGCCAACGCTGCAGCTGCCGTACAGTCGATCCGTACGGAGCTGACGTCGCCGCCGCTGACGTTGACGCCGGCGGAGGCGGCGGTGGCGGAGCAGAAGGCCGCGGCGGCGGCGGCGGTGGGGGCGGAGGCGGAGGCAGCGGTGGCGGAGGAGCGGGGAGCACGGATGGCGGAGATTGAGGAGGCGGCGGCGCGGACGTATCGCCGGGCGCTGACGCTTCAGGCTTGTGAGTAGCGGGGGTGCGGGGTTGAAAGCACACGGGCCGCATGTTACAGACCGCAGGAGCGATTCACGCGTATAGGATACAACACCCTTGCCCTCTCACTCTCACTCTCACCCTCCTCTTCGCTTCCGCTGCACACGCCACACTGCCCACTGCCCACTGCGCCCTTACCTCCCCCCTCCCAGCTTCTCCGTCCCACTGGCACGCCAGCAGCGACACCCCCGCCCTGCACCGGTTGGGTCTGCTGGCGGCGCTGCTGGGCGAGCTGGTGGCGTGCGATGCAGCGGCAGGAGCTGGTGGTGGTGCTGGTGCCGCTGCGGCTGACATGGCGGACTCAGTGCGCAAGCTGACACCGCAGCTGAGGTGAGAGGAGAAAGCAGGTTTGGGGGGGGAGAAAGGTGGGGGGGGGGAGCGCGGAGCGTGCATGCGGGGCGGATGGCGGGAGTCGTGTCGCACATGTGGTGGTTTGCGCGGCTGCTGCATTGCATGTTGTGACTTGGTAGCCCCTCACCCCGCGCCATGTTTCAAGCTTCCTGTTCCTCCCGCTCCCCCCGCTCCTCCTCCCGCCCCCCCCCCAGGATCAAGCTGAGCGAGGCTGAGGTGGCTCGTCGTACCGAGCTCCTGCAGGCCCTCACACCCGCACCACCCGCACCGGCGGAGGCGGAGGCGCCGGCAGCGGTTGAGGCGGAGGCGCCCGCTGCCCCCGTCGCTGAGGCCCCGGCGGCTGAAGAGACCTCGCCTGACGTCGCCGCTGCGACTGACGGCGACGGTGCTGAGGCAACCACCAACACCGCAGCAGCAGAAGCGGAGGAGGCGGAGGAGGCGGCGGAGGCTGAGACATCTGAGGAGGCGGAGGCAGCGAAGGAGGAGGAGGTGCAGGTGGAGGAGGAGGAGGCGCCTCCGGCACCACCAGCTCGCCCCACCCCCTCCGCTGCTGCCTCGGAGCTGCGTGCGCTGCTGGAGGCCGCCATTCGGGCGCAGCTGGCAGCGGCGCGGGAGGAGCGAAGGGCTGCTAGGTGAGGGTTTAGGGTGGCTGAGGGGTTGTTGGGGTGAACCATGGGTCGCTGCGGGCGCGCTGGGGTAGGGGCGGTTGACTTTGATGATCCTGGGATCAGGGCTTGGGTGGGAAGTGGAGAGTTAAGGACCGGGCCGCCCGTGGCTGTTGCGAAGTGCTCATGCGCGCCTGTGTCGTCCCTTGTCGTGCCCCTTCCGGCGGTAGGGCGGCGGCGAGGGCTGAGGAGAAGGCGGCTGCCAAGGTGAAGGCGGAGGCGGAGCAGGCAAAGGCCGCCGCTGCTGCTGCTGCTGAGGAGGAGGAGGAGCAAGCGAAGGTTCCTGAGCAGGCAGAGGAGGAGGCGGAGAAGGCGGAGGTGGAGGCTCCGGTTGCTGCAGCGGCGGCGGCGGCAGTGGAAGAGAAGCAGCAGGAGGAGGGGGAGCTCGTTTCGGTTTCCTTGGAGGTGGTGCAAGCGGGTGTCACGGTTGGCTTGACGGTGACTGAGGAGGGCGGCGTCGCGGTTTCAATCAAGGTTTCGGAGAGCGTCATCCTCAGAATTGCCGTGGAGGAGAAGCAGCAGCAGCAGCAGGAGGTTGTGAAGGCGGTTGAGCCGGAGGAGGCGGTGACGGCGGCAGCCGCAGCGGCAGCGCAAGAGGAGGAGGAGGAGGAGGAGGAGGAGCAGCAGAAGGCGGCTGTGGCGGAAGCCTCTTCTGACGAGTCGCTAGCGCAGGAGGCTCCCCCGTCGGCGCCTGAGGCAGAGGCCGAGGAGGAGAAGGCGGAAGAGCCTGAGGAGCAGCAGCAGCAGCAGCAGCAGCAGGAGGGCGAGGAGGCGGAGGAGGAGGAGCCACCCACAGCGGAGGAGGCGGTGGATGTGGAGGCCGTGAAGAGCAGCGTGGAGGCGGAGGCACGGGCTCGCGCAGAGGCGGAGAAGGAGGCGGCGGTGATGAAGCTGCAGGACGCGCTTGAAGCGCTGCGTGCCAGCGTCGCTGACAAGGCGACGAAGGAGCTCATTGCACGTGTCAATGCGGCGACGGCGGCGACGGAGGCTGGCGCTGACGGCGCGCCTGACGCCGGCGCGCGGCTGCTGGCGCTGGAGGCTCAGCTCCGGGCCGCCGGCGCGGCGGAGGCGAATGCGCTCGCGAGGGCCGCCGCCGACGCCGCCGCCAGGCTGACGGCGGCGGATCTGGCATCACTCGACGGGTCGTCGGCGGCGGCAGTGGCGCGCGTCGCGACGGCGGCGGCGCGGGTTCAGTTGACGGGCGACGCATTGAAGCTGGAGATGGGTCCTGGGTGCTGCGAGGTGTTGCGTCGGTTGGATGGTTGGTTGGACGAGCAACTGAAGGCCGCCGCGGACGCAGCGGAGGCCGCCGCCGCAGCAGCAGCAGCAGCTGCTGCGGAGGCGGAGGCGGAAGCGACGGCGGCGGAAGCGGCGGAGGGCGACGAGGCCGCCGCTGATCCGAGTGGCGACGAGCAACCGAAGCCGCAACCGCAACAACCGGTCCAACCGCAACAACCGCAACCGAAGCCGGAGCGGTTGGTTGAGGGTCGGCGGTTGGTTTCGGAGCTGCTCAGTGAGGGCCTTGTGCTGCTGGAGCTGCCGGGGCCGTCGTACCGGAAGTTGCAGATCCTGCGTGAGAGCGTGGATGCGCTGGATCCAGTCGGGGGGGATGGTGCCGTACAACACCGCCTGCTGGGCACCCTGCAGGTGAGGGGGGGCGGCGATCAGGGCTGGTCGCTTTCTCTTTAGGGTATGGGAACATGGCAAAACAGCAAGCAAGCTAGTGATAACGGTTTCCTAGTAGCGGTATGCATGCATGCCCGTCGATCCGCACGCCTTGTTGTGTTGCTGGTGATCACCCACATGTCGTGCGCGGGCAATGGTGCTCACGCCTCACGTAACCCCTCCCCCTTCCTCCCCTCCCGCTGCAGGAGTTGGTTGGCCAGTTGGGCCCCATCGGCGCCTCCGTCGACGCCCGCCTCAGCAAGGCGGTTGCCACCGGCAGCAGCAGCAACAGCAGCAGCAGCGACGCAGCTGTCCAGTCGGCCCTCGGCGGGGCGGGTGAGGAGCGCGAGAAGCTGCTGGCGGTGCGCAACACCGCGCTGGCCATCTACCAGGCGCTCACCGCCTTCCTCAAGACGGAGACACGCAGCTGGGAGGCGGCCAAGGAGGACCTGGCCAAGGTGGGGGGCGGGGGCTACGGTAGTGGGAGGCAGTGTACTAGTGGGCATTGCGCTGGCCACCAGCCCTCAACCCTTCACTCCACATGCTCGCATCACCGCTATACCTATCCTTCTACCCACGCCCCACATGCCCCCATTACCCTCATCACCCTCATCATCATCATCGTCCGCTTCCTCACCGCGCTGCTGCTTCCCTTCCCCTTCCCCTTCCCTCTTCTCATCATCGCTTCTTCTCATCATCGCACAACACACAACACCCATCACACCCATCACACGCATCAGGTCAAGGAGGCGGTGTACGGCATCAAGATCGAGCGCCGCGCTGCGACATTGGACTCGGGCATCTCCGGCTGCCGGGGGGTGGCGGAGCGGTGCGCGGCGCTGGCGGGAGGGCTGTTCGGGCTGGGGGCGGGCAGCGAGGAGGTTAAGGCAGCGGTGAGGGAGGCGGCGGGGGCGCTGCAGGCGACGGCGGAGAAGGTAGGGAGGGGGAGGTGGGTAAAGAGGAAAGGGATGTAAGGAAGGGAAAGGCGGAGGAAAGCTGTCGGAAGGGGGCTGTTCCGCTCTCCTCACGCTCGCAACTGACGCACTGGTGGCTTTCAATAATCCGCGCCGGTATCAGGCAACATGTTGGTCTCATGTTCCCCCCCCCCCCCCGCCCGCACAGGGGTTCTCTGGTCAGCGGTTTCTCGCGGCTCAGATCATTTAAGCCCCCCGCTTTCCCCGCCCCTTTCCCCCCCTCCCCCGCCCAGGCCCAGACCCTGCACTCCCGGCTGTCCGAGTACATCTCCTTCGTGCGGCTGCGGGAGCACGCACTGGCGCTGCCCGCGTCGGCACCGGCGGACGCGGAGGTAGGGCGGGAGGGGGAGGGGGCGGGGAGGCAGAGGGGCAGTGGAGGTGTAGGGAGCGGGCTGACGGGTGTCCAGGTGGGGGGGCTCCATTCCGCTGTAGGGTTCAGATGAGCAGTGCCGTCGGCGGCGGGCAGCGTGTTGAGGTGTTGGGGTGTGCACAGGAAACTGGCGCCGAGTGGCCGCTGGTGTGGTTGTGCTAGCAAGCGAATCAAGAGCGAATCAAAGGCAGGGTGCTAGCAAATTGGAGCTAGGATGTGCCGTATAGCCCCACAGTATACCGGTAGGTAGGTAAAGCCTTCAGGACACCATGGCGAACAGCGATCTCGCTTCACTGACCCGTGGGTCACCTGTGTGCGCCATCCTCCCTCCGCCTCCCCTCAGGATGATTACGAGCTGTCCATGCCCACCCTGGAGGAGATGATGGCTCGGCACGGCGGCAGCGGCAGCAGCAGCGGGGAGGAGGGCGAGGAGGGGCAGGAGGAGGCGGAGGGGCAGCTCAGCTGGCTGGATCTGGCAGGGCTTGGACTGCCGCCGGTAGGAGGAGGAGATGGGCGGGGAGGGGGGGGAGGGGGAACAAGGAGAGAAGGGGGGGGCATTGCCGTACAGTTAGACCAGACAGACATGATACCGGATGCCATCCGTACCACCATGCCCACCCCCCTGCTTTGGCAGCACTGCTTGACGTATAGGCGTGTTGGGCACATTAGGACCGATCCATCCCGCGTTTGTTGGGCCTCCCTTCCCGTCCCTTAGTCACCTCGTCCCCCTCCTCCCTGCCGTACCTCCTCCCCCTGCCTGACAGCCCCCCGAGCAGCCCGAGGAGGAGGAGGAGGAGGTGGATGAGGAAACCAAGGCAGCGCAGGTGAGGTTGGGAGGGTGGGTGGGAGGGGCTGTTTCGGTAGGGGACATGCAGCAGGGGCCGGGGGGGCTGTCAGGGACTGATGCAATCATGTATGCACGGGAGGCAACCCGGTCACGCATGTGTGTGGGCAACCCCCTCCAAGCCTCCATACCCACACGCCCAACGCATAACCTCGGCTCGTCATTTTTCTCCCACCCCGCCCCACCCTACGCAAACCACCCTATCCTACACCTCCACCCCGAACCCCTCCTCCCCCTCTCACTTAAGACACCCTTGGTTTGCTTCACAACTATTTGTCAGTGTTTCCGCGGCTCAGTTTATCTAATCCCCGCCCCCCCAGGAGGCCCACGACCAGGCGCTGTCCCAGCTGCAGGAGCGGCTGGACGGGTGGCACGCTGCGGGACTGAGGCTGCTGGCACGGGGCCGGGCGGCGCTGGTGACGCTAGGGGGTGAGGCAGCAAAGGAGGGGGGGGCAGCAAGGGGAGGACTGGTACTGTGGTTACGTTTGCGCTGAAGTCACCTGACCGCCCATCCCCTTTCTCGGATGGACTTCCAGTGCTTTCCTTCTCCTTTATCTTTTACCCCCTCTCCCATCCGCCCCCCCCGCCAGGTGCCTCCCTGGAAAGTGGCGAGCTGGCGCTCTCCGCCGACCCCGGCCTGCCCTCCGCCAAGAGCCTGCTGCAGCTGACTGCGGAACGGCTGGCGCGGCTGCAGCTGCTGGCGGCGGAGAGCGTGAGCGGCGCCAACAGCGGGGTGGAGAACCTGCTGCAATGGTAGGAGAGGGGAGGGGGAGGGGGAGGGGGTCAAAGGGGAGGAGAGGGGGTTGGACAGGGGGGAAGGGGGTTGGTGAGGGTGGATCACGCTATGCTTTGTGTGTGTTGTGTGAAGGAACTGGGACCTCCCTGGTCTCTATTAACCCTTGGCACCCCCCCCTCCCCGCCGCCACGTAATTCGCGAGAGCCTCACCCTCCTCCCTCCGCCTGCCCCCCCCCCCCACCAACCCCCCCAAGGTACATCCTGGTCCCCCCCGCCGCCTCCGAGCCGCTGTCCGCCTTCCTGAGCGACAACAACCACTTTGGGCTGCAGGCGGGGCAGGTGGGGTGCAGGGGCGGGCATCGGTGTGTGGAGGGAGGGATGCTGGGGTGGACATGCCTTCCGAGGGCACCGTAGTCCCTGCGATGATGCCACCCCATGCGCTTGCATGCCCCGTACATGCTATTCCTTCTCTCATACCCGTTATTACGGGGTGTTGCGGGTATTGCTGGGTTCAACAACATGAACACACAGCTGGCGGGTTTTTGTTTCCCCCTGGTCCACTTCTCAACCCCTCCATCTACTCCTCGCTACCAACTGACACAAGCACCCCGTTCCCCCCCTCCCGCCCCCCTCCGGGACCCCCTCCCCCCAGGTCCACGTGTGCATCAACGACGTGCGCCCGCCGCTGCTGACGGAGGACATGCGGGTGGTGCTGGAGGCGGGCGGAGCGCGGGTGGCGCGCAGCCAGCCGGGGAGCGGTGAGTAGTGTGTGTGTGGGGGGGGACGGAGTTGGGTGTGTGCCCCCACTTCCTTCCCACGCTGCCCCGCCGCTGCTTTCCCGCTGCCACCCTGCTGCCCTGCCCCACCCTGCTGCCCCCTCCTGCCCCCTCCTGCTCCCCCCTCCTGCACGCAGGCGAGGTGTTCCTGGCCCTCCGCCGCAGCGGCGCGCTGGCTCACATGCGCCGTGCAGGTGTGAGCTGCCTGGAGGTGGCGGCGGTGGAAGACAACCTGCCCGCCCGCCCGCTGGATCCGGGCTTCCTGGGAGCGTGTACGGCAGCGGGGGTGGACTGCGCGGCCAAGGTTGCCGTACCTGGGGTGCAGACGGAGGGTGAGTGGGTGAGGGGGGGGAAGAGGGCGGGAGTGGGGAGGGAGGGAGGTATGGTATGGTATGGCATGGCTGCTACGGGGTTGGAAAGAGAGTGCAGTGGCTTAGGACACTGCGCACCTCACTGCTTTTCCCCTCAATTGATTTTTTCTCGCGCATTTTGCAGACGAATATAACTGGATGCGTTACGAAATTGCAACCTGAAAACTGTACTGTGGCTACGTAGGAGTTTCCAACTCTGCATGTCTACACGTCCTCTAAAATCGCTCCTCCTTCTCCTCCCCCTGCGCCTCGGGGATACGGGATTGGGACTCCGTTGCTTCACTTCTCATTCACTTCCCCCCCCCCCCCTACCTCCCCCCCCCCAGGTCCCTCCGCGCTCCCCGAGGTGTACTCCCGCTACCTCGGACTGCTGGGCACTTCCTCGCACCTGCTACCCGCCCTGGCAGATGCCGTACCCGCAATCGGAACCTACTACTTCACAATGTCGTACGTACGGAAGGTGGACGAGCTCCTGAAGAAGCAGCCGCTGGCGTTGTACCGCCTCGCTCCGGCGGAGAAGGTACCGCCAGTGACCCGTGGGTCGGCAGCGGTGCCGGCGGCTGCGGCTGCAAAGGCGGGTACGGCAGGAGCGGCGGCGGCGGCGGCGACGACGGCGGGGGCGGCTGGATACCGGTTGGAACGTCGGTTGTCGGACTTTGCATCGCCTGTGGTAAGTGCGGTATACGTCTTTTAAATCCGGTTGCCGTACAAAAAGGGGACCGGGTGCCACTTGTAAAAGAGGCTGGGCGCTTTGCTTGAAGCAGCCTTGAGAGGGACCTAACATGGTAGGCCTGCCCCGCGTCACGGCGCGCCAGCTGAACGCCTTTTTCCCTCATTCCAAACTGTCCCCTCTCTCCCCAACTCATCCAACCGTCCCCCTCCCCTCCCTCCCCTCCCTCCCCTCCCTCCCCTCCCTCCCCTCCCTCCCCTCCCTCCCCTCCCTCCCCTCCCTCCCCTCCCTCCCCTCCCTCCCCTCCCTCCCCTCCCTCCCCTCCCTCCCCTCCCTCCCCTCCCTCCCCTCCCTCCCCTCCCTCCCCTCCCTCCCCTCCCTCCCCTCCCTCCCCTCCCTCCCCTCCCTCCCCTCCCTCCCCTCCCTCCCCTCCCTCCCCTCCCTCCCCTCCCTCCCCTCCCTCCCCTCCCTCCCCTCCCTCCCCTCCCTCCCCTCCCTCCCCTCCCTCCCCTCCCTCCCCTCCCTCCCCTCCCTCCCCTCCCTCCCCTCCCTCCCCTCCCTCCCCTCCCTCCCCTCCCTCCCCTCCCTCCCCTCCCTCCCCTCCCTCCCCTCCCTCCCCTCCCTCCCCTCCCTCCCCTCCCTCCCCTCCCTCCCCTCCCTCCCCTCCCTCCCCTCCCTCCCTCCCTCCCTCCCCTCCCTCCCCTCCCTCCCCTCCCTCCCCTCCCTCCCTCCCTCCCTCCCCTCCCTCCCCTCCCTCCCCTCCCTCCCCTCCCTCCCCTCCCTCCCCTCCCTCCCCTCCCTCCCCTCCCTCCCCTCCCTCCCCTCCCTCCCCTCCCTCCCCTCCCTCCCCTCCCTCCCCTCCCTCCCCTCCCTCCCCTCCCTCCCCTCCCTCCCCTCCCTCCCCTCCCTCCCCTCCCTCCCCTCCCTCCCCTCCCTCCCCTCCCTCCCCTCCCTCCCCTCCCTCCCCTCCCTCCCCTCCCTCCCCTCCCTCCCTCCTCCCTCCCTTTTTCCAGATGCGCGCCTACCTGGGTTGCGAGGTGCGGCTCGCGCTGGCTGCGGTGGACGTTGGCTCCGAGTTCAGCCCGGTGTGGGGCGCGGCGCCCTTCTACCGCACCGCCTCGCCGCAGGCAGCCGTGGATGCACTGCTGCTGCAGCACACGCGGTGAGGCGGGGGAGGGGAGGAAAATAAGGGAAACTCACGCACTGGATGACGAGGCGGAGGGCGGCGCCGGGCATTGGGGGGAAGTGGAAGGAGGGATTTCCGCTTAATTTGACTCTGCTTACCAGTGCGAGCCAGTCCGCTGCTACTGCTGCAGTGCACGCTCACCGTTACCTTGCTTCCCGTGTTCTGCTCGTTCCTGGGCCTTGTAGGCCTGCTTTGCCACACCTCTTCCTTTGTTCGTGCCATGTGCTCATGTCCCAATCTTGCCCCTTCCCCCCCCTCCTCCCATCCACCTACCCCCCCGCGCCCTCAGTTGGGTTGAGGAGAACGGCGGCGCGGTGGGTGATGAGGACGGGGTGGTGGAGGTGGGGCCGCTGGTGTCGTACGGTGGAGAGGGCCTGGCGCCCATCGTGGAGGGCAAGACGTACGACGAGGCGTACGTGCTGGAGCTGCAGGTGGGGGGCGGGGGGGATCGTGTGTGTTTTGTGTGGTTGGTCGGGGTGAAAGGATGTGGGAAGAGGAGGTTTGGGGAGGATACGTGTCGTGGGGTGTGCGGTTGTTAAAAGCAATTACGGTGCGTGTATCAAGTCAACGGCGGGGCATGTGTGTACGGGGGGGGGGGTATCGCACGAGCTATATGAGTAGGAGTCGGGGTGCACGTGCTGGTGCCTACTGCCAGCATTCCTAGCCCAAGCCACCCGTCAAATAGAACCATGAAGGCATACGGCTCCCGACCCATGGGTCACCCACTCACTCAATCCTCCCCTTCTCCTCCCCCTCTCCCTCCCTGACTCCCCCAGGGTTTCTCCGCCCAGTCCTCGGGCACCTCCTCCAACCTGGGCCTGTGGGCGCTGCCCGCAGTGGCGCTGTCGGCGGGGGTGACAGCGCTGCGGCTGCTGGGGGGTGCGGCGGGGGCAGCGGGCAGGAAGTGAGCAGCAGCAGGGCAGGGAGGAGGGGGGTTGGGGTGGGGTAGTAGCAGCAGGGCAGAGCAGGGAGGATGGGAGGAAGGCTTGATGGGAGAGCAGGGAGGACGACGGCGGGAGCAGGCAGCAGCAGCTGCAGCAACACAGACAGGATGCGGTGACACGTTAGGCCCCGTTGGGTTGGGCGTTGAGAGGCGGCTGGGTTGGGGGTGACTGGGCTGGGAGGAAAACGAAGTGGGCTGTTGGCTGGTTGGCGGCGGCGGCGGCAGTAGGGAAGGTGAAGTGGGCGTGTGATGGGGAGGAGGGGGCAGACGGCAGCTGGGAATGGCTGCAGGAGAAACGTGTGAAAGATTGTATATGCCTTCTTCCGCGGCCGACAGATTTTGGTTCAGATACCGTAGTAGTAAGGGCCTGAAAGGATACGGGCTGCCAAGGATTGGGAGCTGGTGCGAGCAGTTGGCTGGGGGCGAAGGGGCCGTAGGGATGTAGGATTGTGGGGGGGATGTGGGGTTGTGGAAGGGAGTGGTGCGGAGTTCTTTCATGCTTGTTAAACGGCATTCTCCTCCAAGTGAGGAGGTTCCTGCTCGGCCATACCAACGGCTGGCGAGGTGCTGTTGAGATGGGATCATACGGTGCTGATGTCAGGATGTTCCAAAGGCAGGACAAGCTCATCGTTGACTCGGAACACGAGAACCTAGAGATTACAGTATGGAGCAAGTGAAAAGGCGCACATAGGAGGTACATGCACAGCCCTGTACGCAAGGTTCAGGGACACAGATGATACATACGGCCCCCCTGCCGGTGCGTGTCTTCAGCCGAGTTCGTTGGGAGCCTATAATGAGTCATGTCGACTACAAAATGCGTGGCTACCTGGTATCGAGACTCGGCGCCAGTCACTAGGTCCAGCGTGCCTACTCGTATCCTACAACTACCGTACTTTTGAGTGCAGCGCGGCATCACAACACGGCACTGGAACACAACACGGGGAAATGACACGGAAACACGGGGCGGGAAAACAGGGCTGAAACACGTCTAGACGACGTCTGCGTCATTGCGCCGCCTGCCTGTACGGCACTTTCGGGCAGCTGCGGAACACCCCGCCATGCAGCTCGGGGTTATAACATGGTTCCCGGGGTCAGCGCTGGATGAGCTTTCTGCAGCGAAGGATGCAGCCGCTCGCTGGAGGAGGCAAAGCGGCTACGGGAACAATGTCGTCAATGAAGTGTCATGAGGGCATTAAAATTGTAATGACCACAAGCTAACTATCCTGAGTCCTGCACATCAGCTCCTGTGTGTCAGCCCTCCACCGCTCCCTTGAAGGGCAGGAGTTACAGTGGAGCAGGCCTCTTAACGTCTTAAGACACTGCAAACAGCAAGCTTCACCGAGGAAACAATGAAAACAAGGTAATGAGCAATTACCAGCCATGAAAGAGTGTTTTCTGAGCCCAAAACAGGCAAAAATGCACCAGCCGAGAATCGAACTCGGGTCTGGTCCGTGGCAAGGACCTATGCTACCACTATACCACTGGTGCAACACGCCCAATGTGGGGCTCGAACCCACGACCACAAGGTTAAGAGCCTTGCGCTCTACCGACTGAGCTAACCGGGCTTGATGACCAAACACAAATCCAAAGCTTCTTAAGCGCCAGAGCCTTGCCGTACAAAGTACGTAACACAAAAACTGGTCAGAGAGAAGGCCATCTCCTGTACCGCACCCGCACCCAGGCCCTTCAGACGCACCACGGCACGAAAACCGAGCCGGCTGAAGGCGGTCCCCGACCCTTCTGGCATACGGCGGCACTGCTCCGACAGCAGAGCAACCTACATTGGAGGGGGTATGGAAAGGAAAGTCAAGCGGCAGAGCTGGAATGCGGTCAAGGACTGCGGAATGAAATCGCCACCACCTGCCTAGGGGTGCCTACGCAGCCTACCCACCTGCCTTGCAGTAGCAGGTGTTCGCCAGCAGCGATTATGGCGCCGTGTAGGCCACACCGGTACCGAAGTTAGATTGTCATGGGAATAGGACGACACAGTGTTATGGGTTAGACTTCCGGAACTGAAAGATGGGCAGGTTATAAGTGGTTGCTTGCGGGATCGTCGCAATGTATGCCCCCAACGTATGCGTATGTCTCCATCACCCTTATTATTATAATATACGGGCTGTAATAGCATCAGTTCAGGCAAGACAAATCCCCTGACAAAGAAGGCGGTAAAGCCACGAGCTAGCTCAAAGGGCACTTGAGCTATGCGGATATACTGCACTATTACTACATAAGACCAGTTCTACCACATTCAGGTTGCTAGGGCTTAATCCGACGTGGGAAAAGGCAAGAGGCGAAAGCCTGTACTGCAAATAAACCCTAGTTCAGTAATACAGCCTAACTGCACCTAACTTGTTTATTCGTTACTGGAGGGGCAGGAAAGGGTTGCCCTTACCTTTAAAGGAGAAAAGCCGGGATACCCAAGGTCCATGCCGCTCTCCGCTAGCTCCGTCACGCCACACGGCTACGCCCACAGTTTGGCTTCATTTCTCTGAGACTGCGAAGTGCCCAACCATGTAGGAACTATGACAACTCCAGAAACTAATCCCGGAAACGTTACCCTTGTGCCCAGACTCCAGGCTGTGGGCAATTGACTAGGTCGCTCTTGCAGCTGTTCACGACGACCAAACGTCTCAAGCATTATTATGTTCAATCGCATTACGTCTACTCTTCGCTCATCCACTCCTTGGCATGTTGGCAAGGTTGCAGTCCACGTTTAGGTCTCGGAGCGAAGTTGGAAAGCCGTGTAGGCTGCAATGGCGTTCAATAGAGGGAAGCTTAGAGTGGCAGCTCGTAGCTATGTTTTTCGAGGGCTCCAGAGGTGCTGCACGGATGATGCGTGTTGCGTGACGTCACGAGCGCCACGACCTCTCGTACGATACATGAGCATCAAAACAACACTTAGGTCACTTACCCTCTGTTGCCGTCGTCGACTGCAATCGTCGTTAGGTTGCACTTTAGACCAACGCCGGTATGAGGCGCACAGCACGAGTGATGCGGGAATAAGGCACCTTCCATGGGGCGCATGACCCATGTTGCGTTGTTGCCATAACTCTGAGAGCCCCGACGAAACCTGCTAATGCAACCTACTGCTACATGTCACAAAGGTGAAGACACCCGTGTGGTACAACGTGTCATTGGAAGAGTATCGTTTGTGTGGTGATTGTCCGCGCGGTGAGACAGCACGGGTAGTAAGACCGCACAGCGGAGCGTTGGGTCACCGCGGTGTGTTGGGGCATCATGGGGTATATCACAGGCTTGGGGTAGTTCACGGTTTAGCACAACGGTTACCATACGTTACCATACGTCCAGGGAAACATGATGACGTCTTACCCCTTCATCCCACCACCGCAGCACCGCACCAACTGATGTTGAATGAATGACCGTTACAATGCCAGGGTTGATGTTGCCTGTGCGTGTTGCCTTGCATGCCAGGGTGCTGCGAAACATGGTAAACAGCGGGAGTGGGAGTGGGGGCTTCTGGCTGGGTGGCTTGCGGGTACCTGAGCGGAGCATGACAGCGCTTGTTGGCATACAACAAGCGAAGGGGGTTAGGGCGTGGGTTTAAACACCCCCATTCCTTGCGCGCGTACACATGACGACAAGAGCAAGTGGGCAGCGGCATACTGCGTGTCCCCGCCCCGGTCGGGGATGTTAAGGCCAGACTGCATGTCAGGCGAGGTGAGGCAGGGGTGACAAGGAGCGATGGGTGGCGTGGGCTTTATGGTAGGGTGATTGCGATGGGCTATGTGGGCTTGTCACATGATAGCAGGATTCTGCAACAGAGCGGCGGCAAACACCACTTGTGTTCGCCGTGATTCATTCCAAGGTGGAAAAGCATGGCAGGCCTAATGCATGTTGCTTTGAGGGCGACCTTTGGGCTCTAGCAGTCTGGAGCGTCAACCCTGCGTCAACATCCAATTATCGTGGGGGGAGTAAGAGCGTTAAGTTTGCTTGCATGTCTCATGGAGGGATGTCGTCCGGCCATGGCTACGGGGGTAGATAATGAACGGCGCTATCCTTCTGGCCATCTTGAGGGGATGGATGCTTGAAGGGATGGATGTTTGCCGCAGTGCTGGACCACCGCCCACTTGTCATACAAACCCAATGCCCTTCACAGTGCATGCCTATCGGCGTTTTGACAACTGGATGCGCACGCTGGGGCTGATTGTGGGTAAACACGTTCCTTAGTCGCAAACCCAACCACCACGAATACCGAAAGGTGAATTAACATTCGATTGCAACAAATTATCACCCCCAAATTTTTATAGATATTATTCCCGAACGGTTGAGGTGCAAACAAGGGGTTTCGCGGTGCTTATAAGCATGACCTGGCGGCGTCTCGTACGAAGTAAGAGATGGACCACCATTGCAAGCCCGAGAGCCAGTTTCGGCGAACATATAGGTTAGATAACAACTAATTGGAATTGCTCTGTTGCGTCAACAGGGCAGTATAGCCACAATGTCCACAAAGTGAGGATTTCTCGCGTGTTGAAGTCTTGCACAATGCTGGCTCGTGTCGAAAGATTTTGATCTCACCCAGTTGCAATTCTTACAGATCTAGAGAACCGCTGGAGGATGATGGCGTTATAGAGGATAATTCCGAGGTGCATCAGCCGCAATTGCGCTGCACTAACGGATCGTTATCGAATTTGCGCAATCCCATGACACTAATACAATACATAGTTGTTGATGGTGCCAGCTGCTCAAAATGACTTCACGACACGCAGGAATTTGAGGACGAGGAGGTTGACGAGGGCGAGTATGACGAGGAAGATGAGGGCGAGCAGGACGAGGAGGAAGAGCAGGGTGCGTTTGTCAAATCATGCGGCATATAGCTGAGTAAACGCTGCGCCAGGCGCTTGCTGCTTGCACCCGACATGACACCTTGCGTCTGCTTACCAAGTCGCACACAACTGAATTACTTTCTCGTAATGCCTTTAACGATATACATCCATCGCAATGACCTGCAGCTTCGACCAGCGCGCAAAGGCCAGCCCCAGCCATGGCTGCTCCATCTGCACCAAAGGCCATGCCTTCCCTTCCCGAGCGCCCCAAGGGCGGCCTGCCCGCGCTGCCTCCCCGAGCTAAGCCCAGCACCCCGGCTGCAGCCGCCGCCCCAGCAGCCCCTGCCGCCCCCCAGCCGCAGCCGCAGCCCCCAGCTGCCACGCCCGCAGCCGCAGGCGCCATGCCCAAACTCCCCCCACGGCCCGGCATGGGGGCTGGCCCCTCGGGACTAGGCGGCGCTGGACTGCTGCCCCCCAAGCCCGCAGCAGCAGCACCCCCAGCAGCAGCAGCTGCTGCGCCCAAGCCCGCTGCTGCCGCGCCGCCCGCACCACCGCCCTCGGTGACCGCAGCGGCGGCAGCACCACCGCCGGCGCCCCAGGCCCCGGCACCTGCAGCCTCCGTGCCCGCTGGTTTGGGTCTTGGTCTTCGTGGCGGACTGGGAGGGGCCGCAAAGCCCACTCTGCCGCCTCGGCCTGCTGCTGCTGCTGCTGCAGCTGGGGGCTCGGGAGCCTCCGCTGCTGCCCCAGCTGCTGCCGCCACACGTCCCGCCGCAACAGCCCCCGCCCCGACTCCTGCTGCTGCCCCTGCGGCTGCCGCAGCCCCTGTTGCTGCCCCTGCCCCTGCCCCTGCCAGCAAGGCCCCAGCTGCTGCTCCGGCCGCTGCTGCTGCTGCGGCTCCAGGCGCACGGCCGGGCGGCTTGGCTGGTGGCTTGCCTCCCCGACCTGCGGGTGGGTGGTGGGTGGGTGGGTTGGACAAGTGGTTGGTGGTGGGGACGCCGCGTTGTAGGCTGGGGGATGGGGGATGTTGGAGGGATGTAGGCGGCGTGTGGGTGGGAGGCAGGGGGTGGGAGGCAGGGGGTGGGAGGCAGGGGTTGGGAGCTACGGCACTTGGTGTGGGGGATGCGGGTGACGGCACCCCCGGCACGAGCCTGGGACGGACCCTCACTCAGGACTGGGCTGGGCTGGGGTACGAGGGTGGGAGGGGCGTCTCGTCATTCCGCTGCGGGGGGCGGGTCGTGGGCCTTCCTATGGGCGAGGGAGGAAAGGGTGGCGGCAGAGAGACGGCGAGAGAAAGCGGCACATTGCTTTTGAAGGAGGAATGTACTGAAGGAGGAATAGTGACGGGCATGGTGTGGGAGCGGCTGTGGTGGGGCGGCAGCGTTGGGGTTTGAGGCGGTGTGAATTTGCAGCGGGCCACTTATTCCTATTCTTGTTCTGGTTGAGCTCCTGGGTGCCCCCTGAACAAGCACTCCGGGCTTGAGACGAGTGGCTCGGGGGGGGGGTCCATGTCTCGTGGGTTTGCAGCTCTGCATGCAGCTGCGGGCTAGCTGGGGTCCTCGGGTGCGGTGCTGTTGTTGTGCAGAGGGCGGTTCGAGTTGGGGACACGGCGTGGGCGCCCTGGGCGCATGAGGGGGGGGGGCTGGACCGCGGGCAGGACTAGCGGGAGAGGGAGAGGGAGTGGGAAGTAAGCGCCCTAGATAACACTTGCCTTGCGCCAAGCACACCACGTTTGCAACCACACGCATTCAATCCCTTCCGCCCCCTTTCCCCCAACCGCACCCCACCACGCCCCACCCTTCAGGTCTGGGCCCCGCTGCCCCCGCTCCTCCAGCCCCCATCCCGGCAGCGGCTGCAAGGCCCACACCGGCTGCCGTACAGCCCCCCGCCCCTGCCGCCGCCGTACAACCTGTTGTCGTACAGGCTCCCCCTCCCGCTGCGGTCAATGAGGTGGTTGACCCGACTGAGGAGCGCCGGGTTCAAAAGGTGCAGCGTACGGCACACGAGATCCGCGTACGGCTGATCCGGGCTGCGGCTCGGTTGGGCCTTACGGCGCGGTCGGATCAGGTTGCCCAGTTCCTGCAGGTGCGAGGGATGCATGGATCGTTAGTAGGGGTGATGATGATGATGACGATGATGACGATGATGATGATGATGAGATCCATGCCAGATCCATAGTCAATCCACCGAGAAGGAAAACTCGATCTCAGCCAGTCCCAGCCCAGAGACGAGGGGGGTTTATAAGCGATGTAGTGGGGCGAGGATGCTGACAACGAGGAGTGCTTACGTCGCGGGATGGGATACCCCTGAACACACACAGCTATGACTAACACACCCCGGGCGCCCCCTCCCCCAGGCCATCGAGCGCTCCGAGCGCATGCTGGGCGCGCAGCACTACAAGGGCAGTCGGCGGGTGGATCTGATTGCGGCGGCGGAGCGGGACGCGCGGGCGGCGGATGCGCGGGAGGCGCCGGGGGGCGCCATTGGGGGGCTGCGGGTGAAGATCATGGTGGTCGGCATGACGGGTGAGGGGGGGGGAGGGAGGTGAGGGGGGAGGAGGGAGGTGAGGGGGGGGGAGGGAAAAATGAATGAAAATATAAGCAGCGAAGTCCCAAGGAAGGGAGGGGAGTACAGAGGAAGACCCTGGGAGTGACCCAGTGTGACCTATTGTGAAGGAGGGGGAGGGGGGCATGAGTGGTAACTGAGGATGACGTCGCCCCTCCCCTCCCCCCTCCCACCCCCCAGGCACCGGCAAGTCCGAGCTCATCAACAGCCTGCTGGACCGCCCCTCCGCCGCCCGCACCAACCCCTTCCGCGAGGCCACCCGCCGCGTGCGGGTGCACCGGGGCACGCACAACGGCATCCCGCTCACCCTCATTGACACGCCCGGGCTGCATGCGGCGGCATCGCGTACGGCGGACAACAAGGCGCTGCTGCGGGGCATTCGGGCGGCGTATAAGTGGCACAAACCCGACTATGTGTTTTACGTGGACCGGTGAGGGGGGAGGGGGGAGGGGGGGGAAGGCGGGAGAGGGAGGGAGGTAAGGGACTAGGGCAGGCAGTGGCGAGGCCGATTGAAAGAGCCGGCAGTTGGGCTCTTACCTGGGTTCACACCGGGTTGGTGACGACGATGCCTTGGGGGCCGCCCTGCCCTGCTCACCTCCTGTTGAGCCTTATCACCCCTCCCTTAACTCCCCTATTAACCCCAACCCCCTCTCCTCCCCCTCCTCCCATATGGATTTGAAAACTCCGTTGTTTCACTTTTCAATTGTTTTACCGTCCTCCTCCCCCTCCCCCTCCACCCCACCCCTCGCAGCCTGGACGTCACCCGCCCTGGTTTCGGGGAGCTGGGTCTGCTGGGCCTCATCACGGAGGCGCTGGGACCCGCCGTGTGGCGAAACACAATGGCCATCCTGACCCACGCGCACGCGGCTCGGGCGGCCTTTGGCGCGCAGTACGACATCAACAGCCGACAGCGGCGCAACATCCTGTCGCAGCTGCTGCGGCAGGTGCGGCAGGCTGCGTGTGTTTGTGTTTTGGTGGATGTGTGTTTTGCTTGCGTATGCGCATTTCCCCGTCCTTTACCCCTCCCTTTCCATTTCACCCCCACCTTCTCCCCCTCTCCCCAGGCTGCCGGCGACCAGCAGACGCGCAACCCCATGTTCCTCGCCGACTGCCACCCCGCCTGCCCCACCAACCCGCTGGGGCAGCCCGTCATCATGGACGGACCCACTGCGGTGCCCTGGAAGCAGCAGCTGCTGGTGCAGGTGCGGGAAGCGGCGGGGCGGGAGGGCAGGGAGTGACATATGGGTCAGCATGACCCATGGGTCGGGCTGGGTGGTGCGCAATGGGTCGGGCTGGGCGAGAAAGTGGGTGGGCAACGTGCCGCAGGGGCTGGGTGGAGAGATCTGGGATGGTGGCATGGAAAGATGTGTCCCTCCTCTTCCCCTTCCCAACTCCTCTTCCCCCCCCTCCCTCCCCCCTCCCTCCCCCAGCTGGTGGGCTACAAGTCGTACAACATGGCCACCGCCGCCTTCAAGGACCTCGCTCGGGCCAAGGCGGGCAAGGGCGGCCCGGGTGCTGGTGCTGCGGGCGCGGGTCCGGGCGGCAAGGGCGGGCAGCAGGACCTGTTCCGTCAGCTGATGCGCAGCCGCCTGCCGCCGCTGACCTTCTTCATCGAGCAGCTGACGGAGGGGGTGCTGAAGCCGGAGGTGGGGAAGGGGGTGCGGGAGGGGGGAAAACTTATATAAGAAATGCAAACAACTAGTGTCCCATATCCCGACTCATGCAGTGAGTGCAGTGAGTGGGGAGGGGGAGGGGGGGGAGGAGGGGACGGATGGGAGGGTAGGAATCTTAGATGGGGGGAGGTGGAGGGGAACGAGAGGGGGAGGGCAGAGGAGCCCTCCTTCATGCAATGCTGCAGGCCTGGCCTTGCTACGCCTCCCAACCCAGTCTGCTCAACCTCCTGCCTGCCCTGCCCCCCTGTCTCCCACCCCCCGCCCCCCCCCCTCCCGCCGCAGGGCTTGGCCACCATGGAGTCGGTTGCAGGGCTGGGAGAGGAGGTGACGGAGGACGAGGAGGCGGAGAGCTTCCACCACGCGTGAGTATAGGGGCGCGCGTGTGCGTGTGCGTGTGCGTGTGTGTATGTCGGGTTCGTTTGCGTTTGCGAGTGAAAAAGTGACAAAACCAAGTCAAAACTGCTCCAGCTGTAGTTGGAGAAAGTATAACTCCTGTGACCCTTGCTGGCGCGCTTCCCCACCTTCCTCGAGCTTCCAAGGAATCCGTTCCCCGCCACTTCCGCCGGGTTCTCCCCCACCCACTCCAGTGCTGAACCCATGATGAAGCCGCGTCATAGTTTCCTCTTTTCACACACCCCCCAATGCTGACAACCCCCCTCCCCCCCCCGCAGCTACTACTCCCACATGTACGACCTGGCGCTGTCGGGCGACCCGTGGGCCCAGCGCGAGTACGCCGCCATGCTGCGGGCGTACGATAAGTCCCGGAAGACATTCCACGAGTCGTACGAAGATGCGGATCTGGATCAGATGGTGGAGTACGGATTGGAGGTACGTACGGCATGTGTTAAAATAACTGGCCGCGAGGCGAAACGTACTGTGATGGCCGAAAGATGAAGTCCTCCCACTGAAAACGGCATGTGTGTGTGTGGGGGGGGGGGATGTGGGGAGATGGTGGGGATTTGGTGGGATGGCGCATGGGTTGAAAAGAAAACACAACGAGAACAAGGGTGCGTGCTTTCCTGTGTGCGTGTGTGCGTGCTTGTTGCAGTGTGTTGGGTCTTCTAAAAGTATATGGGGTGTATACATGCATCCCACTCAACTATGTGAACCCGCCCTTTGCGGACGCGCGGACATGGATTTCCAAAACGCTGGTGGAAACGCAAAAAGGCAAATGCACAGTGTTGCCTCCTGTGCTTTGAGCCCACCTCCCCCTCACTCCCCCCCTCACACCCCAGTCCTACGTGGTGGACCCTATCGACTTCGGCCCCACCTTCGACCCGGAGGACCTGTACAGCCACCGCCACGCGTATGCGGAGGCGGGCGACTCGGGCGTGCACGTCATCCCGTCGCAGGTGGGGGATTAGATAAACTGAGCCGCGGAAACACTGACCCTGACCGCAATGTGTGGTGTGATACCGGTAGTGGTTAACTAGATGACAAGATGATGGGGGGTGGGGTGGGGGAGGGTGGGGGGATGGGGGAAACGAAGGATATCCAACAGGGTTGCCACCGCCCAGCGGGTGGCGCTGCGACGGCTGGCGTTATGTACAACACACCTTTCCTGCTCCCCAACCACACCTCCCCTCCCTCACTCCCATGGTTGTTTCTTCTTCTCCCTCTTCTCCCTCACTTGTTCCTTCCCCGTTCCCCCAACCTCGCGGAAGAACCACCTCGCCCCCCTACGCCACGCCTCTTTAACCAGCTCCTCCTCTCCCTTCTAATGCAGAACATGTATCCCTTCCCCCCCTCCCCCCCAGTCGGGCTATGGGATTGGGACTCTAGTTGTTTGCATTTATTATATAATCCCCCCCCCTCCCCCACCCCAGGACTACTACGGCCCCGAGCACGACGACCCGCTGAACGGCATCGTGCTGCAGTACGAGGCGCAGCCCTTTGCGCGCGCCGGCTGGGGCGGTATCCCCTTCGACCTCACCCTGTGCGTGGAGAAGGACAAGACCAGCGCCTGCCTGCAGGGGGAGAGCCATGTGGCGCTGTTCCACTCGGTGCCGCCGTTCGGGCCGCGACATGTGACGCAGGTGGGGGGGTGGGGGGGCGCAGGGGGGGAGCGACATGTGACGCAGGTGGGGGAGGGAGGGGGTGGGACGGAGGTGGGGGGGAGGGGGTGGGACATGTGACGCAGTTGGGGGGGGGTAAGGAAATGAATGAACAGTGAAGCAGTTGGGGGGGGAGGTGTGTCACCCCCAGGCGATGCTTGGGGATGGGGGTGCTCTGGTGAAGGGTTATATGTTCCCGGTATAGGTTGTGAACGTGTAGGTACGGTAGCTGGAGAGGGAGCAACACTGCGGCAGCCCTACACAGCAGCGGCAATACTAACCATCCTCACCCCTGCACCAATACCTTCTCACCCCCTTCTCCCCCTCCCCCCCCTGTGTTTCCAGCTGACGGGCAGCTGGGAGATGATTCGACCCAACATCAAGGACGTCATGTACCAGCTGGAGGTGAGCAAGGGGGGGAGGGAATAGACGGGAAGTGGGAGTGACGAGCGACCCATGGGTCGATCAACTGCGCTACCTGTGGATGGGTGCAGTGGGAGTGGGAGGGCGCGGAGGGAGAGGCTTGTGTTGTGGTGACTTGAGGCTCACTGAGCTAGGCTTGAGAGCCCCTGTAACTGCCCCCCAGCACCACTACCACCCCCCTCACGTTGGCACCCTGCCGCCTTGCTTTGCCCTAGCTCGTGGTGGTTTCCTATGGTTTGAGCTGGTCTTACCCCCCCCCTTCCCGCCTCCCCAATTACCCCCTCCCCCCCGCAGGTTGACACGTTCAAGGATGGGCTGTTCGGTCGCACCGACCATGCGGGTTGTGGCCTCATGGTTGCGAGGTGGGAGGGGGAGGGAGGGGGAGGGAGGGAGGGGGAGGGAGGGGGGTCTTTCAGTGGGGTCTTTCGCGCAGGCGTGTCACACAGTGTTACCGGTTAACCTCTTCCCCCATCTAAACTTCAACCCAACCCCCTCCCTCTCACCCCTCCCACCCCCCCCCCAAAAGGCTGGGCGAGGGCGGCGACCCCCGCAAGGGCCCCATGGCGGTGGGGGTGCGGCTGCAGGACACGGTGCGGCTGGGCGCCTTCAAGGTGGAGGCGTGCGCCAGCAAGGTGGCGGTGCAGGTGGGGGAGGGTGGGAGGGGGGGGGAGGGGGTAGGGTAGGGGGAATTGGTAGGGATGGGGAGCTGGGGGGGAGGGGAGGTTTGCTGGAGAGTGAGAGGACCTTTTGCATCAATACCGTGCATCGCTCCTGCCTGCCCTTTGTCACGCCCTCGTCTAAAGCGCACTTCTCTCTCAACCCCCCTGCCCCACCCACCCACCCCCCCAGGGCCCCACGGGCGGCAAGGACGAGGGCTGGGGCGCCCGCGCATTCGTGCACTACGACTGGCTGCCGGTGAGGAAGAGGAGGGGCGGGGAGGGGTACAGAGGGGAGGAGGGGCGGGTAAAGAGGAGGGGAGGGGTTGAGAGGAGGGGGGCGGTGTTGGGAGGGGAAAGGGTTTTTCCACGGAGAACCATATTTTTACATGTGGAAGGGGAAGGACCGTGGGCTCTCCTCGTCTTTCCGCCGCTCTTCCTCATGGAGGGTCACGGCCAATAATCACTGCGGCTCAGGCACAACACCCCTCGCACCAACACCCCTTCCCTTCCCCCCCTCTCCCTCCCTCCCCCCCTTCCTTCCCCCCCTCCGCAGGGTGTTGGCATGGCGTTCGACTTCATCCAGCAGCGCACACCCGAGGAGGGCGGCAAGCGGCTGCGCGGCTACGGAGCCAACTTCACGTACGACTGGGAGATGCTGGGGGCGGCGTTCGGGGCGGAGGTGAGGGGGGGTGACGGGGTACATATTCCGGCTGGAGGGGAAGGGGAGGGAGGTGGAGGGGAGGGAAGGGGAGGGAGGTGGAGGGGAGGGAAGGGGTGGGAGGTGGAGGGGAGGGAAGGGGAGGGAGGTGGAGGGGAGGGAAGGAGGTGGGAGGAGGTGGGGCCAGAGATATACCAAAACCACAGCTTTGGGCAAAGCAATGGGGATAGAGTGAAGCAGTTTGTCACGAAACAAGAGGGCGAGGATGGGGAAGGAGGGGTGCACGCGCCTGCGCCCCAGACATGTCCCGCGCTGTGTGTTCCGTGTGTCGCGGCTGGGTGCGTGCCGGCCTGCTCACCCCCCACCAACCCCTCCCCAACCCCTCTCTTCAACTTGACGCACCACCACCTGGGGGGGGCCTTCGCACATGTCTAGCTGGCATGTGTTTCCGATTACGGTAATCACCCCCCTTACGCTCTCCCTCTCAAACCCCCCCCCCGCCTCCGCCCCCCAGGTTGACTACGTGTCCGCCTCCGACTCGCTGTTTCTGTCGGTCAACGCCTTCAGCGGCAACGACTACCGCCTGGCCTGGCTGCTGCTCATCCCGGCGGTCAACTACGCAAAGTGAGGAGGAGGGGGCGGGGGAGTAGTGGAGGAGGGGGGGGTAGCGGGAAGTGGGAAGTGGCGGGTAGCGCGAACTAGAGTAGTAGCAGGAGGGTAGGGGGAAAGCCCCTTCCGGGCAAGGGTGAGGGAGGGAGGGAGGGGCTACCTGTCACTCCCACCTCTCGCCTGACCGCTGCCCTGACGCTCATGGGTGCTGTCAGGTACCGTGTGGGGATGTGTACGGTGAGGGGTGTGTGGCCGCTGTGTATGGCGGGCTCTGTGTGAACCCACACCCACACCCGCACCTCAACCCCTCGCGCTCCCCCTCGTGTTCTCATCCTCATCCGCTGCTGCTGCTGCTGCTGTCCGCTGCTGCCCGCTCGCAGGGAGACGGTGGCTGGGTGGTGGGCCCGGCTGCGGGGGGTTGCGGGCGGGGAGGGCGAGGAGGGCGAGGGCGAGGAGGGCGGCGAGGAGGCGGAGGAGGAGGAGGGGGACGAGGAGGCGGAGATGATGATGGCAGCGGAGGCGGACATGTAGGACACCGGCGGCGCTTGCCTGGGACGGGGCGCGGAGCGGAATAAAAGGCTGTTAAGCTATGGGGTTAAGGCACGGGAGGGGAGGCACAGCTGAGAGGGAAGCTAAGGGGGGGGGGCTGTTGTAAGGGAGAGGGGGTAAGGGATCCGTAATGCTGGCTACGGGAGTAGGGCCCTTGTGGTTTCTGTGTAGTAGCGATAGGGACGAAGCGGAGACGGGTGGGTAAGAGAAGGAAAGGAGAGGAGGGGTGGGAGAGCGGGGGAGATCCCGCTGAGGAGGCTGCATGCTGTTGCCTTGTCCTTTTGGATTTCGTCTGCCTGCGCTTTGTCGTGGTGGTGGTTTGTTGCTGTATGGAAGAGGCTGAGATGCCGAACACCATGCGGACGTCCGGGGTTGTCGCGGACCGCTTTACACGGGGCTGTTGTTGGTGGACTTGTTTTGGAACAGCGGGTTGTCTAACTAGTGTGGCCGGTGTGTGTTTGGGGTTTGCGCGTGCTAGCTAGCATGTGCCTATCTGTGATCCCCTTATTACCTAGCGTGTATGAGTTAGGGTTAGTTGGGCCGTGTGTGTGGGGGGGGGGAGAAGATGGGTTTCAGGGGTTGGGTTTTGTGTAACTGTTCGAAGGTGTGGGGTCCCCGTGTGATTTGAGCAGCTTTAGGAGGTTGGTTGCTTAGCCGGCCATCTCACGAAGAGATCATTGCCGTCTTGTCCTGTTGCAAGGGCACCAGCACACGTGACGGGCATACGCGTTTTGTGTTGTGTTTAAGAAAGGTCGTGCGGCATCGCACCACCTTTGTATGCGAGGACACATGGGTCGGTGCTTTGCTTGAATCCGACCAGGTCCTGACACGTGCGCCGCTGCCGTGGGTTGCCGTACTTTGTTGGTGGTTGCGTTGACTAGGGAGGGAGCGGGAATGACTGGGGCTGTGGATGCTCAATTTTGAGACCCTGTGAGCGTTCGGGCCCGACATCCGTTTGTGCCCATTCTGGAGAAACCCGTCCACGGTCCATGTAAGCAACCCACAAGGGTTCGACGAGGAATTGCATACTGCCAGCCAGGCCGCCAGGCATCCTGGAGCGCCGCTTTAGCTTAAGTCTGCCAGCTCCGACATTGTTATTGCAACAAAGGCGTGGGCGCTGCCCTGACATAAATGGTGGGATCCTCAGGGGGGCCCTTCAGGAAAAGGCTAGGCCCCTAGTGATCTAGTAGTAACTGCTTGCAGGTGTAGATATATTAGGAGTAGCGGCGTTGCGTAGGCTAAAACGCCTGAAAGTGGAACGACACAGCTGTATACCACAGTATGAAGCCGGCAGTTAACGGGAAGGAACGGCAATGGCACGAAACGCGGCGCGTCACTTGACAAACTTCTGACAGGCAAGACCTATCTACATAGTTAGATGGTGCTTTACTATAGTTAATTTTATTAGCGTCGCCCTAGGTAGTTGCAGTAACACTTTGAAACCTTTCGACACAGTTTCGTAGGACTGTAGTGCTTCCTCTGTCTACAGTTGCACTATGGCAGCGTTTGATCTAGGCAGGCAAGCAGCGGTGCAAATAGTTAGCGACACCGGACGGCAACCGCAAAGTTTCTTTGGTCGGTTCTTACAAAGACGTCGCGACGCAGCAGCCGTGCGGGTAGAATTATTGTACTGCCTCGCGTATGGCATCTATAGGAGGCCTGGCTGAAAACCGTGGTCGCAACGGCATGCTTGCAGTCTGAGCAGGAGTACGCCAGCATCCTATCCGAATCCCTGGGCCACGACTTCAGTGACTTAGATCAACTAGAGTTTCTCCAAACGTCTGGTCGCGATAAAGATGGCCGTCCGCTTGTGGTCGTCGTGGCGCGTAATTTCCCGGCAAAGGTCCTCAATCCTGACAGGGTTTACCGGTGAGTACAGACAGGCTCCCTGGGATTTTATGCTCAAATGCGGCGAATGTGCCACTAGGATGCGGAGGAGGTTGAACTCTCACCTTTTTGCCTGGCGTTCTCCATTCCCATCCATCCATGCTCCGGACTCCGTCCTCCTGCGCCCCTTCCTCTGCCCTCTGCAGGTACCTTATCACCAGGTTAGACGCCATAGCAGATGGCCCCTACAGCGTTGTTTGGTTCCACACGTGCAGCAGCTACTGGCAGAACTGCCCCAGCCTGTCCTGGCTGTGGCGAACATACGAGAGGTGAGAGAAGGGCGGAGTGTGCGGGCGTGTGGAGAGTCATAGCTCGATAGCTCCTGGGGAAGCACCGGAGTTTGTTGACGGATTGGCGTAATTGAAACGCACGGGTGGAGGAATAGCGCAACCGCCCAAAGAGCCAAAGAGGCGGTGGCTACCTGAGTAGGCAAGAATCATAAACCCAAAGCAAGGGCACTCCATCCCTTACCCCTTCCACCCCCATTCTTTCCCGCCCCCCTCCCCCCCTTCCTCCTCCCCATGCAGGCTGCCCCCCAAGTACCGTTCCCACCTGCACCGCCTCTTCGTGGTGCACTGCGACCTGCCTCTGTGGGTGGGGCTGGCGGCGCTGGGGCCGCTGCTGTCTGAGGCCCTGTGGCGCAAGGTGGAGTGGGTGGCGCGAGTCGAGTTCCTGTGGGACCACGTGCACAAGGTGGGGGGAGGGCGGGGTTGAGGAGGCAGTAGGAGGTAAAATTGAGGAGGGGGGCGGCGAAGGAGGGAGGAGGGAGGAGGGGGTAAAAACGAGGAAACTGACGAGGCAACTGACAGAGGAGGAGGCAGGGGGGGTTTGGTGAGCAGCTGGGGGGTAGCCAGAGATTGCTGCTTTGGAAAGGGTTTTATCACCTGACGAGCGGCAGGCAGCGCTATACCTCCCCAACCTACACAGCCACACCTTCCCTCCCTCCACACCAAACCCTGTGTGACTAGACTTCCTTCCCACATCCGCGCTCCCCCTCCACCGCCTTGCTACCACCGCCACTCCGACTGCAGAAGCAGTTGGCGGTTCCGGACTTTGTTTCGGAGCACGACGCGCTGCTGGAGGAGCAGCCCCTGGCGGACTACGGGGTGGTGGCGGCACGGGAGGTGAACGCGGTACCCGGGTTGCCGGGACCCGTGTGATGGGGGCGTGCGGGAGGAGGCGGGGAAGAGGGGGTTAAGAGCGGCATGTCGAGCGTGGCGTGCTCGGGTGTATCTATATGGCATGGAGGTGCTGCAAGGGATGCGATGCCAGGGTTTGAGTGTACGGCAGCTGTGTGTGCGGTAACGGTCTCAGGAGTGCCTGGCATCGTGCTCCGAGGAAGGAGACGGGGCAGCGTGCATGGGTGCCTGAGGGTTGGGAAAGGGCAAGACACTCCGCTCAGTGGGGAGTTTTGGGTAACGTGGGCTGCGGGATAGGGAAGGTGGCAGCGGTTGGATTTGACGATTTGACGACACAGTGCATCACACCCGCTGGGCACGGCGGTAAGGAACGGTTGCGGCAGCATATGGTATCCTTGCATTGTCATGCATTGGGGCACGCAGGGATTCATGTTTCAGACCTCTGGCCTCCGGGCACCATCTTGAGCTTACCGTCCCACAGGCGGTTCCCCAAGAGTGCCCTGCTGTCCGACATGTGTCGCACTGGGGACGTGGGGAGGTGTGGGCGTTATGTGGGCGATGGCTTCAGGTTGGCCCTTTGATGACCTGGGCTTGCTTTGGGCTCTGCGCCGTACCCGTTACTTAGGCCCTGCTGTTGAGTGTTCTAGGATGGTCTAAAGCTAGCTGGGGCTACTCATATCCCGTGAAGGGTCTGTGTGTAAAGAAAACTGGCCGTGTGTGTGGGGTGATATATGTTAAGCGATATAGAGTGGTTGCCTTGCACGGGTGTCAAGAGAACAATTGCTGTTGGCGGCCGATCATCATTCGTACATGTACTTATTTAGAAGCCCCAGGAAGATAGCAAGGGTGTTGGGTGAACCTACACTGCAAGGAACGGGGAATCCCCTTCATGCGTTGCTAGGGTTGGTTGCGGTACTGAGAACTGCCTTGGGAGGTACTACACTGGCCGTAGTTGTAGCAAAGATGTGGTGTGTGCGGAGGTGGTGTATGGAGATGGTATGTGAATGGCAGATACGGTACCGGCAGTTGACGAGTACCGGGAAGAAATGAACGAGATGACGGAACACGTGATCCCCGTGAGCCCATGTCTTCTGCAGCACGTGGACTCAGTGCATGTACACATGAGGCAAGGTGACCGCTGACCCGTGGGCCACGTTGAGTTCCCGTCTCAACAGCAGCCTACCTACGCAACCAGATTGAAGCAGTATTAACTCTAGACCGACGGTACAAGGAATATCAAAGCATGGTCATCAGTTCAGGGTCAGTACGGCGGGCGTATGACGCAGTTGCATGCTCTAAATGGCTAACAGGCGCGGCCAGCGGTTGATGCAGTTAGATTTGCGTGTGAGAGCTCTCCAGCTAGCGGTGCCATCCTTGCAAGTCCTGCTGGCAGAGTCGAGGATGTTAGCCAACCTTTCCAAGGCTCCAGAGCGACAGACAACGGCAGCACCGGCCGCATCACCAGCCTGCCTGCAGCATCAACAGCCTCAACCACAACAGCAGCAGCAGCCGCAGCAGTTGGCGAAGAAGAACTATGAGGATTGCCTGACGCTCGCTCGTTCGCAGCAATATGACGAAGCCGCACAGGCGTTTGAGGACTTTTTGCAGCGGGAACCGGGGCATGATAAGGCTTGGATTAGCTACGCGCAGGTGAGGATTATGTGCTAATACTGACCTAGTTCTTTCACCTATATATGGCTAGCTACAAGGTAGATCTATGTCTCTTGCCACTACTTTGCTGAGGAATGCCGTCCACCAATGTTTAGCAACGCCGCGCGCAGATGAGCAAAAAGAGGTATATGCAGCACGGAGCTCCAAGCCTAGCGTACGAGGCTTGCGGAAGCGTGCTGGATCGCGGCTTGGCGTTGAACCCTCAAGCGGCCAAGATCTGGCAATCGCGGGGCCTTTTGGAGCTGCAGCAGGGCCACACAGGACCCGCGAAGGAGCTGTTGAAAAAGGCGGTTGCGCTGGACGCACGACTGGCGCCGGTGCTCAACTGGAAGGCTGTGAGAGAGGGAGGGGAATCGCAACCCGTGGTGTCATGTGAGGAGAAGTAGTAGGCGTTGGTTTGTGGGGGGGTGGGTGGGAAAGTTGGATTGGGTGGGACGATGGAGGGTGGGAGGTGTAAGGCAGTGTGAGCTTTGCGGGGAAAAGGACAAGTTGTCTAGGGTACCTGGCGGCAACAGCAGCGCAGGCGCCAATCCGTGTCAAAAGTGTTAACAGATTTAACTGGTTAAAGGACTATATGCGAGGCAGGCGGAGGAGTTGCAGGAGGATGAGGCGCTTGCGGACACCCATCGCCAGTGTACGGCACACGGAAGGTGCGCTTGGCATGACGTGCGTGCTAGATCGATTGTGGGTGCAACATGTCAGCGTGTCCCTTGGAGGCAGTGATTCAGCAGCTCCCCGGCTATGCATGTGGCCCGCACTGGCCGCAAAGGGTGCGGTGCACAATGGATACCCATGCCCTGTGGCCCGAGGCTTATAGCGACACATTGCGGCACAGTTGCGGCTCTAACGCTACTAACTTGAAGAGGCCGCGTGCCGACATTCTGACGGTCGCATGCGCGGCAATTGGGTCGCGGACCTTCCTCATTATCCAGCGCAATGCTTATGAAAGCCTCCTAGCGGCCGGAGGACATCACAAGGAAATACGTGCGGTTGCACCGAATTGCGCAAGTTGGCGAGATAACAGGAAAGATGTAAGATGCAGGGTAAGGACTAACAATTGCGTGTACGGCACCATGCTAACCACTTGCGTTTGAACATGAGCATTTCACACACCGCGGGGCTTTTTTCTAAATGTACCTACTTGGTTAGTGTATCAAAAGCGGCCTTCTAGGCTCATATCGTGATTACCTTTTTACAATGACAGCGGGGGAAAGGGACAAGTTGGTAGCAGGAGGCTTATCAGCTAGTGCAAATGGAGCTGCACCAGCACCGAAGGTCAATAAAGGCCGCGGCATCCTTTGCTGGGCAATTTTTGGTGAGGTCGACTCAGCTATTGATGGCCCTGACTTACCAGGAGCGGTGCCTTCACATGCAAATCTTCTTCCTGTAGGAGTGTTCCTGCTATTCTTCATTATTATGGCAGCCGTCTACACGGACCCGCAGCGTTATAAAGGTGAGGCAATCGTGTGAAGCCGGCAACCAGCGCTAATTCGCTGCGATGTTTTTACTTCCCTCTGCTACCCCTACTTTCAATTTTAGCTGCTTCGCCGGTTAGCTACCTGACCGGCGAGGATGCTACGCTGTACAAGAACCTGGGCCAGGTGTACTTTGTGCCATCGACTTCAAAAATGAACGCTATGGCAAACTTCCAGCTCGGTCTTCAGCTCTTGCACGTCTTCTGGTATGACCTCGCGCTCGTGAAGTTTCACCAGGTGAGCTCCACGGGTCGGCAGTCCTGGAACCTCCCGCCTTTTGGAACCTTGGCTCGTACCCGCGCCGATAGCGTGCATCGAAGGGGGCTACCCTGGGAGGGAAGCAAGGACCCTTGTTTTCCAACACCCTCCTGCCTTCCTTCCTTCCTCCATGCATCCAATACCCCGCATTGCATGTTGTTCGCATCCTGCAGGCTCGCGTCCAGGACCCCAAGCTGGCCATGGCCTACTGGGGCGAGGCGATGTGTCACAAGCAGCCGCTGTGGCAGTCGGAGGACGTGGCGGGGGCGCAGGCGGTGTTGGCGGCGCTCAACAAGTCGGTGGCTATCAGCAGCCTGCAACGTAAGTTGAGAGGGCGGGCGGGCAGGCGGGATGTGGGTCGGAGAGGAATGTAGCAGACGACGTACAGGCGGGCATGCTTGGTGTGGGTGTGTTCTGGTGGATGGCCGTGCTGTGTTGTTCTACAAGGCGGGCAGCATCAGCGGCTTGCGGGATCAGGGCGAGGCTGTCTTCATTTGGCTTGGAGTTGCACCTGGCACTTGGGGTTTAGGATTAGGTTTGGGGTGAAAAGGATTTGGTCTGGGGTGAAAAGGAAAGGTTTAATTGCCCTTATGCCTGACGTAAGTCGTGTGTACGAAGCTGACTTGGGTCGGTCGGGTAAGGAGGCATGCCGTCCCTTCTTCTGTGTCCCAATAGTCATCCAGATTGGGCCCACAATTCCCTAGACAGCACATATAGAACTCGGCCGACTGTGACGAACCCCGCGCATAACCGGTACCTCTCCCCTTTGTTGCCCTTCCTCTGCGCCGCCCCCCCCATTTCCCCCCTACCTGCCGCCCATGCAAGCAGCCAAGGACCAGGCCTACATCGCGGCCGCCCAGGTGCTGTTCGCGAGCAATGCCACGCAGCGGCAGCGCGAGATGGGCTACATGGAGGCCATGAAGGTTGGGAGGGGGGAGTTTGGGAAGAGGGGTTTAGGAAGAGACGAAATGAGGGTGGGAAAAAGTGAACATTGTACACCAGGTTAAAAGTACACGGTGGTTGTGCCGTACTCGTCAATGTGCCGTATGGGGCCGTCGCTGGTGATTCTTTCGTGAACATGAGGTGCTGTTTGCAGTCCGTGCATGAAGCCAGTATACGTTGGAGTGGGGTAATCAAGGAGGTTTTCGGTACAGGTTAGCACTATGCTCAACACCATGACCATATCCTCTCTACACCTGCGCCCCCACTCCACTCCTGCGCCCCCACTCCACTCCTGCGCCCCCACCCCCGCAGGAGATCCACAACGAGTACCAGGACGATGCGGACGCGTGCGCCTTCTACGCGCTCTCCATCCTGGGCTTCCTGCAAAGCACCGGGGGAGCCCTGCCGGCGGACTGGGTGAGCTGATACGTATGAGGGGGCTGTGGAAGGGGGTTGGGGAAGGCGAAGCCAGGGGGTGTGGGGCGATGGGGCTGCGGGTCTCCTTTCCAGGTGTAATGGGCTGGGGCGGACAGCGGATAGCGGGTGAGCGGACAGCTGGGAGGGGAAGGTGCTGGCCGACAGGAGTTGCTTGCGCAACCCCCACCGCGCCTCATGACCTTGCATGCCGCATGCTCCCTTGAACTGGCTGCCTGGCCTCCCTCCGGTTGCCTGGGCTGCCCCTCGCCCCTGGATTCAGTTGTCTTCTTCTTTACCCCCTTGCCCCCTTGCTGTGCTTACAACGCCCCCGGTTGTGCTGGTCAGGCTAACCAGCTGCACTACCAGGCGAGCGAGGTTCTCGGGGACTGCATGGACTATTACCCGGGGTAGGAGCGGGAGGGAGGGAGCGGGGAGAGGGAGGGGGAGGGGGAATGGGTGATGGCTCACCCCACCGGACGGGAATGCGTAGTAAGCAAGGATACGGCATTGGCAGTGATGAGGTGTGGGGTGGATGGGGCGGCAAGGGGTTCCTGGAAGATCAGCCAGTAGCACTGAGCTACAGCGCGTCGGCAGCCAGCAGCAGCGCCGACAAAAGCAGCGGCAGCAGCAGGGTGGTGGCAGTGATGGCGATGAGTAGGAGCAGCAGCAGCACAAGCAGCAGTAACATCAACACAAAGAAGCAGCGTTGTTCCTCGGAGCTGCAACAGCCATCGCCGCGGCGTCTTATGGAGTGGGGTCCAGTAAAGAGACGTCAGGATCCTGCTGGCAGACACCACCACCTCCTCGGAGGTCGCTTGCTTTTGAAGAGCAGTGCTGCCGGCAGTAGCATCGTTGGTCGTAGCAGCGGTCGCATCAGCATCAGCAGCGACGGCAGTAGCAAGTCTGTTGGCGTTCAGCAAAGGTTACGAGCAGGGTTCAGACGCGGGGTCCAGCAGGGCCACACACCTAATGATGTTGCATGTCCCCCACACTCCTTCCTCCCATGCAGCCACGCGGGGTTGCTGCACTACGCGACCCACCTGTACGACGTGAGCGACATGGAGGAGGCCAAGAACGGTGGGCGCTGGGGGCCGGGATTGGTGGCTGGGGCTTTAGACGCTGACTATTGAACTGGCACGGTTGACTTGTACACTGCTAGTGGCTCCGGCGGGCATTGGATGCAGGTTCCCTATCATGCCCCCCCCTCACCCCCTCCCTCGTCAGGTATCGCCCCCGCCCTGGCGCTGGCCAAGCTGGCCCCCGCCTCCAGTGTCGCGCAGCACATGCGCAGCCACATCTTTGCGCGCTTCGGGAACTGGAGCCAGGTGGTGGCGGGTAACCAGGTGGGGACGGGGGGGGACGGCACCCGTGTGTGCGGGTGATGCGACGGAGGAGGGTGGCAGCTGGGTTGTCCGTGGGTTGTTTCATGTCGTTCGTTTGCACTGTAGCGGGTGGTTTAGTGGTTGGGCGGGTCGGGTGCGCCATTGACACGGTCGGTCTGAGCGGACGGAGGTGGAGGAGGGAGGTCTGGAGGGAGAGGTGGAGGAACATTTCTCCACCCGCCGGGTATGCATTTTCCATCCCATTCCTCCCCCTTCCCTCCTCAACCTCCTCTCAGGACGCCGTTGCCGCATCCGACAAGTACTGCACCGCAATCGCCGCCGGCAACTCGTGTGACGCGGACAACCGCTGGCACGCGCTGGAGTGGCAGATCTACGGCCAGCTGCAGGAGTGCGCGCTGTCGGGAGCAACCGTCAGCTACAAGCGCATGCAGGTGGGGGAGGGGGTGGGATGAGGGGGGGAGGAGGGGAAATTGTGTTGGAAAGGAGGGGTTTAATGGCAAGGTTGGGTGTTAAGGAAGGGGGGCCGCTAAGGAGGGTTGCTGCCGATGAGGATACCATATGAGGGCCCTATACAGCCAAACCAATGACCCCCTTGTCTTCGTCCTTGTGTCCCTTCCTCCCCACCGGCCCCCCACCGCCTCCCCCATCTCCTTCCCCCTTGCTTCCCTCTATCCCCATTCCTTCGCCCTAACCTGTGGTGTTGGTATACCCCCCCCCTCCCCCCCTCCCCAGTCGGTGGCCGCCTCCATGAACTACAGCGGCGACTACGTGCAGTGGCTCTACCGCTCCTACGCGCACATGCAGCTCTCCTCGTTGGGGGCGGTGGGCGCCGTTCCGCTCCGCAACGCGTCCGACAACGCGACCTCCATGCTTCCCCCGCCGCTGTACGGCAGCGCGAGCGGCATCAAGGACGCAGCGGACATTTCGGTGAGGGATCGCAATGAGAAGGGGAGAGGGCGAGGGCAAGGTTGTTGGGGTTGTTGGGGTTTTTTCAACAAAAGGTTCTAAAGCAACTCTCAATTCATTTTGTAACCCCTGATTCTCCCTTTTCCCCGCAGGACCACTTCTGGCCGCCCCACGCTGAGGCTCATGCGCTGCTCGCTCGCATCCACTCGCTGGTCTGGGGGCGCACCGCGGCCCAGCAGCAGGCGGCGGCTGCCACCGTGGATGCGGCGGCGAAGCGGCTGGACGCCATTGTGGCGCTGCAGACCAACGCCTCCGCACAGCTGAACGCCGAGATGACGGCACTGCTGACCACGGTTCAGCTGCAGGTGTGTGTGGGCTAGGGGGCGGTGGGCTAGGGGGGGGGGGTTGCCGTTGTTACTCGGGTTGTTCTGTTTCGCGGGGCTCTATGACTGCGATGGCGGTGCCGGCAGCTCGCGCGGTAGAGGTGTAGTGGCTGCCACTACCGTAATGGGTCGAACACAACCCTGAGTGCATTCAGGGCTGTAGGGGCAGGCTGTGTTACAATCGTGTCCAGCCCGGTAGTGCCAGCCACTGCCCCTCATCGCAGCCCTAGATCCCCGCACCTCCATTCCCCGCGCTCCTGCCGCCCGACATGCCGTTGCTGTCTCCGCAGCCGCCCAGCCCCCCGCACCGCCATCCCTCACGCCCCTACCGCCTGGCGCGCCGCCGCCGGTGTAACAGCCACCCAGCCCCACACCGCACTTGCCTGCACCCTTACCCAGTGGAACCCTGATGCCTGCTTGGTTGTATGCTAGTGTATGCAACGAAGGTGTAGGTAGAGCCATCTTGGCGGCTGGTTCCCCAATCAATCCCTACACTCGCTGCCCCCTCCACTCCCTCCCTCCCTCCCGCCCCTCACCCCCTCCAGGCCACCGCGCTGGTCTCCGCCGCCGCCTGCGCCGCCAACCTCACGTCCCGCTGCACCGCCTGGCAGCCCCTCATGGAGCAGGCCATGGGGCTGTACAACAACTTCTCAGGTGGGTGGTTGAGCAGTTGGGCGGTTGCGGCGCCGTTGGCAAGGGAAGTGCTGCATGCGGCGTGTCGTGAACCCAGCCAAGAAAGTTGGAAGGTTCTGGCATGCACAGAACCCTTCTTGGTGTTTCGGTGCCGGTCTACCACCACCCCACAACTCTACGGCGGTGACGCGGAGGAATGCACCCCTAATGTGTCGTACTATCGTGCGCACGGTCCGTACCGCAACCCCCTTCCTCACCCCTGCATGCAGGCTCCTCCACGCTTCCCTCCCTCAAGATCGCCCCCACTCCCGAGTTCTACGCCAACCTGCTGCTCCTCACCGGCGGCAACGCCACCCAGGCGCTGCAGCTGTATGACATCTGCCTGGGCCAGATGCCCGGCCGCATGACTTGCATGCTGGGTCGCGCGCGCGCCGCTCGGGCGCTAGGCAACACAAGTGCCACGCGCTTCTTCTATGAGCTCGTGGTGTCGCAGTGCGGGTCTGCAGGGGACGCCCGCTTCCCGGCGCTGGTAGAGGCGAAGCAGGCGCTTGCGGCCTCGCCGCCGCCCCCGGCCAAGAAGGGCTTGCTGCGGCGGCGCGCGCAGGTATAAAAGAGGAGTATAGCTGCGGCTGTATGTAGATATCGGCTAACTGGCAGGGACTGTGCTAGTGATGGTGATGCTGATGCTGGGTTTTCAAATATGGGTAGGTACAGCTGATGCTCGTTGCGGACTAGGGTATACGCACGTACAAGGGTATATGAGTGCGGGCAGTTGCTGCGCGCGGCTAGGGTGAGTGGCAAGACGGAATGAGGTTCCTTTTGCCGGTTGTTGACGGTTGGGGCCGTCACTAGGGTACGGGGTGGAGAAGAGGAGGTCAGGAGACTGCGGTGCTTATGAACTGGCAAACTCTATTACGCTGCCTTTTAGGGAGTTAACGCAGACACGTGTAGGGCGAACGAGATTTTGCGTGACCTTATGTCTGAAGGGCTAGCGTCGGTCGTATGCCTTCGCGGTGGTGTGACAGGGTCTTCATCTAAAGTGGCTGCTGGGTAATCCTGTTTTGTTTGGTCCACTGACCTATATGTACTGAGGGAGTATGGGGCGTCATTCTACAATATCCGTATATGTGGGACCCTCGACGAACGAGACCGACCTTTTGTGTTGCCAATTCGGTGTGGCTTCTTACCGCTTTCGTAACCCTAGCTGCCCAGCGTGCACGATACGCGGGCGTATGAGGAGGGATTTGGGTGCAGACGTGCGGACCGAGCGATTCCTGCTAGCCGTGGTAACGAATGCTTACATAGTGTGTACGTCTATCTATCAACACAAACCCTTGCGCCTGTAAATAACAGGTTGTGTGGCTTGTCACAGTCAGTGGACCCGCTATCCGTTTTCTTGGCTGTAGACTAGTAACATAGAAGGGCGACCCGCCAGGCTATTTGCACCAACTGGCCTCGAATTGGAAAGCCCATTACAGCTTGAACCATATTAGCCTTAGCCACTAGCGCGCCCGGTATCTTATGCGCCCCTGTTGTCATGATAAAATGGAGCACACTCAGTGCATGGCGTACCACTACCTGCCTTTCTAGAATCACAGCACCTGCCTGCTCTTACCTACCACTAGTCCTGCGCGGCACAAGCCTCGTCCCATCCTAGCCTGTCCTGCTTCCCTGGTTAGCCTTCCTTAGCTAAACAGCACTTCACGCCACCTTGATACAAGCCGCTTGCACCCTGCCACCCGGCACCATGGGTACGTAACTCCCTAGACACCGCCTAAACGGGGTCCGCCCGTACGAAATAAGCGATTAAATGCTACACCCCTTGTGCGCTCTAGTACACATCTGGATGCACACAGCCACTAATCTTCTACTTCTGCTGCCACACACGCTGCATAGCTCTTGCCTAGGCTTTCAGATTCTATGGCCCTCCACCACAAATGAGCCCCATCCTAGCCCGTACGCTACCACCTGCCTACACGATACCACAGCCTAAGATCAGTGTCATCCACACCCTTATAAACTGACCCCAGCAGCCAGTCCATGCAACCTTGTAACTAACGACCTACGCCTCCTTGCAACCGCACGCAGTGGGTAAGGCCCTAACCCAGCTGTCACCTAACAGCCTTCTAAGAAGTGCCCCTCTCCTCTCTAACAGACGCGTGCTGGTCACGCTGACAACCAGCGTGTGTTTGTCTGTCCTGCGAAGACCCCCGTGTGCCCGTGCGCGTTGCCCAAGGACATGCACGACCCAGGAACACGCAGTCGGGCCACACTACAGCGGCAAATGCCTGCGACCCATCTAGCACCGACTACCGGGATATGCAACCGTTACATGTGCATATCCCCTCCCTTAACCATTTCTTCCTCGTCGGTTTTCTATTCCAATGCTCCGCAGTTAGGTAGCTACCTGCACATATCTGGCCGACAAACGAAGAAACGCCGCACAGGAAAGCAGGCGCCTCAGGAGCGGGTTGATGGAACGGAGAGAACAGACGCGGCCTCGCTAGACCTCGAGCGCTTGTGCAACGTGTTCAGGACGGCTGCCGCTGCAGCCGCCCCAGCAGCAGCGCTGCTAACACTGCCCAGTCCCGGCGCTGCTGCCACAGTTCCAGCATGCAAGCCAACACGTTGTGAAGACATCAGCGCTGCCCCTTCACGAGGCGCCGCCCATTGCTGCTGCGGCTGCTGAGGAAAGTGCTGCTGCAGCGGCTGCTGCTGTAGGTGCTGCGGAGGCGGCGGCAGCAGCTGCTGCGTGAGGAGCTGAGGCGGCAGGGCGGACGGCCCGGCCGCACCGACACCGGCGCCGCCGCTGGCGTTGCGACTGCCGCTTCGTGAGCGTTTATGCCTAGAGGCAGCTGCAGCCGCGGCCGCCGCCGCTGACCCGGCGCCCCCCAACCCCGCGGCGAGCAACAGCGATTGCGCCGCTGCTAACGAAGCCGCGTCGTCATATGTTTGGTCCGCCCAACTCGCGTAAGGATCACCGCCGCTAGGCGGCGCTACGGCGTTCGCCGGCCAGTAGGCGACCGCGGAAGCTGAAGAGCCGCGACCGCCTCCGCCGACGCTGTCATGTGCAGGTCCGAGGGGGTAGCCCGCCGCTGATCCACCGCTACCGCCCTTTCCAGCGTGGCCATGTACAGGGCTAGCGCTGGAGGTTGCCGCGAGTTGGAAATGATTGCCGCCGCTGCCCACGCTGGTGCCTTGGGTGTCTACACTTGGACCGCGGGTATGGGACACCATGAGCGGGGCAGTTGCTGTGGCAGCTAGGCTGGATAGCTGCGAGCCAGATGGAGCCGAGTGCTGGTGCTGGTGCTGATGGTGCTGGTGTTGCATGGAGGTATTGTGGCTGGCGGGCGGTGGCTGCGCGGCGGTCGCGGGGGAGGTCGGGAAGGCGGAGGGAGTGGTGGTACGGGACGTGCCGCCACCCCCACCCACAGAAGCGGTGACCTGCAGTGGCGCAAGAGAAGAAGGGCGAGGGGAACTCGGACGGCGTGGCTAGGCGTAACAGATGAAGACGGTTTACGGTTTTCGTCCAGGCCATGCGTTGCAGCTGTGTGGTACCACAAATAGACGGCCAAAACTGGCGTATGTTAGAAACATTTACGTACGACACAGCAGTGAAGGGCTACTTACGTAATACTGGTCGTACAGCTCTGCCTTGTGCGCCGCCCACCACTGCTGCGCCTCCTGCTGGCTGAAGATGCGGCGACTGAAGCGCAGCTTGCACAGCTCCACTCGGCCCCCCGGCTGCTGGGGCGGCCGCAGCGTGATGTAGACGCCCTGTGGGCAGGTGCCAGGAGGTTGTAACCACTAACCAGGCGACCGGAACAACGCGAAAGGCGGTCTTTCCTATCCTAAGGAGAATGCCAAGATTGAGCCGACGAGGATGGAAGACAAACGAAACAACACAGCCAGGCAGTCCAATCGCAGCGACACTACACCGTGGTGTTGGCAACCCACCTGTGCATATTGCCTCACGACGGACTCCCCTCCCGCGGGCGGCGCTCCCGCGTGCTGTTGCCCAACCAAGCTGCTGCCACCACCACCCACTGCATGCTGCTGGGGCTGCTGGGGGTGCTGCTGGTAATGATGATTAACGTGCTGCTGCTGTTGCTGTTGCGGCTGCTGCTGAGGGTGGTGTTGCGGATACTGCTGGGGCTGTTGCATGGCTTGGACGGCCGCATTGCGACGGCTGCTGCTGTTGCGGCCCTGTGTCACTGCCGCATCCAGCGGCTCGGCCACAGCTGCGGGGTCGTCGCTGCTACACAGGGAGGAGCTGGAGGAGAAATAGTCCCTGGCGTCGACCGGGATAGCGGAGGAGCCGGGATGGACCCGTGGGTCGGACGGGTGCACCTACATGGATTGGAAGATGCGGGACACGGCCCCGGGGTAAGCAAGCGAGGGAAGAGCTTGGGCCATAGCGTTCCACCAGCTGCATGTACGAGCATGTCGCATCCTAAGAAGGCCTACAGATCCCATGGCTGTACGGCACCACCCTACCGCTCCGTACCTCATATCCGTGCGGCCCTGCTGTGCGTGCTTGCAGCTGCTGCCGCTGTGTGACGTAAGCCTGCCGCCGCACCGACCCCTGGGTCGCGAGTGACATTGCTGCCGCCACCGCCACGGGCGGAGGCGGCAAGCATGCGGCGCTGGCGTGGTCGGGATCCTCTAGCTCCGCGGCGCCCACGTCGCCCTCCGCCTCCCCATCTACCTCGTCCTCCTCCTCCTCGTCCTCCTCCTCATCCTCCGTTGCCTCCTCTTCGTCTTCATCGGCTTCCGCCAACGCCTGCAAACCCAGAAAGGGCGCAGGAACGCCGTCATCTCAGCGTCGCCCGTGTCATGCACCACATGGCAAGCATGTGGTATCGGTATGAAATCAGAGCGCGAAGCAACGTAAACATACTCTAGGAAATAGACAAACATTGCATATGCCTACAACAAATCACAATCACTGCTCTTTCTAATGAGGTGCGAGGACAGTATGCCAGCCACTGCTTACCGCTTGTGCAAGGGACAAGCCCGCGTGCGCATGCCGCAGGGACTCCAGCGCAGACGGCGCAGTGTGGTGCCCCATGGGGTTGCTCCCGTCCCGAATCAGCTGACCGCCGCCGGCACCGCCACCGCCACCACCGCCGCCCCCACTGCCACCGCTGCCGCTGGCCGCACGCGAAGACGACCCGACCTGCAGCAGCTGCTGTTGTTGCTGTACGGCAGGGGCCAAGTAGTCCTTAGCGGGCCCTATGCCGTCGCGGGTTGCGATGAGCGACATGAAGTCGACGGATGTGGAGCGACGGTGACGACCCGGCGCCGCGACCGCCGCCGCCGCACTCGGTATTGGCGGCGCCGCCGCCACTGAGGTCACGGTGCCGAGCTGTGCGGCAGGTCCGGGAACCTGTGGGAAAAGAAGAGCGGTGATACAGACAATTACAATATCAGAGGTAATGGGCCGGACGCTTTGCACAACACTCGGCATGGGAGTGTAACTGTACGTAGCAAGCAGCATCGGCAGGATAGATACTCGTGGCAAGGCTAGGAATCGGCTGGACCATGCAAACATAGTACACCCATACACGCGATCAGCACGCTGGTCCGGGGCCAACCCTCAGGAAGCCGACCCATGGCACTCACCTGGCCCCTATCGGCCGCCGCTCCGTGCACCACAGCCGAACTTACGGAGCCGCGCCCGCCCCCGCTGGGGCCCAGCGGAGGCAGCCCATGCCCCTGCGGCGACGGTGGCGGCGGCGCTGCAGGCAACGCATGCTGCTGCTGCTGTTGCTGTATGTAGGAGGCCGTCGACCCACCAGACGTGGACGTTGGAAGCGTGACGCTGGAGGTATGGTGCAGGTGCTGCATGCCCGGTGGCTGTGGCGGAAGCGGCGGCGGCGGCAATACACCGCCAACGCCGGCGTTGGGTGACATGAGGACCATCAGCCCACCGTCTGCACCCGCGACCGCGGCTCCCGCAGTTGGCGTCCCGCTGCCGGATCCCGTGAAGCCCGCCGCCGCTGCAGCGGCTGCCGCCCCGCCGGGGCCCGGATGCAGCGTGGTGTGGAGCCCCGCAGCGCCTGACGTCTGCGGTGCCGCCGAAGCCGCCGCCGCCGCCGGCGGTAGTGGCGGCGGGTATCCCAGCCCTCCAGCGGGCGCCCCGGCCGCGGCCCCCAGTCCTGCTGCCTGCGCTACCAATGCCAGGTGCTGACGCAGCGCCTCCACCTGCTGCTGCAGGTACTCGTTCTGCTGCCTCAACGCTGCGTTGGTCGCCTCGGGAGCGGCGATGGAAGGCGGCGGCGGTGGCGGCGGCGGCTGCAGAGAAATGGAGGAGGTAATGCGCGATGGCGTGAGAGGCACGCCAGCAGCGGTCGCTGGAAGGGCCGTTGTATCAATGGCAGCGATGCTGCCGGGGCGCTGGTGCAAGTGGTGGGCGTCGGCTGCCTCGCGTGCAGACCCCATGTCAATGCTGTCGTACGACGTCGTACGAGAATGACCCCGTGACCCGCGGTTCGATCCGCCGCCACCCCCACCGCGCACGCCGCCACTAGCCCTGCCGCCCATGTCATTGCTGCCTCCCCGGTGCTGCAGGGCAGGTGCGAGGCCATCAACGCCGCCAACCCCGCCGGCAGCGACGGCTGCAGCTGCCGCCGTTGCGGTGGCAGAGTTGGGTGCTGACGACTGCGGTTGCTGAGCCCAGACGGAGATGCTGATCTCTCTGGAACGTACATTATAGGCCCCGGAAGGCGGCGCGACCGCTGACATGTGAGCCTGGGAGTTACGTGCGCTCTGCAACATATCCTGCGGAGCACGCGAGAAGGACGGTCCTGCCGCAGCTGCTGCCGGTGCCGTTGCGGCTCCTGGTGCCAGCGGCTGCTGCTGTTGTTGCTGCATGTGCTCAGACGTGTACGGCATGTGCTGTAAAGGCGGCTGTGGTGGTGGTGGCGGTGGGGATGACAGGACGGGCTCGTCGGGCAGGATGTAGGGCCCTCCTGGGACACCTGCACGGGACAAACGCGAAATGATTATTCCAGACCATCTTCAAGCCGATTGTTGTACTGCTGCCGGTAGTGCATTGACATACAGCTACGACCCTGCTAACGCCGTCTATCCCTCCTGCTGGCTTCGCAAGCACACAAGACGCAACCACATGCCCCATCCAGCTCATGTGGACCCCGCACACCCACCTGGACTCGGCGTGCCCATTCCGGACGGCGACATGCCGCTGCTGCTGGCGCCAGTGTACGACGAATCCATGGTAGACACGGACGCCCGCAGCAACTCCGCATTCCCCATGCCGCCGCCGCCTCCTGCCGTACCACCACCGCCCCCGCCGCTGCGTGACAGCAGCGCCACACGCGGGTGTGCGTGCACCCCCGCCATGCCAGCCGGGGGCGGCGGTGGGGACTCCATGGCCCCCGCCCCGGCCCCTCCAGCCAGCCCCAGAAGGTGCTGTGGGTGGGGTGGTGGTGGTGCTGCTGCTGCTGCGGTGGTAGCTGCGGGGTGCGGCGGGTGCGCGGTGCTGCCCGCCACAAGGTGCGAGTGGCGGCTGAGGCGGCAGGCGGGGGAACTGGGGGACTCCTCGCTCTGTGGGGCAAGCATGGGGAAGAGGGAAGGGGGAAGGCAAGGGGAGGCGAGGGGCCAGGTCACAACAGACATGGAAGGCCCTAATCATGGCTTATGATGCCCTGTGTTGCAAAGGACAAGCAGGGGACACGCGTACGGCAACAGAGCCCCTACCTGCTCCGGAACCATGTCGAGGCTGCGTCCGCCCTGGAAGTACGAATCCGTGTCACCATCCGTCTCTGTGGCCGCCGCACTGTGACCGCCCAGCGAGTACTCCCCTGCTGCGCCACTGCCGCCAGCTGCTGCCCCCCCATGCCGCACTGCGCCACCCCCCACACCCCCGTTCATAACGACCCCACCAGCTGCGGAAGAGATGGAACCCGCACGGCCCGGATGCCCTGATGCCGGCACTGCTACCGCGCCTGCAGCAGCGCCAGACGCGGCGGCTGAAGCGGCGGCGGCGCCGGCGGCACCTCGCAGGGAGGTGGCGTTAGCATGGGGTGGAGCGAAGCGCGCCGCCTGGGGCTGCATTGCGTGGCGAGCTAGGTTGCCTTGGCTGTGGAAGTCGCCTGTCGTGCTGCCCATGTCGTACAGGGAGCTGCTGGTGGGGCTGACGGACCTGGGGAGTTGGAACGGAGGGTGCAAATGCGTCAGGGTGGGTGCAGGTTCTCCAACAGAGAGGGCCGGGAAGCTGAACGTGGGCAGCGTAACTCTACCCAGCGGGTTGTACGGGGGGTAATGGGTACGACATTAGGCAAGCTTCAGAGCAAATGCGCCCCTCAGCAGGGCCCCCGCGTGTCGTGCTCAACAGCCGCACTACCGCACCTGCTGTCCCCCTCGTCTCCCTTGGCCAGCGGCTGGCTGGAGCGGTGGCTCATGATGCTGCTGCTCACGCTGGCGGCGGGGTCCAGGACCTGGGCGGGGCGAGGAGGGGGAGGGGGAGGGTATGAGATGTGGGGAGCAAGGTTGGCAGGCGGGTCCCTAGCAAGGAGGACCCGCTGTGGGACCAGAGCTCCTGATGGCACCACCCAGCGGCGCAAGCCCACAGTGCGGGCCGCTCTCTCCCCACCCGGACACCCGACACCGGCACATTGGGTCGGACCTACTCCATGAAGGCCACCCCGGCACGACCCCCGGCCCACCTTGCCCAGATGCGCGCTCATAGATGCGGACTTGGGCAGCCCCGGGGCGGGCCCACTGGCGCCCCCGGCCTGGCCCCCCGAGTGCTGCAACCGAGTGGCACTGCGTCGCAGGTCGGAACGAGGGTGGTGGTGATGGTGGTGCGAGTGCTCTACGCGAGCAGAGGAGGACTGCGAGGGCGCCACCGGGATGGCCACCAGTCGGCTGCTCTGGTGGCGCCGCGCCGTCCCATGGGTCGTTCGGGAGCTGTCGCTGCCGGCAAGCGAGGGCTTACCCCGCGTGCCGCCCACGCTGCTGGCCACCATTTGCTGCAGGGCTGCGGCTGCTGCGGTGATGGGAAGGGAGTTCGTGAGCTGGAAGGGACTGGACATACTCAATAGGCTGCCCATGCCGCCACCGCCGCCACCGTTTCCAGCGCCGCCGTCGCGTCCCTCCCGCAGGATCATGGATGACGACCCGGCTGCCGAGTGGTACATAGCGGCGTACGACGCGGGGCGAGCGAAGCCGCCGCCGCCGCCGGCGGAGGGTGTGGCGGCGGCTGCGTTGCCGTACGGATGCGTCGGCGTGGCTGCCGACATGAGGGGTGTTTGGTGAGAGCGGCGGGTGCGGGGGTCGTGCTCCAGCACCGCCATGGTGTGGTTGCCGCCCGCGGAGACGTGGAGCACCCGCTTGCCGTCCACAGCGGTGACGATCTGGGGGGGGGGGGGGGCATGGCGGGATCCGACCGACAGAGAGGGGTGTACGGTGTATGGTCTCAAGGACTGAAAGCTGTGGCAGCATGAAGGAACGGGGATCAGTTCAGCAGAGCAGGGCTGCCGCCAGCCTCCGCATCCTGGTCTCCTCTTCCAGAGGCTTCAGCTCAATGCGTTTACCCATTGTTGTAACCATAACTGCCATCTCCTCTTCCCGCCTCCACCGTTGCCTCTTCCCTAATCCTTCCCTTGTTCAAGTCGGATCTCGGATCCTGAACTCCCAACATCCTGAGCTCCCAATGCCAACAACTCCCCATTACGCAGCCACCCTCTGCCTCCCACCCCTCACCTGCGGTAGGCTGTGGTCCACCTGTGCCACCGCCACCCGCTGTTGCAGCGAGCCCTCCCCGGAGGCGCTGCCCGAGCCGCCGTCCAGACCCAGCTGACCCTCCGCGCCGCGACCCCATGACAGCAGCCGCACGCGCCGCTGGTCCTCCGGGATCTGACCGTTCGCCTGCACGCCCGAAGTTAAAAAAAGTAGAACCGAGAAGTACAGGGCGAGCTGGGTGGGGGTTGTGGTGGGTGGGGCACTTGGGGGATGCACTCGGCGAGGAAGGAAGGCGGTCAAGGGGTACCGGAGCGAGCATGCGGCCCTACAAGCAGGAGCATGCGCCCTGGAGGAACTGCTGCCTCACCTGCACCTTGCTGGCCACCACCACCACATGGTGCATGCCGCACGCCACCTCCTCCACAAACATGCCGAACAGGTTGCCATCAACCTGGACGCAGGAAAGGTGGAGGCGGAGACGGAAGAAAAGAAGTCACAAGCAAGGTCACGAAAGCCAGGTGGCGGCAGCGTTGGGTTGCGGCGGTCCCCCACCCACAACACATTGGGTATCTCCCCCCCTTCTCCTTCTTCCTCCCCCCCTCCCAGTCCACTGCCCGCACCCTGCCTATCCACTGCACACTTGTTACACTTGCCCGCATTCATGCCCTTAACATTTACCCCTCGGTAACTATACCAACTATACCGCATTCACCAAGCCACCTGCTCTTACTCCGCCAATCTATCGATCCCTCCCACCGACTTCGCAATTCCTGTCCCGCCTTGTCGGACACGTCTGCCACTCTTCATATTGCATGCTCACCCCCGCCCCCACATTCCGCGCCGTTCGGTCCGTCGTTTCCCACTTTAGGTTTAGGTCACAGGGAGTGTGGCATTGTATTCTGCACTCCGCTACCATGAACACGATAAATGCCTGGACTGCTCCTCACCCTTCCTTTCAATATGCTCGCATGTACTATCCTCCAATTCTTCGTCGCTGGTCTTCATCCAACGCGCCGGCCTTGACCTACGTATTTCGGTCGGCGGTTACTCATCTGCTTACAGGTAAGTCAGCCGGTTCTTCGTAAATCGTTATTCTTTGTTCTTGTATGGGTTTGCATCAGTCATTGGGTTGTCGCTGTGTGAGTTGCGGGACCTACGGACCGTCGGCGCGGCGGACTCCCCTCGGTGCACTATCTCCGCTACTCGGCGTCTTCCTATCGCGAATGGCCATGGCTGCAGTAAGTCTCATCGTTACGGTAAGACCATTTGTTGTTTTGGCTTGACTAATACGGGTGGGCTGGGATGGGCCAATTAGCAACCCATGGTGGAGCCTCGTCATTCAGTTTGTCAGTGTTTCTTTATTTTTACCCTCCCAGTCCCTCCTCAGCCCTCACCCGAGTGGGCGCCAGCGCCCCCTCCCACGCGCAGCTCTTCTCGCCGCTCTTGGGCGCCCCGGTGGAGCCCATCTGGTACACCCGCCCGTCCAGCGACAGCGCGATGGTCATACTCCACCCGCACGCAACCTGCACGGGCGCAGGAAAGACAGTCGGGTCAACCAGGGTCAGCGCCAGAAAACCTCACTGTTTCCATGCCATGCGCACCCCATCAACGTAGTAGCGAAGGCTCACCAGATTTCACGCTACCCGGCACGCCGCCCATGCGAATTAAGCGCCCCCATCCCTACCCTCTCCCCCCCACCCACCTGCACCACCCCCAGCCTGTCCAGGTCCCCGCGCACGCGCGTGGGCACCAGCCGGCCCTCCTTGTCGCCGTGTCCCAGACACCCCCCGTGGTGGTCGCGCTTGGGCGGCACGTGCTCGCCGCCGCGCTTGGTCGCCACCTCCGCCGGCTCCGTCCAGGAGGAGTCGCCGCCCCAGGTGTACAGCAGCCCGCCACCTGTGTACGGCAGCAGCACCAGGGGGGGAAGTTAATTGATAAGTGCAGCAAAGGGGGGGGCCCTCGCATGTGCGTCCCCAAGAGTCACCATTTGTCAACCCAAACTACCGGTAAAAAGAAGAGGTCGCAACAAGAGAGGTTGCGCCATTTTGAGTTTCTGGGCTTTCCGAAGGCTTCCCTCGCCTGCCAGTAGAGGCAACAACTGCAGCTCCCACATGGCTCGCTGCTGGACCAGGTGAACACGCAAGCCACCCAGCCACCCAGCCCGGCTCGTCACTCCTCACCCGCCATCAGCGCCGCGACCGGCATCTCCTCCGCCGCACCGTCATGCAGCTGGTCCAGGGAGGCCACGCTGCTGCTCATCAGGTCGCTACGCACAGGGCCCAGCAGCGCCTGGCCGCCAGAGGTGTTGCCGTTGTTACCGCTGTTGCCGTTACTGCCGTTGGCCATGACGTCCGCGCCGCCGTAGCTCATGCCACCAGCGGCATTCCTAGCGGCGTTGGCCGCCGCAGCGGCATTAGCAGTCGCGATGACAGCCTGCGACAAGGCAAGGGTACAGCCGGATCGGCTTATGCTGTGTTGCTGTAACGGTCTGGGCGTTGCTGTCTCGTCAGGCCCTTGCTGGCCTTGTGCGGCATTACGGCATTCCTCTGCTCGCCTAGTCCCCACGACAGCTCCCGGGCGCCTCACTCCTCTAACTCCACAGTCGGCTTCACCCTCCAAGCCCACAACCAAGCTCACCCGCCCACCCACCCGCCCATCCAACGTAACACGCAACCCCCCCACAGACCGGTCTTTCGACGCACCTGCAGGTCGCTGCCGCTGCTGCTGACGTCACTCGCAGCCGTCAACAGGCGCACCGGGCCACCCACACTGCCGTCCTGCCCGCCGCCAGCCCCGCCCGCCGTCCCGGCCGCCGCGCTGATCCCGCCCGCCACGGTGATGCTGGAGCCGTTGCTGGGCGGCGGCATGGGGCTGCTGTTGCTCTGGGGGTGCGGCGGGTACTGGGATTGGGACGGCTGGGACCGGTGGTGCTGATGGTTGGGAGCGGCCGCCGGAGGGGCGGAGCTGGCGAAACAGTTGGGTACCGTTGAGGCCGGTGTGGGAAGGTCAGCCTGGTTGTTGGATTGCGCCCTGCGCCGGCGTGACGTGTTGTCGGTTATGGGCCTTTTAGCGTCGGATAAACACCGGTAGGTCAAACATGACATCGCGGGTGAAGTGACGAAGCCCCTGCAACCGTCAATCTCCGCTATCCTCCGGAAATTGACACAACAGGAACCATGGGTCATAATTCCTAATGAAACCCAAAGCCATCAAGCCGTAAATCAACGCAACCCGCCCACACACATGGCCTGCTCAGTGGGTGCCCTGGCCCTGTGGCCCATACACGTGCATGGCGGCGACACGTGCAAGCGAGAGGGCAACGCGTGCACAGCAACGGAGGCAGCAACAGAGGACCCGAAGCACCCCACCGTGTGATGCTGTTCCTGGGTGTCGCCACCGCCGCCGTGTGCCAGTAGCCGCAGCTGACGCACGTCACGTACATGTCCTCCAGAGCAGCAACCCTGGGCCGCGAACAAGAAACGCAAAAGCCGAAAACGGTCAGTCTCCCTACCCGTAACCTACCAGACTTCCTACAGTTAGACATTGTGGAGACCTTTAGAAATCTCATCAGAAAGCCTGTCGCAAACGGGTTGTCACCTCTGCTACGGTATGCACCCTCGTTAACGACAAACCTCAATCACAAAACCCATAGACCCGGCCCACCAGACAACAACAACAACAGCATTCCCAGCACCTGCATACCTGCGGGGTCGGTACTCGGACGCGTGTGTGCCGTGCCCCAGCCGACCGAACAGCCCGCTGCCCCAGGTGAACAGGTGGCCCCCCTCCGTGATGGCCGCGGTGTGGTAAGGGCCGCAAGACACCGCCAGGACCTGCGTGAGGGTGCGGGAGAGGGAGGTGGGCCCGGGGGCGAGCGGAAGGCGGGGATGGAAGGAGGGAAGCAGGTGGGGGAACAGGACCGATGAGTATACTTGCATGAAAGGCGCGAGCAGCTGCGGGCATGCATGGTAGGATGAACGATGGAGTGTTGATGACCACCGAATTTACTAAACACCCAAGTAAGGCCACCATGGGTGTCACTGGGTGGACCCGCACGTAGCTCCCAACAGGACACTCCACACTCGCATCCTCTAGCCCGTCCTCACCCCAACGGCCGTCCGCAAGCCCGGGAAACTCTTAACGCGCTTCTGAATCACGACCCGCTCTTCCCCCCTCCCCCCTCCCGTGACGCACACCCACCCGGACGCCCTCCCGCATGCCCGGGAAGACCACAGGAGCCGGCTCCGCCATGGGGAAGGTGTAGCCGTTGCCCAGCTGCCCCGCCGTGCCCGCCCCCCACATGAAGAGCTGCATGTCTGCGGAGATGGCGGCGGTGGCGCCCTCGCCGCAAGCCACCGCGCGCACCCCCTTGCCGCTCATGCGCGTGACCAGACGCGGACTGGCGTGGTTGGTGCACCAGCCGTGACCCAGATTGCCATCTGGAGGGGTTTGCATGGAAAGGGTTTGGGGCGGGTAGGGCACGTTGAGAAGAGGTGCGCAGGGAGCACGGACGGCTCCGATAACGTGGAGGGTAGGGCAGGAACGGCCAAGCGTGCAGCACAGGCGACGATCCGCGACAACCTGGCTTCCGCGCCCCGTATTTCCATATGCCGTATCCACATCACCTCCTTCGCCGCGGGAACACTTGCCTTCCTCAAACCCAGCCCCAGCCCCTCCCCCAACTCACTCGTGCCCACGCCCCATGTGTACAGCTCGCCCTTGCGCGTGATGAGCGCCGCATGTCGCGGCGCGCACGCCACCCGCACCACGTCCACACTGCCCGCGTTCTGCACCAGCACCGGCTTGCTGCTCTGCTGCCACTCGCGCATGGCCTCCGTGTACAGGCCCGGCTGCGGTTGGGAAATGCCAGGGGGAGGAGAGGGAGCGGCATGAAGCGAGCAAAGCAGCAGCTTGGCAGCTCGGTGCCCTGGGAGGTACTGGCAGTAGACATCCCGACTGGATCGGACACAAATGGGCAGACGTTGTCAACGCCGGTAAGAAGAGCCCTGCGTTCGCATGTTCCCGCTTCCTCTCACTCCCCCTCACCGGCGGGTTCTTGGCCGCCCACTCGTCGTCCTCGTGAGTGAGCAGGCTGCCCCACACGTACAGGTCCCCCAGCTCCCGCCGGTCCCGACGCATGGCCAGCGGGGCACCGGGCACGGGGCCGGGGCGGCTGCCCACGGAGATCGTCAGGCCGGCTGCGGAGGGCGGGAGACGGAGAGCGGGGAGAGTGAGAAAGAGAAGCCGCATGGAGAGGATACCCATATCCGCGCGCCGATACCGATACCTCATGATGTGCACATGCATAGCGGGATGACTACATTGCATGGACGGGGTGCATGCGTGCCTTGTTTGCATGAGGTATGGTAAGGAAACTGGCCATGAGGCATGTGTGCGCACTTCGGCGCTCCCTAATACGGCTGCGTTCGGGATGAGATACCCGAGCCTTTGCCAGGTTTAAGCCAACCGTGCGAGGCAACCCTCACAAGCACCAGGCGCCCGGGCGCTTCAGCAGCAGCCCAACCCAGCGTGTGACGGTGACCCTACCTGCTGCTGCTTTCATCTTGGGTGTGGGTCGCTGCACCCGGTCATCAGCCGGTGCCGCGCGAGCCGGCGGAACCTCCACGCCGGGTGGCGCGTGTGTGGGCTGCTGCGGGATTTACCAAGCGGGGAAACATATGGTGTCAATCTTAGTAGCAGCAGCAGCAGCAGCTTCAAAAGGATCACGCAGGCCGGCGAGAAGGTTGCATGAGATCCAATCGCCTTCTCATCACACCGTTCCATGTGTCCATCGCTTTCCCCGCGTGCTGGTACGGAATCTGGACCTCACATCAACCAGCGCCTTCCCAGTACCCTCCACGACACTCCTTGCTTCAGCCACTTCTCACTCCCAGCCTCCGCATGCTACGAAGCCACCTGTTTCTGCCCTCATCCTCCCCCCGTCAGCCCTCAACCCGTCAGCCCTCACCCGCGCCGGTGCGGAGTTCTGGCTGCCCACGGGTACGGGCACGATGGAGCTGCTGTACGGCTGCGCGCCCGGCAGCTGCGTGGGCGTGGGCGCGGACCAGGTGTGCGGCGGGTAGTAGCGGATGATCTGCACGCCCCAGTACCACATCTCGAACTCGTTCACCGTGTTGCAGATCACGTCCAACGTCAGCTCCCGCCCCTTGCTGTGAGGAAGGGATGGGGCCATGCATGCGGTGGGGTGGGGCAGAAGGCGAGTAGCGAATGGGAGCTGACAGGGGAGACAGGATACATCAGATTACTACAGCATCGCATGAAGGGGCATCAGAACACCCCCGGTAAGTGTGGTCGTGTGGCCTGATGTGGATTGAAGGTTTCATCCCGAGTCAGCACCCACCCCTTGCTGCGCATGAACGCATGGATCAGAAGGGTTCAGTAATGGCATGGGAACGAGCCCAATATGCAACAAAACAGGTCATGAGACGGTATACAGGTTGCGTGCATCATGCCATTCCTTGCTGGAAATGCAAGAGAAGATGACGCTTGATTGTAGGGCAAAACAAGCAGCGTGCACGCATTCCCACATGCCCCTATCCCCTATTTGCAAAATGTACTTCCTCCTCATGCTCGCCCCCGGCCCAACTCACGCGTCTATGTAGTAGATTGAGAAGGAGCGGTTGGCCGCCTTGGGCTGCGGGTGCTTCCGAAACACCGGTGTCTCCTGGCCCCGCTGCCACCGAGTAATCCGCTGCAGGGGCACCCGTCGCACCAGACCCTGCACACCGACACACACACCAGGGTTTGGGGGTGGACGCCGAGGTGCGGGAAGTATACCGGTATACGGTGGTACACCTGGGTACACCTAGGTATTTTCGATTGTGCTTGAGGCACTGTTACGGGGCCCGGGCGTCACGGAGATTAAGCAGTGCATGAGGCAGTGAGTGAAGCTGTGCCTAGATTTTACAGTGCCCGGGGCAATCCATCTTCCTCATTTGTCGTAGCCAAGAACCTCCCCGCTTGGCGTCTAGATCCGGAGGAGGCGCCAACAGGGAGCACAAGTAGGCGCCACAAGAGGAGCGTACCCCTCGTGCGTAGTACCCTTCCAGGCCAGCAGTACCAGCGCCCCTTCCTTTTCCCGGAGCATGCCATAACGTTTGCGTGCAGGCCGGCTACTGGAAGACCAGAAGCCTCGGCATCGAAATGCGTCGAAGGCAAACAGTTCCTTGGATTGGAGGATGCCCTAGGCTATGGGACAATAGCTGTTGGCTTATGTAAACAGACATGAGAGCATACCTTTTTAGATTCCCACTGCAGCTCCAAGTCATCGTTCGACAGCCGGAAGGGATGGTACTTAGGGACTCCAATGCGCCCATACTTAAGGAGCTCCGTGCCCTGTGGTCATGCATGGGTCCATAAATGGAATGATGTTTCGCTCCAAGCCCACGCCCCCGATCGGCGCTGACATCCCCTGAAAGCGCACCTTGCGCAGGAATGTAAGGACTTCCTCATATGGCTTTGGACCTGAAGGAAAGCCATTCACGTAGACGCCACCCCCTTCTTGTGTGGGAACTGGCAGGTGCTCCTGCAGATAGAGGCGAGCGTAACAGAGAGGCCTTCCCCGCGAAACATACTAGTAGCTACAGATCCATAAGCAAAGAGATCCTACCGTTACGCTTGCCATCACCCGGCTCAAATTTCCTCTAGTTAAGTGTCTCCGCCTAGGCGCTTTCACGCAACATTGCAAAAAGCAACCTCCGGACATCACATTTCTTCATTATGATAATCTATCGTTTGAACAGCATCTGAGCAGGATTGATAGGAAAGAACTGTTACTCGGAGTCGAGGAACGTTTTAACATGGCATGGGCCCCAGGCCGAAGACGGGTTTACAGAAATCTTCGTGCCAATTTATGCGTCCCACCAAAGGTACTACGTACCTGTGTCGCTGCTGATGGAGGTGGAGCTTCCACTCATGCCCGGGGACCCGCTCTTGGTACGGCATCGCCTGCGGCACCCGAACCACAATCAACTTTCGCTCACCTTGGTGCCTGGTGTCGCACAATTCGCTTGTTTTAGCATATGCTATAGCCAATTGGGTTCCGCTTTAATAGCATAGCCGCCGCTACACGTCTAGCAACTTGCAATGCAGTCGCTTTGCCAGCCAGCGGCAACGCGCGCGGGGGCCTTTAGGGCCGGCGCCGCTCCGCGTCCTCAGATCTGTGCTCGCATGACGAGATTGGTGGTGCTGGCAGGCACGGTTTCGACCAACGACTTCAAGAACGGCCTGACCGTGGAGGTCGACAGCCAGCCCTATAAGGTGGTGGAGTTCCTGCACGTGAAGCCTGGCAAAGGCGCGGCTTTTGTGCGCTCAAAGCTTAAGAATTTCTTCACGGGGAACGTGGTCGAGAAGACGTTCCGCGCTGGCGAAATGTTGAACACAGCCGATATTCAGAAGCGCGAGGGCCAGTTCACATACGCTGAGGGCGACACATATGTCTTCATGGACACCGAGACGTATGAGGAGACGCGCCTTAAGAAGGATGATTGGGCCCAGTATCTTAAGGAGGGCACGACCGTGCAGCTGCTCTTTTACAACGGCAAGGTCATCAGCGTCGACATCCCGCAGTTCATGGACCTGAAGGTGGTCGCAACTTCGCCAAACGTGAAGGGTAACACCGTATCAGGTGGCAGCAAGCCAGCGACCCTAGAGACGGGAGCTGTTGTGTCGGTGCCGCTCTTTATCAACGAGGGCGAGATTCTTAAAATCGACACCCGGACCGGCGCCTACCTGTCCCGCTCGTAAGCCCTTGCTTACAAGACAGCGCAGTAGCACTGTAGGCAGCGACTTCGCAGCACCCAACATGTCTGCGCTTCCTAGCTGGCAGGTACAGCAGCAGCGACGTCATTACATGGGTGGCTTGACCTTTTCGGTTGGCCCTTTAATCCTGATCGCAAATTCGTTGAGGATCAGAGCACGCCGATGTGCTGTTCAGGCCTGCCGTACTGTCGTGCAAGGTGGAAGTCTTGATCTGGGTCACGCTGCATACCTGCTTGCATCCAAAACGAATAAGGCAGGAACTGACTGCATGGGCTTTGTTACGGGCTTGGTTGCGACACGTTGTGTTAGGAGTTGGCAGGCTGCTACGGCTGCTGGGGAGGGCCATCGGTCCAGGAACACTGTACGGCGCAGGGTTTGAAAGGTGATTGAGGTTTCGTTCCGGTCGAGTGAAGGCCCGGGTGTCTGGGACGACGTGCGCGTGTATACGCGGTAAACAGTGCGGCATGTACCACAAGCGTTGTGCTGTGTTAAAATAACTGGCCGTTGTGCTGTGTGTGCTTACCAAACAGTGCACACGGTGTGTTGCTGTGCGCATGTTGCCAGGACAGGAACAGGACCAAGTAGACTGGAGGATTAGTTTGGGCCGTTCAGCTGAGGCAGAGAGGAGTTGAGAGCGCGCACAGAGGGGAGCCAGGTTAGGGGAGGGCGGCTATGATGCTGAAGCAGTAGAGTTCGGGTTGGGGGAGGCCCGGTGGCACCTGTGACGGGCCTGGCAGGCCGAGCGGGCGGGCTTTGCGTTTGATGAGGGTGCGGAACCGCTTGTGCTGGAACTCGGTTGTTGTTGACTCGTGTAGGTCGTTGTTCTTGTAGTTGCAGCGCTGGTGATGAACGTGGTGGTATTTCTAGGGGCATGTTATGAGGTAGGTTTCACTTTGGATGGGGCAGCCTGTATCGGAATGCTAGCTGGGGTGTAACAGTTGGGGAAATGCCGGGTTGGGGGCGCGCAAGGGCAGCCTGAGGCTAACCACGCGGCGGGAGTTGTACCGGCGCTTGGGTGCGACTACACACGGCTGGTAGCATGGGCGGCAGCAGCGGAGGGGGCAGCCGGGGTACGTGTTGCGGTCACTTATGTGACGGAGCCTGGGATATTTGCAGGTACACGGTGACGGGGGAGGGGCCCATGTGTGTCGCCTCGATAGCAGCCCGGAAGGAAGGTTCCCAATTTTCGCTATCATCGCAGGAGGGGCAGGGTGGCTAGAGCTGAGGGGTGTGAATGTGTGATTGTGGTAGGGGGGGATGCACACCGGAGGGCTGTGTGCTCTGTTGTTTCTCGCACCGAGCTATTTCCTGTTTTGCTTCGTGCTCCTCCCTCTCCGTATGTCGGACGCATTGTAAGGGAGAGGGTGGTAAGTTGGGCGCACTTGGGGCCGCTCTATGCGTTGCTCTATGTTTATTGGGTTTCGCATGTTGTCGCGCAGCTTAGGAGCTCATCCACACTGAGAGCCGTGTGTCCTATAGCTGTTGGGGGCGCGTGCCCGGGTGCGTTCCAGCCAGCAGCAATGGCGGGCTGTGGTGGGGGTTTGGCTGACACGTGTGGTGGCAAGTAGGCACCCTCGTGCGGGGTCGTCACTCGTCAGCTACCTTAGTCGTAGCTAGTGGCCTGCCGTGTAAGTGTTACAATGGTCACCTAATGGTGCGCCTCCTTCGTCCAGACACAAACCCGCAACACACAATCCGCAGCCAAGACAACTCCACATCGCATGGAACACCTTGAAGACCCGGTCTTCATGTCTCTGATGTGGACCTCACACCCCTCCAACAGATTAGGAGTTACTGCCGCCTAATGAGCAGAACCCTAACATGCATATCGGTATGAGTCCCGTAAGCCTCCTGACCACTTACATAGCTCAGTTCTTGCCTCGTTCTATTGACGGTGCATTGGCTGATACCGGTATCCCACGCACACCCCTCCCCTCGCATTACAGCACCACCACACAACGCAGCGGTGTGCAGCGCAGGAGGCACTGCTGCGCGTCCGACTGTACGAAAGTGGCAAAATGTGCCGTACAACCACAAAGCTGTACAACTACCGACTTCCCCCTGTTGCGTATAATCCTAAACAGCTTGCAAGGACAAGCCAGGACACGGCTAACAGCATCCATCTACGGTAGGTATGGCATCCAAATACCCAAAGGAAAAACAACACGGCATGCCGTACGAAAGGGCCTGCTGACACCAATACTGCGCCAGCATTACGGTGACGAAGTTAACAAGTTATACAAGGGTGCAAACCCTTTAAACTGCTCTGGTTATGCTTCCAATAGTTAATACTGCTAACATTACTGCTCACTAACCGCTAGAGATCAAGGCCACTATCCTGGCCGCTAACTAGAGCACATCCACCAACCTAACAACCAAAACATGCGTGAGGACTGTCATCTATAACAACAGTGTGCAGAGATGCGTTTCTCAGTTGTACCCACATTTGTTCAACCGTCGCAGCAAAGACATCACCGCACACACGTGACCGACACACACGCGCGTGGCTCATTAGTTCTTGCGTTCATAAGTTTGAACCTCGTCACACACGAGCACGTGACTCCTTTGCCCGCGTTGCTCCATGTGCCCGCTACACTGTCGCACCACCATCACACCCTGGAAAGTACGTATATGCACTGCAGCCGCCAAGCCAGCCCTGCCCAAGCCCGACAGACCCACGGGACAGCTCCCACTTTGCTGACCACCTCACACACCATGCCATGCCCTCCCCGCACATGCGCATTCAGGGCTTAGCCAACCCACACATCCTGCATTGTCTCCGTTCAACTGCCCCCAGTTGCCCGCGCAAGACGACCTAACACCCGAAAAACCCCCTGGCCGGCCCCCCCTTCGCCTAAAAGCACGATGCCTCAACGTTTGTACTCTATCTACATGGCAGCGTTCCGCTCATCTTCCTGCACATACATATCGCCTTTCCTGCGAACTGTTCAGTGGGCCTCCAACACCGGCCATTAAAACAGGCCCCCAAGCTGGACCCTACAACAAGCCACCCAAGCCTGAAATGCCGGCCGCTCGAGCCCCATGCCAACCAGCCAGGTAACCCAAGGAGAGAGAAGGATGATGAAGAACGGGAAATGGGATCGGCTGTACATAAACGCAGGCCCACAAGACCAGGCCCAACGCCTAAAGGCAAACCCTACACCTACTCCAAGCCAACCGCAAGACCCAAACTGCAACGCTTGCGTGTCCGTAGGCCCTAACTTTATTATCCCATTCGCCCGTCGCCTTCGCCAACAGCCTTTTACCACCGCCGACAACCGCCAATAGCAGGGCAAAAGGGTACAGGTAACAGTGGCAAGAGCCGTGGCAGCGACATGCCATCTTACACGCAGCAACCACTTGCGAGGCTTGCACACAGCACCCCATCCACGCAGTGCGGAAGACCCCGCAAGACAACGAAACGCAAAGGTTTAACAATGGCATGGCAAGGATACACACATATAGACACAATTGGATTTGATGAAGTATGAGCGCCGCCAACGCGTTATGTGTTTTCATAGGTTTAGAGTTATGACGGTGTTAACACAATCGTTTGGTACGGACGGTTACCGACAGTATGACTCTTTCGCAGCCCTATGAAAGTCATCCAAGGCAATGCTGCGCAGCGTGACGCTAGTCGGCAGCACGAGCTGGAGCGCCGCCCTTTCTCCGACTCTTGGCCGTAGGTGCTGCTGCAGCCGCCGGCGGCGGCGGCGGCGGCGCTGGACCCTTCCCACTACCAGCAGCAGCCGTCGCCGCCGCCCCTGGCGCCGGAGCCGCCTTTGTTCGTTGGCCACCGTTGGCATTGCCGTTAATGTTACCGTTACCCGTCGCAGCCGTCGTCGATGTCACCGTGGCCACGCCGGTCGTCTTACCAACCGCCGCAAGACCGCTAGCCAACCCCTGTAACGCCGACGCGAATGCCGCCATGTCTAACGGCCCCGCGCCAGCTGCTGCGGCGCGCATTGCCGCCGCGACAGCTGCTGCCGTCGCCGCTGCGGTACCACTTGCGTCAGCACCCAAGGTCCCGGCGGCGGCGGCGGCCGCAGAAGTAAGGTCCCGTGTCGGACTGCTACCGCTTTCACCGCCGCCTCCGCCTCCGCCACTGGCGCCCATTCTCAACCCGGCAACGATCCGACTGGCTGCTGCCGCCGTCGCCGCCGCCAAGGAGCCCGGCGGCGGCAGCGGCGACGGCGACGCCGCCGCTGTAATCCCTGGAAGCGGCGGAGGAGTCCTCCGCGGGGGATCCGCCACCACCTCAATCCGGCTCGGGTCGGCCCGGTTGGGCACTTCGCTGGTGGAGGGGCTTGCAGCGCTGGCGCCGGCGTCCTCCGCCGCCACTAGCGCCATTGGTGACGCACGTGTGATGGCACCAGCGGCGGCACCGCCCCCGACAGGAAATGGCTGTACGGCAGCGGCTGCAGGTCCCGCCGGCGGCAGTGTAGCCGCCACAGGGAACGTCCGACTCCTTCCGAGCGGGTGACCCATGGGATGCGGGTAATGAGCAGGTGCGCCGCCGCCGCCGCCGGTGGCACCGACCACGCCATTGCTCCTGCTGCTGGCACCGCCGCCGCTGGCGCGGTCATGGTTGCCGTCATCGTCTTCACTTTCCCGGGAGTACTGTTGTGGTGCATGAGAGGGCTTCTTCTGTTGCGTGGGCGCGTGGACGCCCAGGTCCTTCATTATATTCCGGAGCTTCAAGGGCCCCGTGGGACGAGCCACACGGCGAGACCTACCGTACAAAGGAGGAGGGATTTAGGGGTTGGGCGTTGGGGGTTAGGACGGGGAAGTAGCATTGCGTTCGCTTTCTTCGCATGGGGACGGGGCGGCTACCGTGCCATCCCAGGCAGTGGAAGGCCTCCATGCACGAACTGATGGTACGTTTTTGGCGATCAGCAATATATGTATAGGGTACCGGTATATACCCCTAGCAAGCAAAGACGCATCAATGGCGCTGACGCGGACGTACCTGTGCTTCTTAGGGATATGCCGCCCAAGCAGCACCGTCAATCCCCAGCCGCTTCGCGACTGCCGTACGGCCGCCAGCAGCGCCGCGGCTGTCGTACCGGGCAGGTGTCCTCCTAAAGCCATGGCAGCTCGCAGCTGAGCCACATTGGCGGCGGCAGCGGCAACACCCGACGGCAGCAACCCGCCCCCGCCGCCGCCCCCATCGAAAATACCACCGCCGCTGACGGCGGCTGGTAGCCCCGGCAGCCTAAGCAGCCCCCCGTTGCCAGCAGGGTTGAACATCCCGACGCCGCTGCCACCGCCGCCGCCACCATTCCTTGACGCCGCCGCCACGGCGTTTGCCAACGCCGCGGCGCTTAGGCCGCTGCCGTCAACACCGCCGAGGGATGCGCTGCCAGCCAGCATTGCCGACGACGGCAGACCCGCGAGGGATGACGTGCCTCCTAGCAACCTACCGCCCAACCCAGACCCGGCTGTCCCAAGCAGGATTCCGGTGTCCGAGGCAAGCCCAGATCCCGCGCCCGAAAGGCCACTGCCTAAAGCTGCCGCCGCAGCGGAGCCCGCCGCAGCAGCGGCCGCCGCCATCTCTGCCGCAGCCACTTCCTGCATCTTCTGACGCTTTAGGATTTGGGTCGCAAGACTGCCGTTTTCAGGACGCTTGTTGGATCTCCTCAGAACCGCTGGAAGCGACGACGCTGGCGCACCTGCTGCCGTCGTGTTGATACCATCCGAAGCCCCCGTCGCCGCCAGCTTAGCCGCCGTGTCACCCAACCGGCCGCAACCGCCGCCGGTGGCAGCGCCCCGACGGCTCTGGCCGCCCGTCACAAAGCCCAAGTTCTCCAGGTCTTCCATCAGCTGTACGGCAGCCCCACCGCTAAGCCCTGCCAGATCCACTAGTCCGCTGCTGCCGTTGATAAGGCCCGCGACGCCGGCGCCAGCGGCTCCAGAGCTGACTAGGTTTCGGAGCAGCTGTAACCCGGTGGGCCCCTTGCTGGTACCGCCGCTGCTGCTGCCGTAGCCAAACTCGGCGCTTGCGGTGCGCAACGGCCGGCCGCTAGCGGTTACAGCAGCAGCGGCTGCCCTGCCGCTTACACCGGCAGGAGCATCCCTAGCGGAGGCTGCTGACGCTGCGAGGCGGTCCACATCGTCTGAACCCCCACCCACTTCAAGCCCTTGCTGTAACTGCTGTAACCTGTCCCGGGCTATTGACATCGCGGAAACAGGGTTCAAACGTCCGCCTGGCAGGTCCGAGAGTGTGAAGCTGCCCAGACCTGTCAACGCACCGCCACCGCCGCTACTAGCCGCGCCTAGACCGCTGCTGCCCCCAAGACCCCCCGTCAGAGGTGTCCCTTGCTGCTGACAGAGTTGCAGCAACGCCACCTGCTGTGGCGTCAGGCCGCCGCTGGAGGGGGGCGCACCCACCTTGCCACCGCTAGGTTCCGTCTTCAGCAGCCCCGCCAACACCGCTGCGTCTACTCCCAAGCTGCTGGCGCCACCGCTGCCGCCGTTCGCCGCCGCCAGCTGCGCTAGGAGCTGCTGTACGGAAGTGGGCTGCGAGGGCATGCCTCCGCCGCTGCCGCCGTCGCCACCTTGCAGGCTGCGCAGCAGCGCCAACGTCGCCGCTGCTGATGGCGGCGACGAGCCCTCACCAACACCGCTGGCAGCGGCGCCGCCTAACTGCGACATCAGGGCTTGCAACTGCCCGCCGGCTCCGTAGCCATTGGAGCTGTTTAGCTGCGACAGCAACGCCTGTAGCTGTGCACCGCCGTTGCCGCCGCCAGCAATCATGTCAGCCGCACCCAACGGCCCCGCACCCAGACCGCTGATGCTGCCACCGCCGCCAAGCGACCCGAGCCCCATTCCCAAGCCCCCAAGGGAATCGCCAGCAGCCAACAACGATCGGATTGAGTCCATGCTAGCTGGCATAACCCCGGCGCCGCTGCCGCCGCTAGGTTGAGGCTCCCTGCCGTACAACCCTTCAACTCTTCCGCCGCCGCTACCTTCGCTGCCACCTCGTGCTGGCAGAGGAGATTTTGTCCTGGCCGTACTGACGTTGCCGTAACCACGTGACCCAGATGGAAATCCGGATCCAAACCCAGATCCGGTGCTATGGCTATGATGGCCCCTGTCAGGATGCAGAGCAGGCCGCCCTCCGCAGCTAGGGTCGCCCCCGCCATCGCCGCCCATGCCTGAAGGAAAGCCGCATATGAGGGCCCTGCCAACCACATCCTGCGACTCCGTTACCACGCTCTGGCGTACTGCAAAGGGAAGAATCAAGCTGTCCAAGGCACCGTCGTCGCGGCTTGAAGGCCGCGGCTTGCAACCACCAGGTTTGACCTCCGGGCCCTCCTTTTGACTGGCACCGACCAACCGCCTGTCGTTGGTGCTGCTGCCAATGCCACTCGGCTGGCCGTACGGCAATCCCATGGGGCCAAGCGAAGTCAGGCCTCCAGCGCCGATGTCAACAACGCCTGCGCCGCTGAACGAATGTGGTGAAGGTGGAGCCATGAGGGCATCAGAACCGCGATGTTTGCCCGAAGATGCTGTTACTGTTGCGGTTGTTGATGATGGTGGAGGGGAATGCGGTTGCCATCGCCGTATGTTGCGGCCGGCAGTCGCGGCCATCGCCAGCCCTGGAACATCTTGGCCCAAGCCATCACCGGTTGCCCCCAGCACCAAATCTCCAACGCACGCCATCCAGTGACAATGGACCTCTTTAATGCGGCGATACTGTAGAAATTAAGAAGAGATGGGGGATGTAGCTGTTCCAAACACGCGATGTGCCGGCACTGCTCCTTCTGAACGGGAGGTAAAACGACGACAGGAACACCACAAGCCGAGGAGCCCTGCGACATGGGTTACAATATGGCAATAATGTTCTCAATGGAATAGGTGAGACAAGCAAGATAGGTCGAAGCGGTTGCATGGGCTGAAGCTTAGTAGCTTTTTATGTGTCTGCCAGCCTTAGCCGCGGTTGTCTGGTTAGACACAGGATCAATCTACTAGCGCGAATGGCGCAAAGGCACAAGAGGGCTTTCGGTAGGTGCCACCCGTACTAGTGAAACCAGTCTTACGCATTCTGCCAGTCCTAAGCGATATTACTTACTTCAGTCTAGCCTCCCCTGGCTGTTTCTTTTAGGTTCGCAAGGAAACAGCGTAATCCTGCCAGGTCCTGCAAGGAATTATGGAGCATGAGAACGGTACATGAGACAACTGTTCGCCACTTAACACCAAGCATGGCAAACATTTACTAAAAATCCCGATCAGTATGCATGCTATCAAAAAATCCGGCAGGCCAACCCTTACACCTAGAAGGTCGCCATATTGCGATATGCCTCATCCCACACCTTTCTCAATGTAGCCCTGCCAAACTACGTATTTGATAACTGAAATCAACGAGTTACTGGACCAATGCGCTTTCAATAAAGCATGCAGCCTCTCGTGTGGTACACGTAAACCGTAAAAATGCGATTCCCGCACTGTTCTTAGTTACAGACTGCTTGGCAACAGAAAACAATACACAACAAAATGATACTGGTAACAGCGAAAAGTGACAGAAGATTCCATCGCGTCTTCTCATCGTCATTTACTCACCCGGAGACGCAAGTTGGTCAGATACGGAGAATGCAAGGGCAACACCAACGTGGCCTCCCAGTATATGCAAAGACGTCTATGTGTACACAAGGAATCCCTTTTCAGCACAGCGCAAGGTTGGGCCAATTTCGGACCGAGCCACACGGATGCGCAAGCAAGGCGTAATACGCACGCGGACTGTCAAGATGCTAAATTCCTGATCAAGAGGCAAAGCATCTGTCGCGGAAGGGGCATGCATTTTTCTTCGACCCGTTGGGGCTTGTGAGAGTCGCAACCTTGAGTCCGAACAGAACGCTCATCCTTTAACACGATGCCAAGGAGACGGTCTAACTGCCTTGTTTGAGCCTAACTCTAGACGACGAAGCCTCGGAACAACGCCCTCACCTGAACGCGCTTCCGCGGGTCTGCCCTCGTCCTGCTTCTTCCTATAGCCGACGCTCCTCCACCAGCGGTAGAAGCGCCTCTTGAAGCAGTTGAAGCGTGCTCTCAACCTCGAAGCTCCAGAACACCAGTTTGCAGAGGCTGCTGCCCGGTGTCCCAAGACCAAAGCATAAGCATAGGAAGTCGAGTGCCTTATTTTAGCTCTACGGTTCGGAGGTATGCTGTATAAGACGAGATATAGCTGGGTAGGGGCTGGTTGCGCGGAAGTGTACGGCGGTTGTATTAACAATGTTTGTAGCCGTTGGAGATGGCCGCTAATAGTTATAGCTTTTAATTTCGAAGCAATGCAAGCCACAATACCCAACTAGCGCAAGCACTGAAGCACGAAGGACCTGTAAAGCGACATCCATAGTACTGAAGAGCGAGCTTCAGGAAATGCCTGAAGCAGGTGCCTACCTACTAATCACATTACATAACATTTCAGAATGCTTTGCTCATTCCAAGGCCTTGTCGCATAACTGGTATTCCTAAGCCGCGAAGGTAGGTAGCCACGCGCTGTGCGTCTTTCGTATGTTTTTCGTTTTAACCACTTGGTGAAAAGCGTCACACTTGCCCATTTTCCTGGCAGTAGCCAGCCGTACTGGAGGAAAACTGCGCCGGCGCAACCGCCTTCGTCTACCATAATGAACAAAGTAAACCATATAGAACGTGCAGTGCTGACTAACTTCAATCCTGTAGTGCTGTCATGCAACGCCGGCCCGAGTCAGTCTGTCCCTTCGTCTAGTATCGCCCACCGGCCAATGCAGCAAGCGAATCGTGCCCTTGAATGCACGGTTAGTGGACTGCGAATGTAAGGAATAGACCTCCAATCAAGCTGCTGCAAGTCCGGAATACAACTGTCAGGACGCTATGCAGTAACTTTTGCAATACGACACAGTCCCCTAACTTGGCACATTAATCCATAAACCACAGCGGGGTAATTTTTCATGAACGGCCAGCAGGTCGACCCGTTGACGCCTATTACCTGGCGCTGACCTGAAGCTGAAGTTCAGTAACTGCTTATGGCCGCTCATTGCGAAAGCGTATGTGTATGATGTTGTGCCTTCGGGCACGAAGGGCTGTTCCAAAGCCATGGGCAGTATGCGTACTACCACGTAGCCGTAAGAGGCCAAAAAGGATGCTAGCCTCGCGCTGTCCGTTCCGTGTCAGTCCAGCATCCTCTCAACGAACGTCCGCGACGTTCCGTCTTGAATGCCAACTCCAGGCAAAGCAGTGTGCGAGAAAACTTCGAGTAGGGGCCTTCGACGACGCAGCCCATCTCCTTTCCAACCCCCAGGTCGTCACAGATCATAAGCACCGCTGACTCCCTGAAAACACATGCGCTTTCCTTGTATAGCCGGGGTTAATATGTACGGTACATAGTGATGGAGTCGTACGGAGTAGCCGTATACGTTGGCAGCCTCAGCCAACCCCCCAGCAACGGCTGCTGGGCCCTGCCTGCGAGGAGACCCCGCAGGAACCCCTCGGTGCATAAATAGGCCGCGGAATCCGGCATCCAGCCCGTCTAAGTCAGGCACGGTTGGGGTGATGGATGTGGGGTGTATCCCCTGTGTATCACTTAGCCGTCCCCAGCACAGTACGACACCGACAGCTCCCCTGTCCCCCTGGATTAGCAGCTGTACCGCTTATGCCGTACACCCCTGCTGCCATCTGCCGTACTCCTGTTCCCCTCAGTGCTGCATGCACAGAAAAGGTTTGAAGGTATCGAGGTTACATTGGTTACGACATGATGACATATACGCGTCCTTGGGTTTTAGGTGCTGCAGGCTTGCCGAATCCCCACCAGCCAGCGGTAGTCCAACTGATTGAAGGCACCAGGGGCGCCATCAACGTTTCATGTGGCTTGGGCGCACCTGTTGCCGAAAGTATGTACGCGACATAATGTAACGCCGAGGCAGCCAGCAAACCCAACCTCGCACTAACATGCATGGTTTATACCGCTTCTTGAGAACATAACACAAGAGCCAGCGAGAGCATTGAGAATGGCTGCAACCGTGTCGGCATCTCAATTGCCAACCGTCGTTTTTGTCCTTCCTAATTCTTCCTACTCCTCCTCTGAGTCCTCCTCCTCATCGCCATCTTCCTACTTTGTCCCTAACCTTGCAACCACGCAAAGTGAAGAAACATCCGCAACAAGCACATGTCTGCGCGTTGCCTTCATACTCGTACAACGGTTGCACAGCAAACACAATCATGTCCCTTCCTCCTCAAGTGTCATACCCCCTCTCCCCTTAGCCTTCTCCACCCATACCACACATAGATAGCTTGATAACGCCGCACACTGACTACATAATACCGTTAAACGTACAGCTCCGTACGGAACTGCACTGCTACATTCCGTACAACATCTTAACTCACGTGAACATCGCAACTCTCGATGTCCCCTGGCTACACACCAGCTGCTGCCGCATACCGTGCAGCGGTCTGTTTATTCTTCGCCACCCACCTCCTGCGTGGTTGAAATGCAACGGCTGTGCAACAGCACGACTAACGCTCAAAGGACAACGTTCAGCGAATTACTTCATACATGCATGTCTACTTCATACATGCATGTCTACAGCAGGCCCCTGCTGGCACAACAACAACACCAACCATGCTTGTTACCGAATCCTACATGCCTACACCAGTTCCCACTGTGCAACTGACACACACGTAGCCGTACTCACACGAGCGGGCGGGCTGCCTGCCTAACTAGGCAACCAAGAAACACATAAACACCCTACCGGTACGGCGGTATCCCCCTCGAACAGCTAGATAGGGCAGTTAGTACACGTCAGATTAGATTTTAGATACATAGGTAGACAAATAGACCGATAAAGGCAGATATAGGATGCGAAAGCACGAGTTGCATGTGCATCTTATCAGGCACCCAGCACATGAGTCTTCTCACTGCCCTCCAGCCGCTGCAGGGGACGCACCCCCTCACACACAGAAGCACCTTGTGTCGTACAACGGCATGCAACGCTCGCTCAACCGACCAGGCAACATCCTGCGGAAAGCACACCCTTGGTCACCCCTCTTCTTCCTCTCCACTGCTCTTCTCCCCCTCCACCTGGCCTCCTCTTGTTCTGAAGCTCTATTTTTGCTTGCTCCTCTCCCCTCCTATAAAACATCGTCTCTACGGCCTCTCTGCTCTCCTTGCTAGCGCGTACCGCTGACAATGCAGCACACCCGACACCCTTCACCTGCTCCTCTCACCCCACCTTACCTTCGTCTTACCTCACTTAACCTCCTGCTTCGTGCTTCGTGTCCAAGTCGGTAGCTCTCCCACACCCCTCACCTCTCACCACACCCACCTCCCACCCCACCCACCTCCTCCATTCCACCGCTTCCACGTGCCTTCTGGCGCCCGGCTCCTGCCGCCCACTCCGCCCCCCCTCCCCCGCAACACCCCTGACACCGCTTGTTGGCTTCCTCCTTACCGTCCCGCCCCCAACAGGAGCAGTCGTCAAGGTTGAGTTCCCCAACGTTGCTTTCCTCGCTCCTCGCGCCTCCTGTCTCAGTAGTAGTTGGCCACCCTGCGTCGGTGTACGGCGGTTCGAGCTGCAGGGTCGGACACCGCACCCGCCAACACCTGCGGAGGCCGGGGAGTGGGGGTGGGGGCGGGGAGAGGGGGTGGGAGTGTGGGAAGCGGGACGGGGTGGGATTGGACATGCCACCCAGGGAGGGACCGTGAGGGGGGAGAAGATGGAGGGGGCAGCCGGGACGGATTCGGTCGGGATTTTGGGAAGCATACGCGTGGAGGCTAAGCTGGGGGCTAAGCTGGGCTTATACTGGGCGGGGGAGGGGGCCCGGGGGGACTCCCGTCATACCCCACGCTACCCCCCCCAGGTCCCCATGTACGGCATCCACCCCCTCCCTTCCCATCGAGTCTTCCCACCCACCTCACAGTACGACACCCAGTGATCCGGCGTCTCCAGCCGTGACACCACCCGGGCCTCCAGGTAGGCGATACCGCCCGCCAGCACCGGGCAGCCGGTGTGGGGGCCGGGGAACCACTCCACGCCGGAGAAGCGGTCCGCGCCGGGGGAGAAGCGCTGCATGGGGAAGGAGGGGAAGGGGGAGGGGGAGGGGGAGGAGGGAGGAAGGGGTGAAGGAGGAATGGGGGGGAGGTGGATGGTGGGAAGCGGCGGATGGTTGGTTTGGTATGTTGGCAGGATTGTTTGGCTTGTGGAGTCAACCAATCAGCTTGTGGAGAAGGGAGGGGAAGGGGGACGCATGCGCCGAAAGTAGCACAAGGAGGTGCCAACAAACACAAGGTACGATACGCACAAGGTACTAAGCCGTACAAGGCGCCCCGTGGTTAAAGGGTCTCGTTGCAACTGCATGTGGTGAGTTGTTCATTCAGAGGTGCACACCCTTGACATCCGTAAGCCACAAGCACACGGCTTTCCTAACCCCATGCAAGTGTATGCAACCGCATGCGGCTCCCAGTTTTGTTCAGTCCACAACAGCGGGGAGGGCGCAACCATGCACACCCCCCGCACCTGCAGGAAATGCTTCATGAGCGGCGAGTAGGTGTCCTCGCCCAGGCAGTTCAGCACGAAGGTGTCACCCACCTGCGGGGAGGAGGGAAAGAGGGGGCGGAGGAGGGAGGAGGAGGAGGGCTGCTGTTGGGAAACCAGCACCCATGGCAAACACGTGTAATGCTGGTTTCATTGGGGTTTGTTGCTCAAGGATGGCACCCCAGTTCCCAAGCGCTGCCACTATCGTCCAATGCAATACGGTACCCTCTTCTTTACCGCCCCAATGGGAAGCCATCACCCCCCGGTATATTCCGGGTCAGTGTTTCCTTTCCCCCGCCCCACACCTGCATCAGGCTCTCAATGGCCCGATCCTTGGCCACTGCTATGGTCAGACCCAGCGGCTCGAAGGAGGCCTGTCAGGGGGGGATTAAATGAAGGGGGCGGAAGGGAAGGGGATCGCGGCGGGGTCTATTGGGTGGGAATATATGCCCTTGCCCTAATAACGTACGCGGAGCATGTGGGGTGTTACTGCGGTCAGACCTTACTTTCGGGTCTCCCATGCGTGCCCCTCACCTACCCCTCGGGGCTCACATGGGTTGGCCCTTGGCACTCCTCGTGCATGCGAGGCTAACACTTTCAAGGAACCCACCAGCGTGTAAAATCAGCTGGTATGTGTCAAAACTGACTGCATGTGTGCGTGCGTGTGTGTTTCGCCCCCCGCCGCATTACCCCTCTCCCCCCCCAACACACCTGTGACACCCAGGACGCCACCATGGCACTGCGTGCGTTGTTGTGCTGAGCCGTCACCACGTACAACCCCGAGGCCAGCCGCGCCAGGGCCTTACACACGTCGGGCGGCATGGCGGCCTTCTTGCGCGCGATGGAGGCCTTGGCGGTGAGGGCCTGGGCGAGGTCGGTGCCTGGGGGGGGGGGGATAAGTAGGGATACACAGGGATCCGCATTGGGCTTTGGATTATAGGGTTGCGTACGGTATAGTCGGTGCCTGAGTACACACCGCGGAGTTGTCGGGGGTTGCAGGGCGGTGGGGGCTAGTTAAACTGAGCCGCGAGGAAACACGCCGACCGTGACCTCAAGACGTGCAAAACACATTTCCCCCACCGCTCCCCTCTATTTCCCCTCCCCCACCCCCCTCCGTCCCTCACCCTCCTCCTCAAACAGCTGGTACACCTGCTGCCCCGGCAGCTCCTTCACACGCAGCGGCGGCGCCAGCAGCTCGCCCCACACATCCACCACACTCGACGCCAGCACGTCAACCGGCTCGTCACGACCGCCGTACGACTCCGCAATCACAACCTGAACGTGCATGGAGGTACGACACAATTAAAATACATGTGTACGACAGATTTGTACGACATAGCTCCGACCCCCGAGTGACACGACGACACATGCGACGCATGGTCTGGGTTTTTCAGGGCTCGACTGCCGACGACGCCAGCGCCCCACTTAAGCAACCTTGAGCTACCGTACACTAACATTTCCCCCACATCTTCATTTGGTGGACGAGAAAGGGGAGGGGGTCGTACGGCACACGTCGTACCTTGGTTTTGGGTTTGAGTGCTGACACGAGTGCTGCCAGGCTGGTGCGTGCGTCGGCGTTGTCGTTTGGGGGAGCCATGAGGACGAGGCCGGAGGCGCGGCCCACCGCCGCAACCACCTCCTGAGGGGGGGGGCAGAGATCAAGGTTAAAGATCAAACCATAGGAAACCACAAATTAGGGTAAAGCAAAGCTCCGAAAACGTACTGTACTGATATCTGGGAAGCAAACAGGAGCCGCTGACCTAACACCCCCCGGTGACCCATGGGCCTGTAAGCGAGGGATGCGGTTGAACAAAGCCGTACAACACCCCGCACATGCACACGCACACATGCACAATCCGACAATCCAGTACGTTCCGATTCGCGGCCAGTTTTCTTAACACACGCACATCCACACATGCACACCTGCGGGTCGGCTGACAGTAGGTCCAACATCTCCGTTGCGACACCCGCCTGCGAATGGGGAAATTGAAGAAATCCAAATGCGTTGGATCTTGAATAAGAATGCAAACCAGACAACAAGCTCCGGGTGAATGAAATTAAGTGGGGAGGGAGGTGGCGTTCGAAGGTGAACGTTGAAGGCATCAAGGCACATCAGTCGGGGCCAAACACAGGTGTGCAGACCTCGGCGAACCGCAACTAGGCCAGTATTCCTGTTCAGCAAAGTACCAGTGACGCAACCCCAACCCCAACCACATCGGGTCTTCCCGCTCCCTACCTTGGTCACGCCCTTTGCCAGCGTCTGACTCAGCCGGTCTGAGAAGCCGTAGTCGGAGCAGTACAGTACGACAACCGTTGTCGTACCCTTCTCCAGGGCGGCGGACCAACGGCCGTAATCGCCAACCAACTCTGGTACGTTGTACCTGTTGTAATAACGCAGTGTTTGGGGTCCGGGGGGCTCGGAGTTAAAACACATCATGCAATAATGAGTGTTTAGGGAATCCAAGGAGTTAAGGGGCTGAGGTGGGGGGAAAGAGACAGAGGGGGTTAGGAAGGACTAATACAAGGATACCGTATAGCGGGGGAGGTTGTACGACACACGATACACATATGCCGTGCAAGTGCCGTACACACACGCATGTCGTACCTGAGCATGGGTCCGTGGCCGTTGGCGATGAGGGTGTACGGCAGGTCCTTAACCTTTCGAAGCGCTGTGGTCACCGACTTGGCGTTGGGTTTCATCAGGCAGTCGTAGTAGAATCTGGCGGGGGATGGGGGTGGGGGAAGATTGGAAAACACAGGGGACGATTAAGGTGGGATTGTGGAGGGTAGGTTCGACGTAAGTACTCTTGCCGTTGCTTTGCCCTAACCCGTGGTTTTGGTGTTATCCCTGACCCTCTCCGTTGCTTCACATCTCTCAGTTAGCCCCCCCCTCCCACCTGCGATTTTGACTATCGGTATACCGGTACATGCAACCCTAAAGCCCCGGCTCATGCAGAATATGTATCCCTGCTAACCTCCCACCTATAGTGCGGCAGCAGGCTCTTCACGTCCGCATCAAAGGGCCGCAGCGAGCAGTAGTGCGACCCGAATGCGTCGCATGTGAACATCACGCCGGTGCCGTGGTCGAAGCTGAACATGGTGTCAGGCCAGTGCAGGTTGGGAGCCATCACGAACTCGAGCAGGTGACCCCCACCCAAGTCGATCTGGGGGGGAAAAAGAAATTGCAATGTGTGGTGTGACAATGATACAAGTTGCTGACAATCCCTGGGGGGGGAGAGGAGAGGGACAGGGGGAAGACATACATGAGAAGTGAAGCAGCAGCTGCAGTCCCAACCCCAGTTTCCCGACTCATGCAGCGGGTGCACCCCCGCCGCGCCCCCGCCCCAGGGGACACGCACCTTGTCCCCCCCCTTGACGGCCTGAGACTTGAAGGGCCTAGCAGGCAGGCGGGCAGGCGGCAGGGGCAGGCAGGAGGCAGGCAGGAGGCAGGCAGGTAGGCAGGCGGCGGGAGAAGGCAGGGTTGGGTACGGTCCGTAGGCGGGGGCGTGGGAGTCGCAGGCAGCGCTGCCCTCCCTCCCTCCCCTTCCGAGCATCCCCCACCCTAGCAGTGCGAACAGCAGGTAGCAGGCACGCCGCACCACGCGTTACGTGTTACGCGGACAATCAACTGTCTTCGCACCAACACCAAAACTGGCACCCGTGTGTGCGCTGTAAACAACAAAACGGGTCCCCGCGAGTGGGGCCGTACCGGATTGGTACGGAAGACGATGTCCCCACCCAACCGCCAGGGGAGACCATGCCCCCTTACGTACAACCCCACCCACCCCAACACCACATTAGGGCAGCAACCACTGCCCTAGTTGTTTGCATTTCTTATATAATCCCCCCCCCCCACCACTACCCCCCACTGGTCGCCCGGCCAGTTAGTTGCTTCCTCTTTACCCCCCACTGCTCCCCCCTGCCCTCACCTGTGCGTGAGGTTCTGCAGGAAGCCCAGGCACACCTTGCTGCCCACCACCACCGCGTCCGGGTGCTCGTCCAGCACTGCGGGGACGAGGAAGGAGTGGTCGGGCTCGGTGTGGCTGACAAGCAGGTAGTCCAGGGAGCGGCCGGCGGCGGAGAGCTGGGCGCGGAGAGCCTGGAGGGGGAGGGGGGGAAAATTATATAAGAAATGCAAACAACTAAAGTCCCAATCCCATATCCCGACTCATGCAGTGAGTCGGGATATGAGGGGGAGGGGGGGGAGGTAGGCGGTAGGAGGAGGAGGGGGAGGAGGTGGGGGAGGAGGTGGTGGGAGGAGGAGGTAGGTAGGGGATACATACTCTGCATTAGGCTGGATGCTAGGATTGCGTATAGGCAAATGGAGGAGGTAGGGGGGATGGGAAGTGGGGGTGGCCAGGGGGTGCCGTACAGCAGCTAACGGATGCGGTTCAGCGGAGGATAACGAGGAAGTGGGAAGGGTGATGTAGGAGGGTGCAGCTACTATGCCCACAGTTCTTTCCTTCACCCAGCAAGACACGCCACCGTCAACAACAGCAGCTGCTGATGCTCCTCCTCATTCCTCCGCCCCGTCCGCCTCCTCCTCCCCCTCCCCCCCCTTTGCCTCCTCCTCCCCCTCCCCCCCCCCTTTGCCTCCTCCCCCCCTTCCGCCCCCCCTCCGCCTCCTCCCCCCCTTCCGCCTGGATTGTCAGCAACTTGTATCATTATCATACCACACTTTGGAATTCCTTTTTTTTTCCCCTTCCGCCTCCTCCCCCCCCTCCGCCCCCTCCTTCGCCTCCTCCCCCCCGTCCGCCCCCCCTCCCCCCCTTTGCCTCCTCCCCCCCTTCCGCCCCCCCTCCCCCCCTTCGTCAGTGTCTCTTTATATATATTTTCCCCCCCCTCCGCCTCCTCCCCCCCTTCCGCCCCCCCTCCGCCCCCTCCTTCGCCTCCTCCCCCCCGTCCGCCCCCCCTCCCCCCCTTCCGCCTCCTCCCCCCCTTCCGCCCCCCCTCCCCCCCTTCCGCCCCCCCTCCCCCCCTTCCGCCTCCTCCCCCCTCCCCCCCTCCGCCCCCCCTCCCCACCTTCCGCCTCCTCCCCCCCTCCCCCCCTCCCCCCCGTCCGCCCCCCCTCCCCACCTTCCGCCTCCTCCCCCCCGTGGGGATCCGGGACTGGACCGCTCGCTGTTGCCATAACTGCCTTTCCTGCCACACCCCCCGGGTTGCTATCCGACATGTTCACGTCATTGTCGCCCCCGTTGTCACGCCGTACTCCCAACCTTCCCTTCCATGTTAATGACCATCCCACCACCACTCCTTCCTTTACAATGCCGCGCCGCCGTGTCTATAGGATGCCCTAGCCATACTGACCTGCCTTGTTTCCAATGTCGTCGCGCATCTCCTACTTAACATTTCGTTAACGCGCCCTGCTCTCTTTTCCCTCTCTTCTTGCATATTGACAACCTCTTCTCCTGTTTCCGCTCGGCGATGGACCATGCCCTGCTGTGGCATTGCTGGCCTGCGTCTACACTCCTTGTACCCATGGCCATGTTCCTTCGGGTCCTCTCTCCAGGTAAGTTTCCCGTAACGCGTCTCGCTGACTTATCTGCTTGTATGCCCAATAGCCTTGTTGCCTTAGAATTAGTGGCCGGCGGCGTGGCACATGCCTTACTAGTGTTCATATGCAAGGCGGCTTCTTCCCCAAGTCATCTCGGTTTCTGGTAAGCAATTGGTAAGTCTCTGAGATGCGTGTTTCTAGATTAGTGTCTCCGAATGCGCTCACTGCATGAGTCGGGATTCGGGATTGGGATTGTGTTGTTGCACTTTATAATTCGCCTCCCCCCCCTCCGCCCCCTCCTTCGCCTCCTCCCCCCCGTCCGCCCCCCCTCCCCCCCTTCCGCCTCCTCCCCCCCTTCCGCCCCCCCTCCCCCCCTTCCGCCTCCTCCCCCCCTTCCGCCCCCCCTCCCCCCCTTCCGCCCCCCCTCCCCCCACCTGCAGGAACAGGTCATGGAACTTCTCATGCGAGGTGTCCACCAGGGCCGTCTTGTGGTCCCCAAAGATGAGGTAGGCGTTGTAGGTGGTGCCGTTGTCAAGACTGACGGGAGGGGGGGAGGGGCAGGGGGGCAGAGGTGGTGGTGGCAAGGTAGGGGGGGTGGCAAGGAAGGGGAGTTCGGGGTAGGCCGCACCTTGAGCCTTTGCAGGACCCACAAACCCAGTCCCCCCCTCACGCTCGCTCGCTTAGCTGGGTTAGCTGCACAGCCCCTCCCCTCCCCTCGGGCTGGGCGGGTCGGGCTGGCTCACATGTTGCTAACCGTGATGACGCCTTATCACACGGTCACTTCGTTGTTTCCTCTTTTGGTCTTTGAATCCCCTCCCTTGCCCAGTGCGAGATGCCGATTTCCTCTTTCTCCCATCCCAGACCATCCCTCGCCTCACCCCCCCCCCCCTCATCCCTCGCCTTCCCCCCTCCCTCGCCATCCCCACCCTTTCATCCCCCCCCTCTTCATCCCTCGCCTTCACCACCCTCCCCCTCCCCCACCCGAACTCAATGTCGAATCGGTCCCGGTCCCAGTCCAGGGAGCGGATGGTGAGCGTGTCCTCGGCAATGGGGAGGACCTGGCAGCGGCCAGGGGAGGCATGGCAGGGGGGTACTGGTAACAGGGGTCCCGCCGCCACGGTGGGCCCCCAAGGGGGTCTCGAAAGGGGTGAGGAGGGTAGGGGGCATCGGGGGCGCAATGAGGAAGACGAGGGGTGGGGTGGGGAGGAATACCCGATGTGTTGAATGAGAATGGCAAACAAGATGACAAGAGCCTGGTGAATGGAATTGCGTTAGTCGAGCCGAACGTGGGGAAGAAACGGGTGGGGACGAAGGGGATCGGACGCATGTAGGCAGGTGTAGGTGGGTAGGGGGGTAGGCTTATTCTCCTCAAGCCTCTTCGACCCGCCTCCCGCCTCCTCCCTCCTCTCCCACCTGCGTCTGCAGCCGCCTGGTCCCAGCCCACATGACCACATCGCTTAGCTGGTACGACAATTGCTGCTCCTCATCAAGTGCAGGATCGTACGACAATGCTTGCTGTTGCTGCTGAATGGTGGTTTCGGAGCCGCTGGAGCTGACAGCTGGTGAGGTCGTTGGCGTGGTGGTTGAGGTTGAGTTGGTTGGGGCCTGCAGCGATGGGTAGCAAGGTGCAAGAAATGGGTAGGTGGGATGGATAGCACAATAACCGACGGAGTATCAGCGTGACTAGCGACACGGCCCAAGGGAGACCTACGGCGAAACAGGGGTTAAGCAGTGAACGTGGGAATGTCGTGCGCATATGCCTTGCGCCTATGACCTAGGCCCATGTACTTCGCATATGACGTGAGACGGTCTGTGATTGTAGTGTCCCGGTATGCGAAGAGGCGATGGGATGGAAGGCAAGGGAGTTACTGCGCACAGGCGGACTGGATAACGCTGTGCGGCCCTCTGCAGTTGGGAATGCAGACGTGGCCATCACGTTGCACAGCCCAAACCCCTAATGAGCAGCCCCGCACCACACACGGCAACGAACGCGTGTTCTGGACACAAGATGCAGTTAATGCTTTTCCATATGTTTGCCGAGGTGTCGCGCTCTACTGGTATGCTTGCATGGTCACTCGCTGCGAGTTGGTTACCGGAACAGAACGGGTGCTTACCGCCGCAAAGGCCGTTTGGAACCGTAAGCAATGACCGCGACGACCGCGCAGCGTGAGATGGCCGGGCTGCGGAATGATTGCAAAAGGGCCATCGTGGTAGGATGTAAGGGGACTTCGGACTGTTGGGCACAATTGGATGCGCAGGAGCATGCATAGGTGGTAGTGTGAAACGTACGATTAAATCTGATCGTTGCGCAGGGAGGAGGGGGTGCGATAGGGCTTCGCCCGGAAGAAAAGTGCAAAAGCCTACAACGAAAGCTTCGCTGCCTGTGTGCTGGCTCCCAATCCATAGCTAAAGCTATCCGTAGCAATGGAAAAACGATACCGACATTAAAATTAGCCAGGCAGGAGATCGCGACTCTAGCTAACGGCATACCTACCCAACATGTTGCGGTCAGCCGAGGCGTTGACTTTATTCCCAGGGTGAGCGGTTGCATATTCAAGCAAAAGGCACAGACAAGCAGAAGGGCTAGGGGGGCCTACAGGATAACCTACAGGATAAATAGGACTTTGCCACCGGGAAGAATAATAATAGAGCCCGGCGATAAACGACCTTGTATGACATTGATTGTGGGCAATGCATAGTGGGCAATGCACAGTCGCTGTACCCAGGAAAGAGAGTTGCCGTACAAGTGTACGATTGCCAGGACAGCGTCCTGCGGAGTCTATGCTATAGGCTTGACTACTTCCTGAAGGATTACAGACACATTTGTGGATTGTCTGTCCGCCAAGTGGACATCTTCCCTTGTCATTGTCATTTGAGTCACTTTAGACATCATGGCCAGGGCACAGATTGAGCGCTGGGCTGCGGAGCACCCTTCTGCTCCCCGGATTGGCAAGTTCTTCGAGGTCCCGAACAGCTGGGTCCTGCCCCGCGTTGCTGCCGGCCTTGCTGCCGCGGGCTTCCTCTGCTGGGTGAACGCTGAGTACCTGTGGCTCCAGAAGCCGGAGAGCTACACCCCTGAGTTCCAGGCGGAGCAGAAGAAGATTGGCGAGGTCGCGGTAAGCAGGCTGGTCTGATGGCGGAAGAGGGGTTCCGGCATCTCTTTCACGCCAACAAGCTTGGGCTTCTTTGCAATGAATATCTTAGACGACGCCACAAAAATGGCTAAGGCCTTGCTACGCATGGAGCTCTAAATCAGCGCCTGGGCTGCAGTGCGCATCTGGCCGCAAAACGGCGGTGCCTTTGCCCGGCATTTGAGCTTGCCAGCTTGGACGCAAGCCCTGCATAATGACACTGTACTTTGGACTGTTCTAAGGACAGTATAAAATAGCTTCTGCCGCCCTAAGCCGGTACAAGTTTGGTCCTGATTGCACTATTCCGTGACTTTGCAGACACGCTCCTTAACGTCTTTCCCCTTACATGTTTGCCTGTTTATCCCTTTTTGCAGCAACGCATTAACGCTTCGCCGGTCTACCTGAACCCCTTCACGAACCGGATACCCGGCAGCATTCTGGGCCCCGAGGACGTCAAGGACGCCTAAAGCAGCCATGTGGGCTTCATAATGCGCACTTGTGCTGTGGAACAAGCCTTCAAAGTGGCGGGCCGCGAGCACTGGCGCCTGGCTTATACCCTTTTGTACATGCGAACAGTGAATGTTTGCTGGTGTGTAGACGTAGTTGTTCGAACATTGCTGTTCTGGTCTGGTGAAAGTGGGTGCGTCGGAGGGATAGCGTAGGCGTGCGTCGAAACCCAACGGTGTGAGGCTTCGCCAACGTGTAGTTGACCGCTTCTCTTCTCGGGTCCCGCGCGCGTAAATGTGTAATACACTCCTCCCTTGTAGCACCGTCTGGTCCCATTCATAGCCTACTACTCTGCTGCTGCAAAAACTTCAGCTCCTTCCTTGGCAACTTTTGCTGAAGAGCGACTCAAGCCGTTAGAAAGTATACAAATGCAAGCCCTGCTCAGTTTCCTAACCAAGGGAACCCTCCCTGCTGTCTTCATGATGACGAAGCTGACGGGTAAAGCTGACGTTTCAGCCATTCAACTCGCCCAATCAACTACCACACAGCAAAAAATACCCTCTGAAGCTGCCTCACTTCCCCACTCCAACCCCCGTCACCGCCCAACAATCTCACACTTCGTCGCAATGCAATGCAACCCCCCCCCCCCAAAAACGCTGTGAAGTGGAAGACCAGCGCAAAGGAGTAGTCGCAACACCAGCAACCCCTCCCGCCATTTACATTTTTCCCCACAGTCAGCTGGAGGTTGCTTCCAGGAGCTACCACATTTGCAGAACCGCCATTGCTGCAGCTGCTCTCGTCCATCCTGCAATTGCCGGCTGCTCATTGTCCCTATCGCAGTTACCGCTTATATAAAACGCGCTGTGGAGCCCTTCTGCTTCTTCTCCGTAGTTCCCGCAGCGTTTGCCACTGCAGCTACCGCTGCCGAATCTCCAGCTGCCGTAGCAGAAGCTTGCTGTTTTGCCTTGCCTTCTCTTCCTCCTTCTTGGTTGCCAGGCAAGGTGCATCAACATAGCACTTCTCACTTCCCCCCTTCACCCGCCGCCGCCATTGTCAATGCTGCCACAGCCTCCGCCGCTACCGCTATCGTCTCCTCAACCACAGCGTCCGCCGCCTCCGCTGCAGCAGCCGCCTGCTTCTTCGCCTCCTCCGCCTCCCTCTCCTTTTCCAGTTGCCGCAGCCGTGCCCGCTCCTGCCGCGCAGCCTCCCAATCCGCATGCGCAGCGATCACCTCTTGCTGCGCCTGAGGGGGGTGGTCCAGCATGGTGGGTATGGTGGGAAACACAAAATATAAGTGCAGCAACGGAGTCCCAATCCCAAATTCCGACTCATAGTGGGAGGTGGGAGGTGGGGATCCCGCCGCGGGATTAACACGTGAAACAAGAGTGCAAAAAGGCGGCGCAGCTGGCGACGTGAAAGGTACGGCAGCATCCGGAACAATGAGACCCGGACCAGGGCCTAGGAGGGGTAAAGGGGGAACTGACGAGCTGTATGACACGGCTTTACCATGGGGTACAAACATGGTAGCCGGTCCATCCCACCCAACCCGAATCAGCCAAGCCATGAGGTTTTGGGGGGCAGAAAGAGAGAAAGGGAAGGATGCGGTTGTGCCTTGCCCTTGCCCTCCGCCCTCCCCACCCACGCCTACACCCTCCACCCCGGCCCCAACACCATCCCCACCCCCCAACCCCCCACACCTGCGGCTGCCAGCGGAACCTCCGCAGGCTGGTCTCGAACCGCGACCAATCGGGGTGGTGAACCAGGTCGTTGAGGGCGGGGTCCAGGCACTGGGGAGGGGTGTGGAGAGGGGTTTGCGTGAGGAACGAAAGGGGTTAACGGGGACACAAGAGGAGGCGCAGTGTGTAGCGTCAAGTGCGAGGCCCAAGGGCCTAAGGGCCGGGCGGGGGGGTAAGGGGCGGGGAAGGACGGGAGAAAGCACAAAGGGTTCCCTTGTGTCGTCCGAGGAGCCTCCTGCACGTCTTACCTCCTGCCTGAAGGCGCGCAGGTTGTCGCTGCCCCCTTGTCGCAGCCCAAGTCGCTCCCCCGACCAGCGAGCCACTCGAGCCTCGTCAGCACCCGCCTGTACGCGCCCGTTGTACGGCATGACACGGTGTTCGTGCATGGTGGGGGGTAAACTAAGATACTAACACTACAATGATACAACTGGTGGTGCTGGTAATAACCCGTAGGAGCACGGAGGGAGGCAGAGATTTGTACGATCGACGACGACAATATGAAGGGCAGTCATATGTGCCGCTTCTTTCCATCCCAAGTTCCCAACCATCCCATCCCATCCCATCCCAACCGAAATGCAACCACTTCCGTACCTTCCTAAACGGCGGGAAGCTGCAGTCCGCCAGGATGAGCGTGTGCGGCGGCGCCCGGGGCACCGTCACCCGCGCGGGCGCCGCCAGGGAGGCGCGCAGCAGCTGCAGCGGGACCATGCCGCGAGCCGCCGCAAGCCCGCCCCCGATCATGTGGCGTATCTGGTGCAGCATGAAGCTCTGGCCGCGCACGCGAATGCGGACACAGGGGGGCCCGCCTGGCAGGGGAAGGGGGGAGGAGTGGGTGGGGTTGCTGAGGAAGCAACTAACGAACCGTGTGATACGGTAGGGTGGGAGGAAAGGGGAAAGAAAGGTTTGCACTTCGCACGGCTTTGGTAACAGTAAGCAGTGTCCGTTTCTTTGATCTTGCACGACGCGAGAGGGGAGGACGGGAAAGCGAGGGAAAACGTAAGGGGGGAGAGTGCCGTACCTGGCACCAGGGGTTCTGGGTCGTCCGCCGTGAAACTTGAAATGGTACGGAAATGCCGCACTGTCACGCGGTCACGTGAGTCAGCCTTGTTGTTGTTGTTGTCGTGCAACCAGTGGCAGGTTTGGATCCAAGTCGAGGGAGGGCGACCGGAAGTGGAGGAGTCGCTGTTGCTGCATGTATCGTACTGCGGGTGGGGGTAGAGGTAGCGTGGGTGGGGAGGGTAAGAACGGTGCAGCGGGAAAAAAGCGGCGAGGAGGGAGAAAGGTGCGAGGAGAAGCACGCGAAGGGGAGTGCGTGGAAGCACGGGTGAAAATTCGAGTTAGGCACTGCAAATTTGAGCAGATGCTGCCTTGTCTCCATTACCCAGCCCACCCATCAATCACCCAACGCCTAGCCACGCTGCGCCCGGCACGCTGTAACCCCTCCTCGGCCCCAACGCACACCTCTCTCCCGGTCGAACCCCCCGCTGCAACCCCCTTTCCCCCCAACCCCACCCCACTGCATCCCAAACCATAACAAGCAGCTCCCAGCGGTTTAGCCAGGTAGGTCATCCCCTCCCTCCCAGCAACTTACCTCCTCCTCCTCCGCCTCCTCGCCCTCCTCCCCTTCCTCATCCTCCTCCTCCTGTTGTACGAGACATGGTGGGGCGGACAGGCGGAAGACGCGAATGGCAGGCACGGCAGGTTTGAGGCAAGACGAGCACATGGAGCCCACCCAACCACGATGACAACAGCATACACATACCGTGTCAAAACCGTTGAAGCGCTGTGGAACCCAGGAGCATATCCAGATCGCTGCGCGCGGTACACATAGGAGCTATATACCGGTAGTAGATGCGGTCCCGCTTTCGTCGGCCAGTTGACCTAGCGCACTCCCCCTCTTTACCCACCAGCCACCCACGCCCGCACCCCTCACCTCCAGGGGCTCCTCCTCCTCCTTACGAAGCTTCCTGGCCCCAGCGGCAGCTCCGACCGAGGGGAGGACAACACCAGCAGCAGCGGTGGCTGCAGCATCAGCCGTTGCGTCGGTTGCGGTAGCAGCCTCCGAGATCACAGCATCGGCATCAGCATCAGCAGCATCCGTAGCGGTGCCGCAAGCAGCAGCAGCAGCAGCCTGTGTTGCGGATTGCGCCGCCGCTGCCGCACGAGCCGCCTTACGCGCCTCTGCGAGGAGAGTTGGAGATAGCAGCGGTAAGGGCGGTGACGGTGGTGGAGGAAGCAAAGGGGAGCAGGGGTGCTATCTATGGTTCACGTCCCTAGCTCTCTACCCAACCGCAACACTCACCTACCAGCCGCCCATCATTACCCCCCACCACGCCGCATACGAGGGTACGAGGGACTTCTACACACCCGTGCCACTGCAGCAACACCGGGGTCACCCGACCCCACCCTCCTCCGCCTGCTAAGGGGAAAAGCCAGGGCCGCGGTGCCCTTACCTCGCTCCCGGGCCGACTGCACGTACTCCCTCCTGCGTGCCGTGTAGTTGTGGAAGGGGTGCGTGCCTTGGAAGCAGCTCAGCGCCGCCCGCAGCCGACCCAGCGCCGCGGCTAGTTGCTGCTGCTTCTGGTCCGACTGCGGTGGCTGCTGCTCGGGCTCCTGCCCCTGCTCCTGCCGCAGCTGCCCCTCCAGCTGCGCGCCGCCCGCTGCCAAATTCACGTGTGATTGCAGCGACTGAGGCTCCGGGGTTCCCAGCGCTGCAGTGGCGTCGTTGGTGGTTGTGGCGGTTGAGGTGGTTGATGAGGTGGTTGTGGTGTCGGGCAGCAGCAGGTGGGCGGGCAGGAAGTACTCGTAGGTGCGGTCGAAACAGAACCTGGGAGGGGTGGGGTGGGGAAGGTGGGGAAGGCGGGAGGAGGGAAGAGAAGGGTTTCGGAGAGAGATGGAGGGGCACCCTAGCCGTCCCCGGGCTTAGGGAGGTTGGGCTGGGGTGAGGTGGAACAGCTTTCTCTCTAGTTTACGCGTGAGAGTTGTGCAGGTCGGGTGTGTTTCGGCAGGGAGAAACACTCACTTTTCCCCTTGCCAACCAACAAACCAACGTGTCCTCCTGGTCCCCTTGCTAACGTCCCGTTGCTCGCCTTTCCCCTCCCACACATTGGATATTATTCTTTCTCACACACAGCAGTAACGTACTACCACCCCCACAGCGCTGCCGCCGCCGCTCACCTCCGCGCATTGAACTTTTTGTTCACTCGTTGCACGCTGAACACGCGGACCTGGCGTCAGGAAGTTGAGGAGGCGGGGAGGGGGAAAAGGGATTAACACTGCCATGAGACCAGGATGGACGCCATTTGAATATTGCCAACCCTGTTGCCAACATTGTGTTTATCGCTATCGCGGGAAGAAACGTAAAAACAAATGGCAGCTACAAAAACCTTCGGCCCCCACTACAAGCTGCTGCTGCGGCGAGTCCCCACCCCCCACCCCAACTGTCGTACACACGCTCCCCTCTCTCGTCCCCCTAGCCTCCTGTCTCCCTAGCGGCCCTCAGCGTGTCCACCCGCCCACCCAGCTCACCTCCCGGGGCAGTCTGCGGTTGAGGGCAGCTGCAAGGGTGAGGCCCTCGGGGTCCGTGTCAAACCTGGGGGGGACGGGAGGGGAGGAGTGGAGAGAGGTGGGGAGGAAACACGCGTGGAGAGATAGCAATGCGTGGCAGGAGGGGCAGTAGCGATGAGAATGAGAAGGGGAGGAGGAGGAAACTGTTTGGGGCGTTGCATACCCGTAGGGTCTTATCCCCATAAACGCTATCTGTAGAGCCGTATGATCAGGGCTTCGGGCTAAACCCTCCATCTTACCCACCTTCGTCCCCCCTTCACCCAGGTCAGTTGAAGTACTCCCCCCCTCTCGCGGCTCAGCTTACCTAATCCCCCCCTCCCACCGCCCCACGAGTATTGTTGCGCTCACTGCATGAGATTGCCACATGGGATCTGTGCGCTTCACATCTCGCAATCTTGTCCCCCCCCCTTCCCCATCCCCTCACCTCTCATCCCCCGCCAGCAGCACCCGCAGCCCCACCACTGTGGACACCGAGTGCACCCCCTTGTCCGTACGACTGCTCCTCGTCCACTTGACCTTTTTCAAATCCCCGAAATTGGATTCCGCGATCAGCCCCGCGTCGTACACCGCGCGCTCCAGCAGTCCCTCCACGGTTTCCGGGAGGCTGCTGCTGCCGGTGCTGCTGCTGGCGGCGGTTGCAGCGGTTGTGGTGGTGGTTGCAGGGCTGTTGGCGGGGCCGCCGGGTGCCGAGATTCGGTTGATCTGGAGGCCTGGAGTGCATGGAGTCGCAAGCAAGAGGGTACCGGTTAGAGGTGGCGCCGTGGCGGACTTGAAATGTGGGGAGAGGGGAAGCTTGGGATTGGGTGGGGAGATGCATGGAGATTGGCTGGGGATATATGCAGGCAATACAGGGGCCTGAAAGAGTGCTGGCATTCTAAAGGACACTGAAATAAAGAAGGGGCGTTAAAGGAGGGGCTTCAGGTGGTCAACATGTAAAAGCATTGGCGAAAAGAATGGACGATGCCCATCTCTTGCTCTTTCGTCACCGACCCGCCCCTCACCGCCGTTCGCCCCTTTCACTCCACTCATGCCATTCAACTCATTCCCACACTCGCCCCACACACACCCTCCACTCCCAACCCACCGTTGAATGCCGTACCCACATAGCCCACATGCATTGCCACACAGCGTTTCACATGACCCGCGGGTCGCTTGGTCCGCAGCCCGTCATTGGCAGCTCCCGAGGCAGCGTAAGCTGCCGCTGCTGCGGCTTTAGCGGCGGCCTTGGCGGCTGCCCGGTCGGCAGCTGTTGTGGCGGTTGACGCTGCTGCATCTGATGCTGCCAGTGGTGCTGATGCATCGGTAAATGCAGTTGCGGTTGTCGCGCTCATGGTTGGCTCTGGTGCCGATATGGTTGGTAGGTTTGCGTCAGTTGCTGTTGACTCCTGCAAGGTTGAGACGGCTGGGGCGAGGAAGAGGAAAGGGTTATCGCACTTATCGGAGCAAAGGCGAGCGAGAGAGTTACCGATAAGGTGACTGCAGGTGTGTCGGACACGCCAGGATAGCTTATCGCGAATGTAGGAGCAAACGGTATCGGCCGGAGATGACTTGTTTGATAGCCGGGAGTATGTGGTTACGAAAGCAGATAGGATCTGGGAGACTCAGTACTTACTTGCACAGGCCCGCAACTTTGACTGGTGTTTGCGGAGGAAGGTACGGTTGTTTACGGGGTCGAGGAAGCGCAGGGCCACGCCAGCAGCGCCGATGGGACTTGCGAGTGGCAGTGGATTACGGGCAACACCTACCAAAGGGACGCGGCTGCCGGGACAGCAGGCCGACGTTTGCAATTGAAGAGCACCAGAATGATCCGCTGAGCAGCGAATATGGCCGGAAGTGGTCGCAGACGCTCGTATATAGTTAGTAGGTGTCACGCCTCGAAGCGATAAGTTAATCGACGGCGGAATCCTTGTGCTGCTTGCTCGTGGGGCGGCGGACAAAGGAGCAACAACAGCTGGCCTAAGCATATCTACCACTATAAAGGGTTCCAAATAATTAACGGCAGTCAATTAAGCTTACGAAACACGGTATGAAGCATTCTGTCCGCAAGCACCTTTTGCTTTCCTCGTAAAGCTCACGGCGTAATAGAGTTACGCCTGGATTGAATTATCTACAAAGAATGGATTAGAGGTAGTCTAAAAGCAGGCAAGTAACGCAGCGAGTGTTTTGCAGCTGGCAGTTGGCCATTGCTTGACAGTTGGCCGAGACTGTACCTAGGCTTTTTGCTACGGCTGTGCAGCTGCTCTCTGTTATACCTCATTAGAACCTTAAGAAAGTTACATCCTGGCCTGCGCTCCCTACCATTCCTGGTGGGGTTCGCTGGGGCCGCCGGACCATAGCGATGCGTCCAACACCCTCTGGATGCGGCTCTCTGCCTAGGTCCTACGCACATGATCGATGTGCTTTTGCTTGCCATGGCGCAAAATTCAGCGTTTCGGGCCCGTTGGACAGGAGGCATGCTGCAACCAAGGCGCCACTTGCCCCCCTTGCTGCCTATGATAACACAGCAAATTACCTACCTGAGCATAGTCGACCACAGCTGCAACGACAATTGGACGGATACGCGGATGGTCTTACGACTGGACACTCATTTGGCCTTGAACTTGCGCAAGCAAAAGCAGCGCCCAGCAGCCAGCACTTCTCCACAATGCCGGAGTTGCCCAGCCAAATACCAATTACTCCTTTATCTCCGACAATAGCTCGCGCGCTGGCAAAGGGCTTTCGGATGGGCGACATTGCACTTGCAAGCGTCGAGCCGCTGACGGTAAGGCTTGGCTAAGTTTCAAACCCTCCACTGTCCCATCCCCGTTCCTCTCCTTATCACCCAACAGCCCACTCTAAAGTACTTCTCACAACCTCCAAACCTATACCGGTGCACCAGGTCTGGTGCCCTCCCCGTGAGAACCCACATCGTCATGCCCTGCCCGGCCGGCCTGGGTGCGGCACCCCCACTCCAACCTCCACCCACATCACCCCCAGCAACGTGCCGACCCTCCAATCCACCGCCAAATCCAATCCCCCTACCACCACCACCACCGCTAACAGCAACAACGTGCACGACAGCAGCAGCGGTAGCAGCAGCAGCAGCAGCAGCAGCAGCAGCAGCAGCAGCAGCAGCAGCAGCAGCAGCGGTAGCAGCAGCAGCAGCAGCAGCAGCAGCAGCGCTGGGCTCCCTGAAAGCGCCCGTGGCAATGCCAACACTGGCCATGGCAGCAGTGGCGGCGCCTGGCGTGCAGTCGGAGGCCCTGCAGGCGCTGATTACGGGGTTGCGGCAGCAGCAGCGGGGCCAGCAGCGGGGCCAGCAGGCAGGGGCGGCGACAGCGGCAGTGGCGGCTGCGGTGCGGCGGACGTGTTGTTGCTGGGAGCTGCGGGGTTACCTCGGGACCTGTCAGCGCTGGTGGCGGTGGTGGAGCGGGTAAGGGGGGTGGGACGGGGGTGGGTGTGGGGGTGGGGGTGGGGGTGGGGGTGGGGGTGGGATGGGGAGGGGAAAGAATACCCATTGTGTTGAATGAGAATGGGGGGTGGCGGGTCAAAGGTCGGTGGGGTTGCAGGTGGGTTTGTTGGGAGGGAGAGGGCCCGCTGCGGCCCAGTACGGCTCGGCGCTCTTCCCACCCGCCCGCCCGACCCCTCTGACTGCCTGCCTGCCCCAACCAGTCCCCATGTTCCCCCCCCCTGTTCCTGGGTACCTGGTCCTGCCACACCCCTCCTCCTTGCGATCCTCCCGACCCACCCTGTCACCCGCCCAACCCCCCCTTCCCCCCCTCCACAGCTGCGCTCCCACCCTCCCCCCCGCGGCTCCGTGGGTGCGGTGCTGCTGGCCCCCAGCCGAGAGAGGGCGGAGGCGCTGCATGAGGCGGCGTTCGCACTGCTGGCGGCGGCGGGGGGCGGCATGGGCGTGATGGTGGGGGTGCGGGGGAGGGGTGCGGGGGGAGAGGGAGAGGGGCAGCGGGATGCGAGAGGGCGCGAGAGAGAGGCAGACGGAAAGAGGAGTATGGCACCTGCACCTGGTGTGCCACTACTATCATTCAGCGCATGTGTCTTCTCCCCCCCTTGTGTTTTGGTCTTCCCCCTCCCCCGCCCCCCCCCCAGGTGGTCCACGGCGGCACCCGGCTGCTGCGAGACGACGTGAGCGGACTGCGCTGCCAGCCGCCGTGGCTGCTGGTGGGCACACCGGGGCGGCTGGGGCAGCTGCTGAGGGACAGGGAGGTGAGGGACAGGGAGGTGAGGGAAGGCGGGGAGAGCCTTAATGAATGGGGGTTGGAAGTTTCACATGTTGCTGAATTACAGGATTGCGTTGCGTAGTCATACATGGGAAGGGGGGCTGACAGCAATGGAACGGCGCTGCGGATGGCACGAACGGCTCCGCTGAGGTCCGTTGCTCTCCCTCTTTGCCTGCCTTCCCTGCCTTCCCCTCCGCACTGTTCACCCCGGACCCTGGCGCCTCTGGGTGCGTCAGCCGTGCAAACCCTGCGAACCCGTACTCCCCCTCCCTGCACCCCCTGTCCACACAGGGACCACCCCCCGTGTACCGTACTCAACCCCCTTCTGGGTTGCCAACCACCCCCTCCCCTCTCCCCCTCACCAACACTTGTATTATGGCACCCTGCCGCCTCCTTTCCCCCTTGCTTTGCCCTAACCCGTGGTTTCCTATGGTGCGGTATGGTCTTTGATCCCCCTGCCGCCCCTCTCCCCCATCAGGCTCGGTTGGGCCCGCTGTTCGAGTCGCTGCGTGTGTTGCTGCTGGACGGGGGGGAGGCGCTGGCAGCACCTGGGCTGAGGCTGCAGGTGGGGCGGGGGAGGGGGATGGAGGGAGGGGGTGTTTCGATGGATGGGAGGGCTGGAGGGGCATGTGTGGGCGTGATTAAAAGGGATATGCGGGGGGAAGGGAAGTGGGAAAGGCGGGGAGACGGGTGAAACGGGGATGGACTGGGTGTGCCCCCCGTTTCTACTCCCCCGTTTCCCTTCCTTTCACGCCCATGCGCACCCCGACACACCTGTGTGTGTTGTCAGGTGGAGCGGCTGCTGCGGCTGCTGCCCAACACCGCCCTCTCCGGCTCCCGCGCTGCACCCGCCTCCTCCGCCTCCTCCTCCGCCTCCTTCTCCTTCTCAGCGCACCACCCCCGGCAGCAGACACCTCCCCGGCAGCCCCCCTCGCAAGCCAGCAGTGCGGGTGCGGCGGGTGCTGCCTTCTCAACTACTGCGCTGCCTGCTACTTCTCCTCCTCCCCCTGCCGTGAGGGCGTCGCCTCGCGTGGTTACGTTGATGACAGCCGCACTAGCAACAATACCCGCAGCAGTACCACCAACACCAACAGCAGCAGCAGGCACAACCCCACCTGTGGGGGCACCGGTAGCGCCCTCAGCAGCACCCAACCACCCAACCTCACGTCCCTCAGGGGTGGCAGGAACCAGCACCACCACCACAGCAGCAGCAGCCTCCGCTGCTCCCTCGCGTTCGTTCGACTTCCTCCTCCAACCGCCGGCGGGCCTGCATGCCCTCACCGCGGTGGCGTTACGACCGGGGTTCGTGGTGTCATACATGGGGCCCGCGGTGCCGTACTCTTCGTCATGTACGGCAGCGGCGGCGGCGGCGGATTCACGTCAAGTGTACGATCACGGCGGCGGCGGATGTGGTTTCGGAGGCGTTCCTGCGGGGGCCCCTACGTCATCCTCCCTGGCAGCAGCCGTCGCGGCGGCGCTGGCAACCGAGCGGCCTGCTGTCGCCGCCGCCGCCGCGGCTGCAGCAGCAGCAACGACCGCACCTTTTTCCCCGCTAGCAGGACCTAGCAGGACTGCGATGGCGCCGCCGCCGTCATCGCCACCGTCTTCTTCCTCCGTCGCCACAAGACCAGCAACGGCAACGGCAGCAACGGTGACGGCCCCGTCAAGACCAGCGATGTTGACAACGCAGCAGCAGCAGGCAGGGCTGCCCGCGTCCTCCGCCTCCGCCGCTAGCGCTGTCTCGGGGTCGGGGCCGTTCCGGACAAGTGCTGCGGCTCCCTTAGCGGCGGTTGCCGTACCTTTGCACGTACTTGCAGTGCCGTACGAGGAACATTTGTCGTACTTGTACGTCATCCTACGTCAGCATATGCTGTCGGAGGGCCGTCACAAGGTGGGTACGGTCTGCCGTGCATCCTTGTCGTATTTATTCTTAAGGTCCTTCGCAGCATGCACGGCTAAAGTGGATTGTGCGATTACCTCTCCGTGACCTCATACCGGTGGCAGGACAACACAATGTCCGTACATACAAAGCTGCTACAACAGTAACCGCCAAGCAACCTGAACGCTACATCCATTATTGGCCGCTTTTACTCAAATTGAAACTGATTGTCGTACCCTGCTGTTGTTGTCGTACATGCAGATCATCGTACAGTTCCCGAGCGCGCATCTTGCGGTGTTGTACGCCCGGATTTTCCAGGTGGGGCAGATGGGGCTGCTGGGGCACTGGGGGGCAGGGGGGCGGGGGGGATCCCCGGGGGGTGTGGTATGTGGTTGGGTGTTAGCGTATTGGTCAACTTGACCCTTGGGGCAAGATGGGTTTGGGTCAAGGGGGCTCTGCTCCACTGCGTTAGATGATGCTTCCACTGCACCAAGCAAAGCAGCACTCCTTGCGCCACCGCCCATCTCACCCTCATGTGTGCTCTGTCCCCTTCCCTCTCCTCCCTTTTCCCCTCCTCTCCCCCCTCCTACCTTTCCCCTTCCACCCTCATTCACACAAACACACGCACACGCGCACGTGTGTGTGGGGGGGGTGTACCCCAATGTACGACAAAACGCCGTACCCCAAGGCCCTGGGATTCCCCGTGGCTGAGGCCCACAGTCGCAAGGCCCAGGTGGCTCGTACGGCGGCCGTAAGGGACTTTGCTGCGGGCCCCCGGGGGTTGCTGTTCGCAACAGACCTGGGGGGCGGGGCGGGTGTGGATGTGCGGAGCGGCCTGACGCTGCTGTTGTGGGTGAGTGGGGTGGGGTGGGGCTAAGTACCATAGGACGATACCATACCATAGGAAACCACAGGTTAGGGCAAAGCAATGGGGATAGGAGGCGGCAGGGTGCCACAATACAGGGGGGCGGGCATGGTGTGGTACCGGTTGGAGAGGGGGGGAGTGCAGGGCTTGTGGTGAGGTTCTGGACCCCAAATCCTGCCTCCACAGCGCCGTCCCTACCGTCGTTCTTGTCCTCTCCCCCACTGTTGTACGGTACGATACGGTATGTACTCTCACCGTCATCTCCCCCCTCAACCCCAGATGGGCCTGCCGTCCGGTTCACCTGACTCGCTTGTACAGCAGTTGTCTGCCGTACAGCAACTGGTGGCTGCTCAGCAAGTGGCCTTGCCACCGCCGCCACAACCGCCTGCACCGCTGGCAGCACCGCATGCTACTGCCGCCTGCAGTACTGATGGCTGCAGCCCCCGCAGCAGCAGCGGCGGCGGCGCCGCCAGCAGAGCCCCTGCCGGACCTGGACTAACCCCGTCACTGTCACAAGCGGTGGCGCCGCCGCCGGTTACTCATCCTCATCCTCATCCTGATCCTCATCCTCCTCCGCCGCCACTGCTGCTTCCTCGCTGTCTGCTGCTGCTCAACGGAACGGAAACCCCGGTTGCACCGGTGGCGGCGGCGGCGACGGTGCCCAGTGTCGCACCATCAGCACCCGCAGCGGCAATAACGGGTCAGCTGGCGGCGGCGATGGCGGCGGCGGGCCTGGGGCGCGCTGTCGTACCTGTGAACCCCGGCGCCGTCTTCGCCGGACCGTTGGATGCCGTACAGGTTCGTGTCGTACACGCACTCCGGAAGGTTCCGCCGAATGTGAAGCAGAAGGGGCTGGAGGGCTGGCTGGGCCACTTGGTGGCTGCGAGTAGGTGCTGCTTGGACGCTAGGAGGAGCAGCAGCAGCAGCAGCGGTGGCAGTAGCAGTGGCAGGGACAGCGGTAGCGGGACGGACGGTTACGGCGGCAGTAACTGGCCTGCTGGAGGCCGCGCGGGCAGCAGCGGTGGCGGTAACAGCCGCAGTAGCAGCGGCAGGCCTGGCAGCGTGCAAGGGGCGCTAAGGGCGGAGCAGCTGGGCGAGTGGGCTCGACGCTTTGCAACCACAATGGGTAAGCAGGTGTGCCCAGCTGCTCCGCGGCATCCCCGGCCACCCCCGCTGCTGCTTAGCGCCCGTTCCCGTTGCATACATCCTGCTCATTACCCATGCCCTCTTGGCTTGCATGCATACTGGCTTGCTGACCCATGGGTCGTTCCCACTCACCTACCCACCCACCCACCACCGAATCAGGCTTGCCGCTACCCCCGCTGCTCAGCCGCCGAGCCGCGCTGCGCATGGGTCTCTCCCAGCTGCCCGGAGTGGCCATCGTGGAGGCTTACCCCGCACCCCCGCCCCTGCCGCCACGGCCTCCGCCCTCCCTGCTGCTGCACCCCCCGCATCACACCAGCACAGCACCGGTACCGCCGCCTCCCTCGCAGCCACCACAGCAGCAGCCACAGCAGCAGCCAGCGACTATGCCACAACAACCACCAATGACGGGGCAGCAACAGCCACAGCAGCAACAGGTGCGGCAGCTGCATCGAAGGACTTTCACAACGCCACAAAACCAGCAGCAGCAGCAGCGTCTTGTTGTTGTAAAGCAGCTGCGCAGGGTGCCGCGACGGGGCCCCTGCAGCCAACAACGGAAAGAGGGACAGCAACTGCAGCAACGCAAGAAGCAAAAGCCACAGAAGGTGGATGGGACGCCGCCGGGTCAGCAAACATCGCCGCCGCCGCCGCCGAAGAAACAGCAGCAGCTCAGCAGCGCGGGTTCGAATGAGCCCTGCAGCAGCATCGTGGCGGCAACGCCGGCTAGGGATGCCCCACCCGCGGAGCCAGGAACCACAACAGGAACTGCAAGCCCGACGGCGACTGCCGCGGGCAGGAAGAAGAGAAGGCACAGGGTTAGGTCGGGGAAAGGAAGGGCAGATGCGCAGGGGGTTGCCGGAGAGCAGGTTGCAGCTGGATGAGAGTGTCAAGGGTTGGTTATTGGCCGAGGGGAGGGGTGCAAGCCCATCCTCTGTACAAGGCGGAGTTGTATCCGTCGAGGTGGACCCACGGGGATGATGCCACCTTCAGTTGATGACCCCTGAGGAGCCTGCTCCTTGACATGGCAACAGCGGTGCTTCCTTGTGCGCTCTTACGCTTTTGCTCTTACGTGTGCTCTTTCACTGTCTGTTACGTAACTGCGGTGAGGTACCGGTAGTAGCGCGCAAGCTGTGACACGCATGGGGCCATGCATGGCGTATTATTGCTGGACACACAGCCCACAGCACTTGTCGTGGAAGGTTAGATCTAATAACTTCATGTAACGTGCGTCTTTCCGTAACGTAGCAAGGTAACGATCTGGGCGCAGGATGGGAACCGCGTCACAGCCCCTGAAAGCCTGCCTTGCGTCGGACACACAGCAAGTCACCATCCCCACTCCTCCTCATCGGCCGCACCCGCCAAACACGCACACCCTCATGCATCGGAACCGACTGGCATCGGCCATGCCCTAAAGCCATTCCGATGCCGAAACGGAACTCCCGCCCCCGCCCCCAGCTCAGTTGTTAAAGAAAGCCGTCAAAAAAGGACTGTGCTCTTATGCAGAAAAATAACACATTGCGGTCATGAAGCGGCCGCCTGCACGGAAGTCCCGCCCTGCGTGCCGAACCCGGTCCAGCCCACCTATCCTTAAGGCCCCCATCCTGAAAACAAGCGAGGCTCTCCATACGCCTGCGTAGCGAACCACTTTATGCTACAACGCTGCAAAACGCTCATCCCTTGGATGCAACCCGCACAACGCCGTCGTATTAAGCAGTACTAGGGTCGTGCTGAAGCGGCTTATACAATGCATATATACAATGCATCACGAAGAATGAAGAGAACGGATAAAACAGAAAAGATGTGCCTCACAATCACACTAACCGCTGCGGCTGCGAAGAAACGTCGGTCGTCGGGAACAACCCTCTAGCTACGTAGCTAGAGATTATACATGCTCTGGGCCCAAGGATTGTCACCAATTTTGATCAACCTAACCAAGCTTGCACATGTCAAAGAGGAGCTTCTGCAAACTGCACACATCAAACGGCCAACAGTGAAGCAAATATCCAGATTGATCACATTGATGTAAAACCGGCGTGAGAGTGTTACGTAGAGACCATGTACACACCGGCACCTGTGCCACTGCAGCAAATGATGCGTACCGCTCCAATTGATGTCACTGATACCGTACTCCGGCTCGACCTGTGAGCCCTCACAATCAAGCCCGGTTAACCTTGGCGTCTAAGGTGTCACCCCTCAAGGAGATGCACATGCGCCTCGCTGTCCAGGCACGCAACACCCACATGCCAAACAGCAGTCGAAGCCTGCAGGTTGTTGTTGCTGCCGTTCCCACAGCAGTGGCGGCAGTGCCGCATGGCCTGCGCGACGTTCTGCTACTTGCCCATCCCCCGCTGCCGCACACCCGTGCCGCTAAACGACGGCATCCCACCCAAGCTAACCTCCACCGAGACCCCATTCCCGGCGGGGTTACTGCAGCTGTAGCTGCTGCTGCTTCTGTAGCAGTCGTCGCTGTCATTGTCGTACTGCACCAACCGCATCACCCGTACTTCCGCCCTGACGTACAAGTACAGCGCCAGGATCATGACGTGGCAACCGGCGAACAGCAACGTCACATGGTTGACGTGACCGTTACCCAACAACCGACACAGCGTGGCGTCCAACGGAACCCCACTTAGCGCTAGAAGGGCCCCGGAGAGCAGCAGCACAAGGTACCTTCCCTGCTGCATGTGTAGCCGCTGCTGCAGCTGCTGCCATTGTTGGGGCTGCTGGTGGAAATTCAGCTGCTGCGGGTACGACAGTCGGCGTTGGCGTTGCCTGGAGGTGAGGTGTCGGCCCACGACTGCGGCTGAGAGCACTGTGATGCCAATGTAGAGGAGCTCGGGCATGAAGGGAATGTGGGAGCCCAAGAACCTGCGGCCGGTGGGTTGCGGCATGGGGGCGGGAGGAGCCTTAGTCGGGTAGGGCTGGGTTGCTTGGATAGTAACACATATTCAACCTTCCGGTATGTAAGGGTGTGGCCTTGTCCTGTTGCACTGATGCAAAGCGGACGGAACGAGGCAGAGCGGACAGCGCACAGGGCGGGCAACCTTCAAGGAATCCGAGAAAGTGCGAGGCCGCCTTTCTTCCACGCGCCTTGTCCACCCCAAGAAGCCACAATCCAGAAGCACCTACACCAAACCTAAACCTAATCCCCCACCCCACCCGCACCCGTACGACCCATGCCCTCCCAACGAGCTACTCACGCAGCAGTCATGATGGCGCCCACTCCCACCACCACCACAAGCCTGCCAGCCGCATCCCGCCGGCCACCGCCGCCACTGCTGTTACCGCCATCCCCGCCACACCACCCGCCGCAAGCAGCCAGATCGTTACCCATGCAGGCGCACAGGGCGCAGAAGGAGCAGCAGCCGGTGGCCGCCACGTCAGCTGAGATGGCGAGGTGCTGCCAGGAGCTGGAGCGGGGCAGCAGGCAGTGGCTGAACAGCGCAGCAAGGTTCATGAGCGCGTAGAAGGCCATGGCCTACGACCCGTGAGGCCCATGAGGGGAGTGGGGTTGGGGTTTAGGGCTGCTGGGTACAGGTTGTGTAAAGGTTTATGAAAAGGAGATGCGTGGTGAGGTTGGAGCATGAGGGTGCCGGTTGGTACTTGCGACGTGGGCCATTTGCAGGGAGATGGATGGAAAGGGAGGGAGTGGAGTCGGGATTAGGCTGTTGCAAATAGCTATAAACTAAGGTTGCTTGCTCGCGATGTCCTTTTCGAAAGGCACGAGAAAGTACAGTTATTAGGACAATCCTATTGACAGTAATTACTATGGAAGTGGCACGATAACCCCGCATGATGTGCCCCCAACTCGAACAACACCAGGGCCTAACGTAAGAATACGCGTTGCTTACCAGTGGCCATGCAAACAGCGAGCGATCTATGCGGCTCTTGTGCTGAGCCCTTGCCGACAAGCTCACGCATCCGGTCACGCCCAACTGCAAATAGCAATTCCGCTTCAGCAAACATGCCAGAGAGAAGGCCTTACAGTAAAAGGCCATATCTACTTACAGCGATGCCAAGCAACACCACAGGCACCAAGGTTGGCCAACTTATGACCATATGCTTGCCCGCCAAAGACTCGGGGACCTCCAGCGTAGGCTTAAAGCATACTTCTTGCAGATCAGGAGGGAACAACTGTGTAAAGATATGGGAACGCTTGCTGCGCAGCCACTGCGAAGTATGTGGAAAGAAGACATCAAGGAATTCCGTCGACATGGCGCGGAGTTGCTAAGTTACATGAGGTAAATCACGTATAGATATGTAAAACAGCCCTTAGGCACAGAGGGGAAGACGCTGTAACATGCCAGCGACAGTTAACACGGTTGTACGAGTATCAGCTGCTGCCTTGCCCCTGGTCTCGTTGTGTTGTCCTGCAGCGTACCCACTGGCACCCAGCGGCAACACGCTTCTTGACGACGAAACTTCCTTCTGATGCTTACTGCCCCAACACATCTGACTACAGTACGAAACATCATCAGGTATCACCCCCTCCTTGCCCCGTACCTCCCCGCCTTTACCGAACTGGCGCTGTCAATAGCAGCCGCTAACAGTGCCCAAGCACGGCTATGGGATAAGCCGGCCACCGCTCTAAACAAGCAAACAGCAACGCCATTCCAACCGGCTACTTTATTTTTACACCGTTATCACCTAAGCTCACGTCCCGCCACTTCCACCGGCGGGACCAACTCCACCTCCTCCGCTCCCTCCACGTCTCCCGCTCCCTACATCCTCACGGCTCCCTTCCCCAGGCGCCTCCTTGCGTCCGGGCGACTGCCGCATCCGCCGCCTAGCAGCCGGCAGCACCGCGGCCGCAGCAGGTGCGGGAACGATGGGCTCGCGCCTAGCCAGCCAGGGCAGAGGGGGCTGGTCCTGCGGGAAAGGCGGCGGGAGGGGTGCAGTACGCACAGGGGCTATAAAGTACTGGGCTTGGGAGTTGGGAGTTGAATCGTCGGGCTGAGAATGTTTTGCCGTACAACACATGTGTGAGGCTGCCCGGGCCCCTTCTTCACGTCTGTCGGCTTTAATTGGACTTCCCTGGGCCTCCCTAACCCCGTCCCATGCAACCATGGAACAGAGCAATCGCCCCCTCCAGCCACACAAACCCCCCCCACGCACCCTCCGGACACACATCCTCCGGCATGGGCAGCTGAAACCCACCCACCCCCCCGCCACCCCGCCTCCCCCACCTGCAGCCCCATCACTCCCCCCTCCTCCTCCGAGCGGAAGGTGGTGTACCGCGGCCCCAGGCAGGCGGCCAGCACCCCACCCGCCAGGAAACCGCCCAGGTGGCCCCTGAGGGGGCAGGCGGGGGGGGGGGGGAATTATATAAAAGTGAAACAACAAATCCCAATCCCATATCCCGACTCATGCAGTGAGCGCGGGGGGGGGGGGGTAATAAGGAGATAGCTGACGAACTGGATGTCGAGGCTTCACCCTGGGTTGCTAAGTAAACCCGGCCAATCCCACAGATGGGCAGGTAGGGGTGAGGGTGGAGGGGGGTGAGCAGCGGGACGGTGAGGGTGTGCGACCAGATCGCCCGCATCACGACACGCGACATTGCTATTCACCTCGCACACCTTGTCCATGCCGGCACCCGTTTGTTGCAAAACACACACGTTCCCATAACCCCTGCTCCCCCCTGGCACCTCCCTTTGTGTTTTGGTTTATTCTACCCTGGCACCTCCCTCCCTCAGTTTATCTAATACCTCCCCAACACATTGGGTATTCTTCTCCCTCCCCTCCCTCAGCTTCCCGCACCAGTTGTCCAGCCGCTTGTTGGCTGCCGCGTACACCGCGTTCACGGCCGCCGCCAGACCCAGCGATCGCAGCCCGCTGTCGCACGCGCGCTCGCCGAACGTCTGGCGGTGGCGCCTGGGGAATGGGAGGAGGAGAGGGGGGAAGAGGGGTACCCGATGTGTTGAATGAGAGGAGGAGGAGGAGAGAGGAGAAAAAGTAATTGAAAAGTGCAGCAACGGAGTCCCTATCCCATTTCCCGACTCATGCAGTGAGCGCATTCTTACACGCAACTCAGCGGGGAGAGGTGAGGGAAGGGCGGGCGGGCAGCCGGCGGTAATGGGTGGTGGGGGTTGCTTGCAGGGGGAGGAGGAGAGGCGGTGGGGGTGCGGGTTGTGCGAGGATGTGAATGAGAGGGCCACTGCCGCCCCCATCAACAGCTCCAACAGCAGCTCCAAAACTCAAAATCACTACCGAACATGCCCGGATATTTACACATCCTCCTCCCAGCCGGGATAGCTCCTCTTTTAAAACACCGTGCCCTACACGCCCTGACGTACCCGCACCCCGAACCCTCCTTCAACACCAGCACACCCACCAGCCCCCCCCTCCCCCCCCCTCACATGAAGAACAGCGCCAGTGCCGCCCCCAGTCCGTACACCGCCCCGCTTGCCCCCAGGGAGGTGGCGGCGGGGTTGAGGAGGTGGGAGGCCAGCGTGGCGGCGAGGCCTGGGGGCGGGGGGATGAAACGATAAATGGATTGTGAGGCAACGGAGTCCCAATCCCATATCCCGACTGGGGGAGTGAGAGGGGGTGAGGGGGGAAGGAGAGAGAGGAGGGGACGGGATTGCATGGGGGGGGTGGAGAGGGAGGAGGAAAGGGGAGGTACAGGCTGGGGTGAGGGTGGTACAAGCGTGTAGGAGGCAGCGGCAGCCAGGAGTCCTCCGACGTTATGGAATCCATTAGAGTTACCGACTGGCGGACCCATGGGTCGGTACGTCCCCCTTCATCCAAGGCAAGGTAGCCCCTCGCCGCCGCGAACCCAGCCCGCACATACCCCCACCTACCCGATGCCAAGTAGATAACTGCCGTACGTGCATGTCCGGAGGTCAGTTCCACATAGGGCCCGACCTCGTTGAGGGCTTGGAGGTTAACCTGCGGCGGCGGAGGGGGGCATGGACAGGGTGATGCATTAGGAATGCCGAATGCATGCGGGAAAGGAAGCACACAGGGTGTGCCAAGCACCGGTATACTCCGCCGGCCCGCCCGCTGCCTCACCGCCAAGTGGAAGGGGTTGAGGTGCAGGAACATGGGGGTCAGCAGGCGGTGAAGCTCGCCCTGGTTGATCAGGGGGGAGCACTGGGGGGGTGGGGGAAGAAGGGGGGGCGCAGGGAACATGGGCAGGGACAAGGGGTTTGCATTGCAATCTTTACATGGAGACGTAGGAAGGTAGGAGTTTTGGTTACGGCAAATGGATATGGAAAACGAACGGTAATGGTACGACAAAGCGGGTAACGGTGTTGGAGGCCAAGATTCCGGCAGACGTAGTGGCAGGGTTTGGTTAGTGGTTAGTGGCGGGATGCGCAACGACGCTTTTGGCAAGCAGCTTGCGCCAGGGAGGCTCCTGGGGCGGGTTCCTACTTGTGGCAGGGATGAACAGTGTTAGCAGTGTGCAGTGTGCAGTGTGTTGCAGTGTGTTGCAAGTATCTCATCTCCATGCATCTCCTCTTGCGGTTTGCCTACCCCTCGTCAGGCGTCAGTCCTGCGGTTCCCCGGTCCCCCCTGCTCACACCTTGACGCCCCACAGGTTGATCGAATCCTTGAGCAGCCAATTCAGGACGAACAGAAAGGTGTTCAGCGCGAGGAAGATGTCGGTGACACGGCGTTTGGGGTGACCCAAATCGGTTCCAGATTTAGGCGTCCTGCACACATGCAGTCAGACTCTATATTAATCCATGACAAGTGCGGCGCTCGTATTCGTGCGTATCGGAGTAGCTATGTGTACTTACCACCTTTCCCTCTTCTTGTCGCCGTTTGCGCCAGGTCCCGTGTCGGCCGGGTCGGGTTCCTGCTGTGACCCGCCAGCATCCGGCATGCCTGGAATGCCGGCAGCAGCTGCGCAGGACACCAGCAAGCGCATGCCGTATTGGGCTCGAAGGTTGGAAGAGGGGCCATGTCCACGTAGCGCCCGCTTCAATTGGACTCTAGCGCGGCGCCAGCGCCTGGCCAGCCAGGAATGTCCGGGCCATGTGCCAGCTGAGCTGACAAGGCCTCGGGTGCCGTGGTTCATGGCACGGCGCAATAGAAGCAGATGACTGTCAAAGCTTGTCTTCAGCTACTTGCAAAGGGATGGACAACGGTGTAGTGACAGGGCCAGCGTCGGTGGTTGGTCTTGCGCTATACGACGCGTGGCTTGCATACCATCCAAGGTTTTCACCATTAGAAACGTTTGCACGATTAAAAAGCAATTTTTGCGATAAACCACGTGCGCGACGAAGGGCATGCTCAGGGCGGCGACCTAACAGTTATAAGCCCACATATGCATGGCATTTAAAACGTTACAAAATGTTCGTTTGTCAATTGGTTCACATAAGCGCTTACGACCGTTCGACTATTGGGCTTCAATTGGCGGTTGATGGATTTACATTGAACCAGGCTGCTTACAAAAAGGGCTCGTAACTTGCGGAACATGGACATTAAAGCTTTGGTCTGCATTAACGCATTAACACTGCTATCTAACATGACGCGCGTCGTTCTTTTCGGTGGCACCGGCATGGTCGGCCAGGGCTGCCTTCGGGAGATTCTTCTTGACTCAGGGATCACTAACGTACTGGCGATTGGAAGACGGTCAATTGGGAAAGAGGACCCTAAGCTGCGTGATGTCGTCATAGGCAATCTGTCAGACCTCAGCGCTGTTGCTACTGAGCTCAAAAGCGTGGACGCCTGCCTCTACTGCCTCGGAACATCAGCAGCAGGGATGAAGGAGGCGGAATATACCGCTGTAACGAAGACCCTGACGTTGAATGTCCTGGATGCATTGCTGGCAGAGAACCCCAACATGCGCTTCCTGTACGTCTCGGGAGCAGGCTCAGATGCCAAGTCATCGACCATGTGGGCACGCGTTAAGGGCGAAACCGAGAATGAGGTGAGCTGCCCGAAGCTCCAGCCCTAAGCGCAACAATGGGAACGTCCCCACGTCCCATTGCTGGTACCTTGCCTGACCTTCCCGTCTACCTTCACATCCGAGCCAACCACATACCGACCATCTATTCACCTCCCAACCTCCCGCATCCGAGCCAACCACATACCGACCATCTATTCACCTCCCAACCTCCCGCATCCACATCGCAGATCCTAGCACGCGCCCCAAACACCGCGGCCATCTTCCGGCCCGGCCTCATCGAGCCGCTGCACGGCATCAAGGGCCAGCAGTCGCTGCTGTACAAGCTCATGTACGCAGCCACACCCCTGCTGCGAGGTCTGGGCGCGCCGGTTACCTCAACGGAGACCCTGGGTCGCGCCATGGTTGCGGTTGCCAAGGGCGCAAGCACTCCAAAGAAGATCCTAGAGAACGATGACATTAACAACCTTGTTAGGTAGTACGGCAGCGCCCCACCTAAGTACCAAGCACTCACCAGCAGGGGTTGTGTGAGGCTGAGACGCAAGTAGCAGTAGTCTTGGACTCATGGTACGACGGCTGGGTTGGTACGGCAACGCATGCTGTACGACAGCGAGATGTAGGACATGGGCTGTAGCGATGTACGGCAAGGTATGGTGTAGGACGGTTTTGCAGACGGGGGATGAGTACCGTCAGTGTGCCTGCAGCTCTTGCACGCAGCTGTTGTGGTCTCGCTTTCTGCTGGCCCCCGCCACTGGCTGAGTGCAAGTGAGGCACCACTGTGTGAACAGCGCTGCTAGGCATACCCCTTCAGTGTAAAGTAACAAGTACGACAGGGCTGGAACGTTGGGGTTCCTAACGGTTGCAGGCGTTCCAAATGGATGTGGTGGGGGCGTGGGGCGTGCTGCTGCATGGCGTAGTTTCCCCTGTTATCGTTCTGTCGTTCCGCATAAGAATGGCATACAATGGCATGACATGAAGTGACATGACCTCCTTTGAAGCATCAAGCTGACATGCTTCCAAGCTTCCCAGCATGACGTACGGGAGGGCTGTGTCTCTTTTGCCAGTGCGGTTTGCATGTGTTGCTTCCATGTCTCATGGGTGGGAGTCCCTTGTCGACGCCCTCTCCCCCATGCTCGAGTGGGCATTAAGCAGGTTTCCATTGTTTCTTGCATGCTTCATTGCAGTCCTGACCTGGTTTTCTGCACTAGGACGCCCTTAGCTTGCCTTACGTGATGTATGTACGGTATGGAGCTGCTCCGCATTCTGTAAATACCTTATTGCATGGATATATGGTACCGTACAGAGAATTGTTGATGACAATGATTGAATGGTAAACAACCAGTAAAGGTGGTAAGAAAGGTGCCGTTTTAGCGCGACTGAAGGTAATATATAAATAGTTACGGCAAGAAGGGAATGGCGAATGCGGTGGTTAGGTGTGACTCAGCAACTAGTCGTGCCGGGAAAATGACATCCAGGGCGCACAGTCAGTACATCTAACGCTATTGCTACTCTCAGCATCGTCAATGTGACGCTTAGCAACTGCAGACCCCCGCGTTACGCATTCTGACGGCAGAAAGCGAGGAGGTCAGCGTTGGAAGGACAGTTTCAGACAAAATGCTGGTATCAGTCAAACGACACCGAGAATGCCAACGGAAAGTTTCAGTCTTGACAGTGCCTTTGATGGTGGACTTTGTTGGTGTTATCTCCTTTTGATGGCTTTGAACCCTCCCAGCCCTGACCCGTGGGCCAAGGCCGGGCATGTTGCGGTGCAAAGCAGCCGACGCCGGACTGCTGGGGTGGGTTCTATAGGCGTTCAATGCCGCAAAGCTAAGTGGACGAGCGGGCTGGGTAGGCGGTGCCGGCGGCGAGGTCCACTAGGGCGAAGTTGTACGGCAACTGACCCCGGGGCTTTCGCAAGGAGGAGCACCGTCGACTGCACTCTCTAGGTACAACTTAACACCGCGACGACTACGAAACGGTTTCATTGTAGGATTAAGACCAGGGAAATGAGCAACAGCAAGGCGGCAGGCGGATGTACGACACGGTCCCCAAGTGCGCTCTGCAAACAGCAGTTTCAGTACCACGTCCTTTAGAAATTACTTCCTGTTCCTGGGTCACATTTAAAGCAGTAGGACTTGGAGGTATCGGCCCAGCGCAGTAGCTCGCAGCAGCCAAGCCACGGAAAGAGTCGAAACTTCAGTTGCATTACGCAAGCTATGGCACGGCCTTAAGTTTTCATACGTTTTAAGACTGCCTTGTAATTGAATTGTCCTAGCTCTTCCTGTTGGTAATTGCAACACGCTTAATTAGAGCTGTTGGCCTAGTTGACGCAAATATGACTCTTTAAGAGTACATGACATATTTAAATGTTTCTAAGCAAGTTGCATGGCTCCCCTTGGGCGCGATGGCAGGGCCTGCCGAAACGGTCCATGCTCTCTACGCCCTTAATTGCGCGACCGACAGCGCCACATGCAGCAGCTTCTGATGCGCCTGATACCAGCTATCGTCCGGGCCCTAAACGGGTGCCGTCTGGTCGGCGACAGCGTACCCGGAAGCCCATGCAGCGTCGTGCGCCGCCGCCCGAAGAGCGCGAGGCGCCTGACAACATGTTCATGGACCCAGGGCGGTTCAACATACAAGAACAGATGGAAATTATGCAGCAGCTTATCAGCCGTATGACGGACGAGGAGCGACAGGAGTTCATGCAGTTCATAGCTGAGCAGGAGACGCAAGCGGAAGGCGAAGCATTTGCTCAGTTGACACCTGAGCAACAGCAGCAGGCCATGTACGAAAGTTCTTTTGAGGCCTTCCAAGAGCAGCTGAACGCGGGGCTTTGGAGCGCAATTCTCGACAACATGCCGGACGGGGATGCAGAGCTACTCCGCAAATTCCTTCCCCCGGGGTGGTATGGACACGCCAACAACCTGACACGCAGTCAGGTTGCAGCGGGCATGGCTCGCCTGAGCAGGGCGGAGCAGCGACGGTTACCCAATGCCATCACCCAGGCGACCGCGCTGCAGGATAGCTTTTTCACGGCTGCCGTCGCACATGACAAGTACAACCGCATATCAGCGCAGCGCCGCAAGCGCATGGCTGCGCAAAAGGGCCTAACGATATCAGAGCCTGACCCAGACGCTAATCATGTCTTCTCCATGGCCGATGAGGATGACGTTGACCCAGATGACGCCTCCGGCGACAACGACCAGGAGAACATCAGCACATCCCAGCGGCCGGTCACTGACATCAGCGACCTACTTTCACGGGTGCGGCAACGGTTAGAGCGGGAGGATCTGCAGCAGCAGGAGCAGCAAGGTGGACTAGACAGCCCAGCAGCGGATGCGGAAAAGGAGGAGGAGGAGGATGCCTATGCCTACGCCGATCGCCGCCAGCAACCAGGTGCTAGTACTAGCGGCTGCAGCAGCAGCAACAGTGATCGCAGGAGGTATGGCAGTAGCAGCAGGAGTAGCAGTAGCAGCCGGCGTGGTGATAATAGCAATGGTGATATTGAGGAGGCGGAGGAGGAGGAACAAGAGCAGGAGCTGCCTATCCCTGCCGTACTTCGGGAGCGGTTAGGAAAGATGAAGGAGGCGTACGACATCTACGTGGCAGGTGGCGGTTGGCAGCGGGAGATGGAGCAGCGGCACAGCAGCGAAATGCGCAACCTCATTCGGTGGGTATATCATTTGTACGACAGTGCGGTACAACAGTGCGGCTGCTGTCGCCGGTTGGGGTGGTTGTTGGGGGCAGTTGCGGTGCCGCCGGTTGGGAGGTGGTTGTTGGGGGCAGTTGCGGTGTCGTTGTGGTGTCGTACCAGAGCACTGCTGGTGCTTCCACATGTATTTGCCGAGCACCGTCTCGGAGGTTTAGGGGACAAGCACGCACGCACACAGAGTCACACATAGCGCCCCCAGCGCCGCATCAAAAGAGCCCTCATTTCGGCCCTGGAGGGGGACTTCCGGTGCCTAGCGGTCGGGTCACACGGGGGGGCTCAGGGAAGGCCCAGGAAGGCCCACAGCGCTCCCCCTCCGGTCTCCGCACGCTCGCTTCATGCAGCAGCTGCCAGGGTCCCCCGGGGGGGGGCGAACCAATTGCGCACACAATCTGCTCATACACACCGCCTCGCGGCCAGTATTCTGAACACACAGACACGCGCTTCTCCGCTCCTGCACTTGCCCAGTCTCAACATGCAACCCTGCCCCGCCGCCACCCACGCGTGCCACCTACCGCCACCCCCCTCCCGGTGCCCCCCCCAGGTTGCATGAGGAGTTGACGGAGCTGGCGACAGCAGCGGCCCGGCTGGCAGCCCTCACGGGGGCACCTCACACCACCGCTAACAACAACGGCAGCAGCGCGGCCAGCAGCGGGGGCAGCAGCGAGGGGAGTCGGGATGTGCTGATGTACGACAGATCTGCTCGTGTGCTGGCGGCGGAGGTGGAGCAGCGGGGGGAGGAGCTGGCGGGGCAGGTGGCGGCGCTGTTGGAGCCGGGGACACGGGGGAGGCTGCAGGTGGGGTGCGGGTAAGGGGAAGGGGGAGGAAGGGAGGCCCCATGTGTTGAAGGAGAATGGCAAACAAGACGACACGCTCCTTCCTCCTCCCGATCCGCCCACACTCGCCCGCACGCACCGGTACCCTCCCGCGCGCCTTCTCACTCACCCGCCCTCTCCCACCGCCCTTTCCCGCCGCCCCTATGCATTCCCTCACCCCACCCCACCCCGCTCGCCGCTTTGACTTAACCTGTGGTTTTGGTTGTATCTCTTACCCCCCACCGCCCCAAACCCCCACGGCCTGCAGGACCCGGCTGCTCGCGCGGTGCTTCGCTACATGGAGACCCAGCTGCTGGCACCCGGGGAGGGGGAGGGGGAGGGGGAGGAGCAGGGAGGAGCTGCACTGGAGGTGGATGAGGAGTCGCTAGCCAGGTGGGGAGGTCGGGGGTGCGGGAGTGTGAGGGCAGCATGGCAGTAGGGAGGTGAGGGTAGGGGGTGTGGCGGGGATCTGGGTCTGTAGCTGGGTCTGAAGGCGGTTGGGGATTAATTTGGAGACGTAATCCCCAAGGCGGGTGGGGGCGGGGGGTGCGGTCGCTTTGTCACCGGGACGCGGGGCGACTGGAAGGGGAGGTGAAGGGCTAGGGTAGGAGGGTTGGAATCCCGGCTTTCCTCATCCCAGAACCGACCCCACCCATATGCAACCCCCACCCGCCCGCTCCGTGCACAGTTGGTTCCGTTCGCACCCCTTCCCCCTATCGCACCTCCTCCTCCTTCCTACTTCCTCCGTACACACACACACACACACACACACAGCTCGCGGCCAGTTATCTAAAAACACACACGCGTGCCTACACTGCCGTACATTGCCGTACAGGTTGGGTCAGTTCATGGTAGCTGCCAGCAACTGGGAGGCCTACCGCCACTTCATGGGCCTCATGGCGGTACGGCACCCGGAGCTGCAGCTGCAGGGGGTCATGCAGGTGAGGGGGGGGGGTGGGCGCGAGGGGGGGAGCTGATGCATGGGGGGAGGGGGGGCATTAGGGGAGCTAGGAATGGGGGCGCGCCGGGTGTGTGGGTGTGTGGAGTGCAGGCGAAGGAGCTAGAGGTGTTACTTTACCGGTCCTGAGCCAGCACTCGGGGCGACTTACCATGTCTTGTGTGCTTTTGCACTCCGCCTCTCCGGCACCTTGGCCCGTCCCGCCGCGTTTCCTGTGGCAGCTAAGGAGGGCAAACAAGGAGCCGAACGCCCTCTGCCGCTGCTGCTCTCTGTTGCACCCGCTGTAGGCTGCTGGCATGTCGGATGATGACGAGTGGTGGGTCAAGGTTCCCGACATCCCGGATGACGACGACGGGGATGGTGACGGGGACGGGGAGGAGCAGCAGCAGCAGGCCGGCGGGGCCTCTTCTACTGGTGGGAGCGGAGCGGGTGGGCAGCAGCAGCAGCAGCAGCACCACCGCCACCCGCAGGTGGACTGGGCTCGCGTGGAGGCCATTGCCGCGCTGGATGTGGACGTGCTGGCTCTGCTGACGGACCTGGAGGCAAGCAGCTACTCGGAGGAGAGCTTCATGCGCTGGTACTTCCACCCGGGGTTGGGGCCGCGGATACGGGCGGGGGGGCTGGCTGCGGGGGCGGGGGCGGGGGGTGAGGGGAGTGGGGCCGGTGGGTTGGAGGGCTTGGGGTTGGGGGGGTTGGGGTTAGGGGGGTTGGGAGGAGGAGGGGCGGGTTTGGATCCGGCGGCATGGATGGTTGGGTTGCTGGGAGGTGCGGGGCTGGGTCCGCTGCCTCCCCTGGTGAGAGAGGCGATGGAGGAGGCGGTGGCTGGGGTGAGGGCGGGAGGAGGAGCAGGGGAGACAGGGGAGGTATGGGGAAGTGGAGAGGAAGGGCAAGGAGAAGGGGGTGAGGGGTGGTGGGTTGGGGAGGCGGTGGAAGAGGTGGCTAGGGCGGCAGAAGGAGAGGAGCGGAGAGAGGGCGGTGGCGGTGTGGGGAGGAGGAGAGGGTCGAGGAGTGGGAGAAGACGGCAGCAGCAGCAGCATCGGGGAGGCGTTGCGGATGGGGCAGGGTGAACGTGGGGTGCAGGGGTTGGTGAGAGGCATTGCAATGCATACAAATGTTCAAAAGTAATAGGACCGAGTAGGCGACTTAACCGGTAGTAGGCTAGTAGAGAGGCGAGACAAGAGTGGAAGTGAGATGAAGAGAGCCGTTGTGTTGTGTTTTGCTTACGACATTAGGACGTGTGAGAGCGACGTTTTCATAGATCAGTCCTATGAACAATCCTCTAAGTTTTGTACTCCAATGTACAACCCTAGCGATACAGGAAATGCCGTACAGCTTGTTGTTCGTCTGTACTGCCTGTTGCATAGTGGGACATCTCGGACCGTGTTTTGTGATCAACGGAGAGTGTGGCACATCACACATTTCTCCCGGGTCTTGTTATTTTCCTGGACCTCTTATGGTGTTACCGGATGCAGGGTTCGTCCTTGAAACCAGCCCACCACCCTTCAGATTCCCTCCGCGTGTGAGGCGGTCTGATGCAATCGGTGCCACCAGCTAAGCTGCCGCTCACCCCATCGTTCCCTCCCTGAAGCCCTGACCCCGAGCACCTACACATCCTCCGTGGCAGCCCTGCTTCCGAAAGCACACGTTGAGAAGTGCCTGCCGTGCGGCTTGGGGCTCTCTTGCCCCTCCTCTCCGGCGCTTACATCAGGCAACAAGGACACGTGACATGGGGACATTCGTGGGCAACATGCCAACCCAACCACATCCACAACATCGCAGCAGTGCGAAAAGCGTATCGATCCGTCCGTTCGTTAGCCTCTTGTTGGTCCTGCTTGAAAGCGTGCACAGTGCGCAACGAGGATGATGAGCTAACATGCAACAGCCCTCTTCATCACGCGCTCTGTGGTCTGAGTCGGGCCATGGGATTGGGGGTTTCCAGTGCTTTCACGTCTCCTTCTTCTTCCTCACCTGCTAGGGGGTTCCACCTTGAACCGCGGGCCCCTCACACCCCGGGTAAAACGCCGATGAGCTTCAGAGTTGTCGTAGCAGTTAACCAACCGTACATGTAATATATCCTCCTCTCCTCCCTTTCCCTCGTATCCCCCTCCTCACCATGCAGCGACGCTCGGAACCCCAAACCCAGAGAGCCACATGCATGCATGCCAAGACCCGGTTACGGCCTCCCAAACCTCTGGGAACGCACCTTCCCATCTTTCCCCCTAGCGCTCCCCAATCCCCAATCCCAAGCCTCCGGTGCAAGCCGCCGCTGCCCCGCTACCACGTCTTCGCCGGGTGCCGCTGCCGCTGCCAACATAAGCCATCTTCCCTTCATCGTGAACCACTGCCAGGCTAATCCAACCAACCATCCGGCATCAGCGGCTGTCTCACGGCTTGCCAACCCGGTGCCCCGCGCCACCTCCACTCGGAGTGCCTTTGGGTGTTCCCCCCCCGGGCGGCTTCCTAGATGCAGAGGACGTCGTTGGAGAGGCGGGCGCCGCCGCCGCTGCAGCAGCAGCAGCAGCTGCCGTCCGCGCCGCCGCCGCCATCTCCTCCCGCATTCGCCGCTCCTCCTTGTCCGCCTCTATGGCCAGCCGCACCCGCTCCTTCTCCGCGGTGTCGCGTTGCAGCTTCTCCTCCCGCTCCAACCGCTTCTTCTGCGGGCGGGGTGGGGTGTGATGGTGGGTGCGATGGGGCGGTGTGTGCGTTTTCGTTTTGTTGCGATAGTTGGAAAGGGGGGTCCGCAGGGGACTGCTTGTCACCGCTTTGGGTTTTACTCCTTCCCGCTTGCTACTAATGCGCAACCCTGCTCTCCCCCACCTTGCCCCCTCCCCCCGAGTTGGGTCTTCTTCTTCCCCCCCCCCCCCCACACCCCCCGCCCCCTCCCCTCCCACCTCCGCCTTCTCATGCACGGTTTGAAGCGCCTTCTCGCACAGGTGGAGGGCCTCTTGGAGCACCCTGATGCGGGTGGGGGGTGGGGGGATGGGGTGTGTGGGGTTAAAGAGGGGGTGGAGCGACGGGAGCACGGGGAGAGGGGGAAGGGACGGAACTGCGGCCAGGAAGGGCGAGTTGCAGGGAGGAGATCCCAAATCGTGAAAAATGGGTCAAGAGCTAACGGCCCACTGTACGATACACCTTTAATGAAAGATCCTTTCACAGGAAGGCCCAAAGAGGCCTCAACCCACCACATGCGGGATGCAGGACATGCGCGATGCAGGACGCACCACACAAAGAAGATAGAGAGCTGCGTTAATCACGTGCTGCTTCCGCCTTTCCAATTCCCCCCACCCCCACCCACCCCCCACCTGAACCGCACGCTGCCCGCCTCCGCATCAAACACCCAGTACTTCTCCATTTCTACAACCTGCACACGAGCGAGGGACGACCCACGGGTCTCAGCAGCAGCGGTGGCGGCACAGTGGCGCACCCCAATGTCACGGCTACTACGAACAGAGGAGGGCAGGAAAAGGCTCAAGGGCCTCGTGCTGGCTGCACTCGTTCTTTGCACAACGTGCGGGCGACCCACGGGTCTCAGCGGCGGCGGTTACATGCGAGATGCGGCCCTAACAAGGCTCTCCTCCATCCCGCCAGTTCGTCAGTCTCCTCGTTTCCACGCCACCCGGCCCACCCGGTGCGTCCAGCCCGCATGCAGCGGCAGGTCCTCTCCGCCCTTCACCGGGGCCAGTGCGTTGCGCAGGGCGGCGTTGGCGGCTTTGACCTGAGCGGGGGGTGATGAGGTGTGATGTGAACAATCACCGATTGTAAGTGTTGGCATGGTGTGTCACGAGCCACGGGGATGAGGGGTAGGGTGGGTAGGTGCGTTGGGAGGTACGACAGAGGGAGAGGAAAGAGGTGCACTGGGAGGGGTCCCATGCGGCAAGCAGGTGTGGCCAGGTGGTGCGGGGGGTCAAAGACCATACCGAACCATAGGAAGCCACAGGTGGTGCGGGGGGGGGGGAGAGGTGGACGGAGAGGCATGTTGGGTTGGGGCTAAGGGGCGCTATATGGCTTGCTGCTAGGTGAAGAGCAACGGGGGTGCACACAGCCTGGCTTTGTATACGCCTGGTATCTGCCACCAGGCGTGAAACATGGCTGCAAAGGCCTTGCTTTGCTACACACACACACATACCTTGCGGTACTTCTCCTCTTGAGGGTTATGCACCACATTCCCGAAAAGCTACATGCGGGTCAGGAAAGAGGGTTAGGCAAGGCCTGCACCGCCTGCTGGGAGCTGTAGGCATGTCCAACCGCCAGTTGCTGACCTTGATGCACGTATTGAGGCAAGCCTCTATGTGGATAGGGTTATTGTGTAGGTAGTCGAGAACGTGGTCTTCAAGGTGGCTGTAGAATTTACGGCGGCCCTCTTGGACCTGCTTCTGCTGCTCATGGGCGATGGCAGCTGATACGGCCGCGCTATGATCACCGGCGCCAGAGCCTACGGGCTTCTGTAGGTGATCCGTCATACTTGTGTTGCCGGTACCTGCCTGCGCGAGTCCGGTAAGGACCACAGCAATTCACCTCCGACGGTCCGGCTGCCGTGCGAACTCGACTTACAGCGCTAGGTCTCAGCTAATAAGCTTCCGACAAACTCCGCTAGACCGAGCGTAAGGGCTTCCTTAGTGCGCCTTTCGGTTGGTTTCAGTCTAGAACAAGTGTGCAAAACGTTTACGAGAAGAGTTCGTTGGATAAAGACGTCTTGAAAGTACAGATCCCTTATATCTATTGCTGCACAGGTTGGTCTGAACTTTAAGGGAAAGAATTTGTCTTGATGTGATCGTCCCGGACAAACGGTAACAGCCGTGTGTTACCCGAGTTCTATAATGCGTAAGCGAATTACGTCGGAATATGTAGGCCTACAAAAAATGCAAAATGGCGCACGCAAGCACTGATATCTCTGTCCGCAACACTTTACCATGCTGCCTAACTCGGCCTTCAGGTCGCCAACCTCGGGTGCAATTGCACGGACGCCATCAAACAACTCTTAACACTACTTGTCGTCCATGTACTACTCTTCAAGCATCGCGGAAGGTCAATGGAGCGCAGCCATCGATACCATCGCTCGGAGCGTTGTCCTTACAAGTACCGGCGATTAACATATGCTTCAGCCCCCGCATTGCGAGTCAAAGCCCCAGGCTCCAAATTGTCTCGAGGGCTTCAATTGTAGCCCTACGGTACGGCCGTGGCGGCCCAGGTGCTAACCGTCCACAGGTAGGTTTGACCTTGCAGGACGGACCGTCCGCTGCTTTTACCTTCCCGCAAACCTTCCTTGAGTTGGAGCCATATCCCATAATGCCAGGTCCTTTTTGCCTCGTCAATTAGTACGTTGAACTCGACATGTCCCCCTGACGTCCATGTCGCTCCAGCCGTCAGCTCAACCCACCATCCCTTCCCGCTTTGCCTGCTCCTACATTTCGAATTCCAGCCCTGGCAGCTGGTGTCAGGCGTGTGTGCGGTGGCGCTGCTGCTGTGCAACTTCCACCGCTCCGTGTTCACGGCGCTGCTGCCATTGCTGACGGAGGGGCTGGGGCTCGCACCGGCAGAGGTGAGGGAGCGGGATCGCGTAGGAGGGGAACTGTGGGAGGCAGGCTCCTAAAGCTTTGTTGAATCCAGTCTCAAGGAAGCTGTGTAGCTCGGCTGGACGGCAGGGGGCTGAAGGCTGACCGACCCTCATCCTCCCCATGGCACCCTTCCTACCGCCCCCTCTCTCCTCCCTCCCAAACATCGTTAACATTACTTCTCCTACGTCCTTCCCCTCCCTCCCCAACCTGCCCGGCCCCCCCTCCCCTCCCTAACTCCCCCCCAGGTGGGTCTGCTGCAGTCGTCCATGCTGTGGGGCTACCTGGCGGGGCAGATACCCGCCGGCAGGCTGGCGGACAGGATGGGCGGGGAAAGGTGCGCTGGGGTGGGCGCCGGGAGGAGGGAGGGAAAGCAGTGCGCTGGGGTGGGCGCTCGGAGGAGTTGCCAGCACACTAACAGACCGTCTGACATGAAGGCTTGGGTTGCAAACGCCGCCGCTAGCCCCCCGCTGGCCCCCGCTCACCTCCCCCTGCCTAATCCCACCTCCCCCCACTCCCGCAGGGTCCTCCTAACCGGTCTAGCCCTGTGGTCTCTCGCCACCGCCGCCACCGCCGCTGCCGCTGTAGCCCCCACCACCGCCACCACCAGCTTCCCCGTCCAGTGCTCCCCCGCGCTGCTGCTGCTGCTGGCGGCTCGAGTGGGCATGGGGCTCTTCTCCTCCGTCATCATGCCCGCCGTGTCGGCAGCCTCCGCGCAGTGGGTGCCGGCGGAGCGGAAGGCGGCAACACTGGCCATGATATACGCGTTCTTCAACATGGGTGGGTGGGTGCGGGGTTTGGAAAAGAATGAGACACTGACGATGCAACTAACGAGCTGTATGACAAGGCTTCACCATGGGTGGGAGGGTGGGTTGGGTGTGCACCCTACTCGGGGGTGCGTGAGGGGTGAGGCGGGCGATGGGGGCATTCTTCGCCTCCCCTTATCCCCTTCCTTGCTCTCGATGCCGCCGCGTTGCCTTCCGTACCTTTCAGTTGTATATCGGGTGCCCGGGTAGCGTTACCGGTACACATACGGGCTCTACCGCAGGCTTAATGCTCCCTTTCTCACTCTCACTCTCCCTCTCTTCCCTCGTATCCTTCCCTCCCCGCTCGTCCTCATCTTCCACAGGCGGTGTGCTAGGCCTCATCGTGGCCCCCCACCTAGCTGCTCGCGGAGCCAGTCGCAGCCTCGCAGCCGCCGGTGCAGCCAGCGGCACCGCCGGCTGGCCGGGAGCATTCGTCACCGCTGCAGCCGGGGGCCTTATGTGGGCACTGCTGGGAAATGCGGTGCTGTCTCAAGCCGGACCCCGTCCTGTACGACAACAACAACAAGTCGTACAGCAACAGCCAACTGTACGGCAGTCGCCGCCTGGAGGGCAAGGAGGGGGAGAGGATCAGGCAAATACGGCAGCTGTAGCAGCGACAGGGGCTCCGAAAGCTGATGAGGATGTGGCACGCGGCTCGTCTTGTAGCGGTACATCTTCATCGGCGCAAGGAATGCAGGCAGCAGCTGCAGCAGCAACTGGTGGAGACAGCACAAATTCATCAAATTCACCTTCATTGCCATCGACTTCCAGTCGACAGCAGGCTGCCAGCGGTGGCGTAGATGTGTCCGGTGGAAGAAGAGGGTCTGGTGACCCGCGGGTCACCGGTGATAACGTCGGACGCAAGGACGTTACTGCGGACAGAAACAGCACTCTTCTACAGGTGAGGAGCATGGGATGCGCAGGCCCATCCTAATAATCAAATAAAATTTCTTGACTTAACTAACAGGATGCTGGTACTCCAGTCATGCAGTACGAACCACTGTCCCATTCCGCTCCCAGGGTCCCTGACGTTCTCTCCACGCACCCTGGAATCAGGTTTCCAGCGTTGCTGCAGCTGCTGCTGCCCTCACCTGGGCCTGCATGCCCTGCTGGTGCATCTCTCCTTATGTGCGCTCACTGCATGAGTCGGGGTATGGGGTTCGGACTCCAGTTGCTGCACTCCTCAAACATATATGTGTTTCATCCCTCCGCCTCCTCCCCACTCCGCCGCAGGTCGCCGCTCTGTGTTGGTGTCATGCGGTGATCGGCTGGGGCTTCTTCGTGCTGCAGGCCTGGGTGCCCATGTACCTGCAGACGCTGGGGGTGGCGGACCTGGCACAAGCAGGTGGGGTGGGTGGGTGGGGGGGGCAAGACAATGGGGATAGGGGGCGGCAGGGGGCCACAAAGCAAGGGAGGGTTAGCATGAGAGGTCGCATGGAGCCGACTTGCAACCTGCACAGCCTTGCTAGGGCCCTGCTAGTTGCCTGCGCGCTAGGGAAGGCAGGGCAGTGAAACAGATTACACCACAATGCACCCTCCCATCCCACACACAGGCCTTCTCGCCTCCCTGCCCTGGCTAGCCGCCGCCTTCACCGCCACCGCAGCAGGCGGGCTAGCTGACCGGATGGTGCGGTCCGGTCGTACATCCCGTATTGCCGTACGACGAGCCATGCATGCCGTATCCACGCTGGGCTGCGCGGTTGCCGTACTGCCTCTCGCGGTGTCTTCGTCCGGGTCGGCTGCACCGCACCCGCTGCTGGCAACGGCGTGTCTGGTGGGGGCGGTCGGGTGCTACGGATTCAGCTTTGGCGGTTTCCATGCGTATGTGCAGGTGAGGGGGGCAGCGGGGAGGGAGCGGTGGGGACGTGGAAAGGAGGACTTGGTTCAGGCAGTGAAGGCATCCTGACTTCCAACTTTTTCTCCAATGTGGAATGGCACAACCTTGTAAAGCCGTTACTCTTGTCAAGTTGTTCTGCATGCCGCATTGCTACCGGTATAGCGCCCTCTACCCCTAGAAGCACAAGTTGGCACCCAGCGGCAGGGGTCACCGCTAACTGCATGTTTTCCATTGTGCCGTTAAGAGCGTGGCATTATCACGTGTGTATGCACTGGCATGCCCCCTGACTTCCCGACCGCCTGGTGCGTCGGGATATGGGTTTGGAACTCCAGTTGCTGCACTTATGATATCCCCCAGTGTGTGTGTGTGTCAGTGTTTCCGCGGCTCAGTTTATCTAATCCCCCTCTCCCCCATGCGCTCACTGCATGAGTCGGGATATGGGATTGGGACTCGTTGTTTCACTTATTTAATTTTCCCCCACCCCACCCGCAGGATGTTGCCGCTGCCGACGCGGGGTGGCTCCTGGGCCTCACCAACACCGCCTCCATCCTGGGCGGCATCGCGGGCAACATGGCAACCGGGGCGCTGTTGCAGGTAGGGAACGGTGGGGTGGGTATGCCGTGTGCCGTACAACTGGTATGAGCTCTGCCGTACGTGTGCGTGGCAAGAAATGGACGTAATAGTGCCGTACTTCGCGCATTGTACGAGAGAGCGACGCCTGGAAACCCCTACCGTACCCGCACCCGTAGCTTCCCCATGTGGCGCCAGCTCGCCACGTACCTTCCCCGGATCCCATCTGCTTTTCCCCCACAGTTGTTGCCTGCCCCCGTAAACCCGGCCCTCCTCCCCCCGCACCGCTCCTCCCTCCCTCCCTTTCCCCCCCTGCAGTCCACCGGGGGGTACGGCGGTGTGTTTCTGGCAGCTGCTGCGCTGTACGGCAGCTCCTGGCTGTGTTTCACGACGCTGCTGCGGGGGCAACCCATAGCGCTGGGGGGGCTGGGAGGGAGGGACTGGCTGGCGCCGCTGCGGCCGCGGCAACCGCCGCAGCAGTAGCGGGCAGCAACAGCAGCAACAGCAGCAGAGCAACAGTAGCAGCGGGCAGTCCGTGACAAGGGAGAAAGCTGAGTAGACAGGAGAGGCCGGCCTGGAGAGGGGAGGCGGCTGGTGACGGAATGGTTGGGGATTGGGAATGACATCCGGAGCTGGGAGGAGCTGGGAGGGCAAGAGCTTTGGGCTGCCGTAGGGGGAGAGGCGCAGGGTTGTAAAGCTTTGGGGAGCCGAAGGATGTAGGGGAGTGGAGAATGATGGGGACTTTTGGGTGATTGGTGGTTGAAGGTGCAACTTGCAAGTCAACAAAACCTTTGGCCAGGCCGCCGAGCTCGCACGGCCCTGCGCGTCTTGCAGGATCAGGTGGGTGGTTACAGCGCGGTCGCGATTGCCGTGTGTTTGTGTTGTTTGTGCCGTGTGTTTGCATTTCGCAGGATGTGCGTCTGGTCGGCAGGTCTTAGCTGCATGAAAGGCTCTCCGGTGTAGTTGTGAAGAGGCTTTGGGGATTCGTGCTGGGCAATGATGCATGGGCATTCAGCCCCGGCTCGGCTGCGGAAAGGCCCATGTTAACCCTGATTGGAACAAAAGCAGCATGAGCTCGTGATGAGAGGCACAGATTATGGCCGGGTTGTATGGTCGGGTTGTCATAGCATAGACGAAGACGATATCAGTCGTGTTAGACGTCTTTCCTCAGCCTCAACCCCGAGTTAGCTTGTCACTACCACCCACGTGCACATCCCCCTCCCAATGCCAGGCGAGCGCCAAAGACCGTGCATGCCATGAGATGTTCTCCCGAAGACACCGTTGATCATTTGTGATTGGTGCGAGCAAGGCAATGCGTAAGCTACGGGCAGCAACGCAGCATTGAAGCTAGGAATTTGGGAGTACACCGCGGCTGTAAACCCTGTTCAGTTCGCATTAAAGTTTAACAACCGGTTGCAAAACGCTATCGCATATCGCATTGCAAGGACAGGCAAAAACGAGTCAGCTGTCCAGAAACCTCAGTGTACGATCAACCGCCGTGGAACTTTGCTACTTAGACAGTGCAGATATCTTCGGCTGAAATCACGGGTACATACCTGTGGTTTGTAGCAGGAAGAGACACATACGCTATCGTTGTGCATAAGTAACGAGAGCAAACGGCAACTGTATGTAACGTTGCCGCTTCATCTGTCCTAATCGCAAAATAGCGCGACGATAGCAGCATACGCTCCGCAATATATAAGTGTTGCGCGGCATATCGCTGCAGAAGATAAGGGCTTGCGAGTCTGTGGCATAAACAAAATAATTGTAACTCCCTTGCAAGCAGCTCATTCAAGATGGCAAGTGGGCAGAAGGTATGCATGTGTATACATATATTCATTAGGCTTTCATTAGACAACTGTTGCAGTCGCGGACACACTCAATTCATGCCATGTTCAACGACGCGTGTCGCTTTTCTTGTTTGCATCAGGCAATAATGATGTGTGAGAGGCCAGGACCTTCACACTTGGATGCAAGCCCTGCTCCCAAGCCCTTCTTGCCTTCATCGTCGACATTGGGCTTGGAACCGCTTGGGCTAGTTCCAGCTCATAAGGTAAACCTTTCGACTATAAAGCAACATACTTGCCTTGACACAATGTAAGGGAACGTTCACCGTCAACTAGTTCCAGACCCATCTAGCCTCAACGGCTGACCTCCCTACCTTCACTTTTCTCCAAACTGTCCCTTTCCCATGCCTAATACCCACCCCTTCCGTCGCCAAACTCCACCCTACAGCAAGAATACCCTCCAAGTGTGGCTCCGAAGCCACCCAGCATCACCGTCAAAGACCGTGCCCGTGTGCGGGAAATGGAGGACGAGAACCGGCAAGCAGCACTGCGGGAGGAGGAACGGCGCCAAGCGGAAGCGGCGAAACTGGAAAGCTTGGCGACGTTTAGGTAGGAGTGGCCGCGGGTTCTGGGTGGCTGCAGTTAGGAATCAAGTTGGGGAGGGGGGCAGGCGTGCATGCTAGGTTGGGCACCACCGTTACAACGGGACCTACATTCAGAGGCTCCGTCATCTCTGCTCGCTGGGCTCACTGGGCCTCGCTGCGACCGGTACCGCGACGGAAAGCATGGCCTCCTATCCTTCCTTTCCCCACTTCCCACCTGCCCAAGCCCTTTCCTACCTCCCTACCTCCCCCTCCTCCAGCGCCCATCTGCGGTCCGCCATCCTCACCGGGGAGGACGTGGGCTTCTGGCGCGCCACACGACAACCGCAAACGCAAACGCAGCAGCAGCAACCGTCATGTCAGCAAGCGGCCGCCTCAGATGGCCCCAGCAGCACACAGCAGCAGCAGCCCTCTTCTTTCGCGCAACAGCAGCAGCAGCCGGCTGCCTGCTCCAAACCAGCGCAGCCCGAGCAACAAGTCAACTGCAGTAGCTCCACCACTAGCGCTGCAGCAGCAGTGGGGACAGCAGCAGCTGCAGCTAGCAGCTGCGGCAACACCACCGGTGATAGCGCGGCTAGGTTGCGGTACGACAACAAGACGGCCATGCAATCCTTCGTGGACGAAGTACTTCGAGAAGCCACTGGGGTCCTCCAGCAGCAACAGCAGCAGCAGCAACAAGGGTCAACAGCAGCAGCAGCGGCAGCAGCAGCAGGGTCTTCTTCTTCTTCGCCCACGCAAGCAGCCGCCGCAGCACAGGAGCTGTTGCAGCAGCTGCACCAACAGAAGCAGCAACAACGGCTGGCCGCCACGGGCGACGGCAGCAGCTGCACCGCCTGCAACGCAACCACATCTGCTGCAGCTGCCGCCGGGAAAGCAGCGGGTACTAGCACCGGCAGCCGACCAGGAACGAGTGTGCGACCTGCGGACGGAGGTGGAGGCGGAAGTGGGACGCAGGTCGGAAGCGCGGGAGGCAGCAGGCGGGTTCGCATCGCCGGCGGCACGGGTGGCGGTGGCGGGGGGAGCAGTAAGCCTGCCTGGGCGTTGAGCAGTAGCGAGGTGGCGGAGATGGAGGCCGCGGAGGAGGAGGAGCTGCTCAAGTTTGCTGACGAGCTGGACTTTGATTCGTTCATGGCGGCGCTGGATGATGCGGAGCTGCAGGTGGGGGGCGGGGGGCAGGGAACCTGGGGGGTGAGGCGGGGGGGTGAGGCGGGGGGGTGAGGCAGGGGGGTGAGGCGGGGGGGGGCTGCTTCCGAGGGGAGGAGGGAGTGTGCAAGTAGCCCCAGCGGTGTTCTGGCGGGCTGCCGTGTGCCGTCCGTGGGAGGGGTCGGTGCGGGGAGGGGTCGGTGTCGGTCGGGGAGCGGCTCCGACGCTGGCGGCTGCGCAGATGAGGTGCACCCCGCTGCATAACGCGCTTTCTCTGACCCTGACCCTGCCCCTGCCCCTGACCCTGCCCCTGCCCCTGCCCCTGCCCCTGACCTGGCCCCTCCACACCGCCCAACCCTGGACCCTGACCCCTGCCTGCCCAATGCTGACGCCGCCTGTCCGGATGCCGCCAAAACAGGAAAGCGTCCGAGCCCTGAGCAACGCCGTCACTGGCGGCGACGGCGGCGGCGACGTCTCCTCCACCGCCGCCACCGTCGGCAGCAGCGCCGCTCCGACGGACAAGCGGGCGCTGCGTCAGCAGCTGGTTCGGGCCATGAACCACGTGGCCATGCGGCGGGTGGCAGCTGCCAGGAGGGCTGGCGGAGCAGCAGCAGGAGGAGGAGGGGCAGGCGGGGAGGCAGCGGCGGGCGGGGCGGATGATGATGTGCTGTCGCTGGCCGCCGGCAGGTCGGAGGGAGCAGCTAGCGGGTAAGGACCTAGGGAGGGAGGGCAACAAGGAGGGGGTGGGGGGCTGGGGATGATGGGTCAGGAGCAGGTGCCGCCGAGGAGAGTCGTGGTGTTGTACAGGTGTTGGGCGCGACGTGATGTCGTACAGGTGTTGGGCGTGACGTGCTCTGCGGGTTAGGACTGTGTATGTGTCTCCGCTCCACGGCACGGACCTGCGTGACGTCGCCATTCCGCAAGAGGCTGAGTTCCGATACCCTCCCCCTGCCCCTCCGATGGAGCCTCCCGCGCGATTCTTCTCATTGGTGCCACCCCCACCTCCTTACGAAAGCCACGTTACGTCCGCTGCCTGCTGCCTCCTCGCTCCAACCCTCTCCCTCCTCGCCCTCCCCTCACCCCCAACCCTCCCTCCCCACAGAAACACAGCCGCCAGCCGTGCAAGGGCTGAAGCCGCCGCCGCCAAGCGCGCCGCGCTCTCCGGCGGCGACCTGGGGGGTGGGCCCGGCGCCTGGGACTGCTCCTCGCGTGCCTCCGCGGAGGATGTGGGTCGAATGGAGCGGGCGCGGGTGGCCGCGGCGGAGGCGGCGGAGTTCTTGCGGGAGAACCCGGAGATGCGGGCGGTGCACTCGCCGGCTAGCGTGAGGGCGATGATTGGGAAGACGGAGGGAGCGGGGGCGGCGTAGGGTGTGTTTGGCACTCCTTAGGAATTCAAGGGAGGGGGATAGCGGAGGCGGGTGGGGATGGGTGGGAGGCGGGAGGGTGTGTGGGAGTGTCGATGAGGGTCGGGTACGATTCGTGGTGTTGGGGGCTGTCTCGGGCGCTGCTATGCTGGTTTGGTGGGGTGCAGGCGGGCGCAGGGGGTGGGTGCGCGGGAGCTTCATGGTTGTAGCAGGAAAAGAGCAGACTGTAATGTATTGGGTCAGGGAACAAGGGGGGTCGAGGAAATTTTACGTAGTTGGGCTCAGTGCTTTGCATGCGCGGGTGCAGTGGTGGGGGGAGAACTGAATGTGGGCTTGGTGGCATGGCTACCGGGCTTGCTGCACCCAGGAAGGAGTGAAACCCGGTGTTGTTGGTAACTGCAGTGCTCGCGGGCGGCTGTGCAGGTGCTAATGGCTGCTTGCTGCTAGACATGCAGTTGGGAGGCTGATGCGTGCAGGATGCAGGGGTCATCTGGAAGTGCTGAAACATTGCATAGGGGGGCCGAGTCCGGACATCTGGGTGCGCAGGGCGTGCGTGCGTGCGTCCTCGCGGCGCGTGAACGAACCTTCACAATAGTGCATGTGCAAGTCACGTGTCTTAACTGTCTTAGCACTGTTTGGAGCACAAAAGGTAAGGTCATCCTATTGAAGCAGCCGGTTCCCGACACAACCTGCTCCCGGTCCATGGCTATCGGTATGCGAGCGCAGCCTTTCATTCATGATACCGCCGTGGTAGTTCCATTGGCCGCCCGAAGACAGGTGTGAACTGGCTGGTAGCGCAGCCTTTGCGCAACGCATCACACAACCCACCAAGATACAGACGCAATCGGGCAGCTATCCACCACGACAGCCAGTCCCTTCCCTGGGTCCTCAGCTGGAGCGGGAAACTCGCCCGTTCACAGAATCACAACCCCTCTAGGCACGGTCCCCAACCGTACAACCGTCAGTTCGTTCAACCAACCGCAACAACGAACCAACTAACCAACCTGCAGCTGAGCGACAAACCCATTCCCAGCTCCTCCCAACTCCTACCGCCCATCCTGCCCTCCTGCCACCTCCCAGCTCCTCCTCACAGCCCCTGCAACGCGCCCTGCAACGCGCGCCAAACCTCCTCCGGTGCCTCCTCGCCCTCCGCCCCTCCCTCGACCGCACCCCACCTGCCGCCTCCTCCTCCCCCACTGCCAGCCCCAGCTGCTCTACCTCCCAACCTGCCGCCCCCCTGCTGCTGCTCCTGCCGCTGCTGATGCCTCTCCGGCTCCCGCTCCACCGCTGCCCCGTCAAACCGTAGCTGCAGCAGCTCCGCCACCCGAACTCCCGCAGTGCAACATGCGCGAACATAACCGCCACAGCCCTCGGGACGAGGCAGGTCCGGCAGGCCCTTCAAGACACGGCCTAGGCACCGCCACTGCGCCCTCCATGCTGCCGTATTTGCCGTACCCGCCTCCGCCGTACCTACGCCATCGCCGACGGCGGCGGTGATGCCCCGGAGCGCCGCTGCCAGCAGGTACCATGCGCCCTGCTGCAACTGAAGGACTCCGTACGACGCTGACGGAGCTCCCTCCGCTGTCGTACAGTCGTTGCCGTACCACCTGCTCTCCTGCAGTACCTCCGACAGCCGTACGGCGACGGCGGCGGCCTCTGCCGGCGGTACGGCAGCGATGGCTTGTTGTACGGCGGGCCCGAAATCCACCAGCACCACCAGCAGCCCCTCCAGGACCTGTGTGGGCAGGTGCGATGTGGGGGGGAGGTGTACGGCATGTTGCGCTTGGCGGCGGCAAACCCGTACGGCATTCCCATTCTAGTTGAGGGTTGTTGTGCGTAGGGAGTGCTTAAGAGCCGCTAGAGTCCAGTGCATGACCAGCATCGGCCCTTCCAACACCCAACAGTATACGTGAAGGAAACTGGCCGCGAGCCGAAGCGCACTGTTATTGCCGGTGGGGGCTGACATGATGCTGGGGGCTAACCACTAACTGGTGCAAACCACGGTCAGAGCCTCATGCGCATGGGGCCAGTGGGGACCATGTCACGACACCATTGCCCACCCGCATGCCTGCACCCCATCCTTTCATCTCCATCTCGCATCCACCTCCCTCCCCCCACACTTTGGAATTTCTTTTTTCCCTCCCCCCCTCCCCCCCCACCTGCATGCTGTCGCCGTGGTGACTCAGCAGCCCCAGCAGCAGCCGCAGCAGCCCCGGCCGCAGACCCCAGCCCGCATGCAGGCGCAGCAGCGCCCCGGGGCCGTCCAGCTCGCCGGAAGAGGAGCAGGAAGCGGGGCCGGAGGAAGGGGCGGGGGAGGCGCTGCTAGCTGTGGTGGTGGCAGTGGCGGTGGCGGTGTTGGGGGAGGTTGAGGAGTGGAGCAGGGGAGCCAGGCGGCTGCCTAGAGCGATGAGCTCCTGGGGGGAAGTGGGAGGTGGGATGAGGCACAACACGGGTGGGGGGCAGGGTGACGGAACAGGACAGCCTTCAGAGGGATGGCGCGAAGTGAAGTCACATCCCCCTAGCTACGGGCGCGCCTGACGCATGGTGACAGGTGAGGTTTGCATGCTGCATGGAAGCAAAACACCCATCCCCCCCAGCCCACGCCTCTCAACTTCCATTTATCCCCCCCAAGCAGCACACCCCGCCTCACCTCCCAATCACCCCCCCCCCCTCAGCAGCACACCCCGCCTCACCTCCCAGTCACTCCCCCCCCTCAGCAGCACACCCCGCCCCACCTCCAGTAGCCTCAATGCCGCATCCAGAGCCTCATCGCTCAGCGGCACGGGGCCAGCAGCCGCCACCGCCGCCACCGCCGCCACCGCTGCTGCCTCCTCCTCCTCCTCCTCCTCCTCCTCCCCTGTCTCTCCGGGTCGCCCGCTACCGCTGACATCACCGCTTCCGTCCCCGTCCCCGCCCCGGCCATCACCACCGCCCCCACCATCGCCTTCGTGCCTGCCTCCAAGGCCGTACATCCATTCCTGCTGACGTACGGCACCCCCTTCATCGCCATCGTCCTGCATGCATGGGTGCATGGGTGCAGGGGCGTAAGCATGGGTGGCCGCCGCCGCAGCAGCACTGGACCGAGGTTCAGGTGGCAAGGGGATGTGGCTAACGGCGCAGCGAACAATCCCTCCCTTGACAGTTAGGTCCTTATGTGCAAGGGAAGGTAGCACCACCGGACGATGCTGCCTCGCTGCTACGCTCAGACTCAACACACCCCCTCAGGCCCCCGCTCCCCCCCCCTCACCCCGGGCAAGCTGGCTTGTAGTGCCTGCAGCAGCACGCCATGAACCAACTCCAACAGCCCGCAGCGAACCAGCCGCTGACACAACAGGCGGATGGAGGCTGTCGTAACCATGACAGCACCCGCCGGCCCCGCTGCTGCTGGTGCGGGTGCTGCTGGTGCTGCTGTGGTAGAGGCATTCGTCGAAGCCGCAGAAGCTGCTTGCGGTGCTGTCGCTGCTCCTTCCTCCGCATGTCGGCTGTTGTTGTTACTGTCCCTGCTGCCACCACCACCACCACCGCCGCCGCCTCCGCTGCTGCTGCTGTCGCCGGTACCGAAGGTCACGCCTGCACCAGCAGCCGACTCGCCTTCCTGCCCTGCTGCTGCTGCTGGCGCTTCCGCTGCTGCTTGCTGTGGGGCTGCCTCCGCGCCCTCCGCTACCTGTGCTTCCTCGCCTGCTGCTGCTGCTACCGCCAGAGCACCAGCGGCAGCGGCAGCAGCAGCAGCAGCAGCGGCGTGCAGGAGGGCCACCAGGGCGTCTAGACACCTGGCAAGGTACGAGAGGGGCGGGGTGTTGGGTAGGAGTCCTCCCAGGGGTTCAGGAAGGGCAGTTTGCGGGGCCGGCAGGGACAAGGCAGCCTGCGACGACAGCTGCTACGCACAGGAGCTGCACTGCTCTCGCCCCTGGGCACACTTCTTCCTCGCCCCTGCCCCACCCTACCCTGCCCCACCCCACCCTGCCCCACCCCACCCTGCCCCACCCTACCCTGCCCCACCCCACCCTGCCCCACCCCACCCTGCCCCACCCCACCCTGCCCCACCCCACCCTGCCCCACCCCACCCTGCCCCACCCCACCCTGCCCCACCCCACCCTGCCCCACCCCACCCTGCCCCACCCCTCCCTGCCCCACCCTTCCCTGCCCCACCCTACCTGCCCCACCCCACCCTGCCCCACCCTACCTGCCCCACCCCACCCTGCCCCACCCCACCCTGCCCCACCCCACCCTGCCCCACCCCACCCTGCCCCACCCCACCCTGCCCCACCCCACCCTGCCCCACCCTACCTGCCCCACCCCACCCTGCCCCACCCCACCCTGCCCCACCCCACCCTGCCCCACCCCACCCTGCCCCACCCCACCCTGCCCCACCCCACCCTGCCCCACCCCACCCTGCCCCACCCCACCCTGCCCCACCCCACCCTGCCCCACCCTACCCTGCCCCACCCTACCCTGCCCCACCCCACCCTGCCCCACCCTACCCTGCCCCACCCCACCCTGCCCCACCCCACCCTGCCCCACCCTACCCTGCCCCACCCTACCCTGCCCCACCCTACCCTGCCCCACCCTACCCTGCCCCACCCCACCCTGCCCCACCCCACCCTGCCCCACCCTGCCCTGCCCCGCCCTGCCCTGCCCCACCCTACCCTGCCCCACCCTACCCTGCCCCACCCTACCCTGCCCCACCCTACCCTGCCCCACCCCACCCTGCCCCACCCCACCCTGCCCCACCCCACCCTGCCCCGCCCCACCCCACCCTGCCCCGCCCCACCCTACCCTGCCCCACCCTACCCTGCCCCACCCCACCCTCCCCTGCCCCACCCCACCCTGCCCCACCCTACCCTGCCCCACCCTACCCTGCCCTACCCCACCCTGCCCCACCCTACCCTGCCCCACCCTACCCTGCCCCACCCTACCCTGCCCCACCCTACCCTGCCCCACCCTACCCTGCCCCACCCTACCCTGCCCCACCCTACCCTGCCCCACCCCACCCTGCCCCACCCCACCCTGCCCCACCCTACCCTGCCCCACCCTACCCTGCCCGACCCCACCCTGCCCCACCCCACCCTGCCCCACCCTACCCTGCCCCACCCTACCCTGCCCCACCTACCCTGCCCCACCCCTCCCTGCCCCACCCTACCCTGCCCCACCCCACCCTGCCCCACCCCACCCTGCCCCACCCTACCCTGCCCCACCCCACCCTGCCCCACCCCACCCTGCCCCACCCCACCCTGCCCCACCCTACCCTGCCCCACCCCACCCTGCCCCACCCTACCCTGCCCCACCCTACCCTGCCCCACCCTACCCTGCCCCACCCTACCCTGCCCCACCCCACCCTGCCCCACCCCACCCTGCCCCACCCCACCCTGCCCCACCCCACCCTGCCCCACCCCACCCTGCCCCACCCTACCCTGCCCCACCCTACCCTGCCCCACCCCACCCTGCCCCACCCTACCCTGCCCCACCCTACCCTGCCCCACCCTACCCTGCCCCACCCTACCCTGCCCCACCCTACCTGCCCCACCCCACCCTGCCCCACCCCACCCTGCCCCACCCCACCCTGCCCCACCCCACCCTGCCCCACCCCTCCCTGCCCCACCCTACCTGCCCCACCCCACCCTGCCCCACCCCACCCTGCCCCACCCTACCCTGCCCCACCCTACCCTGCCCCACCCTACCCTGCCCCACCCTACCCTGCCCCACCCTACCCTGCCCCACCCCACCCTGCCCCACCCCACCCTGCCCCACCCCACCCTGCCCCACCCCACCCTGCCCCACCCCACCCTGCCCCACCCTACCCTGCCCCACCCTACCCTGCCCCACCCCACCCTGCCCCACCCTACCCTGCCCCACCCTACCCTGCCCCACCCTACCCTGCCCCACCCTACCCTGCCCCACCCTACCCTGCCCCACCCCACCCTGCCCCACCCTACCCTGCCCCACCCTACCCTGCCCCACCCCACCCTGCCCCACCCTACCCTGCCCCACCCTACCCTGCCCCACCCTACCCTGCCCGACCCCACCCTGCCCCACCCCACCCTGCCCCACCCTACCTGCCCCAACCTACCCTGCCCCACCCACCCTGCCCCACCCCACCCTGCCCCACCCTACCCTGCCCCACCCTACCCTGCCCCACCCTACCCTGCCCCACCCTACCCTGCCCCACCCGACCCTGCCCCACCCCACCCTGCCCCACCCTACCCTGCCCCACCCTACCCTGCCCCAACCTACCCTGCCCCACCCTACCCTGCCCCACCCTACCCTGCCCCACCCTACCCTGCCCCACCCTACCCTGCCCCACCCCACCCTGCCCCACCCCACCCTGCCCCACCCCACCCTGCCCCACCCCTCCCTGCCCCACCCTACCCTGCCCCACCCTACCTGCCCCACCCCACCCTGCCCCACCCTACCTGCCCCACCCCTCCCTGCCCCACCCCACCCTGCCCCACCCCACCCTGCCCCACCCCTCCCTGCCCCACCCCTCCCTGCCCCACCCTACCTGCCCCACCCCACCCTGCCCCACCCCACCCTGCCCCACCCTACCCTGCCCCACCCTACCCTGCCCCACCCTACCCTGCCCCACCCTACCCTGCCCCACCCTACCCTGCCCCACCCCACCCTGCCCCACCCCACCCTGCCCCACCCCACCCTGCCCCACCCCACCCTGCCCCACCCCACCCTGCCCCACCCTACCCTGCCCCACCCTACCCTGCCCCACCCCACCCTGCCCCACCCCACCCTGCCCCACCCCACCCTGCCCCACCCCACCCTGCCCCACCCTACCCTGCCCCACCCTACCCTGCCCCACCCCACCCTGCCCCACCCCACCCTGCCCCACCCCACCCTGCCCCACCCCACCCTGCCCCACCCCACCCTGCCCCACCCCACCCTGCCCCACCCCACCCTGCCCCACCCCACCCTGCCCCACCCCTCCCTGCCCCACCCCACCCTGCCCCACCCCACCCTGCCCCACCCCACCCTGCCCCACCCCACCCTGCCCCACCCCACCCTGCCCCACCCTGCCCTGCCCCACCCTGCCCTGCCCCACCCTACCCTGCCCCACCCTACCCTGCCCCACCCTACCCTGCCCCACCCTACCCTGCCCCACCCTACCCTGCCCCACCCCACCCTGCCCCACCCTACCCTGCCCCACCCTACCCTGCCCCACCCTACCCTGCCCCACCCTACCCTGCCCCACCCCACCCTGCCCCACCCCACCCTGCCCCACCCGACCCTGCCCCACCCGACCCTGCCCCACCCGACCCTGCCCCACCCGACCCTGCCCCACCCGACCCTGCCCCACCCGACCCTGCCCCACCCGACCCTGCCCCACCCGACCCTGCCCCACCCGACCCTGCCCCACCCGACCCTGCCCCACCCGACCCTGCCCCACCCGACCCTGCCCCACCCGACCCTGCCCCACCCGACCCTGCCCCACCCGACCCTGCCCCACCCGACCCTGCCCCACCCGACCCTGCCCCACCCTACCCTGCCCCACCCTACCCTGCCCCACCCTACCCTGCCCCACCCTACCCTGCCCCACCCTACCCTGCCCCACCCTACCCTGCCCCACCCTATCCTGCCCCACCCCACCCTGCCCCACCCCACCCTGCCCCACCCCACCCTGCCCCACCCCACCCTGCCCCACCCTACCCTGCCCCACCCTACCCTGCCCCACCCTACCCTGCCCCACCCTACCCTGCCCCAACCTACCCTGCCCCACCCTACCCTGCCCCACCCTACCCTGCCCCACCCTACCCTGCCCCACCCTACCCTGCCCCACCCCACCCTGCCCCACCCCACCCTGCCCCACCCCACCCTGCCCCACCCCTCCCTGCCCCACCCTACCCTGCCCCACCCTACCTGCCCCACCCCACCCTGCCCCACCCTACCTGCCCCACCCCTCCCTGCCCCACCCCACCCTGCCCCACCCCACCCTGCCCCACCCCTCCCTGCCCCACCCCTCCCTGCCCCACCCTACCTGCCCCACCCCACCCTGCCCCACCCCACCCTGCCCCACCCTACCCTGCCCCACCCTACCCTGCCCCACCCTACCCTGCCCCACCCTACCCTGCCCCACCCACCCTGCCCCACCCCACCCTGCCCCACCCCACCCTGCCCCACCCCACCCTGCCCCACCCCACCCTGCCCCACCCCACCCTGCCCCACCCCACCCTGCCCCACCCCACCCTGCCCCACCCCTCCCTGCCCCACCCCTCCCTGCCCCACCCCTCCCTACCCCACCCCTCCCTACCCTACCCTGCCCCACCCTACCCTGCCCCACCCTACCCTGCCCCACCCTACCCTGCCCCACCCTACCCTGCCCCACCCTGCCCTGCCCCACCCTGCCCGACCCTACCCTGCCCGACCCTACCCTGCCCCACCCTACCCTGCCCCACCCTACCCTGCCCCACCCTACCCTGCCCCACCCTACCCTGCCCCACCCCACCCTGCCCCGCCCCACCCTGCCCCGCCCGACCCTGCCCTGCCCGACCCTACCCTGCCCCACCCTGCCCTGCCCGACCCTACCCTGCCCCACCCCACCCTGCCCCACCCCACCCTGCCCCACCCCACCCTGCCCCACCCCACCCTGCCCCACCCCACCCTGCCCCACCCTACCCTGCCCCACCCTACCCTGCCCCACCCTACCCTGCCCCACCCTACCCTGCCCCACCCTACCCTGCCCCACCCTACCCTGCCCCACCCCACCCTGCCCCACCCCACCCTGCCCCACCCCACCCTGCCCCACCCTACCCTGCCCCACCCCACCCTGCCCTGCCCCACCCTGCCCTGCCCCACCCTGCCCTGCCCCACCCCGCCCTGCCCCACCCTCCCCTGCCCCACCCTCCCCTGCCCCACCCTTCCCTGCCCCACCCTACCCTGCCCCACCCTACCCTGCCCCACCCTACCCTGCCCCACCCTACCCTGCCCCACCCCACCCTGCCCCACCCCACCCTGCCCCACCCCACCCTGCCCCACCCTACCCTGCCCCACCCTACCCTGCCCCACCCTACCCTGCCCCACCCTACCCTGCCCCACCCCACCCTGCCCCACCCCACCCCGCCCACCCTACCCTGCCCCACCCTACCCTGCCCCACCCTACCCTGCCCCACCCTACCCTGCCCCACCCTACCCTGCCCCACCCTACCCTGCCCCACCCCACCCTGCCCCACCCCACCCTGCCCCACCCCACCCTGCCCCACCCCACCCTGCCCCACCCCACCCTGCCCCACCCCACCCTGCCCCACCCCACCCTGCCCCTCCCCACCCTGCCCCTCCCCACCCTGCCCTGCCCCACCCTGCCCTGCCCCACCCTACCCTGCCCCACCCTACCCTGCCCCACCTTACCCTGCCCCACCCTACCCTGCCCCACCCCACCCTGCCCCACCCCACCCTGCCCCACCCTACCCTGCCCCACCCTACCCTGCCCCACCCCACCCTGCCCCACCCTACCCTGCCCCACCCTACCCTGCCCCACCCCACCCTGCCCCACCCTACCCTGCCCCACCCTACCCTGCCCCACCCTACCCTGCCCCACCCTACCCTGCCCCACCCTACCCTGCCCCACCCTACCCTGCCCCACCCTACCCTGCCCCACCCTACCCTGCCCCACCCCACCCTGCCCCACCCTACCCTGCCCCACCCCACCCTGCCCCACCCCACCCTGCCCCACCCCACCCTGCCCCACCCCACCCTGCCCTGCCCCACCCTGCCCTGCCCCACCCTGCCCTGCCCCACCCTACCCTGCCCCACCCTACCCTGCCCCACCCTACCCTGCCCCACCCTACCCTGCCCCACCCTACCCTGCCCCACCCTACCCTGCCCCACCCTACCCTGCCCCACCCCACCCTGCCCCACCCCACCCTGCCCCACCCCACCCTGCCCCACCCCACCCTGCCCCACCCTACCCTGCCCCACCCCACCCTGCCCCACCCTACCCTGCCCCACCCTACCCTGCCCCACCCTACCCTGCCCCACCCTACCCTGCCCCACCCTACCCTGCCCCACCCCACCCTGCCCCACCCTACCCTGCCCCACCCCACCCTGCCCCACCCCACCCTGCCCCACCCCACCCTGCCCCACCCCACCCTGCACCCTGCCCTGCCCACCCCACCCTGCCCCACCCTACCCTGCCCCACCCTACCCTGCCCCACCCTACCCTGCCCCACCTTACCCTGCCCCACCCTACCCTGCCCCACCCTACCCTGCCCCACCCTACCCTGCCCCACCCTACCCTGCCCCACCCTACCCTGCCCCACCCCACCCTGCCCCACCCTACCCTGCCCCACCCTACCCTGCCCCACCCCACCCTGCCCCACCCCACCCTGCCCCACCCTACCCTGCCCCACCCTACCCTGCCCCACCCTACCCTGCCCCACCCTACCCTGCCCCACCCTACCCTGCCCCACCCTACCTGGCGAACAGAGTCGTATCCGCAGTTGCCGCCGCCACCCACACCAGCCTCCGCAGGGCAGCGGGCGACTGCAGCGCACCCAGCCAGGAACCCGAGCCCTGAGGGAGGGGGCCGCGGGGCGGGGCGGGGCGGGGCGGGGCAGGGCGGGGCGGGGCCAGGTTCGGGAAGGGAATGAGGGAGCGAGGGCAACTCGGGTGTGTCAGCAGCAGCCGCATGCCAGCTAGTCAGCAGCAGGACATGCGGCGGCTCCCCTGTAGCGCTCCCAAAGCAGCAGCAGCAGCACCCAGTAAATACATATCACGATTACATTCATCTATAAATTACGGTCTTTTACGCGTATGACGGCGTGTCTGCATCAGCAACAGCCCCAGCAGCAGCAGCGGAAGACAGCCCCTGGCAAAGCAGCAAGGAGTGCGAGTGAGCCTCAGGGGCTAGGCAGTGCTCCCTGCCGCCTCCTATCCCCCATTGCTTTGCCCTAACCTGTGGTTTCCTATTGTTTGGTACCTGGTCTTCGACCCCCCACCTGACTCCTCAGCGCGAAGCTGACCAAGCGGAGGAGCTCGGAAAGGACCCGTGGGTCGTCCACATACAGCACACCACCACTGCTACTGCCACTGCCACCACCGCCACCACCGGGATCTGCTGCTGCTGCTGCCGGCTCCTCTCCCGCCGCCACTTGCCGTCCCTCTCCCCCTCCTCCTCCTCCTGCTCCCACATTCGCCTGCCCTGCCGCCACCCCCGGAGGAGCGAACAGAAGGCCCAAGAGCTCCCGTCTGCTGCTGACGTCAGCTGCGGCGGCAGGCAGGGTTACAATCAGGTTTGCCAGAGTGCCCAGGCAGATCTCCAGGATCCGCAGAGAGCTTTGAATTTGAATGTGGGAGGGTTGCGAAGCAGGGCGTGACAGCTGGGGGCTGCTAGAGGGGGATGGTGTCGCAGCTGTTGGGGTTTCGGGGCCGCGCGCCAGTGCGGCCGTGTCGGCTTCATCAACTACTGCTGCGGCTGTAGGTGATCTGGTTTCGGTGGACTGCTGTACGGCAAGCAATTCCCTCGCGATAACGATTTCCAAGGCGTCCAACGCGCGATGCCGCAGCAGCAGTCGTGCGACCGGACGTGACGCGCTCATGTCCCAAAGCATGCATCCCGCCTCCTCGCTGCTCATCGCTCCCTCGGCGCCCTGCTGCTGTTGCTGGGGTCCTTCTGAGGTCCCAGCTGCATCATGATCCATGGCATCGCTGGCCTGCACCTCTGATGCGGATAGCGCGGCTCTACCGGTGACCAGGATGCGCAAGAGATGGATGACGGAAGCTTCCTCAATTGCAGTTTGTTCCTCAGGCTCCTCGCCACGATTATCACCGTATGCAGCATCCCCATTACAAGGTCCTTCTTGGTCGGCCATCGGCAACTTTGCGTTTCAGTTAGGTCAATTGGCTGGTCTGGTGTGAAAAGAGTGCGCACAACTTTTTCAAGGAATACAGCCAGGCTAGTGTTGTTATTACTGCATCTTGCACGCTAAGGCACAGAATGCTAGAGAGCTAGCTGCATGGCGTTGCCGTAGACGACAGCCGTCCCAAAGCCGATCTAGCTCCACTACGCGCGGTTTGTGCTCTATCCAGCTTTGTATCTGCTTTTATATTCGGTTTCTAGTAACGGAAGCTACCTTGGCAAGCGACGGCTTTTCGTCTTCGTGGGCACGCACATGGGCATGCGGAGTCAGCTTTCAGTGCGTTTAACGCCTTGGCTCTCACAGAACGCTTGTAAGGGCTTAGGGGTTCCAGCTGGACAAAATCAGGTGCGCAGGCTTGCCAGTGTAAGACTAGTGGTTCGCCATGAGGCTGACGTGCCACGCGTAATCAACAGCCCCCTTCAGATTACTGTACAAATACTTATTTGGAGCTCGTACGAGTCACATGTATTGCTTGTACACGCCAAATACCTCGGCGTCGCCGTCGCCGAGTGCAAGCGGGCGGACTGCTGAGACATTCGCTTTGTCCCTACTCGCGCACTGTTCCACCACAAAAGACGTGTAGTCCTTACAGGACACATTCAAACGGCTATCACTTGCCTCGCTATCAAGGTCATCCTTAAGCGCTCTTGCTTGGCCATTACGCCACGTTAGCAATCTATCCCGACGCCTTCTTAAGCCTCCCCTCCCCTCCGGCTCCGCCCAACCTCAACACTTCCCTCCCCCTTCCCTCGTCACCTCCTTTGCCATTACCATTCATCACGCTGGGTCCTCTTCCTTTTCCCCTTCAAACTATCTCGCACACGACCCCAGGCTCAAGCTCTAGTCGGCGGGGACGCTGCCGGCAGCGGTTGCACAGTCACCCATGGCGGCGCCAGCAGCGGTGCTGCTGGCTCACAGACAGGCATGAGGGCAGCCGCCGCCACCACCGCCGGCATCAACAGCGGCGGTGCTCCAGGACGCTTCCTGAGCACCGTCTCCGCTGCCGCTGCCAAGGCCCCCGCCGCCGTCACCCCCGCCACCGCTGCTGCTGCTGGTACTGCTGGTGGTGGTGGTACGGCGACGGCAGCGGCGGCGGCGGTCCCAACTGCATGCCCGCCCCAACCGCCTGCCGCCGCCGCTCCCCCTCCGCTGTCCTTCTCCGACCACCGGGCGGTGTTCCAAGGGCAGGGCTCCTGGCAGCTGCTGCGAGCGTATGTCGTACTGCGGGCGTGCGGGTTCAAGGTGGGTCGGGGGGGGGGGGTCGGGGGGTCGGGGGGGGGGAGAAACCATCAACCAAACCTGACCAAGCCAGGTAAATATCCGTACTGCATGCCGTACAACCCATGACACACTCAGATGGCCCTCCTGCCGTACATACACCCTCTATACACCCCTTTGTTGTTGCTGCTGCTGCTGCTGCTGCTGCCCCCTCTCGTCCTGCTGCACGAGCCAACTGCCGCACCCGCAATGCCCCCTCCTTTGCCACTATCATGTCGTACATTGTATTTTCTTTTCTCCCTCCTCCCTCCCCGCTCCTCCCCCGCTCAACACATTGGGTCTTCTTTTCCCTCCCCGCTGCCCCGCTCCCCCCCTCCCCGTCTTTCCCCCCCCCTCACCCCCAGCCGGTTGTTGACAACGCGGAGACGCTGCTGGTAACCCTGCGGGGGCTGCTGGGGGCGGGCCCCACGGATGCGCTGATCAAGTCCACCTTCTTCGCGCACTTCTGTGCGGGTGAGTGGGGGGGGTGGGGGGGCTAGGGGGTGAGAGTGAGTGGTGGTGGGGGCTAGGGGGTGAGAGTGAGCGGGTGGGGGGGGCTAGGGGGTGAGAGTGAGCGGGTGGGGGGGGCTAGGGGGTGAGTGGTGGGGGTGGGGGGGGGCTAGGGGGTGTGAGTGAGCGGGTGGTGGGGGGGGGCTAGGGGGTGAGAGTGAGCGGGTGGTGGGGGCTAGGGGGTGAGTGGTGGGGGTGGGGGGGGGCTAGGGGGTGTGAGTGAGCGGGTGGTGGGGGGGGGCTAGGGGGTGAGAGTGAGCGGGTGGTGGGGGCTAGGGGGTGAGAGTGAGCGGGTGGGGGGGGCTAGGGGGTGAGAGTGAGCGGGTGGTGGGGGCTAGGGGGTGAGAGTGAGCGGGTGGGGGGGGGGCTAGGGGGTGAGAGTGAGCGGGTGGTGGGGGGGCTAGGGGGTGAGAGTGAGCGGGTGGTGGGGGCTAGGGGGTGAGAGTGAGCGGGTGGTGGGGGGGCTAGGGGGTGAGAGTGAGCGGGTGGTGGGGGGGCTAGGGGGTGAGAGTGAGCGGGTGGTGGGGGGGCTAGGGGGTGAGAGTGAGCGGGTGGTGGGGGCTAGGGGGTGAGAGTGAGCGGGTGGTGGGGGGGCGCGGTGGGCAGGCCTACGTGGGGCGGCGGGCGGTGTTGGACTGGGTTTCTGACAGGCGTGAGCTCACCGACCATTCCCCAAACGCGGCTGCTGCATGGGGCCACCACCCGAACACCCCCCGAACCCCCACACGTTTACCCGCCCTCATCCGCTCCTTCCCACCCCTGGCAGCCTTCATGACGACGACTGCCCCCTCTCCCCTTCCCCCCTCCACAGGCGAGAATGTGGAGGAGGTGCAGCGCACAGTGGACCGACTGCGGGTGAGTGCGGGTGTGGGTGTGTGTCAAGGGGGGGGGATTGGGGAGGAGGTGCGGAGGAGGTGCGGAGGAGGTGCGGAGCTGGTCCCAGCATGCGACACGTGTGCATCAACACGTGTGTCACGGGCAGCGCAAGTACGGCACCGGTACAGGCGGTCTTATATCCGGACAATCCGGTTACTCTTACGGCGGTACGATTTGGAAGCCCTTGGTACGGCATACCTCTTTGTCCTATCCGGCTAAGAGTACAAACTGAAAACCACAACCCGCTCAGCTGCCCGCTGTCCCTCCCTTTCTCTCCGCTCCTCCAACCCTTTCCACCCCCCTCCTCCTCCTCTCCACCCTCCCGGTGCCGTACATGCAGGCCTCCGGAGTAGGCGCGATTCTGGACTACGCGGCGGAGGACGACGTGGGCCCCTCCGCCACCGCCGCATCCTCCACTTCGCCCTCCGCCTCCTCCCCCTCCGCCTCCTCCTCCTCCTCCTCCTCCTCCGCTGCTAACGCCCGCAGCAGCAGCAGCGGCAGCAGCAGCAGCAGCGAAGGTAACAACACCAACGCCAGCAGCGGTGGCAGCGGCGGAGGCCTCACGGCTATGGCACCGGAAACCGCCGCTGCGGCTGCGGATGCTGCCACCTCCACCTCCACCTCCACCTCCACCTCCACCTCCACCACCACCACCACTGCAGACGGCACCAGCAGCAGTAGCGGTCCTGCAGGGTTTCGACACTTTGCACCACCCGCCTCCTCTTCCTCCCCCTCACCCTCCTGGCGTGCACCGCTTGCACCCCACCCACTTCCCTCTCCCGCAGCGCTGTCAGAGGCAGCGGCAGCGGCTGCACAGGCGGACGGCCCCGCCTCCTCCTCCCACTTCTCCGCCCACTCCCACTCCCACTCCTCCTCTTCCTCCTCTTCTTGGGTTTCAGTTGCGGCAGTGGCTCCGGAGCCCTCCCCGCGCTCGCTGGGGGTGGTGGGGCGCACGTACGACTACGGCTCGGAGGAGCAGTGCGACAGGTGGTGGGGGTGGGGCGGGAGGGGGAGGGGGGCGATGGGAGGGAGATGTGGGCAGGGGGAGGGGGGAGAGGTGGGCGGGAAGGGGGAAGTGGGAGGTTGGGGTAAAAAGAAGAAGCTGCCATGTGTGGGCGGGAGGGAGGGGTGGGAGGAGGAGGAGGAGGAGGAGACGAGTGAGTAGCGCTGGAGATGGGGCAGTTGATGGCGGTTGCTAATAATGGGTAAGCGACGCCGCAGTCATCTCAGAGCACAAACAAACTCTGGTAACGGCACTAGCTACAACCGCTTGCAAGTGTGCGCCCGTGATAAGTGTGGTCTACACGTGTCCCCCAACCCCCCGCCTGTCCCCCACCCCACCCCACCCTCCTGCCCCCCCCTTCCCAAACACACACACACACGCAGGCACGTGGAGCACTTCCTGTCGGCCATTGAGATGGCGGCTCGGCAGCCGGGACGACCCGCATTCGCCGCCATCAAGGTATGGGAGTGGAGGAATGACCGACCGACTGGCCCACGAGGTTCAGTAAGCTGAGTCCCTAAGAGGCTCTGTGAGCTGCAGGGCCGCCCCCCACCCACCCACCGCACACGTGCATCCTGACCCTCTTCGCCACACCCTTCCACCCCCCCCCACTTCCAATCCCCGCCCCCTTCCACCCACCCACCAGATGACGGCCCTGGGTAACCCCGAGCTGCTGCAACGCGCCTCCACCGCCATCACCACCCTACACGGGCTGTTCGCGCAGTTTGACGAGGATGGTGCGTGGGTGGGGGTGGGGGGGGGTGCGGGGGAAGGGGAGGGCTGTGGCTCTAACCTGCTGAGCCGCATGCATTACCCTGCACACAAAACGTGTGCCGCTCGGACTTCCATTGTTGTGCTCCGGGTCTCTGGGATGATTGCAACCGCCTCTGCACACGTGGGGGATGCCTGGGACTCTAAACCACATGTGCCATACCGCATGCAATGCCATGTACGCCCCGCCACCTCCCCCATGTGTCACAAACACCCCTCCCCCTGCTGGCTGGCTGATTCCACCAGGGATTGTCAGCAACTTGTATCATTATCATACCACACTTTGGAATTTCTTTTTTTCCCCCTGCTGGCTGAACACCCCCTCCCTCCCTCCCTCCCTCCCCACCCTGCCAGGCAGCGGCTTCGTGGACCGAGGCGAGTTCCTGCGCCAGTGGCGGCGACTGGTGGCAGGCAGGGGAGGTGCTGATGCAGGGAGCGGCAGCAGGGACAGCAGGGACAGCAGGGACAGCAGGGACAGCAGGGACAGGTGCTGTACTTCACATGCACTACAGCAACAGCATGCCCATACACACGATGCAGCAGCAGCAGCAGGCGGTGTAAGTGCTGCTGCCGAGGAGGAGGAGGTGGACGAGGTGGGCGGCAGCGGCGCCGGCAGCAGTCGGGAGGGCGGTGTTCCGGCGCACTGCGAGTACCAGCGGCACTTCCACTACACTGAGGGGGTGGATGAGGCGGCGGTGCTGCGACAGGCGGAGGACACGTTCCGCTGGCTGGACAGGCAGGGGACAGGGAAGGTGAGGGGGGGTGGGAGGGGGGGAGGGGGAAAAAGAAATTCCAAAGTGTGGTGTGATAGTGGGAGGGGGAGGGGGGGGATGTGCATGGGTAGGGGAGGGAAGGGGAGGGGGAAATAATGACGGAAGAGGAGGAGGGGGTTGCTGCCAGCAGCGCCTTAGCGTCTCCTGTCTACCCGTGTTAGCGTACACCTTCCTTTGCCACGCCCCCTCCCTCCCCACCCTCTCTTCCCGGCCCTCCCCTTCCCAAGTGGCCATGCGCCCCCTTCCCCATCCCCCGCCCCCGCCTCACCCCCCCTTGATGCTAGGTGGACTACGTGAGCTGGTGTCAGCGACTGGACCTGCAGCACATGCCCATGCTGGCGGCGCGGATAGCGGAGGGGGGCGGCAGCAACTCGACAGGTGGGTGGGGGTGCGGATGGGCGGGTTGGAGGGTGCTGGAGAGACAGTAGGTGCATTGCTTATAGGATTGGGAGTTACGGATTACGCATGAAAACTACGTTATTACACCTAGATTTCCCTTAATGACAGAGTAAACGCTTCATCGTAAGGACCTCAAACTGTATTTGTGTAACGGGATCCATGTGATAGAATGCAGCGCCCGATTGCGGGTTCCATAGCAAAACATGGTGGCAAAGGTGTATGACCACGCTCGCTCGCGTCTGTTAAGGAGCATCTGTTAACAGCAGTGTTGCCAGGAGCATCCATGGCAAGTCTAGGCTAACGCCAATGACTATTCGCTAAAAGAAAGACTTGAAAGCTTGCTGAAAGGCTACACGCCTATACAAGGCCTTAGGAAACGTTTTCAATAGCCTTTAAAAGTTTGGTAAACAGTGAATTAATGAATGATGGGCGACAGAAAAATATCGTGTTCCCTGCCAATGTAGCCCGCGCTAAAATCTGTATAGATATGTAAATGTAGTAAATGGTAATTAAGGTCAAGATGCGTGCGCTTTTTGCGCTTATTGCAAGTTTGGGAGTTGTACAGCAAATGAAATTACACCTGCAAACTGGGAGCAACGCAGTGCGATTACTTTACTCGTACCAACTTTGTGTGGGCATCACCAGCGGGCCATTAATGTATTTATAGTTCCCGTTTTGGATGTACACCTAAATTGACAACCCTAGCACAGCACAACCCTTGCAGCAGAGCACAACCCCATCATAGCAGAGCCCCAGCACAACCCAGCCCCAGCCCAAAGCAGCCCCAGCACAGCACAGCGCCAGCATAGCACAGCCCCAGCACAGCACAACCCAGCCTCAGCACAGCACAGCACAGCCTCAGCATAGCACAAGCCAGCCCCAGCATAGCACAGCCCAGCCTCAGCATAGCACAATCCAGCCCCAGCATAGCACAGCCTCAGCACAGCACAACCCAGCATAGCACAGCCCAGCCTCAGCACGGCACAATCCAGCCTCAGCACAGCACAATCCAGCCCCAGCATAGCACAGCCCCAGCACAGCACAACCCCAGCACAGCACAAGCCAGCACAGCACAACCCAGCATAGCACAGCACAATCCAGCCCCAGCATAGCACAGCCCCAGCACAGCACAACCCCAGCACAGCACAGCCCCAGCACAGCACAGCCCCAGCATAGCACAGCCCCAGCACAGCACAACCAGCATAGCACAGCCCAGCCTCAGCACAGCACAATCCAGCCTCAGCACAGCACAACCCAGCCTCAGCACAGCACAACCCAGCCTCAGCACAGCACAACCCAGCACCAGCACAGCACAACCCAGCATAGCACAGCCCCAGCACAGCACAACCCAGCCTCAGCACAGTACAGCACAGCCCCATAACAACACAGCACAACCAAGCACAGCGCAGCCCTGGCACAGCACCCAGCCCCAGCATAGCACAGCCCCAGCATAACTGCAACCAGCCTTAGCATAGCAGAGCACAGCAGAGTGTAGCATAGCCCCATCAGAGCACTGAGCACAGCAGCCCGCCCCTGCTCAGCACAGCCCCAGCACATCACCCTTTTTGGGTCGCACAAGTAATACGTATTTCTTACCTCAGTTATTGGGCCAAAAGAACTGTAAGCCAACAAAAATCTCATTTCGCAGCAAACGATAGGGCCATACCGGTATATCGCGGCCATATCGATTACCAATTCTGTAATATGTTTCACCGGTAGCGTAGTTTTTATAAAGTGAATTGTGACAGCCATAGGTCGAATGTCAACGAACTATGAAATTCGGCGGCACCACGCTTACATGCCGTCGGCTTGCTCTTATCTTGTAAAGTATAATAATTATTAACTACGCGAAAGGGCAGGACGTTCAGGCAACATGCGATCTTACCGCGCAATTGTCCAGACCCTGTATAAACGATGCCGAGCCTGTTCTCCTCATCCAGCTTCAGTAATGCACCTGAACCCTAAATGATCTGCGTGACACTAACAGCACTTCCTTCTTGGAGACAGTGAGGTCGTCAACTTGGGTTCGATAGCACGCTGTGTGGGTGCTATGCTATGAAGCGCGATGAGACAGTCGTAGATAGTCTGTCAACAGTCTTGAGCCTGAAATGTGTGCAATGGGCACGAACTCTCTGTATGCCATGTACGCTATGTTTTGTATGTCATGCGCAAACAAGGCAGCCAGCAGCCTCAACTGGACAAGGGGGTTCAGCGTCCGGTGTGTTAGGTCAACAGGTGCCATGAAACCACAGGATCGCATCAACTGATACTCCAGTGCATGGTCGTACGTTTCTGTGCTGAAGCAGGAGGGGCTCCGCCCTTTTCGAGCTTTGAGGAAGCTGCACCCCGTGTCCCCTTCAACCCCCTGGCTCCCAAGTGGTCTGTATGTTTCTTCTCTTGGGTCCTGAGCTGCGCCCCTAACCGCTACAGTTGCTGCTACCCTCCTCCCGTGCCCTACCCCTTGCACCCCCTCCCTCCCCCGCCCTCCTGATCCAGTCCTCTCACATTCGGCTCGGCTACTAACTCCATTCCACACGCCAAGAACCTGTCACCTGATCTGCCACTATCATGCAAACCGTTTGGGTTTCCTCCTTTCCCCTTACCTCCTCCTCCCTTCCCTCCCCCACCCTCCCCCACCCTGCCTCCCCCCCCTTCCAGTCGCCGACGCCTGCCTGGACGGGTTAGAGGTGGAGCTTATGGGGGCGCTGCTGGGGCGGCTGAGGGTGAGGGGGGAAGGGGGAGGCGGGGGGTGTGGGGGAAATTATATGTGAAACAACGAGTCCCAATCCCATATCCCGACTGGTATCCTGTGGGGGGGGGAGGTAAGAGAACCATTGGCCGAGAAGAAGAACATACTGCGTTTGGTACACTGGCCGCTACAAGGAACATACTGGGTTGTCGGAAGATGATGCTGTCCCCACCACTATGTCAAGGGGTGTGTTGCAGGGATTGTGGCGGGCGGGGAGGGGAGGAAGGGTAGCAGCGCAGAGCAGGGCGTGCTGGGAACACCGAAACACCCGGGGCCTGCTTTCAACGGCTTGACACGACCACCCCGGCCTGCTCCACCACCGCATGTGTCCGCTCTAGAAGCATGCGTGCGAGGCGCTCTGGTACCGCCGACAACCTCCTTACGGCTTTCGCCTTCCCCTCTCCCTTTTCCCTCCCGCCCCTCCTCGCCTATCGCTGCCAATCTGGCCCGGAGCCCCCCTCCCCTCTCCGCCCCCTCGTCTTGTTTGCCATCCTCATTCAACACACTGGGTATTCTTCTTTCCCCTCTCCCCGCCACATCCCCCTCTCCGCCGCCCTTTCCTCTCCACCCCGCTCCCCCATCACAGCGGCTGGTATCCGCGGCGTTGCGTCACAACGTGCGGTTGATGATCGATGCGGAACACACCTACTTCCAACCGGTGCGGGGGGGTGGGGGTTTAGCTGCCGGTAGAGTGGGGGTTGGGAAGCGGGTTGTGAGGGAAATGAGGAAAGGGAGTGCGAAGATTAAGCTCGCGAGCATGAGCACACCGCTACTTCCAAAACTGGTGGGTGGCGAGGGGTGGAAAATTATAAATAAGTGCAACAACACAATCCCAATCCCGAATCCCGACTCATGCAGTGAGCGCATTGCAGTGGCGAGGGGTGGGAGGGGTTGGCGGTAAGCGGCTGCTGCTGATGGTATTTACGACGGACTATGGAGAGCGATTGCGGCATGACAGCCATTACTAGAAGGCGCATGCTTCTGGACGCCTTGCGCTGATTTGCCGCATCCTCGGCCTTGCTTGCACACATCATCCACCATGGTCGTCGTCGTATCGCACAACTTTATACCGATTTTGCCTTACGTGCAATACCCCCGCAATAATCCCACATGCCTCACAGCAGCTGCCCACTGCTTCCCTCCCTCCCTACATGCACATGCACACGTTCATACACACTCGCAGGCGATCGAGCACGTGACGCTGCGGTTGATGCGGGAACACAACCGGGACGGCGTGGCACGGGTGATGAACACGTACCAGGTGGGTAGGGTGTGGTTAGTTGGGTGGTTAGCTGGGTGGTTGTAAGCCTACGGTGGGTGGGTATCAAGGACAGCACCACGGTTTGTTCGTGTACCCGGATCACTCGCCTCGGTCTTCTCAAGTAAATTGTGGCAAGCGGGATATACCGGTAGGTCAGCCTAGGGAGCAAGGCACCTGACGCGCATGCTTGATTGAGTCAGATGCACCCAACGCCGTCGGCGGTACTACTACTCCTTGCTAGTTCCTCTTCCTTAATCGCGCTAGGCTTTACGTGTTTTCGCGACGTTACTGTCCACAATAACCACCTCGTCTTTTCTGTCACTTACCCGCCCCCATCAGCTGCTACGGCGGCAATCACTTCAAGACGATCCATTCCCCTCTCCTGAACGCCTGCTTTCCCGAATTGTCTTGCCATCTCGCTTGTAATTTGGTACCGCTATGTTTCTGACCTCCGCCTGCTGCTGCTGCTCCTGCTGCTGCTGCTGCTCCTGCTGCAGGCCTATCTGGTTGACAGCCGGGCTCGACTTCATCGCGACTTGGAGAGGGCCCGCCGAGAGGGCTGGGTGCTGGGGGCAAAGCTGGTGAGCAAGGGGGATGAAACACAAAACTGGAACGCCTACCGTACAAAAACTGCCGTGCCACGTGTTGATGAAGGAAAAGCGCCCGGTCCTGGACCATATTACTTCCATCCCACTCCGGAGGTCTATACACACTCTGTTCCAATCACATCCCCCCATTCCGCGCCACCTACCGCACGCACGCAGGTCCGCGGCGCCTACCTGAATCTGGAGCGGCGGCGCGCGGCGGAGCTGGGCTACCGCTCGCCTGTTTGGGGCAGCCTGGAGGAGACACACGCCAACTACGATGCATGCGCGGCGGAGCTGTTGGCGGCGGTGGCGGAGGGACGTGCGGAGGTAGGGACGTGCGGGGTGCGGGGTACGTAATGCGTTGGGCACGCTGTTACGCGTGAACGTGTTTGATATACAGGCTTCTAAGGGAGCACGAATGAACCCAGGTGTGCTGAAACCAACTGGCACCTGCATGCATGCGTGCGTGCGTGTATCGTAAGGCTGTCCAAGGGGGTACCCATGGCAGATGAGCGTCATAGGAAAACGTGTGGCCGCGAGCAGGCGAATACCGGATTTTGTGTTAGGAAAACTGGCCGCGTGGCGAAACGTACTGTGATTGCCTGAAGTTGATGTGCATATGTCCGTACATGTGACACAGTGCGCGTGTATTCTACAGCTTGCGCAGAGTATGGCGATGGTGGACGCACGAGGGGACGCATCCTCGATGTGTTCCTATAACAAAACTCACAAAGCTGTAACCCCGTTTTGCCTCCCTCCCCGCCCCGCCCTCCCCCCTTCGTCCTCCCCCTCCCGTTCAGGTTCTGTTGGGCACACACAACCAGGCGAGTGTGGAGCGGGCGGTGGCCCTCATGTCTCAACTGGGACTGCAACCCCAGGGTGGCACCGGCAGCGGCAGCGGCACAGGCAGCAGCAGGGCTACAGCCTCGACTGTCACAGCTGCTACCGGCAGCGGCAGCGGCAGCAGCAACACGCCTAATGCCAGCAGCAGCGGGGTCAGTGGCAGCAGCAGCAGCGGCAGCAACCCCAGCAGCGGTAGTCCCCTCCGCCGCGGTCCGGGAGTGATGTTTGGTCAGCTGTTGGGGATGAGCGATCATTTGACACTGACGCTGGGCAAGGCAGGCTATAGGTGGGTGGGTGGGTGGGGGGATACCGGTAGCTGCCTTGGGTAGTGTGGAGTGATGTTGGGGGGTAGGATCGTGTGGGGTTGCAACCCTAGTGTGTCCTTGTGTGCCCCTGTCCTTCGTGGTTTGTTGCTTGTCACCACTCCACTGTTGAGTGAACGTCATAGTTGTTTGCGCTATGTAATTGATGCGCTATGTAATTGATGCAATGTTTTGTTTGTGAGCCTTGAAAGGGCCCTTAGTGAAGCATCCATCCACGACTTGCGCGCCACCACCTTCTGCCCCTATCCTGATGTCCTCACGCGACGTGTTTAAACCACTAGAGAAACTCGCCGGATTTGTCACGAACGCATAATAGTAATTACTAAACCACCTATCACCGCTCCATATCGCCAATTTACGTCCAGGGCCTACAAGTACGTGCCGTACGGAGCCGTGGGTCAGGTGATGCCGTACCTGCTGCGGAGGGCCGCTGAAAACCAAGACATCCTCAAGGTAGGGCCGGGCAGATCGGTTGCCGGCAGCGGTTGGTTTTCTTGTACGGACGGTTGCAACAGTTTTAGTTTGTAACGGTCGTGGTCACAGTGATAAGGATTGGAAGAAGTTGCGTGAGGTGGGGTAAGCGCAGGGGAAATGGTGGGTAGGTGTTGGCGGGGGGGGGCGCTGCCTAAGGAAGGTAAAAGGAAGGTAAAAGGATAAAGGTAAGAAAGGGAGGTGGATGACCCACAGGGCATATATATCTCTGCACTGCGGTGTACCAGCCCATGGCGTAAGAGGTTTCAAAAACACAAGCCCTCGCTGCCGTACGCTACTTTCTTGTCGTACCTGCTTGTCGTACCTGCTTCCGTATCCGCTTGTCACACCCCCTGTCGTACCCCCCTGTTGTACAGGGCGCCAAGCAGGACCTGGTAATGCTGAGGTCGGAGCTGCGGCGGCGGCTGGCGGCAGCGGTGGGACTGTCATCGGCCTCCTCCTAGTCCTTCTGCTGATGGCTGTCCTGTTGGGGTCTTTGTCCTCGGTTTTTATACGGTACTTGGCTTAGCTGCAGTTTCGTCTTAGGTACGGGGGCAAGGGCAGGATGAGGCGAGAGGGGGGGAGGGGTTGTGCGAAAAGGAGAGCAGAGCAGAGGGTCGGAGTTCGGTGGAAAACGGTGGACTGTGAAAGGAATGTTTAGAACCCTAACCCTAGCTAACAAGCAATGAAGTGCATCCAGCAGGCCGTTATTAGATGGAAGTGTCCCCAGCAGGCGTGAAGAACGGAGTCCAAACGTCTAGCAACGGCTAGTAAGCTCTTATTATCTAACTCACCTCGCCCATGCACTAGCTCATTTCCTTTGCAACGTTATTAATGGACCCCTTACGTGTCCATGTCTCACCTGTCATTAGATGTTCCGAGGCATGCTTGACATGGTTTCGACCAACTAGCCGTGAAGTAGCGTGTCGTGTACAGGGGCTTGTTTGAGATGGGAATCCCCATCTCATGGACGTTTGCGGCGTGTTGTGTGGACTACAGCGGTAGCACAATGAAGCTGTCGTACGGTATCCTAGGCTTTGCTACCGGCAATAGTAGTATGGAAACTTCGCGATGTGGTGGCAAGGCTCTCGTTGTTGGTTTGCTGAAGAAGAAAGGCAAGCAAAGTGATTGCCAATCAGCCGAGGAATGCGACACTTGTACGGCAAAAGACGGCTTAAGTGTACGAATGCATGTTTGTTGGCTAGGAATGTATTTGGTGATTCAGTGACAGGACGTGTCGTAGGGTGAATACGGCGTGACCAAGGTTTTATGGCGTTGTCATCTTGCTTATAAGCTCTTTTTTCCTCGTTTCCTATGTTGTGCTGTGCCGCTTTTGTTGACAGTTTGGGTAACGACAACGGATAACCAATGTCACCATAATTTGTCGCTGTGTCAAAAGCAGCTCGGTGGAGGTACGGCGACCCCCGGGTCGGGGTTCCCGGCCAACGTATCCCGCGCACCCGCGGTATGCCTGCTAACTAACAAGGACCATTGCGAATCACCCTTCACCACGATCCGCCTGCTAAGACGCATGCATGTTGTCGCTTCGTGTGACGAATTCGGTGCATGAAACGTCGTACGGCCGTTCTGCAGCTCAGATGCCGTTATGCAGCCGCAGTCCCAATCCTCCACGCGCAACCCTCCTCCACTTGCACCCAAGCAAGCCCCAACTGCTTCTCTCCTCCCACACTCCGCGCTTTCCTCTCCTAGCCTCCCAGCTGCACTCTCGATTGAACAACACCAGCAGATGACAAGCTCACCCCCACCTCTCACCCCCACCGTCTCACACTGAACGTACATCCCCCCAGGAGGGGGCGCCCATGCCCATGCCTATGCTCACCCCCACCGGTAGGCTGAATAACTCCAGTACGCGTGCAACCCAGATGAGCACAGCATGGCAGAACCCACCCAGCAAGCCAAAATACGGTATGCAAAAGCCGCCGCTCCTTGAAACGGTGTTATGAAGGGGAGCTAGCTAGCGCAATTCAGGCTGCTGATAAACCCACCGAACCCCCCCTGTGTCAACGCCACTACCGCGCAGTAACCCCCTTGCGTCCAGATACCTGGTTGAATGCGATGCTCGCTCCGCCGCGCCAAATGATAAGAAACACTTTTATTTAAATCCATGTGACAAGCCCATTGCGTTCGCAACACGCACACCCCTCGCGGCCAGCCTACTTACAACACAACTCTCGACCAGGTTTGTCAGCACACTACTGGTTAAAAAGAGGGTCAAGCGCTTAAACCCCAAACCTCAAAAGACGTACACAAACTACGCTGTTTTAAATCCCTTCGACCAGCAATGTTGAAGGGCGGCTCTCCGAGATAGTTACGGCGACTACACCCAAAGCAACTTACCAACAGCAGTCGACACTTCAGTCCCTCGCCCCTCCATTTTCACCTCAGGAAGGACCCCAGCAGGCGAATTCACGGCGATGTAATAACAGCCAAGTTCTAAGCGGCAGCTTGTCTGCAGTTTCCCACTGCAAAAGAATACCCAGTATAACGGCAAATACCCAGTAACATCGTGACTGCTACCAGACAGATACCCCAAGTCAGTAACAATTGTAGCGAGGGAAAAACAGTAGCAGCAGCAGCAGCAGCCTTGGCAGCGGCACGGGGAGGGTGAGCGCGCCAGGAATTTCTACCAATTAGCCACAACAAAGCTCGGCAAACAGACCCGCACCAGTACACGCCCACAGACTGGTGGACCAAGACCAAATACACCGTGCCGCCTGCTGTGTGCTACAGGCCGCACGCTGTCCCTCCCAATCCATTGAGCTTGTAGCGATAAGCTGCAGCAGACCACATACAACAGGATCACAACAACCCCGACACCGCCGCTGCTGCAGAGCGGATTGCAATTGAAAATGGCACCAGAAATGCACCCGCCCCCAGATGCATTTGCGTATGTGGTATGTCCTTCAATTCGTGCATACACCGATAACCCCGCATGACCGATTCACACACCCAAACCCAAAATTCATCCCACAGACCCTGACATCCAACCACGTGCAAATGCACATGATTTGCATGAACCCACGAGCCGAGGGCCCACCGACAGGAACTACAACGCATGAAGCTGCCAGCGAAACCTCCAACACCGCAAAGCCATGCGACAGCAAAAGGCGGAGTACCTTGTCGAAAACGGCAGGGACATTCTAGAATGTCAGGATGGAGACGGCCATTTGTTTGTTGAGTTTCAGCAAGCACACACGCTCGGCCAGTGGTCACGTCCATGTCGTTTCGCGGCTCGCTCGGGTTTTTGTTTTGTACACGCAGGCACGCGTTGTGGGCAGCGCCCGCAGCCAGTCCCCGAACCGAGCTCCTCCTGACTAACGATACTGGGAGCCAAGGAAACGCTCCCAAGGAAATAGCCATGCTAGTCAGCACAACAATATGTTCTCAAAATAGGGAACCTAGAAAGTGAAAGGCCATACGAGGTTTGGCGAGCAGAGTCCAGACGTCTACACGGTAAAAAGGCTTGGCAGCAATTTTTACCGGTGCACCAGTTGCAGTACATTTCTAGAAGTTCTAGCGTTGCCGACAACAACCAAGAGGCCCCGCTCTATGAAGATGCATCGAAGCAGCATAGAGTGCAGCTGACCGGCCATGTCAATTAAATTCGGGCCCTTGTTTAGATCCTCAAATGACCCATGGGTCACTTCTTGAAGAAGTTCTTAAGCTTGCTCGCCAAGCCCTTGGGTTTGTTGGCGGTACTGGGCGAGACATCTCCTGCGCCGCTGGAGGGATCGCTGACCCGGGAATTGCCAGCGGTCGAGCCGTTCCGACGAACAGAGGTATCGTACAGCGATGCGGCCTGTGCAAGCGGGTTAAGGTGTTAGGAGGATAGTAGTGACGCTGAAAAATGGCAGACTTTGCTGCGCATTGGTTTTGGTTTTATTCGAATTCCGAGAAACGTGTTGCCGCGTCCTGCGGAAAAACAAGGTATACAACAACCGCGCCTGACATTGCCAGCCCAATGCAGGAATGTAAACAAGTGACAATGCATTCTGCCCCCTTCGGACCGTGCACCTCTCACCTGCAATTGCTGTAGTACAGCCGCTTGCATTGGGGACGGCGGCGGCGGCGGCAGCGCCTGCGCCTGCGCTGGCGTTGGCGCGTCCTTCGCCGCCACCGTTGGTTTCTCAACCGCCGTCACAGCCGGCGCTTCCAACACTGGCGGCGGCGGAGCTGCCGCCGCCGCCGCTACCACCACGGCTGCTGCCGTACCCTGCTGGAACGGTAATGACGACTTGGATGTTGCACCGCGAGCGATTACAAAGCTTGTACCGCCGGCGGCGGCGGCGGCAACAGAGCTCGCTGGCGCCACATTGTCGTACGACGACTTTTCAAAACCGCCACTGACAGGCGCCGCCGCCGTTGTCGTCGTCCCTTCGACGCTGCCGCTAGCTGCTGCCAGGAGGCTGTGCCCGCTGGCGGCGGCGCTTGGGCTTCCATGGAGCATGCTGCGGCTCGCGGGTCGACCGCCCCTCGCGTATACGGCTCGGAAGGACGCCTCGCGAGCCGCCTCCCTGAATGAGCCGCTGCTGGCGGCGGCGGCGGCGACGACGGCGACGCTGCCGCTGCGCGGCGACGACGGCTGAGCCGCTGCCGCCGCCGCATTCGCAGCCGATATGTACGACAGGATATCGCCTGTTCCGGCGCGTTGGTTTGACGCCAAGTGGCGGCCGCCGCCGCTTCCGCCGCCGCTAATGGCTGCGACTCCGCCGCTTGCAAGATAATCAGCATTGCTTTGGGTGGAAGTGGCGGTAGCGGCGGCGGCGTCCGCACTGACGGGTGTCGCACCTGCAGCGGCGACTGCTGCAAGTGACATCGATGGCGTCAATGTCGCCATTGCTACGTTGCCACTGTTGTTGACGCTGCTAGCAGCGGAGTCGTTATATGGGTTGGGGAATGAGCCGTGCTGAAACGGACACTTTCGAATGGACGGAACCGCGGCGCCGGCAGCGGCAACAGTTGCTGCGCTTGTATCAACCGATACAACCGTTGCGCCAGTTTGCACCATGCCTGTGCTGCTTGTTGGGAGGTTCGTGCCGGTTAGGGCGGCCGAGGAATCTCCAGCTGGGTTGGAAGTGAAGGAGTTGGTTGCTGTGGTTCCGCTTACGAAACCATGCGGGGGGAGGCTCCGAGACAGTCGGTCCTCATCTCCCTCCTTGATTGCCTCCATGGCAGTTTGGGGCCGATAGGCAGCCATGCTGTCCGCTGATCTGTCGCGTTAATTACATTACACGCACACAAACCGTTTGTTCAAAGACACGTGTATAGTTATATCTTATTTGTGATTCACACCGGTATTTCATTTAGGTCCAAACGGTACCGACAACAAGCCGTGGGAATCCCGTGGAAATCCCATGCTTGTGACACGGGTCATCCTGATATATAGTTGTAAACCTCACCCGCCCCTCTCACCTGCCGGATGCAGTGACAACGAAGGAGCCATCCCGGCCCGCCACACCGCCCACACCGTCCATTTGGACATCCGTGAAGCTCTGACGCAATAGCCAGTCGTCATGCGTTCCACCGATCAGGTACGTCTGCAGAGTAACCCGGGTAGTGGCGCAACGGAAGGAACCCAGGTTTTTAGGACTACAATGAGCCAACGCTAACGTGCGAGGGAGAGAAGAGTTGATGCTGATGTGCGACTCAGGCAGGAAGACACTTGAAAGGTGTCTTTTGGAAAGGCACATGAGAAGTGAAGCAGCAGCCACTAGGTCAAGGATTGGCAGGCGTTCAGGTTGATACGGCGTTGCAAACCCCAAGAAGAAACAGCGGACAGGCATCATGTTGTACCCCATCCTCCGCCCGCCGTGCCCTCCATGCTCTGCCCCGTTCAGCCGTCATCTTTTTTGGGGATTCCCAGCTCCCCAACCCTCACCGTCATGTTTCCGCGCCCCTTGACCGCGATGTTTCCTCGCTCCCGCACCGCATACTTGTGCTTGTCCACGATGCGCGCGTAGGCGGCCGCGGAGATGTGGATCTTGCCCGGCAGTCCGTGGCTCTCCATGCGGCTGGCCACGTTGACCGTGTCGCCGTACACGCTGAAGCGCGGCGTCTTGGCGCCCAGCACGCCGCCCACCACGGGGCCCGTGTGGATGCCGATGCGGATCTGCACCGGCTGCCCCTGCGCGTCGCGCACCCCCCGCGCCGCCGCCTGCATGCGGATGGCGAAGTCGATGACGGTGTCCACGTGTCGCGGGCAGTGGGTGGTGAGGTTGCAGACCAGGAAGTAGGCGTCCCCGATGGTCTCCAACTTGTACACGTCGGGGAACTCGTCGATCAGGCAGTCGAACCTGGGCGTGCGAGGGGGGGTGATGGGGGCGGGAGGAGGAGAGGGGTTGAGAGGGGTGTAGGACAGGCAAGGGGAACTTGTCAAACAGGAAGTAAACGGAGAAAAAAATTGGACATTGCACATCGAGCAGAGGGCACCGTCAATGCATGGGATTCGACCCTGAGCACTAGCAGGCACTGAAAAGGGCACACCGGTACGGGGGTCGTACAAATGATAACGTTGCCGTACGCCTCTCGCGCAGACTTACTTGTCGTACATCTCATTGAGCATGTTGTACACCTCCTCGGCAGTTGACTTGGCGGAGGTGTTTGTGAAACCCACCATGTCTGACAGAGGTAGGAGCGAGGGGAGAAAGACAAGGAAGAGCGGGTGTAAGCAGACACTTAGTTGTTCTCCTTTCGAATTGTGACCTCTGCCACCTCAACAGCTAAGCCCGCTCTCCTTTTTCCTTGACCCTCTCTCCCCAATCCCTTCCTCAACTTCTCTAATGGCGTTCGGCAAAATGGCCTGCTCCCGTTCCCATGTTCAAATGAGCCAAGGGCCCCATGCCGCATGCAACCCGATGTCAACCGAAGCAACAGCCCCCCCTCCTCTGTCACCCCCCCCACCCACCGCTGAACAGAATGGTCACTTCCGGGTAGTTTATGGCCTCCACCTTGCGCCCCTCCCGCAGGTCCGCCGCGATGTCCGCAGGCAGCATGCGGTACAGCAGCGCGTCACTGCGGCTCCGCTCCTCAGCCAGCCAGCTGGTGGCCTGCTCAAGCCGCTCATTCGCGACCCGCAGCTCAACCGCCATCTTCTCAAAGCGCTCCTTCAGGTCAGCCTCCGCCTGTGTTGAAAGGTGGGGCGGGTGCATGGCCGAATGCATGCATGTAAGTTTTGCTTGCACGGGCGGGTGCATGGCAGCAGGTGCTGCAAAGCATGCGGGACCAGATGGCGTAAGCATGTGGTCAAGACACCGGCAGCCCCCGTTGCTTGCAGTGGACTGCAGCATGCATGCGGCTGCTGCGGGTGTGCTTGACGATGGGTAGCAGCAGAGGCAAAACGTGCTGCGACAACTTCTCACGCATCTGACGCGTGCAAGAGGCGTCATCCGGTGTGCATCAATCACGGCACGCAGTGTGCATTGGGCTCAGTCGGCTCATCCGGGGAGCGCGTGGCCGACATGCAGGTACCCATACGCGAGCGCATGCATGCACACGGAGCAAGGATGCATGAAGAAATACGCATTGGCCTTTCCCCTCCCTCCCCCCCCTCCCGCCCGCCCCACCTGTCTCTGCTCCGCCAGCAGTACGAAGTCGCGGCTCATGTCGTGCAGCGGAATGTCGGACAGGAACAGCCCGTGCGCGCCCATCTCCTCCAGCGTGGCCACGCGCGGGGAGCCCAGGAACAGCAACACGGGGCGGCCGTCCTAGGGGGGGGGGAGAGGTGAGGTGAGGGGAGGAGAGGAGAGGGGGACGAGCAGAGGGAGGGTGAAAGGGAGAAGGGAGATACAGGATGTGTGTGACGCGGAGGGCGCTGCTTCTCAGCACCGTTGACAAACTGGCACCGTCGCAACTGCCTTCCACCACTACTGCCCCGCACACACGTTCACCTACCGGCATGTTGGTCTTGACCATTTGGCCCTTGAACTCGAGACCTGTCTGAAAAGCCTAGGGTACGACAAGACCCGGACAAAACCAGGAATGTCGGTAACAACGGGACAGGTCGTCAGCAACGTCCCCTAACAGCAACGTCCCGAGCTAGCTGCACCGAGGTAAAAGGCACATCGGTGGAGGCGTGAGGAAAGGGTTGAAGGGTTGCGAGAATGCAAAGACAGGAGCTACTTAGAATCCAAAGTTACCTGAACGGAGCTGTGGATACACTCGCAGCACATGCACCACACATGAAGCATACGACAGCACATGCACCACACATGAAGCATACGAACCACAAACCGTAAACCGTATTCATACACCTATGCTAGGGAAAGGTTTACCTTGAGAAGAAACAATGAATCGCTCTCCAGCAACATTCTGTCGTACTCAAACGGAATGTGTGGATGGCGCAGCGTAAAGGTATCCGTGATGGCCGACCCATGGGTCAGCGTGGAGCCGAACAGTCGCGTCATGACGCTGCCTGCTTGTACGACGCGGCAATCTGGATCCAGGATGACGTGGAAGGGAAACATCTCAAAGAAAAAGTCCTTGGTCATGCTGTACTCCGATGCTAGGGCCGCGTCGTGATTGTCCCAGAGCGTGAGGGACTCCTGGTGGGGATACGTCACCCGGAATATCTGTGGAGTGCGTGGGTTCAGGGGTTCGGAGGGGCGCGGGCAGCAGAGGGGAGTACTTCTTAGGACAGTGGCAGTAAGACAAACGAAAGAGCAGCGTGATGCTGGTCATCCCCCCCTTCCATCTCACCTTACCTAACCTGTGGGTTTCCTATGGTATGGTATGGTCTTTGAACCCCCCTCCCCACTCACCTCGTGGTCGCAGTCGCCCGCCTCCCTGCTCGCCACCAGCTGCAGCTCCACCGCGTGCTCGAACAGCACCTGGGCGGCGCCCTTCAGCACGCCGCTCACGATGGGCCACAGCGCGGGGCGCATGGAGTGGTAGTGCAGCAGCAGGCTGTTGCTGGTGACCTGGGGGCTCAAATTGAACCACATGAAGCAACATTAAAACGTATAAAAACGGGGGAGCGATACCGGTAATGACTTCATGAGGTTGGGATGTGGGCAAAGAGGAAACAACTAACTGACTGAGGGATAAGGCGTCAACATGGGTTGCAACATGGAGGTGGGCGGTGGGGTGGACATGAGATGGCGTGGCGGCCACGCTGCTGCAGGGGTGGCAAGAAGTTGGGGCAGCGCGAGGGGGGAGCCAGGCGGTTCTCTGGGATGGCTCAGGAGGGCTTCCCATGCATCCCTTGAGGCTCGGCTCGTGAACCACGCTGGGCAGCAACCGGACCTACGCAAGACGTGCGCATTGCAGTAGCGCGTCCCGCTACAACCCCCACCTGCTCCACTCGGAATGCCGGGGCGACCATGGAAGGAAAGCCCATCGTCTACAGCAGCAGCAAGCAGTAGGGGCGGGCGAGCCAAGGAGAGGAGGAGGGAGGCCAGGTGGAGCAGATGGCAGGATACCCTTGACAAACACGGTGAGGCAGCTCCCACACACACCCCTGTCACCCCCTGTCATCATGCACCCTCGTGCTTCCCGTTGTTTCGACCGCTGCTGACAAGCAGGGGAAATACAGTGGTGCCGCCACTGCAGCATTGAAAGGCAGCGAGCCCCTCACCAGGTGCAGGTGTAGGTTGTTGAGGTTTGCGAGGAACCTGAGGCAGCAGCCGTATGACAGGTGTTTAGTACGATAGCTTTGCTAGAACATGTTGGCTGTATAACACGGTGTTCGGTGATCAAGCAAGTAAGCCGGCTTTTAAGTGACCCGCATACGGCAAGCACACCCCATCCTTTTCCTAATCAGGAACGTTCCTTGGCCCCCCTGGCTCGTACGGACACACTGTACACGCGTACAGACTGTAACCGTAACTGTTCCACTGACGTTGCCACCCCACCCGACGCGACTCACACCATGCCCCTATGGCGCTAAGGGCCTCCCCAGCACCGCAACCCCCCCCCCCCGGGTGCTCACTCCGCAATGTTGCTGCCCAGGCTCTTCATCAGCCGCGTGTAGCCCTGCTTAATCACATAGTTGACAAAGTACTGCCCGTACGCCTGCAGTGCAGGAGGGTACATGCAAGAGGGAGGAGGGGGAGACAGCCGTCAGGGGACCCGTAAAACGGAGGGTTACGGAACCCAACCGCCGACAATGGCTTGAATCCTTTGTAACCCCATGGTCTGCCAAGACAACTCAACCATCAGCCGTTGTAGCCTGGCAGGCAAGGCAGCAGCGGTTACAGCAACACCGCCCAGACGCCACAGCCGACGCCCCACCTCGCGCCAAGCGGGTCACCCAACAAACGCGTCGCGCTGCACTGCGGCACGCACTTCACAGCTGCGCCTCATGCTCGCCCACACGCAGCCACACACCCCCTCTCGTGGCAAACTGCTTCCACTATCCCCATTGCTTTTCCCTAAACCTGTGGTTTTCCTATGGTATGGTCTTTGACCTCCTTCCTCTTTGTAACCTATTAACCCCCCCCCTCCCCACCTCTAGCGCTTGCGGCACCGTGACGCCCAGGATGCCGGCCCCCGTGATGACCAGGTCGTAGGTGATCTTGTCGGGGTAGGGGCAGGAGGACACCCAGTTGCAGTCCACGCGGGCCTCCTGCACGATGCGCTGCCAGGCATCGCGGCCGAAGGAGTCGCAGATGAAGGCCTCAACTGGAGCGAAGGGTAAAGAGGGAAAGAAGGTTCGTTTGGTTGGTTGTGGACATTGGGAGGGGGTGTGTGAGGTAGGGGCGCATGGAGGACGCGCACTGGTGAAAGTGGACAGTACGGTATGCGTCACGTGGGGTTGTGGACACGCATTGCGCGTGTGTCACGATTTCACTCTCCTAAAGACCCCTCGTGCACCTCGTCGGAGTTCTCTTTAGAGAAGCCACAGTTATAAGAAGGTCTGAACGTACCGCTCAGGTTAATCCTTGAAGGGCGACAACAGAGAAGATGTTGGGGCAAGGTGGGAAATGGGGGAGGCAAGGAAGGAGACACTTGTCAAGGGACTGTCAGAGGATGTCATGGCGTGTACAGTAACCTATACACACTATGGCCAATGGTATTCAGCTTTCCGACGCGGAAGGAGTTGTACAATTGGACAGCCCTCTGCAAGTGCTGTACCGTTGCTAACATGTTCGGCATGCACATGGTAGAGTCCCACTCCGGATTTTATCCACAGCTCGCCAGAACGTACAAAGTGCAAGAAACACAATTGTCTAAAGCACCATCAACTCCCACCTACCATCCAATCATTCGTCAGAAAGCGTCAACCGTGCTTACGAAGCCCAAAGCTCGACGTCCCAGGTCGGGAGCCGGGCAAGCAGCTTCTTTGATGCCCCAACAAAGGCAGCTACTTGGAAGAAGCCAGCCCCAATTGGTAAATGGTACTATCACGAAAAGTGCAGAAAACTGCCACGCCTTCGCTGCCTCCGTAAGTTTAATACAAGCAAAGATAGTGCGTTGATAGCAGTCACAGCAAGTTTGTCAGCTCTTGCAAAATATGTCAAGCTCACTAACTGCAACTAAAATTCTACCTGGACCTACTACGGGAAGTTCCGAAGTTGGGTGTGACCAGACGTCTAAAGTTAAGGCTTAGGACTCACTACGTATATATGTGGGCACAGTTCTGCAGACTGCACATAAGAGGGTGCAATGAGCAAACGCAGTAAACGGCATAAGTGCCAGGCACATGAGCATATCACAAGGCTTCAGGTTGAGGACAGTCAATAGATGACGCTGTGGTGAAGAGATGAGGTTTCGTCTCTACTGGACGAGCGTACGTCATTCTGCTTGCCGATTGTGAATGCTACGAGGGCAACTGCGATTAACATGTTTATATGGTATACATGGGCTAGACGTATACCGGTAAAGCGCCTAGTATAAGGCAATCTTTAAGATTAGGAAAGGTGGTGGGAGAAACTCTTAACATAGTATGAGAAGACCGCATGGTTTGCTTGTATTCCTTTTAGCTACACAGCAGCCAGGTTAAGGTTTTCCATTCACTGTAGAGCGAATACGCAAGGGAACTTGGGCAGGCTTTCTCGAGGCAACCTGCCCTTGTTTGTTGAAGCACCATGGGGTGCTTCAACTCCAAGGAGGCTGTCTATGACGCTAGGGGTGGGCAGGCCCAAGCAGGAGGCAAGCTCCAGCACGGCCAGGGCAATCACCACTTGGGCTCGACGTCTGGTCAGCAGCCGCCAGCGTATCTATTGGAGGCAGGTCCGCAAAGCATACTACTAGGAGCGTCTGGCCAGATTACACCGTCGGGCAATTCTGCGGTTGGCAAGTATGCTGTACCAAATTCATCTCGGAACAGCGCGACGGCCATGGTCCCCAGTGCATCTTTTATCGCCCTGGGAGCCGCTGGAGGCTCCTTAAGCGGCGTCAGTCGCAGAACACCGGCTGGCAAGGGAGCGCACGTGTCAGCCGACCTGAACGCAATTGTTGACGACCAAGGAACCATTAACGCACTGGTTAGCCGTCAACTTTCAGTGATGAGCCATTACAGTGTGAAGAGTGAGGCGGGCAGCGTGATTCTCCAACCGGAGTTAGCTCAGGGACCAAACGCGCTAGGCTTCACCCTCCATAAGCTAATCGGACGTGGTGGCTTTGGCAACGTGTATCTCGGTGATTGGGAGGGACGCAAGGTGGCAGTCAAAGTAGTGACCGGTAACAACAACGAGGCACAGTCAGACCAGGTGCGCAGGATGATGACCGTTGGCATAGGGTGGTTAGGTTTCGTTGGGGTTGGGCCCAGAGGCCCATGGACAACGGCTGTCTGGCTTACTGTTTGCCACTTCACCCGTTGCAATTGTACTTTGTTTGATCTGTTGCATGGGGGGCTTCCAGGTTCACGAAACAGTCCATGCATTGACGCTTCCCAGAGCTGTTGCTGGTTATGTGGTCACTACGGTTGATGCAGCAATGCAGCGTCTGAGTAGCCGACGCCTAGCCTCCCTTTTCACCCTAGCGCGGACTCGATCCACTCAGTTCTGTGCTCCACGTACCACCCAGCGCTCTTCAATGTGTCTGGCCCTCCTGTCTGTTGCCAGGCGCCTTCCCTTTCCCTGTTCTCTGCCCTGCTGCCCCGGTGACTGCCTCCCAACCCCCGTCCCTCCCCGCGCCCGACCCAAATCGCAGCCTGAGGATAAGGAGTGGGAGGCCCGCAAGGAAAAGATGGCGCAGATGGAGGCGATTCTCATGGCCTCAGTCAATCACCCGAACATTGTGCACACGCTGAAGGTCAGACGTCCGGCAGGCCCGCATTGCCAAGGGAGCAGAGCAGGGTCTGGCAGCAGGAATGGGATAGTGGGGCGCAGGTGCCATATAGCGGTAGAGAGCTGTAGGGCCATCCATCTCCAGTTCGCGGTGTCCGGGGCCATTTGGGTCAACGGGTCGTGGTCTGGATAGATCATGGCATGACATGAAAAGATGGAGTAGCCCTTGTCAGCGCCGCGGCGGGTGAGCATCACCCCCATCAACCCCCGTTAACCCCACCCCGCCCTTACCCCCACTTCCCCCCACAACCCCAGGTGATAGCCCACCAGGGAGACGCCATGGATCCGGAGCTTGCAGCCATTGAGAGGGAGCTCTTTACGGAGCGAGAAGAGGTTAGTTGGTTGGATGTGGTCGAATCGGGTTCAATTTGATTTGGGTCGGGCAAATCCGGCAGCCAGAGACGAGTCCCTGATGGCGGGCTGCTGCCTGCAGTGCGCCGTGATTGTTTGCTTGCCTGGGCCCCGGTGTAACCCTGTTTGGCGTAGGCTATACACGGCCGTGGGTGTAGCTCATGGTTGGCTCCTAGCGCCATAGCTACATGAAACACGTGTTTACCCCAACCCTCCCTTTCCCCCATTCGCAGCACCACCCGCCTTCGTTCGAATGGCACATCATCATGGTAAGTAGGGGACATGCGGGAGGGGGTACCACACATGCATGTGTTGGAGATGATGGGCGTGGTGGCGGGGTCTGGTAGCAGTGGCATGACTTTATGGTGAAAGGGCAGGGTAGGGCGCTGCAGTCTTGTTCGTTCTTGTCGAGCATTACCGTACCTTGCTAAGTGCCCACTGCTGGCCCCAACGCGCAGGAGTACTGCGATCGGGGTTCCTTTTCGCGAGCACTAGCCTCCATGCGGTTTCACGAGGTAGGGTGGGCGGAGAGGGAAGGGGCCCCTCGACTGTCTTGGACCGTAAAGAGGTCGCTCTGAAGCCTTACATGGGCGACGGCTCGTCACCATGAATCCAGATGTCAGTAAAGTAAATAGTCCTTTCTCCAAGGTTCCTGCACTTGTTTTGCCGTACTCTTCCCATCGCGTACCGGCAACCAACCGTCCGGCTTTCCTGACGCGCCCCTGCCCCTGCACGCAGTTTGTGGAGACTGCTGGGTACGTGCGGTGGGACGCGTGGGCGTGTCTGCAGACGCTCAAGGAGGTCACCAAGGCGCTCATCTTCCTGCATGAGAACCGCATCCTGCACGGCGACCTAAAGGTGGGTGGCAGGACTAAAGACGGGTTTCTGGAAGGGAATCGGAGAGGTGCTAGACGTAGATGTTACCGAGTATATTAGTTCAGAGCAATAGGGAAGGGTGGCGGCGGGGGGGCCGTAAATAGAGGGACTGGCGAACTGTATGACGAGGCTTAACCGGCGGCGGCGGCGGGGGTTGGGGATGCGTTTTGCGCTGCCTCGGTGGGGGTTAGGAAGGACTTGAAGAGTTGCAGCAGGATACGCTGCCCTTTCCTTCAAACACGTCCTGAGTTCGACCCCAGCTTCGAAACCCTGTCTCGCCCGCTTGTCCTCGTCACACTCCAGCCCTATTCCCGCTGCACCCCTCCCCCCTCGGTTCCCCTCTACCCTCCCCGTTTCAACCCTGTCTCAACCCCGCTCCAATCCTCCCCCTCGCCCGGCCCCAGGCCGCCAACGTGCTGCTGAGCAGCAGCGACTTGGACCGGCGCGGCTTCGTGGCCAAGGTGTCGGACTTTGGGCTCAGTCGAGTGCTGGCGGGCAACCGGAAGGAGATCAAGACACAGACCTTTGGCACGGTGAGGGGGGCAGGAGGGGCAGGACCGGTGTGGGGTGGGGGTTGGAGGAAGGAGGGATGAACCTGGATGGGCGGCTGCATTTGCCGCAAGGGCAGTGGACGCCAGGAGGGGGGGAGCAGGTTAATGAAAGGAGGGAAAGTTCTCTTGCGGATACGGTGAACGAGGAATGAGAGCAGGGATGGGGTTGATGCCATGCTGCCGCCCCTGGCCGCCCTACGGTACACCGGGGGAAGCGCTACCAGCCGCCTTGACCTGCGCCCCCAACCCCGCCCTCCTCCGCCCCCTCCCCTGCTCCTCCCCATTCCTTGGCGCAGGTGACCCACATGCCTCCGGAGCTCCTGTCCAAGGGCATCCTCAGCCCATCGGCAGGTGCGGGTTGGGGACTGTCAACATGGGGTGCGGCTGCTCCGGCCGGCCTAATGGAGCTGTAGTTGGTTGGACTCAGTTAGTCGCTTAGTAGCACCCTTGCTAATGGAGGCAGTGCAGGGTGTGCTGTTGAAGCGCGTTATGACATGCAGGGGGTATGGCACATGCGGGCGACGCAGATAGATTGGTTTCCTGGTCAGCGACGAACGCATTACGGGCTGCCCCTTTAGCCCTCCTCACTTTCTTCTTCTTGGCCCCCGCACCGCATGCACCAACGGAATCATTCGCGCCGCGCTCTGCTTCCTTGCTTCCAATAATGTCCCTGCCCTTGCCCTTTCCACTTCCACCTGCCGTTGCCCTTCCCACGCTTTCCAACCCCTCGTTCGACTCCTTCCCGGCCCCAACCACTACCCGCACCCCCACCTCCCCTCCAGACGTGTACGCCATGGGTGTGCTGCTGTGGGAGGCCTACAGCGGCGACCGCGTGTTCAAGCAGCTGAGTGACAGCGAGGTCATCCTGGCGGTGGTGACCCGCAAGGCGAGGCCGCAGTTCCCACCCGACACGCCACACCGGTACGTCCTCCTGCGTGTGACACGCACCCGGCACAACACCTGCATGCATGCAGCACACGGGTGTGCTGCCCTCTCCTGCTGATGTCTTGCATGTAGTGCATTTGCATGTACCTAACACATTCCACCCGCCCGGCCCCCTCCTGTTTGTAGCGCTTTGCCAAAGTTGTCTAAGTGTTTGTCCCCGCCCTGTGCTCCGTTGTTCTGTCTCCTACCGATCCCACCCGTTTGGGGCCCCTTCGTGCCCCCTGTCCTCTACCCAACCCCGTCATCTTTCATCATTTCCCCCAACCCTTCTCGGCTATCCATGTTGCTATGCCTCCCAGCTATCCATGTTGTTGTGTTTGCCCTAACTCGTGTTTTCCTGGCGTCTGGTCCCATGCACCCCGGACCCTCAGCTTCAAGTACCTGGCTGAGCGCTGCTGGGCGGAGCTGCCGGAGGTGCGTCCCTCGTTGCAGCAGCTGTACAACGAACTGGAGAACCTGCAGGTGCGTGTGTGGGCTTGGCTTGTTTGCGCTGTTTGGACAGCGGAGTTGTTAACTACTTGAGGCATGTTAAGTACACGAGGCTCTTTGAAAGGATATGGCTTACGTAGTAAGCGTTGGGAACGTTCACTCCTGGCAGAGGAGAGTAGGAGGAGGAGAGCGCTTTATGGGATGGTATGAAAACGGAGCGCATGGCGTCATTGCGTGCCGGCATCCAGCTCACGCTGCTACCTTGGCTGTTTCCCGACGTCCTTCCTTCCTCCGCTCCCTGACCTCTTTTGCTACGCGTTCCTCCCCCAACAGGCGCAGCTGTGTCCCCAGGGCTCCGAGTCCCCCCGGCTGCTGGTGCAGTCCTGCATAAAGCAGAAGCGCAGCGTGTCCTCCGTGCCGCCGGTGCAGGTGGCGGGCGCCAAGGGACCGGGGCAGCAGAGCCGGCTTGCACAGGTGGGGCTTGCACAGATGTGGAGAGCGCGGGAAATCAGGGCTGCAGGGATGGAGAACTCGGCAGCGTGGGCTGCAGCGATTGCTTAGGGGTATGTAGGGATATGTTCCTTTCCAGCAGGCGCCTTGCGGTAACAGATTGAACCTCACCACACCATGCGTCCGTGCTAGGGTTGTAGGTTTTGGCATCCGGGCGCTGCCCAAAAAGCACCAGCACGCCACCTTGTTAGGCGTGCAGGACAGCAGCACTGTGCAGCAGCATACGCGTGGGCCTTAAGATCACAGTCCTGCGGGGCTCGCCCCCGCGCGTGGAATGCTATTGAGTCATACCCGCGCCACAGCAATGCAGACCCATGGGTCGTGCGCGTTATGCGCCGTGCCCAACTGTCGATTGCCGTACCAGCACGTAGCGCCGCTGTACTGCGGCCCCGTCTGCATGCGACCCTTGGTGGTCGTTTCGCCATGACATCAGACGGAAGCTGTTGCGGACGACACGCGTTTTGCAGCAACCCATTGCACTTCTTGGTATTCTCTTACCATTATGAAATTCACAATCTACCGCATCCATAAATCAGCTTATGCAATAGCGTTTACCTGCTATTAGCCCAAGTACCATGCACTTCACCCTCCCTCCATATGTTCTCACCCTTTCTTCCTTCCTGTCATCCTGCTTTGTCAAACCCCCTGCCCCGCTCCTCTGCCCTATCCTGCGCACACCCGCGCTTCCCGCCGCCCTGCAGGGCATGAGCACCGACGGTACGGCCAAGGCGGGATCCACTGCAACCGCTCCGATCAAGGCAGGAGGCTACACGTCCTCGCCGGGGGGACCAGGTGGGTTCGAGTACGGCAGGGCCGCGCTAGCCAGCTACCTGCACTGCACTGCGTGGGAGTGCTGCGCAGCTGCAGGAAATTGCAGCTGCACTTCATTGTGAAAGGGGTACTGACGTATCCCTTTGCTGTCCCGCATGTATATGGCAGGGCGCGAGTATAACAGCGGTGGGGGCCACGTGTACGTCAATTCACCACTAGGCGGCCCCGCTGGCGTGGGCAGCCATGGCCCCTCGCAAGCCGACAAGCTCAAGACATTTGCGGCGCTCAACCGAACGCAGCAGAGCGCCAAGAAGAGCAGCGAGTTCGGGAACGGCCCCGTAAGCAGCAGCAACATCGTGAACCCGAGCGCCGGCAGCGGCAGCGGCGGCGGCAGTTTGCTGGGAAGCAGCGGCGCGCGGCATGCGGGGTTGCATGCGGCGGTGGGGGTGCGCGGCCTGATGAAGGTGCCTTCCTTGCACAAGGCGCGAGAGGTGGGTAACTGGGTGAACCTAACGTGTCCCTCGTCCTGCTGTCCACCGTCATTTGTTGTTTATACCCCTCAGATTGCCTCTCCCTTTTGGCCAATGCCTCTTTCTCGCTACCCTCTCTACCCCCCTCCTCCCGCACAGTCCGAGCTCAGCGTATCGCACTCCGCCGCCTCCTCGCCCACCCTCATCTCGCCCTACGCCGCCAAAGCCGCCAGCTCCGGCCCCCTCTCGCCCCTCAAAAACAGCAGCGCCCTGGGCCAATCACACCCCATCAGCCACCTAGGCAGCTCGCATGTCGTGTCCGCCGGCTTCCCGCCAGCTCCCGCCAACCGGACCGTTTCGGCCGCCACGGTGGGCGGCGTCCCGTCAAGCGTGATCTCTGCCGGCGGTGCTGTCAGCGGCGGCGGCGGTGTTGGCTACACAAGCTCCCCCATTCATAACCATTACCACCAGCTTCAAGCCCAGACCAGTGGGCTCAACGGAGCGTCATCAGGAGCAGGGGGAGTTGGTGTTTCATCTGGGTCGCTGCCGCCCCTCAGCGCGAGCCTCAACCCCGCTGGAAACAGCGGCGGGATGCAGCCGGGAAGCCCCAAGTCGACATCGGGAAACGCTGGTAAGAGGGCGGGGATAACGGGGAAAGGGGCAGCCTAGGGGGCCAGCCATGTATGGATACCGGTACCAGAGACAACGCAACGAAACATTGTTACCCGTGTTAGCTAGCCCACTACCTGCATTAAGTCTGTCTGTATCTGCTTTTCCTAGTCGTTGCCTGACCCGATCCTGACCCGGCACAGCACACCCAGTACATGCGTACCACGCACACCCGCACATGTAGACATGTTACATGAAGCAGAACCTTTTACCCCCATGGCCTCATCTTCCCTGTTCCCCTGACCGTCCGAAACCCTGCCACGCAGCTCACGGCACGCCAGGTGCTAGCCCCGACTCCCCGCCGGTTGTGCCCAACGAATACCTGGGCCGTGCCCGCACTGCCTCGGCCACAGGCATCAGCCGACCCAGCCGCTTCGGACATGAGGAGGCTGTCGCACGGCAGGCGTCCACGGGCAGTGTGCCAGCGCCCTAGGAAGAAGGGCGGCTTTGGAAAGGTGGGTTGCTGCGGCCATGATCCGTGGCACCTTGCAACCCGTGCTGAAGAGCTGACAGCGGTGCCGTAGCTCGTGGATGTGGTCGGTCTTCGGCAACGCTCCTGTCCGTACAGTTGGGTGTGCACGAGGGAGGGCGATGCGGAGGACGCTTAAGGCCGAGGGTGATGCGTTGTGAAGGCGGAGGCGGCGACAGATGCCTGGGGCTGGGGTAAGCTGACGTGCCATGAATCTATGAAACTAAGTAGAACCAAAGGCAACTGATGGTTTTAACAGCCCGAGGGCTGCGATGAGGAGGGATAAATTAGGTGGGTAGCTATAGCAGCGACCATGTATGCAGGCATGCACGTGTTCCGTGCCCTTGGCTGCTTGAGCATACACATGTGCTAGCAGAGCAGCAACGCCTCTGGTGCAAGCGTGCGTGCATGCAAGGATGCTGCGTCGCATTGGAGGGGTTCCGCGAAAGGAGACTGTGTGCAGGACGGGTTTGGGAGTCGTTGCACATAGCCGCTGGTCTCTGTTTAGGTGGATGGCTGGAGGTATGCTGGGTGACAAGCTGGGTATGGCGACGCTGCTGCTGTGCCCCGCGCAAATCGCCGTAAATACGTAGAAGTGTCATGCCCCTCACCCTTCCCGCTGTACCCAGTCGCGTCTCATGGCTGGATTGGGGATGGTGGGGTTAATGGTCATGTGTATTGTAGTTTACTGGGTCTCTTTTCAGGGGACACCCTCGTGCTCTTGCGATCCACCAACCGCCCAAGGGTTTCCTCGGAGCATTTGAAGCTGAACTTGTGAACTTTGTGCGCTTTTGCTTGCACGGGTGAGTGGGGGCCCTTCATTCAGCATGTGCAGAGTATTGGGGCCTGCGCTTTGAGGTGTACGGGAGCGCATCCGGGCAAACAGTACTGCAGACTACACAATACTGCGGACTGTACCTTTAAAAAGATTTTGGTGGTGGTGAGGCTGCTGTTTTGGCAATCTTGCGACCAGGATTGGGTTTCGGTTTCAACGGAGGAGGGCTCCTCGGTAACCACGGGAGGTCGGAATATTACTTCGGTCGTTGGCTTTGACGTGACTCAGCTGCGAATGCTTCTGGTGGCTGTAGGGCTTTTTGAAGAGAAACGTGCGCGCACGAGTGCCGGTGAACAAACACATGTTGTGATGACATGCATGCGTTTTGTGGTGGCGTATCTGAACTTACTCTTTCTGGAGCGAACCCTGTGTAAGGGCATTCCCCGTGCATGGGGTGGATACAAGTCGTGTCCGGGTGCCGGGTTGGGAGGCCAGTGCAATGCATGGCTTGCCTCGGCGCTACGACAAAACCCTTTGACCTAAATATTTACGACGGCACGAAACCAGTTGGACAAGCTGACGGCATTTTGGTCCGTATGGTCCCTGGATGCTGGGGTCTGTGTAGAAGGGGTGTTGGCGGGTGGGGTGTTGGTGGTTCACGTTGGGGGACAATGCAGGGAAGGCCTGGGTGAGCATGGTATTTCGTACCCCACTTTGAGCCCGTTCTCGGTCGATGCAATGGTCATTTTTAGATGCAGTAACGTCGGGTCAACTCGGAGGCAGTTTGTAGGGATTGTGGAGCGCTCGGGTCGTACCCTGTTGCGTACCCACGTAAGTGTTTTTCTCTGTGCGACCTACGTGTCACTGGTGCGTCCCGACCTGATTTGGGATGAGGTCGCGACCTCTTTTGCTGTTAGCGGCTGCCCATTATATGCCAACGCAGGAGTGGTTGTCCGTCATGTGTTTGTGCGTGTCTGCGTTTTGTTTTTTCGTCTTCTTGGACCGATGGGCTGACATGTCGCCCCTATCTGGTGGCACTGTTGTGGCATCTGAAGGGACATCCTGGTCAAACAGTATTTACACGTTTCACTTTTTTAACGGATGAGTCTATTAGGAGGGTAGGCGTTGGCAGAGGTTTGAAAGGCTGGGGTGCACTTGGCTTTGGGTGAAAGAGGTTCCAGAACAGCACACGGTCGGCATGTTCGAGCGGACATCAAAGGCCGGGCCTTGCAATCCCACATGACCGGGTGGCGCTCTGCGCTCTTGTTCGCGTTTTCCAAACGGGACTGTTTAGTTGGGTGTGTTCCATGAAGGGGGTTTGCTGTCTTGGGGTATTAATCGGATCGCTTGGTTGGGATAGGAAGGAAGGGGGTGGGCGAGATTGGCTTCGGGGCTGCAATCCGGTGTGTAGGGGGCGGCCTGCGGCTTAGCCTTTCGGAGCCGCCCCTCATGTATATGTGGCGCTAATGGATATCTAAGCTTGTACGTACGGCACTTGTCAAGTATGTGATGAGACCGCTCATGCGTGCGGAAAACTTGTTATGTCGTTCACTTTCTATAGGTTGTACATCGGCTTAGCTTTGCGCTTGATATGACTCGTGGCCCAAACAATACGGTGTGCCATCCTTGCTACATATACCGGGAATCCTAGTATCTCTAGGCGTCTTGGGCCTGGAGTAAGAGGTTTGTGCGGTAATTGCAAACTTGCTGCAAAGAAACTGGGCGGCGGCAGTCCTATTCCATTCTTGCATGCTTTTGGTTGGCATCCGCACAACCAATTTGGCAACTTTCCCTCCATAACATAACATGTGTATGCTCCCGTACAAGTCGATCTCTTTATGTGATGAAGGGAACGTTCGCCGTACAATATGGAAACGCATGTGTCGTACGTACGGTGTTGGTTTCCTAGTTTGCATGGAGGGAGAGATCTCGGTTGTTGCGCGAAAGGTTGTGCATAGGGTAAGGTTTGGCTGGATTTGCCCATGCCATTTCCTGTAGACACAAGGTCCAGACAATGCCAAGAAGTGTAAGCCTGGCGGTTTCAATCGGGATATTGCATCGCACGCACTAGACACTGGTGTTGAGGCCTAAGCGCATGCAAGCGTGCTATGCAAAGCATTCGATGGCAGTTCTTACATGTGTGGAATACACACACACATCCTGCACCAGCGATTTAATCAGTTTTTGAGTTACGTTTCAGGTTTGTTCACCTCTGTTTTCCCTCTGTTTTTGCCTGTACTCGCGGTTCACATGCGAACCTATCCCAACTGCTTGCTCTTGTTCTACTCAACTATACACATCCGGCTCTGGCACGTGTGTCCTGGCCAGCATGGGCCATGTTGCCGTCATGTTTGCAGCGTCCACCTGGCTAGGCGAGAGCCGTTGATCGTTCATGGCTACTGCTCGCTCGCTAATGCCCAGCCGCCTCGCTCGGACTGTGCAACGCATCCCGCATCGCACCACCGCGCATGCATCTAGTGACAGACTGCCAACTCCTCGTCCTAGGTGTCCTGTTGTACCTATCTACTTAAAAGGCAACGACACGGGCCATAATAAGCATTCCCGCCTTCAACACCTATATTTACATGCCCCTGCGCTCAGCAATTGACCATGTGTGAACACGGCAGTATGGCAGTATCCAAACTGTGCCCCGAATTCATGCTATGGAACACATACCTAGCTACTAGCATACTATCTACACTCAGGTTTGTATTTTTTGGGCGCTGCCCCAGTTCCGATTACCGCTCATGCTGTGCACCCCTGCCATCAAGACTATGTACCGGTAAGGGCGTTGCACCCCAACGGCGACGCAACTAACGCACCCAGACAGGCCCACGCTATGCCCGGGCACTCCCGGCACGCCTGTTGATCTGAAGGATGCGCATTGAAGGCTTTCTCTCAACCCCCAATGGAAAGCACATTCGTTCCCACAACTATAACAGTCTCTACTGTTACGCGAGCCATACCTGCGTTCAAGACCCCTGCATGCAATTCAAGCTGCCTACCTGCCAAACGATGAAGCCTACATCTATCCTTCACCACAATTAAGTCAAAATACGCGCACAAACACACCGCCGAGCACGTCACAGCGTTGATTCCCACGTATGACCGGAGCGGCTTGTCGCATCCGTAATCCGCACGCACCACAATACCGGTACCCCGTGTGAGGATGTCACACACGCAGTGCCTCCTACACATCCCACATACCCCCACACATGCCCTAAAACCTCCATGCTTTCTTTTCACAAGTACAAACCTTGCGACTACACAACTCACACCAGGCCCTGCACCCTGCAAACATTCACGTACATGTGTCCCGGGGTGTCAACAAACGCAAACAGACACATCCCGGCAGCAGATCGCTTGCACACTCCTGCAAAGCTGTTGGCGTTGGGGCACTTGAGGAGCATGAAGAAACCGTCGGTGTAGGAATACTTCAAGCCGTAGATGTAGAGCTCGATAGAACGACCGCTGAACGTGATACCTGCGAAAGGTTTGTTGGTCAAGTACGGTGCGGCTGTCAGTGTACGGCTTTTTGTATGGTGTACGACATGCCAGAACAGTTGTGTCGTTGCCGCTACGTACTTGTTCTTGCATGCAAATGCAAACGAACATGTATGGTGTTGGAGTATCTTATTCAGCAAAGTGCTGCCTTCAACGTAGGGTAATGTACATGCTGGCGCAGGAGCGTTGCATGTTTCTTTGGCACGCGTCCATCTTGGGGTCGGGTCTCATGACCCCAGGGTACCGGTACCGGAACCAACCTCGAGCCAGCCCCCGAGACATCCAACCTCCAACACCGCCTCCTCAACCTCACCGACACGGGACTGGAGCCAGTTGTCCGGTTGGGCGGGGTTGCTGTCATTCCAGAAGCGGACACCCCTGCGAAAGCCGGCCAGGAAAGGAAGACGGATTCAGACGCGCAGAAAGGCGGGGTCCGGACTTTAGAGAGCGAAACCAGCTGCTTCGTTGTCGTGTTCTATACCGGTACCCCGAAAGCAGCACCAGCCTAGCAGCAGTACTAGCAGTAGTGCTAGCAGCAGTGCGTTCAACTTGTCCTTTGCACCCTGTGACGGAGTAACCGCACCACTACATGCTCCCAACCGCCGTATTCCTGGCCATTCAACCATCAAACCCGTGATTCATAACTACGGTATCCCTGCTACAAACAAGCACACCTAGGGTAGCCCCGCCGCAAGCACCCGCGCACCTGTAGCCTCGGGCCGCATCCAGGGTCGGCAACGAGTCGCCGCTTGACGAGGTGAAGCAGCTGGCGGCGCTGGAGGACAGGCGGAACGCAATCTTGTTCACAACCGCGCGCGTCGTACTGCCGGCCGTACGCGCGTGGATGGATGGATGGATAGGGATTGGATACAGGGACGAGATGGATGAGGGACGAGCATGGACGGATGAGGGATGAGGGATGAGGGACGAGTTCAAGTCGGGAGGTCAAGGGGAAGTACTACCGCTAACGGGACCAGTTAAAGTAGTACCCGTTGGAGTCACCCATTGCATCCATGCTATGCAGCGTATACGAATGGAGGGTGGAAAGCGAGCTAGGTAACTCGTAAGTTGGTAACTACGCGACCCCCCCCCCCTGTTTAGCTCTCCCCTCCCGACATCTATCGTCCCGGCTCTCATCATCCCCTACTCACCTGCAGACGGAATCCCCGTTCACCGTTATGCTTTCATCACACGCCTTGGGATACAGCCGGAAGGTGTAGTAAGCGCTGCAACCAGGGAGAAGGTTTCGTAGGGGCGGGTAAGTAGACGGTGGGTTAACGACGTGCTACAGCCCCACCAGCATTCGATGGAGCTCAAGAATCACTTTCAAATTCACTTTTTAACAGGCTAAAGACGTTAAACAGTGACTTACTCGCCCTCAAACACGACGTTGGGCCCAAATCGTATGCCGTACGGCGCCGCCCCACAGGCGCACACCGACGTGTGGAACTGGCCGTACGGGAACTGCTCACTGTCCACCATGACCAGATCTGAACTCGTGACGCGGCAGTCAACGTCCGTTTCGTTGGCGTTTGATGGCAGGGCTGCACGTTGGGTTGCATTTGGGCACGCAACAGGGGGCTAGTTATTAGGTCCAGCGGTTGTTGTTAGGCCAGTATGCCGGTAGTTGCATGGCTGAGGGTGACTATGAAGATGCACAACGGAAAGGCATCGCGAGGAGCACCACGAGAGGCGGGGCAGGGATCAGAAGCGCTCAAATGCCCAAAGGTTAAGAGCTAAAAGCAATTTCGGACTGGCGCCTCTCAGTCCCTGCAACATCGTAACCAAGCACGGTGGTGGTTACCGGTGCACGGCTGCACCCTAAGGCTCCATGCATGCTGTCAACACAGGCACCCGTACATAAAGGTTATAAACATAAATCATTCGAATGCATTTTGCTCCATATGGGTTTCCTTTCCAGATACCGGTGCAGTAACCAATCCCACATGCTTACGAGGAAAGGGCGGTGGCTTCGGTCTCGGGGGCGGCAGGGGTTGCGGTGATGGAGGCAGGGGCGGTCGTGCCGCCGGGGGCAACAGCTGCATGGTAGGTTCGCTTCGGCTGTAGCATACAGCGACCCAGGGGCCTGGGTATGAGCTCAGCTGCGGCGGGGGCGGTGGGGGCGGTGGGGGCGGCGGTGGCGGTGGTTGCATGTTGTTGTTTTCTTGGAGTGGCGGCGCTGATGTGGCTCCGAGGTGGCTGTCAGGGGGCTCCATTTGCATGGGTGGGTCGGGTTGTGGGGGGCCAGCGGGGGGAGAAGGAAGGCGCGGTGGTGGTTTGGATCTAGGAGGAGGTCGGGGGCGGTTTGGAGGGGGCTGGCGTGGGGGCGGCATGGGCGAGGGCAGCTGGGGAGGGGCCAGCTGGGGTGACGGAGGAGATTGAGGCGAAGCTGGTTGGGGAGAGGCAGGTTGGGATGGAGGAGGTTGGGTTTCGGGCGGCTGAGGTGGGGCAGGTGGGGTGCCGGGTAACAGCCATCTAGGTGGTTGCGAGGGGGGTGCGGCTGCAGGCGGGCTACTGCTGCTGCTGCTGTTCGGTGATGTCACCGCGGCTGGAGCCGCAAACACAGCAGACCAGGGTTGGGGAGAGGGCGCGGAGGGCGGCGGCGGTGTGCCTGGGGGCTGCCCTTGCAGCGGCTCTAATGGTGGCTGTTGTGGTGGCAGTAGCGGTGGCGGTGATGGTGGAGGAGGGGGAGCGGCGGAGGCGAGTGAACTGCTTACCGCGCTTGTTACGGCCTTCAACAACGTGCTAAACAACTGGTTGAGTGACAGCAGCGACCTCAGGGGTGCTGCGGGAAGCGCGGGTGGTGGTGGTGGTGAGGAGGAGGAGTGGTCTAAGATAGCCGTAGGCGGCGACGGTGGTGGTGTTGGTGCGTACAAGGGGGGCGGTGGTGGTAGGGATGACGGAGGTGGTGGTGGTGGTGGTGGGTACAGCGGCAGTTCAGGGGACGCGGGTGATCCGTAGGAGGGCGGAGCCGACAGTGGTGGATACAGGGGCGGCGGAGGCGGTGGCGGCGGTGGCGGTGGCGGTGGTGGCAATGGCAATGTGGGTGGTGATGGCGAGGGCGACAGCGGGGGTGGTTGTTCGGGCAGCAGCGGCGGCGGCGGTGAAGGGGCAAGGGGGGGTGAGGGTTCAGGAGAGGGCGGTGGCAGTGGTGGTGGCGGTGACGGTTGGGGAGGCGGAGGTGACGGTTGGGGAGACGGAGGTGGAGGGGGAGGAAATGGAGGTGGAGGGGGAGGAGGCGGAGGTGACGTTTTGGGAGATGGAGGTGGAGGGGGAGGAGACGGAGGTGGAGGGGGAGGAGGCGGAGGTGACGGTTGGGGAGACGGAGGTGGAGGGGGAGGTGTTGGGGGCGGGCTTGGTCTGTTTGGTGGCGGCGAGGGCGGCTGCGGTCTGGGAGGTGTGGGGGGCTGAGGTGGGGGCGGGACTGGAGGCGGGGACGGCGGTTGGGGCGGAGGCGGGGACGGCGGTTGGGGCGGAGGCGGGGACGGCGATTGGGGCAGAGGCGGGGACGGCGATTGGGGCGGAGGCGGGGACGGCGGTCGGGGCGGAGGCGGGGACGGCGGTCGGGGCGGAGGCGGGGACGGCGGTCGGGGCGGAGGCGGGGACGGCGGTCGGGGCGGAGGCGGGGACGGCGGTTGGGGCGGAGGCGGGGACGGCGGTTGGGGCGGCGGCGGCGGCCGGGACGGTAGCATTGGACGAGGGGGAGATGGAGGCAGGGGTTGGGGAGGGGGTAGCGGCCTTGGAGGAGGCGGAGGACGCGGGGAGGGTGGCAGGGGACGGGGCGACGGAGGGGGCCCAGGGGCGGGAGATGGCTTGGGAGGTCGGGGAGATGGAGGCGGCGGTGAGGGAGATGGGGGCATGGGTGACGGCGGCTGGGGTGAGGGTGGCGGCGGCGGGGGCACTTTTGACAGCTCGGGGTTTCTAAAGACAAAGCCCACCAGGCAAGTAAGGGAGCCGTCGGACGCCTTGTCGCGACAGAGGCGCTTCAAGCCGTAGCTAGCGCAGCGCGGCAGGAGGAACGTCCCACGGGTCAGTGGGTCGATGGTATCACCTTGCAAGGTGCCGCTACCAGTGCTACTGCCAACGCTGCTAGCACCAGCTGCTGTTGCTGAACTCACTGGAGTGGTTGAAACATGGCTGGTTCTGCCGCTGCTGCTGCTAGTGCTGGTGCTGCTGGTGCCGTTGCCGGTGCCGTACAGCGCTTCATCGGCGCTAAAAGGTGAAGACGAAAAGGCGTCATCAGCCGTGCTCGGAGGTGATCCTGGGGACGAGGGCTGCTGAGCGGGTGGTGACGGTGGTGGAGGTGAGGGCAGCGCTGCAAGCAGCTTCTGTCGGAGCTCCATTAGAAGGATGGAGAGCTCGAGGTAGGTGCCATTGAGGTTAGCACCTGCGCCGTGACAGGGATTGGACAGGGTGCAGGCAACAGGTACGTTGAAGCAACTACGGTATAGGATACACTTAGCGGGCAACACATCAGTGCACACGATTGACGCCACATTATGTAGGTTGTAAACGCACGCCCTGTTAAGCCCTCTCAGGCTCGCAACTCACCTAGGTAGGAGAGGACGGGGATGCCAGGAGCTGCAATACCCACACCGGGGGCGTCCGGCATGAACCAGACGCCCGAACCGAACGCCTGGCCAAGACTCCCCGGCTGTACGACAGAAGCTGAATCTAGGCCGTAACAGCTGGCCGTCTTATTCGAATCCATGCGGATTACCAGCGCATGCAAGGGAACTTCGGAGGGCGACCCATCGCCGCCCGGTCCGACCCGTGGGTCCAGACGAAACGCATAGAACTGCCTGTGGGTAACAGGAAGAAGAGGCAATGCAATGGACGTTTCCAGCGGCAATGGACCAGTCGGGGGCGTGATTTGATTACGGCAAGGAAGCGCTTGTATATTTGATTCAACGTGTGGCTGGAAGCTAAGGTGTCCCATTACAAGTCTTTAGGGGTCCGATGGGAGGTTACGGTATCTGAGGGGTATGCCTTTAGCAGCCAAGCTGTATTAACTCTTGCTTCTTCTTGCAGCCCACGTCTGCAACCCACTGGAAGCCCAAAAGCCCAACCGCCGTACCTCTCCGCGAACGCCACGTCAGCTCCCCACACGAAGCTGTACGGAGAAGTCGAGCAGCCGCAGTCGCTGCCAGCAGCAGCTGACGCTGGAAAGCTGCAGGGGCACACAATCCAGGGAGGAAGGGGGGTGGCGGTTAGCAGGTGACCCAAATGCGGTGGTAGTTGCCAGGTGCATCAAAGGGGCGCCGTGCGCACCCGACTAGACCGATTGCGTACAACTTGCAATGCCGCACCCCGTACCTGTAGCCACTAGGGAAGGTCCCCTGGTCCTGAATCACAGCTTGTACGGCAGCTTTCGCCGCAGCGGGCGCGCCGCCTGCTGCAAAGCTGGTTGATGAGGCTGGGGTTGTGGTTTCGGAGGGCAGGAAGGAGCAGCTGGGGGAGACCCAGTCAGTGGGGGGACCTGCGGGTGTGAGGCGGATAGGGAGACGGAGAGGGGAGGTGAGGTGGAGGAGAGGCAGCGGGGGGGGCGCGAGGGAGCTGCAACATGGCGGCTGGTGTGTGTGTTTGGGTGTTTGGGTGTGATGCTGCAACATGCGCCAAGCTCGGTCCGCCTGGTTGACCGGTACCTGTACCTAGTAGCCCCCGTTACACGGGTGCTGCGGGGTCGTGGTATCAACAGGACAGACACCGGGTGAGGCAGATTCGAGCACCACCAGCCTTCCCGCAGGCTAGTGTGGTGACCCCCCCTCCCGGTGTGACTTACTTGGCGGAGGCGGAGAGGGTGGCGAGGTGGGCGGCGGGGGCGGCGGCTTGGGAGGCTTCCTGCGCAGCATGAGCCGTAGCACAAGAGCCGTTTCAGGAGGGCGGCAGCAAGAGGGCAACACATGGCCATGCAGCCCCAAAGCCATGCTGCGATGTTCAGGTGTGCAGGTGAGAGCGCCTAGTCCGTAGTCCGTAGTTCTGGAAACACGCCTTACTTTAGGGGAGGTGGAGGCGATGGCGCCGGTGGGGGTGGTGCAGGCGGCCTAGGTGCAGGCGGTGGACGAGGAGGGGGAGGCGGCGGGGAGGGCGGCGGGGAGGGCGGAGGCGCCGGTGGTGGCTTTGGTGGCGGTGAAGGTGGGGGTGAAGGTGGAGGCACCTTCGGAGGCAGCAGCGGTGGTAGCGCTGGCGGCTTGGGAGATGGTGGTGGTGGTAGCGCGGGAGGCTTGGGAGGTAGTGGAGGCGGGCTGGGAGGTGCTGGTCTTGAGGGTGGGTGGGGCGAGGGTGGTCGTACAGGGGGCTGTGGAGAGGGCGGGGGTGGAGAGGGCGGTGGTGGAGAGGGCGGGGGTGGAGAGGGCGGGGGTGGAGAGGGCGGGGGTGGAGAGGGCGGGGGTTGCATGGGCGGCTGTGGAGAGGGCGGTGGTGGAGAGGGCGGGGGTTGCATGGGCGGCTGTGGTGAGGGCGGGGGTGGAGAGGGCGGGGGTTGCATGGGCGGCTGTGGAGAGGGCGGTGGTGGGGATGGTGAGTTTGGAGGTAAGGGGTGTGAGGGCGGTTGAGGAGACGGAGGCAGCAGGGGTGGCGGCTCCAGTGAGGGGGACTGCGGGGGGTTTGGTTGCGGCGGGGAGGCGTTGGGAGACGCGGGCTGAGCTGGAGGCTGAAGAGGCGGTGGATATGCAGGCGGCGGTGGGGATGGAGGTTGTGAGGTTGACGGGTACGAGGGCGGCGGTGGGGGGCCCTCCAAAGGGTAGGTAGGCGGAGGCGTGGACGGCCTGAGCACCTCCAGTAGCGGGGCTGGGGTTGGAGTTGGAACCGGCGGCTGCTGAGCTTGCGGCATTGTGGCAGCAGGATAAGGGCTCAGCTGCGGGTTTAGTCTCGGCGAATTTGGAGGAGGCCATGGTCGGCGCGGAGGTGGCGTTTCTTGCTCGGAATTGGGGCCACCCAGAGGGCTGTTGTTGGGCGTTAGAAGCTGTGCTGCGGCGTGCACGCTGCAGGAAACAAGCAGGAGCCCGGCTAAGAGGAGGTGGAAACTGTACGGAAGCTGTCTTCTAGGGTAAGGAGCGGCTGTCAAGTGATGCCTGCCGACGCCATTCCGCTGTGTTATCATTGTCGGTTCAACGGGAGAGGCTGTAGTCTGGCTGAAGTATGCATCTGACTGATGCGAGTCATACTGACGAGCACTGCTGCATGAGAAGCGTTTCGGACGCGCGATAGCGCACATAGTCATCTGTGCGTAGTCCTTAGCATCACGCGGCGTTGCGACATCCTCCCAGCATTCCGTGGCTGACCTAAGGCGCGCAGGGACAAGTGCATGTCCTCATTAACAATTTACGAAACCGCGGCGGCACGTCTTGAAAATGTAACCATTGCAGCTTCTGCAAACCGCTACATACTGCACGATTGGACAGCTTTGCGCTGGAAAGGAGATGGAGTTATGACGGTGGTTGGCAGCAACTCCCACTGCTTGGCGCAAGTCCCTTAGCCTATACCCAATTATTCAATTAGTTCGATTACCCACCAGGAAAAGGTACTGAGATATCCGCCGCTAAAGCTCGATACGTACCGGTGCTAATTCGCAACTGAAAACCCGCTGGAGAACAGCTTATAAAGTAAGAATACGTGACGATATACGCAAGCACCAAAACGTAGAGGCAGTAGTATTTAGGTAAGCTAATGAGGTAGTTTTCAATGCCTGCTGCGTCGCTTCTCATCAAGTAGTCACGGCATTTGCTGGTTATGCCCTATAACTTCATAGACAAGCTTAATTTTCCGACATTGACGAGGCTAAGCTGTGGAAGCGTTGGAGAACTGCTTCGTGGAGTACGGCCATGCGCATGGCGGGCGGGATCATGGCGGGAAGCTCTTCCAGAGCTGCGTGCAGCTCAGTTCTTTATCAACGCATCCATGCAGCAGACGGCGACCCTTGATAGTAAGCCCCAGAACAAAAGGCTATATAACAAGCACCCTGCGCCTGCCTGGCGTGAATGGTCGCGAGCCGTTGAAGTTGCCTTTCGGCTATGTAACGAGCTATGGACGACTCCCCGTATCGAATTTTAAGGCCAAAAAGAGATCCATTGCACGGCTTTTTGTCTTACATGGGAAGGCACCTAACTCACCGACAAAATCGCAACATTATACACCGACCTTGCTCCCAAAACCTGCAAGCCATTACGCCGTAGCTCAATAAGCTCCCCAGAGCTGCACGCGGCTATACGCTGCCTCGCAGTGTGGCTGGTTGTGGCGCACCCCGTCGTAGCCCACTCACACCTCGCCGATCTACCTGCATTGCACTTAGAAGCTCTTATGTAAGCTGACAGAAGTCCTATCATACGTATCACAGCTAGCATTTAACTTGTTTTCCGATTGCCAACCATGCAGAAAGTTAATGAGCGGTGTGAAAAGAAGCTCCTCAAAAAGCTAGGTGTTAAGGACGATAAAGGAAAGACAAAACGTCTCGTAGCTGCCCCGAACCGAGCTGGTGGCGCTGCTGCGACATCGCGTGGAAGCGACGGCCGTTTCCAGCCAAAAGCTCCAGCCCGTGAAGACGTTGATGGCTAGAACGGAGCGCACTGTTGGCGGGTTACTTCATGCGTGCGAGGCTGGGGCATATATACTGTTTGGGTGGCATGTAGGGGAGGTCTATCTAGCTGACCCCACGGGCCGAAGGCTCTACCCAGCCTGCCTGCCGGCACCTAGCGTTACCCGCATGCTCATAGCCCCCCTATGCATACAGGAACACCTGGCAGGGGTTGGATGTTCCCGTGAGGCGCTAAGAGTCCGACACGGGGAGCCGTCCATTGCTCATGTAACTCATGGCGCGTAATGGCTCTGAAAGACTGATGCGGATCTGTCGCTGCATAAAGTGCCGAGCAACAGAACTCCAAGCAACATGCTAACCAAGATAAACACATGCAGCAGCAGGTACCCTCAACACCAGCTGATTGAACGCATATAGCTCCCTTTGCTTACAATCCGGCCTGCACCTACCTACAGCCGCATCTTAAACGCACCCTTCCTGGTGAAAATAGCCTTGGTGTACTCCGCGGTTTTCCATGTGGCTTAACTTGCCCTCACCACATGGAGCGAATACATGCCTCCTCCAGCGACTCCTCCTCGGCCTCTGTCAGCAGCCCTGCATGGCTCTCAAAGCTGAGCCTGCCTACCTGTGAGAAGAAGAGCACCCGGAGTCCTCCTTATCGGCCTTGCGCAGCTGCCTTAGTGGTAGGCGGTCCAGGAGTACTGGCTGCACTGCTACACCAGCTGGGTGACGGGCGGGCAGGCGTTGCTGTCGAACACGTGTTCGTGAGCTTCTGCACTTTGACAGTGCGATGCGCGAACCCTGGAGTCTGCAGGCAGGGGAAATGCCATCCTGTTGAGTTATTGCCACCCTTTCCAGTGATGCTGCCCTTAAGTCAATGCAGATTGGACAGGGCAGCAGCAGCGCGTGCACCAATGATGGGCGTCTGGGAGACGTGCATCAATGGTCCGCCACTTCGTAGCAATATGTTTTCTTTGTTGCTTACCATAGCAGTGGTATAACAGCGTGTGACGTTGGCCGGCTCTCGGCTTACCTTTTCGCAAGGGCATTCGACCGCACAGCAAGTGCACTACACAGAACACTACAAAGAGGAACTTTTGTACGCATATTACAATGTTGCATATAGTTAGACGGCGGCACCTGCTGACAAATAACGTGGTGGTACTGGTTTTGCTGTTTTGGCCTGTTGTACTGCAGCTTACTACTACACGTTATCGCACCGTTTCAAGAAGCCATAGTGTTTTTTAATCCGTGTCCTTTTTAATGATCTGTGTCGTTATGCTTCAATTACGAAATGGGCTTCTGGACATGCTGTTTCCTTGGTAGCGCCCACGGTAGCGCCGCTGACTTAACACGCGCTAAGAATTGCCAGAATGCGGAATGCGAGAGGTCTGTAGAGGCCTCCATACCTTCAACGGCAAAAGACGGGGAGGAACAACGAAGAACCACATTAGAGCTCAGCTGTGAAAAGAGTCGCTCTGAAGAGGAAGCGACACAAGTAACCAAGGTATGTCGACAGGCAACCTCCCTTATCTTGAATCAGCTGGGAAGGAATGGGCGCAAGTTGAAGCGATGCGCAAGGCGTCCGCTTTCTGCCTGACAGCGGTTTCGTGGACTCTGGGTCTTGCGCTTCTATTTGCAGCAAAGCAATTCTGGAATTTAGCGACTCCGACCTTGCTGTTTTCCCTTTCTTGCCTTTTGACTGTATTAGTCATTCACGTCTTTCCAAGATACCTAGCCGTTGGCATATCCAGTACCTCAGCTTACAATGTCTTTGTATGTCATATTGCTTACAGTATGGCGAGTTTGCCTTTGCAAGCGCCGTTGATCCGCCGGAGTGCAATGCGCCAGATGTGGACCCGGTGATACTGTCTTCTGTCCAAGTGCAACAGCAAAAGGCACAGCAGCGACGCTTCGACTTGGAATCCCAACGTCAGGCGCTTCAACATGACAACCTTCAGCAAGTTGGAGAGCATCATCATCGTAAGCCGCACCCGCAAGTGGCGCACCAAACCCCAGCGTTATACAGAGTTCCACGCGACACCTTCTTCTCCATCTTTCCCTTCCACATCATCCTTGACGAATCCCTGCGGGTCGTACAAGCCGGTAGCATCTTAATCCGCCTCTTCGGTACATCCCTAACCGCGGGGTCCCCCTTAACGGATACGTTCCGGCTCGGCCTATGTGGACAACCAGGGCATCACCCGCCACCGCAATCATCCTTACCGCTGTGGTTTCAAACAACGGAATACCGGGCATCCCTGGAGCCGCCCTTGCTGCTTCCACAGCTGGCCCCAGCTCAGATCGAGGGTGCCGAACACTGCACAGGGCCCCAGCTGCTACCGCCACAGCGGCTTCGCCCCATGCCGCAAGCAGGGCAAAGCCTGGCAACCTCAGGGCCGCTGCCGCGCTTACAGGCTGCAGATGTGCGGTATGTCGTACGGCAGCAGCAAGTGGCGGGCCAAGATTGCTGCCGTACAGGCGACGCGAGTTTGCAGCTGGAGAGCCGCGAGGGGTGTTGTACGACGGCTGGCGTCAGCCTGGAGTGGTTTATCGGTTCCGTGGACACGGACGCAGATGCTGGCAACATGACAATGACGACAGCAGCCATGACGATGGAACAGTGCTGTCGTACAAATGTGGATCTGAGCTTGGAGTGCTGTGGCCGGACAAGTGCGGTCGCTGGTACTGCAGGCGTGGTAGACCAGCCCGCATGTACGGCGGAGCAGCTAGTGCAAAGCGGAGCGCAGTGGAGTCTGCAGGTGGGCATGTTCCTCCCCTTGCATGCCTCCGTTAGGCGGTCCCGTACACTGTCGTGCCTTCATTCTTAGAACCACCGTTTCGGGTGCCTTGCCCAGCTCTTGCCGTAAATGTACATCAGCTTATACCGTAGGTGTGTACAGCTAGCCAGGTCAGCTCTCCCACCTATGACGTCACGCCATGGCCCCATTCTCAGCTTTAGAAACGGGAACCACTCGGCGAGGGCACGGGAAACGCAGCCCAGCCTCTTTAGTAGTCCGCCTGAAGGCGCAAGTACACGCATCCTGTCCCCGGCCCCCACCGCAACGTTGCTTGCTTCGGCGCGTTACATGCGAGGCAGCATGAGTTGGGGTTGCGCAAACCGCTACCCGGTTGTCCCTGCCCGGTTGTCCCTGCCCGAACACAGGCCCGGAGCTCAGGCCTGGAGCTGCGGGGGCAGTGGACGCGGACCGCCATGCCGGTAGGTGCCGCTGGTTGAATGAGTGAATGACCGTTACAGTGATCCCAAACCGGAAGTGGTTGTTGCATCGTATATTCGCAGTGCCTGGCTACCCTGCTAGACGCTTGCTAAGGCTTCACTCCCTGTCACCTCCCCGTCCTGGGCCGCTCTTCCTCCTCCAGTCCTCTCCCTTCTCCGCTTCACTCCTCTCCCTGCTCGTCCCCCTCCCTCCCTCCCCTCCCCTCCCCCCCCTCTCCCCTATCTATGGTTTTCCCCCCTCCCCACCTTGTCAGCTTATTTTACCACTATCACACCACACATTGGAATTTCTTTCCCCCCCTAGGACGGCCGCCCCGTGTTGCTGTTCCTGGGCTCCCCGCGCGTGGCCACGCTGGAGGAGATGGGCGCGCACGGGCTGTTCCTGTCCGACATTCCGCTGCACGACATGAGCCGCGACTTCGTACTGCTGGCGGAGCAGAGGCAGGTGGGGCGGGCGGGAGGGAGGGAAGCATCCGGTGGTGTCCCGTTGGATGGTGCTTACAGGCGAGGGCGGGGTCAGAGAGCAACGAAACGCCAGTTTCGATTACCGAGAGAGGGGACGGGGAAGGGGCTGCAAACATTCGTGGCGCATGGAGGCAAGACATGTCATCACACGAGTTGCAACAGTGCATGTGTGCCCGCATAGCCCTTTGCCCTGCAATGACAGGGGGTTACGAGCCGACCCAGATCACACACATCACGCACATCACGCACGGCGATCCTTAAACCCTTCGGCACTTTTTGCGGGGGTGTGCCCAACGTAAAAGTGATATGTACCGGTACCTTTCCTTAATCCAGCTTGTTGTGATCTTATGTCCCTATCGGCATTACCCATCATTCCTGCTACCACTCTTACTACCCATCAGGCTGAGAGGGAGCTGCAACAGCGGTACCGAAGTCTAGCCGCTGAGCTCGCGGTGAGGCTGGCGTGTAGACGTGTGTGTCAACATGTGGGGGCAGGCGCTGGAGCGCAGAAGCCGAGAGATGGGACATATTATGGAGTTGCGCTGTGTTACGAACAGCATCTGCAAGGCGATGCAATTAAAAATGACCCAGTGCCGTACGCAACTCCTCGCCCTGAAGCATCTCATGTATGCGTCGTGTGTCATGCAACGCATGTCATGCAACGTCACATGCCTCCTGCACCGCCGCATGTTGCACCCAACCTTGCCAAAGGCCCGTATGCAGCTGTACCATGTGCCGTACCATGTGCCGTACCGGTGCCCCGCAGGAGGCGAACACCCGGCTTGAGCAGGCCACCAGCTGGCTGGCTGAGGAGCGGAGCCGCAGTGACGCGCTGCTGTACCGCATGCTGCCTGCGGACATCGCGGCGGACCTGCGGGAGGGGCGCAAGGTGGAGGCCATAAACTACCCGGAAGTGACCATTCTGTTCAGCGGTGGGTGGGGGTGACAGAGGAGGGGGAGCTGTTGCTTCGGTTACGGTTACGGTACTTTCCTGTTGCATGCAGCATCAGCCGCTGCCGCCAATGAAGACTTCATGCTGGTATCATCAATGCCGGGCCCCCATCGCCACTGCCCGCAGATGTGGTGGGCTTCATGGTAGCCTCGGGAGGCTCCTCAAACGAACAAATGTACGACTTGTTAAACGTGTTGTACGACAGGTGAGTGGTGGGCTGCTAGGAGGGCTTTGAGGGGGAGGTGTTCGGTACAGCAGGACGCCCTGTTAATGCTGTTATGATGTATGTCGGCAAACTAATCGATGACCATGCTTTTGGGCAGCCTTGGCATGCGAGGCCCCGTTCTCGAGGGTCCGTGTGCGTTAGTATGGTGTCGTATTAGGATGGTGTAGACTTCTCGGCCCTCCGGGTTCCTAGGCTGCTCCACCACATCTCCTTAACACCTCCGCCATTTCGTTGCGTCTCACGTTCCCAGGTTCGGCTGCCTGTTTGACAAGTTCCCCTTGCCTGCCCTACACCCCTCTCCCCCCGCCCCCCATGCCTGCCCAGGTTCGACTGCCTGATCGACGAGTTCCCCGACGTGTACAAGTTGGAGACCATCGGGGACGCCTACTTCCTGGTCTGCAACCTCACCACCCACTGCCCGCGCCACGTGGACGCCGTCATCGACTTCGCCATCCGCATGCAGGCGGCGGCGCGGGGGGTGCGCGACGCGCAGGGGCAGCCGGTGCAGATCCGCATCGGCATCCACACGGGCCCCGTGGTGGGCGGCGTGCTGGGCGCCAAGACGCCGCGCTTCAGCGTGTACGGCGACACGGTCAACGTGGCCAGCCGCATGGAGAGCCACGGACTGCCGGGCAAGATCCACATCTCCGCGGCCGCCTACGCGCGCATCGTGGACAAGCACAAGTACGCGGTGCGGGAGCGGGGAAACATCGCGGTCAAGGGGCGCGGAAACATGACGGTGAGGGAGGGGGGTGGAGAGGGGGAGGGCGGGTCAGGAGATGGGAAGATGGAGAGGCGGTCCATCGGTTAAGGGACGGTAGGATATTTAAATCTAGAGGTCGCGAGGATGGGGGCTAGGATGGAGGTTGGGGCGTCTCCTTCCGCTTGACCACATGGCAACATACACCCAGTACTCTCCCCTAACTTCCCCTTCCCCTTTGCCTTGCCCCCATACCTGGTTTGGTATTCCTTCGACCCCCGCCCCCCGCATCCCTCAGACCTACCTTGTCTCGGGCTTTAACGAGGAGTGGGCCTCCGCTCAGCGCCTGCTGCGCCCCTCCACCCCTTCCCTGGGGCAGCGGGCCTCAGGCGCGCGCTCTTCCCAGGGCTCATTTGGCGTGGCACCCTCGCCGCTATCCGCCGCGCAGTCGGATGGGGTGTCTCTCAGCTTCCTGCACGCCGTGCCCGCGTCGTACACTGCCACCTCCAACGGCGACATGCCAGCCGCTGTCGCCGCCGCTCCTGCTGGCGGCAGTGCTGCTGTCATCGCCGCCGCATCCGCCACCGCTGCTATCGGCTTATGCTCCGCTGCCGCCATGCGGGGGAACAGCAGCAGCACTAGCAGCGCCCGCCTCCGTGATGGCTGCAATGCATTTGGTGTTGGGAGGACAGCCGAACGCTGCTGCGGCTGCGGAAGTGGCGCAGCGGGGAATGAAGGAGGAGTTCTCAACTGTACGGCATGTTGTACGGCCCTCGGCGGTAGGCCCGGTAGCGGTCCCAGATGCCCCGCTGCCGCCGGCACTGCCGCCACCACAGACATCTGTGATGGGGTCGTCATGAACACAGCACCTAGCCCCACGGCGGTCAGCAGCCGCACCGGTAACCGGCGACGAAGCGGCTGCTGCTACAGCCCTTACCATCGTGGCAGAAGTGCGGTGGAGGAGCGGATATGCCGTACGGAACCCTTGTCTTTAGACGATGTGGCGGCGGCAGTGGCGGCAGCGGAGGTGGCTGAGGCAGCGACAGCGGTGACTTGTCCCATTCCTGGAGTCCCGGCAGCAAGGGAAGCCGCCGCAGCAGCAGCAGGCATGGCGGCAGCAGCGGCGACAACTGCGCGAGCTACTGCTACTGCTACCCTACACAGCGGCCATTGCTGCCCCCGCCACCGCGCTCTGCTGATGACGTCTTCGTCCTCTGCAGACAGCTTGACAACAACAGCTCGAGCACTCCCACCAACTGCCACGGAAGCCGCAGCAAGAACAGCACCCACCCATGCAAACGCAGGAGCGTCCACGCAGGGCGGTTTCCGCAAACCCCTCAACTCATCACACTCGTCAACGGACAAATTTCTCCCTGCAGCAACAACGCCACCAACGATTCCACCAACCGCAAGAGGTACAACCGCAGCAACGGTGGCAGCAGGATCGGAGTCCTGGTATGGCCTCCACCACCGCCTCATGTCCTCTTCCGCACATGCCCTGCAGCCCATCGTCTACGCGCGCCGGGACAGCGGCTGCGGTAGCGGCGGCGCTAGCAGCAGCAGCTTCAGCAAGGGGACCGGCTACTGCTACGGCCCAACCGGAGGAGGAGGGGGAGGAGGAGTGTACGGCAGTAGGATTGCCAGTGGTGGTGCGGTTAGTGGTGCCGTTAGCAGAGGGCCTGGGGCCTTGCTGACGTTCAGTCAGGCCCATTCTCGTCACCTGAGCCCCTGTAGCAGCCAGACGCAGCTTCCCACGCCGCAAGCCTTCCATCCTGCGTGCATGCGGTCGTTCGGTGGTCGAGTGGGGGAGGCACGGCGTGACCCATGGGACAGTGGAGCGTCTGTTGGGTTTGTGCTTGCCAGGCGTGGCGAATCCTGTACTGTGGCGAAGTCACCGCAAGCGGCTCCGGGTGGCGTGGCCGCGGGCTCATCATCGTTGAAGGTTGTACATACGTCAAAGTCGCCGCGGCTGCAGAAGTGAAAGAATGGATTGGAGCGGAAGGGTGTGTAAATGGCTGGTACAGAAGTACGGTGTACTCTTAAGAATACGATAGCACGGGAGAGGCTAGGGATTAAGCGTCAGGGGAGTCAGAACGACTTTGAGTGAGAGCTGCGTGGCGCAACCCTGTGGGCCCTACAGGCCATGCTACTAGCTTGCTTTTTGGAATCATACGTTCCACTAAAATAAGGCAGGCGAAGATTATTCGGCTGGCGATGGTCGAAACAACACTGACCCATGTTTCGTTCCGCAGGGAGTACGTGACACCTCACGGCGTGCTAGGCGACTGAGGTGGAACCTGTACGGCGCAGGTGGTTGAGTTTGGTTTTCCAACTCTGTGATATTGCAACATTTTTTATTTTACACTTACTATGTTATAAGCCTGAGATATGGGCTTCACTCGTTTTGCTGCCTCTTCTCAGAACAGCTGTGACCAGCTGACCGTTCGAAGTAGCATGTTTCAATATTAATGTATTACTATAGAAGGGGCAAAAAATAACAATGAGCAATGTAACTAACTCCTAACAAGCTTCCGGAAATCGAGTTTGCTCAATTACCATGTCCGGCACTGGGAAAACACTCCGTGTCAGCATCATTGGCGTACGCGTGCAGGTAATAACGGTGAAAAAACGGCTATGGTAAAGCCTTAATGGTGCACTTATCTAAACATCTATGCTTGCGCCTGGTCATGCCTACGGCGGTTGCTGTTCCTTGGGCCAGGAGCCGAGACGATACTATGTCAGCTTGCACGTTCTTGCGGGCGGGGGTCTGCCAGCCGGGATTGCGATCGGCTCAGACTTGGATGCCATCGCGCGTCCTGACCAGGTTGGTGTGCCCGTCCTAAGGAAAGCTATATGGTTCGACAACGCCTTACTGGCACGAGCAGGGGTCGGGGCCGGAACCCACCTACGCGTGGCGTGGCCTGAAACTGCAGGGCGGGGTGGGATGGATTATGACTTGTATGGGACGCTACCCCGGGCTGACTTGCAAGTCTTTCTGACCCACCTCAACTCTTAACTCTTCACCCATGGCTGACGCATAACCGTCACCACCACCAAAGTCCCTGCTACAACCTCCCGACAACTCACCTTCCCCACCCATTCTCATAGTCAGTTGTTTCCCCTTTTCCCCACCCATCTCCCAACCTCCCGAAACAGGCCGCCCGCACGGAAACCTCAGAGCTCAGCCGCAATCCCGACTTCACCGCATCCTCCTTCGTGCTCAGACTGCCGCAGCCCCTCACGGCCCTAGCTGCAGCAGCCACTGCTACTGCCGCTGGCAGCGCCAACGCCAGCGGTTTCGGAGCACCTGGAGCAGCGGGAACCCTGGGACCGTCTGGAGCGATGCTGGACTTGCTGCAGGTGGACTTGCTAGCAGCCCCCGGTCTGGGCGTCACAGGTGTGGTGGACACGGGATCAGGTCTGGGGGTGGCACAGTTGGGTGCTGATTAGATAGGCGCTGCTGTACCATAGTTCATACTCGGCGTCTCACGGTTCTTAACCTCTTGCTTTTTCCTAACCCCCATTCCTGCACCTCTTTTCCCGCTCCACTCCTCGCACCCTCAATCAGACACCGCCTCTGCCGCCGCGGAAGCCGGAGTGGGTGCGCCAGATGAGCTGCTGGGCAGTGGTGCGCTGCGCTGCGGCCCGGACCAGGTGCGCCGGTATCGCGGGGTACCCGGAACCGCGAGGAGGTTCGGAGTTCTGGACATGCGAAGTTCGGAGTTTTACAGCTATCAGGCATACCGGGGATGCATGGTCGGGCGCCGGGGTGTTTTAGGGACGCAATTTTTGCGCACACTATTGTGGTCGCTGTCATCGCCGTCTTCATTGTGTGTGTATTGTGGCGGTTATGACGGTCCTTTCGGCTCCCCAACCCCGGATGGCGGCGCCAGGTCATTCGGCTCCTCCGCGGCGAGCGACTCACGGCTGCCGTACAGCTGGACCCCGCCGTCAGCACCATACCCGCAGCAGCTGTAGCAGCGGCAGCAGCGGCGGCTGCGGTGGCTGCAGGAGGAGTGGCGAGCAAGCAGCTGACGTTTGGTGGGGTTGCCGGGGGCGGCGGTGGAGGCGGAGGTGGAACGGGAGCGGTAGCAGCAGCAGGAGGTGGCGGTGGCGGCGGAGGGGGTCGTGGGAGGCGTGAGGTGCTGCTGGAGCTGATGCTGCTGGATGCGGCGTGCGTGCTGCCTCGGGATGCGGCATTTGGAGGTGAGGGGCGGGAAGGGATGTAGCATTCGGATGTGAGGGGCGGAGACAGCTGGGCTGGCTGGGCTGGTAAGGCCGGGTTTGGAGGACCCAGGACTGGGTTCCTCACGAGAGTTGCAAGACGCCTATGTTAAACACCTTCAACGTGTCGAGTTGCCTCCATGCCATTCCCCCCTCCCCTGCTGCAGCCAGCGCAGCTGCCACGCAGCTCCCCTCCGCAGTATCCCTAGCAGCAGCACCATCACCACCACTACCACCCGGGTTGGCAGGAGGAGGAGGGGCAGCACTGGGCGGAGGAGCAGCTCCCCAGGCTTCCGGGCCCGCCAATCCGGGCGGCGGGGAGTGTCGGCTGCGGGTGCTGGTGTCGCGGGCGGAGAACCTACCCATGGTGCTGGGGTGAGCTGGGTGCAGCCGGTGTGCAGGCTGGGGGAGTTGCGGGGTGGGTGTGGCGTGAGGGCTATGAGGGTCAGGAGGGTTAGGAGGGTCAGGAGGGTTATGAGGGTCATGAAGGTCACAAGGGAGCCGGGAGGTGGCGAAGGGAGCCAAGCAAAGCCGGTTGTCGGTGCTCAATGTCCTGCGGATGCGTCGAGGCGCTCCGTGTCTTGGAAGACACGTCATTTTGCGCCCTGCCAACAACATCCACCCATGTTTAGATTGCTTACACGCACAGCGAGGGGTGGCGCAGATGCTTCACTCTCCCGACTTCCTCACAACCTTCCCCCCCCCCGCCCCTCTTGTCTATCCGCCGTGCACCCCACACCAACCCCCCAGGGAAAGCGGCTCCGAGCGGCCTCCCGATACCTTTGTCGCGCTGAAGACGCTCAGCGACGGTGCCGCCTCCGCTGCAGCGCAGGCTCTCACCCGTACGGCAGCCGCCTCCTGCAGCCCCCGCTGGGAGCAGACGCTCAGTCTGCGGGTGCGAGAGACGGAGCTAGCGGGAGGCGGAGGAGGAGGTGCGGGTGCGGGTGGGGGTGGAGGAGGGGAGCAGCTGCTGGTTGCCATTGTCAACGCCTCCAACAGCAGGCTCATGATCAAGGTAGGCTGGGCCAGGGCCGGGAGGAGGGAGGAGGGGTCGGTGGGTTGAGTGTGTTAAGAAAACTGGCCGCGAGTAGGAACGTACTGGATTGAGTGTGTGTGTTTGTACGGCAGTAGCTGGGCCGCGGATCAGCGCATGGGCCCCGCTTAGTTGACGGAGGATGCTGAACCAGGATGTGAGTTGGGACTTGGGGATGAAGGCTCCGAAGTGGTCTAACCTAACCTAACAGTTCGTTCAGAGTCTAGGTAAGAAAGCGGAGGTTGCTATGGACCCCTTGCGGTTACCCACCCCCCGTGTGTCACCCATCCCTTCCCACCTCCCCCCCTTCCACCCCTCTACCAGACTGCCGTACCTCTGGCTCCCCTCCTCCCCGACAAGCACTACAACCTACGACTGGTGCTGCCGGGAGGTCCCCTAGGCAGCGCCGTGCACTTGTACGTCACGCTCGTACTGCAGGACTGCGCCCGCATGCGGCTCCGCTACCTCCGAAACCACATGCCGGTGGCGAAGCAGCTGCTGCAGGCGCGACTGTCGGCCGCATCGGTGGCGCTCAGCTCGCTGATGGGTAAGCTTGAGGCCGTTGAGCGAAGCGAGGATTTGGGGTTGGGTGCCCCATGCGGGAAAAAAGCGCTTTCGTGGGTATGCTGGCAGCGACTAACGTCCCTAGCGTCCCTAGCACGTAATGTTCTTGTGTTGTTCTCGAGGTGTTGCGGGTGTTTTCATTGTTACTCTGATGTCCTCTGCTTTCACCTGCGTATCCTGGCATGCATGCACCCCTTGTTGCCTCACGCGACCCAATCCACCATCCCCCCCCATACATTCGCGCCTGTACTCGCGGTTCAATGCGAACCTATCCCAACTGCTTGCTCTTGTTTCCGCTCAACTACACACATTCGCGGCCAGTTATCTTAACACACATTCCTCCCGCGCAGCTGACGGGGCCGCCGCCACCGCTGCCGCTGCTGCCACCGCTAACGGAGCAGCCGCCGCAGAGGCCGGCGCCGCCGCCAGCAACCAGGACCCTGCATCTACCGCCACCCCTGCTGCCGCCAGCACCGTCGGCGGGAGCAGCAGCAGCGGTGAGGTGTTTGGCGTGTGGCGCGTAGTGACCCCTGGGTCGGCCGAGGAGGCACCTCAGCTCAGCCAGCCCGACATCTACACCACCCTGGACGCCGGCGATGAGGCGACGGCGGCGGGGGTGCTGTACGGCATGGCTGACAGACATGCGGCTGCCGTACAGGTGGGTCGGATTGCGGGAAGGGGGGGGTATTATCGATTACGGTAGGCGTCAGCGGCAGCGGTTGCAGCTAGGAGCCGAGGGTTACGCGGGTTTCTGTTATGGTACGGCATGGCTGGTGTGCTTGGAGCGCAGGTGCGCTGCCGGGCCCTGTGATGGCAGCTGGGGGTGGTGGCTGAGGTGGCAGTGGGGTTTTGTAGAGAGAGAGGTAGCTACATCCCTTGTTCCGCTGCCCTCTGCTTGTTCGTCTCCATTCATAGGACTGGTGCTTCCAAGGTTCCTTCCCCCCTCGATCCCACACGACACACAAGCCCGCCCGCCACTTTCCAGCATAAACATAATTAATACCAATTGCACGCCCCCCATTCCTTTTCCTTCACGTTCTCCTCCCTCCTCCTCAGGTCGCTGCTGCTGCGGGCTTGTCCGCCACAGAGGAGCTGCCACTGCTGGGCCCGGCAGCAGGCAGCAGCAACACCGACAGCAGCACCAGCAGCAGCAGCGGCAACGGAGGTGCTGCAAGCCGCCTTCAGCTGCTGTGGCCCTCAGATCACATGGTAAGCAGTGAAGAGGAGCCTCCGAAGAAGCGCGCCCCCTTGTGGCCCGCGCCGTCCTGCCATGCCCTCTGCCCCATGTCTCCCCCCTTCCTGCCCCACCCACCCAGGCAACGCGCAACACTCCATTCCTCCCTCTTCCTCCCTCACGCACTGTCAGCTCGGCACACTGCACACCGCATGCGGGTGTGCACCACCTCCCCCTGCACCACCTCCACACGCACCCACACGCCCCCTGTGCTCTCCCCAAACGCACTCCAACCCCGCACTGCAGGTCAGCCTGCTGGCGGGTGCCTCCGCCGCCGCCACCCCCACCGTCCTGCAACTCGCCCTCTTCCACCTCGCACCGCCTCCCGCCTCGCCGCCACCATCCGGCATCACCGCCTTGGCATCGGACGGCCCGGAGGGAGCAGCAGCAGCAGCAGGAGGAGGAGGGGCGGGCGGTGCCTCCCCGCCTCGCCCCTCTCAGCGGCCGTCGGGGGTGGCTCGGCTGCTGGGGCTAGCCAGCGTGACACTGGCACCCGGGGGAGCGGGGCAGGTAGGTGGGGCGGGGTATAAGGGGGAAGGGAGTCATGGGCCGGCTGGCGTTACGGGTCCGGACTTGAGACGCTCTTCAGTATTTGGAAGCAGCATGGGCGCATCGCTTGACAGCGCATGCACCCTCCACATTGCATCCTCCCGGCAAGTGCACCGGTAGCTTTTACAGGAGTAACATTCCCTTCTTTCCCCACCCCATCCGTTACCAGCATCCCTAACCCATTCGCACGTTTTCCCTCTCCCTCTCCCCCCCCAGGTGCAGCTATTCGAGGGTGTGGCGCTGCGGCGTGCGGCCCCCTGGACGCCGGGCGGCTCCTCAGCGGCGGGTGGGGAGGGGGGCGGGGCGCTGCTGTGCCCGGAGGGCGAGGCTGCGGTGGACGTGGAGGTGGCGCGGAGGGAGGTGGCTGGGGTGGTGGAGGAGGTGAGGCAGGGGGCGGGGTGGGTAAGAAGATATATGGAGACACTGACGATGCAACTAACGAGCTGTATGACATGTAGGCTTCATCATGGGGTGCAAACATGGTGGCCGGTCCATCCCACCCTACCTGAATGGGGGGAACCGGGGGATGCTGGGTGACGTCGGGAAAATTTGGGGAGAAACAATAAGTTGCTCGAACAAAAGCCAAATGTAACATATCGGTAACCCGTTTTGAAACCCTCAACGCCTTGAAACCCCCAACCCCCCACCCCGGGTACCCCACAGCTGTCCAGCGCGGCCAGCGGCGCTGCCCCCCTGGTTGCCTGGCAGGCCGCCGCCACCGCCCCCGGTACGACAGCTGCCATGGTGCCGTACGGCGCTGCAAGCGGGCCGCTGGTGTCCGTCATGGATGCCCTGGTGGACGACTGCATCGCGAAACAGGTGCCGTACAAAGGGGGGGGCTGCCGAACCGGTGCCGTACACAGGGGGGGGCTGTCGAATACAGGGGGCGTGTTGTGTGCGTAGCTGTGTGCGTGTGTCATCAAGGAGGGTGCTGCTGCTGCTGCCATGTAGTGGACGAAACGGCATTCGCCTGGACCCCCTTACCTCTGCGGACAAGGGCTCCCTGAACACAACCCGTTGCGCACAGAGTGCGTCACCCTCACCTTTCTCCCCCCCCCCACCCCTCTCACTCCCCCCCAGTCGGCACTGGGTCGGCTGGTACGGCAGCTGGACACGTCGTCAGCGCAGATGGTGGTGGCGTCATGGCGGGTGGCGGATGCGGAGAACAGATACAGGTGGGGGGGTGCACCTGCTGTTGCTCTTGTTAAGGAAACTGGCCGCGAAACTGGTTGCATGTGCGTGCTAAGGAATCGGAGTTGCATTTGTTGTTTTTGTGTGTGCGTGTGTGTGTATATCAAACAGTACCGCTATACCTGATGAGCCGTGGCCGAACGCGTCTTTGCTTAATTGCGGTTTAGGGGGGTTTGTTTCCTCAACCCCGGGTAAGGGCCGTGAGCTTTCAAGCGCGAATAGATGCGTCGCAAGCGGCAGGTGATCCCGAGCGAGGCTGATCAAGGTAGCCACAATAGAAACGCGCCAAAACCTAGTAGACCGGTTCCCCGGTTCCCGCATGCTCCGTGACACCGCTGCAACACAACTGCTGCTACTGCAGTTGCTGGACCCTGTTTGTCTTTGCGTCTCTTAGCCCCGCTGCACGCCAGGGTGCTTTCCCCCACTGCGTTTCGTGTTTTCCTACTCCACCCACCTGTCCAACCCAACCAGGAATGCTTTCGGCTTTCCCCACCTGCCCGCCCACCCCACCTCAACCAGGAATGCCAACGACGACAATGCCAAGCTGCGGCAGTTGCTGCACGAGGAGAAACAGGTGTGAGGCTGGGGATGTGCACCTGGGGTGTGTGCTTGCCGTACACACCAGCATGCTCTCCAAATGCAATGCGAAATATTGGGATGCTACCAGTATCATGCTAAGAATCTAGGAGATGCTAGAGGACACCAGGCCAACCATGTGATGACTGCTGCCGGCAGTGCGCAGCATCGCAGGGTGGAGAGGAGGCCGGTGTGGGGTGAAGGTGACAGCGAAGAACTTGGGTTGCTTCCTTTCCTGTGCCCTCACCCTTACCCTCACCCTTCAAGCCCACCACACCTCCCTCCAACCCCACCTGCGCCCAGGCATCCAAGATGCCCCAGCTGATGCTGCCCAACGCCGCCTCCCTTAACCGGGACGAACTGATAGAGCGGTAGGTGGGCTTCCCACATATCGCCTTAGAAACCACCCACGTGTACGGCACCTTCCAATATATAACGCTAGCACGCTACCTGCATGTACGACACCGTACAGTGCTGTCGTACAATCCCGCCTCTCTAACCCGGAGGTTGGCTCAGGAGGGGGTTAGCGGTGCTAGGCGAGGCTTATTGGGCAATCCGGCAAAATGGTATGTGCAGCTGTTTAAGCAGCCGTGCAGTGCTGCTGCATTTCGCGCTGAGGTGCATTTATTTGCTGAGGTCGGCGCGCGCTCACGAGTTGTTACTCCGTCAAGACTGTCATTGTGTAGTTACTGTCGTGTTGTCCCCCCTACCCCACCCCGCCCCCTCCAGGCTCGAAGCCATGCTGGTGGCGTACGGCCGGGAGCGGCGGCGCAATGCGGAGCTGGTGCACCGGCTGAAACAGCTGCATGCGGAGCAGGTTGGCGTGTGTGTGTTTGTGTTGTCCCTCACTTGCAGTTTCCATGTGGACGGGTTGGCAATCACTCCCCAACCTGCACCGCTCCCCCCCAACAGGTTGACACCCTGGAGCTAAAGAAGCGCTACCAGCAGCTGCAGGAGGCGCATGTGGAACAGGTGGGGGGCGGGGAGGAGTGGGGGGAAGGAGGAGGAGGAGGGCAAGGGGGGAAGGGTGGTGAGGAGCGGGGCAAAGGAGGGAAGGGGAGAGAGGAGTGGAGAGGGGTTGATCGGGAAGGCCTTGACGGTTTGAGGCTTTAAGAGGAGGAGCAAGAGCTAACATGGTCCAATCGCGATGCCTGTGTCGGCGTGTTTATATCTTCCGGATTTTTCTTGCGGATGTGGGTGGGGCTCTTGCACGCAAGGCGCATGCATGTCGTCCCTAGCCTTCACTTGGCCAGCTGCATCTCCACACCCCATGCATGCTACACAACCGTTTTCAACTGCTACCAACCCTTCCAACGCACTGACCGCGGCCGCACCCGCAGACCCGCGCGTACACGGAGCTGGAGGGCAGGGTGATTGAAGGGCGGCAGCTGCGGGAAACCGTCAAGACGCAAGAGGAGCTCATACACAACCTGGAGGTGCGTCGTACGTCGTACGGGGCGGAAAACACACACATATGCCGTACAACGGTACAACGCATCACACAGCAGCCCCCCGCAGGTCCGGGCCGCATGTCGTCTGCTGTCCTTTGTTTCCTTTGTTGCTGCTGATCTGGTGTTAGTGTTGGTGTCTTGTGTTGGTGTTGGTGAGGTCGTCGCACCGTACGCGAACGTGTGTTCGTTACAGCCCACGTGTTTCCCCAGTTCTTCTTGCCACATTGGCTATTACTGCTGCTGCTGCTGTTGGCGGCTCCACCTCCTGGCTTCGCGGCGGAATTTACCGTGCTTCTTTGCATGCCTCTCTCCACCACGGGGGGGGGGTGGAGCAGGCATCCGTACTCTCAACGGCTGCTTCTTACTATGCCTCCACTAACTTGACTTTGCTTCTTACTGATGCTGCCCTCCCTCCCTCCCTGCTGCTGCTGAACCTGCTGGTCCTGCTTCCTCCTGCCCTGTCCTTGCCCCGCTGATACTTCTATTCAACCTGCTGCATCATCTTACCGTACCTTAGCCGCTGCTATCCTGTCCCATTCTCCTCCCAGCTCTCCCCCCCTTTTTGGTTTTGGTATATATCTCTGACCCTCCCAGGCGGTGTTGTCGAGGGCGGTGGAGCAGGCTCGTGCGGCCGACCGGGCGGTCAAGGAGCTGCAGGCGGAGGGGGAGACGCTGCGCGGGTCGTTGGCAGTGGCGGAGGGGAAGTGCAAGATGCAGGTGGGTGTGGGGGTAAAGAGGAAACAACTAACTGACTGTGTGGTAAGGCATCATCATGGTTTGCAACATGTGAGCCAGGGAGCAAGGTAGGGAGCAATGTGGGCCAGAGGATTGGGGTGGGTCGGGCAGAGCCAGGGGCCGCTAGGCTGCCGCTGTCTTTGGTCTTCGCCTCCGCCAAATCAACAGTTGTCACCATCACCAGTCACGTCTTCCAGCAGTGGGTTTACCCTACTACCGTCTGAAGGCACTGGATTGACTACCGCGTACGGTACCTGCTTGCGTGCTGTGCTGCATCCTACCAGGAATCCAAGATATCCGAGCTGGAGGGGCTTGGCAAGCAGAAGGTATGTTTGACTGAGTTTACGGTTTAGTGTTTTTACGGTTTCCTGGGTAGGCGTGGCGGAGTGGCGGATGGGATGTGTGTTAAGAAAACTAGCCGCGAGTCGGAACGTACTCGTACGTGTGTTGCGCGGAGCGGTAGCGAGAGAGGGCAGGGAGGTAGGGCAGGAGGCGGCTTGAGGGGCAGGGGTCTCACGCGACATGGTGGTCTGACTGCCTATCGTCGCGTCGTTGTGTTGGTTCCTGAGCCACACCACTGCACCGACCATAGCTGTCGACCGAGGAGATACCCCTGTGTGCGTGTGTGTTTTACACCAACTGAGCTTCGAACTGACACCGAACTTGCGTGCGGGGGGGCGTGTGTGTGTGTATGCTTGCCCGCGCAGGATTCCACGATAGCCGAGCTAAACTCGCAAGCCAAGCAAAAGGTCAGTTCCTGAACGGTTAACTAACTCGTCGGAGTGTCCGGTAGTACGGTTTGCGGAACCCTATTGCCTGCTGCTGCTGATGATTTGCCAATGTCGTTATCCCTCGCTCGCTATTGTGCATTTTACGATTGCGTATTACAAGTCTGACCGCAGTAAACCCCTTCACCACGTGCGTATGGGGTAATCATCGCGCAGGCTGCCCGAATAGCAGAGCTGGAGGGGCAGTGCAAGCAGCAGGTGGGTCAAAGGCCATACCATACCACAGGAAGCCACAGGTTAGGGCAAAGCAAAAGGGTTAGGAGACGGCAGGGTGCCACAAAACAGAGTTGGGTGGGATAGCATCCGGCACGCCGGCTGCATATGATGGCTGCTGGGAGGCTGGTTGGGGAGAAGGAGGTTGGGGGGCGAGGAGGAAAGCGGGATCGGGGTCGCACAGATACTCGCTGGAAACCGAGAGAAAATGCAGGCACACACACCGAAAAATGTTTGTGGACAACGCATGCAAGGCATCGCTCCAGGGGATGCAACGTCGTTGGCGGCACCCTATTGCATGTGTTATCTGTGCGTGAATTGGCTATGTGTTGCATGCATGATTAATCCTTCCGCTATCTTAGGTAGACCACCGCCAACTACCAAACCAACCTGAACCCTGGTCGGACGCAGGATCCCGCCTACCTCTCTCCCTGCTTATCCTTCCGACGCTATACGCACCGACCAGCTCCCCTCACAAACCCCTCCACACAGGCGCACCTGATCGACATGCAAGAAGCCAGGACACAGGGGCTGGAGGCGCGCTCCAAGCAGCAGGTGGGAGAAGGGGCGGGGCGGGGCGGACTGGGTTTGGAGGCTTGCCGCCCAGGGTAAGTACGATGGACCCCAAGACGCCTATACGGAGTCGGCATGCTGTGTCAGTTTGGGCGCGTGGGCTTGTTTGCGTGCCTGGGGCTGCTGCTGGCTGCTGTGTTTTCAGGGCCGCTGGAAGCTGCGCAGCGGGGGTTATGTCAGCAGGCGTGGAGCTTACCTGCTTACCTGTGTAGCCTCCTCACCTGGACTGATCTTGCGCTTTTTGCACCCACAACGTTGAACAGGACGAGCGGATTGCAGAGCTAGAGGAGCACGGCCAACAAAAGGTACGTTACAACACAGCCTGGGGAACTGTTGTGATACCGTTTGTGTGAAGAGCACTTCGTGTCGTCGTGAGCGGACGATGTTGGGCTTCTGCATACGGTTGGTGAACGTCCATGCTGCTGCCCTTCATCCCCCTTATCCGTTCCTGCGCCTGCTCCTGCCTGTCTGACACAATCGCTGGGATTGGCTTCCTGCTTTGCACGACACGGCCATTCGCCCGTCGGCTTGACTTACTGGTTTCCGATACAAGCGACGAGGGGCTTTCCGTTTGCAACCATGTGCAGGATGAGCGGATATCCGAGCTGGACGGGCAATGCAGGCAGCAGGTGGGACCTCCAGGCTTGATGGCACCGGGTTGCAGGTGTTGTGTTGTATGATGTGCTCTGTCGGTGTAATTGCTATTCGCATGCTGCTGTAGCATATGGGTAGGGCACCCGGGGGATGGGGAAACAGTGGTCGGAAAGAAGCACTGGGGTAGAATAGCAGCAATGTCGCCGCCCCCTCACACCCCAGGCATGCATCCTTTCCGTTTCATCTCGATCCCATTAAGCTTCTGTTGTCCAACCAGTTTGACATGGTTAATGGAACATATAACCCACACAGGAGCTACACATTGTGGAGCTGGAGGGGCAGTGCAAGCAGCAGGTAAGTCTCCCTTGTAGAGTATTAATGTGCGTGTGTTCGATCTTGAAGATTGCGGCAGCAATGTTGTAAAGGGTGACCGCATGTAGCCGCCAGTCCCCTGGGGGCTGTGGCCGAGTTCCTGAAGTTCGCTTAAGTGACGGCGTACGGTCACACGCTCACAACCGGTTACATGTCACACGGGTGTATTGTTCATGCATGCTCGTGACCTCTGAGCTGCAGGAGTCCCGGATTGCTGACCTGGAGAAGCAGGGCAAGCAGCAGGTGCGTGTGTGCCTTTGAAAACGCTTGTCGCAAGGAAGTACAAACGGGCTCGTGTGGAAGGGTTGGGATACGGCAGAAGGTTACGTTTGCGGTTCGGATACAGCAGAAGGCGCATGCACACAACCGAAGTCTCCATTCGCATGGCTGTGTTCCTGCTGTTGTGTCTGTCTGCACGCCTCTGACCCCTTCCACCATGAACATCTTGCCAGGGGGGACCTTAATCAGTAATCTGAAAGCCACCCGTCCTTTCACGCAACAAGCCATGCTGATTGCCTTGGAAACCTCTTGCATGCAGGAATCCAAGATTGCTGAGCTGGACGGGCAATGCAGGCAGCAGGTGGGTGCCGGTATCCGGGTTTGGGGTCCTGGTGCCCCCTCCCACTGCATCTGCCACCTCCTTGGGGGTCGCCGTGGGTCGCCGTACGGGAGGCATGTACGGTACTAGCAACCGGCGCTGGGCTGCTTTGGAGTCTAGCTTATTTAGGCGCCTGGCTCATGGCCACCCTTGCAGCAGTGCTGCTAAGCTGGCCGCTCCGCGTGGGCTGTTTTCTGCATCTGCTCTGTCCTCACGCTTATTTTGCGGCGGCCTTTTCATATATCTGCTCACCTCCCCGCCCCGGCTGGCTGCTCCCAGGAAGTCCGTGCGGCCAACCTTGAGGGGCAATGCAAGCAACAGGTGAGGTGTCGAGCTACCGGCGGTAGCTTTCGGTGTAGGGAACAATCGCAGCCGGCAGGCATGGAATGCCCTGTCGGTGGCGCACACCCTGTGTTTGGATTTGGCAAGCACAGAACGTTAATGTTGTTCGTGCTTGGCAGCTTGCCGCGAGCATTTGCATTTAGAACCCTATACTTTGTTTGCGCCCGTTGTGCACCACCACCAAGGTGTTGGTCTCTCACCAAAGTGTTGGCCCTCTTCTCTGTCTGAACACAATTTGCAACGCAACGCAATGTACACGGCCGCACCTTGCAGGAATCCCGGATTGGCGAACTGGACGGTAACCTCAAGCAACAGGTGGGTTCATAATGAACTTGTGTGTATGAGCCCGGATAACCGCCGTACGAACTTATCTTACAGCAACTGCCGTATAACTCTTGGAAAATGTGCTGCTACTAATTAGGCTGCTTTCCAAGCCGCCCTTGGCCATCTGCCTTGCGCCGAATAACGCATATCTGCCTGTCCGTGTTGTCACGGCGGTATTATCTCCATTCATGCATTCCCTGTACATCCCGGGCTCAATTCGTTGCTGTACCCGCCTGCAGGAAGCTCGGGGAGTGGAGCTGGAGGGGCAGTGCAAGCAGCAGGTGGGCAGGACTTCTGGGGTGGAGCGAGGATGGCGAGGGAGGAAAATATAGATAAATACATCAACGAAGTCCCAATCCCGAATATCCCGACTCATGCAATGAGCGCATTCGGAGACCCTATTCTAGAAATACGCAGCTCAGAGACTTACCAATTGCTTGCTTACCAGAAACCGAGATGGCTTGAGGAAGAAGCCGCCTTGCATAGGCGAGGGAGGGGGGCTGGGGCAGCTGTACGACATGCATGCATGCATGGCGTACAGGAGCAAAACCCACAATTCCGAGCACATGACTGAAGCACATGCTTGCGGCTCACCTGGGCCTTCACCACGGTTACTTCACGAAAGCGGTGTTTGTTGCCACCTGTTGCAATGTGCTGACGGGTGCAGGAGGCCCGGATTGCTGAGTTGGACGGCCACAGCAAGGAGCAGGTGAGTTTGGGAGGATGGGGGCGGGGCTGGCGGCAGCCAGTGGGTATCGGGAGTCGTTGTCTTTTCCTGCATGCGCGCTAGGTAGGGTGTTGCGTCTACGTGCTGCATGCATGCTCCCGCTTGGCCTGACACGATACACTGTACGCTAGACTAGTCGCATAGGTGTGGCTGTGAGGGCCTCTGCGCTGCTGGCTTACTGTTTACCTAAGAGCTAAACGTGTTACGTGTGACGAGCATTTGCAGGAGGAACGGATAGCGGAGCTGGACGGCCAAGCCCAGCAGCAGGTGGTTGGGTTGGGGAGGGGAGTGAGAGGGGCTGGAATTGGTGGAAGCATGGCTGGGCTAGGATAGAAGGTAAAAGCAAAGAGAGGTAACCTTTGAAGCAGCTAGCCTCCTCCTGACACCCGACAAAGGGGTTAGGGTTGTATTGGGCTCGTCATCTCGGGTCACCGGTCAGCAATCCCACCTGCGCACCTCCTGCGCACCTCCTGCGCACCTCAACCTACTGCGGACCTTCCATTGCTCCACTTTAATTACCTCCATAACCAGGAGCATACCCTGCTTGCATCGCACCCGTAGGAAGCTCGGATCGCGGAGCTGGACGCCCAAAACAGGCAGCAGGTGGGTTTCGGAGGCTGGTTGAGCTTGCGTGCTTGCGCTGGTTGGGCCAAAGATGGCAGCCCCGTAGTGCCCCCGGTCGTTTCCGCTTGCTTGCACGCCTGCACGCAAACCTCACTCAACTACTTACGCTTTACCTCATGACGAGCTTGCTAACTCTGTCATGCGACTGATTACTAATGCCTACTCATTACAGAGGCCTGTAGGGGACCCTGACTCAGGCTAACTTTCGTTTCTCATAGTGTCCCTGGCCCCCCTGGCTCACTATACACGCGTACCGACTGTAACTGTAACTAATGCAATGTTTGATTGCAATGCGTGTAGGAAGTCCGGATCGCCGAACTGGACGAGCAATGCAAGCAGCAAGTAAGTGTCCGGCAACCTCTAATAACTACCTTCATACTTAACCCTTATACCGGTACTCCACAATCGCACATAGCACTCTCCCTGCTTCCACAGGCTTCCAAACTACAACACAATCCACGCATCACAAACCCTCCCATTGCTCTCACCTGCCGCCGCAGGCAGCCCAGGTGGCTGAGCTGGAGCAGGCCCAGCAGCAGCACGAGGAGGCGGTACGGCAGCGCGAGGAGCGCATCCAACAGCTCGAGAAGGAGCTTCAGGAGAAGGAGGACGAGTTGGAGGAGCTCCGGAACCGGCACACGGTGCAGGAATTCAAGGCGGGGGCGGAGGGGCCTACACCTGCTGCTGGGGATGGGGAAGGAGGGGGTGAAGGAGGAGGTGGAGCAGGGCAGCAGCGGGTGGAGGAGTTGGAGAAGGAGTTGGAAGCAGCGCAGGGGCGAATCAGGGAGCTGGAAGAGGCGATGGGACCGGGGAAGGAGGTGCGCGGGAGGGGGGTGGCTTGCATGTGGATGTGGGGGTCGGATTGGGTTGAGCACCGGTGTTCGGTTGCTATGCCTCTCGAGGGCCCGAATCCTGTCTTGTGTCTCAAGAGACGCTGCCCCCTTACCTGGCTTATTCGCTGCTTCCCTTTCTCTCCCTCCGCATGCTCTCGCCATGTATTCCTTTTAAACCCCATGCGTTCCCATGCTTCACAGAAGATGGAGTCCCAACTAGCTGCGCTGGCTGAGGAGAAGGCGGGTGCCACCCTGAGAGCGGAGTACGCGGAGGGGGCGGCGGAGGCGGCGCAGAACGAACTCATCGACGTCACCAAAAAGTAAGGGAGGCTGTGGGTGGGAAGGGAGGCGGGAAGGTGGGAGTAGGGGTGGACGCCAAGGGGGATAGGGTACTGCCAGGGCTGCTGCTGCCCAGAAGACAAGGCACCCGGGGTGGGTAGGAAGATACCGGTAGCAGCTGCCACCCTGCGTTCGCGAGGCCAACATTCGGGGCATTCGGGGAATGACATCCATTTGGTTTACTGGACGGACTCCACGACTCCTCCAAAGCTCCCACTTGGCGCTCGCTCCACCTCCCGCCACCTCACGTACCCTCCCCCTCCAGGTTTCCAATCACACGCTAACCCAACTATCCAGCCTATTGCGGAGCATGTATCCCTATTTATAATCCCCCTCCACCTCCCTTACCCTGCCCCTGCAGGTTCGCCCGGGAGATCGCGGAGCTCAAGACTCGGTTAGCTGAGAAGGACGCCATGCTGATGGGCGGCTTCGGTGACCTAGACCAGCTGCGGCGGGGGGAGATGCCGCCTCCAGAACTGGGACTAGGGGGGCAGGGGCAGGGGCGCGGAGATGACCCAGGGGTCGGCCGGATGGGTGGCAGCGCCACTCCACCTCCGGGCATGATTATGCCGGGGCACATGATGCCTCGGAGATCAGGTGAGGGGGCTGGGACTGGGGTATGGGCGCCAGGAGGGGTGTACTTGCTGACTGTCCTAGCTGACTTGCGTGAACTGTGCATGCAACACTCCCTCCCTCCTAACAACATCCTAAGCATAATTGGGAGCCTTGTGTGGAGCGCGGTCAGTGCAGGACCAGCAGAAACGAATAAGATGACTCCCCCTGCCCCCACTCTTGCTCCTTGTGCCGTACCAACAGCAGGCAACGCCTCTACGGGTGGCGGCAGTCGACCCAGCTCAAGAGACGCCGACCCGCAACGATTCCAGCAAGGCTCCTCCGCCCCCTTGTTTCCGCCCATCAAGGGAGCCACACAGGCGCAGCCGCCGCCATCTTCGCCACAGCAGCAGCAACAGCAACAACCAGGGCACAGTAATGGACCCATGGGTCACAATGGTCGTGTCGCCTCGCCGCCATCTGGATCACCTGGGCATGGGCCATCTAGACGACCGTCATTGCGGCGGCCTCAGCTCGGGGGCCAGCCGCAGCAGCAGCCGGGGGGCCAGCAGCAGCAGCAGCAGCAGCTGCTGTCACCATCGCCACCGCCGCAGCCGCCCACCTCACCGCCGCCGCCGCCCTCGCAGCAGGTGCAGCAACCGCAGCCACGACAGCAGCAATCGCCATCTAAGCAGCAGGCTTCGCCGCCGCGGCAGCAGCAGCAGCAGCCACGGCAGGGTCAGCAGCAGCCGGGTCAGCAGGCGAAGGCGGCAGGCGGTGGGCAAGCGAGGCCGACCGCTCCAAAAGCACCTCCCACGCCAGACGATGACGAGGATGATGATGACGATGATGATGACGACGACGAGGACGACGACGACGATGATGATGATGATGATGATGATGATGATGATGATGATGATGATGATGAGGACGGTGGGTAGGGATTGCCTGTCCGATAGAGGCACTACGGTTCTTAGATGCAGCAGCTCGTGCGACCAGGAAGGACCCAGTGCTACTTTGTTGTGTCGTAGAATTTACAGCACGCCATGTGTAGATGATTCGTCTAGCAGTATGCGCTGCTGAAGCAGGGCTTTGTTACCTGTGTGCTTCGATTATAACCCTGCAAATGCTGTCATTGCAGATGATGATGACGAGGACGAGGATGATGACGACGACGATGATGATGAGGACGAGGAAGAGACGCCCCCACGGCGCAGGGCTGATGCAAAGCCATCGCAACCGCAGCCGCAACGCCAGCAGCAGCAGCAAGCCCGGCAGGGACAACCAGCAGCGGCGTCGTCAAGTGGTGGTGCTGCCGCTGCAGGTGTCGCTGGTGTGAGTGCCCCTGCCGGCGCTGCTGCTGCGGCTGCTGGTGGTGCTGCTGGTGGTGCTGCTGGTGGTGGTGGTGCTGGTGCCCCGGCGGCGCCAAGACCGTCCTCCAAGGAGACTCAGCGATCATGATAATAATGCGGCGGTGTTTTGGGCTCCTTGTGATGTCAGGTGTGAACTCCATACCTGTAGATAAAGGAAGGCGGCAAAATCTGGGCAACGCAGTGTATCGTTAGATTGTATGCTCTTGAGATGGGACACGCCAACGTGGGCTATCTGAGATACTACATGCGTGCGAGTCCTTGTGAGCCTCTTTAGAATGCATTAATGGGCCGCATGGCCAGGCATGGCGGCATCATTGCTTTTATGTCGTACAATTGTCGTGTACCCATCATCAGCATCATCGGACGTTACCAAACCTGCCGTACAGACCCCTAGCAAGGGAGTATATGGCTATTGCTGGAGGAGTCTGGGGAACACCCCTGGAAGGAAGGCGGTATGCGCGTGTATATGATCCCCCCAACAATGTGGCTTGACAATATTAGTGCGGTATCTTTGTGTGTAGAAGCTTCTTCTGTACTCCTTATACATGCGTACATGCCGAGTGCAAAAGAATGGCAGATGTTCGGAATCACCTACCGTGTAAGAGGCATTGGTGCCAGGATCGGCGCTTTCCTTGGCCGCCTAGGGTTTCGTTGACATATCCTGGCGAGCACGAGCTTGGGAGAGCCACAGTAGTTGTCCATGACACTCACTGCGCAACTATCTGCTGGCGCCCTCGGATAGAAGCATGGAACACGGTTCGAGGCGACCTGAGGCACCGCCAAAGATGTACGGCAGATTCGCAATGACCGATGCGCGATAGACGGGCAAACGCATGCGTCTGGATACTTTATTGACTTCAATACTGTATTCTAATGGCATTTCTTCCCGTGACTCCCTCTGTTGGAGGCTACTTGCCGCGACGAGCGGAAGGGCGCTTGCAAGCGTTTCAACAACACCAAACCTTGAAACCTTATGGCTCAATACGCTCTCGACTGAGATATATTAATACGGCACTTGATTCTCTAAGCTGCAAAGATACTGGTGATAGAGTTGCTTCCCATGGCTTGCATTCCTTGAACCCGCTCGACCTCTTATTCGCGCGCACAGCGGCTGGAACAACAGAGACGCTGCAGGTCTTGGACGAGGGCGACGGCCAGAGCTTCACTGCGCATTGGAAGGGGCAGCTGCTTCGACTGACCCCGTCAAAGCATGCCGAGGATGCACAGCAGGGCGGCTGGACAACCGAGCAAATCGGTGCGCAGATTGGCAGGTTACGAGGATTGGGAATGACTGTTGGGATCACAGCAGGACGGCTGCAGTAGTTGGCGCAGCGTACACCCATGCATGCATGTGCCAGCCCTCCCACTGCTGAGCTATTTGGGCATGTGCTAGGTGTCCCAACAGGCGCTTATAAACGCATGACAGGCTAAGTTGTTTAGCTAACGTCACATCCCCTACGTTTGCACGACCACGTCGTGCATTCATACATGCCAACAGGGTCCTATCCTCTTGCGGACAGTAGGCTAGCTCGGGCGTTTCCCAGCCTGGCCCAAGGAGGATTGCTGACGAAACTGCACGACCATGCTGGTAAGTCCACCCTTCCCTGAACCGACATCTCAGTTGGAGCCCCATAATCCCACCCCTGGCAACCCCTAAAGTGTGCGCACCAGGAAGCTTTATCGTACGCAGTCACGTGCACCTTGATGAGGTTAGGACCGCACGGCTTTGGGATGCGATTATTACAGGGGAGGCCGTACGACTCAAGTGCGACGCACAACCCTATGAGCCTTATAGACCATGCCACAAACGTTGGGACGTCCCTGCCCATGGCTTTGGGACGTCCATTTTTCACTTCCCAGTACATCAGTCTTATGCGCCCTCTGGCACTTTCCGTGGATTGAAGTTACGTACCCCTTGCCTTGCGCCGAGTCGCATGGCTTTGGGCCGTCCCGTTCTCACTTATCAGACCCTGGGCCTTCCTGCCGGCACTTCATCACCGGTCTCGTCCTCTCTGTCCATACATGCAGCCGTCTATGCAGCCCGCGACCACGCACCCTTGCATGGCCCCCCTCCTAACCTGACCTCACCGCGACCATCGCAGTCATCTCCTCCTCCGTACCCCCCACGCAGGTGCCCAGCCATCCGCTCTCACCTTCACGGGTCAAACATACTCCCTCTCAGACCTCCAAGAGGCAGCAGCAGCCGATGCAACGACATGGTGAGTGTTATGATGGGGTGACAGAACCTGCGGGTCGGGTGGTTTCCTGGTTTGCAGTGAGATAAGAGCCGCGCTGGCCAATCACGGTTAGGTGGATGGGCGTTCTGCCTTTGATGGATCTTGGCCTGAGGTCAGTGGTAATGTCAGTGCCGACCCCATGCGGTTTACCGCGACTGGACTGGACTCCACAACGCCGACCTCACCCTCCTCCGAGCTCGGCCGGAAACCCGTTACCCGCCCCCCGGCTGCCTTCTTTCGCTTCTGACTGTGTTTGTCGGCTTGCGCGGCATGTTCGCCTCAGGTGTGAGGGCACGCGCCCCGGAGCTCCGGAGAGCACACCCCTGCAGTCACAGACCCTGACCGCTGGGGAATTAATTTCCCTGATGCAAGGTGGGTTGATCCCAAGGTGGGTTGTCTCGCTACCGGTCTCGTTATCAGCATGTATGGCCGGTTGGATGCCATGGAGGGTGAGCCAGGGCGAGTCAGGGTTGTCTACCCAGGTGCGTGCGGTACTTGCGAATGATAGCTTCTGGCAACTTGCCCGCATATGGCCTTTGCGCAGGACAGCGCGGCGTGGTTCTCGTACAGCTCTACAACGGCTTCCAACCGTCGGAAGGCCAGCCACTGTATGACCCATGGGTCGTTCACCTCCTAGAAGCTGCGCTGTCCACTCCCGGACTGCGGGCGGTAGCTTCCGTGGCTCCAGGGGGCCCGGCTGTGGGCCTTACCGCCGTACTGTTCGCGGACCGGGAACCCTGGAGCGCATGGGGCCCGCATCTGGCGTCTTTCGGTTGCCAGGTGTGGTTGTGGCTTGGCGGCGGGAAAGTGCATCTAGTTAGATGGGCCTTGCGTGCTTGGGGCAGCCAGGCTTCATCACAGGTGTAAGTACCGGTATTCCGAATTTCTGATGCATGTAGGTTACCGCATTGTTGTTAACACGCGGCACGCACATGTGGATTGCATTATTGTCAAGTAGTGTTCTGATAATTAAGCGTGTCCAATGGCAGAAACAATAACAACACGCCGCCCTGCCCACAACCTGTCGGCCCTGTCCTCTTTCTCTCCAAATCTCTCTTTCCTGCGCCTCCCTTTCCTACCCTCCCCTCCTGCTGCAGGCGAATGCGGTGGCCGGAAGCGCCTACTACAAGGTCCTCATAGGTGCGCGACGGGCTCCGCGTGCAACGGCCTGCTGCTCCTTGCCTGTCTGCCCTTTCTTAAATTCCGCTTGCGCCCCGTTGCCCACATCTTGCCTGTTGGCCCCAACGGCGAGCAGGCAAGATCCTGGGCTACAAGGAAGACAACATCTACGGCTACGTTCGGTCTGTGGGAGGCGGCCTCTCACCCGCCGTGATAGCGCAGGTGGGCTGGGTTGCAATGTGGGTTGGAGTCGGGATGGGTTGGATTTGGTAGATTTGGTGGAAGGTGGAGTGGGTTGGCAATACCACACCTGCACTGCTGGCGCAGGTGCATTGGGGTGGGTTGGGGGCTTAGTCGGATTGGGTGGGGGTTGCCGGTCTTGGCTGTCGGGGGTGGGGCAGGTCGGGTTTGTAGGGTTTCCGACTGGAAGGACCTAAGGTAATTGTGCATGTACGGCCGAGGCGTTGCAGCCTACGTCTATCATGTATTATCCCTTGTATGCTGGCACGCATACATGCGGTTTAGTTAACATACATGCCCCTCAATGGTACGGCGCACAACGGACCAGCTAGCTGCCCCCGGCTGCTACTTCACACCTGCCCGGCTCACCCGTGCGCTGCGCCGCCCGCGTGCACCACTGTTACCCCAACCTGTGCATGCTCTATCCATATTGCGATTAAGAAGGATATACACTTTGTTTCATGTTTGCCCGAGCTCTCAGTACCGCGCCACCTGTATCACCATTTGTCGACTTCTTAAGCCCAATGTTGGGGAAACTATTTGTTTCCCCTGCTATAACCAGCAACGCACGGGCGCTGTCTCCTACTCTCCTCTACCCGCTCCACAGGTTGATGCCGACCTGAAGCGCCTGAGCAAGGCCAAACCAAAGCTGCCCTGGAACCGGGAGGGCAGTCGGGGCAAGAAGCCGCAAGGCAGCGCTGCGGGCTCGCCAGCTGCTGGGAAAGCCGATGCTGCTGCTGCTGCTGCTGCTGCTCCCGGTGCTTCTGCGGGGCCTCCAACAAAATCGACAACGGGGGCAGCAGCCGGACGGTTTGGCGGCAGCGGCGGCAGGGGCAGCAGTCGCGGGCGGACTTGAACGTGGCCCCATGCCCTACCCAGAGGAAAACAAGCACCTCCATCTAGGCATGCTGGGCTGCAGTTGTTGGCTCACCTTATTTTGAGGGGAAGCACAGAAGCGACACGATTGGACTGAATCCGCGGCTTTTCGGCGGCCCGGTTGATAATGACTAAAAGGCAGTGGCAGGAGTGTCCGCAACAGCATGCATGCATGCATGCTGGAAAATAGACAGGTCCCAGTCGCCTTTTTTTTGCGCATGATGGACATTGACTTGTGTATTCACTGCGAACTGGGGAAGGTAAACAAGGAATTTAAACCAGCATTAGTGTCCTGTATCCATGGGTCATGTTGTTGTCTACCTTCTCTGTCTTTGAGTTCCTCACGTGCATGCCAGGAGGTGTGGTTTGGTATTGGGTGTTTGTAGCTGCTAACTATTTGTAATTACTTCCCAAATTGGGAATCCCAATGTTGACCACCACGAGACGTATGGGACTAAAAGGAAGAAGCTAACTGGGTGGCATGGGTTGCACCGCGATTGCCAAAAGTATGGGGAAGGGGGAGATAAGGAATTTGATGAGGCAAGTATGGGGGGGGGCTTACTTGGCCAGTTGCCTAACCCTGCCTTTCTCACCACCCTCAGGCACCCATCAGAGATCATGTCGTACTCGTTGTGCAGCCATGCAGGCTTTATGTTCAATTTATCCGATGCGAGTTTCGCTGCACATAACATAGTTTTGAAGCTCCTTGAGTGGGCTTCTCTAAGCAGCCTAGTGCAAAAGGGTGCCTGTGCCAAGGGCAGGCCGATAAGGCGTTATCTCCGTGTTGTTCGGATCAGCGGGTGGCTAAGACGAGGATGTTGCCGGCACGATGGATTGGTGGGAATGCAACACCCTCTGTTGTGAACTGACGTTTTTTGCAATCCATGATGACAGGGGCGGTTAGGGAAAGGCAGTTCGGAAGGGCACTCTCACATTAGAAGATACACGGACACAGCCCGCCAGACAGACGGACGCCGCCGGCGGCGGGCAAAAGGACATTCTTCCGTGTGCCCTTCCGTCAGTCCGTACAACAGCCGAAAACATACAAAAAGGACCTAACTACCGGTATAGCTTGCTATTTCTATGTACTTACTATCGCTATTAGGATTAACAGGAAGTCCGGGAAATGTTATCTTTGCAACAAACGAATTTAGACTGGCCATTGACAAGGACCGCCGCGACCATACCGGTTACCGTTCCAAAATGAGTTAAAGCTGTTTCACGACTACTATAAATGAACTGTTGACAGCGACATGGCGCAGAAAGACAACCTGTGGACTTCGGCGTGAACATGCTTGCATGTAACTGGGCGCCCACCCGTTTCTGTGGGCTAACGCCGACAGATTTCGAGTCTTTTGCACAGTGGTAGTAGCCACACCGAGTGCGTTACCGGTAATAGACATTCAATGTTAAACTATATGTGCCTGTGTCTGATACGATTGCTGTAAAAACTAAGAATATTATTCGTTCTTATGCATACGACGGGTTGGGGAGACTAGACTGAGTAAAAAATTAGCGATAACTTTACAGCTTACGGCAATGAACGGGCGAGAGCACGAGACAACGGGCAACTTCAAGCATTCGTAATTGGTTGAGAACATTAAGCAAACCCCGACACTGAGCATGCATGTCACCTATTGTTTTGGAGGCTTTCGAATACATGCTCTAATGTTTACGGCAGATATACCGTACACGCCATTTTTGAGTAAGGGCTAGGATAGCTACCGAGAGTACATATTTTTGCTAGACGTCGCTATATTGTGAAGACACGAAATGTACCGATGCGTCAGATTGGAGAGAACGATTGGCTATACGTGGATTGCTTGGATATCCCGTTCAGACGTACGACACCGACGCCATCCCGATGCCATTGAAAAGCTATCAATTAGTTATTACCCATTTGCCAGGTTGTAAACCTGTATACAGAGTACTATATCATCGGTGTTGTTACCCTGCCACAAGGCCATCGCCCTTGTGTGCGACCGCGCGCCAGAGCCATGGGGCTCCTGGTGCTGTTGGCACTCTCCTATGCCGCGGTTGCTGTTTCTGAGCCCCTGCTGGAGGTAAACGTTTAAAATGCGAGCCAAAGGCATGCTTGGCAACGCTATGGCTCGACCCCAAAGCTTGTCGCTTTTGCTTCCGTAACGGGGCAGGCAATTCGTTAATAGAGTGTACTTATACTTCATCTACATATGTCGGGATATTTCTCGCGTGCAGGGTACAGTGGTGCACGACTCGGTGACGGTGTCCGAGCGCAAGTCGACGCCGCACGCTCGATGGCTTCTAAGCAACAGCAGCAAAGGTAAGTATCTTTTACAGCTACTTACCTCCTTAATAATAAGGTTTCGGCTGTTGAAGCCGTCCAGCCGATGCCAGCTGCTCTCCGCCCCCACCTAGCTTGGGACTGGCTAGCGCAGTTCCCACCCCCGCCTTGTGATGCAGCACCTACCCGGTTCCTGTAATCCTTCCTATCGCAGTATCGACGTTAATGCAAGGCCAAGCCCTGAGCCAGGGACAGAGCCTGTACTCTCAATCCGGGGCTTACTGGCTTGACATGCAGGGCAATGGAAACCTTGTCATGTACCAGACACGCACGGGTATTGCCATCTGGGGACTAGAAAAGTACGGCGCATTCCCCCCAGCGGTTGCTGGCCCGTACAACATGACGATGAAGGTAGCTACTTGTTTATCCCATTGGGCACTGCTGGTCTTGCCGCCAGCAGTGTCCGCTTGCAATGCATGTGGTGGATACCGACACAGTTTCTCGCTTATTTTGCAGTATGACGGCAACTTTGCGGTCATGGGGACATCATCGGAGGTCATTTGGGTGACGAAATTGGCGTATTTGACCCCTGGTCCCTACAAAGCCATAGTTACCAAGGATGGCAACCTGAATCTGGTGGCTGGAAACGGCATAGCCTACTGGAGCAGTGGTAAGGAGTTTGGGGGAAGCAAGAAACCTGCTGTTATAATGAATCGGGGGACCTACCGGTAACAAGTGCCCTTAAGTTGGCTCATTATAATATATGAAAACATTTGACGTAGTGTCAAGTGGTTCACTGACGTACCTACTTCCCCCTTTCGCAGCCTGCACCGTATTCAGCGGATACACGTTCCTGCCCTTTAAGGATCAATTTAAATCTGACCTAGGGCAGAAGCCAAATTTGGCCTCTGCACTGTCTGCCTGCAATGCGGACTGCCGTTGCAAGGGCTTTAACTCAGGTGGGTGTCGTACAGCTGCTTCACACAGCAGTAATGGAAGAAATGAATTCCGAGCCCCTTGTAAATTAGGCATACAAACAGAGTGCGTGCAAGGTGTTTCCAGTTAGTTGGCACTTTCCACAACAACCACCATCCCAGTGAATCCTCGTGACCATCTCCGCAGGTGGTTGGGTCAAGACACGTACCGATAACGTTGTGGATTATAACACAGACATGTGCAGCGGCCTGTATATTCGTGATAACCCACCAGCCTGCCCTCCGCCACCGCCCAGCCCGCCACGACCACCACGACCGCCACCGCAGCCACCGCTGCCACCCTCGCCCAGCCCACCGCCGCCAGGTGAGCGAGGTGTTGCAAGCTAGAAAATGAGCACGTAAATGTTGGTGACTGTGATTCCCTTGCCTGTCGGTTTATCATCAAGATGCACAGAGGATTTGTGACTTGAATAAACATATCATCTCGCCCGATGTTAAGGTTTTCTTTAGATAGTATGTAAAGCAGGGGACGGGGATCCACTGCGGCAAACCTGGCAAGCACCCTTCCACTCTGCAATGGCACGTGAAGTGTTGGTGCCTTCGTCGTGTGGTTTCTTCTCTAGCTAACAGTAATCCCCGCTAGTCCGGAACTACCTAGTGTTGTTCCCACCCCTGCCTTGTGAAACAACCACCTGATCCTTTCTTCCATCAAATCCTATTGCAGTGTCGGTGTTGATCCAAGGCCAGGCTTTGAGCCAGGGACAGAGCCTGTACTCCCAATCCGGGGCATACCGGCTTGACATGCAGGGCAATGGAAACCTTGTCATGTACCAGACACGCACGGGTATTGCCATCTGGGGACTAGAAAAGTACGGCGCATTCCCCCCAGCGGTTGCTGGCCCGTACAAGATGACACTTCAGGTAGCTTCGTATCCCGGCGCTGCCCGTGGGACTTTGCTACATGCGGTGTATGTTGTTAATACCAACTTAACCTCGTAATCGTCTACTTGCAGTATGATGGCAACTTTGCAGTCCTAGGGGCGTCATCGGAGGTCATTTGGGTGACGAAATTGGCGAATGTGGTCCCTGGTCTATACAAGGCCGTAGTTGCCAAGGATGGCAACCTGAATCTGGTGGCTGGAAACGGCATGGCCTACTGGAGCAGTGGTAAGGAGTTTGGGGCAAGAAAACCTGCTGTCTAAGTGGGGGGAACAAGTGAATGCCCTAGTTGGCTCATTTCATTATGGCAAAGTGTTGAGTGGTTCACTGACGTACCTACTTCCCCCTTTTGCAGCCTGCACCGTATTCACCGGATACACGTTCCTGCCCTTCAAGGATCAATTTAAATCTGACCTAGGGCAGAAGCCAAGTTTGGCCTCTGCACTGTCTGCCTGCAATGCGGACTGCAGTTGCAAGGGCTTCAACTCAGGTGGGTGTCGTACTGCTGCTCCACATAAATAATGATAACGGAACAGATAAGCTTCCAGACAAGACACAGACAAGAGGCGTCCTTAATGAAGTGGAAATACAGAAAGGGTGCATACAGGGTGGTTGCCGCTTCACAACAACCGCCATTGTACCGAATTATAGTGATCATGTCCGCAGGTGGTTGGGTCAAGACAGGTACCGATAACGTTGTGGATTCTTATACAGACATGTGCAGCGGCCTGTACATTCGTGATAACCCACCAACCTGCTCTCCGCCACCGCCCAGCCCGCCACGACCACCACGACCGCCACCGCAGCCACCGCTGCCACCCTCGCCCAGCCCACCGCCGCCAGGTGAGCGAGGTATTGCTGGTTTACTTTGTGGACGATACGAAAGGTGGAAACGTTACCGACGCGCGAAAGACGGCTTGTGGCTTGTGTAATAATGTAATCCATTCTCCAATCACCCCGCGGTGTGCATATCAAGGTTTCCATTCGTACTTACAACAAGAGAGATGCAGAACAACTGCGGCAAACCAGACAAGCACCCTCCCCTTCTTCAACAACGCATGATGAAGTGTTGGTGCCTTCTTCGTGTGGTTTGTTCTCAAGCTACCCGTGATCCGAGCTAGCTCAATACTGCCTAGTGTTGTTCCCACCCCTGCCTTGCGAAACAACCACCTGATCCTTTCTTCCATCAAATCCGTTTCGCAGTGTCGACGTTAATCCAAGGCCAAGCCCTAAGCCAGGGACAGAGCCTGTACTCCCAATCCGGGGCTTACCGGCTTGACATGCAGGGCAATGGAAACCTTGTCATGTACCAGACACGCACGGGTATTGCCATCTGGGGACTAGAAAAGTACGGCGCATTCCCCCCAGCGGTTGCTGGCCCGTACAAGATGACGCTTCAGGTAACTTCGTATCCAGGCCCTGCTCGTGGGACTTTGCTACATGTGGTGATCGTTGTGGTAATCCAACTAAACCTCGTAATCGTCTACTTGCAGTATGATGGCAACTTTGCAGTCCTAGGGGCGTCATCGGAGGTTGTTTGGGTGACGAAATTGGCGAATGTGGTACCTGGTCCCTACAAAGCCGTGGTTACCAAGGATGGCAACCTGAATCTGGTGGCTGGAAACGGCATAGCCTACTGGAGCAGTGGTAGGGTTAGGGGAGGAACCTGATTACTTTGGGATAAATTGAAGGAATGATACATTTGCATCGGAATATCCTAAGCAAGGAGTTTTCCAAACGATATTCCTTATTGCCCTCTGCAGCTTGCACCGTATTCCCTGGATACACGTTCATGCCCTTCACGGATCAACTTCAATCCGACCTGGGGCAGAAGCCAAACCTGGACAGTGCACTGTCCGCCTGCAACGCCGACTGCCGCTGCAAGGCCTTCAACTCAGGTGGGCGGCGTGCCGCATAGCTATACAGTGCAGGACGGAAATTAGATGCCCGGAGGTAGCCCCTACTTGTTTGGTTATACGGAAAGGGTTAAGATTAATTCTAAGACTCTGCAAACGAGAGCTGTCGAAATTGGTAACTCTCAATGGGTGAACCTTGACCGCAGGTGGTTGGATCAAGACGGCCATCGACTACTTTGTCGGGTACTATTTAAACACCCTCTGCAACGGTCTGTACGTCCGTGACAACACACCAAGCTGCCCTCCGCCACCATCGCCGATGCCGCGGCCACCCAGACCACCACGGCCGCCGCCAGGTATTATGTCAACCCAACTGTGCTAACCAGGGTTTTCCAACCAGCAGTTAGTAACCGCAATTAAGACATAAATTAGCCAAGAGTATAAGTACAAGTATAAAAGCAATTACTGATAAATAATTAAAAAACGTTGCACAGGCAAGCCAGAAGAGCAAACGACGCAAGCTCAAAATGTCCTTGCACGTTCATTCAGCAGTGGCTAATGTCCTTGCTTGTAGCCTCAGGCCTGACCCATGGGTCACAAACGCTAACAACATGCTCCTTACAGCCATAAGGAACCCAGGAATTGCATTATATCGATAAGCTAAGACGCGACAGAGAAGCCAAGCGCAATTTAAACCAGCCAATTGCATAATCCGGCTGCACATCGCCTCCCTCAGCAGCCTAGTCTTCCCCCATGTCTTTAACCTCCGAGCGAGCTCAGTGTCCAACCCAACGTCAGCGGCCAACTAGCCATCTACCGTCCAGCCGACTTCTCCCCAGGTCCTTCATTGCAACCCTCCTTTAACACCCCCCAGCCGCTCTCATGTCATTATAACGCACCGACCCTAAATCCCCGCCCGAATCCCGGGACCCCACAACTCAGCAGGTGCGAGCTCCAGAGCAAATTCAAGTACGGCCACCTAGGAGGGTAGCAGCGTCGCCAGCATGAGAGTGTTGGGTTGCCTGTCAGGCGCCGGCTACGAGCCAGCGGGACGGTGACTTCACGACCTGGGAGGAGGTGGAGCGCGGGGGGCCAGGTGCAGCAGGCTGCGAATAAGCGCAAAAGGACATGGCTGGCGTTGTAGCAGTGTTTCCCATTGGTCGAGATTGTGGATGCCTTGTAGTGACCATGCTCTTATGATACCGCGCGCAAAGCAAACGGCTCGGCAAGGTAGGGGTGGGTGCGTGCGAGAAGCATGTATGTAGCAGGGCTGCGAGGTTAGGGCACCGGTAGGACTGAAACCGACAAGCAACAAGCAACAGCTTGTCAACAAGATGCTGTAATAACTAGCGTAGTCTGTGTCTCTGCAAAAGACGGGATCGGAGGGTTTGGAGTTTATCCCAGGGTTGTGTTGGGGCCGGTTAGCAGTCTGCTGCCTCTTGCCAGTGAAGTCTGCCTGGCGGGTGCCGAACAGGGTGTGGGTATGGGGGCCCCAACGCGCCACTCGCCTCCGTCGCTCGTAATGGCGTGGAGCGGGTCCAGGTACGGGACGCCATGCTTGGTTAGCGGCATGCAGCAGGGGAACACACATGGGCGCAGGCCGTTTCGTGCCATCACAAGCATCGCTCACAGATGCTACACCGCGAAGAAGGGCCCAGCCAAGGCCTGTGGCTCAACCAGCAGCAGCCGGTTATTCGTCCGCCGGTCGTACGTCGTCAGGCTCGTCACAGGTGGCGACGTAGCTGCTGTACTGCTGACGGCTGTTCGTCGGTGCCGCCGCCACTCCCTGTCGGACTTGGCTGCAGCGTCATTAGCTGAACTAGTGGCTGTTGCGGCGCAGGTGGAGACATAGGTGGGGTCTAGAGCTGATGCTGTGCCGTTTGAGGACGAGGAATCAGGGGTAAGGTGGGAAGGGAGAGTAGAATTCTCCGCTTGACACTTTTACACAAGAAATTTATGTACCCATCAATTGATGTCACGGAGGAGGAGGAATGGGAGGAGCAGGATGAGGAGAAGAGCCATGACGGCATTCCTGCTGTCGAACTCTGAGAGCCACTCTCCCTGCAGTACCGGTACGCTCCCTGCATCACTCCTTCCTTCCTATCCCTGTTGCGTGTTACCGCCGGTACCTGTTGTAGGTAACCTTCCTGGCTGCACATTGCATGGCACCGTGCATGCAGCGCGCCTAGTCACCAAGGAATAAAGCGATTCAGTAGAATGGAGGATAAGCAGGGGTGCTGCAAGAAGCCGCAAAAGTAAGATTCCGGGTGGTTTGAACTGGTGACCTGCTGGACATTGCAAGAAAAAGTATCGGACATATGGAGAACAGGTAGGAGAACTCGTGTTAGGTGATAAACCTGTTGTTTCGGCCCGATGACATTAGTGCAAATAGATCACATTATATTCCGGGCCTTGTAGGGGGGCTTATGGCCACGCCAGATAGGATATGACACTGGTGAGGAATGGAAGCGATTTGGGTTTGCAGAAGCGCACCCTTCCTGGTCCGGTCTGGCCTTCCTCCCCTCATCTACTTGCTATTACCTTGTAAGCTTCCCCCGCACACGTCTTTCCTCACTCCCCCCTCCATTCCCCCATGACCCGAGAATTGTTACACGGTATGTTTGCCCTTTTTGCCCCGGCCCCCATGCCGGGGTAGCGATTGTTGACTGCCCATGGGCTTTCCATTTGTCGTTTCGATGCTGTTGTGTGAACATAAAAGAAACTCAGAACTTGAGATCCTGTACATTTAGACTGCGGTTGCATGCATAACGGTAAAAGCGGGTTTGCGCATAGTGCATCGCATTACTACTTCGTTCCCCCTAGGGCCGTATCTGTCTCTGTCCAACACAGCTGAAACACCCCCTGGTGATTCATTAATACAGAGGCGGTCAGGGAAAGGCCTTATTTTCAATACTGTAGCTGCTGCAGAGGTGCTTCTGTCGCTAAGCTGAACATGTCCATGTTTAATTCGCTGCATGTGAAGCCAAATATACTTATTATAACCTACAGGTTTTGCAAGCTAGGCTAAGCAAAAGGGGAGCGAAGACCATACACCGTACGACAAAGAACGGGCGACTAAAGCAGGAAAATTAACGGGCAATGGCAAGTGCTCATATCTCAGCCGCGAACATGACAGACTGAATTCCGGTTATAGTCGACATAGAAGCTTACGTTCTTATGGTGTTGACATGATGCACTTTGGCGTGCACGGCTGTAATGCGTTAGGGCTGACACAAACATCTAGCCTGAACAGAAGTATTTTGTCTCAAAAAGGTGTTACATTGGAAAAAACGGTGCCTCGTACATTGAATGAGCATCTCGTTATGCCGTACCACGATGACCAGGGGGCACCGCATGATCAACTCAGGCCATTTCCATAAATACCAGTCTGCAAAAGTCTGCAAGGTTAAGTAATGTTTACGCTCTACTAGGTTCCGAATAACCTCGACACCCATCCGTCGACATGGCTAACTTACCATTGGGCCATGGCCCTTGCGGGCGACCGCGCGGCAGGGCCGTGGCGCTCCTTCTGATCCTGGCATTTTCCTATGCAGCGGTGGCTACTGCAGGGCCCTTGCTAGCGGTAAGCGATCGAAGCGCGAGCCAAAGATGTGCATGGCGAAGCTGCGCGAACATGGTCGGACCTCCAAAGCTGTTCGCGTTTACTTCCGTAGCAGGATAGGCTCACAACCGTTTGTTTAACTTCACATGTCGGTGTTTTCCTCGGTTGTAGGGCGCGGTCGCTCACGATCCGGAAACGATGTCCGGATGCAAGTCGAGACCGCACGTGCGAAGGCTTCTGGGCAACAACAGAAGAGGTAAACTGTCATTGTTGAAGCATATTCCGCTTACTTGCGCCAAGTAAGCACATGTCGTGAAGGTTTGCTCGGAAGTCTTTCGACCGACTTTCCAAATTCGATGCATAGCCGTCTGTGCCATGGCAAACCAACGTGATTATTAGGAAATGTGTGATCATGTACGGAGGCAACTTGATAGATCGTAGATAATCGCAGGATTATGATGTAAGTAGGGTTTTCAACTGCCGTTTCAAGTCGTTCTGAACCTCCCGCTTCCTAAGTTGGTTGATCCCCGCCCGCCACCCTGCCTTTACCTCTTTCTCGAATGCAGTTCTGGCTACCTCACCGCCACCACCACCTCCACCACCGCCGCCTAACTCATTCCTGAACCCGCCTCCACCTCCTCCGCCTCCTCCTAGCTCATCCCTAACTTTCAGCCCTCCTCCACCCCCTCCACCACCTCCCGAGATACTTCCATTCGGACCTCCTCCACCCGACCTACCTCCACCCAGCCCTCCTCCGCCCCCTCCCCCTCCGCCTGGCACATACCCTCTCACCCCTCCTAGCCCTCCGCCGCCTCCTCCACCACCCCCTGCCACATACCCGCTTGCCCCACCCAGCCCTCCCCCACCTCCACCGCTTCCACCTGCCATCTATCCACCCAGCCCTCCTCCACCGCCCCCTCCACCCCCTAGCACATACCTGTCCAGCCCGCCACCGCCCCCACCACCTCCGCCCCCACCCAGCACATATCCACCGAGCCCACCTCCACCCCCACCTCCACCCCCACCCAGCCTACCGACACCCGCTGCCGCTCCGCCCCCTCCACCCGGCTCACCCCTGCCGACCACTCCGTCGTCTAGCCCTCCCCCACCCAGCCCGTCTCCACCTCCCCCACCCAGTCCCCCTCCTCCCAGCCCTCCCCCGCCTCCCCCACCTAGCCCGCCCCCACCTAGGCCCCCACCGCCTCCCCCGCCTAGCCCACCCCCGCCTAGGCCCCCTCCACCTCCTCCACCTCCTCCACCCAGCCCACCCCCGCCCAGCCCTCCCCCGCCTCCCCCGCCTAGCCCACCCCCGCCTAGGCCTCCTCCACCTCCTCCACCCAGCCCACCCCCGCCCAGCCCTCCCCCGCCTCCCCCGCCTAGCCCACCCCCGCCTAGGCCTCCTCCACCTCCTCCACCTCCTCCACCCAGCCCACCCCCGCCCAGCCCTCCCCCGCCTCCCCCGCCTAGCCCACCCCCGCCTAGGCCCCCTCCACCTCCTCCACCTCCTCCACCTCCTCCACCCAGCCCACCCCCGCCCAGCCCTCCCCCGCCTCCCCCGCCTAGCCCACCCCCGCCTAGGCCCCCTCCACCTCCTCCACCTCCTCCACCCAGCCCACCCCCGCCCAGCCCTCCCCCGCCTCCCCCGCCTAGCCCACCCCCGCCTAGGCCTCCTCCACCTCCTCCACCTCCTCCACCCAGCCCACCCCCGCCCAGCCCTCCCCCGCCTCCCCCGCCTAGCCCTCCCCCGCCTAGGCCCCCTCCACCTCCACCACCGCCCCCGCCCAGCCCTCCCCCCCCCCAGGCCCCCTCCACCTCCTCCACCCAGCCCTCCTCCTCCCAGGCCCCCTCCACCGCCCCCGCCCAGCCCTCCCCCCCCCAGGCCCCCTCCACCTCCTCCACCCAGCCCTCCTCCTCCCAGGCCCCCTCCACCTCCTCCACCCAGCCCTCCTCCTCCCAGGCCCCCTCCACCTCCTCCACCTCCTCCGCCCAGGCCCCCTCCTCCCAGGCCGCCTTCTCCTCCCCCGCCCAGGCCACCACCTCCCATACCTCCTCCGCCACCCCCGCCCCCTCCCCCTCCTAGATAGGCCACCTGCAAGACTTTCCATTCAACACAACCGGGTGGGTATCCTGTTTTGGCTCCTAGGCACTCGTCTGAGTCTGAGCCTAAGCTAGCCGACACGTTAGCCTGACCAACTTCCCATTCTTGACGTGCAGAGAATTGAATGCAAGGCAACAGCGGACTTCATGTAAACCACCATACAATTTGCAGCGTTGGGACGTCTTGCAGTCCAGGCAACCCACCGAACTGCAAGCAAGAGACCCAAACCAGTACTATTATCACCTGCGTACGTACGTGCGAGCGTGCGTGCATGCGTGCATGCACCAGCGTGCATGCATGGATGGGGTCAATCCATGTAGCGGTGCAATACCCCTCGAGCCATATGCTCCTGCCTTAGCTTTGTGTGTAGCAGTCTTACGACATTTGATATTTCGGTTATGGCGCCAGCAGCTGGAATGGTGCGGTGGACCATTGCAGTATTCCGTCAACGGGTGACATGTGGGAGGCCTGGTCAAGAGGCATGAGGGACAAAATCGCGTTCACGGCTCGCGGCTGGGGAGCGCTGGGAAATGTACACTGTGACGTTAGGGCATGTGGCTATACGCTCCGAAAACAGCAGGGTGTTTTGGCAGTGCTTGCCTGCCTCGTTGAAGTGCTGGCAGTGTATTATATGGGGCCCTGTAATGCCCGCAGAGTGGAGCTCCAAAGCTTCTCATGAGTGTTGGCTGATGTTTGGTTGCATAATATTTGATGCATGTGCATTGGGCAAACAAGCCCGTTACGTGGCGGACATTTCTGGGTATGACGTGTACATATCGGAGCGTGCGATGTGGGGGCCGTAAGCCTACGCTACATCCGCCTGCTGAGAAAGAATCCAGGGAGCAGCAGCTCTTATACGCTCTTTATACGTGTTCGCTCTTGTAACAGCGAGTGCATGCACTTGGCTCAACTTAGAGCATGGTGCCGGCGGTACAGATGCCACGCGTTGTCGTACAGCACATTTAAGGTTAAGGCGCATGAGCAAAGAGGGTTTCCTCAACAAATGTCAGTCACGCTAGTGGGAAACACTGCACTAAATCGAGCGGAGTTACAGTTCGAAGCATGCTCGGACTCCCGGTAGTAGTCTGGGCTCCCGGGCCCTTTATTACATCATGCACTTAGATGACCATTTTAACAGGTAAGGCGTCCTGTCGTAAATTCACCTGAGTCGTGGGCCGTAATTGCGTAACTACTATAGAGTTGTTTCCCGCGATTCGCTCGAGTTGCCCTTGCCGCATCTTCCCTCCATAGCTCGTGCCCCAAGTAGTGTACCCCATGATGATTTTAGGAAGGGAAAGCCCCGGACCCACCCCTGCTGCTATACGGCAAAGCACGTCGTACAACCTGTAAACTTCCCAAACCGCCCCGGGAAAACGACTGCCAGTCCACTTTGCGTAAGCTCTACTGCGTGCAATAAAAAACCCGGAATACCGGGGGTAGCCGCGCATGCAGGTCGATAGCCCCCAGGGCTGTGCTAGGATCCAGGCAAGGTAACCATGCACTTTGGACCCAGCTTGGAGAACCCAAACTGGTGGGCTTGTACTAGGCGCCATGGCTCTTCCGCTCGCCCCCTTCACATCCACTGCCACCGCCAACTCCGTCTTCACCAGCCGACACGGCGGCGCCCCCACGCCCCGGGCCCAGCATCTGACAAAGTAACGCAGGACGCCTGGTCCGGCCGGCCGCGTGAATGCAACAATCCCTCCTTCGTATCCCGGTTGATTGCGCGTTAGAAAGCCCTAACGAACCCTAACCGCTAACGAACCGACGGCAAATCCACCTAGACGGCATCCAGACCTGACACCGGTACCTGTTGTAGGTAACCCTCCAGGCTGCACACTGCATGGCGCCGTGCATGCAGCGCGCCTAGTCACCAAGGAAGAAAGCGATTCAGTAGAATGGAGTAGAGGCAAGGTGGTGCAAGAAGCCGCAAAAGTAAGATTCCGGGTGGCTTGAACTGGTGACCTGCTGGACATTGCAAGAAAAACAATCGGACATATGGAGAACAGGTAGGAGAACTCGTGTAAGGTGATAAACCTGTTGTTTCGGCCCGATGACCTCATTGTAAATACATATTGATAAACCCAGTCCTTATAGGGGGGCTTATGGCCACGAGGATAGGATGTGACTCCTATGAGGAATGGGAGGAGCAGTTCATGGGATTTGGGTTTGCAGATGCGCACCCTTCCTGGTCCGGATCTGCCTTTCCTCCCCTAAACTCGTTGCTTTTACCTTGGAAGCCTCCCCTGCACTTGTCTTTCCTCACTCCTCCCTCCATTACCCCATGACCCGAGCATTGTTACAAGGTATGTTTGCCCCTTTTGCCCCGCCCCCCTGCTGGGTTTTGCAGGCATGCCCTCCCTCATGCGTAGCCCGGCTGCCCCTGCTTAGGCCAGGGTTTCGCTTTAACGCTGCTGATGTAGATCTTCCTAGCCCAATGGGCTTCCCATGGCTGGATAGGGCGCACCAGGAAGCAATGGCCGGTGTGCAACAATGGCGTCAGCAGAAGCGACTGTTGACTGCCCATGGGCTTTCCATTTGTTGTTTGGGTGCTGGTGTGTGGAAACTGGAAATAGAAGAAACTCAGAACTGAGATCCTGTACATTTAGACGGCGGTTGCATGCATAACGGTAAAGCGGGTTTGCGCATAGTGCATCGCATTACTACTTCGTTCCCCCTAGGGCCGTATCTGTCTCTGTCCAACACAGCTGACTGCTAAGCTAAGGCTGTTACGGACATGTCTGAAATGGCGAGAGTGAAACACCCCCTGGTGTAAGTTGTTATTCATTAATACAGAGGCGGTCAGGGAAAGTAAGGCATTATTTTCAATAGCTGCCGCAGAGGTGCTTCTACCGCCAAGCTGAGCGTGTCCATGTGAAGCCAGACATAATGATTATAACCTTACAGGTTTTGCAAACTAGGCTAAGCAAAAGGGGAGCGAAGACCATACACCTTACGACAAAGAACAGGTGACTAAAGCAGGAAACAAAACAGGAAATTAACGGACAATGCCAAGTGCCCATATCTCAGCCGAGAACATGACAGACTGAATTCCGGTTATAGTTGACATAGTAGCTCACGTCCTTACGGTGTTCACATATACATATTCTGGCGTGCAAGGCTGTAATGCGTTGGGGCTGACACGAACATCATTTATATAACTTTGCTAGTCTGAACTATGGTTATAATTCTGGAAAAGGTGGCGAGGTGTTACATTGGAGAAATGTGCATCTCGTTATGCCATACGACAATGACCGGAGGCACCGCAATAATCGTCTCAGGCCAATTTCATAAATACCCCCAGTCTTCCATAGGTAAGTAACTATTCACACACTACTGCTATCATTGTTACCTCGACACCCCCCTTTCGTCGAGATGGCTAACTTACCACTGGGCAAGAAAGTGTGTGTTAAAAAATGTACAGGTGTCTACAGGTTTGTATTTTGCCGTTCCCTCACTACCCAACCAATGTACGTGTAGGCAGCCTTGTCCCATTCATTTCTATAGAGGACCCTCATTCGTTCGCACTCGAACCGTTATCCTGTTGCTATAAGCGAGTAGGAACCCTGCAAGTCTCATCGTCTCAAACTCACTGTAGCGCAAGTACCATACAAACGCCGCGGCCCCCAGCAAACAAAAAAGGATGAGAAGCCGCGCCAGCCGTACGGAGACCACGTAGCCCCTCGTTATGTACGGCAACTACGGTTCCGCCATGCCGTACAGATGTGCGGTATCAATGTACGGCACCTGTTATTGCTTTCTTCCAAACAGGAATTGCGCCACGAACCAGGCAAAGACGATCATCAGGAAGAAGGGCAGCAGGCTGAATGGTTGCCTGCGCCGGGCGGGGTTGGGAAGAAGGGAGCGGGTGGAAGGGAAGCAAGTAGTTTAGTAGGCGTTGTGAACCCGGTCATATAAAACGGGATGTGGGAATGCGCCGAAATGGGATGCGGGGGCATCCCAGCGGCAATGTCGGTAATATAAAGCGTCAATTCAACCGAGGCGTGGGACAACCTGAGCACGTGAGGCCAGCCACAGGGCTGTGTACAAGAACGACAAGACTGGGAAGGAAAGCCTTGCACGTGTGAAGTGAAGAAGGAGGGTTGGGGCAGGTTGGGGCATACTTAGGGCGGGGCATGCCGCACACATAGGTCACGGGATGTACGGCTAATATCGTGAGGTACGGCGCAGGGAGACCTAGTAGCAGGAGCAAACCACCGGGGCAAGAAATTTTGAACATCCCTGGCATACGTCATTCTGGGGTTCACTGAAGGCTAGATGCATGCCAAGCGAAGGGTATGGCGCAGCGTTCAATCCATTAGCAGAAGCAAGGAGCCTGGGCAGGTCATGTGTCTTGCCTACGGCCTACAGTTAACATCGACTACTGCATAACAATAAGACTGTACGGCACGGTTACGGCGTTTTATTTCGCTTTGCGCGCGGAACTAGGCCCCCTCATAACCTAGCGTAGAAGGAGCGCGTGCGACGACTAGCCCCACACATGTACGATTCCCGTGTCTCTATCCCCATCTGCAGACCGATAACTAACCAGCAATGCTACTGTAGGACGCAGCAGCAGTACCTTTCCTCCTCGCCCATCCATGGGAATCGTGACGCCTCCGGGTCCCGAATCACAGCCGCCCTGGCGTTGGTGTTGAGGACGTGGCCCTCAGGAGAGAGGATGACAAGCGTCGGGATGCCCATGACGCTGAAGCGCCGGCCAAGGGATGTACGATGGCCGGTTTCGCTAAATGGAATCGCCATCCATGGCATCTCGCCGTAGTATGCCTGCGGATCAAAGATGGTAGGTATAAATCTGGTGGGGACAACTCGTGCGCAACGCGGCGGCAAACCAACCACCCACATCGAAATCCTCTTGGGACCGGTCGCTTGAAATGAAAACTATCTCGAATGGTTTTCCAAGCGCGGTGAGCATTAAGTACGTCTTGCGGAGTAGCGGTGTAAACGCTCGGCAAGGTGGGCACCTGAACGAGACATGGAACATCTTCAGTTGAAAGGAACAAACATAAGGCAGGATAACCACCACATAAAGTCTTGCTGTTTTACCGCAGCACCGCTCACCAATGAGCGCTGAAGTAGACTCCAACATATTTGCCGTCCAGCTCCGTCACAGGCAACTCCGTTAGTTTCCCGTCGCGCTTAGCAAGCAGCTTGCGTCCAAAGAGATCCATAAAGTCCACCCTGGGAGCGGGCTCGTCGGCCATCGTAATCAGAACGACGGTAGCAGTTAAAATGTATTGGGATGCCTCGGTCCGTGATCTCAAGAGATAAAAACAATTAGCAACCCGGGTTGCAATTCAGTGTCTGGAATTCCTGTTGAAGCCAGTTGCCGCGACTTCCACAGTAAGGCCAGCTGACTACCGCTGCCAGAATTGACTAGTGGGCTACCCTTCTAGCTGTAAGGTATCCTTGTCCAGATCTATAACAACAGGATAACCGGAACAGGTCATCTTTTCAAGGAAATTACGGTTAGGCGGCATTGCCTGCATTCCCTGTACGGCACTGCACACAGGGTTGTGCCCCACACAGACGTGTATCCTTACCCGACCTTACGGGTAGCGGTCCATCAGCGGGTCCCTGAATGCTCAAGTTGGGTCTGTGACAGCCTGTGGTTTAACTTCTCCCCTCCATGCCTAATGCGTAATGCCGTACTGGCCAGTATAATAACCAACGCCGTGTCCCCCTCTCCCCTCAACCGCCGGATTGACCCGCTGTCCTCCTAACCCGTTGCCTCCCATCCGCTGCCCCGCTTAAACATCTCTGCTTTCCTTCTTAGCCTTCTTTCCCTTCTTCTTCTTAGCCTTCCCATGCGCCATAACCTCCGCCACCGCCTCCTCCTGCACCCCCTCATGCTCCCCATCCCCCCGCTGCTGCCCCTCCTCCTGCTGCCCGCTCCGCTCCTTCCTCTGGAACACGACGACAAAGAAGCCGTCCGTACCATCCTGGTAGGCATCTGGAATCGATTGGGCGGCCGGACGGGGCAGGCACACGGGGCAGGCAGATGGTTAGCACGTATGCATAACGATCATGCAAGCCCTAGGATGCGAGGAGCGCAGCGAGGTGTTGCGCATCCGTGATTGTCGTGTGTCGTAGCTCGGGTTGGCAGCTGCTGTCAAGCCGCCTCTAACATCACGACGCAAAGGCGGCGAACAGGTAAGAACAGGGCCAGGCCCTCCTTCCGCACCCCGCCCGTCCCCATTGACCTGACGTGCTACTGTGCCCGCCCCTGCGTGCCTGCCTTCCTAGAAAGCGGTGGGCCTCCGGTGCCGTACTTTCCGTACTGTTCGTAGGAATCCAACTCTTGTTTTCTCTTTACCCCTCCTTAACCCACCCTCACCTGTTCGCACCAGCTTCTCCGCCCCCGGGAACAGCGGCAGGCCCCTGCGGTGCCAGCCGGGGAAGGGGTCCTGTAGGGGAGGGGGGTTAGTCGGTGGGGAGGAAGGGCCGGGAAGTTAGGGTAGGGGAGACATGAGACATCGTGGAAGGAGGTGGGGACATGGGGCTAGTGCAAGCCTCTTTACATACGCATCTACCGGCACAGCTCCTCCCCCTACATCCCTCCGCCCTCATAACCCGCACCCACCCTCCCTCCCTAGCTGCTTGGAGCTTGCCATGCAGGGCTTGGCTGTTCGTCTTCCCCCTCCCCCCCTCCCTGCTCCTCCCTCCCCCCTTCGACCCCCCCCCTCACCACCAGCTCCATCCCCGCCTGCTCCGCCTGCTCCAGCGCCCCCGCCACCACCCCCTCGTTCTCCTCCACATGCACGCTGCAGGTGCTGTACACCAGCCGCTGCAGCCGCGGGAAGCGCAGCGCATGCGACAGCGCGGCTGCCTGGAAGCGAGCAAGCTGCGCCACCCGAGCGGCCTCAGCGGGGTCGCGCAGGTGCAGGCGGCTGGCGGCTGCTAGCGCCTGCGCAACGCTGGAGGGTTCGGGTGGGACGGTGCTGCTGGGTGCTGCTGGTCCTGTGGCGGCGGCACCTTGCTGTTGCTGCAGCTCCCGATGTTGCAGGTAGGAGGGCAGCAGGTGGTCCATGCGCGTGAAGGTGGTTCCGGAGCCGGAGCAGGAGGGGTCCAACAGTACCCCGCGGACCTGGGGGAGCGGGAGGGGGGTTGCGGGGGGGGGGGGGGGTGGACGGAGGGTCGCAGCAGGGAAGGTTGTGTGGAGGTCGATGCAGGCAGGGGGGAGCGGTACCGCAGCACGGAGGCGACCTGCATCACACACGAGCAAGTTGGGTGGGCGGCTGCGGGTGGGGATGAGGGGGTGGGTTTGGTGTGAGGAGCAAAGTGCGGGCAAAGTGACACACCCATAGCTGCATCACACCATGCGGCGGCCTTGCTTTGCCCCCATGTGTGTGTGTTGCCCACGACTTCACACCCCACCTCTGCAAACTCCGGCGCAGTGGGGTCGGTGGCCAGGAAGTCCCCCAGCCTTGCCTCGATGCAACCGGCAGCGCCCGTGAGCGCCGCGTTGGCCTGCAGGCGGGACAGCCGGCGCGGGTCCTTGTCGAATGCGATGACACGACCTGCGGGGGTGGTGGGGTTGCGGGTGTGGCGGGGCGAGTGGGGTTAGAAGGTGAGACATGCTCGCACTACCCCGGTAGCGGCGCCGGTTCATCGGGCCCCAGGCTGGGCTAAAACCCAGCCCCAACATGACGTCCGCTGGCAGATGCCCTCCGCCAAACTGCGGGGAACTCAACCTTGACGAGATACAGGTACGTCAGACTGAAACCAGTCCGACAGCGCACAAAAACCAGAGAGACAACCCCCAGTCCCCAATCCGCACCCACCCGCCACCCACCCACCCTTGTTTCCCATGAGTGCCGCCAGGTGGGTCGTCTTGTTCCCGGGGGCCGCACAGCAGTCCACCACCGTCCAGCCGGGCTGCGGAGCCAGCGCATGAGCGGGCATGCAGGAGGCCTTGCTCTGCAGCACCACCGACCCGCGGGTCACCAGCGGGTGGTCGTGCAGGTCGGTGCCGGGCGGCAGGGCCAGCAGGTCCGGCAGCAGGGGGTCACGCTGGGCGCCGCGACATGGCGCTGATGACGTGCATGGGGAGGGTAGGGAGGTTGTTGTCGAAGGCTGCTGCTTGTCTGACTTGAGCGATTGCTGCCTGTGTTTGGGTGACGGTTGGAGGTTTAGGAGGTGCTCGTCCAGTTGCCGTACGATGTCATCCATGTTGGCTTTGAGGGTGTTGACGCGGACCCAGCGGGGGTGCGGCACGTCCGGACCGCCGCCCCCGCACGCTCCCCCTCCCTCGCCGTCACCGCTGCTGGCCCCCGGCTGCTGCCCTTGCTGCTTTGCTAGCCACTCCTCCATCGACTGTCCTCGTACGTTTGCACATGCAACCGTACATGCAGGGGCAGGGGACAGGGGAAACGAGGTGAAGGTTAACCGGTAGGGCCGGTGTGGTAAAGCCCACTTGAAAGCGCCGCTTGCGTCCGTTCCCGGTCCCGTGCGGGCCACATGCGCAGCACCCACGTGGTAACCATGACTGCATGTGCATGCCGGGTAGCCACGCATGCCGGGTAGCCACGCATGCCGGGTAGCCACGCATGCCGGGTAGCCACGCATGCCGGGTAGCCACGCATGCCGGGTAGCCACGCATGCCGGGTAGCCACGCATGCCGGGTAGCCACGCATGCCGGGTAGCCATGCATGGGCGCCCCTGGGCATGCCGGGATGCATGGCTGGATACCCAGGCGCGCAGTTGGGGTTGCGTGCCACTGGGTATCCACGGTTAGTTTCTTCTTCTGAACCCTCCCCGCCACACACACGTTCCTACTCGCCGCCAGCTTCCTACACACACACACCTGCACTCCCGCCTCCCGCAGCAGCCCCTCCAGAGCCCCCCGCAACTCCGGCTGTTGGGTGGCGGTGGCGGGGGAGGTAGGGGGTTGCAGGTTACACGCTTAGCACAGCAAGGGCATACAGATGTACGACGCAGGTAGTTGTGATACGGCGTCCGACCGGGATGCGACTAAGAACCGCAGTAGCGTGGCCGAACAGAAAACGTACGGCGACATTATTGATCTGCTGTTATGGCCACCGAAACACTAATCATCACCACACGCGTCACAACTCGTCGTACGTCTCGAGTTGCGCTGCCCCATGATACACCGTGTTCTGTCGTACATACCTCCGCTGCCAGTACGGCCCTCTCCGCCTGCCCCTTGCGCTCCAAACCCTGCAGGGGTTGCGTCAGGAAGGCACACATGGGTTTCGGGCTAGGTACCAGAAGCGCATTGGGCCCCAGCAGCCCCTACGGCATGCTGCACAAGGGCTCCCTAAAGCCCCACATCCGCCCCCCCTCATAAGGCCCCACATCCGCCCCTCCCCTCATAAGGCCCCACCTCGCCCCCCAGCAGCTCGTACACCAGCACCAGCGCCACATACTTGCCCAACTGCGCAACGGTAAGGGGGGAAGGGGGAGGGGACGGCATGGGCCGTAGGTGGGTCGGGTCAGGGGCTAGGTTGGAATCTCGATTGTGGAAGAGGACTGAGGAGCTTGCGCGTCTCCGGGGAAGCTGGCCATCCGCTAATGGCCTTACTGGGAGGAATCTGTACTGCACTGTGCTTTGGGAACCCCTGCAGTGCCCTTGTGTGTCCTGGAGTGCAAGCCGCTTTGGCTAAGTGCGTACCTTCGGACGGCTGGACGACAGTTGGGTTAGTTGGTCCAACTGCTCCAACAGGCGCGAAACTGTTGAGAGGTTGGGAGGGCGCGGAGGGCAAAGGTGAGGGCAGGCGAGGGCAGGAGAGCGCAAAGGTGAGGGCAAAGAATGACGCTGTCAGCAGGGTCTGCAACGGCATATCTCGCTATGAGGACTGGAAACACCTCTACACATGAATCCATTGCGACTCGATGAGGTTCAGTACGTATTTAAACTTCATCGAACAGCACCCTCCCAGCACGGCGATAGCCCCTGCAGTCCCCTGCTGCAGTCTGAGCAGCACACATCCTAGACAGCCCCCTGGCTTGCTACTCACATTTCAGGACCTGGCATGTCACGGCATATGTCGCCTTCTTGGCAACGACGTGAGGAGCCAGCGTTAGGGACTTCAGGCTTGCCCCGTGCTTGCGCTGGCTATCTGCCTCCAGCAAGCGCTGAACCGCAAAGGCTGCCTGCTGATGGACAACGCTGATAGGTTGCCATTGATGACCGATGGCTCCTTGTGGGTGCCGATTTCCATTTCCACCTTGAGCTTTGTGTCGCTTAGCTTTGCGGTTTGCGGCATCTATAGGTTCAACCTCCCGCGAACGCTTGGCTGCATTATGGCCCCGGCCGCCGGGAACTGACTCCGACTTGCCATGCTGAGCGGATTCCCTCCTCTGGTCGTTCACCGAAGCCGTTTTCTTATTTGCAATTGCCTTTTTATTCGATTGTTGGTACTCGACGGCTTTGGGCTTTGGTACTATGGGCACACGTCGCTTCAGCTTTGTCATTTTGGCCTCAGCAATGCAATGGAAAAGAACTCTCCCAGCCCCTACGAACCCTTGGCCTAGAAGATTTTGTGTGGATAGTCACCCGAACATACGGCAAAACCTGATATCACGTACGAACTGATAACGGTAAGCATAGCGCAGAGGGTCCCTTAGTTTAGATCAAGCACTGATTCGCCTGGAAAGTGTACTAGTAAGGCCTGCCTTCGGCGGGAGCTACCCGTAGCTCGCGGGAGGGAGCTGGATGGACTAAGTGTAGGAATGGGAGGTGATGTCGAGAAGAAAGATTCGGTTTCACGCATGTACAGGGTGAGGATGCAGAAGGATGCTTGAGTTACAGGAGGAAGGCCAGCGATTGTCGCCAAGGCTGCTAGCAATTTAATGGGTAGGATGCACGAACGGCTTGAGGACGCCGCGGAAGCATGCAGTATATCAAGACATACAGGTGGCGGAGTGCGAAACCCCGCCCTACCCACCCGAATACTGGTGCTCATATGTACATGCGTATGTGCCCATGCCGTTCCGTGCCCTGTCGAATTACTGGTAGTAGCATCCGTGCGTTAGTATACAGTACTGACCCTGCCTACTACCACTGCACCAATACACATCTTCCCGTCGTCACCAGTCACCCACAAAGCAACCATCCGTCCGGGCATCTTTTCGCAGTGGCTATAGTCAGCACAGTAACGCAGCTCAGTTGCTTATTATGGAAACACCCGCGCGTGCACCCTGCCACCCTGCTAGACCACCTATGCCCATGCAAACTTGCAGTCCCGCCGTGCCCAAGTACGGGCGCTGTTGCACCCGTCCTGCCCCGTCCAAGTCATGGCACCGTTTCTGCCTTGGTCAACTACCGGCGCTTGTATGCTTCCACTAATCCTGCGCGCCCATGCAGTCCCCGCGCTGGCCCATTAGCAGGTATGCATGCGAGCAGGCATGTCCTCCGGATCTTCCGCGGATGCCCCAAGCCCCATGCGCCCGGTGCTTATGCTGAAGTTAGTGGCGTTAGGGCGCTCAAGCACCACCGCCCTCCCCAAGCACTTGCACCCAGGCACCAACGCTGTTGCATGGGTGCATGCCGACCCGGCAGTACCCACCAGGCCCATAAACCGGCACAGATACATGCATGCATACCCGCCATGCCCAACTACTGGCGACCATGCGGGTGCGCACATCCACCGTGCCCATATCCGATCCCGCCCAATCAATGTATGCATGCATCAATGCATGCATCCCCGCCCTGCTCAAGTGCCGACACCCATGCGTGCACGATACATCCCCATCCTACACAGCCAGGCGAGGGGAACTTAAGGAACAGGAGGAGGCACGGACCGTGCGGGGAAGGGCGTGGGAAGAATACTTGTTGCCTTGGAAAGCAACTAACGGATCTACGTACTCACTAAAGGTGAAGACCCGTTCATTGCTTCACCCGCCCGCATGCACGTGCATCTCCACCCTTTCAAGCTGTCTGTGCTCAAGCGTGCAGCAGACGTCCTCTCTTATTACGTCACACCCCAAGATGGTCACCTTTTTTGCGTCGTGCTACGGTGTAAGTATAATTGTGGTGGTCTTAGGACCTTTTTGTACGCTTAAAATGTAAGAAATTGCTTTATTCCCAAGATAAAGGCGCTTGAATACTACATCAAAAACTTCACCGTAACCGACAATGTATGCCATGTTAATCGTGATATTTAATTTTAAGGCCCAGTTAACAAGGAATAGGCCAATGGAAGCTGTCAAGCGCTGGTCAAACCTTGGTCAAACTTTGGTCAAGGTGGTCAAACGTTAGCAGGCATTGGTCAAGTCGCCAGTGCGTTAGGCCGTTATGATGCAATACTCTAGGAATGCCAACAGCTGTATATAGGCTCCTCCAGGCTTCCTAATTCCCTCCTTGACTCACTGGCTTCACTGCTAGGCAAGAGTATGCGTGACACGCTCATGCGCTGAGCCACGCATCATTACCACACCTGTGTAACGGCTCCCCGTGCATGCAGCCGACGCCTTGTAAAACAAACGCCGCCCATGCATGCAGGCATCCCTTCCTGCTAGTTACTGGCGCCCACCTGCATACGCATCCCCGCCCCTCCTTGCTATCGGTGCTCACGCTTGCAGGCCTCCATTCGTCCTGCCAGGAATCGGCACCCGTGCGTGCAAGCATCAAAAACCTGCGCCCAGGCATCTCAGTCGCACCCGCCCGCGGATCAACGCCGATGCGTAAATGCATATGGTAACAAGCCGGCCCATAAACTGACATTATTAACAGATGCATGCATACATCCGGCATGCCTAACTACCGGCGGCCATGCGGGTGCACAACCCCACCGTGCCCATCTACTGTGCCCAATTACCGCTGTGTTGTACGCATGCAGCCCTGCCTGCCCAAGTACCGACACCAATGCCTGCGTGCATACCGTAATCCCCCGTTCATCCTACTCAAGAACCTGCGGCTATGCAACCAGCGGCGGCCCTACCCTGCTCCACAGCTGCCACATGCATGTGTGTGCAGAAGTGAACGCATTCGGAGGCAGGAACTTCACGGAAAGGGCAAGCGGCCCGCAAGGGCGCTGCACCGAGAAGGGCACAAGGAGGCAGGGCCGTGCGGGCAACGACAGCCGAGGGCATTTGAGGCAGGCACTGCACACGGAAGGGCACCGAGGCTTCAGCAAGAGGCTCGCAAGAGCCGCACACCTGTTAAGTACTGCGTAACCCATATGCGCAACCCGTAAGTGCACTCTTCATCATGCGGCGAAGACCCTCTGCTAGACCGGCACTGCATTGAAGGAAGGCACGCCGCCCCATCCTACGTACGGAGGCAACGCGCTGCAGGCAGGTAGCCTGTTCCCTGCTAGGCATGCAGTACGCCGCGGGAGAGGACGTTGCAAGCCCTCAGCCAATGCGCTGCGAGGTGGCGAGCTGGCCCTTGGTAATGTGCTGCTGGAGGCACGCAGACTGCTGCAAAGGAGGCAACACACCGCGGGCAGGCAAGCTGGCCCTTGCTCGGCATGCCGATGCGTCGCTGACAGAGAATGCCGGCTGTTGCTACCCCGGGTCGTCGCACGGCGCTCCCATCCGTACGCTCCCATCCGTACGCTCCCATCCGTATGACTGGGGTTCCATCGGTTAGCTCGCAGTTTATTCGGCTACCGTCTGTGTAGGTAATATGATTCGGGTCATACCTTCGGGTGATTACGGCAGAGAACTTGTCATTTAGGGTACCTAGCCTCAGCTCCATGCTAACTGTTATAGAATTATCAACAGAGTGCCTGCAGAAGTAGGCAACTAGTTATACGTGAGTCACCAAGCTATCTACCGGCCATTGAACATTTCTGTAAAGTATAATACAGTACTTTGACCAAAGAGGTGCGACAGACGGACGGCGTGTTCAGCGCTTTGCTGCTTTGTATATGTTCGCCTGGTTTGTTGTCTTCGCATTGCAAACAGCGGTTTTCTTTCATGTCTGGCGACATAGGCTTCTAAGCAATGGCAGAAGCAGCATCCAAGCGAGGGAGTACAATTGCGGAAAAAATCGAACAATTCCGCTGTCTGGGTTTGAAGGATTGCCCACAGAGGTAAGGACGTGTATGCAGTGAACGAGGGGGCCGAGGTGCTTATGGCAACAGCGATTCAAGTACCCCATCCTCCCCTTGCTTCCCAGGTCTCCGGGTCATGAAGAGCTCGGGTGGAAAAATTCCTGTGCTACACGACATGATGCTTTACCGCGGGCCTCTAAGGATGCAGCTGCTGGGCGAGTGCGACCAGGCCGTCCCACAGCCCCAGCACCACTTCTACAAACACAGAACCAGCAGGTACAGCTTCACCACGAAGATCCCGACGCACGTGATCAGGGTATCGGCCAAAGGAAACCACCGCACGGTGAGTACACCAATCTTTTGCTTTGTAGGTTGCGGAGTCAACCGTAACATGCACGGACCTACCCCTTCCTTGGACAGCTGACATCCTCTTGTCTAGGAAGCTGACGCACCTTGTCTGAAGCAGTTGTTGTCTTAGATTTATTTGTAATATGAGGAGCTGACGCGCCCTTGGCCAGTTGGGGCTCCATTTTAATATACGGAACCCATTCCATCACTTTCCTTCAACCACGTACCCTCGCGTGTCCGTATTCCAACCTTGCAGCGCGCCCGGCCTCTCGCCCGGCTCAAGTCAGCCCCTCCACAGCTGCCGCTCCCATCACCACGTCCCCCTCCGTCAGCAGCAGCTCGGCAGCCTTGCTGCGCCTTGCACACGAGCACCCCTATCTGTACCATGCAGTGCTGTCACTTGAGCGCGGCCCCGACGTGCGCCTACCGGATGCCGTCGTGGTCAGCCAGGCCCGCGCTCGCTCTACTGCTGATGTCGGCGCTGATACGGTAGCTGCAGTTGCGGAAAGCGTAGGGCTGGTGCAGGAGGAGGAGAATGTTGATCATTTGCTTGCTAGGTACCGGCCCAGAGGTGCCTGTCGTACAGATGAATCGCGTGTCTGCAGTAACACTCCTGCGGAGACCGCTGTTGCCGTACTTGCCACGTCTGTGTCCAGGGCAGCCTCCCCCCGCTCGCAGCAGAATGCAGTTCATATCGCAAAGCCATCATGGCCACAGCCACCGTACTTGGCCGCGGGTTCGTCAGGAGGAGCAGCGTATGCACGACCTGGAGGCGGAGCGACGTCATATAACGGCAGTGATGCAGGTGCGGGTTCGGGGTCGTCGCCGGGGCGACGGTCTGTGGTGGCGCCAGCAGCAGCAGCGGCATCATCGTGGCCGGCGACTGAGGTGGCCTTGGCAGCAGCAGCAGCTGCCGCCAAACTTCCATCCTCAGGAAAGCTGCAGAAGTTCCTCCAGCCTGCCACTGAAGCCAACGCCAGCAAAGCCGTCTGCCCGCGCCTCCCGGCCTCTGCGGCTAGTGTCGGCGGCGCTGCAGGAACGTCATTGAGGCCGGCGTCACAGCCCGGGGTTGTGCACTCCGCCGCGGCCAGCGAAGCCTCTGGCCTGAGGCAATGGGATCGGCCTCATCAGCAGCAACAGCAGCAGTCTTCCGTGGCACCCGTGGCCGATGCTCCCAGTGGGCGACGTTCCAGGCAGGGCTCAGGTGCCCGCAGCGTAACGGATTTGTTATCGGAGCCCAGCCTTTCTTCTTTTTATGTGCTGGAAGCAATAACGTCTGCTGCCGAGGTTGTGTCACCCGCACAATTGCAATCACAAGTGCCTGCAGCAAAGCTAGCAGAGGGCATGGCGCCGCCGCCGCGGGCAGCTGCTGCACCCGCGGAAGCCGCCGGCATAGCACCTCCTGCTGACGGGGTGCCATCTGTTGTTGCAGCAGGCCCCTCAACGTCGAGCCCCTCAATCTCGGCAGCAGCGACACCCGCAGTGCCAAGCGAGATGACTTGTGTAGCAGCGACGCCGTCGGTGGCAGCCGGTGCATCGGAATCCGACAGCATGCAGTCATTCGCTTTTGTTACGCCGGCGGCCGCTACTGTGGGGTCGGTGACGCTGTCAGCAGCGGATTCTACTACTGGGGTTGCCACGGCACGAAGAGTGCAATTCTCTCCCAACCAGCCGCAGGTGTGTTTCTTACACGGGAATAACACCAGCAGATGGACGTGGCTCCCCATGTCGCCGGGCACAGTTTTGGTCAATGAACCCGTTACACAATCCTGTAGTTTGTCGCGTCGATGTTTCCTCGCGGCTCAGTATCTAATCCTGTATTTTACTGCTCAACAGAGGGTGTCGGACGTGCCCGCTCGGGATGCCGTTTAGGCAATATTCGCATCGACCCCGTACCTCGCAGGTTCGCCTTTTTTTCGAGGGCGCCATTCCCCAAGGGCCGTCCGCCAGTTCAACAGGGTATCCAACAGCCCCCGCCGGTGGAACTGCCGCCAGGGCCACAGCCGCCGGCACCGACGCCAGCGGCACCTCCAGCAACAGCCATTCTGCGCCGTCCCCTAGCGCCGTGCAGCCTGCGTTCCTGCTGCCCTCCCAGGGGCAGTGCCCCGACCCCAACGCACAGTGTCCCACGCATGTCTTCGTCCCAGCGGACCCCTGGCTGCCTCCGGCTCTGGTGGCTCTTCCGGGCTTTGAGCCGCTGCCGCCTAGCAGCCTGGTCACCAGGCCGGTTGCTAGGGCTGCGGCTGCGCCATCACAGCGACGTCCCAATAGCAGCAGCCCCAGGTGAGCGTCTTTGACCCAGCATCAATCCTTCGATACATGAAAGGTGTCATTAGTCATTACATACCAATAACATCGGTAAGTTTCCGTGCAAGTGATGTTGGCGGTCCGAAATTGCTTCACCAGTCGGTTTCCCATAACACTATCTCTGCGTCCTCTTACTGTTCCTCTGGTCCCAAGTGCAGTCCTGCAAGGCACTCCCGCGATAACTCGCCTCGACTGCGAGCACCAACGTCGTCTTCTGCCCCTGAGGACCCCGCCATGCGGCAGGAGCCACCGTTGACGCCCCCTGCAGTCGCCGGTACAGCACTGGCCACCGGCCCTGCCTCGCCCGACCCGCAAGCCGTCGCCAGCACACCCGCTCCTGACGCCTGGGCAAGTCAGGCGGCAGCAGCTGCTGCAGCTGGTGCGCTGGCTGGCAGCACTGCTGTGGGGTCTGAGGTTGATGTGGTGTCACATGCTTCTGCTCTGGCTGCCGAGGCGGGTGGCCCCGTAATCGGCTCGGACTCGGAGCTTGAAATGGAGATGCTGGCAGCAGACCAGGCAAGGACATGGGTGTTCCTGTACGCATGTACGGCGTGCATTTGCAGACGGTATTTACAATCCGGGCATCCTCAGATGAAAGCTGGCCGTGACGTCGCAGCCCCACCAGACACACTCTCCCACCAACGCTCCACGCTCCATACCCCAACTCGGCCCCAGGTTGCTCACGAGGGCAGCATCCCTCCCCGCAATCGCCTGACGCGGCTGCTGGAGGAGGTGGCGGCTTTCAAGCGAAGCGAGGGCGAGCGGGTGTTGCGAGAGGGGGAACGGCTCAAGGTGCTGGGGGAACTCAAGGTACCGTAGGCGCGCGTGCGGCTGTGCCATGTGTTCCATTGCACTTGCGTATGTTTACTGTGCATCTCTACGGCCAGCGAGAAATGATTGAGGTCCGTGAGCAACGGTATAGACGTGCATAGCTGGGGAGATGGGAAGGTTTGAGCACGCCCCGATGCTATCTGCCCTCTTGTTAAAGCCAGGGTATGCTCCCTATGCCTTATTTCGGCCTTCGCGGTTACTCACTGGACCCCAGGAAATGACCATGGATCAGCTGGAGGCGCTGCTGGGGCCTGATAGCCAGCTGCTCAAGGTGGGTTTGGGCTCACATTGGTCAAAGGTGGGTGATCTCCGATCAGCAGGACTGTAGGGATGTGTTGTCGCTAGTGACAAGTCTAAGGTGCATAACATCCTTATATGATAGCGTAGCTGATACTGGCCGGCGGAATCTTAGCTATGCATGCTCTTGGCAAGTGCAACACTCATTTCTGACGTGTGCTGCTTTTTTCTGCAGGAGGCCAATCGCTTCAAAAACCAGTACACGGAGGATATGGCGCACGTCAAGGCGGATGCAGGTAGGACCAGAAGTGCAGGAGTGGAGCTTCTGTGAGGGTGGGACTAGGGCTACGAAGGCTGCTTGTGGTGACGACCTGTCCTCAATTCAACACGCGTGTTCCCCTTATCCATCTTTACCGGTACTCTTTCCCGGGTCTTGTCCACCCGTCTCCCCGGATCGCCATCCCCATTGCCTTGCCCCAACCTGTGGTTTCGTATGACCGGTATGGTCTTTGACCCCCCGGACCCCCCTAGTTGGTTTGCTTAGTCATTAAAGTTGGCTTCCTATTCCCCCCTGGAGCAGACGACCACATCCGCATGGTATTGGATGCGCTGCAAGCCGCTAGCGACTCGGCGGCCTCCGTGAAGAATGCGGTGACGCAGTCCGCACTGGATCAGCAGGAGGAGGTGCTGCAGCTCCTAGACAGGCTTACACCACAGCCACATGCGCCACCACCGCAGCAGCATCAGCAGCTAACAGCATTGCAGCAGCAGCCAGCTACCCAGTTGGAAGCGCTGCTCAGGCTGCTGCAGCAGCCACCTCAGCAGACGGTGTCGTATGCAGTACAGCTAGGCCGACAAATCAGCAACCCGCTAGCAGAGCTGTGAGTGCGCTGGCGGTGGGGCTTAAGTTGCAGTTGTGATGTGCCCTATCTTCTTCACAAATCTCTCGATTTCAGTACATGCGGCCCGCGGCCTTGTTCCCTTCACTAAAAACAGCATACAACAACATTCCCTCCGCGACTTGGTGTCCTCCACAGGCTCCTAGGCAATGTTCCTTCCACTTCTGACCTGCTGAACCCCACCTGGTGGACTTGCCTGCTGAGTCCACCATACCTGGACACGCTGGCGGCATGCAAAGCAGCCGCTGGCGCCGCCCACAGCGCTGGTGCTAGCGCTAGCGTGGGAGTGGCCGACCTTGTGGGTCCGGGTCGCCAGGGGCGGGCAGTGGCAGCGCCTGGGCCTGGGGTAGGGGCTGCAAAAGCAGGGGCTCCAGGGGACCTACTGGCGTACCAGGTCGAAGGTGATTGTGGCAGAAGTGAATGGGGGAACGGAAGAGGGTGGTGCATAAGTTCTGGACCAGGGTTAAGCGTGGCACATCCAAACTGAGCAGCGTCTGGTGCTACAAAAACCCGGGTCTGATACACCTGGGACGAATTGAAAGACGGAGTGTGGTTAGGTCGTCGGTACGTCCTTCTGTCCTCCCCGATTTACAATCTGTGCCCTTCCCTAGGGCTTGCCAGCACCGTCCGCACCTCCCTGGACGACCCATTGGCTGCGGGTCTACCTGGGGCGGCCGCGGAGGAGCTGTCTGTGAGCGCCATCACGCAGACGGCTCGTCAGGTGTCCCAGGCGGTGAGCAGGGGGGCTGCTGGGGAGGGTGCGGCAGCTGAAAAAGGCGGCGGCCGCACGACAAGGATTGAGCGGGGCAAATTTGGAGTGGTTTAGTCCTCACACAATTGCAAGAAAACTCTTAACGTATGAAAAGCTGTGGCGTACAACCTGCATGAAGTCATACTGGCAGTGAGGAGTGCCCATCGACCTTTGTTGTTGCGCAACGCAGTTGGACCTGGCGGTGCAGGATTACCTGGACCGGACCAGTCAGCCCATAACTACAACGATGCACTCTGCAGCCTCTGCGCTAGACCCTGCTGGCCCCGCTCTTACAAACAGCCCGCCTGCGCCACCCCCGCTGCCGCAACCGTCGTCGTCAATTCAGCTGCCGGCAGGATGGCTCCATGCATGTCCCAACAAAATTGCGATTGCTGGGCTGCAGCCGCAACCCGCCCAGATAGCCGCCGGTTTCACGCCAGGCTCCGGAGCGGAAGGTGGCCCATGGGCCGCACCTTCCGTGATCGCATTGTCTACTCACAACACTCCTATTGTGAGTTCTGGTGGAGCCGTCGACAGTAACACCGCCGGGCTTATTCAGCCTGAGGTTGCTTTGTGCAGCAACCCTGCTACCATCGCTGCTGTCGCCGCTGATCCCGCGGCAGCCGCGCCACGGCAGCTGATTGCCGTACACGGCGCCCTTCCTTCCAGCGGCGTCAGCAGTGCTGCGCTGCTTGACCTGCCGTCATGCAGTTCAGTGCCGGCAGCGGCTGTCGGTTGTCGCCATGCTGCCGTGCTCGGGTGTGCTCAGCCCAGCGCAGAAGGGGTAGAGGTCGCCGCAGGTGGCACGGCGCCAGGGGAGGGGCTGCCAGGTTGCCGAGCGGTGCAGCAAGCGCCTTCATGCCACCCACCACCGCTGCATACCGAGGGCCGGCAGCCTATCCCTTTCTCCTCAGGCCCGCATAGCCCGCCTGTATCGGCCCCCAACGCATCACCCACGGCCACTGGAATCATGCAAGTACGGCAAATGCATGGCACTTTGGGAGCCTCAGCCCCTGCGGGTGCGCCGTCGATGTATGATTTGCAGCAGGACGCCTGGGGGGGAGCTCCTGGGGCACTGCTTCCACCGCCTGCAACAGCAGCTGTCGTGGCACCCACAGCAGGGCTAGCGCAGTCTGCTCAGCTACCTTCATTCGGACCTGCATCGTACGTCCCAGAAGCATCATTAACTTTCTCTGCACCCCATCCTTGCGGACTTTTACCGCTTGCGTACACAGCGGCAGTTGTGGCAGGACCACGATTGAGGTCCGCTGTGAGGCAGCCGGCGGGATCAATGTGGCAGCAGCCCGGCTCTCAGGAGCCGTTTGGTGGTGATGGCATGCATGGTTGGAGTACATCGGGATATGGTAGGCCCGACCGTTTGCCAACAGAATCATACATGCAGCACAATAGCTGTGTGTCTCACCGACAGGAACAGCAGGTGGACCCAGAACAGGTCAAGAGGCGCTCGCCACCACAGCATTGCAGCGGTTGCAGCTGGTCTGGCGTGTCTACACTTGTTCAGCTGCCTCTGCGGCCAGTTCTTCTTCAACAGCATGTTTCCGCAGCTAGACGCGCTGCATGCCAAGGGCAGCTGCAGCCACACTATTCTTATGGCAGAGTTGGACCTTCTGAGCCGCAGACCCTGCCGCCCCAAGCCGTCGATGACGCGACTACCAGACCACAGTTGCCTGCGACACGCTCAGAGGAATCCGTAAACCCTGGCCTCCCACTCGATTGTGTTCCTGGACTGCCCGGCAGTTCACGGCACCTGAAGGTCCAGCTTCACATGCAGCCACGGGGCCCTTGCTCTGGGGAACAACAGCAACCACTCTCCCTCCTGCACTCGCAGCCCTCACAACAGCAACCATCCTGTGCTGCGGAGCCCCTTATCCAACAATCTTGGTCACAAGAACCGTCCAGTGTTCAGCGGCCGCTGTATAGTAGCGGCCCAGTTTGCCAACAGCCGTGCCCTGCCCTGCCCGTTGGGTTATATACCGTAATACGCTCAGAAGAGGTGCCGCGAGCATATCAGACGACGTGGGAGCAGGTGCGCGCTGTGTATCAGAGCCAGGGATAGGCAGTGGTGCATGTTAAGGGGACTGGGGTGGCTCCTTGTAGTTTCATGTGCATCGCAGAAGGTACTGCCCTAGAAATGTGCAGCATATGAATTATGGACGAATTCATGCGCTATAAGGCATGAAAGCATGAGGAAGAGTGACAGGCAGGCAATATCTTGGCGTTCTATGTTCAACACTCTTTTGTGCAGAGTCGTAAGCCGTACAGCGCATGGGGTGTTCGTTTCGTTGTTTCTGCGAGAAGGAACATTTTTATCTCAATGTTAGGTAGGGCAGTGTTACCGATGGGCCCTTTAGTAGGTCTATAAATCTGCCTCTTTTTTTTGGTCAGCCATCCTACCCGGTTGTCAAAGAAGCTGGCGCTGTTTGCGTCCAGGCTTGTATCATGTATGAGCGGTCGTGCCGTTGACGGTCAGGAGTGATGGAGTATGCATCGGTGATCAGGTATTGCAGGCTTAGGACAGGGGATATACGGTATGAATCAAGGGATGGAGGGAAGGAAAAGCGGCGGATATCAGGAGGGACGCTGCATGCTCCGTGCCAGGCCAGTAATGCGCCGACGGCACACAGCCCGCTGCTATTGCGCTGCGAGGTAGAAGCTGTCACTGCCAGGCCGGGAATGACCTGCAGGAGGTAACGCCGCCTGCTGCTAGCCCGGTAACGCGCCACAGGAAAGAACACCTGCTTCGCTGCGGGAGGGAAACACAAGTCGAGGAGGGGATGGGCGGCCGCAAGGGGAAGGGCATAAACGGGCAAGCGCAGCGTCTCACGGAAAGGGGGAAGGGCAAGGGGGACAGCACTGGGGAGACGCAGGGAAGCGTGTACAGGGAAAGGCATGGGTAGGCCGGCGCCGCATGGGGCGGGGCGAAAGATGAAAACGACAGACGATCCAGCTGAGCCATCGGGTTCACGTGAACGGCCCACTCCGGCCATGCGACAGTTGCCAAGCCCCGCAAAGACGGGGGGGAGGCACGGCCGCACAGGGAAGGGTAGACGCACGGGGAAGGGCATTGGAAGGCAAGCAGATCTGCTCTAGAGGACTAGGAAAGGCATGGAGGGGAGGGTGCCACGAACATGGGCAAGGGAATGGGGAGGCAAGAAATGCACCGGGAAAGGCAGGTGGACGCAGGCGCAGCCCGGGGAAGGGCAGAGGGACGCATCCTTCCAAGAGTTGTTCACCTACCAGCGCCAGCACACGCAGGCATACTCGCGCTGCTGAACCACCGGCGCCCATACGTCCTGCCCAAAGCCCGGCGCGCCTGCTGTTCTCTCCCGGCACTGGCCAACAACGAGCAGCAGGCATGCACTCGGGATCTGCAGCGGATGCCCTAGGCCCCATACAGAACCTGCAACCCGACGCGACATCTGCTGCTGGAGGCATGCGACGTTTGCGAATTACTTTGTTATACGCGCAAGGTTGTCCCACGGGTCCCACGGTTGGCTGGGCTTTCTTCTGTCGAACCTCGCCGGACCACATAGGACGACCGCGAATGTTATGCCGATTCTCAACTCCCCGCTTTAACAAAATTCCGTCAAACATTGAACCGGGGAAACCGAGCGAAACAGCGTGGAGCGTTTACAGCAAAAACGTTAAGAGCCGTTAGTGCTGTTAGTGCTTGACGGTCTTTGCCTATGCTTCCCTTCGCTTCGCTCCCTCGATTCGAGCTACGGGGATTGTCGCTTTCGCCAGCAATCAAGACACGGATGTGTGACGACGCCTGCATACGTCCCACAACCGCTCGACAGGGTAGCCTCCAATGCGCAAAGCCCATGTTCTTGGTTTACACATCGACTACGGGACGGCAGGCAGGACAACGCTCCAATATCACCTCCCAAGCCCCAATGAAGCAAACAATAGGCTCACTACATTGCATGTCGGCAGGGTTTGCCCGGTTTCCCTATGTGCAGGGCACCTACGGATTGTGTTGTTATTTTGCAAAGCAGAGCCCGTGGGTGTTGGGCAATTCTCGTGGTCATACCAGCGCTCGGCCCCATGTGCCATCGTACGTGACGCGTCATACCACGGATACCAGGTCTTAAAGATTGCGAATGGTAACAGAAATTTGAGCAGAATTTTAACAATTACGGCAGCATCTGGGTAACATTTATTTTAGTGGTACTAGACAGTTCCTGCAACTGAGGTGTGTTAGCTTCAGATTGCAGCGACAAGTAAAGGCCTAAGAGGCCTCTGCCGACTACAATAACTGTAGTCCATTGCTAATAGCTAAGCGCTTTCCTAGGGCTTCTCTAAAATTTGTGGCCGCGTTGGGGCCCCAACGTTTACCTAAGCTGCTATGTCGCAATCGGTGAGCGGGTTCACTGAAGTATCCACGCTAGAGATACGACGTTGCTGAGCAGCATATCGGCGAATGCTGAGGCACTGGTTAGGCGCTGGTCTACCGAAGGGCTCTTCCTGCTTGCATAATAATTGTTCATGGTCGAAGAATTATCTTTGCGTTGTAATAGTTTACATGGTTGTGATGAATAGGGAATTGGGGGCAGCAGCTTCGCACTGTTGCGCAGGGATGAGCAGGTGTTCCGGCAGGGCGTGTGCAGCTTCCTCGCGAGCTTCTTTCAATGGCGTAATACTATTTTAATGCTGCCCAGATCAGTTCTAGAGTGCGCAGATTGGGGTTGCATCTGTGGCTCCAGATTTCGTGCCGCGTACGCTCGACATTGGCTCTTGTTGTGCGAAAAGGCATCTAACTGCTTCCTCTCCACATCGTTTGTCACCCACATTCTACTACCAGCATTTCCTCCACCCTTCCCCGCAAGCCGACTCTTGCCCTCTCATTGTTCCTTTGTCCTGCAGACTAGCCGCTTGGCTCGCGCCTCAGATGGCGCCACGCTTCCACCTCCGACCCCGCTACCTCTGAACCTGCAAACACCTCAGCCCACGCAATCACCTCCGGCTCCATCCTCGCTGATCCTTTCTGCGGATTTGGCAGGCCTGGAATCTGCAGCCTCGTCACTTTCGGGCTCCGCAACATCATCATTCACGAATCTAGGTGTGCCCGCGGGCCTCGCAGCAGGATTTAGCCACCAACACCACCCACAGCAGCAGCCGCACCACCCCCCCTGGCGACGGCGGTTGCAAACCGAGGGCTGTGGCAACGGCATCAGCGGTAGTAGCGGCGGCGGCGGTACGAGCAGCAGCAGCAGTATTCTTTCCGGGCTCGGCCTGGGAGCCCCATCCAGCGCCGGAAGCGGAGTAGGGAGCGGAGGCCCAGGAGGGGGAGCAGCAGCAGCAGCAGGGGCTGGAGAGGCCGGAAAGGGGGGTCTGCCGCGTGTCCGGTCGCATGCGTTGTTCCTGCCGGCTGCAAGCGACGACGGTGGTGACGGAGGCGGGTCGGAGGTGGCGGCGGAGGATGCCGCCTACTGCGAGGAGGAGGGCCTTATCGTGCCCCGGCAAATCAGTTTGGCGGAGGGCAGTCCGGATCTGTCGTACGACATGGGCTGCCACGCGCTACAGGTGAGGGGGGAAGGTGAAGGGGGAGATGCGAAAGGGGTGTGGGGGAGGGCCTCCGCTGGTGATTACCGCTTACGTGGTCACCGATGGTGCGCTGCAGCTGTGGAGGAGTAAATAGGATACACGTCCATGTAATAATCGGGGGGGGGGAGCAAATGAGAAAGTGCATCAAACGTAGTGGGGGGTGGAGAATAGACACGGGACCGGGTGTGGGTGCGATACAGGTCGGATGGCCATGCACTGCCTGCTACATGCCTGCCGCTTCCACCCCGTGGCCCCGCTCCCCAACCCGACCCCCACCCTCCCAACTGCTCCCATGCAACCCCCCTATCCGCCCCAACCCCCCAGGGTGTGTCCCGCCGCATGGAGGACCGCGTGCTGCTGTCCGACCTGTCCGCCCACCCGCACTTCGCGGGGGCGCGGCGGGCGGTGCTGCTGGCGGTGATGGACGGACATGCGGGCAGCGGGGCGGTGTCGTACCTGGAGGTGAGAGGGGTGTACGGCAGGGTGGTTGGTGTGCCTGGAGGTGACGGTGTACGGCAGGTTTGTATACCATGGTATGCGTACTAGTTCGTGCGTGACATGGCACCCAGCATCCCGGCATATGGCACCTTGCATGTACCGGGTTGGTGTTTGCGTGGGTTGAGCGCTTCCTCCTGTGAGTGGGTTTTAGACCTCCCAGGCATTCATGGCCCTGAGCTCAGCCAGGATGATGCGCTCCCTTCCATGCTGCTCCGACACCTCCCCCCCCGCTCCCCATTGTTTTCCCCCGTTGCTTTGCCCTAACCTGTGGTCTCCTATGGTTTGATATGGTCTTTGACCCCCCCCCGCTCCCCCTCCCCCTCACCCCTCCCCGCATCAGGCCCACCTGGGCCCCCACCTGCTGGAGGTGGTGGCGCAGCAGCTGCAGTCCGCAACCCGCATGCTGCAGCAGCAGTACCGAGGACGGGGGCAGGGGCAGCGGGAGCGGCAGGAGCGGGAGCAGCAGGGCCCAGAGACGGTAACTAACGCTGTTGACAGAAGCAATGAGGACGCCAAAGCAGCAGCAGCAACAGCGACGGGGGCAGCAGCAGCGGCAGCAGGGGTACAGAACGGCCATGGCCCGCACGGCCCAACGGTGGTCAACGTCACTGCGGACGGCTGCAACCGACATGCAGAGGCGGAGGCGGAAGGGGAGCCGGAGAGGGAGCTACCGCCTGTAGTAGAAGGGGCGTCACCGTGGGACGTGTCGCCCTCACGCGGCGGAGGGAGGGACCCAGCGGCGGCGGAGGGGCGGCGGCGGCGGCGGAGCGCCTCCCTGGATTCCGCATCACTGTACGACAGCGGCGATGGCGGTGGCGAAGGAGGAGGAGGAGACGGTGGAGGAGGTGGTTGCTGCCCTTGTTCTTCGCCGCCCGACCCGCCGGGAGCGCTGCGCGAGGCGTTACTGCGTTGCGAGAGGGAGCTGATGGAGCAGGTGGGGGGAGAGGGGGGTGACCCATGGGTCGTTGGTGGGGGAGGGATGATAGGGGTAAGGAGACCTGTCGCGCGCGTCCATTATGCCCACATGAACGTTAGGGCCCTTGTTGTGTAGTTTAGCGGAAAACAAGCGCAAACAGTTGGGGGAGGTTCGCATGTGAACCGTAAGTGGCGGCGTTTAGGGAAAAACAGGCTCCGCGGGTTAGCGGGATGGAGCCGGCAATGGTCGTAAAGCAGGCAGCGGTGAATCGCGTTGAAACTCCGGTGACTGCGCCCGCCTATGCTAGTATTGGCAAACTAATAACATCGGCATAATAATGAGTACCGCTAATCGACTGCCGGTACTCCGTTAGTACGTCCTGGTTCCAACTAACCACCCCAACCACCTTCTGCCCAACCACAGAACTGCCTCAGCGGCTCAACCGCGCTGGTGGGCCTGATGCTGGGCGCCAGTCTGTGGCTGGCCAACGTGGGCGACTGCCGCGCGGTGGTGTGCGACGACGGGGAGGCGCGGCAGCTCACCATTGACCACAAGGCGGGGGTGGGGGCGCTGCTGGGGGGAGCGGGAGCAGCGGCGGCGGGAGGAGAAGGAGGAGGAGGAGGAGCAGCTGCTGCCACCCCAACACGAGCAGCAAGCACGGCGGGGGTCGTGGGAGGATTAGCAGCAGGCGCAGCAACACCACCAGCAGCAGCACCCGCACCCGCACCAGCCGCCTCGGGCTCCCGGACGGATTCTGGTTACGGTTTCGGAGCTGCCACCACACCTGCTGTTGATGTTGCTGGCCCCCTTCTGGGCGGAGGGGTTGGGGGAGTAGGGGTGAGGGGGGCCTCCCCACTGGGAGGAGCTGGCGGCAGGTTCAGCAGTTTCGGTGGCCTAGGTGGAGGTGGAGGTGGAGGGGCGGCTTCAGCCAGCCCTGCTGCCGCTGGTACCGGTGCGGGTGTGGGTGTGCTGCTGGGAGCGGCGGAGGGGGAGCGGCGGCGGCTGCAGGCGTTGGGGGCGCAGCTGAGCTGTGATGGGTACCTGCAGGTGGGTGGGTGGGCGGCGCTGCAGGTGCGGGGTGGCGCAACATGTTGCACGTTGGCGGTGTGGTGGTTGGTCGCACACACACCAGGGTTCCAACTCGCGGCCAGTTTTCTTAACACACCAGGGCCAGTTTTCTTAACACACCAGGGCCAGTTTTCTTAACACACCAGGGCCAGTTTTCTTAACACACCAGGGCCAGTTTTCTTAACACACCAGGGCCAGTTTTCTTAACACACCAGGGCCAGTTTTCTTAACACACCAGGGCCAGTTTTCTTAACACACCAGGGCCAGTTTTCTTAACACACCAGGGCCAGTTTTCTTAACACACCAGGGCCAGTTTTCTTAACACACCAGGGCCAGTTTTCTTAACACACCAGGGCCAGTTTTCTTAACACACCAGGGCCAGTTTTCTTAACACACCAGGGCCAGTTTTCTTAACACACCAGGGCCAGTTTTCTTAACACACCAGGGCCAGTTTTCTTAACACACCAGGGCCAGTTTTCTTAACACACCAGGGCCAGTTTTCTTAACACACCAGGGCCAGTTTTCTTAACACACCAGGGCCAGTTTTCTTAACACACCAGGGCCAGTTTTCTTAACACACCAGGGCCAGTTTTCTTAACACACCAGGGCCAGTTTTCTTAACACACCAGGGCCAGTTTTCTTAACACACCAGGGCCAGTTTTCTTAACACACCAGGGCCAGTTTTCTTAACACACCAGGGCCAGTTTTCTTAACACACCAGGGCCAGTTTTCTTAACACACCAGGGCCAGTTTTCTTAACACACCAGGGCCAGTTTTCTTAACACACCAGGGCCAGTTTTCTTAACACACCAGGGCCAGTTTTCTTAACACACCAGGGCCAGTTTTCTTAACACACCAGGGCCAGTTTTCTTAACACACCAGGGCCAGTTTTCTTAACACACCAGGGCCAGTTTTCTTAACACACCAGGGTTGCGCGCACACCACATCTTTCGGCAATCACAGTACGTTTCGCCTCGCGGCCAGATTTGAACACACCAGGCTTGCGTTGCGTTGGGTGTGGTTGGGAGGTACGGCTGGGAGGTATACGGTTGGAAGGGAGGATGGGCGGGTTACGGTGGCGATGAAGTACTGAGACACGGACCCTATAGCAGCATGTAGCAAGCATGAGTGACCCTTGGGTCAGGTGACAAGGTGTCTCCACAAAAATGATGCGTGTGGTGGCGACGGCAGCAACAGTGCATGCAGTGACTATCTCCCCCCCCGTTCTACACGGGTTCTACACTCTGCATGACTCCAAGCCCGCATCCCCACACATTCCCCACCCTCCTCCGCTGCGCCCGCCCCCCTCCCCCGCCCCCCTCCCCCGCCTCAGGTCACCGCCCCGGACGGTTCCTGCGGCGACATCGCTGTGAGCCGCAACCTGGGCTGCGCGCACCTCAAGAACCGCACCACCAGCGGCAGGAGCTTCCGCCTCTCCTCCACCTCCTCCTCTGCTGCTGCTGCGGCCTGGTCTCTGAGGGCCTCCTGGTCCCCGGCTGCCCCTGCCTCCTCCTCATCATCATCACCCTCACCCTCACCACCGCCGGCGGACAACGCATCAGCTCCCTCATGGCCGCTGAATCATGCACACTCGCAACCCGCTCCGCACCACCACCCCCACCACCACCACCTGCATCATCAACACTCTCAACAGCACCACCCCTACCATCACCACAACGGTGACCACCGCCATCAGCAACACCAGCAAGAGCAGCAGCAACCGCAGGCTGCTCCTGCCGCGTCAGCTACCTCTGCCCCCGCTGCTCTCCCAGGCGGCATCGGAGGGGACACAAACGGTGTCAGCAGTGGCGGCGGCGATAGCAGCAGTACTGCTGCAACTGCCGCCGCCTCCTCATGTCCCATGGGTCGGCCTCCGCTTCCACCCATGAGCCCTGCGGTCCACCATAACAGCCATCACCACCACCACCATCGCCACCACCACCACCACCATCAGCGCAGCAGCAGCGTGGGCAGTGGCAGCGGAGGAGTGGGTGGCAGCGGCAGCGGCGGGTGGGTGCGGGAGCGGAGTCCCAGTCCTGGTGCCCACAGGGGCAGCTGTCCCTCGCGGCTGGAACCTCTGGTGGAGGACGCGGGCAGCGGCGCGGAGACGAGTGGAGGCGGCGCAGTCATTCCCCCCGGAGTCAGTGGTGGCGCTGGAGGTAATGGTGTTGGAGGTGGCTCGCCTGCTGCTGCGGATGCACGGGTATCGGGAGTGCTGCCGGCAGCAGCAGAGGTGGAGGCTGCGGCTGCCGGAGTGGTGGCGAAGAGCGGCGGTGACGCTGAGGGAGGCAGCGGCAGCAGCGGCGGCGGCGGCGGGGCAGGAGGGTTGTGCATGCTGGAAGCTTGTACGAGAACCGTAACCGCAACCACCGTCGCATTAGGCTCAATGACAGCCAGTTTATCATCGCTGAGTTTTAAATCTGCGTTTGTACGGCAGCCGGCGGTTGAGGCGGCAACGGCCGCAGCTGCTGGCGGCTGCAGCAGTGACACGGCTACCGGAGCAGCTACAGATGCTGCTGGTGGAGGTGGTAGTGTTGGGGTGAACGGTGCGGGGCAACTGGATCAAGAGCAGCAGCAGCAGCAGCGGGGCAATGGTGCACTGGTGGTGGCTCTGGACGAGGTAGCCGACGGAGGCGGCGAGGATGAGGAGGGAGACGGTCCTCCGTCGCTTCTGATTCCGGATCCGGTGAGTGGGCGAGAGGGGCGTGCGTTGAGGGGGCACCGCGAGGGGTAAACAGGTGTCGGATGATCGCCACAGCATGGCGTGTCTGGCGGGTGTATGGAACGGTCTACCGGTATTAACGGTATGGCGCAACTTGTGCGACATGCTGTACATGTACGGACATGGAAGACCGGTATCGTGGCTTGTTGGCTTGACGGACGAGCCATGGGTCGTTTCTGCAGTTCTCGTTCCTTAAAAACCTTCAAAGCTCACCTGCCCGCCTTGCCCCGCCCTCATCCACCCGCCCTCAGGACCTGTTCCACTACCACATCAACCAGGACTCGGAGTTCCTGATTGCGGCTTGCGACGGGGTGTGGGACGTCATGCGCAACGGGGAGGCGTGTCGCATGGTACGCGAGCATGGGGTGGGGGGCAGGGCCGGGCCGGGACACTGGGTGGTTGGGCCTCACAGTCCACATTGTGGTGCTGTGTGTACGGTACCCCTCCCTCCGCATGCCTCAACCTGCTCTTGACCCTGCTGGGACCCTCGTACCACCGTACTTACATATCGTACTCCGGTGCCACGCTCGCACAACAGTAACACACGCAAACCACTGCCACCAGCTGCCTTCCTCATGCACAACAACCGCCTGACACACGCCTTCTTCCAGGCTATTTCAGTAACATAGTCACCCCTAACCCTGCCGTGTTACTACCCTGCACGGATCACCCTAGGTTCGGCGCTGGCTGGCCGACGGTCGCTCCGCCGCCGCCGCCGCCGAGTCGCTGTGCCGCGCCGCCGTCAAGCTGGGCTCGCACGACAACTGCTCGGCGGTGGTGCTGCGCTTCAGCGCCAGGCCGCTACCGGGGGCGCCGCCCAGATCCGCGCTGCGGCGAGTGGCGTCGGAAGCCGTGCTGTGAGGCCCGTGAGCCGCGTGGTTGGTGGTAAGTGTGTGGTGGGCGGCAGGGGGCAGCTTGGGACAGCATGGTGAGTCGGTGTGTGTGGGGGGGTGTTGCACTGGTTCCATTTATGCTTCTATTCATGCGAAGACCGTAAGCGGCAGGCAGACAGGCACTGAAGAGGTGCCAAGGGCGTGTTGAGCAGAACGGTTGCGCTGAGAACAATAATGCCTGATCGGCTGCGCTGGGGAAGCGAAGGGTGCTCCGAGGACTAAGTTAGGCCTGCCCCATGGAGACATTCGCAACGTTGGCTTTTGTGTCGTGTCCCCGTTACCTGCAGCAGCGCGGGGCGTGTTGACCCGGTGTTTGTCCTACTGGCGCCCATGGGAGTAAGTCCCATGGGTTGCGTTCGTACGGCAGGTGTTCTTGTACGACAGATGAGACAGGTACTGCTGTTGTGGGCTTGCGATAAGGTTCTAGCTACTGCAGATAGTCACCAAAACGTAGTCGAACCATTTGGTGTGGGTTAAGAGAACAGTTGAAGGAGTAAAGAGGAGATTAACGGTGGCTTTGTAGCTAATGTCGTAAGGAACTGGGAGGAGAAGGGTCGGAGAAGAGTGTAAGGAGAGAGCTAATCGAAGCCTATATGTAGGGTACGTACCAGCCATTTATGGAGCATTCGTACGACACACGTGCCAGTAGTAAGCGGGGTTGTAGTCGTTTGATTCGTGGTAACTTCTTCACAGGTTACACCCCTTTCCCCATGTGTATTCATGCGCAGAGCGTGCGCGTGATGTAGATACCTCTTTCATTTTGCGACGGGCTTAGCAATAAGCTGGGGCCCTTATATTTGCCGTCAAGTTTATAAACACTGTTTGATAGGTGCAAGTAGCAGGAGAGGACAGCAGTTTTCCACCTTCGGGGTTACGGTAGTGCGTTAATCGCTGGTGACATGTGTGTTTTTGCGGATGGGGACACGCTTGCTCGGACACGAGAGTTCACATCTTAGCATAGCGTTGAAGGTGCTGTAGCGCTGATCTTGAAACGCTCCAGTGTCAAGAGTACCTCGTTCTTTGTGGTTTGTACTGTAGTCGTTTAGCCAGATAACGTAGACGTCTGTGGATTGCAGGTCTCCTTGCAATTTGGCAGTGCAGGTGGATGCGAAGAGTAGGACGGATGTGAGGCGTAGGAAGTTGCAGGTAGTGTACGCCTCTGTAACGCATCAGGGACATCTACCATATTACCTATACAGAGCTACATTCCCCACTTGCAAACTTGGAGGCACCGTCTCAGACCATCAAAAAGGAATTTCCATAACAACGTCTACGTCCATCATCATTACAGGATCGAGTTCCCTAGGGGCTGTACAAAGCAGGGTGGGACAAAAACACATGCCAAAAGTATCCGGGGGCACACCTCTGTCACGCTTGTGATACGTCGGCAAGCATGGCAGAAAGGAAACCTATGAATGCCAAGAAGTCTGGATAATGACAGAACATGAGCATCCGTACCATTGCCGTAAAATGAACACGGCAACAATAATACTGCACTACTAGTTTATACCTTATTATGTGTTCACTTAGCGATCAGCACGCCCGGCGGCGGCACACGTCTATCCGCGTTTACGATTAGCATCATCACAGCATAGAAAAAGTTCACAAAAGCTTGACACATTACTTACTAGGAAAGAGGGATGCACGGCTAAAAACAAAAGACTCGCATGCTATTCGGGCCAAGCAAACCATACACCTTAGCTTATATACATCTCTGCCAGCACAATCGCTGCATGTACCACTTCACGTCTGTACGAACACCAATAACTTCTACCACCCCGGTCACTCTCACCCGGGGACCAGGCCGGCCCACTCCACGCCGACCGGCCACTCCCACCGGCCCAGCCGGTCACTCTTGTTTTTGCGTCACAAACCCCAATACACTGTACGTCTGCCCTGCAATGGCTACTTCCAAAAGAATAACCTAAGCCGCCGGCGGCCCGTCGAACGTCATGTACAGCAAACTCAAATGAAGACCTACGCAAAGGAAGCTTATCCGCAGCTCCTCCTTGCTCTCCCAGAATGCGATTATTACAGGGGAGTCCTCCCAGGCATCTATCCCTCTTTACGTTATCCACTCACACCTCCTCAGCGGAACAACCAAACCCCCTCCCGCACAATCACCAAGCCAACGGCTGGGCCCCGCCGTTCATGAATGCGCTTAGCAGCACAGCGGCCACCGCCGCCCACACCGTGGTACGCAGCCCAGACGACGCAGAAGAAGACGTACCAGCTCCGCTCTCAATAACCGAGGTAGTCGTCGTCGTCGTGGTGGTGGTGGCGGTAGTGTCGACATTGCCCGGGTCGGTGCTCGTTAGGTAGGCCGAGGTGGTTGACTGGGTGGGGTCGTACCACACCGCGTTCGATGAGGAAGACGAAGAGCCAATAGCAGCAGCACGGGGGCTCGGCAGACGCATCTGAACCGTTGTAACGCTTCCTTCTCCGTCGTCGCTGCCTTCTTGTGTGAGGGAGACGTTGACGGGTAGGCGATTGGCGTTGGATTGGAGCGAGTCAACGGCGTAGTCGAGGAAGGTGAGGGTGGCGTTGTAATCCGTGCCGAGAGCAATCCGCAGCTGCTGAGTACTGTTATTCGCTGTCAATAAGGAAAGGCAAAGGGGTGAGAAGGGAGTTGAGAGGGAGTGGGGAGAGCAAATACGAGCACCAGGGAGATCCTGAGAGCCCCTGGGGTTGACAGCAAGGTATGTAACGTGCAAGAGCTGCGTGCAAGGGTGGGTAGGGGATGTGGGTCAGAGCTGGAACACATGCACACCCTGATTGCATGTGAGGAAATGCAAAGCGACCAGTGTAGAGACCAAGAGAGTGGTACTGGCTTCCAGCAAAGGCAGGGATTAGGCGCGGTAGCCGGTAAACCTTGGTGAGCGGTAAACGTTGGTCGCGCCAACCAATGCGCCAACCAACCAAGTGCGAAGGCCAATATCAACCAAGTGCAAAGGCCAACGACCAACGACCACCGGTACTCACCCGAGGCCGCGGAGATCTCGGCCGAGGCGTTGTGCGCGAGCATCAGGTTGAGCGATACCGCAAGCGTGTTGGAATCGTTGCAGAAGGGCCTGAGGAGGTGGAGAGGCAGATACGCGGTTATGGAAACACGAGAATGCAGACCGCGGGGTTACTACACATGCGGTGTACGAAGGTCACCGTATTTGTCAGGGACGCAACCTGTGCATGACCCCTAATGCAAGGTGCTGGCTTGGCCCTCATCAAAGGCCTGGTCAGAATGGTGTAGCACTAGGTACTTGTGACAAGCTTACGACAGAGCAACAGAGCAACCCCTCAAGTGCTCAGGTGGCGATTAGGAACCGGCGGTACCCTCTTTCCTGCTGTACTCACCAGTTCTTGTACGACACGGTCCACTTGAGACCGTTGCGGGGAACCGTCACATTCTCATCTCCGTACGGCAGCGTCAGCACATCATCGAGCCCGAACAGCAGCGAAATAGTAAGCTGAGGAGTGGTGCTGTTACTGTTATCGCCCGGCACGGGTGGCGCCGGAGGTGGCGGAGAGGGCGACGAAGGGGGGGAGAGCGGCGACGGAGGGGCATCTGACGGCGAAGGGGACGGCGGAAGGGCCGGGGAGGGCGACGGAGGCTCCGAAGAAGGTGCCGGAGAAGGCGGCGGAGCTGAAGAGGGGATGGACGGCGGCGCAGGACTAGCGACCACATCTAGTAGGCGTCGTCCAAACCTCCGACTACCGCTGCTGCTGTTTGTACTTGCATTGACGGGAGATGTTGGCCGGCATGCAAGCTGGAAGCTGGGGAGGGTCAGCGGATTGAGACTGACGTTGACGTACGACATGTTTACGCCGTTAATGGTGACGTTTCCAGCCGCAAAGAGGATGGTGTTTGTAGCTGCAAGGGATGAGATGACGTGGCCAGGTACGGGCCGACCGTTGCCATCGAGTTCTTGGACCTTGCCGAAACGCAGTTGCAGATAGACGGTTGGGTCCGAGTAGTTCGGGTAGATTCGGAAATTGGGGGAGTTGCCTAGGAAGGCAACCTGCAGAGGCAGGGCATGGCAAGGGACTCCAGGAGAATTAGGGTAAGGTAAAGGATTAGGAACGGTGTGTTGCCAGGGTAAAGCACCCCGACAGCATTAGGTAAAGCACCCCGACAGATGAAAGAAAGCAGATTCATAACCTCGGCGCCTAGTAATGAGAGAGCGGCAGGGAAAAGCACGCGTCTGACATATGGAGCGCATCTGGGTAACAAGTGCTGCCAAAGTACACTTTCAAATGAAGCGTGTGCAGTGGCGTGTTGCAGCAGGGCGTGGCATTTGGGTTAGGGGAGGGGCTTACCTTGCGCGGGCTTTTCCGGTCGTCAAACTCGGTCTCACCCTTGGTGTTGGGAACGCCCCAGTTCTTTTGGCGGTTGGCGTAAGCTTGCTGTTGACCTGCCATGGCATGGCCATTGGCATTGCCATTAGCTTTGCCCGGGTTAGATGCAGGATCGCAGTTAGCGCCCTTGCCGCATCCATCAGTCACATTTGCGTTGCTTGGGTTCTGATCTGCCGAGGACTGGCCATTCCCACTGGGGTTACCACTACCGCCGTTTCCGTTTGCGTTGTTGTTATTACCATTTCCATTGCCATGGCCGTTGCCAGGACCCGTTGAGTTATTGTTCGCTTCAGTTGGGCCAGCGCTGCCGGAGTTGCCGTTCGCACTGCTTGCTCCTGCACGGTTAGTCCGGGTTGAATTCAAAGCCTGGAATACAAGCAAGGCGAGGTAGGACTGCCAAGGACATGCATAGGGGTTTGGCGCACATGGCAATGGCACATGGAGGGAAAACAGACGCATACAAGGCAGGGGCACCAACCTTGGCCTCCGTTGCCGTTTCCCGGCGGTGTATCGTTCGGTGCTCCGCTCTGAGACACGTTAATCGATGGGGCTCCATTGCCGTTCAGTGTGTTCTGTCCTTCGACGCCCAAGCCTTGGTTGTGTCCATGTCCCTGATTACCTTGTCCATTTCCTGTAATTGTTGTAGTAATTTTTCAAGCCCAGGGCTAAATCCAATTGTCCATGCGTACTAAACCTGCCTACCTTCTCCAATAGCCAAAATGAAAAGCATAAAAATGGTGTAAATTACCAAGAACAAAGGCTTCCGGGTCATGTGGCGCATTTTGATTGGTTAGTACCTAGCTACGCAGGTTTTGAAAATTTATGAATGGCTCCTTATCATGTGGCTCCGCCACAGAAAACGTTCTTGTAAATACTGACTTGAAGATAGCCTCATCGGACCCTTCTATACGAATAAATGTCTTCCGTTTGATTCCTGTACAGCTGTACTGCTTCGTGCAGGCATGACAGGTGACGCGGCTTGTACTAAAGGCCTGTTGTGCTTTCGTATATCGTAACTTGTCTTTCACAGGTATATGGTTCGCATCTCTAGCGCTTTGGGGTGACTGAAATGCGCAAATTTAGTACCGCCGGTACCCCAGATTGCCCATGTCAGGACGCCACACTGGTAAAGCAAAGCTTTGTGCCCTAAGCTGCTGCTGGGTACAAGAAGAGCCGTCCTTAGTCTGATTGCCAGCTGTGAACTGTACAGTTGAGCCCCTTCCTCCCACGTGGTAAACCCAAGCTCGTTAACCATACGGCTGGCCATGAAGAGTATATTCCACCCTCACGGCGATGCACGCCTGAATACCCCACAGCCAACATAAGCAATCAGGAATTTCCCTGTGCAGTGGGATGTTGAAACTAACGTGTGCAGTGCTCCGATACCGGAATGATTGCGGTTTTATACCATGACGCTTGCGCCAAACGGCTTCCGTAGTGGAGCTCGAGTTGGCCATACATACCCGGATCTGGTGATCATACCTGCGTAAACTGTGGCAACTGGCAACCGTATAAGCTGGGATAGACCGGAGCCGCCTGGAACTGGAACGCCCAGAGCCCCCACACCCTACGTCTCCAGAGACACAGCTGGAAAGTAAGGTCGATAGCGTGTCCTGATTCAACCATACGCGCACAAAATGGAACCCCTATTGTACGCGCAAGGGACGCTACTGGGGAGGGCAGCATTGCGGGGTGTGCACAACACTGTGACTCCTGCACTTCCCAATGAGAGCACACCAGTTAAGCTGACGTCTAGGCGTAGCCCCTGCGGGCCCGACAGCACGCGCTTATTTGTCAGCAGTGGGGCATGTCCTATTTTTCATCCTCGATGCTTCAGAAAGCCGTTACTTGTTTCGACAAAATGCACCTATTGTGTTGGGACAGTCGTTGCCACGGATGGCGAAAGAATTGTAATCCCCGGAGCGCATTGCCAGGTTTGCTATCACGAGCCACCCGGTACATCCACTCCACAGTAAAAAGTAGGACAGTGTTGCATATTATCTGCAGCTTTACATTATGGCACGTGAAGGACGGCTAGCCCCCTTTTTTTGTTACGACTGTACTTCAGTCACGGATTGGCTACCAGGACTCGTGCCAGGTCGGTCAGGGCTCGTGAACGCATGATGATAACAGTCTTCTGTGACAAAACTTCGCAAATTGAGCCTATCTCAGAGCCCCCAGCTATACTGAACTTAACGGCAGTTACTACATGGGCCAAAATTCTCGCCGACTGGCAACCTCGATAGGGATTTCAGACTGCGAGACACCTTTTTAGCTTGCCTATTTCTTAACAATCAGCCTATGAGGGGCACCACGTTCCTCAGAAGTTGGTACCAGGAATCACCCGTCATGTGATAGCTGGACACATCTTGGTCGTGTAGGAGTAGTGGCTACTTAAAAGCCTGAAGTTCCCATGCGGCCGTGCTTACTTCCCACTTTGGTTGTTCTGGGAATTCTCACGTTCGTTGTTGGGCAATCAGAGAAAATTGTACGCTCCCTCACAAGTGGAGTAGCAGACTTTAGCGCATTGCAATTAAGTGCGCAAAACTGGACGGGTTCGCCTATTGTACTCTACGGCTCTCGTCGCTTCCTGCCCGTTGCCAGCACAGATGGTAACGCTTTGGACTTGAACTACCAATCCTCTACAATGTTGCTTTTAGCTTCTGGTAAGCCTTGGCAGCGCATACTGTTCGTCCCATACCCCGAAGACGAGCTGCACTTTGTTACTGCAGGTGCTGCCATTGAAATTACCATGGCGAAACTGACTGGAGTTCGATTAACGCAACCGTCTTCTTCGCCATTTCGGCTTATGGCAGTATCGGTCCAACCATCTGCATCGCTACTACTAAGCAACGTGGTACTTGAAACAGATTGCGGAACACTCAGGACGTATCAGGAATGGTACACGGCTGTGCAACCGGCCAACATATCACTGGTGAGAGGAGGCCCGACGGTCGAGGTAACCGGGGCATGTGGGTTTCCTCTCTGACCCAACACATGTGCTTTGTAACAAAGACCCTTCAGCCCACCCATTCTTCTTTTTCCTCACGTGCCCCCCCCCCCCTTGCAGAGCTCTTCCGGTGACCTGCACATTGTCTCCTGGCAGCAGCCGGATATCAGCCTATCCAACTGCACGTTAAACTGTCAACGTCCACCAACCCTCCTACGTACCTCCCTCTACAATTCCACCGCAACACGTGATGCGAGCAGCGGCGGTAGCCTGGGCAGTGGCAACAGTAGCAATAGCACGGACAGCACTGCTCCTGCTAACACCACAACCACTGTGGTTGTGATCACCTCACAACTGGACCTCTATAATGCACTTTGGCTAGCTCCGTCGTACAACGGTGGTTTCGGCTCCGTACTGCTGCTGGTGCGCTGCAGCATGGCGCTTACCAGTCCGCTATGGTCGGCGCAGGGGGTGACACTCCGCCGCAACGTCTCCATTGTGGGGAGCGTCTATTACGCTTCCTTGTACGGCAATGACAGCATTGCCGGCGCCCTTGCAAACAGCTCTAGCAGCAGCGGAGATGGCAGCAGCATCAGCGATGTCTGGGGCGATGCAGCTGCGTGTGATGCCGGGAGCTGGGTGCTAGGAAAGCCGGTGCTAGACCTGCAGGCGAGTGGGGAGGGAGGGCTTTAGGAAGAATGGAACAGGGAGGGGAAGGGTTTGGAACAGGAGTGGGAAGGAGAGGGGCAGGAGGGGAGCGAGTGGGCAAGGGGATGAGAAGGGAGGGCGTGATGGACTAGGACAATGTGGGTTTGGGACGGGGGGCTGTTGGAGTGGGGGGACAGGGGCAGGGTTCGGACCTCATAAGGGAAGGTGGGAGCAGGGCCGAATGTCGGGTAAAGCGGAGGCGGAAAAAACCACCTAACAAGCGAGAGTGAGGAGGAAGCTTGGACGGGATGGACAGAGGAATGCGGGCTTAGGCAAGGCCGGTGCGACGGCGGGCTTGCACGGATCAGGGTACCGGCCCTCCGAGCCTCCCTCTGCACGTTCCTTGCCTCACCTCTCACCTCCTTCACCTTTGCTGCCCCAACCACCCCCCAACCACACCCCTCCTCCTTACTTCTCTTTCTCCGCCCCTTCTCCTGCACTCCTGTCCCCCGCAGGATCTCACGGGTGTCGTACACACCTCGGACGACAGTGTCGTACTGTCCCTTCGCGGTCTGGCGCTGAGTAACGCTGGCATGGTGTTTGGCTACGCCCCGGTGCCGTACAGCAGCCTGGGCCTGGTGAGCTCGCTACTGTGGTTCTTTGATGTGGTCAGGAGCCTGGCGCCCAGGTGGGTGGGGGTGGGGGTGGGTGGTGGTGGTGGCGGGGGTGGAGAGGGAGGGAAAGGTGGAAGGAGGGAAGGAGGGATGACGCGCGTGTGGTCAGCCGATGTGGCCAGGCGCCTAGCGCCCCAGTTGGGTATAGGGCGGAGCTGGTTGCGAGGGGATTGCGGGTTGTGGAGGTGTGGCTGGCAAGGCTTTAGGGTGGGCAGGGGCGCACCTGCTTTCCCTTCCCCTCTGCACCCGGTGCGCCCCCAGTGCGCTCCCTGCGCCTCCCCGCTGCATGACCACGTACGAGCACTGGAGTCGGAACGGCCTGTGCTTGCCGGATTATGATGAAGATGTGATGCCTCGCCGTTGTGTGTCATACACATGATGCGTCTCACAGCCGTACATTGTTGCCGGTACCCCTGTGCCCTCGACCCTTTGCCGTACACCCATGCCGTACACTCCTGCCTTCCTTCCCTGGATCCCCGCCCCTCGCCCCCTCCGCCCTCCCTCCCTCCCGCTGCAGGCCGCCCTACCAGCTGCAGCTGTCGGAGTGCGACATCATCTCATACGCGCAGGACATAGGTGGGGGAGGAGGAAACGACTGGGAGGGATGGGCGAGGGGAGGGGGGGGGAGGGGGGAGGGTGGTGAAGGAGACTACAGAGTTCCCGCAAAGGGTCAGAGGTCGGAGAAGTTTGGCAGGCTGGTGGTGGAGGTGGGGTGCGATGCGAGTGTGGGTGACATCACGCCGGGAGGGCCCCCGGGATTACGGCAGGGGCACACCTTTGGAGGTGTTTGGCACTTGGGTGTGCTCACTCGCACTCCTCCCCCTTCGCCCTGCTTGTGGCAGGCCTCGTTGCCCTCTCCCCCCCCACAACACAGCCCGGGTGCCTTTGGTGGTGTTTGCACCCCCCCCGCCACCCGCATGCTTGGTTCCCTGCTCCTCCTGCACTCCTGAATCCCTCCTCCCTACCCTCTCCACCCCGGCCGCCCCCCACCTCCCCACCTTGTTCCCCCTTTACCCCCCTCCCCCCCAGAGCACCTGACCCTGTGGGCCGCCTTCCTGACCGCCACCGCGGGCCCGCTGGCGGCGGTGGCGGAGCCGTACAGGCTGGGCGTGTCGGACATTGTGGTAGGTGGTGGGGGTGGGGGTGGGGGGGAACAGAAGGAATGGCGGTGCTGTATGCAGCGGGTGGCGGAAGGCAGGTGGTTGTCCTGGGGGGCGATGTGCGGCAGTCGCGGCAGGGAGGGCATGGGAGTGGGGCTGCAGGGGCATGTTGTGTGTGTTGGTGGTGGCAGGGGAAGCGGCGCTGAGTGGAGCAGTGGGGCAGGTGGAATGCCGCTTCCATTGTCCCCGTACCCTTCTCCCCATTCCTTCCTCCTTGCATCCCCCTCCTCTCCCTCCCTCCAGGTTGACAAAACCGTTACGACAGCCCTCCGGTTCACCGAGCTCACCGCCTACGGTGTGTCGTACCAGAACGTCAGCATTGCACCCCAGGAGCACGTGCTCGGGCTGCTGTCTGCTGCTGCTTCTAGTGCTGCCACGACCACTGATGCCACTGCCGATGGTACCGACAGCAGCAGCGATGGCAGTACTGGCATCAGCACTAGCAGCAGCAGCACTGGCAGCAGTGCCGCGGTGGTGGGTGTGCCGCTGACCGCCCGCCACCCGCCCCAGGCGCTCTACCGACTCAACATCCCCTTCAACACCACCGCCGTGGCCGTGTGGTCGCAGAACGACATGCAGGTGCGTTGCGCGGCTTGCTTGCTGGTGAGAAGGAAGGAAGGAGGGAGGAGGAGGAGGAGGGTGCACCTCCCAAACCTGTCTCCTCCTTTCACACCCTTCCTCTCCCCTCTTATCCTCCTCTCACACCCTTCCTCTCCCCCCTCTCCCCCCTCTCCTCACCCCTCCCAGGCCGCCCTAGCCGACGTGCAGCGCCTGCCCCCCTCCGGCTGTTCCTCCCGCACCAACACCACCGCCTTCCTGCTCCTCTTCCAGCACATCTCCCTGGATGCGGCCAAGTGGCCGGCGGGGCCGGGCGGCTTCAGCCTGCCCTGCAACGTCACCATCAGCGGAATCAACGACGCGTCTGCGTGAGTGTGGGGTGCAGCGCAGCACAGCGCAGAAGCATTTGGGGTGTGTGGCTGTTGGAGGGGAGTGGTGGTGCTGGCTGCCTAGCTGGTGGCTTAGCCCTGGTTTAGCTGGAGCGGTGTACAGCTACCGGTTGCAGTGCACCCTGTCAGTGCAGACGTCTGCCCTCTTGTAACCCTGTGCTAACCTCCACCCGCTGCGGCTGCTGGTGCTGCGGCTGAACCCCGATCCCTCAACCACCCACCCGCTGCTGCTGCTGCTGCTGCTGCCCCTCCGCAGGCCGGACGGCACGGTGCTGAACTACAACCTGCTGCCCAGGTTTGCGTCGCCAGCCAGCGGGGCCTTCCTGACGCTCAGGTAGGGCAGGACACAAGTGCGGGTTAGGCCATCGCTTTTGCTAGGATGATGACCTACGAAGCTAGCCATGCGCGGTGTGGGTTTATGCCTTTTTTCACCTTCAGTCCTTCACATGCACATGCACTTGCATGTGCTCTTAACCCGTGTGTTGCACGCATGCCTGGGTTACCGGTTACGCCTGGGTTACCGGTTACGCCTGGGTTACCGGTTACACCTGGGTTACCGGTTACGCCTGGGTTACCGGTTACCGGTTACGCTCGTTATGTCTTGTGACCGTTGGCCAGCGGACATGTCTCCCAACGCCACTTGCTTCCTGATTGCTGGCAAGCAGACAGACGTTGTGTTTCTGCCGAGCCACTCATATATGCTGCCGCATGCCCTTCACTCATGTGTCCGGCAGATCTCTCACGCTGATAAACATGCCAAGTCAGCGCGGCACGTACGACCTGACGGATCTGACCCAGATGACGTTACCGTTGTGGCCCGTGGGTCGCTCCGCTGGAGCTCCGACAGCCCCGCTCATCCTCCGCGATTCCACACTGGTCCTACCGCCCAGGGAGTACGAGCTGGCTGCGACAACCCTGTTACGGGACCCTACTGGCAGCAGCGGCAGCAGCGTCTTTCCCCTTCGCACCATGCTCCTCAACGGCTCCGTAAATGCTGTGGTGAGCTTGACGTTTCCTTCATGTCATGATGCGTGTGTTGTCCTCTTACCGGTATCCGCACCATAGCAGTATATCTGCGCGAGCTAGAGCTACCCCTTCTTTGTACCGCAGCGCTTCCGTTTTATCGCACTCTTATGTGCCGGTACTCCACCCTCCGCCTGTTCTTCGTCGGGGGTGTCTGGGGCTGCAAGTGGCAGCCTTGCGTCCATTGAACTCATGTGTGTAGTTGAGCGGAAAACAAGACCATGAGTTGAACTCATGTGTGATGTGATGTTACATGGTGGGCCCTACGAGGGCTGTCACACACCAGTCAACTGCCGTACCCCCCCCCACACACACACCCACTCCGCAGGTGTCGTCCAGTGCGCAACACAAGCTGACCCTATCCTGCCTCACCGGTCTCAACATGTCCGCAACAAACTTGGTCATTGCCGATACGACATCGTACAGCTCGTACGGACCGCTCCTGGATTCGATAGTGTACGGCACAGGCAATGTCTCGACTCAGTCGCCGTTACCGCCGTCGCCGTCGTCGTCATTGGGGCTGCTGCCGCCGCCGCCAGTACTGTACGGCACTGGCGGCGGCATGACGTCAGCAAACATCATTGCGATTGCGGTTGCAGTACCGTTGGCTGTCGTTGCATTAGCAGTGGCCGGTGCCGTTATCGCTGTTATCGTATTTCGTCGTCGCTACTGTCGCTATCGTGCTAAAACCGACGGCTGCAACGATGCGGCGGCGGCCGCTGCTGACGGCGGCATTGTCGTCGCTGCAGCTGCCAGTGGCGGCGCTGTCGGCGGCGGCGACGGCGCAGTCAGTGGCGCGGGTGGCGGCGGCGGCGACATCAAGTTGGTATGTCGCGGTACGACGGGAGGCAGTGGCGGCCACTCGCCGTTGTTCCGTACGAGCGGCGACACCACTGAGGATACGGGGGAGGTTTGCCGGGAGGTGAGGTGTTGGGATGGGGAACCTAACGGGGTGGTTAGTGAGTCGATCCCGAGTTACGGCCCTATAGGTTTTCCTATTGAACGGCTCGCTGGAAGGCAAAGGTTGGGTACGTGCTACCGTGTGAAGTCCCTCCCCCCACCCCTCCCTAAACCCTCTCCCGTTCGGCTCGACTAACACATGCAATGCATTGGGTCTTCTTCTCTTCCCCAAACCCGCACCCCCCACCCCCGCCCCCGTCCCACCGCCTGCAGACTGCTGGCGTGCTGGTGCCCAAGGCCTCCGGCGCCTCCGACTGCGACGCCTCCTGCGACGCGGCGGCGGTGCTGCCGCCCCCCGCCCCGCCCCTGCACGTGGAGCTGCACCAGCTCATACTGGACTTTGCGCGGTAGGGGGGGAGGGGGCTGTGGGGTGGGGGGGGTGGGGGGAAACAACGGATTTTGTTTAGAACACGTAAGTATAAAATAGTAGGCTGTGGGGTGGGGTGGGTTGGGGCTGTGGGGTGAGCGGCGGCGCGGATCTGTGCGGGTGTGCAAATGAGCCACTCATGAGGCGAGGAGGACCACACTGACTTGACCCAGCCGCTTCTCTGCATGTGTGGCTAGCTTGCCACAGAACAGAAGGATGAAAAGGCACAAGCATCTGGTCCAACATGAACTGCTCCGTGACCCATGGGTCGGCCCCTCCTCCCCCTCCTTTCCGTACATGCCCTTCGCTGTGCCGTACAGGGAAATCGAGGACAAGCACCTGACCATCCACGAGGCTCTGGGGAGCGGGGGATTCGCCACCGTTTACCGCGGCACCTGGCGCGGCATTGACGTAGCCGTTAAGATCATTGAGTTCCGCGACCGGGCGGCTGGCGACGAGCGACTGCAGGCGCGCGCCATGACGGAAGCCGCCATCGCCGCCAACATCCAGCACGCCAACATTGTGACGACGTATTCGTACGACATACGGCCCTCCGTACCGAACGACGGCGGCGCGGACACGCCCAGCAGTAGTACGCTGCTGGGCATAGGGCCCTCCCCGGAAGGAGCGGGGGTGGCGGGGGTGGGAGGAGGCGGCGGAGGAGGGGAGGGAGGTGGTGCGGCGGGAGGGGGAGGTGGAGGTGGAGGAGGAGGTGGCGGAGGAGGAGGAGCGCTGCCGCGGAGGAGTGGCTCCTCAGATCGCAGCGGCAGCGGCACCGGCTGCAAGATGTGGAAGCTGTACCTCATTCAGGTGGCTGCAGGGTCGTGGTGCAGGGTGGGGGAGGGGCATGAAACACGCCGTACTCCTAGTGATAGGGTAACAGTGGCAGCAATGGTGTGGCGGGTGCGAGTGCGATGTCATGTATCGTGTAAGATTGGGGGCCATGTGCGGGGGCATATGCGGCATGTATGCGGAGCAGTGGGCTGCGCGCGTCGCTCATGTGGGGTTCCATGCTGCTGGGATGCGCCCTCCTCTCTGCGCACCCTCTCCATCCAGGCCCAGGCAGCAGCCCCCGTGTGTGTCGCCGAAGCAACTGAGCCGCCTAACTGGACCGCATCGGGCGGTTGGTAGTTACTCCTTATATTTCCCTCGCTACCCTCCCAACGCCATAACTTTCCGTATTGTTTTATCACAAGTGTTTTATCCCTTGCTCCCCCTCCCAACGCCAACCCGTGCTACCCCTTCCTGCCCCCTCAGTCAGTTAGTTGTTTCCTCTTTACCCCCCCCCCCGCTGCTGCTGCTGCTGCTGCTGCTGCTGCTGCTGCACAGGAGTTTTGCGAGGTGGGTTCGCTGCGAGTGGCGCTTGAGAACCGCATGCTGACGGGGCCGGACGGGGCGCCCAACCTGCCGCTGCTGCTGCGGCTGGCGCTGGATGTGGTGCGCGGGCTGACGCACCTGCACAAGAAGAACATCGTGCATGGGGACCTCACGCCAGGTGGGGCGGGGGGGTCTGGGTGGGTGGGTGGGAGGCGGGAGGGGGCATGATGCCGTCGGGTGTGTGTCCTAAGGAGGGGGGGGGGAAGAAGAAACACACCATGCGGCTAACGAACGCCGGCAGGCCTTGGTGGGGGTTCCCGGTGGATGGCGGGGGCAAGTGGGAGCCGGCAGCCGAGCCGGACTGCCGCTGCTGCTTCACCGCTGCGTACCCTCCTCAGCTCCTCCACCTCGCCCTCCAGCACGCCTTCAAACCCCTGTCGCAGCCCTCGCCCTATTGTGGTTTGGTTCTTTCCTGACCACCCTCGTCCCCAACCCTCACCTCCTCCCCTGCCATGTTTGTTCTCCCCACTGACTGCTAACAACCCAACACATATGATTGTTGTGCAATCCTTTATGCCTCCTTGAGCGGAGATATCACCCCCATCCTCCCCTCCCCTCCCCTGCCCACGTATTGGCTTCGCTCTTTCGGGCTGGGCGGGTCGGGCTGGCTCACATGTTGCAACCCATGTTGACGCCTTATCCCTCAGTCAGTTAGTTGCTTCCTCTTTATCCCCTCCCCTCCCCTGCCCTGCCCTGCCAGGCAACATCCTGCTCAAGGCCGAGCTGTCCCGCCCCGGGGCGCACTACGTGGCCAAGCTGGCGGACTTTGGGCTGAGCGTCAAGATGGACCCCTCCCAGACGTGCGTGGACAACAACCGCACCGGCACGCCCTTCTACGCCAGTGAGTGGGGTCAAAGACCATACCAAACCATAGGATCCCACAGGTTAGGAAGTGAGTGGTGGGGGGGCTGCGGACGCGGGTGAGATTGTCAAGTTGGGGGACGTTAAGTAACGGTGCTAAGGCTGGTACGAACAAAAGGAGGGGATGGGGGCATTCATTTGCAACATGCGTTTTGCAGCTTTCAAGGAATGGGGGAAAGGAAAGGGAAGACGAGGTGCCAATCAGGGGGCGGTTCCCAGCCAGTGTGCAGAGCTCTCTCCTGGAGCGCCTCACCACCTCTGCCGTACCGCCCCCTTGCAGGTCCCGAGGTACGGCAGCACGGCAACCTTAGTAAGGCGTCGGACCTGTACGGTAAGTGGAGGAGTGTGTGATTTGCTGGGGACTGGCATGTTGCGAGAGGGATAGAGGGAAGGGAATGAATGTGGCATTAATAGCTATTAAACCACGGAGCGCATCCTTATTGTGTTGGTTGCATGCACGCACACAGTTCCACCGATTGGGGTACTGTGTGCTATACCAGTAACAGCACGGAGCCACATGTGCCCCAACACGACCCAACACATGCACAACCCTTTGCTGCGGCTTTCCATGTCGCGCCATGCTGCTATCCTCCCTGCTCCCCTGCCCCATCCTCCTCCCACCCCCTTCCTTCTCGGCTCCTCCGCATCCCCTCCCCTCCCACCCTCCCCCCTTCCCACCCCCTCCACAGCCCTGGGAGTGGTGCTCTGGGAGATGTGGCACGGCCGCCCCTGCTATCAGCGCGTCCGGGGCGTCAAGCAGTTCGTACACGCCTCCGGCTTCCCCTCCTTCCCGTCGCACTGCCCGCCGCTGTACGCCGACGTGGCGGCGCGCTGCATGCGCCGCAGCCCCGAGGAGCGGCCTCCGCTGGGGGAGGTGCATGACCTGATCAGGCAACTGCTGTCGGTAGCCACCGGGGGCGGCAGCGCGGCGAGCACCATGGGGCCCAGCAGCGATGGAGGCGCCACGTCAGGGGTGATATCGTACGAATGGCCGTTTGTGGTGAATGTAAACGCCGGATATAATAGTGGGAATAATGGCAATGGAGGGAATGGGGCGAGCTATGGGGTGGTGGGGTTGCAGCAGGAGGACAGTATTGGGGGTACTGGGGGTACGGCAGGAGGGAGTTCCCGGGGGAGTAGCGGGCGGTACTACATGGGAGCAGGAGGAGCTGCGGCGGGGGTAAGGGCGGTGGGTGGGGGGCTGCCGCTGGTTGAGCCGTGGGTGTTGGAGGGTGCGGCGATGGCAGTGGCGGCAGCACCGCTGCCGCTGGACACGGCGGCGGCAGGAGCCGCGGCAGCCGGGGGGACCGCAGCAGCGGCGGCGGCGGCAGCGGTGGCGGCGGCGGCAGCGGGGCTGCAGCACGAGTACGTCCTGCCTCCGCTACCTCCGCTGCCGCCACTGGCACCTAGGGCTACTGCGGGGGCGGGGGCGGGGGCGGGGGCGGGAACGTCCCCACCACTTGCACCCGGAGTGAGCGAGGCGGCGACTCTGGGTGTGGCCGCAGCGGACCATAACATCTGCAGCGGCGGCGGCGGCGACAGTGCCGCAGACTGTGACACGTTGCTATCACTGGCGCCAGCTGGGCCTGCCGCAGCGGTTGAAGGCGGCAACGGACATAACGGTAACGCCGCTGGGCGCAGCAGCAACAGCGGCAGCAACACAGCAGCGGCCTCAGCAGCAGCGGGGCACCACTCCGGGTCGGCTGGCCTACACACCACCCACACCTCCACCGAGCCCTTCTTCAGTGCCATGGGGGGAACCGGCAGCGCTGCAGGAACCGCGGCGCTGCTGCTGTCGGCTCACACGCCAGGGTCACTGGGAGAATGATGATGCCTTGCGAGGTTGGGAGTGCGGCTGGGGAGGGGAGTGAACCATGGGTCGTTCGAGCATGTGTGCGCATGGTGGTTAGCGTGCTTTGGGTGTTGGGTGTGAAAACCAAAGCGGGCGGTGGAAATGCAGACCTCCTGTCTAATTAACGGGTGTTTTGGAGCCCTCCTTTGAAGCACCTTTACGCACCTCACCTTTTTTCCGGCTGGCGGTCTGTATGGACAGTTTGAATGAAAGCGTGGGTGCGCCCGCCGCGTTGTTGCGTTGCGGCGTTTCTTTGGCTCGCTTGACGGTGTGTGTTTGTGGGTGTTCATCTTGCGTGGCTTGTTGATCTCGCTCATGAAGTGTTTGCGTCGTAGTAGAGGGTGTTGGGCGTGCGCGCGTGTCACTAGCGGGGAAGGAAGGAGGAAAGAAACAGTAGTAGCTTTCTTTCACCACCACCACCTATTCCATTGGGCCTCATAAAGGGGACCCGTTTACTGAAACGACTGTTGGTCTTTTGGCCTTAACTAAGCGACGTTCTTTGGACAAGTAACAATGGTACGCAATCGATATATGAGCGTTAGTACTGGAATGGGGAATGGTACACGTCCTACTCGTATAATTCATTGGTACCGGTATTGAGAGACCTTTCAGGCGGCTCAGTGCGGGGTCGGGAGTTTGCCCCTCTACCGTTCGGGCAGGCCTTTCCTTAACACATGTTCTGGTGATTTTTGAGATTGGGAAGTGAGCAGTTGGCATTTCATGGGGGTTAGGTAAACTGAGCCGGGGGGTGGTGACGATCCGCGTGTTGGTCAACAAAGCCGGGTGCGCGTGTTGGCGGCAAGCTGGGGATTTCGCAAGCTAGGTTGCTTTGCGGTGGTGAAGAAGGGGGGTGCTAAGAACTTGGCATATGGTTTTCTGACCTCGCCGCCAGCGGCAGGTGAAACCGCTTTCCATTACTTTTTTCATCTTCTTGAGTAGGAGTAGAGCTTCTGGTGCTGTTCGGGCTAGCGGCGGTAGTGGCCGCCCGCCCGCACAACAGCAGCAGCAGCAGCAACGCATGCGTACCGTACCCTTCCGGGACTCCTTTGGGGCTCGGCGGCCCCAATCGTTAAGATATTAACGAAAGCCGCCGTTCGTTACTTTAATCGGAACAAGCAAGGTGGTATTGAGTGCAAGGAGGTGGTGAAGGAAGAACTGTCAGCGGTTTGTTGCTTGTTTGGAGTGAGACGTTTCGTGTGTGGACCTTGTGATGTGCGCTGCTTACGTTCTCAGTGTGTGCGTTTACCAGCTTCCCGCGTTTGTGTATGTTGTTGTTGAAAGCAAAACTAAGCCCTAACCGGACATGCATTGCTACTTGTTGCGATCGCTCTCGTAGGCAGGAATATAACAAGTATGTGTGTCTCTTGTGATACAGCGTGTCAAGGGCACGCACGCACGCAGCGTACCGCGTGTTTGGAGTTAGTTAGGCCGCGATTACCAGCTGTGCTTGCATTTGGCAAAGAATCGTACCTTACTTGGTGCGACCAAAGTCTACGTGGTATGCGTCTTTATCGTGCAGCACATTTGAGCTGCCGTACACACAAGTGCCTGGACTTGCTGTACGTGCACTGCGCCGTACAAATTGAGGCACGAGGCATGTGCAAAGCCACCAAACCTTTTCAGGTTTTGTAAGCGACAGAAGGCGCTGTCGTACACGGCTACATACTGCAGTATGGTTCCGTACATTTTCCTCTCAACCGCAGCTCCATCCCCATCACCTTGATATCCGCTAATGTTGACTGCCCCGGCCTCCTACACATCCCCAGCGGACGCTAGCCGCTACTGCCCTACACGCGTCCTGTAGGTTTGGGCGCACAAACACATCCGTGCACAGTAGCCGTAAGCGGCCATGATTGCTTCGGCCTCCTCCCCATCTCCAGGATGTCGGGTTCATGCGGATCAGGACCCACACACGATCAGCGGCCAACCCTGCCCCCTCCACTTCTTCCAATGGACCTACGATGACATGCCTCCCTCAAGCCCTGCAACTTAATCGCCTCCCTAAAAACAACCCACCCACTTAATCGCTCGCTCACTCCGTCCGCCCAACCATTGGACACCCTGACACGCGCCCTCACACAGCCTATCACACAGCCTCTGCATGCTCCAGTCCCACTATTCTCATGCTTACTACACCACCTTGTCAGTACTACATGTCTTCCCGTCGTCGTCACCAGTCGTCGAGATAGCAGCCGCCAACGCATCCCTGCCCGGTCGACCAGCTATGATGGTCAAGTCAGCTGCGCAGCTCGTCACGCGGCCCCCCATGCCAAGCAAGGCGTCCGGATAGCACCGGTAGTCCGGTACCCAATGCCGCTCGGGCCAAAGATCTACATATCTATACGAAATAAAACATGTCTATAAATTCGTCATGTGCGAATGTACGACCAAGGGACACGTACGACACCACAGCGCCCTGTGACCCGTTTCCCATGACAATGCCTTCCATGCAGGGGCGGAACGAGGAAGGCAGCTACCAGCCTGAAGTGAGTAAACTGGGATAGCAACAGTCGCAGCAGCTACCGGCGGTTAGGTGGGTCGGGCCCGCAGCTACAGCCCTCCCCACATCGTAAGTACGACACCGGCCAGTGCATTACCTCACCCGTCGTACCGGATCCTGTAAGGGCAACGGATCTGCAATCCAAGCACTCAAACTGAACAACAGCCGCTGCCATGCCGACGTCGCCCATACGGCTACGGGATGAGCCCCCGCCGCTGGAGCTCGTCCAGGGCTAGGAGGGTGGTGTAGACGCTGTTGGGGGAGAAGAGGGGTGGCGGGGGGGATGCGGGGGGGCGGGGAGAAGAGTGGCGGGGGAATCAGTGAAGCAGTGTAACCCGAAACCATGTCCCGGGATACGGGATGTGGAAGAATGCTTATAGATAATAGGATGATGGGGAATTGCTATTCTCCACGCCTCCCCACCCCAGTCGTCCACCCCACCTGGGCAACATGAGCTCGCCGTTGCGGATGAGCTGCTTCAAATCCTGCGTCCGGGTGCAACCGCCCGTACGGCAGATGTACGACAGGGCGAGGAGGCATCAGTTGTGGGTGCGACCCGTATTGAAGACGAAGGTCAGGTAACATACATGAGTGAAGGAAGGAGCTTGTGGCCGTGCTGTTTTGGTATCGCAGGCACGCAGATAAAGTACCGGTAACCCAGATGACTACTAGCACACTGTACATAGCAACACTCCCCCACAAGCACACACGGCAAGTATCCTTAACACACGAACCAACCGCTCGCAGCCACTTTTCATCATGTACGCACCCACCCACCGGTATTGTGACGCGCGACACCTCGATGGTGTGTTCCTCCTCGTCTCGGGTGGCCATACGACCGTTGGGGCTTGGCTGTACGACAGTTGGGCAATACTGTCCTATCACGACGGCCAAGAAAAGGCAACGGTTCTACCACCCGTGCGTAAGAGACCCTCATTCCTAACCTCCTAACCCCAACTAAAAACCCAGCCAACCGCCCGAACCAACCACCCCACCTGCGGGTCAATGAAGAGGTAGGGTTTGAAGGTGTTGCGGCTCCACTTGTTTTCGCTTTGCCCCGGGTGGTCCTCAGGCAGCAGCGACACCACCTCACCGCCGTACAACATGGCCTGCGGGCCGCCGTACAACGTACAACGCATGTCAGCGCGCGCAACATGCGCTTTTGACCTTGCCTCCTGCTTTCCTCGCCTCCCTTCCTCCCACCACCACCTCCGCTTGGAGTACCGTGCCTACCCCCGCCCCCGCTGTCCTCACCCCCCCCCTGTCCCTCCCACCTCCTCCGCCATCTCCGCCCGCGCGCACTCCCGCAGGTCCGCATGCTTGGCCCTGTCGTACCCGCCGGTGGGCAGGCAGTACATCAGCCGGTGGGGACCCTGCGCGTACTCGCGAACCAGGGTCACCTGCGCCACCTGGGTGGTGCCGCCGGCCTCTGCGGTTGCCGGGTGGAAGGGGAAGGCCACGGCGAAGGAGAAGCAGCTGGCCGGGTGGCCCACCACGTCGTAGTGGAGGGTGTGGGGCTGGGGGGGAGCGGGAGGGTGGGGGGGAGGGGTGCAGGTGGGGGGGGTGCGGCACGGGATGAAGCGAGAGGAGCAGGAAGGATGGGGTCCGAATGGGCACGAGGCCGCATCAAGGCAGCGCGGGTTACGCGCCAGCTGACCCAAATCAGGAGTCAGTGCCCCTCTGTTCGAGCGAGTCTTCCCAAATCGTGTACTGTACGGCAAAAAAGCACCCCACCACCACGTTTTACCACGCATGGTGTGGCGTCGACCCACACGGCCATGGACCCCCGACGGCCCCGTTCATTCCCTTTTGTGTTAGAACGAGCCCCCTTCATCTTCCCCTCCTTGTCGCCTTGTCCGGCACCCACCTCGCCTCCTTCCGGTGTGAAGCGAACCACTCTGTCGTACAAAGTCACGTATCTGAGCAGCATTTCAGGGAGCAAAAGGAAGCATTACAGGAAGGAAAAGGAGAGAGGTGGCATGGATAACTGCAGGGAGAAAAGGTTGAGGCAAGGACTAGAGCTCAGTTCCTCTTTGCAGGATGCGTTCACTGCACAATCGCTGCACATGCCGGTATGCAATGGGCACAGTTTGACGGCGCCCCCCACATGCAAAGTTCCTTTTATTATGGCAGACGCGGTTTACCGTCGGTGAACAATCTTGTCGTCCACGATGTCAAAACGTTGGTGCCATGGATGCGAGTCCTTAAGACCATTCGTTAGCGACGTAGATTCCGTCGACAGCACGCAGGTAGGGGTTGTTACCTCTGCGGGTGATCGAAAAACATGGACGTGCCATTGGGCAGCGCCACGAAGGACACACGCGCACTCCGAGGAATGGCCAAACACATTGCAGTAGCTAAGGCAAGTCCCAAAGCTAAAAACAGGACGGTTATAAGAACGGCGGCTCATATATGTGCTGCAGTAAAGCTAGGCCGTAGTTGCCTAGCACCAATAATGGAATGTTTTACGTGGATGTACCGTGGACCAGCATGCAACATGCCCCAGATGCCCGCGCACCTAGCGACGCCCTCTCTTCCGCACTTGCAGGAGGACCGGACAACGAGGAGGATGACATTCCAAGGGCCAAGGCCACTCCAAACGGACGGGCTGTTGGAACGAGCAATCGCGGGACGAGTTGCGAGTTCCCCTTTCTAGAGGACAAGTGAAACCGATGGAGCAAAGTGCTTCCTGCCACCAAAACCATTAGGAAGAACAGAGCTACGGGTAGCGTCGATAAGGCGAAGGTGTGCAAGGCAAGACTGTATGTGTAATTTAAAGGTACGTTTTGGTTCTTGTGTATGCATACTCAACCTGTTCTCGGCTTTCCTAATTATGGTATAGGCACCGACGTAGTTATGCCTGCGATGTTGAAAACGGCCAAGTTCCAACCGACCAACTCCCAAAGCGTAAAAGTCCTGGAGGGAATCCAGCGATGCATGCTACACTTGTACATGATTCTTGTATGCTTGTTTTGGTTCCGGCAAGACGTGCCTCGGCTCTACAAGTCGAAACCCTCATCCCGCAATGCATCCCGGTGAAGCACAATAGTACAGTTTAAACACAAAATTACATATTGCATACCCTACTTCAAGATGTGTTTTGTACTGGGAGGTGTGCTTGACCCAACCTGCTAGGCTTCGCATTTCTTCGTCCGGTTGCATTGGGAACGTCGACTTTGCAAGTTTGTGCCCAAGGAGCTTTGCACAACTAACTTATAGGTTACATAACCGAAGCTACGTAGGCCGCCGGCAGGATCCTTCTGCATCTCACTAAGCAGTATACCCAAACCTTTATAGGTATAACTTCGCACAGATCCCTTTTAACTAAGCGGTCCAATACTGTATCAGTCACACAACCAGAGCTCCGCTGGGAGCGAAAGTCCGACGTGCGTTGCGATCGGCGCGTCAGCAGTGGTGTTGACACGCTTCTGTGCAAGAGCTACAAATGGGGCGCGTATACGATGATCTCGAACCGGTGGACGTGTCGGGCGAGAAATTCCACCAGCCCCTTCCGCTGGGGCCCGAGGGTCTCAAGCATGGCACCCTCGAGAATGGCTTGACGTAAGCACGCGGTTATTGTTGTCTTTAATCGGCTGTAATAATCATAATGGGGCCTCAGGGGAGAGGTCTTGTATCCTTGCCGTGGGGTTCTTGCTGTTGGGAGACCAGGGGTCGGATACATGCCGACATTCGCGGAGAGGATAGTGTCAGATTTTACTCAGGGGCGGGACTCCTTGAAAGGAACAAGGAAGAGGGGAACGATGCTTAAGGCCGGGGATGGGCTGTGGAGCAGTGGAGAGTCCGCCTCATGCCTACCTGGCAAGGATGTACGGCAGCGAGGGTGTACGGGAGTACGGCAGGGATGTGGCTCCGTGGCGATCCTGGGGGTCTGGGAAGGGTACAGGGCCCCGTGATGTCTCGTTGGAAAGGGGCCTTGCAACTTCGGGAAAGGGGTGATTACGGCGCGGCGCCGATGGTCGCGCACATTTTATAAACGCCCTTCATCCGCACCGACTCTTGCTGCACATGCCGTACATGCTATAGTGCTACATCCGCGCCGCAATGACCTCGCATGCGCTAGGCGCTCCGAACCTGCTGGTCCTGCCTGCCCTCATCCAACCCTCATGCAACACCGGACATCTGATTGGCGGGATGCCTGCCGTGCGGTTGCGGTGGGGCTAGCTATGACCCATGGGTCCCTCATGCGCCCGGACGGACAAAGGCCTGTTGCCGTACATCACTGTCACGGTCAACCTGTCATCTCCTCCATGTGACAATACTTGATGTTGATCCTCACATCCCCGCTGCTACCAGTACCCGCACACTCCCCTCAACTCCACCACGGCTCCCCTCCCAAGCCCACAAGCCCAACCCGAATATACATCCCTTGGGATCTCCCCTTTCCATCGCTTCCGGCTCACTGACCCACGGGTCACTCCCCTCCTCCCCTGCCGCCCTCAGGTACTATGTACGGCAGTGCGCCAAGCCCAAGGGCCGCTGCGCTCTTGCCCTGGCAGTGCGCGTGGGGAGTGTGGTGGAGGTGAGCGTGGAGGGAGGGCGTGGGTGGGGTGGGGGTGGAGGTAGGCGTGGGTGGGGGTGGGGGTGCTGAGGTAAAGCGAAGCCATGGGCAGGGTGGGTTGCATGACTATGGGAAGAGGGCATGGAAATGCAACCAGCAGCAAAGGTACAAAAGCTGTCGGGGTCACTTCGGTTGCCCCCTTGTTGCGATAGCCCCGGGGTGCGGTGGCTGCTGACAACCCGCCTGTGACGTGGCGTGTCTCTCGGGACAAGTTGGTTTCCCTCATCCCCCTCTAAACCCAATACCCATGCCCCCCTGGGTGGTTCGATATGGTCTTCTACCCCCCCCCCCCCCCACACACACAACCCCCCCCATACACATGCCACACCCTTCACCGCCCCCCTCCTCACCACCCCCACCCCCACCCGCCACCTCCCCCCCCCCCAGTCCGAGCAGGAGCGGGGAATGGCTCACATCGTGGAGCACCTGGCCTTCAACGCCACGGAGGTGAGGGGGGGGATGGGGGAGGGCTGGTGTATTGGTCGTCCACGTGTACGGGGGCCAGTACTGCGGTGTGTGTGTGTACGATTGCGTGACGGTACAGGTATATCAGGGGGAGGGGGTCAAAGACCATACCAAACCATAGGAGACCACAGGTATATCGCGGGGGGGGGGGGGCGCTGCTGACGTGGGTTTGGGTTGCCCTGGTGGGTTTGTGAGTGGTTGGGGGATGAAAACCCCGAGTCCTGCGTACGAGCTTTCTACAACCCCTGCTACATTAGTTAAGGAAGAGCACCCAGCTGCCGTACGGCATCTCCCCAACCCCAACCCCTCCCCCCGTGCCGTACACAGTCGTACTCCAACCACGACATCGTACGGCTGCTGGAACGCATCGGAGCGGAGTTCGGCGCCTGCCAGAACGCGTACACCTCCGCGGATGAAACCGTGTACACGCTCACAGTGCCCACGGGGGTGAGCTGGGGGGGACCCGGGGGGGGTGCGGGGGGGCTGGGGTGTTTCGTGAGCAAACCAATTGCCGTACAAATGAACCCGCTGAAGTCACCGAGGCGAGGCGAGGTGGGGGGTGAGGGGCGTGCAGCGGGGTCCGGGGTCAGGGCTGCAGGGGTCCAGGTTGTGGGTGTGAGGGGGGGAAATGAAATAAGAGTGGGGGGGAGGGTTGCGTGTTTTAAGGAAACTGGCGCGAGGCTGAGGTGTGTGTGTGTGTTGTTGTTCCGGGGTGTTGCATGGTGGGAAAGCTAGCGAAAGATGGTTGCCTAACCAAGCCTCTCTTCCTCCTCCTCCTCCCCTCTCATGGCTGTGTTGGCATGTGTGGCTGCCTGATCCCCCTCCCGTGGTACGGGTATTCCTAACCCCCCCTCCCTCCCCCTCCCCCTCCCGGTGCCCGGTGTGGTGCCCCCCCCCCCTCAGGACGGGGAGGGGCTGCTGGCGGAGACGCTGGGGGTGATGGCGGAGATGGCGTTCAAGATCAGGTGGGGTGGGGGGTGGGGAGAAGGGAGGTGGCGGTGAAGGGGCCTGGTGTAGGTGTTGCAGTCCTGAAGGGTCTACTTGGAGAGGAAACCAGTAACTACCAGTATGTTGGTAGGGCGGCCAAAGGAGGTTGCACACCTCGGTTCTGACTGCCCCTCTCCCCTCCCCTCTCCGCCCCCAGGGGGGGGCGGGCATCGGGGGACATCGTCAGTGTCTCATTACTTTCACCCCTAAACCCCCCCTCCCATGCAGGTGCTCCCCCTCCGACCTGTCCAAGGAGCGCGGTGCGGTGCTGGAGGAGTGGCGCATGAGCCGGGACGCGCAGGGGCGCATGCAGGAGGCGCACTGGCAGCTCATCTTCCAGGTGGGGGGGGGAGGGGGAGGGAGGGGGCAGGAGGCGCACTGGCAGCTCATCTTCCAGGTGGGGGGGGAGGGGGAGGGAGGGGGCAGGAGGCGCACTGGCAGCTCATCTTCCAGGTGGGGGGGGGGAGGGGAGAGGGGCAGGAGGCGCACTGGCAGCTCATCTTCCAGGTGGGGGGGGAGGGGGAGGGAGGGGGCAGGAGGCGCACTGGCAGCTCATCTTCCAGGTGGGGGGGGAGGGGGAGGGAGGGGGCAGGAGGCGCACTGGCAGCTCATCTTCCAGGTAAGGGGGAGGGGGAGGGAGGGGGCAGGAGGCGCACTGGCAGCTCATCTTCCAGGTGGGGGGGGGAGGGGGAGGGAGGGGGCAGGAGGCGCACTGGCAGCTCATCTTCCAGGTGGGGGGGGGGAGGGGAGAGGGGCAGGAGGCGCACTGGCAGCTCATCTTCCAGGTGGGGGGGGAGGGGGAGGGAGGGGGCAGGAGGCGCACTGGCAGCTCATCTTCCAGGTGGGGGGGGAGGGGGAGGGAAGGGGCAGGAGGCGCACTGGCAGCTCATCTTCCAGGTGGGGGGGGGGAGGGGGAGGGAGGGGGCAGGAGGCGCACTGGCAGCTCATCTTCCAGGTGGGGGGGGGAGGGGGAGGGAGGGGGCAGGAGGCGCACTGGCAGCTCATCTTCCAGGTGGGGGGGGGAGGGGGAGGGAAGGGGCAGGAGGCGCACTGGCAGCTCATCTTCCAGGTGGGGGGGGGAGGGGGAGGGAGGGGGCAGGAGGCGCACTGGCAGCTCATCTTCCAGGTGGGGGGGGAGGGGGAGGGAGGGGGCAGGAGGCGCACTGGCAGCTCATCTTCCAGGTGGGGGGGGGAGGGGGAAGGAGGGGGCAGGAGGCGCACTGGCAGCTCATCTTCCAGGTGGGGGGGGAGGGGGAGGGAGGGGGCAGGAGGCGCACTGGCAGCTCATCTTCCAGGTGGGGGGGGAGGGGGAGGGAGGGGGCAGGAGGCGCACTGGCAGCTCATCTTCCAGGTGGGGGGGGAGGGGGAGGGAAGGGGCAGGAGGCGCACTGGCAGCTCATCTTCCAGGTGGGGGGGGGAGGGGGAGGGAGGGGGCAGGAGGCGCACTGGCAGCTCATCTTCCAGGTGGGGGGGGGGAGGGGGAGGGAGGGGGCAGGAGGCGCACTGGCAGCTCATCTTCCAGGTGGGGGGGGAGGGGGAGGGAAGGGGCAGGAGGCGCACTGGCAGCTCATCTTCCAGGTAGGGGGGGGAGGGGGAGGGAAGGGAGGGGGGACGAGGCAGGAGCTAATACCCGTATGACGAGGTGGGGTGGGTGAATGTTTAGGATGGGGGGGGGGAAAGAAATGGGCTGCTGCTGTGCCTTGTGCGCTCATGTGCCCATCTGCTCCTGTTCCGCCTCCTGGTGTTGCCTCAACATGCATCATGCCACCCCTCATGCACCCGTGCCAATACACACACCTCCCCCCCTACTCCCATATACCTTTCTTACACACCTTCCGACTCGCGGCCAGCTTTTTCTTAACGCACGTCCACCCCCACCCGCCCCCCCCAGGGCTCCCGCTACGCCGAGCGGCTGCCCATCGGCACCGAGTCCGTCATCCGGCGCTGCCCCGCTGATGCCGTACGGTCCTGGTACGAGCGCTGGTACCGGCCGGGGCACATGGCGCTGGTGGCGGTGGGGGACTTCAAGGACACGGGTGAGGGGGGGAAAGGAGAATACCCAAGGGGAGGGGGGAAGGGGGGGAGGGGGAGGGGGTACTGTGCCATCCATGTGCCCCTGCTGGTGAGTCGTCTTGTGGTATTCCTGGCATGAAACCGGCGCGGGGATATTTTGACAAGCTCCCTGAAGCTCCGTGAATTGTGGGGAGAGATGTAGCAAGGCGTTACTACCGTAACTTGTGTTTTACTTGGTCTGGTTTGACCCATGGGTCACCCACAACGCACATCGCGTAACGCGCCTCCCCTCCCACCTGTCTCTCCGAGCCCAGATGCCGTGGTGGGGCTCATTCAGCGGCACCTGGGTTCCGGAGCCAGCAGGAGCCGCGAACCCGCTCCGGACCTGCCGCGCTTCTCGTACACACCGCACGAGCAACCCAGGTTCAAGGTACGGCATGCGGGGGTGGGGCATGCGGGGGTGGGCATGCGGGGGTGGGCATGCGGGGGTGGGCATGCGGGGGTGCGGCATGCGGGAGTACGGCATGCGGGAGTACGGCATGCGGGGGTGGGCATGCGGGGGTACGGCATGCGGGAGTACGGCATGCGGGGGTACGGCATGCGGGGGTACGGCATGCGGGGGTACGGCATGTGGGAGGGGGGATAAAGAGGAAAGGACTAACGAACCGGGTGATAAGGCCTCATTATGGTTTGCAGGAGGGGTAAGAATAGAGCATAATTAGGAAGAGAGGATACTCTCTTGTTGACAGCGGGAGCAAAAGGGCCGGCAACCCACCCTGGACCGCCCACCCACCCCTTCATGGCCTGACATCACCCCAACAAGTTGGAAACTCGTGAACAGCAGTGTGTAGGCAGCTGTAGTGCGTTCAGGGGTAGTCTGCCTTCTGGGGGAGGGTACCAGAATCCGCACAGCAGGCGGGGATCTGGTGCTGTTGATGCATACATCACGTGATCCCTTCCCCTGCTTTTGTGGAATACCCCCTACCGAGGAACCGGTCCACTATGGTGGTGGACCCCTCTGGCTACGGTTTATGAAGGGAGTGGAAGGCAAAGGCGGATATTGACCGTGGAGGACAGGGAGGTCTGCAGTTCATTCGGGACCCACCTCCTCTATACACCTCTACCCACGCATCCTGGCCCCTGCTACCCTCCAAAAGATCCCTCCAACCTCCCCCCCTACCCAACCTCACCCACCCCCAAGTATGACTACACGCAATCCTATAATCCAGCCTAATGCAGAACCTCCATCCCTATTAACTCTCCCCCCTGGTATGGTCTTTGCCCCCACCCACCTTTCATCATCACCGCGGACCCGGTATCGGTAGGGAATACGCACCAACACTTTGTCTTGTGGCGCCCTGCCAAATCCTACCCCCATTGCTTTGCCCTAACTTGTGGTCTCCTATGGTTTGGTATGGTCTTTGCCCGCCCGCCCCCCCCAGGTGCTTGTGGACCGGGAGACGCAGCACCCCTCCGTGTACGTGTCGTACAAGCACCCGCGCATGCAGATCCGCACCCCGCAGGAGTTCCTGCAGCACCTGGCGCTAAGCGTGTTCGAGATTGCGCTCAACAACAGGTACGACACGATACACAGCGTGTACGGTATGTCTCTTAAAGAACCCCACCACCTCCCCAACCCGCATCGGGTCTTCACTCTCACCCTCACCCTCCCGCCGTCACTCCCCACTTCCCCACTCCCGCCCCCCCGGCCCCCAGGCTGTACAAGATCGGCCGCCAGCGCGAGCCGCCCTTCGCCTCCGCCGCCGTCAGCGACGAGCCGCTGTGCGCCACCGCCGGCAGCTGCGTGCTGAGTGCCACGGCGCTGGACGGTGCGTGGGCACGTGACCCGTGGGTCGGTGGGGTGGGGGGGTGGGGGGTAATGCAGCGGCGGGAGCAGGCAGGGATACCGTATTCGTCCGCGTGCGCGTCAGAGCCGGAGGGGCTATGAGGGGAGGGGCTTATGGGGGCTTATGCGGGCTTATGGGGGTGCGCTGGGGGCTGGCTGGCTGGCTGCAGAGGCGTGCGGCGGTGCAAGATGTGGGCAGCGAGATGTGGGCGGGCGAGTGGGCGGGCATTGGGCTGCAGAGGGTTGCATACCCCACATCGCTCCACAACAGCACCACCACCACCTCCCACATGACTGGTAGACTCACTGTCCCCTCCCCTCCTCGGGGGTATACGACAATGGGCCGACCGCTCGCTACTCCCATGTCTGTCTGTTCTGCACGTCATTCCATGTTTTGACGCCAGTTGTTGGTTCCCTCGCGCGCCTCTAAGTTGACCATATTTGGTGTTCCTAGTGTAGAGTTTGCTAATGTAGAGTTTGCTAGTGTAGAGTTTGCTAATGTAGAGTTTGCTAGTGTAGAGTTTGCTAATGTAGAGTTTGCTAATGTAGAGTTTGCTAGTGTAGAGTTTGCTAATGTAGAGTTTGCTAATGTAGAGTTTGCTAATGTAGAGTTTGCTAATGTAGAGTTTGCTCACTACATGGGTTAGGACATCTCGTTTTCCCCCCGCCTCCTTCCCCTCGCCCCCCTCCCCCCCTCCTCCCCCCAGGCAAGGTGCTTCCCGCCCTGGAGTCGCTGCTCACGGAGGTGGCCCGCGTGCGGCTGCACGGCATAGGGCCCGCGGAGCTCAGCCGGGCAGTCAGCGAGCTGATAAGCGACATTGAGAATACGACACTCGAGGTGGGGTGTACGGCAGGTGTGCCGTCATGCGAGGCGGATGTGTACGACAAGGGGAGGTGTTGTACGGCGAACGGGATGGGGGCAGACGTAAGGCAGCGGAGGGGGTGTGTAATACGGAATGTTGTTCGTCGATTCCGCAAGGACAATTTGCGTGACATTAAAAGCTACTCGTACCGTGATGACTCATGCATGGCGGCAATGAAAGGCCCATCAAACCACACCGACACCCATCCGACGCACACCCATCCCCCTCCCCCTCCCCCTCCCCACGCCAATCTCCCCCCAAGGAGCTCCTTCCATACTTTGGCAGTTGTCGTCTTGTCCGTCCAGCTGTCCACATTCCCCCCCCATCCCCCCCCTTGCCAATCGTATATTCCCCCCTGCCACACATTGGAATCTCTTCTTTCCCCCCCCCTTCCCCCCCTCAGGCGGACCAGGGCTACTGTACGGACATCCGTGATGAGTACGTACGGCACTTCCTGTACGACGAGTTCGTGACGGGTCAGGAGTACGAGGCGCGGCTGAGTAAGGCGCTGGTGCCGCTGCTGAGCCGGGAGGAGGTGGAGGGGTGGGCGGGGCGGTGGAGGCACACGGACTCGTGTGTGGTCAAGGTGCGAGGGGGGAGGTGGAGGGGTGGGGGGAGGGGAGGGGATTAACATAAGGAAAACTGACGTACTGGATGACGAGGCTTCACCATGGGTTGGAAAGTAAACCCGGCCAATCCCGCCCCACCCGAATTAGGGGTGTGGGGTGGGTGGGTGGGAATTTGGGTAGTTACTATTGGATTAACCTCGATGATGTTTATAGGTAGCAGTATGTTAAGAAAACTGGCCGTGAGGGCTGTTAGTTGGTGCATCACACGACATCAACAGTGACCAACCAACCGTACCTGCTGCCCCCCCCCATTGCTTTGCCCTAACTTGTGGTCTCCTATGGTTTGGTATGGTCTTTGACCCCCCCAACAGGTGGTGGACCACTCCCGCAGCTGCACTGAGGAGCAACTCAAGCAGGTGGGGCTGGGGGGAGGGCGGGGGGTTTGAGGGGTGGGGGCTGGGGGGGAAGGGGGTATGTGGGGGAGGGGAAGAAGAGAAAACACATTGTTACGGGGAGTACGGGCAGAGGTGACAGGTTACAGCCGATCACGGTGCGCACATGCTACCCGCGTCCAAGCATCCATACGCGCCAAGACCGCCCCACCACCTTACCAGTCTGCATTCCTTCTACCCTAATGTAGAACAGTATGTGCATTAAAGTGTTCCATACCTGCCGTGTACGGGGCACACAACCATGTGTCGTACACCCCCGCGTTGGTTCGCGCTGACCCCTTTGTCGTACATTGCACACCCATGCGCTACTACTGCTACCGTACATGTTATAGTATATTTAATCACTTTACAACGTCGCCCCCATAGCAGCTGCCCAGCAGTGCATCTATCCTCGGTCGACAGCTGTGTCCAGTATTGTTTCGGGGCTCAGTTGAAGATACACGCGGCCTCCCCCCCCTCCCCCTCCCCCTCCCCCCCCCCAGGTGGTGGAGCGGGTGGCTGCTGCCGAGGCCGGTGGCTCCATCCCGCCCTGGCAGGAGCCGCCCGCGCCCGAGTCGCTGATGGCAGAGCTGCCGGAGCCGCTGCCGGTGGAGGAGGCGGTGGTGGGGGAGAGGTACTTCCCGGTGAGGGAGGAGGGGGGGGAGGGGGGAGCACCTTTCAAAGAATCAGGGGGGAGTACGACGGAAGGGAGTTGTGATATAGGTACACGTACGACACGTGCCTCATGCAAACCCCCCCCCTCCTCCCACTTCCCCTGCTGCAGGCCCCCCTGGATGTTACGGAGCTGACGCTGCGCAATGGCATGCGTGTGTGTTTCAAGAACACCGCCTTCATGCGGGATGAGGTGCACCTCACCGGCTTTGCAGTGGGGGGGCTCAGCGAGGTGTGCGGGGGGGGGAGGGGGGGCAGGGGGGGCAGGGGGGGGGAAGAAACTAACCGTGTGATAAGGCTCCTCCTTGGGGGGGGAGGGGAAAGGGGGAGGAAGCAAGCCGATTGAACACCGCAAGTTAAGGGAAACAGGAAGAGGCGTCGGGGTTACGGCCAAATCAAAGACCAGACCACTATAGCCTCGATTGGGCTCAAGGCGCCTTAGGAGGGTTAAGGGGGGTTCAGGAGGGTTCAGCGTGCGCCCTTCTTCTTCTCTACGTTCGCCGCATCGCTACCCCCCCTCCAACCCTCACCCGCACCTTCCTGCCACAATCCACTTAGGGACGTGCGTGCCTGCATTCCCCAACCACCCCACCACCGAACACGTACTGGTATGCCCTACAACAGCCTCTCTTTTCTTCACACATCCCCCGCTACCCCCCGCTACCCCCGCTACCCCCCCCACAGGTCCCCCGCGACTTCTTCCCCACCGCCTCCCTGTCCGGCACCCTGGCTGGGCACCTGGGGGTGTTCGGACACCGCCCCGACGTGCTGGGAGACATCCTGGCGGGCAGGAGGGTGGACCTGGAGCTGGCGGAGGGTGGGGGGGAAGGGGGGAGGGGGGGGAGGAGGTGTGTCTAACTGGCACTGACCGGCTGGGTGTATGTGGTGTGCGGGGGGGCAGGACTGAGGTGTGCTCGCGTGCGGCGAGTTGTGAATGTACGACATGGCGGGTTTTACCGGTTGTCGTACCCTTCCTTCACAAACCCCCTCCCCCCTCCTCACCTCCCCCCCCCCCCCAGGTGCCTACTACCGCACTCTGCGCGGCCTGCAGAGCCCGCACGACCTGGAGAGTGCCATGCAGCTGCTGCACCTGCTGTTCAGCACGCAGTGAGTGGGGGGGGGAGGGGGGAGGGGAGGGGGAGGGGGGCTAGCTGGGTTGCTCGCCCAGCCTCTCTCAGCGCCCTGCCACTCGCCCTGCCATAGCCCCTTTGCGTCTGACCTTCAGAATACGCAGTGAGGGGGGGTTGTTGTGGCTGGGAGAAGGGGGGAAAGAGGGTAAGGTGGAAGCAATGTATGACGGACGTTAAGACTCGGCTTCACCATGGGTTGCCACCGTACCATGGCTGGGGGGGGGGAGAAATTCCAATGTGTGGTGTGATAGTGGTAAAACTAGCTGACAAGCCCTAATGGGAAAACCGTGAGTCGAGCCGAACTGGTGACTGAAGCGTTGCGAGCTACTTACCGAACTTACCTATTACGGAGCAACCTTCCCATAGTCTTGGGCGTGCGTGGACGCGGCTGCAGGTGGATCCACCGCGCCGTCGGGCATAGGCAAACGACAGGAACAGCACAACGCGAGCACGCAAAAACATAGACTGACACACGATAAGACACGTACCTGCGTGCACAGGATATGGCTGGGGGGGGAGGCAAAGGGAGGGGCAGGGTAGGCGGACTGGGTCGCGAGGAAATATCGATCATGTGGGGTAGAGAATTTCCAAAGTGGCAAGACAATGGGATAAGGAAACACGATGGGGGAAAAGAGGATGCCCAAGTACACGGCAATGCTATCTTATACCCATGTACATTTTACCCCCACTAAGCACCCACCCACCCACCATCAGCATCCCCTTATAACACCCTGCCACCCACCCTACCCCCCCCCCCGCATCCCCCCCCCGCAGTGTTCGTCTTGTTCCCGAGGAGGTGGCAGTTGCGGTTCAGATGGTGCGACAGAGTCTGGAGGCTCAGCTTCGCAACCCGCTGCACGCCTACCACAGCCGCGTGCGGGCGGTCAACTACGGCGGCTGCTACTACTTCGAGCAACTGAGTCTGGAGGTGGGGGGGGGGAGGGTGGGGGGGTCAAAGACCATACCAAACCATAGGAGACCAGGTTAGGGCAAAGCAGTCTGGAGGTGGGGGGGATTAATGATGTGTGATATGTGGAAGTGGGGGGGAGGGGAAGGGGAGGGGGGAGGGGAAGGGGAGGGGGGAGGGGAAAAAGAGAAAACGGACGAGCTGTATGACAAGGCAGGAGAGAGGGGGGGAGGGGAGGGGGAGGGGAAGGGGAGGGGAGGGTTTCTGTGTTCATGATATCTCCCCAGCGGTCTTCATTGTGTTTTGGTAACTGCAAGTAAGCCAGGTGTAGCCATGCGACGGACCGACAATCCAACCAACCACCCTCCCCTCCTTTCCCCCTCCCTCTCCCCTCCTTTCCCCCGCTCCCCCTCCCCTCCTTTCCCCCCCCCTCCCTCTCCCCACCCAGGAGTTCGAGCGGGTGGACCCCGCCCTGGCTCTGGCCCACCACAACATGAGCTGGCGCAACCCAGGGGAGTTCACACTGGTGCTCACAGGTGGGGGGAGGAGGGGTGGGGGAGGGGGAGGGAGGGGGAGGGAGGGGTGATGTGTGTGTTTGCCGTACTGGATGTACGAATGGTGGGGTTGTGGTGTTGATGGCGGTTGAGGGGTGACGCACATGCAATGTGTAACCTAGCTGGCGATGTGCAGCCGGCGGACTGCAGGCTGAGTAGTGCTCCCCCAAACCCACCTGCGCCCCCCCCTACCACACCCCCCCCCCCCATGCCCCCCCCCCCCTCCCCCGCTGCTCCCCAGGCAACGTGGACCGCGCCTCCCTGCAGCCGCTGCTGTGCCGCTACCTGGCCACCCTGCCGCCCACCAGCATTCCCCCGCCCAAACCCGTCAAGGTAAGGGGAGGGAAGGGGAGGTAGGCAGGTAAGGGGAGGTAGGCAGGAGGCGACCAACGAACCGTGCGATAAGGCGGCAAGCGGGCAGGGCAGGTGTATCAGGAAGGAAGGGGTCCCACACGGGGGATAGCAGGGTGCCAGGCGGCGTGCAGACAGACAGAGGGCCACCCCGGTGGTCGCATGGACGTGGAAGGGAGGGGGGGAAGGGAGGGGGGGAAGGGAGGGGGGGAAGGGAGGGGGGGAAGGGAGGGGGGGAAGGGAGGGGGGGAAGGGAGGGGGGGAAGGGAGGGGGGGAAGGGAGGGGGGGAAGGGAGGGGGGGAAGGGAGGGGGGGAAGGGAGGGGGGGAAGGGAGGGGGGGAAGGGAGGGGGGGAAGGGAGGGGGGGAAGGGAGGGGGGGAAGGGAGGGGGGGAAGGGAGGGGGGGAAGGGAGGGGGGGAAGGGAGGGGGGGAAGGGAGGGGGGGAAGGGAGGGGGGGAAGGGAGGGGGGGAAGGGAGGGGGGAAGGGAGGGGGGAAGGGAGGGGGGAAGGGAGGGGGGAAGGGAGGGGGGGAAGGGAGGGGGGGAAGGGAGGGGGGAAGGGAGGGGGCGAAGGGGGGTGGGAAGAGGATGCCGGTAGATGATGGTGGCGGCTACCGAACACATGCGCACCTCCCCCCTTTACCCCTTACCCCGCCAACCCCTCCTCCCCCCCGCCTATGCCCACCCCAGGAGGTAACCCCCCTGCCGTACAGCTTCCCGGAGACCCCCGTGGTGGAGGATGTCAAGGTGGGTGGCTGTACGGCATACACACTGTGTATGGCACACACAGCTGTGTACGGCTTGCACAACTATGTATGGCACACAGCCCCTTTATGTCCCAGCACTCTTTGCGCCCGTCTCTGCCCTCATCCACCCGCCCCCTCCACCCAACCAGGGCACCGACTTCCGGGCTTCCTCCTCACCCCATCCCCCTTTGTCCTCTTCACCCCCACCCCCTTCTCTTCTTCACCCCATCCCTCCTTCTTCTCCTCACCCCTCCTCCCCCACCCCCGCCTCTCCCCCCCAGGTCTCCATGGTCTCCCCCGTGGCCCAGGCCCAGATCACCTTCCCGGTGCGCCTGCCCCGCCCCTCCGCGCGCGAGGAGCTGGTGTGGCTGTCGCTGGTGTGTCGGGCGGTGGAGACGCGGCTGCTGCAGCGCATGCGCTTCGTGGCGGGGGATGTGTACACGGTAGGGGGAGGGGGAGAGGGGGAGGTAGGGGGGGGGGGGGGGGGGGGGAGGGGGAGGGAGGGGGAAGGGGGGAGGGGAGGGGAGGGGAGGGGAGGGGAGGTTGGATGAGGGAAGGGTGTAGCGAGGAGTGTGTTTAGCATGGCTGCGTGAAAGCCGCTGGGCCGGCTAGGAGCGGTGGGAGGTACCGGTGCTGCTGCTAGGAAGCAGGGGGAGCAGCAGGAGGTGCAGGAGGTGCAGGGGGAGCAGCAGGAGGTGCAGGAGGTGCAGGAGGTGCAGGAGGTGCAGGAGGTGCAGGAGGTGCAGGGAGGGGTGTGACACGGGCCCGGGAGGGGGAGGGCGCCGGCACCGGCCCCGCCCTCCCGGCCCCCCCGCCCCCACGCCGCCTTCCTCCCGTGCCAACTCTTAACCCGCTCATCCTCCTGCCCCCTCCTCCCCCCCCTCTCCTCCTCCTCCTGCTGCCCCCTCTCCTCCTCTCGCCCCTCCTGCCCCCTCCTTCCCCCTCTCCTCCTCTCGCCCCTCCCCCCTGCTCAGGTGTCCGTGAGCCCCTTCTTCGGCTGCGTGGCTCCCAGTCTGGATGGTAAGGAGGGAAGGGCAGGGAGGGAGGGGGAGGAGGAGAGAGGTGGGAGGTGGGAGACCCTGTAACCCCCCCGAGGCACCCTTCCTACACACGCCCCATCATACCCTTTTCGTGCCCCCTGCCCCGCGCCCCGCGCCATGTCTGGGTGGGCAGTTTCGGGCAGTGGGAACTATGTTTCCTCCTTTCCCCCCTCCCACTTCCCCTCCCCCCTCCCCCCCGCACACCCCTCCAGGTGACCCGCAGGGTGATATTGCCATCGCCTTCTCCTGCGACCCGGCCAACAAGGAGCGGCTGGTGGGGCTGGTGATGCAGGAGGTGAGGGGGGCGGAGTTGTACCAGAACCACAGGGTACTACAAGGAGGTGGGGGTTGTACGGCGAGGGGTAAGAAGACAAGGGGGAGGAGGTGGAGTGCGAGCAGGGTGGGAGGAGATGAGGGAGGAGGAGGGGAGTGCAGGGTGGGGTCATGAGTGACGTAAGGGGAGGAGGCAGGTTAGTCGCCGACTGGCAGTCCTGCCTCTTCTGATGTCGTTCCCACGTCTCCCCCGCTAGTGCTGTGTTCCCCTGCACTCCGCCCTACCCACCACCCTACCCACCACCCTACCCCGGCCGCAAACCCCGTTTGCGCCCTTTCCCCCTCCATGTACTCCACGTGTTGGTTTCTCTTTGATCCCCCCAACCCCCCCTCAGATTGCCGTACTGCAATCCACGGATCTGAGCACTGCGGAGGTGGAGACACTGGTCAACCTGGATCGGCTGCAGTTCGAGGAGGGGCTGGTAGGGGGGGAGTTTTGGTTCAGTGACCCATGGGTCGGTGGAGTGGATTGTAGGTTCGTCAGCTCTCCCACTACTACCCCTCTCGACTCCGTTCCCCTCTTTCACCCACCCCCCCATGTCGTGTCTTACGCATGGACGGAGAGCAGTTCGTAGGCTGATCCCCTCATGTAATACCACGCCCCCACCCCCTATTGGGACTCGTTTCACTTATATAATTTTATCCCCAACCCCTCCAGGCTGAGAACAGCTACTGGCACGAGGTGATTGTGAGCGCCTACCAGTCCAAGAGCTACCAGCTGCTGGGTGGAGACCTGGGGGCGGTGTACGGCAAGAGCATGGAGGCGCGGGAGAAGGTGAGGAGGCGGGGGGGTGCGGTGAGGATGGGGGCAAGGACCTTCGAATTCCGTGAGCTCCGTGGTTAGCTGGACAGTAACTTTGCACTAGGATAACGAAGGGGGTCCGCCTATCAGCACACGCCTTTGTGCACCACGAGGCATGAAGAGCGCGAAACACCTGAAGCTGCCTCGCCACCACTCCTTATGTCCCTTGCCACACCCTACTTCGACACCTCCTCCTCCCTCCCTCCTTCGACATCTCCCTCCCCCCCTTCCTCCTCCCCCGTCATACAGTTCCTCTTTTCCTTTTACATCTTCCCTCCCTCCCCCCCTCCCCCCCCTTCCCCCCCCCCCAGGTGCTGTCCGCCTGCACCCCCGCCTCCATGCGCGAGGCCATGCGCCGCATCTTCCCGCTGCCGCCCACCTCCCGCTACACAGCCATCAGCATGCTGCCAAGGTAGGGGGCGGGAGGGGCCTGCAGTGTAGCACTGACCCACTGACCCGGAGAGACCCACGGGTCGCACGTAGAGGCGTATGGTATCAGTGGGTATATAGACTAGGGTGGGTTTGGACTTCAGTTACTGGCTGCACATGACACGAGGCAGCTTCTTCCCCCGCCTAGTGAACGATGCAGTAGTCGCGTGCCGCACAGTCGCGGAAATTCCCCCGTGTGTTGCATATCATACGGCAGCGTATGCGTTGCAGCAGTCCTAGGACTTCAAGCCGTGACGACGACCCCCTCCCCCCCTCTCGCTCGCTCCCAACATCCCACCCCGCACCTCCACCCACCCCCTGTAAGGCCCCCGGGTCTGCTGCGCCGCATCGGAGCTGCTCTGGCGGCCAGGTGGATGGGTACGGCAGGCGGCCTCGGCGCAACAGGAGGTACGGCAGATCTGGGTACGACAATGGGGGCGCCGGCGGAGGTGGCGGCAGCGACGGAGGCTCCGCCGCTGGTGGCGGCTGCCACCGCCGCAGCGCCGTTGCCGTCAGCAGCAGGCAGCAGTGGCGGGGGCGATGGGTGGTCGTACGGCAAGTATGGCGGTACGACAGGAGGCGTTGCGGTTGCTGCTGCGGTGGCGGTTGCAGCGGTTGGGACGGGCCTACTGTTTGTGTGGGCTAGGGGCGGGCTGGTGAGGCGGGGGTGAGGCGGGGGTGAGGGATGCTATTGCTGAGAAGGCACGTTACGTTCCGCAGGAGGAGGGTTGCTGAGCGCGTAGGTGCCTACATGTGGCGGCAGGTGTGATGGAGTGGTGGAAGGGGGTGGTGATGATGTGTTTTATTGGGAGGCGGGAAGTCGAGGTGAGGAGGCAAGAGGGGTTGGGGAAAGTGGAAGGTGGAGGGTGCGGCTGGGGACAGGGTAATGAGGGGAAGCGGTTGGAGGAGGGAGGGAAGAGGAAGTAGAAGGGCTGGTGAAACCGATAGGTGGTGGTGGTAGTGTAGGGAAGGAAGGGGAGGAAGCAGGATGAGGGTGAGGGCTTCTTACTTGGTCCCGTCCAGAGCGGTGAAGCTCTACAAGCCTAGACGGAGGTGCCCGAAGGTCCGAAGTGACCCTAGTATGTTGGCCACGCAATGATGCACACAAAACACTTGTTAACTGTAAGAAGCAGCAGTTGCCTCGGTCACAGCAGCAGTTGTCTCGGTCACAGCAGCATTTGTCTCGGTCACAGCAGCAGTTGTCTCGGGCACAGCAGCAGTTGTCTCGGGCACAGCAGCAGTAGCATTTGCTAACACAGCAGCTTGTCTCAACCGAACCGTCGTAGATGGTCATATGGGTGGTGTTGCGGTCCGTGTTTGGTGCAGGCAGGGTGCACACTGTCATGCTGCACTCAGCACCCCCCTGCCCGCTAGCACGAGGTACGGTAGGGTCAGGCGGCCTTGCAACTTGCGAGTCACACGCCTTATGCAATAATTACCCCTGAGTTACCCGCCATCCATGCATCGCAGACATCGGGCATGACGCAACACTCCATGCGGGCCATGTATCGAGGAGAGCCAGGAGGCAAGCGGCCCCTCGCAGGCCTTGAGCGCATGCATGCGGTGCAGCAGCCCAGGTGTCAAAGCCCACATGGCCACACGAGCAGAGGGGAGTTGCACCCGGCAGCAGCAGCAGCAGCAGCAGCCCCGCTCCAGCCGCACAGCTGCTGGGACACCCACGGACCGTGTCAAGGGTAGGCTGGAGAGATCAGACGGTCACGACGCAGGATGCGGTAATACACGCCCCGCCGGCATCAACACTCATCCCCCATACCGCCTTGTACGTTGGTTGGAATGCCAACATTGCTGCAACAAGCTACGCTTTCGTACGAGGATTCCCTGAGCACAGTAGGTCTATGAGGCCTTAGCAGTAGGGTCCACGAGGATGGCCTCGTGCCCCACCAGAGCCCCGGCTAGCTACCTGAGCCGTGTCTAGGAGAACCGAATGTCCTTATTGAGCCACCTACGCAGATCTGCACCCATGCGTCGGCCCGTAAGGAGACCCGACACAGGCTGACTTCGCTTCCTGTAGTGTCCTTGGCCCCCTGGGACATAACTTCACGCGCACCGACTCCAACTGCAGCATGCCAGCCAACAACGCGCATACTCGTAGCCACAAGGGCAAATGCATTGCAAGACACATACAGACGGCGGTAGGAGTGGGCAGAAGGTAACCAACACACACATGACGACAGATGGCGCGACACAGCAGGGGAGGGATGCGTGGACCAAACATCTCTGGCACCGGGGCTGGGGTCATCCCTAGATCGACCAGTTCAACTCTGGTATGGAAGAGATCTCTGTTTAGGTTTACGTTTAGGTTTTGGTTGGGTGGGATGAGGTATGGGTAGGGACTAGCATTGGAAGAAGTCACGAGGGGACAGACTGGAGGTAGGAGATTCCCCGCTAGGGATGTCACCATGCCACCCGTCAGGGTTGGCGACCACACACAGCTCCCCAACCATGTGCACCCAACCCTGGCACTGAGCCGCTGCCTTCAAGCCACGTGCAATTGTAGTCAAAACATAAAGAAATGAGAAGAAGGGTCCAGGAGAAAGGTGGTGTTGAAAAACACCGGATGTTGTTGACGTTGACAGGCCGCCTTCCTAAGCTGTCCTTAACCAACCCCCCTTCCGCACGTTTACGCGCGCTCGCCTCGGATGCGGCGGGCCAGCTGAATGTCCTTGGGCATGATGGTCACACGCTTGGCGTGGATGGCGCACAGGTTGGTGTCCTCGAACAGGCCGACCAGGTAGGCCTCAGCAGCCTCCTGCAGCGCCAGCACGGCCTGGCTCTGGAAGCGTAGGTCGGTCTTGAAATCCTGAGCAATCTCCCTCACCAGACGCTGGAAGGGGAGCTTGCGGATCAAAAGTTCCGTGCTCTTCTGGTATTTACGGATCTCCCGCAGGGCCACGGTCCCCGGACGGTACCTGTAGTGAGGGACATGGAGGGGGGTTGGGGGGGGAGGGGTGGGGAGGGGGGCGGGGGGAGGGGGGGCGGGGGGAGGGGGGGGGGGGTGTTTGGGGGGGTTCAGGGGTATGGAAGGGAGGGATGCTGTCTAGATTTGCTGTGCTTGTAAAACAAAACTCGTTATAGAGGTGTGGAGGCCTCTGGGATGGCTTTGCTACACATGCGGTGGTTCTAGTAAGCGACCGTCGGGAGGGCAGCGAACAATCGCATGCACCTCAAGAGCCCTTGACCGCCAACTTAACATATTATTTACGTTGCTTGCTTTTTAAAGCATGCCGTTATTATTACCTGTGCGGCTTCTTGACACCACCCGTTGCGGGAGTCTTGCGCGCAGCCTTGGTAGCCAGCTGCTTCCTTGGGGCCTTGCCGCCGGTAGACTTGCGGGCAGTTTGCTTGGTGCGGGCCATTTCTATTAGAGAACCGAAAGGAGTGATTAAGATACAAATTACTGACTGAGTTTGATAGAAATCTATGGGAAAAGTGGCCTTTTGTAGCCGTCTGTTAAGCTGTCGTTCAATTTGCCCCGTCGTACGGCTGCCCGATCCCGCTGACCCGGTGACCCGGTGACCCACAACTGCAACGAAGCTATAAAGCTGTCTATAATACTACTTCATATTATATACTGTTAGCGTTTGTAAGGATTCCTTTTATTCCTAACTAATTTGTACAAACAATGTCTGGACGTGGCAAGGGTGGCAAGGGCCTGGGAAAGGGTGGCGCAAAGCGTCACCGCAAGGTTCTACGCGATAACATCCAGGGCATTACCAAGCCCGCCATCCGTCGTTTGGCTCGTCGCGGTGGTGTCAAGCGTATCAGCGGTCTCATTTACGAGGAGACGCGCACTGTGCTGAAGACTTTCCTGGAGAACGTTATCAGGGACTCGGTCACGTACACCGAGCACGCTCGTCGTAAGACTGTGACCGCCATGGACGTGGTCTACGCATTGAAGCGCCAGGGCCGCACCCTTTACGGCTTTGGTGGCTAAGCTGTCTGGTGGCTGAAGCTCTCCAGAACCAAGGATAGGCAAAGAGCCCCTCTTACAATCGGTGTTTATTAACACCACCAAACGGGAAACTTTGCATGCTGACCATCTCAACCGCCGCATTTCTCCTTCATTCCTTGGGCTATTCAGCATTAAGCAGCCAGGCTGGAAGTGTTATGTACGCTCACCACTGAGGGGTGTCTATTACCAACCAAGGGGTCTCAACACTTTACCCTATGATCTGGGCTCTGCCTTGTAGCTGGCCACTATACGCGAATTGCTACATTTTGCAAAGTCACCTAATACGTGTCCATGGGTGGTGGGGCTTGGTGACACACGGTAACACGACTTTGCTAAACGGGACGCATGCAAACCTCGGGGATGGGGCAAACCGGTGGACGGCTTCTCAGGGGCCCTCATTAACTGACATCCGAGGTCGGCCGCAGCTCACCTTAGCCCTAGCTATAGGGTTAGATTCAACGCCGGGTAGCCTTCCAGGACGAATGGTTAACATAGGTTCACAGGGCATTTGCACCGCTAAGGCATTCGAGTTGACTGCATAGACCAGCATCCACGGCATGTACCTGAGTGCACACACGAGCAGGGTTTCGACTTTGGTTTAACGCGTGCCTGTGCCGTGGCGTCTTCCCGAGACTATCCCGTGCATGTACACGCAGGTCGGGAAGCGCAGCTTTCTATGTCACCATCCGGAGATTCACCCTCGCAACCTGTTGTACACCCTTGTGGCGCGGGTCGTAATCCACATATTGATATTTTAAGGTTGACCCAAATCACAACGTGAATGCAACAACGGCAACCCCCCTTTTGCGTGTAGGTGATCATAAGAGGAGACCTAGCCAGGTAGTCCGCATGGCCGGTAGTTGTCATTTCACCTATCAAAAATAGTGGCACGATGGGCTCTGAACATGCATCCAGCATGTAATACACACGTGTGATGCATAAATAGATTATGTAACGCCGGCTAGAGGCGCTTCGTCTGCTGGTTTCGCTGGTCATGGCGGAGGTTGTTGCTGGCCGCGGACATGGGCCGTCGCGTGGTAAGTGTATACGCCATGGGTTGTCGTTCATGCTATCGTGCTTACGGCGAGCAGCACTATTGTGATCCCGGGACACTTGCATTTACACTTTCCTTAGCGGTGTCACCAAGACAGTAATGTCACCTAGTTGGTTAAGAGTTCAATACACTGCCAGATTATAATGCTAGTTGCGTTAACATGCCTGCTTTGCAGCCACGGCACCGAGGCTTCTTGGTGCCCAAGCCCGGGATGGTGCCCCTACTCTGGCCCCAGCGCAACCTGCAGTTACAGCATCAGCTGGAGCTCCTGCGACAGAAACCCCGTCGATACGGCCTAGCATACTGTGCAGCAGGGAAGGCGGCTCCAGCAGCTCCGGGTATGCCACATCTGCTGATGCCCAGACATCTGCTCAAGCTGCGGATCGCCCCAAAGCGCCCGCAGTCAGTAGCCACCAGCAGCCATCCAGGTTACTGCTTGGAGTTGGCTTGCCGCAAGGATCCTCGCAAGACCGCGTTCCTACGCAGGCGCTGCCACCGCTGTCACCTGGTGGCCAGTCGGTGCCAGCGGCAACTGTGCAGAGGACACTCAGCAGCGCCGGCGGTCGCGGCCTGGTCTCCAGCGCTGCTGCCGGCGGCGGTGCTGCGGGCAGGCCGCCCCGTGCCAAGCCCTTAGCCGTCTGTGGCGGAGGCGGCGCAGCTGCTGGCGGCGACACCAGGGCGGGACTGTCCCTATCGGCTACGGGGACGTCGACATCAGATCGGCGGCGGTCGCAGCTGGGGGTTACTCCTTCACTTGACCGTGCAAGGATGGGAACAGTGGCTGGTAGCAGCGGTCGTGGTAGCAGCAGCGGCGGCGTCAGTGGCGGTAGCTCGGGTGGTGGCATCAGCGGTTCCGGAGGGGGTATGGGCGGCCGCACCGGCAGCGGCTCCTCGTCCTCCTCCTCTGGTGCTGCTGGCGGTATCCGCGGATCTGGCGTAGCAGCGGGTGTACGGCAGAAGTCCCGCCGTACTGGACCGGTGGCAGGTGAGGTGCTTACAACAACCCTAGGAATGAGGGAAAGGACAGCGCGACACAAATTACCTCGCCCGCATGTAATTCGGCGCTTGTTGTACAGCATTCTCCCTACACCGCAACCCCGCCCGCAGGCCCCAACAGCGCTGCCGCACGTGCCGCTGAGGCACGTGCCGCCGCTGCGGCAGCCGAAGCCGCCTTAGACGCTGCTGCTGGCACCGCCGCCAGCATCGCACCCGCTGCTGCGGATGCCGCTACTGCTGCTGCTTCTGCTGCCGCAGCCGGCCCCTCGGCCCCTAGGGGCAACGAGGAAAACAGCCCCGCCCCGCAGACGCCTGCTGCGACTAGCTCTGGTGGAAGCGGAGGAATCGCCGGCGGCTCACTTAATGCCAGACGTAGCGGCGGCGGCGTCTCGGCGTCTTCCACATTGCATTCAGGAGGAGTAGCAGCCGATGATGGAGTAGCAGGCCATGCAGCGCCTGCCGCGCTGCAGAGGCGGCCGTCACGGCTGCTGTCGTCCTACACGTCATTGTCTAGTAGCAACGGCGGCGGTGGTGCTTTGATTCCCACACTCCCAATCTCCACCACCTTTCCGGCCATGAGCAGCACGACCCCACTCCACCGCTCACCTGCTCTTGCGACGCCGGCGTCTCCATCGCATCGCGGCAGTGCTGCTGGTGGCGGTGCCGCCGCTGCTGCTGCTGCTGACGGCGCCGGCACCGCTGTGGCAGAGCTCCGCCCGTCCGCGTCCCGTGGTGCAGCTGCAGCAGCTGCGGCCTCCTCACCAGCCCAGCCACCATCTACACGACAGCAGGACACCGGTACCGTGCTCTACTACCGTCAGATCCCAGACCAACACCCTCATCAGCAGATCCAACAATCGCCGCCGCCGCAGCCGCTGCAGCAGCAGCAGCAGGACCGCCCACCGCCGCACCCGCCGCCATCGCCGCCACCGCTACAGCGTCAAGTAGGGCCGATAGCGCTTTCCATCGGGCCCTTATCCATGTTTGGTCCGCTCGCTGCTACCACTGCCGCAGCTCCACTCCTTCAACCCTCCATGTCAGCCCGGCGACCCTCAATATCGACTTCGCCTTCGTTGTCGACGTCTGCGCCGCCGCCACCACCACCGTCAACGTCCTCGGCGTCAGCTTCGGCTGCGCCGCCGACGGCGGCGGCGGCGCCGACGGCATCCACCCCACTGCGTCGGGCACTGACTCCGCCAAACATCTCCGCACAGCTGCCGTCAGCATCAGCGTCGGCGACAGCGCCGTCGGGAGCTGTACGACAAGCTTCGACAGCTGAACCAGCTACATCTGCACGCGGGGAAGCTGTTGGATTGCCGCGTGCAGCTTCGTCGTCAACGATGGCGTCGATCCCAATGCGGCCCTCTTCGCAACGCTCCTCCGATTCAGCCGCCTCTGCGACGGCGATTGCGCGTACGGCGCTGGGGGGGCCGGCGGCAGCGACAGCGGCGGTATCATCGCTACACGTTGCCGCCGCCACTGGCTCCTCGACAGCCGCGGCAGGGCGTGGTGGTGGTGTTGCCGCTGCCGCTATCACACACGGCAGCGGTACGGCACATGGCAGTAGCAGCAGCAGCGCTACCACCTCTTCCGCTGCTGCCAGGACGAGCAACACACGGGCGGCGGGTGTGGGCGCGAGTGCGCCTTCTCGCGGCGCGGTCGCTGGGAGTAGAAGAGCGGCGTTGGCACCCAATGGATCTGCCGCCGCCAGTGGCGCCAATGGCGGTGGCGGTGGTGCCGGGCGACGTGCGAGCGGGAGTACGAACGGAGGCGGCGGCATGCGGGCTGGCGGCCGCAGCGGCAGCGGCAGTAGAGGTGGCAGCAGTAGCGGCGGGGTTTCGCGGGAGGGCAGAAGCGGCATGCGGCGGGCTTCAGGCGCGTCGTCGTCAGAAGCGGCGGTTGACGGCGCCGCCGCCGCCACCCTATCGGTTCCCTTCCTTAGGATTGCTGGTGGCGGCATTGGCGGCGGCGGTGCTGCCGACGCCATGTACGACAACATGATGTACGGCAACGAGTACGGTCGCGATAATGGGGATGTGAATGACAGCGACGATGAGGTGGACGTCGATGGGTTTGATAGCTTGTTTGTGTCGTACAGAGAACAGCGGGAAAGACAGCGGCAGCAGCATCTGCAGCAGCCGCCACGCCAACTACTTCAACCGCGATCGCAACAGGTGCATTTAGATCCGCACAACGGTCTTGGTTTGTACGGCAACCGGCAGTTGGTCGGCAACTATAACCACAACGACCAAGACGCTGCAACATCCTCGGGTGCTTCGGCAACCGCCGCCTCCCTACATGCACATGCCCACATGCCTCGACGGCAGCCCCACCCGCCGACAACGTCAAGCCCCCTGACCGCCGTACACGACCTCCGTCGCCGGCGCCGTCAACACGCCGCCGACAGCGACAGCGATGAAGACGACGACGGCGGCGGCGCCGACGGCGTTGAGAGTCGACGCCGCGCCGGCGTTGGACTTTGGCTTGACGACGCGCGCCGACGCGCCGCCGAGCGCGACGACGACGGCGTCCTCGGCGGCGGCGCATTCATGTTCAGCGGCGATCGCGGTGGCGGCGGCGGCGGCTTTCGGGATCGTTTTGTATTAGACATGATCCGGCGGCGAGACATGGAGCGAGCGGCGTTGCTGCAGTTGCTGATGGCGGGAGGGGAGGAGGAGCTGCTGCGGCAGGTGGGGCCTGGGGCTGGTGAGGGGGAGGGGGAGTGGGGCGGACGTTGCTAAGGATTGACCAGGATGGACTGGCAGCCTGCAAGCAGCACGGTGTGCGTGCGTACAGCTGGCGGGCGATAGGGGGGACTTGGCAGCTGCGGAAGGGGGACTTGGCGGCAGAGGCTGTGGGGTCGGTGAAGGGGTTGTGAAGGGCGACTTTTTGTGTGACGGAAGAGGGTGGCTTAGGTACAGGCAAGGATCTGCCTAACCTTGTCTTAGCCTCGTTTTACCTAGGGTAACCCCACCCCACTCACCCCAACCGCATACCGCAGGCGGAGGAGGAGCAGCTGGCACTAGGTGCGTGCCTCGCAACTCGGGGGTGGCGCTGATTGTACCAATGGTACTGCGTTACTGTGCAGTGCCGTACAATGCACCCTTTGCCGTGCAGCGCGTGCTATGCTGCGCCGCGCCCCTGTACATGGGTGGAAAGGCTTGATCGGGAAAAGCTGGCTTGAGTACTGTGGTGCAGGCGCTTGAGCGGTCTCCTTCTATGTCCTCCCAGACGTACATTCCCTCTCCCCACCCGACCTATCCTTGCATGCAAGCATTTCTCCTACCCCTAGGCACCATCACTTTTAACATACCCCCGCTTCGCCTGTGTCCGTCCCTCCCTCCCTCGACCGCTCCTTTCCGTACTGCAGCCCTTACGCTGTCTCTCCAGGAGGCGGGAGCCGCCGGCAGCAGCAGCAGCGGTAGCGGCGGCCTGAGCGCTGAGCCGAGAGTCAGCATTGCCGACGTGGCGCCGCGTCGTGCCATCGCGGCCCTGCAGATGGCCCGTGGGTCACTCCTGGAAATAGCGGCTGCGGCTGCGGCAGCCGCAGCTGAGGCTGCTGCTGCCGCGGATGCTGACTTCCCGAGCTATGAGGAGCTGTTGACACTGGAGGATGTAAAGGTCACCACGCCGCAGGTGAGCTGGCGCCCCATGCGCCTGGGTTACAAACCGCCACATCCGATTCCTGTCGTCGTTGCCCATGTGGGTTGAAGTGCTGTGCGGCGCGCGCTGATGCTGCACACCTGGCACGGTGCGGCGGAGGTACTAGATGACGACGAGCCGCTCGCGCCTGCATGCGTGTCGCTACCGGTTCTTAACCCGCCTGTTCCATGCTTCCGCCTGTTTCATACGATGCATGATGTTGGGTTGCAGGAAGTGCTGGACGCCCTGCCGTACATCACGTACGAGGGCGACCGCGGAGCGTCAGACGGGTAGGTGGCGGAGATGGAGTGAGGGGGTGCACCGGGTATAACGAGGTATGCTGCTGCTGTCCATCCATCCGTACTCCACTACTGCTACCGCTACTCCTACTAGACACGAACTAAACAAAACTTGCAAAGCAGCCAGCAACATGTACCTCGCCTCCCTCTTCCACCATGCACGTGCCCATGCCCGTGCTCATACCCACTTTGCTGCACCAAACTACCATATTGGGTGGCTTCACCGCAATCCTCCCCTCCGCTGCGCCCGCATCACCTGCAGTGCACCTAACTCACCTCGCACGCACCAAACCGTACCCAACCCCGCGTCACCCGGCCCCCATGCATCGCCATTGCCCGGTTCGCTCTCTCCCCAACCCCCTCACCTCCTCCTCCTCCCGCTCCGCCCCCTCCCCTCGCGCTGCCTCCTCCCCAGCACCTGCGCCATCTGCCAGTGCGACTACCAGCGCGGCGAGCGGCTGGTCCGGCTGCCCTGCGGCCACATGCTGCATGCGGAGTGCGGCGGGCAGTGGCTGGGAGGCTACTCCAAGAAGTGCCCCATCTGCAAGCAGGCGGTGTGCTGAGGAGGCAGGGAGGAGGCAGGCATGAAGGCGCGGTGGGCTGGTGGGCAAGGGTGGAACGCAAGCCGGCATGCGGGGCCTGTCTGCACGCCTACATACGGAGTGCGGCAGAGGTTGGGGAACTGTTTCCTGACGTGCGTTGGTGTGTACAGAGCTACGGACTAGCGTTAGGCTGTCTGCAATTCGAGGATAGCTTACGCCGTAGGTTAGGGCTATTTGTTTGAACCCTCTTGGGGGATACTGCTGTGTAAGCAGCGACCAAAGTGTGTGGCTCTTCAGGTGCTACTGGCATGCATGTGTTATTCATTCATTCGCTGGCGTGCGCTGCATCCTGCATGGGAGAGGTGGGTGAGAGACCCATTTAGCGTCGTGAGGTGAAGCACAGGGGTTTACGAGGATAAGCAAAGGATGACTACAGGCCCCACTACCAACCGCCGGTGTGCAAGGAGTGCACGTGGGCAGGGGATGGCGGCTAACGTATGAGCAGCTGTGCGGGTGTCTTCACTTGTTTGCTGGGTGTTGCTTGCTGGGAAGCGAAGCGGTGGTGGAAGGTGGAGAAGTGGTCCTTGTCTTCCTACGCCTGGTGGCGCGCGAGGCGGCTTGATGCAGCAGGGCCGTCGAGCTTTGCAACCCTTCCTTACCTAATCGAGGGTTATGAAGGCGCGTGACGCTTGTTGCATGGCGTGCTTAGTGCATTCTTCCCATAAAACTCATGCTAACGCAGCACATGCAGCCCGTGAAGGCTTGGACACGGAGGGCCGCTCAGAACGCGAAAGCGGGCGCAAGAAAGATCAGTCCTTCTTCCTCCTTGAGGCATCTGTACAGGACGGCTTCGAACTTGGCTAGTTATGGAGGAAAGCGCCTGGCTTGGGTGTTTACCGCTGCTCTGGCTCCATGCACGATTGGTTGGCCCAGGCAGGGTGAGTGGCGCAGCACACGGTCATCCATGCGTGCTCGGCACGCTTCTTTATATACCCTGTGCTTTACCCCGGTTACTCTTCCACTTGCGCCTCGACAACGCGCCCAACGTTTCGAGTGTAGGAATATTGAGGCTGTCTAAGAACCGTAAATGTGTGTTGGATGGCATGTAGGCATGCGGCGTGCTAAGCACTGAAAGGCAAGGACGCGCTCTTCATGGCTTGGGCGCGGCACGCGGCATGCAGCACACGATATGCAAGTCAGAAGGGTAGAAGTCCTGAGGCTCGGTCGCGTTGCCAACCCCAAGGTGCCAAGGCTTCCTAGGACTGTAAGCCGTTAGCACCTCAGCAGGAGGGGGAGTTGAAGAAGGGCAAGCGCTGCAGCTTTTCTTAAGCGTGCCAAGACTGCCATCTTCTCTTGCGTCCTAGGCGTCGCCGTGTCAATGATGATAAGACACGGAACACTATCTCCCTTGTAAGCACATTTTTGGAAGCGTCATGTGCCGTGTTACCGCACGTATTCTTACCGTCTCCTATGTTTGTCTTACGGACGCCTCACCGTAGATTCCCTAACATTGTTCGGCTGCTGAGCATAACAAGCAACAATGCTTAAAGATATAAGGCCAACCGCTTAATGGATGTATGGAGGCCTAAGATATGCTGCCCCACGATGCCCCGAGCATGCAGTACCGGTAGTGCGAAACCGGGCATTGAACACTTATGCTTGTGTTTTTAATGCATGCATAGGGGCGCAAATAAATGGCCAAAGCAGCTTGGTTTTGCCGCAACCTGGCGCCTTTCCACCGGGTGCTTGGCATTCATGGCATACGGTCGTCCCAGCATCGTAGCATTGGGCATGCCAGGAAAGCTTTTTATTGTAGGAAGGACAGACCGGCTGAATACTAACCGTCATGGCAAAGCTTAAGTCACGAGTGAAACCCTCTTGCCGGAGTGCGGCAACTCATGGTGGGAAGAAGTAGACAGCCATGTGGACAATCCTGCCATAGCATCATGAAGTCTTATTGCACATCTCATCATTTTTCTTGCGATGCCCCATCCGAGGCGTCGTTACGAGGACCGGTGTCCGTTACCGGAGTGAGATGGACCCCGTGCCCTTAGCGGTATTAATATCTAACACTTTGTAGTTGTTAAAAGCCTTTAAGCCTATATTTTCTTTCAAGTTTCGTAGTGAGTGACATCCTGTACTCCATACGTACGACTTCCATGCCGCACAAGTGCGTGTGCCATGAACTTTGGTCATACATGAGTTTCGGTCATTATATATCCTTAAATGTGTTAGCCCTTGAATTGCACTGTTGGGCTGGGACGCTACTGGCCACTGGTATTTTGCCTTTTTGGTTTGGCCTCCCGCTTGGCAAGGCCCTGCTCCTTGGAAGTCCAAGGAGGCAATATTAGGTGAGAGGTTGCAAGTGCTGTATTGGAGGTCACCCCCTGGGTTGGCGCCGATGGGCCTGCCAGCTTCTTAACCTGAAAAATTAACAAGGTGTCCTCAGCATCATGTCCATTTTCTGAGATTGCTCTTTGGCTACGTTGGTTGTCAAGCCGGGATGTACTGTATTCGGCGCTTTGACTTAGGTCATGTTCCGCCGCGTTTCGAGATTCCTTGACCGGACGGCGGGCTAGCATGCATACAATATTGACTTAATATTATGCTCAGATCCGGGGTTCTACTGCTTTCCGCACCTGCAGGAGCTGCGAATGTCTTTGCCGATGCGATCGCCTGCGGCGGGCTTCTAGCACGCGGGGAACGCAGGGCCCAATTTATGTGGCATAGCGGACAAGTGTCACAGCAGCAATATAACAATCAACGCACGCCATTACAACAACAACAAACTCATGGACAGCAGGATTTCTCAGCTGCAGCTGCAGCAGCAAGCCCAGGCGCCTGGGGCAGGGCTTTGCTTCCAGCCGGCTCCAGCGTCTCAACTGCTGGGTCGCAGCAGTACTCTCCAACTGGAGGACTCGTGTTACCTACCCAGTACCTGCCTGGGATACCGTTTGCTGTACCGGGTCTGCACCAGCAGCCAACACAGCTTGCGGGCGCCCTGCCACAGCAACAACAAGCTCTCCAGCCACTGTTCGCGCAACAGCAGTTCCAGATGCAGCCCCAGCAGCAAACGCAGAGTGCTGTTGCACACTCGTCGCTTCAGCAAACACTGCAGCAGCAACAGCAGCAGCAGCTTTGGCAGGTGCAGCAAGCTTGGATTATTACGCAGCAGCAACAGTCACAATTGGTGGTACAGCAGCCGCAGGTGCAACAACAGACCTTACGCCAGCAGCAGCAACCGTACCAGCGGCAGCAGCAACCTCCCCAACAGCAACAACAACGGGCTTTCCAGCGTCAACAACAGCAACAAGCTGTGTTGCCGGAGCAGTCTCCTGCCGTACAACCGCCACCCCAACGCCATCAACAACCGATCCTACAACAACAGCAGCTTGCACCCCAGCAACGGCACGTGCAGGCTGCCCCCACCAACATTCACCAGATAGCCCCAACCGGCACCACCGCCGGAGGGCGTGGCTGGGGTGGTCAACGCCTTCCCTATCCCGGCCATCATGAATCCTCCTCTGCTGCCGCCGGTGGTGGCGGAGACCCCCACACTGGTGGTGGCGGCGGCGGCAGGGGTCGCGGCCGTGGCGGCGGGCCCTCCGGTCGCGGCTGGCGTGATGCTGGTGGTGGTGGCCGCGGCGGCGGCGGCCGGGGTGGTGGTGGCAGTCCCAGCGCTGACGTCATCGTCAACAACCTCCTGGCCGCCATCCGGCATCTGCACCCTTCCACGCCCATACATGAGGCCCTGGGCAGCCGTCTGGCGGAACTCGACAGTCGCGGATTGGCCTCACTGGTTAAGCAACTGTCCGTCAGTGGCATGTCTGGTCGCGCATGGGAGCTGTTTGACTGGCTCCGGAACCTGGATCCAAACCATGAGCTGGCTCGCCGACTCCTGGATGTCTTCGTGTACACCGCCATGATATCGCTTTGCAGCAGCAGCAGTGCCGGCGGCGGCGGTCGGCTGGGTGATGCGGATGTTGCGTTGGCGCTGAGTCGTGAGATGGTGGCCCGTGGCGTGCCTCGCAACGTGCACACCTTTTCCGCTCTCATGAACGTGTGCATCAAGGCGGGGCAGCACCAGTCGGCGCTGGAGGTGTGGCGGGAGCTGCAGGAGGCGGGCTGCCGGCCTAATGTGAGCTGGGGCTGGGGACTTGGGGGCTGGGTCTCAGGTCTGTGTTTCGTGGTCGGGGGCTGAATTTGCTAAGCACCAGGTATGGTCTTTACGTGTAGTAATGGCGCCGTGAGCGGGATTGTGAGCGCGTTCAACCATGCCTGGTTTGTGGGGGTTGGTGGGTTGGAGGTCTTTGCCATGCGCCCAGTGCCGTACCTATTTCCTCATCTTTTGTGCATGCATTGTTGCCGTACAGGTTGTGACGTACAACACTCTTCTGGATGCGTACGGCAAGACGGGCCAGTGGGCCGAGGCACTCAAGGTCCTTGCGAGGATGAAGGAGGAGGTAAGCGGTTCTGTTTCTGTTTGGGGTTGGGCGCGTCATGAGTAATAAAGTTGTTAAGTTTGGCAAACCAACCAAACCTTTAACAAGTATCTGCAGCGTTAGTGTTTCAAGGGGGTGTCGTTACCGTCACTCCATACCTCGTCCCTCCCCCCTTCCCTGCCGTATACGTCCCTTCATGCCCTCCTCCTTCTGCCGTACCTCTGCACCCCGTGCCGTGCCTCCTCTCCCCCCCCCCCCAGGGCATGGAGCCGGTGACCCGCACCTACAACACGCTCATGATCGCCTGCAACGCCTCCAACCAGTGGCACGAGGCGCTGGGGGTGTACCAGCAGCTGCTGGCGGCCGGGCACTCGCCCAACACCACCACCTACAACGCGCTCATCACGGCATACAGCAAGGCGGGGAGGCTGGAGAAGGTGCTGGAGACGATGAGGGAGATGGTGAGGGGGTTGGAGGGGTGGTGTGGGTGTGGTGAGGGGGGCGCTAGGTATGCGACAGGAAGGGAATAAGAGGGGGGGTAGGGTATACGGATGCGAGGACACTAAGGGTGTGCATGGCAGCACGGGTGGCCTATGCTTGTGGGTGAGGAGCTTGTGGGTGGTGCTGGGGGCTACGCGAGAAATGGTAAAGAGAAGGAGGATGTAGCTGAATGATGTGTATTGTTGACCCCTTGCCACCCACTCACCTACCTACCATCCCCTTTCCTTCCTTTTCCTGCTTCTTCCTTGCCATCCAACCCTACCAGCCCTACCCCAAACCATTCGCCTCCCACCATATCCCCCTCCCACCCATTCCCCCCTCCCCTCCCCCCCTTGCAGGAGGCTGCCGGCTGCGAGCGCACCGTCATCACCTACTCCGCACTCATCTCCGCATGCGAGCGCGACGGGCAGTGGGAGCTGGCGCTGCGCATGTTTGGTGCCATGCGGGCGGAGGGCTGCGAGCCCAACGTCATCACCTACAACAGCCTCATCACCGCGCTGGCTGCGGGGGCGCAGTGGGAGCGGGCGGCGGAGGTGTTTGGACAGCTGCAGAGGCAGCCGGTGAGGATGGAATTGTACAGAGCATCAATGCCGCAGCAACCACCTTTGCTTAGCATACGGGATTCAGAGCCGTGCGTTGTCCGGTGACTCCATGGTCGGCCTTTTCGCTCCTTGGCTATGATGGATGCAACCACCTTAACACGTGACTTAAATCATACCCTTGTATTACATCACCTCCCCTCTTGTACCCCCCATTAGTTGCAAGCTGCTCCCACGCACTGTCACACATTCAATCGCTGCCTCCTGACACCCCTCCCGCCCATCCCTCCCAGGGTTGCGAGCCCGACGTCGTGACCTACACCGCCCTCATCAACGCCTACGAGAAGGGCGGCCAGTGGCGCCGCGCGCTGCAGGCCTTCGCCCACATGCTGCAACAGGGCTGCCGTACAGATCACGTTGTGTTTGCCGCCGTCGTGGACGCCCTGTGGGACAGCGGCGTCGCGCCGGCGCAGGCGCGGGCTGCACGGATCTACCGCGCGGCGCTCACTCGCGGGCTGGTCAAGCCGCTGACTGCTACCGCCCCCGCTGCAGCTGGTGGGGATGCGCCCGCCTCCGGGGGTGAGGGGGCCGCTGCTGGTGGTGCTGCAGGAGGAGGAGGCAGTGGTGGCGGTGGAGCAGCTGCTGGTGCGGAGCTGCATGAGCTGCACCTGGGGGCGATGGCGACTGGGTCGGCGGTGGCGGCGTTCATGTGCTTCCTGGCGGATGCGAGGTGAGGGGCAGCGGGAGGAGCGGGGAGAGCGGGGTACGGCCGGCCGACAGCATAGGAGCATGGCAGGCAGGCGGCAGGGAAGGACATTGTAGACCCATCATCGCTACCGTCATTACCTACCTCCGGCTTCGGATCACACACACTGCTGACCTTGGTCGTTACTCTACTAGCTCACTCATTATCTTACTTCCAACCCTTCCCGTACACCGACCTCTTTTTACATCTGCAGGGACCGAGCCATCTCTTCGGGCCCCGAGGCGGCCCTGCCGCGGCGCCTTGTACTGCGCTTCGGTCGCTCGCGCTCTGGCCGCGACGGCGGCCCCGCGCTTCCGCTCCGAGAGGCCCTCCAGAACTGGCTGACGACCCGTGGGTCACCTTTCCAAGTGCTGTACGACGCAGTTGCTTCTCCCACCGTAAGCACCGTCGGCAGCGCAAGTGCCGCCGCCGTTGCTGCTGTAGCTGCAGGCGTGGCAGCCGCCGGTGCGCCGGGCGTGCCGTCATTGGCCGCCGCTGCAGCCTCCGCGGCGGCAGCGCCGCCGGTGTCGCGTCTGGAGGCCGCCGGCGCCGACCTTGCGCTGTGGTTGCTGGGTGATTCCGCCGCGGCGGCGCTAGTGCCGTACGGCCGCGTCGGTGTGGGCAGCGGGGGCGATGCGGTGGCGGCGGCGCTGGAGGCGGCGGAGCAGGAGATGGCGGAGGATGCTGCGTTGGAGGTAGGCGAAGCTTCGGGTTAAGGAGGGATATGATGAGAGGGAAGGCAATGAGAGGACTGCGGGTCACGTGTCCCGCTCCAGATGTTTCTTGTTCCATTCCGGATTGGCCCCACCCTCGCTTTACGTGCAACAACTCTCTCGAACTCCTTGAATATTACGCTGATCCTTACCAGTTGCCACCACCCCTAAAAACCAATGCCGTTGCCCCTAACCTACCATCCCCTCCCCCCTGTACCCCAACCCTACACACGACCACAGGCTACCTGCCGCGCTAGCTTCGAAGAGGTCCGTCGCTTCGAGGGCTCCCACTGCCTCTCCGTCATTGCCATGGGCCCCGCCTACCTTGCCCGCCGTGCCGACCTGGTCGCCAACATGCTCCAAGTCGCCGCCGCGCTGCAACTGCCGTACGACGCAACCCTCGATGCCGTACTGCTGCTCGACCGCCTCATGTCCTCCGGGCCTCAGCTACGTGAGGATCTGCTGCCGCTAGCGGCCATGACTGCGCTACGCATGGCGGTGGGTGCAGCGGCGGCGGCAGCACCAGCTACCGCCTCCGCTGGCGGCGGCAACGTCCCTGGCCTGCAGCCACAGCAGCAAGCTGAGGCGGCGGCGACGGCAGCTGCACAGGACCTCACCGACACGCGGCTGTCGCAGCTGACGGGCTTGCCGGTGCTGGGGCTGCAGTCCATGGAGCTCAGCATCCGCGGGGCGCTGCTGGGCGACACCGCCGCGCTGTCCGCGTTGAGGTGCTTGCGGCTGTACCTGCAGCGGCTGGGGCTAGGGCCGGAGACGGGGGCGGGAGTGAGGGTGGGGGTGGCAGCACGCGGCGGAAGGGGGGCGCGAGGATGGGAAGGCGTGGCCGGGCTGTGGGGCAGCGCGGCGGAGGCAGCTACTGAGGAGTTGGAGAGCGGAGGGGCGGGGGGCCCGACGCAAGCAGTGCAGGGCCCTAGTCTGGCTGTGCTGCTGCAGCGGGCTGCCTTGGATCCGGAGTTCCTGAACTACCGGCCCTCCGCCACCGCAGCAGCCCTGCTGTTCTGCCACCGGTTGCGGCGCGGAGACACGCCACCGTGGCCCGCGGCGGTGGCGGCGCTCACCGGGTATGCGGATCTGGAGCAACCGGAGCTTGCGGCGGCTGTGGGTGCCGTACAGAGGTATGTTTGTCGTAGGCTTGCCGTACAATGGCGTGCAGCTAGAGCTATTAATTCGAGGTCTGTGAAGTGCACTGTGTGTGTACTTACGTTTGAGCGTAGCGTTTGTGGCAAAATGAAATAGAAACGCAACCCTGGAAAAGATAAGAGACAGGAGTCTGTTCCCATGGTTCTGTGGCCGACCGCAGCCACTAAGCCTAGATCTAACCCGACACACACCCAACCCAATCCGCCTCTGCTGCCCTGCCAGGCTGATTATGGAGTATTCGGCCTCCACTGCCGCTGCCACCACTACTGCTGCTGCTCCTGCGTTTCGAGGAACCCCGGCCACACTGGGAACCGCAACCGTCTCCCCAGCCGCTGCTGCCGCCGGCGCCCCTGGCCCCCCCTCACCTTCCGCCGCCGTTGCCGCAGCCACGAGCGCCATGCGCCAGCTTGCAGTGGGACGGCTTGGGCCCGGGGGCGCAGGAGGCGGCGGGTGTCCCAGATAGCACAGCCTGCAACCGCCGCCACTTCTACGGTGAGCACCTGGTGAGGTAGAGACGGAAGGGGACGGCTGGGCGAGGGAAAAGGCGCGGGGTGAGTGAGCTTAGGGCGGATGCTGTCGCACACAGCTAGAATAGATTGGTACGTCATGTGCGAGCATTAGCGTTACTCGTATGGCTCTGGTCACACTGTGTATGCAGCAAGGGTCGAAGAGGATGCACGAGTGGTGTCGAGTTGCAAAGCTGGAGCTGGTATTTGTATACATGGAAAAAAGGTGCTGGATGGGCCTTTGATGTCAATGTCGATTTTTATTCCTGCTTCATGGAAGTTAAAGCAGGCATGCTGTTACGAGCTGCTCAGCTGTTTGTTATGTTTGTTACGAAGAGGTGGAGAGATGGATCGTACTGCAATCATTTGGGTCACGGTTTGGACTGCCAATTGTGGTGAGGCACGTGGCACATAACATGTGGATTGCGGTTACCTAGGAATACTTGCATGAGCCTCCACCGGGGTGTTGTTGCATGTGGTAGGGGAGCCGTCCATTTGCATGGGCACCTGGGGTAAGGCGAAACATGGCTTGTGAATGACATCCGGCCATTCGTTTCTCGCCGAGGTTACAAAGGGGAGGCTGGGTATGGGTGTGGGTAGCAATGATAGGGTGGGGGAGCGGCGTGGCATGTACGATCCTGCAGGCACGGGGCCGGGGAGCTGCGTAGCTCTGCATTGCTGGGGTTGTGCAACTTTGGGACGGCTGCAGCCGACCACGTGGCTACTTCTGGGGATAATACCTTAACATGGTGGGGGTTGGGCACACGCCTGCGGCTTGTTGTTTCATTCGAAGCACCCGAAGCCTGCTTAGACGTGTGCAATTGTCTCCGCGGTTGGCGCATGTGGGTTGGTTAGGGGCAGACGACTGTTGCGTTGTGTATCCCGCTAGGCGTCTTGGGCGGTGGGGAACGAAATATCCAGGGAACGCTTTGATGCGTGTTCTAATGCACATGGGCGAGCACATGAGTACGGTGCCAAGGATTGCATGCCGTGGGTTTGTGCGTCAGGGTGTGGTCGGTTTGGGTACGGTCGGGAAGGGGCTGAGCCGTCATGACAAATCTGATATCACTGAGCGTTGTGCTGCTCTATAGGTTGTTCTGTGGTCGAGTAGCGCCCGACAAGGCTGCTGGTGTTGTCGGGATGGTGTTAATGGGAAGCAAGGGGGGTACATGTGCATGTGTTTACTGGCCGCGAGTGGGAACGTACTTTGTAGAGCTAGGGGGGGTACACGTGGGGTGTGCAGCTCCCAGCGTTTTCAGTAGCTGCGGGATTTGGCCTTGGTGGAGGTGGAGGCCGGGAAAGCCGGTGGGGTGGAGAGGTGTGGTGAGAGGTAAGGCGGAACTGAGGTAATAGGATGTAGGGCATGGCTGTGATGATTACAACGCACGCAAAATTTTGTCTCGAGCGCACTATTAACATTTTTTGATACTGCAAACTGAATGCATGCAAACATATTGCCTCACTTTTTCAGTTGTGAAACGCTTGCCCCTTACTATGTTGTGGCGTGTGTCTTGACGCTGATGCTGCTTGTGTTGTTGTTAGTTCCGGGCGTGAAGGTGGCTGTAGCGGGTTTCACGTTTGCTGTAGCGGTGCCGGTGTCGGCGGTGTTGCCCATCGTTCTGATTGACTGCATGCAGTGTGCGTCGGTGCTGTGTATGGCAACGGCCCGCGAGTCCAATACTAGCTGCATATGCCTTGTCCGGGGCTTTAACACGACATTGCAGGGGGGGACCAACGGCTACTGTGACTGTTTTCATCAGACCAATTCGAAGAATGCACGCCCAAAGATGTATCAACGCATGTTATAAAGTTGCAATTTAGCCATACATACTGTTCCTTTATTGTTCCTTTCGGTGCTGTGGGTCGGAATACTTACATGCTTCCCAATGGAAAAGTGAACGCAATGTCCTGGGCTATTGCAACAGCTGTAGCTTAAGACGGCGACGAATATGTGCGGCGTGCGGCATGCACCAACCGTATGCAGCTTCACTGGAAGGGTTAGGCCTGAACCCTTTTTCTGGCCCCGCACTTACCTTCCTTCCTACTTGGTACACGGTACTGCGTTTTGGGTGTTGTCTGTGTGCTATTATGTCTGTTGTTTGGACATGCGGTGGACCCTGCCCTGTGCCGGCACTACATGCCGGAGCTCTCCGGGCCCGCGAGTTATGGGTGTCGGTGTGTCTTAACGTGTTTTCGTCCTAACATGCGGTGTGTATGGTCGGCCACTTCTCCTGTCCATCAAGGCTGTGGTGAAGGCTGGTGACGAAATGGATGGAAAACAAGTAAGGGAGTAAGCGTTTGGATTGCCGGCGGAGGTAGTAGTGTTTCTGCACTATGCCGTATGTCGATTCCTTGCCGAGCCAGATACGTTGCAGTGTGTCGTGTGGGGTTTGATAGGGGCTTCCGGCGAACCGGTAGCCTCCCCGCGCCTTAGTGTCTTCGTTTCCTCCTACCTTCGTACTACCACTGAACCTCATCCTCCGGGACATCGGCGTTTTACGGCTTTGGCTTTCGCTTCTATAGCCTGAACTACACGCGCGTCCTTTCCAAACCTGGCAATGCGCAAATTGGGGGCTTCTTCTGGTGTGCGTGTGTTGTGTGGAGTGCAAGGCGCGTTGTGCGCTGTGTGCCTTTGCCGTGTGCGCTTGGAGTGTGAACAGTGTGGAATCGGAGACGTGGAAGGCAGTGCCTCTTTGCGGCTGCTTTTGCATGGCAGGGCTCTATCCTGCTTGGTGTTGCACGTCATTTGACGCGGCGCGTGGGTGGAGGGCTCGCATGGAAAGCTACTCGTGTGGATCCTTGTGAGTGGGTGCCGATTGTTACAGGGCGGTTGCAAAGATGAGGTGATTGAATGGATCAACCCCTGGGTGGTTGATTGCTATGGTTTTGGAGCCGGGCATTGCAAAGGGTAGTTAACTTCTGGTTGCACGGATTGCGGGGTAGGTGCGATCCTCATCGTTTGCTGCGGTTTGGCCGTGCTGCTGCTGCTATTGCCATGGATGTGGCCACTGTATGTTGTGTGTAAGGTGAGTTTTGACCCCTGAGAGCCCGTATAGGTCTGTTTCAATGTCTCTTCCGCCGATGCGTTGGAGCTGGGAATGGGAATTTGGGTATGTTGAATCTATCGATCTGTTGTGGGTGTTAAGAGCGCTCTTGTTTAGGACAGTCCAAAGGATCGGGGTCAGGCACCAAGACTGTTCGTAGGTGCATCTGCTTGGATGTAGTCGCGGTTGTTGGTGTCCACGGTGGGTTGTGTCGTCGACCAGGCAAGGTAGCCGGGGACATTGCAGAAGGCTTGAGGGTCGTGAACGTAGACTACTCTTCTTTTAGCGCTTGGGATGTGAGGGCTGGGGAATACTGGACGGACGGAAACCCGGGTCGATAAGCTTAGACCCTGACATCCTGTCTTACCTTGTTTCCTTTCCAAGGCTCCTTGATTGTGTGGCTCCTGCGGTCTTTCCTCTCTGCCATCTATATGCACTGCAGTCCTTGCTATTACCTCTTGTAAGTGGTCCTTAACTCCTCCTTTGATCCTCAGCTAGCCGTTCCGCTACTAGCCTGCAATTCCTGCTTATAAAGAGCAAATCTAGCTCATACTGATCATACAGCCACAGCAGAGTTTGTCGCTCAAGCGGCTGTAGCTGTGCGCAAGGCCGCCCCAGTAGAGGAACGCGTCTAAGAAGAGTAGTGGACATTCCCTCCTGTCTTCCACGTGCAAGTAAGGTTTGTCGGGCCGCGGTGTGCCGACCTTGCCACAGGTAGGGACTGAGCTATCCCCGAGGGGCCCATTCAACAGTAAGGCACCCGCCATGAACTTGGGCGCATTGCGCGCAATGGAAATTACGCTGAAAATGGGCTGGTTGCGCGCAACGGTCCCGCGCAACACGCCCATGTTCCTGGCCTCACAAACCTGCCTCGTTTCAAAACGCAGTATGCATTTATGAAAATAGCGCTGTATTATCTATTCGTAGAGTCCACCGGCGTCACAGAAGATGTTGGAAAAGGTTGCCGACCATGTATGGGTTGGTTGCGCGCAACGGTCCCGCGCGACACGCCCATTTTCCTGGCTTACAAATTCGCCTCGTTTTACATCGCAGAGCATATGTTTGGGCATAATATGGTGTCTTCTTTTTGTAGCGTATAATGGGACATTGGGAAATGTAAGAAACGGTTACAAAGTACACATGGGCTGGTTGCGCGCAATGGTCCCGCGCAGCCAGCCCATTTGCCAGGCTCTGCCTGGCTTTCATAAAACGAAGCCGCAGTTTGTAACTTTGATAACGGCACAATGATCTCCCGCAGCAAACCCCAAAGTCTCCCGGTAATTTGTCATAGCTCAGAGCTAGTTGAGGTGGGATGCTGGGATCATACTTTAGCCCTTATAAAGGATTGTGCGTAAAGATGCCCAAGCTTTACCAATTGCGCAATCCCAGAAATATTGGGATACTACCTCTCGTGAAGGCAGGGAATGAATCGAAGGTCAATGATTGGTGGTCGAATTCCTGGCACTATATTTACAGCAGAGATGCTAGGTTATTGTCATACTAAATCTAAGAAGATAATGTGCAGTTTGTATGGCTTAACCTGCATGCTTTATGGGCTACAAGGCGCGCGAGCGACGGCATCCATTTGAATGCCTTGCTTGAGCGCTGCCCGCCTGTTGACTCGCATTCATCTAGAACAAACAGGATGTATAGGGGTCCGATTGCCTGGTTTTGAGGTGTTAAGAATGATACCGGTAATGAGGGCCAGGGTCCCGCGGGCCCAAGACATGTGGGAAACCTACATGCATGCCCAACCACACTCGCACGGCGCAACCAATCGAGCCCCACGCTTGGCCACATGATACTATATGTCTAAGGAGTCTGTAGGTGTGACGGCGGGCTCAGGTGCCGCTCGCACGGTCAGATACGTGCCCCAAACCCTGGGTTTGACTAGGCCCCCAACCATGCACCCGGTCTGAACGGCACATCCTGCCCAACCACACTCGCACGGCGCAACCAATCGAGCCCCACGCTTGGCCACATGATACTATATGTCTAAGGAGTCTGTAGGTGTGACGGCGGGCTCAGGTGCCGCTCGCACGGTCAGATACGTGCCCCAAACCCTGGGTTTGACTAGGCCCCCAACCATGCACCCGGTCTGAACAGCACATCCTGCCCAACCACACTCGCACGGCGCAACCAATCGAGCCCCACGCTTGGCCACATGATACTATATGTCTAAGGAGTCTGTAGGTGTGACGGCGGGCTCAGGTGCCGCTCGCACGGTCAGATACGTGCCCCAAACCCTGGGTTTGACTAGGTCCCTGATCAAAGACAAGTTTACCGCCACAACCATGCGCGCATGCCGCAACCACTTCAGCATTACGCTTGTTTACATGCTTTGTGAATTGCCTTATGCCGGAACGGGCCTATCCTGTGTATACCTTGAGGCTTGTGCGGTTTCCTAACGTCGTGCGGTCCCGTGGGCCCGTAAGTTGCCCATGGCAAGACTTCCCTCTTAAAGTCGTGCCTTCAAGCTGTAGCTGATCGTTTGTTTAGTCCTGTCCTGGCGGTTAGCAATGTTCGCGAGAGAAGGTTCAGTTTGGTCAATTGACCGACATGGCCTCCAGCAGTATGCACCTCCAGCGTTTTCTGTGGCTTTCTTATGATTATTTTGCAGTTTATGTTAGTAGAACGGTGCGTTTGTCGCAAAGGCGTTTAATTGAAGGGCAGCTCTGTCAACGACTTTCGCCATGCTCCCTGACTTCGGGAAAGGGCGACATTGTGACACTCTATGATGAACACAGTACTTAGATCAGCAGTTCGGGCCAGCGTAGCGATACCTGGGATAACCAGCATATGTGGAATCCCAGTATGCTATAAGTGGGTTTGCGCCATTAAGTTAATCGCAAATGCAAACAAAGGAAAGGCGCTACACATAGATATATACTGCGCTGTAAAACGATACAGATTTGTGAGACCAGGAAAGTGGGCGTGTCGCGCGGGACCGTACATAGTCAACACCGTTTCTTGCATCTTTCGAAACGCCGTTAAACGCTGCAGATAAAGATTATGGCGCTATGCCCATAAACACATACTGCAGTTAAAACCGAGGCGAATTTGTCGGGCCAGGAACTTGGGCGTGTCCCGCGGGACCGTTGCGCGCAACCAGCCCATACATGGTCGACAACGTTTCTTGCACCTTTCGCGACGCCGGTGAACGCTTCACATAGAGAGTATTGCGCTATGCACATAAATACATACTGCAGATTAAAATGAGGCGGATTTGTTAAGCCAGGAACATGGGCGTGTCGCGCGGGACCGTTGCGGGCAACCAGCCCATTTTCAGCGATGCGCGCAATGCGCCCAAGTTCCCGGCTAATACCTTGCTCCATTCAAGCAACAGTGCAGCCACAGTGCAGTCATTGTGTCCTACAGCTGTAGCTGTTTGTGCTGAGCTGTATAGGCGACACGAGAACGAAGGAAACAAATGGCCTGTCTGGGGTGGGTCGCTCAAGCGCATGGGGCCGAACCACCCCGTCCGCCGGAAGCCGTGTTATACATTATCACATGCTGCTGGGCTGTGAGCTAGCTAGCTGTGAGCGAGTTGCAGCTGAACAATTGGAGGGGTCTTCGTGGAATACGGCAAAATTTTAAACATTCACCGCCATTTAACAGTGAATTTGTGCTGATATCAATCCAAACCCTATAACTCAAACTCCATAGCATAAGCCATACCCAGGTGAAGGGCTGGGAGGGGATGGTGGCGGCGGCGGGGGTGACGGCGGCGAAGGGTTATGACCGGTGTGTGGCGGACTAAGGCCACAAACGTATTACCCAAGTAGCACATAGCACACTCAACACAAGCTTCAAGATGCCGTTCATGCTGTACGGACAAGCTACACATACGACACTGCCTTCGGTCAGCTGGGTCATGCGGTCTGGCGCCATGCACACTATACCGTTAGTACAAGTGTGTATATGGTACAAATGCGCAACAGCCTTCGTCTTGACAAAACCATACGGCTCAGTAGCATTACCACTGCGCTAAACGTACACCGCGTTTCCTGACCGCGACCAAAGCGCTTGCAGACTTACTCTTATGTGTGTTGCATGGGGTGAGGAGGCGCATAAAGCAGGAGTCTTGCATGCGTGCGTGCCTGTGTAGCTTGGGGCGAGAGGGCGCGTAACGTAGGGTTGCGTGCATGCGTGCATGTGTGGGTTGCATAGGGGGGCATATGGGTAGGGGGAGAGCATGTGGGTCTTGCATATGTGTGTGTTGCGTGGGGAGAGAAGGGCGCATAGCCCGGGATGCCTGCATGCGTACATGTCTGGGATGCATGGGGCGAGGGGCGCGTAACGTTGGGGTGCATGCATGCGTGTGTGGGTCTTATGGGGCGAGGGGGCGCGTCACGTGGAGTGCTTGCATAGAGTGGGTATGCTGGCATGCGTGCGTGTGCGGGTTTCATGGGGCGACGCGTGTGTAAAGTGGGGGCAAGTGCATGTGTACATGTGCGGGTTGCATGGCCCGAGGGGGGGTATAAAGCGGGTGTGCTGGCATGTCTTAAGAAAAATGGCCGCGAGTAGGAACGTACTGTGAATATCGGAAGAGGAAGTCCCCACAGAACCGCCGCTGCAGCCGAGAAATAATTAGCGTATGTAAAGGAGGGGTACGGAAGTATAGTTCTGTACCTCATGCCCCTCCCGATCCCGTGACACCCCAAGCGTAATATAATACACCCCTCCTGGTATGTAGATATATTAGTCCAGTATTGGTGCTGAGAGTAAGTAGGATGTAAAAAGCACTCTAGTAGAACGACCGGACCTAAGGCCAGTAATACTAAGTTGATGTGTATGTAGTAGCTAACAGTATCGAGTAATGTAGGTAGGCGGATAGGATGGAACTGCTGCTGAACACGTGGCAAAACCCGTCAGCTTCGCAGACACCTAGGCTCGCCCCCACCTATCCATTAACAACCCGACGTCTGCTGGCTGATGGAGTGAAGATGCAAGTTGCTTTGGAGCGGAGTGGACTGGGCGCGGATGTGGGGATGCATATGTCAATGCTATGCGTAGATGCATCAGTGCGGCCCGTGGGCGTGCCTGTTTGGCCCTGCTTCCCCGTGATTCGACGCGAGGTCAGGCGGTGCGTAGAGCTAGTGGTGGGAACAATTGTCCTCAAGAGCAAGCCCCTAACTGCACCGCCAGCCTCATCTATCCCAACGTATGCATGCAGGCACTCTACCGGCTTTGAATCTCCGCAATGAGCGATAGCCCAGGTTTGCGACGAAGGCCATGTCGGGCGAGGAACGCTGGAATATGTGAAACGAGCACGTGGTAAGATCCACTTTTCAGCGGTGGCCGTTGAATGAGCGAAATGATTGAACCAAGGTAACTCCCGCCCAGCCCTGGCAGCTCCCAACCGGCACGGACAGCCCCTGCACGGCATGGGCAGCCCCCGCACGGCACGGACAGCCCCGGCATGGGCACAAACAGCTCCAGAACGGCACGGACAGCCCCCGCACGGCACGGACAGCCCCCACACGGCACGGATAGCCCCCGCACGGCACGAACGGCCCCCGCACGGCACAGGCAACCCCCACACGGCACTGACAGATCCCTCTTGGTCCCAACTGCTCCCGCCCAGCCCTGGCAGCTCCCACCCGGCTCGGACAGCCCCCGCACGGGACGGACAGCCCCCGCACGGCACGGACAGCCCCAGCACGGCACAGACAGCTCCCGCACGGCACGGACAGCCCCCGCATGGCATGGACAGCCCCTGCATGGCATGGACAGCCCACGCACGGCACAGACAGCCTTTACACAGCACGGACAGCCCCCGCACATCACGAAAAGGCCACCGCACGGCACGGACAGCCTTCACACGGCACGGACGGCATGGACAGCCCTCGCACGGGCACAAACAGCTCACGAACGGCACGGATACCACACGGCATTGGTAGATCCCGCTTGGTCCCAACTGCTCCCGCCCAGCCCTGGCAGCTCCCACCCGGCTCAGACAGCCCCAGCACGGCACGGACAGCTCCCGCACGGGCACAAACAGCTCCAGAACGGCACGGACAGCCCCCGCACGGCACGGACAGCCCCCACACTACTTCATGACCCAACTACTACTTCGCGACCCCAAAAAATAAAAAAGATAAAAATAGGTTATTCGCTCTTCATAATTACCAACATTTCGGCCGCTACTTCGCGAACTTCAGTCCTTCGTGAGCAATGGACATTGATACAGCCTGACGACCAACTTTAGACCGGATTCACTTTTTTACAGCCTACCTAATTAATGCCGTTATGTTGATATAATTGTCGGGAGCGATTTCCGACTTCGACTTCACCGAAGTTATCCATTGACATCTTCACTTGGTCAGCACTGGCGCTAGCTCGTGGCGACTTCGTATCTACCGGTCTGCTGTCCATCTTCGGAGTGGACTGGAGCTCTGGGCTTCTTCGGTCTGAGTGGGTTTCTTTGGTCTTTTGGAGGTGTTTCGGGCCAGGGCCTTTGGGCTGTTTTTCTTTGTTTGAGGCTTGGTTGGTTAGGTGTCTAGGGGGACTTTAGATTTGCCTTTCAGTTCAGTCAGTTTGAGCTGAGGGCTGGGGTTTGTGTTGTCCCTGTTAGGCGGTTCCCTGCCTCCTCTGCTTGGCTCTTGGCTTGGCCTTGTTGTCCCTCCCTCCCTTGCCCCTGCCCCTTGCCCCCTGCCCTCCCTCAGGCCCTGCTCCCTTTCAGTTTCCCACACAGCCCAGTAAAGCTCAGAAATGTCAGCAGCACAGCAGTCACAGGGCCCCTAGCAGCAGAGTTGGGGTACCCCTGAATCAGCTCACCCACCCTTAGCAGCAGAGTTGGGGGTGTTTGGTGACTATAGCAGCAGCAGCAGCAGCGACAGCAGTAACAGCAGTAACAGTACTTTGTACCAACGGCACGATCAGATAGGACGGCCCGGGGGATTCCTCTTCCAGGTCCCCCTCACCGCTTCCCAGCCCACCCACACCTCACTCATCGAGAGCGGCGCCAAGCAGCCTCTGCTTCCCTTCGCGGGTCTGTGGGATGGCAGCAGTGCCCTCAGGTCCAACTTGCTGCCTTTCGGGTGGAGCAATGCGCTACTGGCAAAGCCCGCCCGCTAGACATCTGCCCTGCACCCGAGCAGCGGTTGGACGAGCCACGTCTCCTGGTGGGGGCAGCTCTTCGTCAGGCGGTACAGGATGGTCGCTTGCCACCAGCTTTGGGAGAGAACCTCAACTTTGTCCGGGGCGTGGCCGACATGGCAGTGCACCACCTGTGTGATCAGTACGGCACGACCAGGGAGGGGCGCAAGACCTTCATAGGCTACACCGTGGACCACTCCCAAGATCCCAAGAGCTTGGCGGTCACTCTCACCCAAGGGGCTACCCCAGACGCCCAGGCCGCGGCGGCTTCACTGCTCCTGCAGCAGCATGTCTCACTTTCCCTTCCCGAGATTTCGGGGGGCAGCCTCTCCATCCCCCTGGACAGGAATATGGTCCTTCTGCAGCCCTGTGATGTCAAGCTGGTTTTCACCGGCTTCCCAGGCTGTGTGGCTTATGAGGGGGTCGTCTCACAGATTTTGACGGCCGCTGGCATCCATGTCTCCACCTCTTACCACGACCTCCGTAGCGCCGTGGTCTCCGCAGAGATCCTGACCAAGATCACTGACAGCGCACAGCAGCAGCGCAACCGACTGGGGGACTGCAGCCGTTTGGTGGCCTTTGTCAGGAGCCCCATGGGAGATCGCACCCTGGCAAGCCTCCCACGCAGCTTCCCCTTTTCTGGCAAAACAGTGCGGATCAATGTGGTTTCTTTCTATGAGGAAGTGCCTGAGATCCTGGCGGCTGGGAACACAGCAGGAGGGAACCCCAGCCCCAGCTCAGCCACCCAGCCCTCTGAGGCTGAGCTACCCCCCCGCAGCACCACCCCGGCACCAGCCCCCAGCCCCCCTCCCCCTTCTCCACTTCTCTCCGCTGGTTTCTTGGTGGTCTTCCTGTCCTTCCTCTGTAACAGTCCACATCGAAAAAAAACAGTCCACATCGGGAAAAAAAGGCTGCAGCTTGGCCAGTTGAACAACATGTGCTAGGCCCGTGGGCTACCCTTCAGTGCTACCCGGCAGGCCATGGTCATGGCAAGGTCTCACTCGTCCACTACGAGGTTAGCAATGCCCGTCACCGACTCACTACCATCAAGGCAGAGAGGCAGATGGGGGAGGGCAGTGTCCCCCTCCGTCCAGAATCGGCTCCTCTTAGGCAGGTCACCTGTCCTTGTCCTTGTCCTGTCTGGTGTGTTGTCTGTTGCAGTTCCTTTCTCCTCTGTCAGGTGGGCTTGTAGGTGGTGTTTTCCAGGGGTGCTTCCCTGGTATCCAGTGGTTTTTTTTCTCCGCTGGTTTTTGGCCTGCCCTTGATTCCAGGCGCTCCGCGAGGCCGCACCTTGGAAGCAAGGAATAAGCCATAGTGAACACCCGGGCCTTTGTAATGGAATTTTTCTCCTCTTGGTCGTGGACAAGAGAGCATTCTGGCATCTGTCCTCAGATGGAAGCTGGGCTGTTTGATAGCTCCTGCTTGTGAAAGAAGTGTTGTACATCCACGTACCTTCGTACAAGCAGGGGGCGGAGGAGGTGGAGGAGGCGGTGGAGGGGTGGAGCGATGGCTGGCGGAGGATGTGGGTGGGGGAAGGGAGGGGAGAGAGGGAGGGAGATGAGGTGAGAGAGAGGGAACGGAGGTTGTAAAGAGGGAGGTACCTAGTTGGGGGGCGCTGGGCTTGTGCGCGCTGCTGTTGCTCTTGTTGCCCTACTCACTCCCCTCTGTTCCCTCCCTCTATTACCCCTCCCTGCCCCTACCCCCCCCACCTCTCATCCCCTACCACTCAAAGGTCGCTAAGCTGCTGCGGCGCAGTGGCGAGGAGCGGCGGGCCTTCGCCCAGCAGTGGCGGCAGCGCAGCGCAGGGAGGCTGGTGGGGGAGGGCAGGGCAGCGGGGGCTGCAGCAGCAGGGGGAGGGGGAGGGGGAGGGGCACCATCACCCCGCTCAGGGCAGCAGCAGGGGCAGGGGCAGCGGCAGGGGCAGCAGCAGCGGAAGCGCTCGGGCTCGGCAGCAAGCCTATAGACGGCTGGTGAGGTAAGACATGTAAACGGGCGGGGTGGGCCGGGGTGGGGTGGTCACGCGTAGGGTGGCAGCAGGGGGAGGACTAGACGGGACTAGACGGGCACTTGTAGTGGCAGCAGGGGGAGGGGGAGGGTGGCGCTGGTGGGGGTAGTTGGTGGGAGTAGTCAGTGGTTGGTGGTTGTCGTGAAGTACGGAGGCGGCACCGCCAGTACAGTACAGCAAGGGTGGGCTTCCCGCAGACCAGGCATGAGGACATACGCGCATGGATTGCAACGACATACGGGCACCGTATGCCCACCTAGGTGTGGTCGCCTAACTGGGAGCTCAGATAGGTGTTAAGAGTGTTAAGAGTGTCACGGCAGCTGCTTCTTTTTTACATCGTTTATTTCCTCGCATAATTTGTTACTACACCTGTTCTCACAAACTCAAGCACTAACAGTGGTGGTGGCTCCCGCATGCAGATAGGAAACAGGGCAGGAGGGCGTATGCGTAGACTATCTGTATGTGATATGTATGTGGTATGGAGGGCTAGTTAGAGCGAAGCTGTACAGCTTCCAGGTGGCGAGGGCTGTAGCTTGGTGTGTGGGTGTGCGGACATGCCGACGCAAATTGGCCCTCCTCTCATAGGTTGGATTACGCATGCGTACGCTACCCAACGTGCTAAACATCGTGTCGTAACAGAGCACATTGTAATGGCCATTCGTCCAGAGCCCGCTGTAAGCTAAGGGACGGCAGGTACCCGCAGAAACAGCAGGGACAAAGTTCAAACCGGGCTCTGCCGGTGTGAGCCAAAGGCTTGCTGTGCAGGCCAACAACGGGACTAACATACGTCAAGTCGGTCAACGGCTTTCGTGGGTTCGGCTGCGCCTTATTGTTACGAGCCCAAAACATTTAAGCATGCCCCATCCCCCCCCTCCAAGCCCAAAGCTCTTGCGCCCCATTGCGGCCACGCACACTGCTGCAACCAACTGCTCCGTCCGTACAGGCCCAACCCTTCAGCCCCACCTGCTTACACGCCCCAGCAAGCCACGCCTGCAGGCTAAGCACCTACTCACTTCCCAGCAGGCCATGAGTCGCAACCCTCATGCATGGCATCATTCCCCCCACCTTTGCAAGCCACTGGGCATGTGGCTCCAACACCAGCCGCATACATCACAGCCGCCTCCAACAGACCCACGGCCTCCATCCGCGCGCAGGACCTCCGTGCGTCCGCCATACCACGTAGAACGAACAGTGCGGGCTCACCAGACCATTGCGGTACAAACGGCAACATGAGATGGGACAGTCACTTCACAGGACCGCCTTGCTGTGGGCCGATGCTGCACCAGCAGCGTGCCAGTAGTAATGGGAATCAGAAGGACACCTCCCTTGTCCCGGTACCACGCAGTGAGTATGTAACCAGCAGCGGCCGTGGGCACACGCATGTCACTGCGAAAACGCCACCCACTCTGCAAGGCCTCGCCCGCCGGCTTTTCCCTGAAGTCCAACCCTCCCTGCACGCGCCACCTGACCACCGGAAGCACCACCGGCGGCATGCCGTACAGCAGCAGCATGTACGGCGACTCAGCGATTGGCGAGTTGATGCCTGCTGCGGCAAGCAGTGGTACGCCAGCGCCAGCCACGGCAGCAGGTGCCAGCTGGTCCCGGCAGCTGTCTGAGCTGCCCAGCTGGACCGCAGCGCTACAAGTGCACCTCCTTCAACAGCAGCTCCGCCGCCTACCCCAGCCGACTGTGGATGTCCAGCTGAGCTGAGCCGGCGGCCGTTGCTGAAGCACTGCTCCCGCAAGTAGTACTGCTAAACGCATCTTGCTGGGACGTCCACGTGGGGAGCCTTGACCAGCGCAACTAACTAACCGACGGTCTCCACATCAGCAGACAACACCACGTCCGGGTTGCCACCGCCGCCTTCCACTGCCGCCTGCTCCTGAGCATTCTGGAATGCCGCGAAGACCAGAATTGGAGGTGGTTTGGTGGATGCAGACGGGCCCGGCAGCGGCAGGGACGTTCATAGTGCAGGTACTACTCCATAGTTTGCAGTAGCCGCGGATACAAGTAAGCGGAGTGCAGGCGATCGAGCGAGGGACAGGTAGGCAAGACACAGTACCTCTGCACCGTACGTGTTGCACGCAGTACCAGCGTGCGCATGCAGTTTATTAGAATCATAGAGCCGGTTTCCAAGGAGCCGATATGTGAGAATTTGACGGGACAGATAGCTGATGGGTGAACGGACGGGATGGGGAGGAGAGGCCTTGCTACGCTCTTAGAAAGCAAGAAACTGCACCCGTGTGTGTTATCGCATACATAGCATGCATGCACGCATGCCGCCTGGACATGCACTTACTGGTGCATCGCCTTGTCCCAGCCCCTGAACAAAGATGTACATACGTACATAGCCGTGTAGCCTTGGGCAGAGTGGATTGGTACGCTAGATACATAACCTTATATAGGGGTAGGATAGGTGTTCCCTGCTGCTTTGCCATGCCATGTTGTTACCGGCTTGGTGGCTATCCTGGACCATGCCATGCACGCACCTACTAAGGGACCACCATCGACTGGAAGATATCACCTAAATGTATAGCTAGCGCTATACTTCGTATGACCGCAAAATAAATCCGTCTATCCGTCAATAATGCAGCCATGTCATGAGAATTGCAACAGTTGGCATAAAGGCTTTCACGGTTTTTGGCCTGCCCTTGATTCTAGACGCTCCGCCTGGCCGCGGCTTGGAAGCAAGGGAACAGCCTTAGTGAACACCCCGGCAAATTTAACAGAAAGTAGTGTGAGCTTTTTGGCATCTTTTTCGTGCAAAAGGTTTGGAATTTGAATGTGTATATGCAAGTCACAAAGGCAACCTGCGATGTGGCTTCAAGTCAAGAACGATTGTTATGAGTAGAGAGGAGTTTCTAGCTGCAGCGTTCGTCACATAATCAATGCACACGTGTTTGTTGTATTGTGATGTTAAAATAATGATGTGTATATGGGTGAGCAGTGATATTGGCCTGTGTCGTACAAAGTACAAAACAAGTTACAAAAAAAGAGGCATTAAGCGCATGTCGATAGCTTGCTACACGTTGGTATCCGTTAGGTTGTTGTCGCGGTAAGGCCAGCAGCGTAGTTTAATAGGGCCGACACAAATGGCTTCGGTATTGCCTTCCTTACTCAATACACACAATGGCCAGGGAATGCAGGAAAACATATGAAGTTGAGGCTCTGTGTAAAGCAGCCGAGACTATTGCTTCTAGCGGACTGAAACTTACTGCCAAGCTATTGTATGACGAAGTGTGCTCCGACACGCGCTTGAAGGGCTTGACGTATAAACACGCATTACAAACTATCGTGGCTACTGGGAAGGAAGCGTCGCCAAAGACATTGCTGCAGGAAATGGGGCGGCCCAGTATTGCTCAAGTGCTAAGTACTGCCACCGTACAATAGCTGGATTTCCATTGCCTGTGTATCCCGCTATGCTTCCTGACCCCTGTGTAACTACGTAACCTCTTCCACACTTCCTCTGGAGAAAAGGGTGGGTTGGGTGGGTCATTTGCATTTGCGGAACTTGGTGGAGCCATTTGTACGTGGCGTTAATGTAATGCTTCGCTTGGTCGGTCGCGGTTGCGCGTCGGCGTTGGGGCGGCTCGCGGCGGCTGGGCGCTGAATGGCGACTTCTCTCGCGACTCAACCTCTTCCTTCTGATCTCTCTTTTCTGCAGATGCTGCACCCATCCGTTCCTCTTTTTGGCCCGCCCGTGATGGGATTTCTCCAGGGGGTTGGTTCTGCTGGTCGCTCGTCGGTGGCGAATGATGCCTCCGGCTCCACGGCTTCCCACCCCGTGCTTGGTCTTTCTGTGGGTTGGCGTGTTCTTGCGTTGGGCGGGCTTGGGCTGAATGGATTATTCAGCGGTGTGTTTTGAACGCAGGACCTTAATCTTCTGGGTGTCCGGCGAATTGCCGCGGTTCCTGCTCCTTCTGTTGCTGCTCCTGGCTCTGGTGTCGGCGCCTCTCCCTCTAGCTCGGTGAGGTTTTCGTTGTCTATGCACTCTGAGGCCTCTCGCTTATTGGTTCCTGGTGTGGTGCAGGAGCGGGTTACTATCGCTGGGCTGCGGATGGCTGCCACTCAGCGCCCGGGTGCTGCAACCATGCCCGCTCCTCGGCCTGAGGATGCTTCCGAGGTGTACCGGCGCGGCCTGGGTCAGGTTATGGGCCTGTTGGAGTTCGCTCTGGCCGATTCCACCCAGCGTCGTCAGCAAGCGGCCGGGGCGGAGTTGGCTTCTTGGTTGGGGGCGTACGGCGGGGGGTGTACTGTGGCTACTTGCAGCGTGGAGGACGTTCTGGTGTATTTCGTCGAGTGGTGGCTGTTGCACCACCACGCACGTGGCTCGGCGGAGGAGCTTCCTAGCCCTAACACCTTGGAGACGCAGCTGGGATTGCTGAGCGGGTATTTCACGCGTATTGGTCGCACTGGTGCCTACGACCCTAGCTCGGGGGGTGGCAACCCTATTGCCTCCATCTGGGTGTCGGATTTTAAGGCGGCGTACCGGCGGCTGCGGATGTTGGGTGGCAGCTTGGAGTTCTCCGCCGTGCCCCTGGATGAATCTAAGTATCGTGCGGTGGTGGAGTATCTGTGGCGTCAGTGCCTGACCTCCGGCCGGCTGCTGACCTCCTTGGTGCTGCTCCGTGACCTGCTTTGCTTCCTCTACATGTGGCAGACCAGCATGCGCGGTCACGATACTGGGAAGCTGACCCTCTTGGATTTCTGCGATCCGGAGAATCCGCAGCTGCCCTTCGGGGGTTTCCCTCTCCCGCATCCGTCTCTGTGGGATGATGCTGGGCGGTCGTTGGTGTTGTGCGTTCGGGAGCGCGGTACCAAGGGGTCTCGCGTGCATCGGGCGCCTCCTGTCTACCTGCGCGTTCGTGCGGATGAGCCTCGGTTCTGTTTCGTGCGTGCCCTTGCTCTGTACATGTGGGCTTGCTCTCAACCCGATGCCCCTAGTGGTTCGCGTGTGACGGGTCATTTGTTCCGGCCGCTGGGGCCCGATCGTCGGTCTTTCAAAGATGAGCCCTTGAGCGCTTCCGCTCTCGGGGCACGTGTGCGGTTGCATATGATGATGAGCGGGCAGTATGGCGGTGAAAGTAACCATAGCTTCCGGCGGGGTACGTTGCAGGCGGCTTCGCAGGCGGGGGCTGATGTAGCGGCGTTGCAAGCCTTGGGTCAGATCAAATCTCCCGGCGTGCTCAAGCGGTATTTGGATCCTGCTCGGCATCTGGGTGTGTGAACCATGGCAATTGACACCCGGAGGGAGACGGGCTTGCGGGGTGGGTGGGTGGGTTTTTGAAATGTATGGATACCGGCAACTTAGCTTCGGCTATTGCCTAGCTTGTCGTTGTTAATGTGTAGGAGAAGAGATTGGTAACTTCACGCTGTATTTACAATGTTCTGAGTTCCGTAGCAGTACGCCCGTTGTACGAGCATTTCAGTATGGCTCATTGCTCAAGTGCTAAGTACTGCCACCGTACAATAGCTGGATTTCCATTGCCTGTGTATCCCGCTATGCTTCCTGACCCCTGTGTAACTACGTAACCTCTTCCACACTTCCATACTACACCGCGTGTGCGCGGCCTCTCTTCTGACGCCTCCAGCCTGCCTCTCTTCCCGGCCTCCCTACGTATGGCCCGGGTCTCCTGGCTACTTGCCACCTGCCAGACGTCAGCCCCCCTACTTGCCTAGCGGCCGCTCGGTCCCTCTCCATAAAACACATTGCGTGGGCTGGCCGGCTGGTTGGGCTGTCGTGCCGCCCACCAGACTTGCCCCGCCATGCCCGCCGCTGTTAGTTGCGGTTGCCAACATTCGCATGCAGTGAGCTCCGGGGCTGCCGTACCCGTCCTCGGTCTCCCACATACATCCGCAGTAAACGCTCCGCGCCCCCTCCGATGTCCGTCCAAAGCATCCAAAGCGGATGGCTGGCGGTTAGCTCTCGCCATGGCGCATGGTGGCGGTGGCTCTCCGAAAATGCATGGCTATATCTTGGGGGGGGGGGGCCTGGCGCAGATCCCACTAGATCTGCTTCTTTGGGCGTCGGGTATTACCTGTCCCGCGTCGCGCTACCACAGCACATACACCGCCTCCACCCGGTAGCTGGGCGCTCTGGGTGCCCTGCCCTGGGCGTTGGGTACTTGCGGGCCCGGGCTGAAGAGGTCGCGCCGGTGCGGCAGCGTGTGGCGCTCTTTGACCGGGAGGTGGGTCAGCAGCGCCCTCCACCATCGCGGCCATACCGGCAGGATCAGCACGCAGTCGGGTTTCTCTTCTGCTACCTTGGCTAGCACCCGGCCGATCTGGTCGAATGGCGGGTTGATGTACAGCAAGGGGTGTGCCCCGAGCTGGCTGCCCGTCCAGGGCTGGGCGAATGCGTCCACTCCCACGCATCCGGGGGACCAGAACCGGGAGAAGAAGCGGCTGGGAACCTTGGTGGTGAGCGCGTCCGCAAACACGTCTATGGTCGGGCGCCGCCCCGCTAGGCAGGGCGCTTCCCATAGCCGTTCGTATTCTTCCTGGTTCAGCCGCCACTGGGAACCGTCTGTGTATTTGCTCAGGGCGTCAGCTTGTTGCTGGAGGGTGGCCGTACGCGGATACCACACCACTTCGATTTCGGTGTCGGTCTGGGCGCATAGCTCGTACAGCTCCGCGACCTTGGCCAGGCAGGGTGGTTTTCCTTTCATACCCATGACGCAGAAGGTGGCTGCCTGGCTGTCCGTCTGGTACTGAACCGTGCGACTGCGGAGTAGCTCCGGGTTGCACGCCGCTATCCACCGGACTGCTAGGACGATTGTCGCGAGCTCCCGCTCGGTGCTGGAGAAATCGTTGGTGGCCATTTTGTTCGCTTCTGCCTCTGTGAAGGGTACTTGCATCTGGCTTGCTTCGCCGCTACCCAGCTCCTCCCTGGGGAGGAAAGCTGCGAAGGCGCGGTCGGATGCATCCCCCGCTATTTGCAGGAGCAGTGCTGGGCCCTTCCGCCACCAGGTTCGGCCGTTCTTGGCTTCTAGCAGCCGCAGGAACAGCCGGGCCTGAGCTAGGAAGGTGGCGGCGTCGCCCACCGCCTCTTCCCAGGAAGCTCTGCCGGCCAGAGCGGCTGCCACCAGGCGACCGTGCAGCGGGGCCAGGGCTACTGCCGGCGTCATCGCCACTATCTGGCCTGCGATCTGCGCTACCTGCCTTGCTGTCACTGCTGCTGCTGCCTCCATGGCTCCTATCGCTGCGCTGAGCTTGGCTACCTTCTCCGCCGGGACTTCCAACGCCTGCTTCTGTGCGTCCACCACGAATCCCAGGAACTTCACCCTCTGCTGCGGCTCTAGTTGACATTTATCCAAGCTCAAGGTGAATCCGAGGGCTGATAGGAGCCGGACCAGGCCTAGGCTGGTGCGGCGGGCTTCACCTATCGTGCGGGCTGCGGCGCATACGTCGTCTATTAGAAACGCTAGCTCTCGCCCCATCTCCCGCAGCGGCCTGAACAGCTCCTGCTTGAGAGTCGAGTACACCCAGCATGCGGGGGCGAAGCCGAAGGGTAGAGCGAGCCAGCAGAATAGCTCCCCATCCCACTCGAAGGCCGCGAACGGGCGCATGGAGGGGTGTAGTAGTAGGTTCCAATACCCGCTCTTATCGTCCGCTGTGAACAGAAAGTCGCCCTGCTGGACGAAGGTTGCTAGGTCGGTTACCCTCTCGTACTTGAGGGGCGGTATCTCCATGAACAAATTGGGGTACATCGGGTTCATGCAGAGGCGGTTCTTCTTGCCGCCTGTACCTACTACCACCCGCAAGCCATTGGTTACTCGCGGCTGCCCCCACGCTGGGTTCCATTTGGCTACTGCTCCCGTGCTCAGGCACTTGCTGACTTCTGATGAGACAAAAGCGGCGTTATCCTGGGCGCTGCGGTGGTTGGGGAAGCGGACTTGGTGGGGTTCTCGTCCCGTTAGGAACTGCTCCGGGTCTGCTCCCGGTGCCGCCTGCTTAAGCATTTGGGTCACTACCCGCCGTTTGTGGCGCCGGGTTGCATTAGGCTCGCTCTCTGCTGGCGGGGCACCGACCCACTTGAATCGTACGCCCTTCTCGATCATGCTGAGGACAGTGATTGCACCGGCGCCGAGCTTGGCGTGTAGGGGTTCTCGCCTGGTCGCGGCCCACTGGAAGTACTGTCTCCAGATTGGCGCGTGGGTGCGCAGTGCCCCGGCCTGGAAACTGGCGGGATCCCTTGCTATTGCTGCGATGTGTTCCTGCAACTCCGCTGCTGAAAGCTGGTCACCACTAGCCGGGTTTTCAAGGTCGACCCAGGCTGCTCTTAACATCCCTAAGTAGTGGTGCTGCTGGGCTGGGGTTAGGTGTTCCTGTTGCATGGCTTGGCTGACTTGGGACTGCTGACCCGTGGGTCGCATGGTAGGCGCAACGAGTGGATCATCTTCCAACTTAAAGGAATCCCAGCCAGCGGGCTCTAGCGGCTCGTCCGGCCAGCTGGAGTCGTGCGGGTTAAGCAGCAAGTCCGGCGCGGTTAGTCCATCTAGATCTGGCTTCTGCTGTGGCTCGCCGCGACTGCCCCCGCACATCACCACCTACGGCACAGGCAACCTTCACTGTTAGCTGGTGGCGTAAACAGCCTCTAAACAGCGGTCTCGTCCTGTACCTGGCTAAGGCAGGAACACTATCTGACTTGCAGCGACTTGCTCTACTCTACATGCGCTACGACAAAGAAATGCGCTAGCCGCTACATGGGGAATAACACTCTGTCCTATCCCTCGGTCTACTCCTTGTCCGACCCTACCGCACGTTCTCGTAACTGTACGCTTCGTCTGCACCGGGCACTACCGTCGTACTGAACCTTACTCCATAATCTCGCACTCTCTTCCACGCTCTTCTTCTTAGCTTGACCCAACCCATACCCTGCCTGTCCCCTACGGCTGGCGCGGACCGACCTGCTGGCCGCGCGGCTGCTGGGGCGGCGGGGCTCTGGCGTTGAGAATTGAAAGCAGGCGTTCCGCGATCTGAACCGGCGCCACGTGAGCAAAGCTGCAGATGCCGCCGGTGCGAGCGGGGAAATCGCAGTAGGTGCGCAGGCTGCCCTTCAGGCAGATCTTCTGCCTGCCCTCGACTGGGTCAGTGCGCAGCAACTGATCTACCATCTGCTTAGTCATGTGAGGGTGCCCGTGGGTAGCCAGCTGTCCGTTGATGAGCGCCAGCGCGTCCGTCTCCGCCTGCCGCTGCTGCTCCTCCGAAGGGGTCCGACGGTTGCCCGACGGGCGGGTGGCTGCGGGCTGCCTCTGGGTTGGCTCGGCGTAAAATGTGCGTTTGGCCAGGGACTCTTTGAACAGGAGGCGGCGGATGTCGGTGCCGGCTGAGCGCAGCTGCTCCACCACCCGGCTTAGTACCGCCAGCTGCACGCACGTGTGAGTCAGCCACTCGTCGGCGGACAGGGGCTCGGACGTCAGCAGCATGGGGTTGAAGCTGGAACGTGCAGCCGAGAACCAGCGCTCCTCCTCTGGCGAATCGCGCTTCTCCTTGAGCATCTGCAGAAGACCCGTGGCCAGTTGATCACCCGCCATCACGTCACCCAGCAGCGTCACGTATGAGGTGAGGTTGGCCCCGCGGACGGTGATGTGTTGCTTCAGCGGTGCCAGCAGCAGCATCAAGTCGGAGTTGAGCTTGTTTGCTATCGCTGCTGCCGCCTGGGGCCCCAGCGGTTCCTCGAAGACTGGGGTGAGCTTCGCCGCCAGGTCAGCTACGAGGTTGGTCAGGTGGTCGCGGATCTCCTCATGCAGGCTGGCGAAGTTAAGCAGGCCCGCTTCGTCCTCAGTCATGCCGCGCACCAACGCCTCGGCTACTACATTGCAATGCACCCGCTGGGCTGGGCCTCCACGGTAACACACGAGAGTGCCGTTCAGGCGCCTGGCTTTCAGTAGGCGACCGACCCGCTGCAGCCCCGCCTCGAGGGGGCCCGCGCGCAGACGTCCGAACGCTGGGTTGAGCATGAGGTCGTCCCGGTAGGCGGGTTGGGGCAGCTCCCAGTGGGGCCGTTCGGTAGCTGGTCGCTTGGGCGGGCGTTCAAAGTCGCAACCCCACGGTGCTGCGGGGCGGGGGTCCCGGCTGGTGGGGGCCGCCCAGGGCGCGCGCTGGTGGTCCTCGTGGCTTGGGGCTGTCGGCAGGCCTAGCGGGGGCCTGGTGACGTATACGGGCGGCGGCGCGGGCGCGAAGGGGTGCGCCGGGCGCGGGCGCTTTTGCATGTACCCGTCCTGGTCCTCGGCTTCTGCGGCCCAGGCTGCGTACTCGGCTGGGAACATCCTGGGATGGCGCGGCGGCGCTGTCGGTTCCGGGAGGTATCCGGCAGCATCCGCTGCCCGCAGGGCTCGTGCGTTGAAGCGGAGGTGCTCTTGGGCATAGGGCGCGACCCAATCCGAGTCTGCGTAGCTGGCCGGGTAGGGGCCCAGATGCTCGCCCCGGGCGGGCGCATGAGCTGCTCCCGCGAAGGCCTCAATGTCTACGGCGGCGGGCTGGCGACGTGGGAAGTAGTAGGTCATGGGGCGTCCTCCGCCCTCCGACTGGACCAGACGGGGGGGAAAGGTTGGTGCTGGGTCTAGGTATTGTTGATCCTCGGCCGCGCGGCGGGTGAGGGCGGCGGAAGGGGGGCGCGTGGCGGCGGCGTGGGTTGCATGGCGGCTGAATGGCTGGGGGTCTGCAAAGGTGGCCTCTGCGAGGGCCTCCTCGTCCCAGCTGCGGGGCATCGGCGGGTAATCGTCGCTGAAGGTTAGTGGCGGCGGGTGTGGGCCGATGGCATCGACCCTCATGCTCGCGGCTCCCAGACTGGGATGGTCGTGGTTGAACGGCGGCTGCCCTTCCCGGCCGTGGGTTGGAGCTGGGGCCCGGAGCGGCTCAGGCAGCCCGGCTGCCTCGCTTGGGTGATGGCTTTGGAGGTCGGTGACGTTAGCGGGCGGTGGCGCGTCGCCGGCGTCGTGCGCTGGTATGGGCGGCGGGGCAGCGGCCGGCGGTGGGTTGGTGAGCATCTGGGGCGGCGGGTCTTCAACGGCCGGCGGCTCGGCGGGTGCCTGGTCGCGGGCGGCGGGCGCATCCAGCGTTGGGGCGCGGAAGTCCGAGGTTGAGGCCGCAGCGGGGTCCCAGGCAGTGTGGGCGTGCGGAGGCGGCGGCTGGGGCTGGGTCGGAGCGGGTTGTGGCGCGCGGGTGGGCAGTAGGGGTGGCAGCACCGCGGCGGCGGCGGGGCGGGGTGGCTTCCCAGCTGGTGGCGCGGCGAGCTCGGGGGGTAGCTGGATTCCCGTCGCGGTTAAGGCGTTGCGGGTTCGCAGCTGGTTGCGCGTCATAATCTGCAGTGGCAGGCGGCAGCGGGGGCAGCAGCGGGCGACGCAGCGGTCAGGGTGAGGTCTCCAACCTTTAAGCGATGTGGGTCTCCAACCCAAGAGCAATGGCGTTGCGTTCGGGTCTCCAACCCTTGGGGTGGCCTCCAGCCTAGCGGCATAATTCGGGTCTCCAACCCTTGGGGTGGCCTCCAGCCTAGCAGCATTATTCGGGTCTCCAACCCTAAGGTGGCGGTCTCCAACCGGCTTGGTGCGGCCCGGTGGTCCTATGGCTAGCTTCTCTGTAACCGTCCCACTGCATGCTTGGGATTATAATCTAAGGAAAAAACCTCGTGAAACTTAGCCCGGTCCCTGCTGTCTTATCGATCAATATGGACGCGGCTAGCGGCTGGTCTGACCTGCCGGTCACCGTCTATTCTCACCGGGGCGGGTGCTTCCTGAGCGGCCTGGGCGTCAACGAAGGCAGCGTCAAGGTTGACCGCGGGGACCTTAGGTTATGGGAGGTAGGGCCATCCAGGGTGTTAATCGGTTTAATTAGCCGGGCTTGAACGCTCGCGGCTTGAAAGACATAAGGAGGTGAACCAGAGCTACGGCGAAGATGGTCAACGCTTGGTGCTACTCGTGATGGGTCTAGTCGGAATTCAAAACAAGACCTGCCTCTCTCCCCTGTCCCCCTAAATCTAGCCCTGTTCACTAAAGGTTGACCGCCCTGTTCCAGGAAGACCTAGACCCAAACTACCTTCCCGGAAAAAACTCGCGCGGCCTGGAATCCCGAATGGGCCGCGCGAGCAACCAAATCCCTCTCCCGACACAGCCTTCCTAATGACTCACCCTGTTCTCCTTGGTCATGTTGCTGAGCGTCAGGGTGCCGAGGGGGTAGCTTGTCCGCGGACTTGGTCGCAGACGGGGTGACTATTTTTGAAATGTATGGATACCGGCAACTTAGCTTCGGCTATTGCCTAGCTTGTCGTTGTTAATGTGTAGGAGAAGAGATTGGTAACTTCACGCTGTATTTACAATGTTCTGAGTTCCGTAGCAGTACGCCCGTTGTACGAGCATTTCAGTATGGCTCATCACTGTAGGCATGGTGCGGAATCGACTGCGGAAGGAACAAAGTCAAAAAGGTACGGTCGCTCATAGTGAACTGTTTGAAGGTAGCCACTGTTTCGCTGACGACATTGCTCCGTCGCACAAACGAAGGTGACAATGTTCCAAGCACTGCTCAAAAGGAGAGCGGTATGGGTACGTTGTTTATTATGAGTGCATTTCAGAAAAGGTGCTGGAGGAATGCTGCACCGAAGAGAGCGTACCACTGAATACTAGCCCAACATGCTCTGAATGCCACCCACAAACCCCTGCCCACATAGTAGAAGACAACTTTGGCGACGAGGCTCTGCCAGCATATGACAAACGCAGTGGAGTGCAAAGGTGCACCTACACTACAGTTGAAGCAGCAGAGGAAGCCTGCAGATCTCCATCCCCTCCCCTCCCCTGCCAAAGCTTGGCTCCCAAACTCAGCCTCTATGGATGTTATAGCCTCCACGGTTCAATACACTTTTCCTATGCAAGCCATGCCACCGCCCTGTCCTCCCCACCCCTACTTTCCTGTTGCCTTACCTTTCCTCGCTTTCCTTTCACCACCAACCCTCTTCTTGCTTTCCTATCCCTTTCCCTGCCCACGCCATCCTTTAGCTTCCATGCCTTTATTGTTTTCTCCCCGTGACTCCCCTTGCCAACCCATTCCCACCCCATCCCTGTGCTCGAATGAGGGTGACAGCGAGGGCAACTGATACCTAGGACCGTGCGTCAGTTTCTGTGCACGCCCATGATACCCTCGAGTTGCCAACGCAATTGCGACCCTGCTTAGCAAGACGGCTTGCCCCTGAGGGCCGCAGACACCGGGCTTGCTGGTGCAATATGCCAATTCGCACTATCCAGGCATGCCCCTCGACGCTGTAAACGCCTCCCTCATATGACCCTACGCAGCCATCTGACCCTCCCAAACGGGACACCCATGCGCCACTCTCCTAAGCAGCCTCGTCAGCCCCCCAGCCCGCCACCTTACCCACCCAAGCATGACTCCCACACACCGCCATCATAAACAGCCGCGAAAACGCACCCAACCACCCCACCACACCGTCACCCCCCCATGCTACACACCCATTTGGGCAGGCCATGAGATCGCTTCGGTCTGGTGCTTCTGACTGGAGTTTCCAGTCCTAACGGCGCTTAAATGAGTGTTGTCGGTGAGACTGTTAAAGCGGTTAGGCTTTGTCATACGTTTGGATGAGTTGCTCGCTTACCGGTTATGCTTAGCTGATAATGCTGCGACCCGCCGTGGCCCTGGCTTCGTTGCACGTCTCCTGCCCCTTCTGCTTGAACGCTGCACACAAGGTGCTGGCGGCAGCTGAGAGCTGGGTGCTGCACCGCCCGCCGCTGTAGCAGATGGCGGTACCAGATTCATTCGGGTTGTGATGCTACACGCGACGGAAAAAGCGGGTATGCACTTGGAGGGGGCTCAAGGGTAGGCTCGAGGCATGTGCGGGAGGGGGGTCCGGAATCATGATTTCAGGTAAGCACATATTCGGAAAGTACTCTTTACGACAATAACGAGGGTGTTTTTACCATGCCCAGATTCATAACCGCCGCTGCCATCTGACCCGAGAGCACCGCGAAGGAATGCTTCGGCTTCATCGTCGGAGTGTTCAGCTACTAGGAGACCTACACTACATCTGAATCACTCATGTTTGGTTACATGTTATTATGACTTCATTGCATAAGGTTAAGGACAATGACTTATGTTAAGCCTTCGATTGCGAGGTGAATACCAAATGGGCTGCACTTACAGAGAAAGATATGGCATAAATAATTGCTTTCCTTCTAAGATGTTTCATAGCACGCTTCTGAGCACAGCGAGCACAGCACGCTGCCAGGAGGCCCTGTACGACCTCAGACTCCCTTAGGGGGTACGAGCACTCTGGCGCCACTGTAAGAAAGCACGTGTACGACAGCCCCTTTCCTAACAGCAACGTTGCACCTTAACAACAGACAACAGGAAAACACATTCGGTCGTTGTTCCCAACATTCACAGTAGCACCACATAACACCAACGTTATGCCCATGCCCCATACCAATGTTGTCTGCGCGTGCAAACAACTGTTCTTCAAGGTACCGTGGCTTACATTTAGCAATAGTCTGGAAACAGTTACAATGTTATGGCTTCGTGCGCGATGTTACCTAAATAGGAAATTTTGCGTGGACCTTAAGTCCGGGGTGTTCCCTAAGGCTTTTCCCTTGCTTCCACGGCGCGGCCTATCGGAGCGCCTAGAATCAAGGGCAGGCCAAAAAACGTGGGTAGAAGCCAAGAAACGGCCCCTCAGCAGCAAACCTCGGGAAGCACTAGGGCAACAGGCGCATACATACGTACACAGACCCCAAAAACACCACAACCCAGGAACCATGACAACATCGCCCTCAAAGCCGAACCCCAACAGGATTAGGTATACGTTCAAACGCCAGCAGACGGTGCCTGGGGCACCCTACCTCGCAAACTGAAAACGGGGCCAAACCGAACAACCAACCGAATACAGCAGAAAGCGCCCCACCACCAACACGTAAGAACGGATGAGAAGGGCCAAGATCAGCCCACCCCGCCCGCCCGACGAGGAACAACCAAATAAGTAAAACCCGGGAGCTGAATGAATGACCGTTACAATGGTGCCCTAAAAATGAACACGGGTGATGAACCCAACCCTACATTGCAAAAGAAACGGAACAAACCGTAGAGACAGCACCACAACGGGCCAACATCTGTATCCCAACAGATGGGATACATAGCCATAAACCTCGTTGACATGCAGCCGTAACCCCACCACCTCGGCCGCCAGCACCTCCACTGATGTCAGCTGCGGCTGTGCTGCCGCCAGCGCCGCGGCTGACACGGAGAAGTGGTTGAGTCCCGGGCATGTCAGCTGCGACCGCTGCCCCTGCCCACCCGAGTACATGGTAACCCACTGCTGCTGCTGAGTGGAGACCTGCTGGGTGGTTGGCGGAGGCACGTGATCGGTAGGGAGAAGCAGCGGTCAGGTGCGTGCGTGTTTCTGCCGGCAGCAACTAAAGGGCGGGCACGTGGGGCTAGCTGTCATACATACCCCTACATGCTACCCGTGTTTCCCTTGCAGTGTAGGGTTGGGTTCATCACCCGTTCGTGTTCCCCATTAGGAAACCATTGTGACAGTCGTTCATCCACTGCATGCTATCTATTCATCCTCGTGTATGTTACAGCACCCCAGCGATAAGCAAGGAAACATCAGCCGCCGAGGCAGGGCGGGTAGGTGCAGGTGCAGGCAGCAGCAGGTGCGTGTGTCCGGACGGTAGGTTGTGCTGGCCATCCACACGGCTGCTGCCTGGATGTCCCCCATCCATCCTTAATAGCAACCCTACCGCTGCCCGCCTTCGTGACTGCTCGCTGGGCACCTACCGTTTGCAGCAGCAGGTCGATGGCGGTGATGGCGGGGTTGAGGCTGCCCTTGTTGAGCACGTAGAGCGCCACCGCCCCCACCTGGCCCACCTTGGCAGCCGGGGTCTGGTTGAAGTAGACCGCCACGGTACGGGGAGCCTGGATAGGTGCATGCATGGAGCGAGCAGCAGTCGATAGATGTATGTGTTGGTGTGTGGGCGTCTGAGCGAGCGCGACGGTTACTTTACTTGTTAATCTTGCAAACCGGTCTGCAGGACATGGTCCTCTTGGAGCCGGATATGCACCAGGTAGGGCGACACACAGCAGCTAGCAGGGATATGGAAGTAAGGCATGGTACGCAGGGCGGGCCGTACACATCTATGTGCCTGCATGCGATTAAGGACAGCTGCGAGGTGCTGCTGCTTGCGTGCTGCCATCTAGCTGAGTGCTGGGGTCAATATCAAATGGCTCATCATTCTCGCTCCCTCCCCACCCTACATACCTCCCTTGTGTGACCCAACACATACACCAAGCAAGCAAGGTTAGCGATCGATAGTCATCACCTGCTCTATGCATGGTAGATAGGTACCGTAGCCAAACAAGCAAGTCCGCCTACCTATCTATTTAACATAATTGGTGATATAGATGCCAGGGCTTCAATTTGTGCCCCGGCAGCCCCAGACTCGCTGCTTACCGCGAGTGTCGGCACCCAGGCGAGGGGAGCAGCTGCCTTGCATGTGCGGCTCTTCCTGGTCACATCGGCACCAGGCGCCCCCACCAGGCGGCTCACGGAGCCAGGGCTGGTGCTGGAGCCGGAGGGGTCCTGGGAGGGGAGGGGCGGCGTGCGTGGTATGGTAATGGAAGGAGGAGAAAGAAGAGATAGAGGAGCGGAGGTGAGGCCATGAGGCAGGACGGCGGCTAGATAGCACCAAAAGAGGCGTGCGAGCACGGTAGGAAAATAGAACAACGAACCAAGACAGGAAGCTGGCTAGGTAGGGCCGCCATCCAAGGCTTCGCACGCAGTGCGTGCGGTGCGCATGGGATCAGAGTGCATTCCTGTATGTGCAAGCTGCATGCAACCATTCGACACCTCATTTTGCAAGCATACCGGTATAAGTGCGCCGGGTCATCATGCAACAACATACCGACAAGCAAGGAAGATCATCGGGCTGCTGTGTTGGGGGCGGGGTCACACATGCTGCACACTACTGCTTTAGCTGACCCAGCATGCATGCACTGCTTGCAGGTAATCGAGAGCTATCGAGCTATGTACCTAGCTAGCCTCGCTCCGCGCATGCTGATGTCCCATGCTGAATCCTTGATGGAGACCCAGTATCCCCAGCCATATCCACTTACATTGGGACCAGCAGCCGAGGTAGCCCAGTACATCACCGCGTCAGGAGGTGGGGGTGGTGTCGGGGAGGGAGGCGGTGGGGGTGGTGTCGGGGAGGGAGGAGGTGGGGGCGGTGTCGGGGAGGGAGGAGGTGGGGGCGGTGTCGGGGAGGGAGGAGGTGGGGGCGGTGTCGGGGAGGGAGGAGGTAGGGGCGGTGTCGGGGAGGGAGGAGGCGGAGGCGAGAAAGGGACTGCTGGTGTAGGCGGCGGCGGAGGCGCGGGTGATGAGGGAAGAGATAAGGGTGAAGGTGTTATTAGCCAAGGAACGGGAGGAGGAGGAAAAAGGATGCTAGATGGGATTGAAGGTGGTGGGGGTCTTGCAGTAGCCAGGGGTGTGGACAGGGAGGGAGGCGGCGGGGCTGATGGGTTGGGTGCTGGCGAATTGGGTGGCGGTTGGGAAAGGGAAACCTGGCTAGGCGGTAACGGGCTGTTCACCGGTGGCGGCCTTGAACGTGGGGGAGGAGGAGGAGGGGGTGGCGACGGTGATGGAGGCGGGGAAGGCGGGGGCGAGGGTGGAGGACTTGGAGGCGGGGAAGGCGGGGGCGAGGGTGGGGAACTCGGAGGCGGGGAAGGCGGGGGCGAGGGTGGAGGACTTGGAGGCGGGGAAGGCGGGGGCGAGGGTGGGGGACTCGGAGGCGGGGAAGGCGGGGGCGAAGGTGGGAGACTCGGAGGCGGGGAAGGCGGAGGCGAGGGTGGGGGACTCGGAGGCGGGGAAGGCGGGGGCGAAGGTGGGGGACTCGGAGGCGGGGAAGGCGGGGGCGAGGGTGGGGGACTTGGAGGCGGGGAAGGCGGACTTGGTGCTGTCAAAGGCAGTTGGGACGGGCGGAAGGTAGGGCGACTTAATAACTGCCAGCAGGATAATACCATCAGTATGTAGCATATGCAAGAAGCTTATATAATGATGTATAAGCTTGATAAGGAAGCTTCGATGTACATGTGCAGTGGGCGTGCGTGCACGCATGCCTTAGGATGAAATTTCCAATGCCTTAGGATGAAATTTCCAAGTGAGCAACTATTATTAATAACCGCCGTATGTATGCATGGCAAAAAAAGCGTGCTACTAGTTGGCAGTCGCTTGTGGAACCGCAATCAGGCTCTCAAACAAGACAGGCGCACCTGGTGTGTAGAAGCAATGGCCTGGCGTCGCGATGAATGACCCAGTCACATTTTTAACGCACCCAAAGCTTGTATTTGTAAAAGGGGTGAAGGAAAAAGCATCGGCGCTGCTGTCGGTGATGGTGAAACGGATAACCGCCATGTCACTAAAGAACTGCAGAGTAGATGGAAAGGCGATCCGGCCGACGACAGTGTCGTTAAGCAACATGCATGCAGCAACTAGCCCGTAGAAGACCATAAGCCTAAACAGTATTAGTTACTAGCAGCAGGATATGTCGGCCACATACGCAAGCAACATGAGAATTAAGGCCCACCCCACCATGCAGTTGTTGTACACATCCGCCGGGTTGACGTCGAGGTCCACATTCGGGGTGGCTATATATCCCTCCATGCTCGGGCAGTCAGCTGCAAGTATGCACGCAAGCAAGCGTGCACACAAAGAAACGAGCACTCGTCATTACATGCCATGCATTGCCTTGTAAACTGTATGTCAGTTATGGAATGCAACTTGCATGCAACTTAGGCCGACGTGTGTGGTGCCAGTGAGCAGTACATATATACATACAAACACTGGTCCGCGCATCCTCAGCAGGAGCAACTCAATAGGCAAAGAGCGCGCGGTGGTTCATGCATGCTGGCATACACGTATGGCTGACTGGTTCGATCTAAATTACCCAGCCAAATAGTATGCATGTGTGTACGGAGATAAGCCTTCAAGCCTCGTACGTACGTTTGTTCCCATTTATTCCCATTCCCATTCATTCCCAAGCATTCAATCTCACACACCTGTTGTGATGTTGTCTGCCGTGTAGAAGCACGTCCCAGGTGCATCTACAAGGGGCGCTCTACCCTTCCTTAAGCAATACTTCTGAATACTTGGAACGCACGACAACGCATTACAGTCGACGTTCTCCTCCTCACATATTGACAACCAGACTGATAGGCTAGAAGAAGACACCTTGCAGGACGGCAGGCCATCGTTGGACGGGCCTGGCGTGTAGTCCTTGTCAGGTGTAACCGTAAAGCCCTGTATGGTTGTGCATGTAGCTAGAGGCGAGCTTGCACACAGGGATACGATAGAGGGGATAGATAGCAGGGTGTAAGGGGCGGGCAGCACGTATGGGGGGGTAAAGCGTGAGAATGAAGTGTTAGGAAGGGAGGGCCAGTTATCACGTATACATGACTCCCTATCAGTTTGTTCACCCGTGTGTTGTACGCAATCCGGTTATGGTGTTTAGCATGCGTGTGCTCCTAGTTTACTACTGTCCCGTTGCTGTATGAGGCGGCCACAACAGCCTGACTGCGGTGACTGGTCGTGTTTAGCAACGGGTATATCCGTGTACGGCTAGCAAAGGGATATACAACTGTGCTTTGATTTCATTGGCCTAGTCCTATGCTTCACCGGTTTAATTAACAGCAGGCAGACACGGACGTACGTGGCTCAGCTGCCTTTAAAAAGCACACCTGCCGTGACAGACCGCTAGGCCGAGGACCCCACCCTGGAGTGACTTCGGCCAACCACCCACGCCATTCCACACAGGAACGCATACATAATTCAATTCTCTTAGTATTTATGTATAAGTAGCGCTAGCTACCACCGGAAACGGAGGACAGGCCCAGGCCGACTGGGCCATCGCGAGCAACACCCTTATACCTTATCTTTTTAGTGAGATTACATATTTAAGTCTTGTACATTAGCTAGACCACCAACTTCCTGCCCCATACTGTACACTGTCTGCTCAAGCGCCTCGCCATGGGCCAAACGCACAGCGCGGAGCCAAGCGATGCTTGTTTTAAAGCTGGGAAAATATATAATACAACAAATCACGTAGAAAAGGTTTGGAAAGCGGGCGTGCTGTGAAGCAGACTTGGGAAGTTCGTTAAGTCACTCCAGGGTGGGTCCTCGGCCTAGCGGTCTGTCACAACCGGCGTGCCTTCAAAAACATCAAATCAAGCAGAAATGAACTGAAAGACTTACTCGCTGCGAGAGGTTGAATGACCGCCAGCAGAGAATAAGCGTAGATCGTGGAGTCCGCCGGCGAACACGCATGCAGGATAAAAGAAAACGACGACGGGTCAAGAGTGCAGAGTGACACATGCATGCAAGGATCATAATGCAACACCAAAGAAGAGGGTACAACCCGTTCATATGCACACGGCAATAGTTTCTGGCACATTGCTCTGAAAGGTAGGTATGACAGACTATAGCTAAGCACCGCCTCCGGAGCGCCCAGGGGTTCTAGTTAATTAGAACTTATCAAATGCAGAATAACGAATCAGGATCCCATGGGCAATGAAACACTTCGTTAGTCCAACTATGCAATTGCTCACCGCCGTCGGTGCTTCCCGCCGACCACGCAGCCCTAAGGCAAAGGTCAGAAGTGTAAAGCAGTCACCTCCAGAGCGCGTTTTAGTGCAGAAGCAGCGTATCGAATCAAAGATACATGGACTTACACTAGGACCACCGCAAAAAAGAACGCACTCCGCATGCGCAAGGTTCCTCCAAAGATGCCAGCTCCAGCAGAGTAAGACATTTGCAGCCCTAGCTAGCACCGCTTTAACGGTGGTGAAGGCTTGCCTACTTCAGGAGTCGTGCAGTCTGAGCGTGTTATCGAAAGGTAATTGCGAGAGACTTGCTTCACGTTATAGCCTATTGATAAGGGCTGAATAGCTGCGTTCCTACCGATATACCTAACTCGTTGCTATCTCGTATGGTGCCATACTTCGGACACTTATATTTTTGGGCTCTCGTACGCTGCACAACTCTTCATGCAGCTAGGTCTCCAGCAAAGTATGTCAAACTATATGTGAGTAAACATAATGTGCTGTACCATATTATATGCGACATTGGGGCGTTGACGCAAGAGTGCTCGTACCCGTTACCATCAGGACAATTGCGCCCGTACAGATTTGCCCTTGCACGTGGACGTTAGCAAACGGTAAAAGCATCTTTCTAAAACAACGTTTTTGGCCTGCCCTTGATTCTAGACGCTCCACCAGGCCGCGGCTTGGAAGCAAGGGAACAGCCTTAGTGAACACATCGGCAAATTTAACAGAAAGTAGTGTGAGCTTTTTGGCATCTTTTTCGTGCAAATGGTTTGGAATTTGAATGTGTATATGCAAGTCACAAAGGCAACCTGCGATGTGGCTTCAAGTCAAGAACGATTGTTATGAGTAGAGAGGAGTTTCTAGCTGCAGCGTTCGTCACATAATCAATGCACACGTGTTTGTTGTATTGTGATGTTAAAATAATGATGTGTATATGGGTGAGCAGTGATCAGACATCGGCAAACGCTTCGGAGAGTTCGGGTCGTACCGAACTTCCCGAAACTGAAATACAGTATCCGAAGTCCGCTCGCTTACCGAAATAGGGTTACCCGAAGCTCCCCGAAGCCCATAGACGGCCCGAAGGGCCGCCCACCGTGCCGAAGGCGCGGTCAATCTTGCACAAGAGGGGGGCTAAGCGCCCAAAAATGGACGCCCTTCTGCTTTACCTGCTCGTTTCAGCTATAGTAGTGATACCAATAATAGCTTTAACCGGTGCTGGACGGCTAGCTGGCGTCAACTCGCGCACTGGCAAGCGGGAAATGCGGGGTCTCATATCCTCAGGAAAGCAGCAGACGCTCTTCAGCTTTCTGCCACGGACGCTATATAATGATAGCAATACTCCTGGTGGACCGTCCTATGTTGGCGCTTACGGCAGCGACGAAGCGGCTGGTGCTGGTCCGTCCGATGCAAGGGGTACGTGGCTATGCGCGATTGCTTACCCTGTTTCCAGGCCCCCTAACGCTTGCATATCCTCCTATGCAGGCACCGTGCGTCAAAGAAGCCCAAGGGATGATCTACTTGAGCAGGAGGGTCCCGCAACAGGTAAGGCTGCTTTCCTTGCAAGCGGCTGATCCAATATTCTGTGCCTCATTCAGACCCTTTACTTAACTGCAGGACCGAACATCACTTCACCATCACAGCCCTCAGCCCCAAAGGCGGCGCGCGTTGGCGCCAGCCCTACCAGATCACCTGCAGAACTTGGCCTCTCTGATGATGACGATGATCTGGATCTTCTCGTCTTCAGCCCCGCTGTTTCACCCGCACGTGGCCCCAGTGCCATCCCAGCGCCTCAGCCTGCCGCAACTGTCGTTGCCACCGCAACACCACCACCACCACCTCCCCGACTTGGCACCACTCCAGTTCCCCCACCCAGTGCCACCCCTTCCCTTCGACATGCCAGGACCCCAGCTACTCCAGTTGTAATTGCCACCGCAACACCGCCTCCACCTCCCCTATTAGCAACAACTCCAGCTGCCACCCCAGCCCCTGTGGCTGCCACGGCAACACCATCAAACGCAGCTGGTCCATCTCAGCCTTCTGCCAACACCACTGGCGCACCTCGCAAAACACGGTGTCGCCGTGTTCCAGCGCTCGGCGTTCCTGATGGCTGCCAACGCCCGCTTGTTGAGGGGGAGCAGCTGGACGCCTTGAAGCGCTTCGGCGGCTTAGATTTCAAGTCCTGGGCGTATGTCCCTCAAGCTCTCATTAACGGCAAGCAGTATGTCACCTGCTACATCTGTCTGCATCACGGTAACGACCAGCATGCCAACATAACTCGCCAGAACGCCTGGGACCGCTCCGCCTTCACCATCCATGAAGGCTCGAAAGGCCACAAGTACGCCCTGGCCAAGTGCCTGGAGGCCCGCGAGCAGCAGGCTTCCAACAAGGTGCTCAGCATGGGTGAACTTGGCGATGAGGCCCTGTTTGCTCTGTTTGTCAACGCCTACATCGTCAGTTACCACGCAATGCCCTTTACCCACTATAAAGTGATTAACCAGGCCATGCATTTCCTGAGGACCCCCAACGTCACGTCCTTGTACAACGACGAGCGGGCTCTAGGGCGCTTCTCCGCTTGCATGCTCCTTGTATATCAGCAGGCGCAGGCGTCTCGTATGCGCAACGCTACCTTCATTGGCGTCCAGATGGACGAAGCTACGTGCATTGCAGGTGCGCTGGGTCTCGGGATATAGTTCTTAAGCCAGGTCGTGTTTCCTGTCTGCCCTGGCGCTGTTCGACCCCGCCGAGTACCCTGAGGCCGAGAGCGATGTACGGACGTGGGCCGAGCCGAAGTGGGCCGCCATTGCTTCTTACTTCGCAGAGCGGCGGCGGGCAGCTCAGAACACGCATGCATGCCACGCTTCACTCGACGTTCAGGAGGCCCAGGACCAGTTTTACATCTGGGGAGGTATGAAGGCTATGTGGAGCATGCGGGCGAAGGCCTTGGCAAACCGCGCCGCCTTTGTGCAGTATTATGTCAAGCAAAAGGCCATGCTTGATGAGCTCCTTTCGGGCGGGGTGAGCATGCTGGGTGAGGGAGAGGGCCTCGATGTGCTGCAGGACTTGAGTGAGCCCAGCAGCTCTAGGCCAGTGCACCACGTGGATTTTGCATATCAGGAGCTCCTGCGTGAGAAGCGGGGTCTGTGCCCGATGTTCCTGAAGCTAATGCTCTTCTGCATCATGATTAAGCCTACCTCTGTCAACTGCGAGCGAGTGTTCTCCTACCGCACGCTACTTAAGACGGACAGGCGGGCGCGTTTGTCTTCTGTCCGGCTGGCACAGTGCCTATGGCTGAAGTACAATACGTCTGGCGATTTGGAGGCGGAGAAGAAGATGCTGACGGCGGCGGTCCGGGAATACAAGTCGAAGGTGAACCTCCGCTTGTTTAACGACATTGCAGAGAAGATTGAGAACCAGATTCGGCTGCCGCAGTTCTCCCGCATGCGCGCAGTGTGATTGGTGTTGTTGTTTTGCTCTTAGGGGTGGTGACTCAGGTGCGGTGGCCGTAACGGATGCTTTAATGTGCAGTGCCGCAGCATGTGGAACTTGAATGAGCTTAACGAGCATGCGTGCATTGAGACTGCTCCAAAGAGCATTGGTCATTCCATATTCATTTCATTCATCCTAAACGCATGCGTAGTTGGCTGTCAAGGTCTGACGATATAAATATAAAGGGCGTCGAGAGGAGGGGAGGTGTTGCTGATTGCACGGGGTTTCATTGCGGACTTTTAAGAAGCATAGCTTAGATGCCCGCGCTGCAGAGTATGAAGTGGGTTAACGACTTGGTGTCTAGGATTGGGGTGGATCATGGTGGGTACTGGGCTACTGGTGCGGACATGTAATGCAATACTGCGGAATTCAGCAGTAAAGCTATTCCTGGTGTGTGAGCAAGGAAGCCAAATAGGCCGGTATAGTGCCCCAATGTAAGCATGTCGCGAACTTGCCATGATTTGACGCGGATACGACAGAGAATTACCTGCGAACGCTTAACTACGGTGTTTCCCAACGGCTTGGCAAAAATCCAAGCAAAACGCAGTATTGACCGAAATTGCCCCCTTCCCGAAACCGTAATTCAGCGTTTGCCGACGTCTGGCAGTGATATTGGCCTGTGTCGTACAAAGTACAAAACAAGTTACAAAAAAAGAGGCATTAAGCGCATGTCGATAGCTTGCTACACGTTGGTATCCGTTAGGTTGTTGTCGCGGTAAGGCCAGCAGCGTAGTTTAATAGGGCCGACACAAATGGCTTCGGTATTGCCTTCCTTACTCAATACACACAATGGCCAGGGAATGCAGGAAAACATATGAAGTTGAGGCTCTGTGTAAAGCAGCCGAGACTATTGCTTCTAGCGGACTGAAACTTACTGCCAAGCTATTGTATGACGAAGTGTGCTCCGACACGCGCTTGAAGGGCTTGACGTATAAACACGCATTACAAACTATCGTGGCTACTGGGAAGGAAGCGTCGCCAAAGACATTGCTGCAGGAAATGGGGCGGCCCAGTATCACTGTAGGCATGGTGCGGAATCGACTGCGGAAGGAACAAAGTCAAAAAGGTACGGTCGCTCATAGTGAACTGTTTGAAGGTAGCCACTGTTTCACTGACGACATTGCTCCGTCGCACAAACGAAGGTGACAATGTTCCAAGCACTGCTCAAAAGGAGAGCGGTATGGGTACGTTGTTTATTATGAGTGCATTTCAGAAAAGGTGCTGGAGGAATGCTGCACCGAAGAGAGCGTACCACTGAATACTAGCCCAACATGCTCTGAATGCCACCCACAAACCCCTGCCCACATAGAAGAAGACAACTTTGGCGACGAGGCTCTGCCAGCATATGACAAACGCAGTGGAGTGCAAAGGTGCACCTACACTACAGTTGAAGCAGCAGAGGAAGCCTGCAGATCTCCATCCCCTCCCCTCCCCTGCCAAAGCTTGGCTCCCAAACTCAGCCTCTATGGATGTTATAGCCTCCACGGTTCAATACACTTTTCCTATGCAAGCCATGCCACCGCCCTGTCCTCCCCACCCCTACTTTCCTGTTGCCTTACCTTTCCTCGCTTTCCTTTCACCACCAACCCTCTTCTTGCTTTCCTATCCCTTTCCCTGCCCACGCCATCCTTTAGCTTCCATGCCTTTATTGTTCTCTCCCCGTGACTCCCCTTGCCAACCCATTCCCACCCCATCCCTGTGCTCGAATGAGGGTGACAGCGAGGGCAACTGATACCTAGGACCGTGCGTCAGTTTCTGTGCACGCCCATGATACCCTTGAGTTGCCAACGCAATTGCGACCCTGCTTAGCAAGACGGCTTGCCCCTGAGGGCCGCAGACACCGGGCTTGCTGGTGCAATATGCCAATTCGCACTATCCAGGCATGCCCCTCGACGCTGTAAACGCCTCCCTCATATGACCCTACGCAGCCATCTGACCCTCCCAAACGGGACACCCATGCGCCACTCTCCTAAGCAGCCTCGTCAGCCCCCCAGCCCGCCACCTTACCCACCCAAGCATGACTCCCACACACCGCCATCATAAACAGCCGCGAAAACGCACCCAACCACCCCACCACACCGTCACCCCCCCATGCTACACACCCATTTGGGCAGGCCATGAGATCGCTTCGGTCTGGTACTTGCTAGCAAACTAGCTCAGCTGGTTAGGCTAGCTTCCTCGCTTTCTTGGAAGCTGTCAACTGAGCAATCGAGCCGCACCTACACTTTGCTGCGTCTTTTGGCTCTTTCCTACAAGAATTGTATTTGGGTTTTGTCCTAGGACGTTATTCAATACTGAACAAAGTAGGCTGAGCGGCAGAAGCCGCACAAGGGCGTCATGCGAGTGCATTCGGAAGCGGACACGCTGTTTTCACAGTGCCGGTTCTTCCAACAACGATTAAAGTCCCATAGAGCCGCAACGTGTGCCTCAAATCCGTTGCATAACGTTGCATAACGTTGGTGTTATGTGGTGCTACAGGTGAAGGAGGGTATTCTGAACCACCGGGTAATGTGAACCACCTCAATTTTCTCCACCTACAAGAAGCTTTTCGACCAGAAATTCATGGTGCACAAAGGTCCCCGTAGCTCGAAACGAAGAAACGTATACGTAGTATACGGTTTCGGAGGAGCGAAGCGAAGGGAAGCATAGACCGTCCCCGTGGTTCACGCTCCAGGGAGGAGAATATTCTGTACTAACAGACTTCCAACCGCTTTCGAACGGCCGAGAGCTAAACGTTCAGCTTCCCGTGCAGCGCTAATGACGTCCAGCAGTTGTCGCGCTATTGTTTCGGCAGGGAGTTAGGAATTTGCAAATATTCGCGGCTGTCACTAGTTGTGGCTTAAAGGCGCCAATTATTACGTCCGACGATGGCACTTTATTATTGTCTGCATATTTTAACAAGCAAACACAGCGAATTCATTGCGGCTGTTGCTGGGCGTAGGAAGATGCGCGATGACAGCCAGTAAAACGTCTACCGGTATTAGGGTGAGCTAGCTACTAGAGTCATCACAACTAGGACATAGCAGACCACGGAACTAACAGTGACGCTTCGACAGGAAGCTGGACGGCGGTGGGGGTGTTGGCAACATAATCCTTCGTCCTTCAATGACGTGCCGGCCTTCGCAAGTTCTTAACAGATAGCAGATCATTGAAACGTGGCTGCCTCTGGGTCGTTCCTCGTGCGGAGCCTGATTCGCCCTTCCTTCCCCGTGCTGCGCATGCTTCCGTCCCTTCCACCCTTCCCCTTGCAGCTCCTTGCCCATCCCCATGCGGTGCCGGCCGACCCATGCCTTTCCCTGTACGAGCTTCCCTGCGGCCCCCAGTGCTTTCCCCCTGCCCTTCCCTGAACGCCCGCCCTTTCCGTGAGGCGCCTGCCTACCCTTGCTCTTACCCGTGCTGCGCCTGCCCTTCCCTGCGCGTCCGCCCGTCCCCACGCGGTACCTACCCCTCTATGCCCTTCCCTGTGCGGCCGCCCTTTCAACATGTGTTTCTCTCCCGTAGCGAAACAGGTGGCGCGTTACCGTCCTAGCAGCAGGCGGCGTCAGGGCATTGCCGGCCTGGCAGTGACAGCTTCTCCTTCGCAGCGCAGTACCAGCGGGCTGTGTGCTGTCCTGCAGCTCATTACTGGCCTTGCAGGGAGCATGCAGTGTTACCCCTGATGCGCATTTCCTGTCCGCAGCGTTTTCCCACTGGCAGTGGTTGGCGTGCCTTCCAGCAGCGAAACCCCGGCCCAGCAGAGGGCATGGCGGCCTCTCGTGCGGCGAAGTGCATGACTATTAAGGGGGCAGGTTGTCTGCCCGCAGCACATAACTTCGGCTTAACGGTCGGCATGCCTTCCGGCGCTCTCTCCCGCAGCGCATTACCGGCCTTGGGGTCGTCAGCCTCCCATGCGGGTATTGCCAGCTTTGCTTACAGCAGTTGCCTATCTTACCCGGCGGTCCAAGGTGTGTCGCGTCGGCAAATCAGCCATCATTGGTTCGTCTGGGTTATCGGCATCGCTCAGGCCCTTTCGCAGGTCCCTGGGGAGGGTGGTGATGCTTGCACGCAATGGTGCCGATAGCCGGGAGAGGCCTTAATGCATGTGGGCGCCAGGAACTAACTGGGAAGAGAACAAGAGATGCCTGCATCGCTGCATGCATGGGCGGCAAATATTGGACAAGGCGACGGCTGCATGCACAGGGGACCGGCGTCTCTCCTCTCCCCCCTTGAGGCAGATACGTGATGAGGAGCGTTGATATCGAGGACAGGCGGCCCTGGAGACTGCAGTGAAGGATATACAACAATACGCGTGGGGATTTGTCCCGCACCTTTATGGCCTGCCGCGTCGCTAGGCTTTGCATACGGTATCCGGGCTTGATGACGGGGCGTTGGCCTGTGCAGCAGCGGCGCCAGGAGCACTATCTAGCTCTAGCGGGGGGCAGATGGGGCCTCGGGTATCCCCCCGCAGATCTGGAGTCCATGCATGTGCCTGCTCGCATGCACCCTTGTTGTTCCCCAGTGCGGGGACTGCATGGGCGCGCCGGGCTTTGGGCAGGACGTGTGAGCGCCGGTGGTTCAGCAGCGTGCCTCTCCCCGTGTGGCTCCCCTGCGGCTCCCCTGCCTCTCCCCGTGCTCTGCTTACCTTCCAATGCCGTTCCCCGTCATTGCCCTTCTTTCGAGATTAGAAACGAATAATTGACCGCTACAGTGGCCGCTAAATGACTCTTCCCCGGGCGGCACCTGCCTCCCACTGCCTTTCCCCCGTGCGGCGCCCTGAGTGAGGCCTCTCTGCCCTTCCCACGAAGTTCCTGCCTCCAAATGCAGTCATTCCTGCACGCATATGCGCCAGCTAATGAGCAGGGTGGGCCGCTGGTCTGATGGCTTCGGGTAATTGACTTGGACAGGAGGTGTCTGTGTGCGCGCATGATTGTTTTGTACATGGGATCCATGCATTTACATCAGCGCGGTCGTTGAGCACGGTTAGTGTGCGTACAAGCATGGGCGCCTGTACTTGGGCATGGCGGGTATGCATGCCTGTATCGCATCAACGCATGGGCCGGGTGTGCGTGCATTCTCGTATCGGCGTTGATGCATGGTTGGGCGGAGGTGGTTGGGAGCTGCAGTAATGCTCGGGCTCATGGGTGCCGGTTCATGGCTGGACGAGAGGACGTCTGCACGCTTGAGCACTGACGGCTTGAAAGGGTGGGGATGCATGCGCATGTGGGCGCCGATAACTGACATGGCAGGTTGGGCCATCGCTCGGCTGTGCCGCATAGTAACGCGGGATCTGTTGCCAAGTAGAATGCTACCACGGTTGTTCTACTTGCTTGCTCTTCAGGTGTAGCGGAGCCCGAGCGTGTTGCGTGCGTGTACGCCACATCCCATCGTTAAGCATAGAACGAGTGTAGATGTGTTGCTTTCCAAGACAATTAGTATTCTTACCAGGCCCTTCCCTGCTCGGTCCGTGCCTCCTCCTGTTCCTCGAGTTTCCCACGCCTGGCTGTGTAGGATAAGCTACAGCTACAGCTGGGCGGGGATGCATGCGTGCATCATTGGGCACGGTCGTGAATGGGCACGGTGCAGTGCATGTGCGTACCCGCGTGGCCGCCAGTAGTTGGGCATGGCGGGTATATATGCATGTACCTGTGCCGATTTATGGGCCGGGTGTTATTGCCGGGTCGATATGCACTCACGCAGCAGCGTTGGCGCATGGGTGTGTTCGACGGGGATGCCAAGGTGCAGGCGCTTGGGGAGGGTGGTGGTGCTTGCGCGCCTGGGCGCCAATTTCCATCAGTACGAGAGGATGTCTGCGCGCATAGGCACCGGGCGGCGTGGGGCAAGGCATGCCTGCTTGCATACACGCTCGTTGATGGGCCAGTGCGGGGACTGCATGGGCGCGCCGAGCTTCTGGCAGGACGTGTGGAAGCATACGTGCGCCGGTAGCTGGACAAGGCGGAGACGATGTCATGACTCGGACGGGGTTGACGGGTGCAAGTGCGCCCGTACTTCGGCACGGCGGGACTGCTAGTTTGCATGTCGCAGCTGGTCTGGCAGAGAGGCAGGGTGCACGCGCGGATGCTTTCATTAGCAACTGAGCTGCGTAACTGTACTGATTTTAGCCACTGCGGAAAGATGCCCGGACGGATGGTTGCTATGTGGGCGAGTGGTGACGACGGGAAGATGTGTAGTAGTGCAGTGGTAGTAGGGTCAGTACCCTATACTAACGCACAGGTGCCAGTATCAGTACCAGTATTTCGACATATTTCGACAAGGCACGGCACGGCATGCGCGTATACGCATGTATGTATGAGCACCAGTATTCGGGCAGGTAGGGCAGGTCTTCGCACTCCACCACCTGTATGCATTGATATCCTGCACGTTTCCGCGGCGTCATCAAGCCATTCGCGCTTCCTAACCGTTCAATTGCTAGCAGCCTCGGCGACAATCACTGCCACTCCGCCTCTGAAGCATTGGAGCATCCTTCTGCATCCTCACGCCGTACATGCGTGCAACCGCTCTTTCTTCTCGACATCACCTGCCGTTCCTACTCGTAGTCCAGCTCTCTCCCGCGAGCTACGGGTAGCTCCCGCCGAAGGCGGGCCTTACTAGTCAATAAATATGCTTGAGATTCATGATTGTAGTTGGGGCGGCGGTTACAACCTGGGCATCGGAGCCAAACGGCTTTGCATGAACCGCGATTTGAAGGGGCTCGGGCGTCTAAGGCATCCAAGCACCGTCGCGACCACCTGACATGCATAATATATTTATATTGGATAGGGTTGACTGCGAAATATACTCTCAACAGCGATCCTCTTGCCCTAACATAAACATTTACCATCCTTCCGACCAAACCCCAAATACGCCGTAAACGTCCTTCCAGCCATAAACGCGCTATGCAAATGCGTTATATATTAGGAGTATATGACTTGGAAGTTGTTTCGTAGCATAGCGATGCTGTAGGATTTGCACGTGCCAGCCATCGGATGTCATGGGCAACAAGCGCAAGGCCGCCACGACAGAACAGCTGGAGCCTAAGCTGAAAAAGACATGGCTCACAGAAGATCTTCTCGAGGGCCTGAAGTTCCTTGAGGAGACTAAATGCACAGTGCGCGAAGCGGCGCGCCATTGCAACATGCCATACCCCTCCTTCCGGCGTTATGCCAGTGGTGAATTGCAGCCCGGCGCCCGGCCTGGCGCGCCAACAGCCCTGTCAGATGAGGCGGAACAGGTAATCGTTGCGAACAGCATATGGGTCGACCCAAATCAAGTCTCACATGAAGTTCTATTGCAGGTGCTGCTATCCCACATATACAACATGACTGCACGGCGCCTTACCTTGACGATTGCCGACATCCAACAGGCAGCTGCAGGGCTAGAGGCCATGGAAGCCAAGGCGGCCGGACGCGAACCCAAATGGCCTAATGGCAAGGCCGGCAAGGACTGGTGGATTGGGTACAAGCTACGCCACAACCTACGCCTTCGCAGCTGCCAGGTGGATGAGGCGGATCGTATCGCGGCCTGCACGCCAGAGGTTGTGCAGGGCTTCTTTGACACGTACAAGCCGGTGTACGAGCGCTTCTGCAACGTCAACGGGAGGTCCCGCATTTTCAACATGGACGAGAGCCCTGTGATGCGGCTTGGGAAGTGGTCGAAAGGCGTTGTGGGCCCAGACACCAAGGGGGACGTGCACCGTGTTGGGGGCAGCAGCAGGGCCGTCATGCGCGAGGTGATCTCCATGGTAACATGCTTTTCTCCCGACTACCTGATCCCCCATACCTTCATCGTGAAGGGTGCCACCCGCAAGCTGAACCCGCTCGTACACTGCGCCAAGACCATGCCAGGTGCAGCGTTCATCTGCAGCAAGACCGCTATGATGAACCATGAGATCCTATCGGACTGGCTCGATCACTTCGCAAAGCATGTACCTGGTGGTGTCAGCCCAGCCAACCCGGTGCTGCTGATTGCGGACGGCCACAGCTCGCGCCTGCACACCGACGTCCGGGCAAAGGCAAAGCAGATGGGCGTTGAGATCCTAATGTTTCCGGGGAAGTGCACCCACGAACTGCCCACGAAGTGCACCCACGAAGTGCACCCACGAAGTGCACCCACGAAGTGCACCCACGAACAGCCATTCGATCAGATCTTTGCCGGCTTCAAGACGCGGGTCACCAGCGAGCGTTTGGCCTACCTGGTAAAGGGTTGCAGCAACATCACGGAGGTGATGTTCTTCCGCTTCGTCGGCGCTGCCTCTGAAGCCACATTCACCGCCTCCACCATGGCCGCCGCCTTCAGCCACACGGGCCTGCATCCGTACAACCCGGCTAAGGTGCTGCAGCGGCTACCCCAGCGGCAGGTTGCACCCAACGACGATGACGCTGAAACCACGGCAGTCGAGGGCCCAGATCCCGTGGCGGCGGCAAGCGTCACTGATGACGAGTGAGCGTCGTAATAGCAAGCAGTGGTGCGCATTCGCAGGGCAGGCTTATAGCAACAATGCTGATTTTATTTTCGAGGGTTTGAAGCGTATGAAGCGCGCGAGTGATGACGGATCGGGTCTAGATGCTTTCCCATGATGGCAATTCACCACGGCGACCATACCTGGTGACATCCAGACGCCAGCTAGCATTTCCAATAGTCCCTCATAGCTATACTAGTCTCTTGCTGAAGTGTCCATGGCGCGGAAGGGCGTCTAGGCTGTGTTTTCTGCGACTTTTTGACTGGTTCACAATACCCCTACTTTTCCGAGGAATGGGAATTTTGCACAGGTGTTGAATAATGATCAGTGTAGCTACTTACAGACAGCGCCGTAAGCAGGGCTCTTGGTCCCGTACAGATAGGTTAAATAGCAATCTAATGCTTCATTTATAACACTAATCCGTGCAGTATGCGATGAATGCGACGCTTGTAAAGTCGAAGTGGTTCAGAATACCCTCCTTCACCTGTACTGTGAATGTTGGGAACAACGACCGAATGTGTTTTCCTGTTGTCTGTTGTTAAGGTGCAACGTTGCTGTTAGGAAAGGGGCTGTCGTACACGTGCTTTCTTACAGTGGCGCCAGAGTGCTCGTACCCCCTAAGGGAGTCTGAGGTCGTACAGGGCCTCCTGGCAGCGTGCTGTGCTCGCTGTGCTCAGAAGCGTGCTATGAAACATCTTAGAAGGAAAGCAATTATTTATGCCATATCTTTCTCTGTAAGTGCAGCCCATTTGGTATTCACCTCGCAATCGAAGGCTTAACATAAGTCATTGTCCTTAACCTTATGCAATGAAGTTATAATAACATGTAACCAAACATGAGTGATTCAGATGTAGTGTAGGTCTCCTAGTAGCTGAACACTCCGACGATGAAGCCGAAGCATTCCTTCGCGGTGCTCTCGGGTCAGATGGCAGCGGCGGTTATGAATCTGGGCATGGTAAAAACACCCTCGTTATTGTCGTAAAGAGTACTTTCCGAATATGTGCTTACCTGAAATCACGATTCCGGACCCCCCTCCCGCGCATGCCTCGAGCCTACCCTTTGAGGAAGGTGGAGCCAGGCTCCAGGTTCGGCTATCCAGAGAATATCCTGTCCCTTTTTTTTCCGATGTGGACTGTTACATAGGAAGGACAGGAAGACCACCAAGGAAAAAACCAGCGGAGAAAAAAACCCACTGGATACCAGGGGTAGCTGAACCAGAAGAGGAGTAGAGCCTTGGGGGGGAGATCATGGCGAAGAACAGCAGGCGGCATGCAGCAAACAGCAGACAGCAGGCAACCAGGAGCAAGGAGCAAGGAGCAGGGAGCAGGGAGTTTGGAACAGGGAGCAGTGAGTAGGGAGTAGAGAGCAGTATGAAGGAGGGTCAGTGAGTAGGGAACAGAGAGCATTTTTATGGGTCTGTAGGCAGAGCTGAGCCCTACTCCAAGCTCCCTGTTCCAAACGCCCTGCTCCCTGCGCCCTGCTCCCTGCTCCCTGCTTCCTGCTCCCTGCTCCTGGCTCTCTGCTCTGGTCCCTACTCCCTGCCCCCTGTTCCCTACTCCCTGCTACCTCCTTCCTGCCTGCTCTCTACTCCCTACTCACTGCTCCCTGCTCCCTGCGCCCTGCTCCCTGCTCCTTGCGCCCTGCTCCGTGTTCCCTGCTCCCTGCCCCCTGTTCCCTACTCCCTGCTACCTCCTTCCTGCTCTCTACTCCCTACCGCTCCCTGCTCCCTGCTCCCTGCGCCCTGCTCTTTGCTCCTGGTTGCCTGCTGTCTGCTGTTTGCTGCATGTCGCCTGCTGTTCTTCGCCATGGTCTCCCCCCCCAAGGCTCTACTCCTCTTCTGGTTCAGCTACCCCTGCTGGTACAGGGACAGGACATTCTCTGGATAGCCGAACCTGGAGCCTGGCTCCACCTTCCTCAAGGCGGTACACCTTGCCGCTGTAAACTCCGCCATGGCCGTTTGCTTCAACTCCGCTGTAATGAGACGCATCGGCAGGGCGTCAAGCATAGCCTCCGGCAGTTTTTTTTCCGATGTGGACTGTTACAGAGGAAGGACAGGAAGACCACCAAGAAAACCAGCGGAGAAAACACCCACTGGATACCAGGGAAGCACCCCTGGAAAACACCACCTGCAAGCCCACCTGAAAGAGGAGAAAAGGACTGCAACAGACAACACACCAGACAGGACAAGGACAAGGACGGGTGACCTGCCTAAGAGGTCAAAACCCCACTCTGACCACCTGGACAGGCGAGGGGCAACACCACCACCACCGAAGGCTGAAAACAATTAAACAGCCTCCACTGCGGTGGCTAAGCAGGCAGTGGCGCTCTTCTGCAGGGCCAGCAACGCCAAAGAGAACGCCAGCAAGGGCCTCGTGCTGGGAACCCATCACCCCATCTCCGGTACCCATGCGGCGACAGAGGCACATTTTGGGGAGCCTAGTGCTAGTCATCCGCCCCGACACCTGGGAGTCCCTCTGACCGACGACATCCCCACAGCAGCTAAGCTTTGCTACGATGGTAGGATAGGCAGGCTTAAGCAGGTGGCCAGCCGCTGGAGCCCGCATTCCCTCAGCATGGTTGGCAGGACTCACATCGCCAAGCAAGTCTTGGGCAACACGCTGGCGTATCACTTCTCCTTCATCTCCCCTCGGCCAGAGCAACTGCAGCGGGCCCAACGGACGGTGGATGGGTTTGTGGCCTGGTCGACACTCCCAGAAGATGCCAGTCTGGTATCTGGCGGTTACGCCACATTGCTGCCAAAGCAAGGGGTTGCCAGCCTTTCCAAGGACCAAGGTGGCATCGGGCACATTGACCTGCAGTCCTTTCTGGATGCCCTGCAAGCCAAGACCATTGTGCAGCTCGCACAGCCCGGTAACCAACCCTGGAAGCAGCTGCACCGACACCTGCTGGCGGGGGCAGCACCCCCTGGCACCACGGGCTGGGGTTGGGTGTTTGGCACATGCCCAGTCCCGGCAGACCTGCCCCCTAGACTGCAGGACCTGGTCCAGGCCTACCGCAACACGTGCCCCAATCGGCTCAGCCTATCTATGGAGGACGATGACGCCCGGGCCATCCTAGCAGAGCCCCTCTTTTACAATGCCGCCATTCTTGACCCGACCTCGTCAGAGCCATTTTCCTTCCCATCAGGGGCCGCAGCCGCTTTGCCCCTCACACTGGGCGACCTACGGAGGGCAACCACTACCACCATGCAGCTGCCGTTGCTGTGTGCAATCAGGGCTGCACTACTGCTGAGCTGGAAAGAGCTGCTGCCGCCCGACCCAGTGACAGCTCCCATCCCGCAGCTGCCAACATGGAGCTCCTCCCCGTGCGGAGGGTGGATCAGTGACCCAACCGGCAGCGTGTGGGCAGTCACTTCGACAGGACGCCTGGTGCAGCCACAGCCGCAACTCCCAGTACCCCAGCCCAGCCCGGCATGGCATGCTGCATGTGTGCTGAAGTGCAGGAAGAAAAGGGCCCTTTGGACGCTGGAGGAGCGCGAGAACTACGCTGCGGCACCACCCCAGAACAAGGCTGCAGCTTGGCCAGTTAAACCACATGTGCTAGGCCCGTGGGCTACCCTTCAGTGCTACCCGGCAGGCCATGGTCATGGTAAGGTCTCACTCGTCCACTACGAGGTTAGCAACGCCCGCCACCGCCTCACTACCATCAAGGCAGAGAGGCAGATGGGGGAGGGCAGCATCCCCCTCCGTCCAGCTGCTTGGCCCCTGGCAGGCAGCCCCACCAGCTCCCAAGGAGCAGGAGGCAGCACATCGGCACCACGCAGCACGTTGCAGCAGATGGAGACTCAATGGGAGCAGGAACGACCCCACAGTGGCTCGTCCCGCTTCACCCACTACTCACCACCCCCGCCGAGCTGGATGCAGCCCAACCTGGGTGATGCCAGGCACCAAGCAGCGCAGCAGCGGAGGCAGCGGAGGGAACAGCGTCAGGATGGACAGTCGCAGCACCAGCTGTTGCCGCAGCAGCACAGCCAGGATATCCAGCAGACGGCCGGCGGAGGACAGTCAGCGGCAGAGGTGCAGGGGACAGGGGGGTCCCAGCCGCAGCAGCAATCTCAGCAGCAGGAGCAGCAGCAGGAGCAGGAGCACCAGCAGCAGCGCTATACCAGCTGGGATCACTTGCATGCCTGGCTTAGGTTGTGGGAATGTTCAGCGGGCAATCGGGCGAAGGTTCTGGGGTGGAGGCTGGCTCACGCAAGGCTGCCCTGTGGACTCTATCTGGCAGCTAAGCGGAGACAACGGCATGGCACCAATCGGCACCTTTGCCAGCAGCCATGCTGCTCGCAGCTCGCAGCACGGTACCGGCCACGGGACAGCCTAACTCACATTTTCCTGCAGCGCCCGCAGTACTTGGAAGCAAGGCAGTGGCTGGGGCAGACGTGGGTTGCCATCACGGAAGGGGAGTCCCCACCTGTCGACAATGCGGCCCTCATGTTTGGAGATCAGCCAAACTCCTGGCAAGGGCACCCAGCAGCCAACCGTAGCCCAGGACTGGTCAAGCTATGGAACACACTCCGGCTGACGTTCCTGCATGCCATCTGGTGTGCACACCAAGCGGCTGAGGAGGAGGCCAAAACGTCAGCAGCAGTGGTCAAACAGGTGGTGGATGACTTGCGGAGGCTCATGATGGCACAGTTCCGGGTGGCAGCACTGCTGGAGGTGTGGGTGCACCGGGAGATCCTATGCAAGGTGTACCGCCTTGAGGAAGGTGGAGCCAGGCTCCAGGTTCGGCTATCCAGAGAATATCCGGTCCCTGTACCAGGGGTAGCTGTACCAGAAGAGGAGTAGAGCCCCGGGGGGACGACCATGGCAAAGAACAGCAGAGGAGCAAGGAGCAGGGAGCAGGGAGCAGGGCGCAGGGAGCAGGGAGCAGGGAGCAGGGAGCAGGGCGCAGGGAGCAGGGAGCAGGGAGCAGGGAGTTTGGAGCAGGGCGCAGGGAGTAGGGAGTAGAGAGCAGGAAGGAGGTAGCAGTAAGTAGGGAACAGGGGGAAAGGGAGTAGGGAACAGAGCAGAGAGCCAGGAGCAGGAAGCAGGGAGCAGGGCGCAAGGAGCAGGGCGCAGGGAGCAGGGAGTTTGGAACAAGGAGCAGGGAGTAGGGAGTAGAGAGCAGGATGGAGGTATCAGTGAGTAGGGCTCAGGGAGCTGGGAGTAGGGAACAGGGGGTGATCTGGGGAACGGAGGAGAGAAGAGGAGGTAGTAGAGATCAGGGTGCTGGTAGTGTGGAGCAGAGAGCCATGAGGAGTAGGCATTGTTCGGTAGTTAGCAGTTCAGGGGTGGAAGCGGTTCCTCTTCTAGTTTTTTATGGGTCAGTAGAGGCAGAGCTGAGGGTTGCTCGGGTTCCCTGAACACGGGGGTACGAGGGGGTATCAGGGGTCCCTGAACTCGGGGGTACGCAGGGGTATCAGGGGTCCCGAAACTCGGGAATGTGTGGGGGTATCAGGGGCCCCAAAACTCGGGGGGTTGCATGTGTGTTTTTTTCCTGTTAACTGTTTTGTTTGTTGGTTTTTTCTGTTGGAGTGTTGTGTTTTGTTGTGGTTTTGTGGTCTCCTTTCGTTGTCGTTCCTGTGGAGGGAGGCTGTTTGGTTGTTTTTGGTTGTTTGCCCCTCGCCTGTCCAGGTGGTCTGAGTGAGGTTTTTGACCTCTGAGGCAGGTCACCCGTCCTTGTCCTTGTCCTGTCTGGTGTGTTGTCTGTTGCAGTTCCTTTCTCCTCTGTCAGGTGGGCTTGCAGGTGGTGTTTTCCAGGGGTGCTTCCCTGGTATCCAGTGGTTTTCTCCGCTGGTTTTCTTGGTGGTCTTCCTGTCCTTCCTCTGTAACAGTCCACATCGGAAAAAAAATGGGGGAGCTGTTTATGCAGTGCGGGGGCTGTCCATGCCGTGCGGGAGCTGATCGTGCAGTGCTGGGGCTGTTCATGCCGTGCGGGGTCTGTCCATGCCGTGCGGGGGCTGTCCACGCCGTTCGGGGGCTGTCCGTGCCGTGCAGGGGCAGTTCAGGGGTGGAAGCGGTTCCTCGTCTGGTTTTTATGGGTCAGTAGAGGCAGAGCTGAGGGTTGCTCGGGTTCCCTGAACACGGGGGTACGAGGGGGTATCAGGGGTCCCTGAACTCGGGGGTACGCAGGGGTATCAGGGGTCCCAAAACTCGGGAATGTGTGGGGGTATCAGGGGCCCCAAAACTCGGGGGGTTGCATGTGTGTTTTTTTCCTGTTAACTGTTTTGTTTGTTGGTTTTTTCTGCTGGAGTGTTAACAGGAAAAAAACACACATGCAACCCCCCGAGTTTTGGGGCCCCTGATACCCCCACACATTCCCGAGTTTTGGGACCCCTGATACCCCTGCGTACCCCCGAGTTCAGGGACCCCTGATACCCCCTCGTACCCCCGTGTTCAGGGAACCCGAGCAACCCTCAGCTCTGCCTCTACTGACCCATAAAAACCAGACGAGGAACCGCTTCCACCCCTGAACTGCCCCTGCACGGCACGGACAGCCCCCGAACGGCGTGGACAGCCCCCGCACGGCATGGACAGACCCCGCACGGCATGAACAGCCCCAGCACTGCACGATCAGCTCCCGCACGGCATGGACAGCCCCCGCACTGCATAAACAGCTCCCCCATTTTTTTTCCGATGTGGACTGTTACAGAGGAAGGACAGGAAGACCACCAAGAAAACCAGCGGAGAAAACCACTGGATACCAGGGAAGCACCCCTGGAAAACACCACCTGCAAGCCCACCTGACAGAGGAGAAAGGAACTGCAACAGACAACACACCAGACAGGACAAGGACAAGGACGGGTGACCTGCCTCAGAGGTCAAAAACCTCACTCAGACCACCTGGACAGGCGAGGGGCAAACAACCAAAAACAACCAAACAGCCTCCCTCCACAGGAACGACAACGAAAGGAGGTGTTTTGTTGTGGTTTTGTGGTTTTCCTTTCGTTGTCGTTCCTGTGGAGGGAGGCTGTTTGGTTGTTTTCAGTCTTCGGTGGTGGTGGTGTTGCCCCTCGCCTGTCCAGGTGGTCTGAGTGAGGTTTTTGACCTCTGAGGCAGGTCACCCGTCCTTGTCCTTGTCCTGTCTGGTGTGTTGTCTGTTGCAGTTCCTTTCTCCTCTTTCAGGTGGGCTTGCAGGTGGTGTTTTCCAGGGGTGCTTCCCTGGTCTCCAGTGGGTGTTTTTTCCGCTGGTTTTCTTGGTGGTCTTCCTGTCCTTCCTCTGTAACAGTCCACATCGAAAAAAAAGGCAGGTCACCCGTCCTTGTCCTTGTCCTGTCTGGTGTGTTGTCTGTTGCAGTTCCTTTCTCCTCTGTCAGCTGGGCTTGCAGGTGGTGTTTTCCAGGGGTGCTTCCCTGGTATCCAGTGGTTTTCTCCGCTGGTTTTTGGCCTGCCCTTGATTCTAGACGCTCCGCCAGGCCGCGGCTTGGAAGCAAGGGAACAGCCTTAGTGAACACCCCGGCAAATTTAACAGAAAGTAGTGTGAGCTTTTTGGCCTGCCCTTGATTCCAGGCGCTCCGCTAGGCCGCGGCTTGGAAGCAAGGTAACAGCCTTAGTGAAGAACCCGGCCGATTTCAGGAATTTTTTCTCCGAAACCACCGAAAGTCTAACCCGTTGCTTTCAAGGTGTGCCTTTTCAAACTATTCAATAACATAAAGTTATGAAACTAACAGAGAAATGGATAGGCTAATGGAATACAAAACAAGTCTCCTGTACTTTGGTAACCTGCCCAGAAGCAAACGTTTACGCATACTTGTAGTGCTGACTATGGACATGTCAATATGGCATTTTCACAGAGCAAGAAGCATTGAGTTAATGAGACCAATGTCGTACCTTGCCACCAGCGCACTAGAAGCCGTGTATGCTTTGATTAGTTCAAGACCTTCGTGCCTTAACAACTTGAAAGCCTTCTAGCCTTCCCTTGGTGTTTACCGGTAATCATAGCACCTTTACCTTTCAAGTACTTGTTTGCGCCGACACTTATGGCTTTAAGCATACCAAACAATGGGACGATTGAGTAGAAGTGCACAACAAATAGAGTCGTTGTGTACAGCCGCAGAGGCCATACTTGCGCGCGGCAGTAAACTCAGTGCTAAGGTCTTGTTGAACGAAGTTCGTGGTAACCCACATTGCACTGACTTGACTTATAGATCTGCCAATAACTTTCTACATCGCAACAAAGTTGGGCAGCAGTATATGCGCCCTTCTCCCAACGACAATAGTCTTCCACCAAAGAAGCGATTAAGATGGACTGCTGTTGACGAGGCGGCCTTTCAGGAAGCGGTTGTTACCATCCAGTCGACCAGCAATAAACTGACTGCTAGCAATATTGCAAAGGAGCTGTAAGGCAGTGCAGCTTCATACGACCAACTTCGTTACCGTCTTCGGAAATTGACAGCCGCTAAGCACAACATTGAAGAAACGCCTGATTTGGGTGTTGTTGGCAGCAGGAGTATAGATGAAGAGTTTGTTGATGGTAAGTTGAACCCACAACAACACATTCGTTAACGTTGTATCAACAGTTTTGTAGCGGTGACAGGAAGTAAACATATTAAACCATGTTCTTGTAGATGAGGGCGAAACTGACAACGAGGACGTGCCAGGAGATGTTGCCCATGACCATGTGCAATCTTCCATGCACTGTTGCATCGAAGCTGCAGAGGAAGCCTGCAAAACAGCCTTTGCCGAAACGTGCTCGTATGCGTGCTGCTGCTGCGACCGCAGACTGTTTAAGCATTCGGTTGTGGAGGTCACGGACAGCTTGTACAACACCCTCTGTGAGCCATGGGCAACAAATGTTGCAGGATGGGTTACGCGTGGTGGCTCGGGGCATATATGCCATACGTGCTTAGGCAGCATCCGTAGGAATCGCTGCCCACGGTTTTCAGTTGACAACGGGCTTGGATTCCCAGACATTCCTGACGAGCTTCAAGGCATCCCTGAGCTGTCAGAGAGGCTCATTGCCAGGCGTGTACCCTTCCTGCAGTTGCGAAGGCTTCCAGCTGGGCAACAGCATGGCCTACGAGGTAGGATTTGCTTCATGCCCCAGTGTACCTTTTCTGTCCCACAGACAAGCATATGCTTTGAACCCCCCCACTGCTACTTTGGACTGTGCGTCCACTCCAAGCAACCCCTCCTGCCAAAATGCTTATCCGCTGTTGCGCTGCAACTTCACACTGCTGCAACTTCACACTGCTCAACCCCTCCTGCCAAAATGCTTATCCGCTGTTGCGCTGCAACTTCACACTGCTCAACTGCCTGAATCCTGTGAACACAACCCCGCCGTTTTCATTAAACGGCCACTCATGTGGCCTTGGCTTCTTTAACGTCCGCACCTGTCTCCTTCACGTATGCCCAAACTTGCCAACTATGTCAGGGTCGGTCGTCAATGTCCCAGCAGACTTAACCCGCGTCCAGCAGATGCTACCACGCCACCTCGACGACAGTGAAACCGTTCTGGTCGGCCTGAAGCGCAAGCTGCAGTACAAGCGTTCTTATCTCAGCCAGGTCATCCGGCCCCAAGCTGTCCTCAGCGCATTGCGGTACCTTGCGCGAACTCCCCTCTACCATGACGCACACATGGCGAGCGAGGATGACTGGCTCGCTCAATTTGAGAGGGGGCAGTCAGGTAAATAGAGTATTTACATAAATAGGGTATTCAAATTTGCCAAATGCGATCATTTCTTTTATGATGAGTACCAAGCCAGTATCATACAAAACGGCCCTGTATGACAGCAACCCGTTGTGCTAAACCCTTATGCAGAGGTTGAAGAAACTGCTGCGGATGCAACACCAAGTGAGGTGCTGCAAGCCGCAGAGGCGCTGGAAGCCAGCATGGCAGCCGAGGAAGCCGCTCTCACAGCTACACAGCGGCAGTGGCTGCGGGCGAAGCTTGGACAGCTCTGTGCCGACGAGTTTGTTGAGTGGGGGCATGAGGCTTACTCTGGCACTCCATTCCGTGAGGTGTATGCCAGCCGACACGTGAGTTGTGACCTTCCCGCTGTCCTTGGGGAGAGTCACAACAATACGTTCGCCGAGCCTGGGTGTTGGCATGTGGATGACAACGGTGACCCCATTTACTTTAAAGGTAAGAAGGTGTAGTCATGTGCGTGGTAGCGGTTGCATAAATGGGCAACTCTCATCCCTTAAGGCACACAGGGGTCATGGGTCATGCTCAGGATAGCATAGTAGGCAGTATCACGGGCTGCACAGACAACAGCACTACCATATTGTTGGTAGCATACCAGCCTTCTACCATTTGCCACTCTCCATAGTTGCCGATGCTGCTGCTAACACAAGCGAACATACTGCTAACCTTATTTACAGCTGGGTCACAGCCCAACCGGCATGCGGGCGAGGAGGATGCGCACCAGCTAGAAACGGATACCATGCTGCAGCCCATCACCAACACCGCTACGGAAGCTCACAAGGTGCATGCAGTAGCGCCAGGGGAGGGCAGCGACCCGCTGGGCATCATCATGGATGAGCACGCTGAGGAAATGGCGTTTCCCACGATCTTCTGCGGGAATCCACGGCCCAGCAATGCGGCGCGGCAGGTGCCCCTGTCGTACAGCGACATTGTCAAGAGCGAGCTCATGCGCTGCGACTCTCGCTGTGCCGCCAACATCACCAACATCTTTTTCAAGGTCAAGAAGCTGCAGTGCCTGCAAGTCCGGAATGCCGCCAACATCCGTGTCCGAAAGGCCAAGCTGGGCAACCAGCCCATCACGGCCAGCCAGGTACGTCTTGTCCTATCTTTCTCGCGTTCCATGGGTACAGGTTCTAGATGTACAACAGGGATACACAATGTGGCTGACCCATGGTTCACCCAGACACACCCAAACCACCTAGCATTGTACATGCTCAGCATCACTTCCAATCAGGCCCAGCTCCTACAGACCTGGCTTTGCGTGGTTACCTTTAAAACTACCCCTCCTCAGGTGGCGAACGAGGAGGTCCTGCAGGGCCTTATCCGCTCCGATGCTGCGTACAGGGACTTTAAGCAGCTGCGAGAAAGCCCAGACTACTGGGACAAGGCCAAGAAGGACCTGTTCGCGATGCTGCGGCAGCTAGGCCAGCCCACCTTCTTCATGACTCTGTCCGCCGCAGACCTCCAATGGCCGGACCTGTTAAGATGCCTGTACCAGCAACAGCATGGGCAGCAACTCAGTGACGATGGCCTTGCTGCCCTAACAGCCACTCAGCGGATTTACTTGGTTCGGAACGACCCCGTGACAACCGCTCGGTACTTCAAACACCGTGTGGACGCCTTCAAACGCATCGCCTTGGCAGGGTGCCCTTCTGCCATTGGCGGCATGCAGGACTACTTTTGGCGCGTGGAATTCCAGCACCGAGGTATGAAACCAGGCAACATGTAAGGGTCCCTTCAAATAGCACCTTGTTAGCCGAGTTTACAGCCACATACGACTTCACAGCGTTTGCCAACCATTTACATCCTTCGTTGTACTGTCCCTCAACATGCTGCCTGCCAGTACCATGCACGTGTACCTAAACACACACATACACGCTTCTGGTAATAGGTTGTGTGACGAGTAGTACCCACCGCATCGTGTTCATACAGCCAGCCCCGTCACCACTAACGCAGTACTGGTATTCCCATGTCTCCACCCCCCCACCCACCAGATTCCCTGTTCGTTGTAATTAACATTATCTTTTTGATTGTATGGCCAACCCCCGGCTTAGGGTCACCCCACGAGCACGGTCTGGTGTGGACCATGGATGCTCCGCCAGTCTACGATGGCACCAATGAGGCGGAGATTGTGCGCTACATCGACACCTACATTACATGTAGCGCCACTGCGGTTGAGGCGGAGCTGGTGAAGCTGCAGACCCATGACCACCGGGCCACCTGCTTCAAGTACGACCCGCAGGAGTGTCGGTTTGAGTTTCCGCGTGCGCCAATGGATGTCACACGCATCCTGCATCCCTACACAGACGGTGAGACGCATGATGCCTACTAAATGCAGACCGTCAGCTGTCCTAGTCACCCTTCTGCTTGTAAGTGGGGCAAGACATGGATGCTTGCCTAGCACCTCAGTTGAGACCGTGCCTTTGTACCAAAGGGTATGGTTTGCCCCCATAGACAGGTTCCTTGCAGTTACATTGGTTGCGATGACTTACAGTATTCCTGGTAAGCATGCTAACATATTCACGCCCTGTGCTTCACGCCAACAATTCAGATGAAAAGGCTGCTGCTGGGTTCCAAGAGCTAGCTGAACGGTGGGCCAGGGTAAAGCAGCTGCTGGCCGACATTGACACAGAAAAGGTGCCGCCTCCAACAACTGTCCAACAGCTGCTTTCCCTTGCTGGCCTGTCGCTGGATGAGTACATGGCTGCAGTACGCGTCCCTCTCAAGCGCATGACGGTCTTCCTGCGGCGAACACCGCTGGAGATGAGGATCAACCCCTACAACCCCACCCTCCTTCGCATCTGGAGAGCAAACATGGACATGCAGGTGCGACACCAGGTCATGAATGCCACACTGTGCTTAACCACATAGTAATACTACCTTCCCTTACACCCAGTGCTGAACTTGTGGCCGTTTAGTAATGGCTAACAAGTAATGGCTAACAAGCAGGAGGGGTGCGGAAGAAAAGTTCTGAACCTCATATATGCCCCTCCCAATCCCGTGACACCCCAAGGGTAATATAACTCATCGAAATCTGCCGTTTTAGCTATTTTTGAGCTCGAAATGGGGTCCCTGGGGGGAGGGTCCCCGGGGGGGGGGGGTCTGGGCCCTGTGAAGAAATATGCCAACTTTTTTCCTGAGACGAGTTGAACATCCAAATAAGTTGGAAAGACCTAACGTAAACAGTCCCTGAACCAAAATGCTGTGCATTGCCGCAGTTCTGCTTGGATCCGTACGGTGCCGCCATGTACATCGTGTCGTACATGCTGAAGGCCAACCGTGGCCTCAGCCGTGCCATGGAGCGGGCGGCTGATCAGGCCCGGCGTGAAGACGAGAACTTCAAGGCCAGGATCCGCAAAGTTGGCAACGCTTTTGTCAACACCCAGGAGATGAGCGCACAAGAAGCAGTATACCTGGCACTTGGGATGCCCCTCCGATCGGCATCCCGCCAATCCGTGTTCGTGCCGTCGACAAGGCCAGAGGACCGGACCCAGCTTCTGCGGCCTCCCAAGGACCTGCAGGTCCTGGCGGAGGCTGACCCGGATAGCGCCGACATCTTTGTGCCAGGCCTTGTGCATGCCTACCAGAGGCGGCCGCTCAGCCTGGAGCAGGTGTGCATAGCAGACTATGCGACTTGGTACAGCAAACCCTCACGCCCCAAGGAAGCAGCGGGAGACAATGTGGACACGGCAGATGTGGATGGTGCTCCCCGCCTGAAGGCTGATGAGGAGGACGATGACAATGGCGCCCCACTACCTCCTGACCTTGCCCCGCCGCCCCCTGAACATGGCCCACTGCCCACTGCCAACCTACCGTCGGCTGTGCAGGGCTTGCGTCTCCGTAGAACCCAGATGATCCTACGGTACCGGCACTTCTCACCCAATGGTCCTGATCCTGAGGACTACTACCGTGAACAGCTGTTCCTGTTTTGGCCCTGGCGAGATGAGGAGCATGATCTTGTGGCTGGCTGCCAGACCTATGAGGAGCACTACCACCAGGTGCAGGTGCATGTGGAGGCCAAGCGCAGCGAGTACCACCGTGACGCTGTCAACTGGTCCGCAGTTTTGAGGGCAACCGAGGCCCAGCTAGTGGCAGATGCTGAGCAGCGGTGGGCCCAGCAGCACCTTGGCTGCGGTGGCGAGGCAGAGTCTGATGGTGATGCAGAGGAGGTGGTAGGTGATGGCCTGCCTGTTGCAGCAGACATTGGCGCAGATCTGGGCCTACCACCAACCGCATACAATGTGCAGCTGGTTGCTGAGGCTGTTCCAGACGAGCAGTTCTATGCGTCCTTGCGGGAGCTCAACACGGAGCAGCGAGCCTTCTTTGATCACGCAATGTTCCATATGACGTTCCACCGGGGGCAGCAGCTCATCAACTTCCTCTCTGGTGGCGCGGGGGTGGGCAAGTCGTTCCTAATCCGGGCACTGCAGCAAGGCGCGCTGCGTGTCCTTCGTGGGGAGGATGGCGACAAGGAAGGGGATGGGCCTAGAGTGCTGCTGACAGCGCCAACTGGCAAGGCGTCCTACGGCATAGGTATGTGCACTACCTAGACATTACTTGGGGGACGTGCACATGCCTCAATGCCTTTCTACGGTTGCTGCTTGTCCTGTACAGACACCTAAGACAGATCACTTTACCCTGTGTCGCCTGAATAAACCAGCCTTTAGTACACCCTGCACCACACAGCACTGTATGCTACACAGAGAGACTAAACTGAAATGCTACCCCTGCACACTATGACACGCAGCAATCTTTAATGATCAACCCACTTCAATCCATGCCCATTCACCCAACCCTCAGGCGGCTCAACAATACACTCGGCACTGGCAGTTCCCTTCAACCAGACGCTGACCTACGTACCCCTCTCTGGAGAGCGCCTGAACAACATGGTGTCACAGCTGCACAGCTTGCGGCTGCTGATTGTGGACGAGGTGTCCATGGTGGGCAAAGCGCTGCTGCAATTCATGGACCAACGGCTGCGCGATGTCATGGGCCAGCCTTCCGAGCCCTTTGGCGGCATCCACGTCCTGTTTGTTGGGGACCTGTTCCAGCTCCGTCCAGTGCGTGACAAGTGGGTGTTTTCATGTACACCCCGCCACGGACACCAGTTTGAAATCACAGAGCTGGCGCCCAACGTTTGGAGGGAGTACATCACGCTCTACGAGCTGTTGACTGTGATGCGGACAGACAATGCAGGTGTGAAGGGTACAGGCTGCGTACATGACCCCGTTTCTGTGCTGTTCACATGCTGCTCTAGCGTACACCATCTACAGCCTGCCACAAGTGCCCAGCACTACACAGCTGCAGTGTCTGACGATTTCCTGCACATGCCTTCCTCACACCAACAGATTGGGCTCACCTCCTGAACCGCATGCGAGAAGGAAAGCACACTCCCAAGGACTTGGCATTCATCAAGCGTGTCATGGCTATCACGGCGAGGCACCGTCCTCCCAGTGACGCCATTCGGCTGTACGCCTTCAACGCCCAGGTTAACAAGTACAATGAGCATGCGGTGCAGGAAGCACATGCTGCGGGAGCAACAGGTAGGCACATAGGGGGAATTTCATGGCCAGCTTCCTAGCTATCAACCATAACGCACCTTACAACTTATTCGGACATGTCAAATGAAAGTAGTATGCATGGGGCCAACACCCAATGATACAAGGTTGGAAAAAGTATTTGTCAGTACTGTTCTGCAAACACCTGCCTGTAATCCAAGCCCAATGCATGCATGGTCCCTTGCTTACATTTACCACTCCTAAACAAATGGTGCTCATGCAACATCTTGCCGACGGAAACGAAATGAACACTTACATGCGTCACTGAAACCTGGCCCTTGCTGTCTTGACCTCCCACAGCTTACACCCTCAGTGCAGCAGACAGCCTGGTGTCCGACACCTCACGTGCATCGAGGGCCGCGATCCTGGCCAGCATTCCCTCCAACCCGCAAAAGACAGTGGGCCTTGCTAAGGAGCTCTTAGTTGCTGATGGCTTGCCGGTGGAGCTTGTCATCAATCTCAGCGTGCCCCAAGGCATGGCAAACGGCACTGATGGTGTTCTTGTTCGTGGCAGCGGCGGCAGCAGAAATGAAGTGGATAACACATGCACGCCTGATGTGCTATGGGTCAAGTTCACAGAAGAGCGGGTAGGGCGTGACATTCGCCAAAACGTTAGCGTTAAGCAGATGGCGCAGCAGCACCTACGCGATGTGCCTCACCCTGAACGGGCAACCCCTGTCTGGCGGGTGAGCCGCAAGTTCCAGCTGGGGAGGCGCAAGGAGCTTCAAATCATGCGGAATCAGTTCCCAATTCGCCTGGCTGCCGCCCGTACCTACAATAGGGTGCAGGTGCGGCGTTTTGGGTGGGCACATGGCAATAATAAAGACCGATTTTAGTCTGTTGTGCGACTGCTGTTGAATACCTTGCCCTATTTTGGTATATGTAATGCTTTTCAGCAGTAGCAGGTTGTTAGGATGGGTTCCTAAAAATGAACAGGTATCACCTTCTACAACCAACCTGCTTCACTGTTCCATTCTTGCAGGGCATGACTCTTCACAAGGCGGTCTTCAACTTTAGCGCTGCCAAACAACCGGGGCGGCACTATGTGGGCCTCAGCCGGCTGACCTCCCCAGAGGGCGGCTACCTTGAAGACTTGGCTGAGGACAAGATCTGCGTGGACCCAGAGGTCGTGAAGGAAATGGAGCGCTTGCGCACCACAGCCCGCGTGCGCCTTGCTGTGACCCCGCTGTACCCAGCCCCAGCAGACAGCTTTACAGTTGTGGCCCACAACGTCCGCAGTCTCCCTGCCCACCACGCGGATGCAGTAGCCGACCCCAATCTGCTGGCTGCGGATGTCCTGGTCCTCACCGAAACACGCTTGACAGCCCGCCACAGAACCCCTGCGGTTACAGGCCTCCCACACGTTGCCCGCATCGACTCGCGAACAGCAGACCCACCGCAGCACGGCGCCATAGTGTACTCCAGGTGGCCAATTATACAGTTGGCTTCCTGCAGCGAGGCACAGTTCGACGCTGTGCTATGCCTTGTGCGCTCACCCGTGGGTGAGGCAAAAGTGCTTGCAGTGTACCGCCACCCAGGCTCCGGGGCAGCAGCTATGTTCGCAGCACTTAATGAGCAGGCCATGACGCACCTGACTGCTAGGGGCGGCAGCAAACAGTCTGCTGCGTTCATCTTAGCGGGCGACCTCAACCTGGGTGCAGAGGACACGGACTTGCTGGCGTTCTGCGGCCGCTGGGGTCTCGAGCTTTGTGTGCGCGGGCCAACCCACCGCAATGGGCACCAGCTGGACCATATCTGCGCCAACCTGCAAGCCATGTCAGCAGGTCGCCTTTGGTCTTCAGCCTCTGATCACGTGCCCATCTATGCCAGGTTTGGACCGTCCCTGGTGGTAGAGTAACGGCTACGTGAAGTCAACAAACCCACCTTGCAGTGTAGTGTGGCGCTGCCAGCGCTGACCTTCTGTGGGGCATACCTGTCGCCTGCGCAATAGTAAATGTGAAGTACTGAAACCCAAGCCGCTGGTAAAGTGCTGCATGCTAGTTTCATGCTTCATAGCATGGCTTTAATGACTGTTGGGTGGCTTTAAATGCAACTTAGTCATGAAATATGGGAATGACCGTTTATGTAGGCTGCTTACAGGATGCATGCTGACCATCGACCAAAGACCATGCATACAATGCTATCGCTTTACGGAATGTTCCGGTTGCAGCTCCACACAACCATTGTGTCATTATTAGGTGTACATGCATGTGCGCGCCTTAAAAGCCATACCTTCAGTGGGTAAAATCCCTGAATTAAACGTGCGTGTTTGTGTTAATATGGCCACACGACATGCCTGTGGTGCCCACGATTTCGTCCTAGTAACCTGCCAGCAGCGAACCATCATTTACCGGCTAGGTTGGAGATGTGCCTGATAGTTTTGTCTTGGCGGGTTTAGTTTGCCAGTTGTGATCAAATTCTGGAACTGAAGCCTCCCCGCAGTCGCTGCTCAATGCGTACATGCATGGTTACAAGCCACCCAGAACAAACTAGTTGCTATTCTTATGGCTTTGGGGGATGATCATGATACAACTTGATGCAACTGTTGGGACTGTAGGTGTACTTGCGGTGTGTTTTAAAGCCATACGTTCAGGACTTGACACCATTAAAATGACGCTGCTGTGTTAGTACAGCATTGTGGCACACCTGCGGTGCGTGCCCTTCGTAATTATATTGCTGTGCTGCGAGTACTTTCGGGATATTCAGGCTGCGACTTAACGGAAGCGGATGGTCAATACGGGTCCCTTCCTTGCCTTACGTTCGTTCAGGGACTGAAACCGGTGTGTGTGTTATTACGGCCACATGACAAACCCGCTGTGCAATGTGTGTCCTGCCGTGCTGCCAGGTGACCATCCTATACAGACAAGCTTAGCGGTGTGCCTCATTCCATTGCTGGTGACACGCCGGTTGCATGTGGATGCATGTGTTCATATGGCTTTTGGGGATTTTCAGGCTGTGACTTAATGGAAGCGGATGGTCAATACGGGTCCCTTCATTGCCGTACGTTCGTTCAGGGAGTGAAACCAGTGTGTGTGTTATTACGGCCACATGACAAACCCGCTGTGCAATGTGTGTCCTGCCGTGCTGCCAGGTGACCATCCTATACAGACAAGCTTAGCGGTGTGCCTGATTCCATTGCTGGTGACACGCCGGTTGAAAATCCATTACTGAGTTGTGAGGGACCTCTGTCCCATACATATGCATATGCCGACCATTACCTGCATGCTGTTACCTCTTGTCATGCTACTGAGGTAGCAATGTTCATGCTAGTGGGCGCTCATGGGTGCCCATGTATTGCCATTCCTTCGGGGACTGTTTGTGTTTTTGCGTGGGTGGACTGGTGTGTTTGTCTTTGGACTCCCGACTCTCGGTTTCTGTTTCCGTTGTTCACGACATGTATATGCCGTGTTTTCCTGGACCTGACGTATACCTTTTACCGTTGTCCTGTCTCTTGAGGTTGCGGTTACATGGCTCCCCTTCTGCTCAGGTGGTTTTGTCTTGGCGGGTTTACTTTGCCAGTTGTGATCAAATTCCGGAACTGAAGCCTCCCCGCAGTCGCTGCTCAATGCGTACATGCATGGTTACAAGCCACCCAGAACAAACTAGTTGCTATTCTTATAGCTTTGGGGGATGATCATGATACAACTTGATGCAACTGTTGGGACTGTAGGTGTACTTGCGGTGTGTTTTAAAGCCATACGTTCAGGACTTGACACCATTAAAATGACGCTGCTGTGTTAGTACAGCATTGTGGCACACCTGCCGTGCGTGCCCTTCGTGATTATATTGCTGTGCTGCGAGTACTTTCGGGATTTTCAGGCTGCGACTTAACGGAAGCGGATGGTCAATACGGGTCCCTTCCTTGCCTTACGTTCGTTCAGGGACTGAAACCGGTGTGTGTGTTATTACGGCCACATGACAAACCCACTGTGCAATGTGTGTCCTGCCGTGCTGCCAGGTAACCATCCTATACAGACAAGCTTAGCGGTGTGCCTCATTCCATTGCTGGTGACACGCCGGTTGCATGTGGATGCATGTGTTCATATGGCTTTTGGGGATTTTCAGGCTGTGACTTAATGGAAGCGGATGGTCAATACGGGTCCCTTCATTGCCGTACATTCGTTCAGGGAGTGAAAGCAGTGTGTGTGTTATTACGGCCACATGACAAACCCGCTGTGCAATGTGTGTCCTGCCGTGCTGCCAGGTGACCATCCTATACAGACAAGCTTAGCGGTGTGCCTGATTCCATTGCTGGTGACACGCCGGTTGAAAATCCATTACTGAGTTGTGAGGGACCTCTGTCCCATACATATGCATATGCCGACCATTACCTGCATGCTGTTACCTCTTGTCATGCTACTGAGGTAGCAATGTTCATGCTAGTGGGCGCTCATGGGTGCCCATGTATTGCCATTCCTTCGGGGACTGTTTGTGTTTTTGCGTGGGTGGACTGGTGTGTTTGTCTTTGGACTCCTGACTCTCGGTTTCTGTTTCCGTTGTTCACGACCTGTTTAAGCCGTGTTTTCCTGGACCTGACGTATACCTTTTACCGTTGTCCTGTCTCTTGAGGTTGCGGTTACATGGCTCCCCTTCTGCTCAGGTGGTTTTGTCTTGGCGGGTTTACTTTGCCAGTTGTGATCAAATTCCGGAACTGAAGCCTCCCCGCAGTCGCTGCTCAATGCGTACATGCATGGTTACAAGCCACCCAGAACAAACTAGTTGCTATTCTTATAGCTTTGGGGGATGATCATGATACAACTTGATGCAACTGTTGGGACTGTAGGTGTACTTGCGGTGTGTTTTAAAGCCATACGTTCAGGACTTGCCACCATTAAAATGACGCTGGTGTGTTAGGACAGCATTGTGGCACACCTGCGGTGCGTGCCCTCCGTGATTATATTGCTGTGCTGCGAGTAAACCACCATGACCTGACAAGGTTGCTTTGGTGGCATGCCCGTTTCAATTGCATTACAGAAAGGCACCTCTGTCGCTTTTGTCATCACTTGCAAATGACAGTACAGCACATATAGTGTACATGGTGTTCCAGACGAAAATGCCTTTCCCTCGCTCATCACGGTAAGGACGGTGGTCCGACATGCCAATGTCAATTGTCTGCAAGTTAACTCCCTCACGCAGCTGAGTGGATGCATGCTGACCCACCAGCTACGACCAACTTCAAACTGCTAGAATTGGGCCTTTTTAGGTTGCAACATAACAATACTTACGATCAGCCGTAACGACCTTAACTTTGCTGCAGCAGTAAAAGTTGCCCTCCCATTTCCCAGGTGCCTCCCGCTTTGGAGCCCTTGCAAAAAAAGAACGCGAGGAACACAGACAAGGACACTTCCTCTAGTCCATTGCAAGGTCATAGCCGCGACCATGATTCCGCCAGCACCAGAGCACACAGCAAAGCGACCATACACCTGCTGCGTGGTTGTCTGTGGATGAGTTAACAGGACAGTTCCTCGCTCCTTTAAGAGGAAAGGTCCTTCGTTCTAAGTGTAGCCAACACGCAACACAAACACCAAATGCCTTGCTGAGCTACAAATGTCTCACAAATGTGTAAAGAAATGGCACATAAAGGGACTACATCTCCGCGTTTGCCGAGCGAGGGTGACAAGAGCATGCGTGAAGCGCTGATGGGTTGCCTAGCATCCCCAAAAAGTATAATTAGCATACAACACAAAAAATGCCTTTACATGCTCATGACCGTGTTGCGAAAGAAAGCCTTTGACAAAAATTCCCTAAAAAGGCGTACACCCTGCGGGTACGTCATGGCGGGGGCCATGTCGTGGCACCGCACCCCAGTGCGCATGCACATAGCCCATGATTTTAATAAACACAACACAACATTCACCCAACACGTTCCTAGTAAACAAGTGTGGCGCTGACGCGCGCCACTCCATCCATCAGCCTGGTCAAGCAACCCGGCCGTGAGGTACCGAACTTACACCCTTCACTAGGATACATCTTGACAGAACAAACAAGACCCACACACACTCTCGAATGGGAAAGAGGAAGAAGAAGCAGTCTTCCGGCCTGTGGAAAGACTGCAATGGATTCATTAAACTGAGGGGCTTCCACCAGGAACGCAGCAAGTCCACAACCAAGAACCCCAAGGGCCACTCGGCTCCTGCTGACAATGGCCTGACAGAGTCTGCCATTGGGCAGCAGCCGCCACCGCCACAAAGCGACATGTCGGGTAAGTTTCCTAACAACTACAAAGCTCCAAACATCCCAGCCAATCTCAGCATACAGCTAAATGCGTGGGGGCTCTCACGTCCTGCAGATGCACCGGCTGAGCCCCTGCCTGAGGCTGAGCAAGTGGCGGCCGCAACGCCGGAACACTTGTCGGCAGCACCCATCACAGCAGGGAGCCCTGAAATCACGGCGGGCTTAACCAACCCTACCGGTAAGGACAGCTGGAAAACTGCTTCCTAAAACCTGGTTCGGTGCAAGCACCTCCCTAACACACCAGTCATAATTACCGGCTTGCAGGCGCCAATCAATGCTTTCTGAACGCCGTGCTGCAAGCCTTTGGCAAGATGCCGGCCGTTAAGGACCTCGTGGAGCGCCTTCTGGAGGACCACCCTGGCAACGAGCTGCTGATGAAACTGCAGCACACCCTCGCCTGGCTGAACGCTTCCAAGCTTGAGGCCACAACTGCCCTTGAGGCAAACAACCTCAATGCCATTACAAGGTAAAGCGTGCAACAAATGCCAGCAAGGGAGCAAGCTGTCAACGTGTCATGGGTCCCGCATGCTGCTGCGTAACTAGCCTCAAGCAATAATGGCCTTGCCATAACACTGACATGCCTACCCGCCCTGTTGCCTGCTGCCCCACCTGCCCTTACAGGCTGGCGGTGGATGTGGCAGGTGTGAGGTCGGCTCTGCGTGTCCTGGATCTCAAGGATGGCAGATACGATGACCAGGGACGGCATGATGTTGCTGAGCTGCTATCCAACCTCATCACCTACTTGGGCACCTTGCTGGGCGAGGCGGCCAATCCCGTGTGGGAACGACACCTTGAGGCCTGCCTGGTGTGCAAGAAGTGCGGCCACCTGACGCCGGTCGATTTCTGGGACGCCAACCCACTGCAGCCAAGTGCCATCCTTGCTGGTAGGTCACTCTGCAGCAGGGTGAACAAATCCTGATAAACTGCGCTGATGAATAGTACAACACCTTGCACGCCTCATACATCGCAAAGTCACACCCGCCTTTTTGGTTGCTCCATTCCCTGCACTTAGGAGACACGCTGGTGGCAGCACTCAAGGCGGGCGTTGCAGTTGAGCGGCCATGCAACCATGCGGGCTGCACCTCGCTGGCAACTGGGTCTCCTTACCTGCGCAGCCAGCCGCAGATCCTGCACATCCACCTGCAGTGGCCCCCTGACAGACAGCTGGAGGCCGACGCCATTGCCCAAGCAGTCCTTCGTGTTGGCGTTCAGCTGAACCTGCGCGACATCTATGTAGCAGGAAGCATTCCTTGGGGCAACCCATTGTACCACCTGTTCAGCATCATCTGCTACAGCCTTGGGCACTACACTGCGTTCGTGGCGGTGCAGACACGTGAGGGCATCCGCCACGGCACCTGGATAGAGTATGATGATGCATTTGTCCGAGGCCCCTTCTCCTGGGAAGTGGTCCAGGAAAAGATGATCCAGCGCTACCAGAAGCCGGTCATGCTGTTCTACAGCCGCTCATAACGCCCAGAGGGGCATGTCATGTGGTCTTGGTGGGGAGGTTAGGCCCCTGGCATTTAGTTGTGGGACTGTAGAGGGACGCTTTTATTCACAGCAAGGCAGTATGCTGCTGCGGTTAGTCATTCACTTGGCAAATGACCTGTTGACAAGGCGCCACAATTTGGGCATCACAGCAACAATAGGCCAGCACTGCTGACATGTAGTGTTGTGCACTCGGCAGAGGACAGGACCATGGGGAAGCCCAGCCAGCACGACCTGGCACCTTTAATAAGTCAACAATACAGGGCACTCTGTTTACCATGGGGCTGTAATGATAATGCGCCTGCCGCAACCCCACTCTCTCCGCCACTCCTACTTGCATCAAAGGGGGGTTTGTTGTTTTCCCCCCAAAACACACGTTCCTGCTGGAGCCACGTGTAGCAAAGTAAATGACGCACTGCCATCCTGTCACGAAAAGTGTCCAACAGCATGCTTCATAACTCCTCCAGCCCTCGCTAATAACAAGCACGCTGATACACGTTATACGGTCGTGAATAGTGTGCCTAGCTATCAAACGAGTGTTCCAGCTCACATTTCCGATAACTAACCAATGTCGAGCATGGCTCCCAAAGTACCAAACAAGCAACGCAACACCAGCTTAGGGACAGTATGTGTCAACACCTTCCAGTGTGGAAGTACGCAGCCAACGCTATGCCATGCGCTGACGTTCCACCTCCGTGGTCCATACCAATTTACCTGCGATGCTGAACTCGACTGCCATCAACAGCCTAGCAAGCAGCAGCAAAAATTACTGCACACTACTAGGCCGACCGCCCATTAAGTGACAAAGGCGTTTGGAGACAGAGGTGCGCCGTACACCTGCACAACTGCAGCAATGTATACAGGGTTTCACAAAAACAAAGGCTTGTTTCCGGACCCCCACTGTTGCGCATCTACAAATCCAGTTCGGTTTCCACAGCCCATACCGCGCCTGCCCTTTACAGCCGCACCCCCACCCCCAGGCCCCCCTCGCAACAGCATCACATGTCGATTCCTGCTAATGCTTGCTGCCTGCGACAGCATCACAATGCCTTCTAACTGTTGCATGGACAATCGACATTACCCCCCTACTCTGGAATCACAACCGCCACCTAACAGCAAAGCCAACCCATCCAACTCGTGACCCAATTCACCCACCATGACAACTTGCCACACCCCGCCTCAGGCGGCCCCGTCCCCACCCGCGACCCCCGGCTCAGCCCCTTCTGGCCCCACCTTGTTATCAACCCGCCCCAGCCTACGCCTTGGCTCATTGTACGGCTTCCATCCATACAAACCCCGTACCACCGCCTCTGCCCGGTACCCCTCCACCCCCTTATCCTTGCCAGTTGCCAGCATGACATCACGGCGACTCTTCAAGTCACGCATAACCTCCTTGAGGGTCTGAGGCACTTTGGGCGGTGGCGGCGGTGAAACAGTTTCACCGCTGGGTGCACTACCCTTGCGGCCCTTGGCTCCCCCCCCTGCTGCTGCGAATCCCACGCTGCAAAGTCCGTCTCCCACTTGCCATACTCGGCAAGTTGCTGCTTTAGTGCAGCCACCTCCTGCAGCACACCATACTGCACACTCTCCAGAGCCGCTCGCCCCCCCGCTGCTGCTTCAAGGTACAGCAGCTGCGTGAGGTCAGGCATGCGGATGAAATGCGATGACCCAACACGCAATGGGTGACGAGAAGTGCCGCTGCCGCTACTGCTGCTGGCGCTGCCACCGCTGCCTGCACATGACACCGGGCGCACCGTTAACGGCGCGGTGCCATGCCACACCTGGCTCGTTGCCATGACCACCATTGTGCAGTCCAGCGGGATAAGACGGATCCCGAGCCCCGGCATGCAGAACGCCCCGCCGCTCAGCTCTCCCGAGCCACCGTGGAGCCACAGAATAATGGACAGCGGGCCTACATTAACACCGTAATAAGGAACAAGAAGTCACATGACTGACTAACGAGCCTTAAGAATGGAGCACCCGCATTACACCCAGCCCATTCACACACTCCGGTTACACGCCTGCCTAGAAGGGTCGCCCACCTCACCATCGTTTGCATCGACATGCATCTCCACCGTCGCGTTCTCCGACATCGAGATGTGGGTAGATGCGCTTCCCCCCAGGCACATGCCTCGGCCTAGCTCCGTAAGGAACTGTTGCCTGCATGCAAAGAGGGACACGTCATGCAGTCGGCTCACCACCACCACTCGGGACCATGGCTACACTGCTCGTTCCTACAAAACCCTGGCCCACCCTGACCCCCACACTCACCGGTACTTTCCCAGCCACGGCAAGCGCTCCGCTGCCCAGGCCCAAACCTTGGCACACAGCTCCGCCAGCGCCTTGTCCACCGCATCCGGCGACAGCCTGGCAGTCATGCGCTGCAGGACCTGGCACGCGTACCTGCGGACAGCACGCCATCCTAAAGTAACCGTACAATACAGCCACGACAAGGCAGGAAGCCCCTAGTGCACTGGCAGGTGCTTGTGAAGCTACGCCTAGCTGCTCTTAATGGAGCCAGGCATTGCTACGCCATGCCACCTACAAGGTGCGCCTCCCCCAACACATCCATTGCCACTCCGAGTCTTAATGCCGGAGGGCGTCGCGTGCTTGGCTTTGGCCTCCCTCCCAAAACCATGCACCATTGACAGGATCACCGGAGGTAGCTGCCCAGCCTCCCCCCACCACCTCACCCGGGAGCGAATGCTTTTTGATCAGTCAGGATGAGGGCGTTTCCCGCCATGCTGATGGTGTGGTGTCCATCCCCCTGATGCCGCTGCATAGTGGTGAAGATGCCCTTGCATGCTGTCGCCAGCTCGTACAACCTCGCCACCTCCGTGATGAAAGCAGGATCCCCGCACTGCGGGAATGCACAACAGCCAGGTGTCATTCGTTAGCGGATACAACATTTGCCATACTTGCACAGCCCAAATGGCGCCCACGCCTAACCCCAACGCACCCCTCCCCCCCAGACAGAGGCCGTCCACGCGCCCCACCTGCAACACCACCGCCGCCACGCATTGCTCGCGTCCAGCAAATACTCCGCATCGGTCATCCCCCACGCTGGCTGAGTTGATGAAGACCACCACCTCCTGCCCCGTCACATCCCGGAGGCTGTCCAGGACGTCCCGCCCCGCCTGGCCCCACTCCACATGCTGCGGCTTCCGCCTGCTGTTGCTGTTGGCAGCCGTGGCTTGCAATAAGGCGGCCTGCCGCTCCAGCAGAACATCCTCGTCAACCGCAAACGCCAAAGCTGTTTCACTGGGACAGGCGCCATGCCGATTCATCAGCTTTAAGGCAGCGATCCGATTCAGCTGCCGCTGCCAGTCACGGAGAGGTGGGTTGGCGCCAATGGATGTGAGCAGCTTTACGACAACGCCATCCTCCACCTCGATACCACACACCACAAGGTCGGCCGCCACCTCCAGCCTGCAATAATCACACCAAGCAATAGGAACACTAATTCCTTGACGTGTGGAAAAGCAGCGATGTCCTACAATGACGCAACTCCTCCAGGAAATGCACATGCCGAGCGAGCCTACCTGCGCAGCCCACAGACACGTCGCCCATCGCATTCGTCAGCAGCGGCAAGTGCCAACAGCGTCCTGCCCGCCGCCAAGCCGGCCCTGCAGAACGAAAGGCCAGGTGTAGGAGGTTTGGAGACCAACGGCTACCACAAGTCAAGCACGAGTCTACTACGAGCCGTCGCCCGCTCACCCACCTTTTGCGATTGCGATTGCGCTCTACACAGGCCTCTGCACTGTGCGCCGTGTGCTCAGCGCGCCAGCAAACTCGACCCTCAACTCCATCTGCGCTCACAAACGCCCTAAGCTCGCCACAGCATCCCTGCACTAGGCAACGTCGGATGACAGCGCCAGCAACCTCAGAGCCGGGTGGACTAAAGGACCACACATCGCACACACGTCTGAGAAAGTCGTCCCTAGCGCCTGCACTGCTAAAACTATGCACGATTGAGGTGGACACCAATGCATCAAGGCTCATTGTGCGGTTCTTTAAAAACACTATGCACAAGTGCCCAACGACTGGACCAATAGACTCCCACCTCCGGAACCATGCACAATTTGCAGTACACATAACGCATCCCACAAGCAGTCATGCGCAATGTATTCAGCTGTAAACAATTAACAAGTCTACCCGTTAATCACAGCCAGCCCGCCTCAAGGCCTCCTGAACCTTCCTAAGTGTGCAAGACATGGCGACATCGCGTGGCAAGGCAAGCCACAACACAGCCCACACGCCCCCGACATAGGCTGGGTCCCGAAAATAACAAATAATTTCCTAATTTGTCTTTCATTCGCGAAGGAGCGCCCGTCCCGGAACAAGGCGCAGCCCAACTACAAGGAGATGAACACCGGCCGTCGCACCAAGGTAAGTGAATCCCCGCACCCCGCTGGCCAGCATAGCCGTGAAGCCAACACCTGCTACGCCTCACAGGGCGACGCCGCGCCGCCAAGCAGCAACCATGCGCCGCCATCAACACCTCCGACACTGTCGGGCAAGACCCGCAGCAAGCACGGGTCACCATCAGCCAGTGCCATGAAGACAAACGCAAAGGTAATACAAGGCAGGCAGCATGAGATAGCCACCGCTTGAGCAAGCCTCCGCACCTCCGTTCCTCCAACACCCAACCTATACGCATTAACACCGCAGGCCAGTGGCAAGCCGCGTAACAAGCAAGCAGAAGCTGCAGCACCGACCATCAGTGGCCCAAGGGCCCAGCAGCCCAGCCCTCGGCGTGGCCGCACGTGCAACGATATTGTAAGCGAGGCCGTGCGTTTCATGATGGGGCGTGTGCTCTAACGCTAGTAAGCTTACCAAAAAACTGCCCAAAAATGCAGAGCGAGGACATGGTTGCTTGCCTGGTCGACGCTCGCTACAACGAGCCCAAGAACAGCAAGGAGGTCCAGATCAAGCTCCGCACCACGGGCAAGATCACCTGGGTCAACATCAACCGCTTCACCGAGGAGTACTACGATGCCCACGTGCGCGACTTTGCCCTCCAGGTACGCACCTGGGCGCGCTACATCCCTCTGCATGCGCACCCCCCACGTCCGACCACAGTCATTCACCAGCCAACCAAGTGACCTTTACATTGCAGAAATGCCCGGAGCATGTGCGACCGGACACCGTGCGTGCTGCGACCCCACAGGTACTTGGCCTGCTGCACTTGAATACACTCTAGCCCCGCCTCACCGTCTTTCACTTCCCGTGCTCATAGGCCACCAAGCCCACCAGCATGCCGCCTGCTCGCAAGGTGAGCGCGCAAAACATACATGCACCCCAGCAGTAATATTCCCGCACCGACCGCTCCCCGGGTCTAACCGCCTTGCCCCACCCACCATGCCCTTTCCCAGAGCGCTCGCACCCCTGCTACCACTACACCCCCCGCTGGTGCCAAGCCGACGACCGCCGCTACTGCCCTCAAGCGCAAGACCCCGCCCGCCACGCCCACCCTGCAGCCGCCAGCGGCGAAACGCTGCAGTGCCAAGGTACAGCGCGGGCATTAGTTTGGGGAGACGCTGTTTAGTGCAGGTGCCTTGACCTCTGAGCCATCGCAGCAGCCTGCCCAATTATGCTGCCCGCCGTGTTCCTTGCTGCTTGATTGTCATGAGCAACCCCCTCCCCCCGGGCAACCTGCAGGCGCAGCCCAGCAAGGACCCCGAACAGGAACCCCCCAGCCAGGACAGGACTCGCTCGCCCAGGGTGAGGCCAGCAGCCATGTCACGACCCTTTTCGCCGTTGTTCCTCAACACCCCTATTAGGGAAGGGTTGTGAATTAACATGAAAATCCAAATTCGGAACTGAGAATACGTGAGCGTAATCACACATTACTTAAACAGTGTGTGAATCCGGGTTTGCGGGTGGTCAGGTCACGAATTGTAGTTACGCCTCTGACGTACAACCCCCAAACGTGCCTTGTGTGCACGCCTTTGGGTCTGAAATTACTGTACAACATGTTTAATGAAGTCCTTAAGTGAAATGTAACCTGTAACTTTCGTAGGTTTACTCCGTCCCTCCCAACCCGACCCCTACACACCTGCCTGTACTGCCATGTTCCTCGCCACCCATCCGCCAGGATGCCGCCGGTGCCAAGCCCCTGCGGGATGCCGTGCACGATGTCAACCCTGTAAAGCTCAGCAGCAACGGCCGCGAGCTGCCGACATCGTTCCTTGCATACGTCCGCAGTGTCACGGCCTACAAACCAAGCTCTGACAAGCAAATGGTCCGCATGCTTGTCAGCGACCCGGAGCTGCCTCACCTCTCACTCGATGTCATCACGTTTGGGGCCAGCAACTCACGCCACCTCACTGATATTATGGACCACGGCAAGATCCTCATCCGGAAGCCCGTCGTAAAGTACGTCTGGGCATGGCAAACACAACGGTCGCGGATAGATAGGGCTCCGGGAAGCAGTTAGGACAAGAAAGGGCAACCCAGCAACTGCAAGCACCACGCCTGACCCAGTAGTGGGCGTCACCAGCCCCGCCGACCATATGCCCGACCTGTACCTCTTTAACTGGCCGCAGGCGTGAGGACAACTTCAGGTTCAGCAAGTCGCGCAGCCCTGTGACCCTACACATCAAGGACGCTGCACAGCAGGTCACGGCTCTGGAGCCAATCATGCCGGTGCCCCTCACCGACATGGCGCTGTGCTTGGATGGCACCGTGCCGCACGACCACTTGGTCAACATCCTTGGTAAGCAGGGAAACCGGTTAAGAAGACCTCCAACCATGCAGCCAGCATCCAAAGGATTCTACAACCACCCTAACACTACCCCCTTGCCAACCTGCCCCATGCATGCATGCTGCCTGGCAGCGGCTGTTCAGGGCACCACGCCGCTCACCATGAAGGACATACAGGGCCGCACCGTGGCTTCCCGTGAGCTGACGCTGGTGGCCCCTAACAACGACTCGCCCACCTACACGGACACCCACAGCATCGCCATCTCGCTTTGGGGGTGAGCTAGGGAAAGATCGGGAAAAGTGCTTCCTGCGCATCATGTCTGTTACCTAGATTATTACCCAGGGGAAAGCGGCTGTATACAAAAACATTTCCACGGTGTGCAACCAAGGAGTGTCTTTAATAAATCCATGCGTGAGTGCCTCCTCCGGCCAGCGAGGCCGTTCTCCCTTACTAGCAAAGGGTTGGTGACCCACGGGTCTTACAACATGCAGCAGGGGTGACAATCGGAGGCATGCAAGAGGGCAAGGGTACTGCGGATGCGGGCCACAGGCGCAAGCGCGCAGATCCCAAATCAGAAACCTGCTATTTTCAGAAAACACAACCTACTACCTGCTTGGGCTGCGTAATAGAAAAAAAAACTCTGCTTTGAAGGCCGCGCAAGATTACACGCGGCATTATTATTGCCCATGACTTGCTTGCTCGTGATGCCGCCTCGCGTCTCCACCACGCAGGGACCTGGCCAAGACGGAGTGGAAGGTGGGCCAAGTGCTTCTCGTGCTCAACGCCGCCACCCGAGTCTTCAGGACTGGGAGCGCTGTCAACTACAGCCTCACCACCCGCGCCATCACAAGCATCCAGACGGCTACGGAGCCCATGGCCCGCTTCACGGATATCAGCAGCACCAATTTCGCATTCCAGGTATGGCAACACCTTGCTAAATATCCAGCTGGGACCGGCCACTTGGGTACACAGGTAGCCAACTAACGTTCCGGCCACCATTCCACCGCTCTTACGCACCCATCTCTCCTGCCCAACCCTGCAGAACGCTGGTGAGGTGTCCAACGCCTGCAGGTCCAAGAAGCTGACGGAGGCCATCAGTGCTGCGGCCCGGCACCCACTCCACAACGTGTACGTGAGCCATGTGCGGCTGCAGATCAAGGTCCTGCACAACGTGAACAACCCCTTCAGCTACGACTGCACGGAGCCAACCTCCCCAAACAACCAGCCCTGCGGCAAGCGGCTCCAGGTTTCCGAGGACTCGACCTTCACGTGAGTGTGGCACGGGAATATGCTTACCAGCGTGACTCCAGACTTCTGCTAGTTTGTTTCAACAATGCGTGTACCAGCCCCGCTACCATTACTGCTGCCTTGAACCACCCGTTACTCTGCGCTTCCCAAAACCCAACACGCCAGGTGCTCGGTCCACGGCAAGCTCAAGGGTGGCCCCAGCACCTTTAGCAAGTACATCCTCACGGGCTTGGCGCCCGACTGCAGCGTGGATGGCACCACGTACAGTGTGGAGCTCCACTTCCACGACATGGCCATCCATCGGTTCCTGGGATTCCCGGCTGGCAAGGCCAGCGCGATCAAGATCAGCAGCGACCGCAAGTACGCCAAGCTGGTCCTGACGCCCCTCCTGAGCCTCTCGGATGGATGGCACTCTCATCATCCGGGACGCCACCCTGCGCACGTGAGTCCATGCGGGAAAAGGTGGCAGCTCTCAAAGCCTGCTGACAACCCCTGCTGTGCCCCTGCTAAAAACACGCAATGCCCAGAGTGTGCACCTTAAGTCCTTGCCTAATTCACACACCTAAACGGCGCAGCATTCCAACAACCGCCCTCCCCGCCACCCCACCCACCCCACCCACGGCCAGTTACAACAACCACTCGTACATCTACATCCGTGAGTTCCAAAAGGTCGCGGATGAAGATGCGGGTGACGCCCATGGCAGCCAGCACGCTGCCGCCTCGGAGGAGGCCGCCGCCAGCGACGGCTCCATGGACTGCTCGGACAGCGGCCACCACAGTGGCGCCGTGGACCTGGCAAGCAGTGAGGAGCAGCAGCACACGGCGAGCGGGGACGAGGGTAGTGATGGCGTTGGGGGGGACACGGACGAGGATGTGTCCGATGTAGATGACGAGGAGGACGAGAGGGCCAGCAGCAGCAGCATGGCGGCGTCGGAAGATCCCGTGGAGGACACGGACACTAGTGAGGGAAGCAGTGATGAGGATGGGGATGCAGATGGAAGTGGCTCTGCCTCGGAGGGCGGCGAGGAGGACACTGACGATGACAGCACCTAAATGCATGCACACAACATCCTAGGGCCCGCCTGAGCGGCTGATGGAATGGGTGTTGGGCACATGCAACTAGGCGGGGGTGGTGCTGCGGGTACCGGGCAACTGACAGCTAGGACAAAGGGGGGAAGGGCCCGAACCTGTACCTGTACTGGGAGGGTGGATCACACGCCGGGTGGACTTGCAAGTGGTACCTGGTAACGTGTCGCTGGGCAACCGCAGTATTGGTCATGGTAGCAAGCGGGTAACGACTGCCGCTGTTCAGCGCGCCGTCATTACACAAGCAACGCAGCCCTATCTGTAACTGTACCTAACAGCATGACCGAACCGCTGCAGTCCGACCACACACACTACTATACACAACTATAGTATACTACAACACATGGGCAGGCCATGAGATCGCTTCGGTCTGGTTGGCATCTTTTTCGTGCAAAAGGTTTGGAATTTGAATGTGTATATGCAAGTCACAAAGGCAACCTGCGATGTGGCTTCAAGTCAAGAACGATTGTTATGAGTAGAGAGGAGTTTCTAGCTGCAGCGTTCGTCACATAATCAATGCACACGTGTTTGTTGTATTGTGATGTTAAAATAATGATGTGTATATGGGTGAGCAGTGATATTGGCCTGTGTCGTACAAAGTACAAAACAAGTTACAAAAAAAGAGGCATTAAGCGCATGTCGATAGCTTGCTACACGTTGGTATCCGTTAGGTTGTTGTCGCGGTAAGGCCAGCAGCGTAGTTTAATAGGGCCGACACAAATGGCTTCGGTATTGCCTTCCTTACTCAATACACACAATGGCCAGGGAATGCAGGAAAACATATGAAGTTGAGGCTCTGTGTAAAGCAGCCGAGACTATTGCTTCTAGCGGACTGAAACTTACTGCCAAGCTATTGTATGACGAAGTGTGCTCCGACACGCGCTTGAAGGGCTTGACGTATAAACACGCATTACAAACTATCGTGGCTACTGGGAAGGAAGCGTCGCCAAAGACATTGCTGCAGGAAATGGGGCGGCCCAGTATCACTGTAGGCATGGTGCGGAATCGACTGCGGAAGGAACAAAGTCAAAAAGGTACGGTCGCTCATAGTGAACTGTTTGAAGGTAGCCACTGTTTCGCTGACGACATTGCTCCGTCGCACAAACGAAGGTGACAATGTTCCAAGCACTGCTCAAAAGGAGAGCGGTATGGGTACGTTGTTTATTATGAGTGCATTTCAGAAAAGGTGCTGGAGGAATGCTGCACCGAAGAGAGCGTACCACTGAATACTAGCCCAACATGCTCTGAATGCCACCCACAAACCCCTGCCCACATAGAAGAAGACAACTTTGGCGACGAGGCTCTGCCAGCATATGACAAACGCAGTGGAGTGCAAAGGTGCACCTACACTACAGTTGAAGCAGCAGAGGAAGCCTGCAGATCTCCATCCCCTCCCCTCCCCTGCCAAAGCTTGGCTCCCAAACTCAGCCTCTATGGATGTTATAGCCTCCACGGTTCAATACACTTTTCCTATGCAAGCCATGCCACCGCCCTGTCCTCCCCACCCCTACTTTCCTGTTGCCTTACCTTTCCTCGCTTTCCTTTCACCACCAACCCTCTTCTTGCTTTCCTATCCCTTTCCCTGCCCACGCCATCCTTTAGCTTCCATGCCTTTATTGTTCTCTCCCCGTGACTCCCCTTGCCAACCCATTCCCACCCCATCCCTGTGCTCGAATGAGGGTGACAGCGAGGGCAACTGATACCTAGGACCGTGCGTCAGTTTCTGTGCACGCCCATGATACCCTCGAGTTGCCAACGCAATTGCGACCCTGCTTAGCAAGACGGCTTGCCCCTGAGGGCCGCAGACACCGGGCTTGCTGGTGCAATATGCCAATTCGCACTATCCAGGCATGCCCCTCGACGCTGTAAACGCCTCCCTCATATGACCCTACGCAGCCATCTGACCCTCCCAAACGGGACACCCATGCGCCACTCTCCTAAGCAGCCTCGTCAGCCCCCCAGCCCGCCACCTTACCCACCCAAGCATGACTCCCACACACCGCCATCATAAACAGCCGCGAAAACGCACCCAACCACCCCACCACACCGTCACCCCCCCATGCTACACACCCATTTGGGCAGGCCATGAGATCGCTTCGGTCTGGTCTTGGTGGTCTTCCTGTCCTTCCTCTGTAACAGTCCACATCGGAAAAAAAAATCCTTGCCGTGAGGGGGCTGTCCGCGCCAAGCGGGGGTTGTCCGTGCCGTGTGGCAGCTGTCCGTGCCATGCGGGGACTGTTCATGCCGTGTGAAGGCTGTCCGTGCCGGGCGGGGGCTGTCCGTGCCGGGCGGGGGCATTTCACGCCATGCGAGGGCTGTCCGTGCCGTGCGGATTCGTGCCGACGGGGGCTGTCCATGCCATGCGGTGCGGGGGCTGTCCGTGCCGTGCGTTCATGCCATGCGAGGGCTGTCCGTGCCGTTCAGGAGCTGTTCGTGCCGTCCGGGGACTGTCCATGCCACGCGAGGGCTTTCCGTGCCGGGCGGGGGCTGCCCGTGCGGTGCAGGAGCTGTCGGTGCTGTGCGGGGTCTGTCCGTGCCGTGCGGTGGCTGTCCTTGCCGTGCGGGGGCGTTTCATGCCATGTGGGGGCTGTCAGGGCTGGGCGGGAGCTGTCCGCGCCTTGCGGGGGCTGTCCGTGCCGTCCGGGAGCTGTCCGTTTTTTTTTTCTGATGAGGACTGTTACAGAGAAAGGACAGGAAGACCATCTAGAAACCAGCGGAGAAAAAACATCAGGGAAGCACCCCTAGAAAACACCACCTGCAAGCCCACCTGACAGAGGAGAAGGAAACTGCAACAGACAACACACCAGACAGGACAAGGACAAGGACGGGTGACCTGCCTAAGAGGTCAAAACCTCACTCTGACCACCTGGAAAAACACATGCAACCCCCCGAGTTTGGGGACCCCTGATACCCCCACACACTCCCGAGTTCCGGGACCCCTGATACCCCTGCGTACCCCCGTGTTCAGGGACCCCTGATACCCCCTCGTAACCAAGAAGAGGAAACACTTCCACCTCTGAACTGCTACCTAGTGCTAGTCATCCGCCCCGACACCTGGGAGTCCCTCTGACCGACGACATCCCCACAGCAGCTAAGCTTTGCTACGATGGTAGGATAGGCAGGCTTAAGCAGGTGGCCAGCCGCTGGAGCCCGCATTCCCTCAGCATGGTTGGCAGGACTCACATCGCCAAGCAAGTCTTGGGCAACACGCTGGCGTATCACTTCTCCTTCATCTCCCCTCGGCCAGAGCAACTGCAGCGGGCCCAACGGACGGTGGATGGGTTTGTGGCCTGGTCAACACTCCCAGAAGATGCCAGTCTGGTATCTGGCGGTTACGCCACATTGCTGCCAAAGCAAGGGGTTGCCAGCCTTTCCAAGGACCAAGGTGGCATCGGGCACATTGACCTGCAGTCCTTTCTGGATGCCCTGCAAGCCAAGACCATTGTGCAGCTCGCACAGCCCGGTAACCAACCCTGGAAGCAGCTGCACCGACACCTGCTTTTTTTTTCTGATGTGGACTGTTACAGAGGAAGGACAGGAAGACCACCAAGAAAACCAGCGGAGAAAACCACTGGATACCAGGGAAGCACCCCTGGAAAACACCACCTGCAAGCCCACCGACAGAGAAGGCAGCACCCCCTGGCACCACGGGCTGGGGTTGGGCCGCCGCCGCCGTGCATGACGTAATGCACTGTGCGCGGCACGTAATCCACAGATCTGTACTGCGGTACTAGACGCCGCCAGCTGCCGCCACTAGTATCCGCTCTCCAGCAGCATACTAGACGCTCTCCTGCACTGCAGCAGGACTAGGCGCTGCACTGCTCGGGATGCAGCCATCACAGGGAGCATCTGTGTACGCCTCAGCAATGGCATACAGCAGTGATGCGGAGGAGGCATTCTATAGTGCCACTTCGCAGGCGAGTGGCGCCGATCACTGCGGTAGCCCCACAGCTGGTTCGGTGCAAGAAGGAGCAGCAGCAGCAGCAGGAGCAGCAGAGGCAGCGGCATGGTTAACTCCCATCCACCGGGCCGCCTTCAGAGGCAGTCAGCTGCAGACGTGGGAGTGGGCCCCCCAACTGGACAGCCCTGTGCAGGACAGCGCCATTATGTCCGCCGGCGCCACGCTCATGCAGCTCCGCAGCAGCATGCTGGCATGCTTGGGGCGGGCTCTGATGCAGCTCGGCAGCAGCAAGGTGAACGTGTCCGTGCAGCTTCACATGCTGGACGTGCCGAATGAGCGGCCATACGAGGTGCGGTTTACAACACGACCCACACTGCTGACAGCGGCGGATGCGCTGGAGGAAGTGCTGGCGGCGTTTGAGGAGCAGGTGGAGGCGTGGATCGAGGAGATGGCGACGGTGGGGTCAGGCCACGTGGTGGATGCGGTCGTGTGGGTGCAGCTGGAGGTGGCTCGCTGCCCCCTTCTGTTAGGCGGCGCCCGATCCACTGGCCGGCGCGGCCTCCCACCATGCATCCAACGCAAGAAGGCTGTGGTTGACGTGCAGCTACCCCCAAGCGAGGAGAACAGGTGCTTCAAGTGGGCGGTGCTGTGCGCCCGGCATGCCGAAGGAACCCCAGCAAGGCATCCACAGCGGTGGTGCCAGTACAGGCAGTTCACGCGGCAGTACACCTGGGCCGGCCTGGAGTGGCCCATGCCTGTGAAGGCCATCAACCGCTTCGAGCGGGCTAACCTTGAGAAGCACCGCCTGCGCATCCACGTGTTTGGGCTGGAGCTGGAGTTCAGGCCGAATGCGGCCGCCGGGAGGGAGGGGCCTGTGGACCCAGACGGGGAGGCGGAGGAGGACAATGCAGCGCAGATGGCGGAGTACTTGTGGGAGGGAGGGGTAGAAGAGGAGATGGAGGAGGAGGAGGCGGGGGAAGGGGAGCCGTCGGATGCGGTACCCCGGCGGCGACGGCGGTGGAGGTGGCGAGACGGGGGAGGGCACATGGAGCCGCTGTTCAGCATCGTTCGCCACAGCAAGCTCACCCCGGAGGAGGCACCCAACGAGGTGTGTCTGCTGCTGTACGACGGGCACTACTACGCCATTCGCAGCCTGTCCCGCCTGCTGAACAGCCGCGAGCTGCACCGTAGGAGCGCCTGCACCCGGTGCTTGAGGATGTGCCGAGATGCAGCCGAGCTTCACGCGCATGCCGCCCAGTGCAGCAGCTTCACACCCTGTGCGGTCGCCATGCCCAGGCCGCGGCAAGGAGAGGACGCGCCAGTCTTGCGATTCGAGCGCTTCCAGCAGTGCACGCTTGTGCCAGTGCGCATCTATGCCGACTTCGAGAGCGCCAACATGCCGGTGGCAGCAGTGTTTCTATCTTCCCTCCAGGGCGATCGTGGAACCCCACGATCCGTGACGTTTTAGGCCCAATTGTTTCGACAGCCCTCACGTTCGACCCCTGAAAATTTTCGTGTACGATCCGGGGCCTCCCAAGGGCCTATTTTTTCGAAAACCGTTTTCGAAAAGGGGCTGCTAGGTTTTCGTGCCTTGACCAGCGGTAGTACAGCAGCCTAATGGCCCAATTCACGATGTGCCCGCACCCTAAAGTGTAGCGCAGCGCTTCTGCTAGCCTTAACCCTTTTGCTCTCTTGGGGGGAGGGTCTCCCCCCCTGACCTACTCACGCGCCCACGGTGGTTACTTTTGCGGTGGTGGTGTGCCTTCAGCCACTAGAAGTGGAAAGACCTTCCCCCTCATTACCCCACTTACCTTGGCCGTGAAGGATCCCGGCTGCTGCTAGCTAACCCCAACGGTAATTGCAACCCGCACCACCACCGTTATCATGCTAAGGTCCGCCACCGCTTTTCCTTACAAGGCAGCCTGGCAGCAGGGGCGACAGCCGATTGTTGTAAGCATTGCATGCTTGTACACTTGGCGCGGCGTCGATTAAGACACGCGTTCTGGGCGTCATTGTAACGCTCACAGCATTCAGCGCTTGCCCACCTGAAAGACGCATACATCCACATTTCAGCCCAGCCTTTATCTTCTTAAACATTGCTTGTTTGCTTCGGAATTCTAAGTCGCATGCAAATCGCTTAACATAAATGTTCCCGCCAAACCACAAGTAAGGCTAGTCTGTGCTCGCAGTTGCAAACTAATGTTGTAATGAACAAGCTTATTACAATATCGTTGAACACAAAAGCTAATAGGCATTGCCGTCGTGTAAGTCATGGTCGCAGTTCTTGCATGTACGACGCCCTTGGTAACTATGCCAGCCAAGACTAGTAGAGGTATTCCCCCAAAAACCAAGTTGGTCTTGGCCTCTGCGGTGCTCGACAACGAAGCAAGGGGAGCCATATTAATGTAGCCCTACTGCACTGTCTGCGCCTTAGAAGACCCCTGGGACCATTCTGCTCCCAGGGGTCCTCCAGCATGCAGGACTGCCATGTACACGTGTTGACACGTGCCCCCCTACCTCTTCATCACTTCACAGCTTTGAACAACAAGCAAAGGTGTAGGCAGCAGTATACGTGCATTGGCCATGTGTGGCGTGGAATTTCCATGTAGCCACCAGCTAGCATATGGGAGGTCAGGGGTCCAGCAAGTTAGTAGTTTTTCCGTAGTTGGGTGTTATGCAATGTTCCCGATACTTGTACGGTGTATGTGCCCAAACCCTGCCATGCACAAGCTACTCCTCCTAACATTTAGCATGGTTGGCTCAGCTAGGTTCCTGTTATTCCGCTCTATGTCGCTCCAGCCATAACCCGAACAACAAAAGACTGAGGTCGAGCCCACAAAACCAGGTAACTGTGCCATTGGAGCCTGGGGAAAAAGTGAATTGGGCAGGCTCGGTGCGTGCCTACGGCTCCGGGTTTGGGACCACGAGGCAAAAATGTGAGCGTCGATCCCACGATCTTAGGCCAATTTGGCAAGATTTCATCGTGGGGCTCCACGATCACCAACCCTAGAAAATCTCAAAGATCGTTGACGATCTTGGTAATTTTCCGCCCTAAGAAATGTGCCATTTTCACAAATTTTTCGAAAAAACGAAGTAAGATAGAAACGCTGGGTGGCAGGCCAGCAGCAGCAGGAAGCAGGTAGCAGCAGCAGGACCGCGCTCCTTTTCAGGCAGCAGCCTGCCCATTTCCTGATGCGCATTGTCAGCGACGTTCCCCTGCCCAGTGTGGAGGGCGCACACCGCTTGAACCGCTCAGGATTGCACCCGGTGTGGGTGTACGACAGCAAGTACACCGGGGAGGACGCGCCGGTGAAGTTTGTACGTCAGCTGCTGCGCTTGGAGGAGCTGCTCCTCACGGATGTGTACGGCAGAGACGTGGAGATGGTGCGCCTGTCAGAGGTAGAGCAGCAAGCGGCGCGGGCAGCGCACATGTGCTGCTACTGCCATCGCAGCCTGCCGCCATGGCCCAGCCGGGACCGGGTGTTGGACCACAGCCACGTCACGGGGCGCTTCTGGGGAGTGGCGCACAGGGCGTGCAACCTGCGTGCTGGCGAGCTGGAGAATGGCAACGTACACGGCCGCTTCATCCCCGTGGTGTTCCACAACCTGCGGGGCTACGACGGCCACCTCATCTTCCAGGGCCTGGCGGCGATGCCCGCTGGCTCCGTGCAGAAGCTATCCGCCATCCCTGACAGCATGGAGGCGTACAAGTGCTTCCGGTTCAACAGCTTCCGCTTCATCGACTCCAACCAGCTCATGCCAGGCAGCCTGGAGTCGCACTTGGCCAACCTGCCCTGGTCGGAGAAGCACATGTTGGCGGACTTGGCGGAGCGGGGCCCACCTGGCATGCAGAGGATCGCCGAGCGGAAGGGAGTCTTCCCCTACGAGTGGTACCAGGGCCTGCCGCAGCTGGCGGCAACGGAGCTCCCGCCACAGGCGGCGTTCTATAGCCACCTGTCTGGGTCGGGCGTCTCGGACAGCGACTACGCTTTTGCACAGGAGGCGTGGCACATGTTGGAGTGCCGAACGTTTGCGGACTACCTGGCCGCCTACTTGCAAGTGGACGTCCTGGGCCTGGCGGACGTGTTCGAGTCCTTCCGGAGGGTCATGCATGCCCAGTACGGGCTGGATCCCCTGCACAGCATCTCGGCGGCCAGCCTGTCGTGGCAGGCCATGCTGCGGCACACCTGCGTGGAGCTGCAGCTGCTGCAGGACCAGGAGATGTACATGTTCTTCGAGCGGGGCATCCGTGGCGGGAACGCCATGATCAGCACGCGGCATGCAGTGGCCCGGAACGTGCTGGCGACGGCTGGGCACACGCCTACGCCGGACGACACGTGGCTGCTGTACCTGGACTGCAACGGGCTGTACGGGCACGCCATGTCACAGCCCCTGCCGTGCGGTGCCTTCCACTGGCTGCCCTCGGCGGAGCTGCCCCACACGGCGGCCGCCCTGCTGGCTCTGGCCGGCAGCCAAGCCGGCAGCCAAGCCGGCACGGGGTTCGTGGCGGAGGTGGACCTGGCCTACCCGGCAGCCCTACACGAGGCGCACAACGACTACCCACTGGCCGTCCTCCGCCGCCCACCACGGGCGGGGGAGCTCAGCCCCTTCGCGCGCGCAGTCCTGCAGCAGGCGGGCCGGGAGCCGGTGGAGCACCCCAAGCTGCTCGCCACCTTGGAGGGCCGGTCCCACTACGTGGTGCACCACGCGGCGCTGCGGGAGTACCTGCATCGTGGCATGACCCTACAGGCGGTGCATCGGGTGCTGCTCTTCCAGGAGCGCCCCTGGCTGAAGGAGTACATCGCCCACAACAATGTGCTGTGTGTGTGTGTGTGTGTGTGTGTGTGTGTGTGTGTGTGTGTGTGTGTGTGTGTGTGTGTGTGTGTGTGTGTGTGTGTGTGTGTGTGTGTGTGTGTGTGTGTGTGTGTGTGTGTGTGTGTGTGTGTGTGTGTGTGTGTGTGTGTGTGTGTGTGTGTGTGTGTGTGTTAAAATAACTGGCCGAGAGGCGAAACGTACTGTGATTGCCGAAAGATGGAGTCCTCCCACCGAAAACGCCACAGGTGAAGTGAAGTCCGTTGGCGATGTTGTAATAGAGCTATCGAGTAGTATCGGAAGCAGTGTAAAGCAGTAATAGCAATGTCGTAACGCGACCGGACCTAAGGACCGGAGTAGTAAGTAGGTAGGTATAAGTAACCGTCACTGTCGTGTGTAAACTGGATGTAGAGAAGCTGTAGCTGTCGCTGAACAGGGGTAAAAGCAGGGGTGATGCCAAGACGTCGCAGTGCATGCTCGAGCAAAGCATGACAGGAAAAACAAGTGCAGGACCACTATGTGCGTATGCGAATATTACCGTAGACTGACCTGCAAGGCAGGGAGAACCAGCAGCCAGCAGCGAACACACCAGTAGTCAGTACCGAAGAAGGTTGTCGGAAGGACATGCGAGGGCAAATGGGAAAACAGGGACACACGTGAGCGCGGCCGGAAGCTACCTAGTAAACTAATGACTGGAATGCAAGGGTGCGTGTGATGAAAAGTGGGACATGGAATGATGTACGACATGCAGTACAAACAAGGGGGATCCGGAGCGAAGAACCGGCGCACACAAAGGGGGTAAAAGGAGGTGAGGGACTGGTGTGCTGGCTCACGAAGAGCTCCCCACAGCACCAGACCCCGAGTGCCACGACGCATATGGGCACCAGGGGTTGTAAGCCAGGCAACGAGGGGGCAAGCAAGCAAGGAGCATGCGACAAAGGGGAGCAAGACAGCATGAATACGAGTGCACCAAGGGGGATAGGCAGTATCAGAGAAAGGGCCCCAAGGGAAAGGGACACCTGAGCTCCATCAGTGTGTGTGTGTGTGTGTGTGTGTGTGTGTGTGTGTGTGTGTGTGTGTGTGTGTGTGTGTGTGTGTAGTTGAGTAGAAACAAGAGCAAGCAGTTGGGATAGGTTCGCATGTGAACCGCGAGTATAGTCAAAACAGAGGCAAAGCAGAGATTAACAAACCTGAAACGTAACTCAATAACTGCTTAAAACGCGGGTGCTGGATGTAAGAAGAGTGGCGGGTTGACGACGCATGTCGGTGATGCTGATGGTGTCGGGAAAAACTAATTACTGCTGAGTACCTAGCCCGCTGACCAACTCGACGCCGGGAGCCCCCGCTCTGGTCACGCAGACGAGACACCACAATGCTGTGCATGCGTGCGTGCAAACGCGCATTGCGTACCTGCGAGCAAAAGCGCCGTAGTCAGCACCAGTACCAGCAGCTGCAGTAATGCGAGTAATGCCATGCGCAGGAACATGAACCAGAGCGAGGAAAAGGGGGACAGAGTTAGAGACAAAATGGACCTAGATCGAAGTGCGAAATGTACGGCAAAGCAGGATGGCATGTGAGACAGGACGAACGCAAGCACAACACAACATGAATGCAAATGCAGAAAACAAAGACAACACAACCGGCGCGAGTGGTCGAGCAGGCACTGATCTGTGGCTGCAGCGGTCAGCTGAACCGCACTGAGAAGTAGCGTTGTCTAAGAGCAAGACGACTGTAGCGTTGTCTAAGAGCAAGACGACGGTGCAATGGGATGCGTGCAACGAACAGGCAAAGGCCAGCAGAGGGGCACGGCCGTGTGTGATGTGGTGCAGTGCAGTGGTGAGTGACCGGGCTCGAAGGAGAGCGCCCCAGATGCTGACATGCAACAGGGCAAGGCAAGGCGGCAGGGCCACAACAACCCCCCCAAAAAAAAAACAACCGAGCGCCACGACAAAAACCAACGACCACAACGACCACAAAAACAGGGGAGACGAAAAAAGCACAAACAAAACCCGCCCTTCCCCCACGCCCGTACGCCACCGAAACGAGACGGCCTATATAGTCCCGACCCTGCTCAGCCTGCCCGGCTGCAGAAGAGACAACCTAAAACCCAAAAACACGCGACCACGCAACCACACCGTGCCCCGGGCCGTACCGCGACAAGGGCAACCTAAGACTGCCACGGCACGACCCACCGTCAGTGAACCGCATAACCACCAGCCAACCCACTAGCCTAAGGTCCGCAAACCCTGCCGCCGCTGAACCAGACGCCACGGCCCACGAAAGCGACGGCGCAGGTCCGAAAGCCCAAAGCGTCCGGAGGCCCAGAGCTGTTGCTGTTTCTGTCGTCGTTGCCGCTCGTGCTGCCACGGAGCAACCAAAAGAGACAACAGAGGGAGCGACGGCTGCTGCTGTGGTTGCAGTGGCTGCTGCTGATGCGGAAACATAGGAACAGCGGCGGCAGAGGGGACCAGAGGAGCGGTGGCAGCGATTACCGTCCACCCGGTAGAGGCACAGTGCGGTCCTGCGAGGCCAGGCAGGCTGCAACCCGAAATGCGAGATACAGGCGAAGGGAGCAAAAGCAAAATGGCAGTGGGGAGAGCGAGCGCGGCTCAAACAGGCCCCCTGCGCGTGGAAGTAGACCACGCAATGTGTGTAGTTGAGTAGAAACAAGAGCAAGCAGTTGGGATAGGTTCGCATGTGAACCGCGAGTATAGTCAAAACAGAGGCAAAGCAGAGATTAACAAACCTGAAACGTAACTCAATAACTGCTTAAAACGCGGGTGCTGGATGTAAGAAGAGTGGCGGGTTGACGACGCATGTCGGTGATGCTGATGGTGTCGGGAAAAACTAATTACTGCTGAGTACCTAGCCCGCTGACCAACTCGACGCCGGGAGCCCCCGCTCTGGTCACGCAGATGAGACACCACAATGCTGTGCATGCGTGCGTGCAAACGTGCATTGCGTACCTGCGAGCAAAAGCGCCGTAGTCAGCACCAGTACCAGCAGCTGCAGTAATGCGAGTAATGCCATGCGCAGGAACATGAACCAGAGCGAGGAAAAGGGGGACAGAGTTAGAGACAAAATGGACCTAGATCGAAGTGCGAAATGTACGGCAAAGCAGGATGGCATGTGAGACAGGACGAACGCAAGCACAACACAACATGAATGCAAATGCAGAAAACAAAGACAACACAACCGGCGCGAGTGGTCGAGCAGGCACTGAGCTGTGGCTGCAGCGGTCAGCTGAACCGCACTGAGAAGTAGCGTTGTCTAAGAGCAAGACGACTGTAGCGTTGTCTAAGAGCAAGACGACGGTGCAATGGGATGCGTGCAACGAACAGGCAAAGGCCAGCAGAGGGGCACGGCCGTGTGTGATGTGGTGCAGTGCAGTGGTGTGTGTGTGTGTGTGTGTTAAAATAACTGGGGTCGAGGCGAACGTACTGTGATTGCCGAAAGATGGAGTCCTCCCACCGAAAACGCCACAGGTGAAGTGAAGTCCGTTGGCTATGTTGTAATAGAGCTATCGAGTAGTATCGGAAGCAGTGTAAAGCAGTAATAGTAATAGATGAAGTCCCCACAGAACCGCCGCAGGAGCCGAGGAACATTGTAGCGTATGTAGATATAGAAGTCCAGTACTGGTGCTGAGAATAAGTAGGACGTAAGAAGCACTCTCGTAAAACGACCTAAGGCCCGTAGTAGTAAGTTGATATGTATGTAGTAGCTGACAGTATCGAGGGGTGTGTGTGTGTGTGTGTGTGTGTGTGTGTGTGTGTGTGTGTGTGTGTGTGTGTGTGTGTGTGTGTGTGTTAAAATAACTGGCCGCGAGGTGAAACGTACTGTGATTGCCGAAAGATGGAGTCCTCCCACCGAAAACGCCACAGGTGAAGTGAAGTCCGTTGGCTATGTTGTAATAGAGCTATCGAGTAGTATCGGAATCAGTGTAAAGCAGTAATAGCAATGTCGTAACACGACCGGACCTAAGGACCGGAGTAGTAAGTAAGTAGGTATAAGTAACCGTCACTGTCGTGTGTAAACTGGATGTAGAGAAGCTGTAGCTGTCGCTGAACAGGGGTACCAGACCGAAGCGATCTCATGGCCTGCCCAAATGGGTGTGTAGCATGGGGGGGTGACGGTGTGGTGGGGTGGTTGGGTGCGTTTTCGCGGCTGTTTATGATGGCGGTGTGTGGGAGTCATGCTTGGGTGGGTAAGGTGGCGGGCTGGGGGGCTGACGAGGCTGCTTAGGAGAGTGGCGCATGGGTGTCCCGTTTGGGAGGGTCAGATGGCTGCGTAGGGTCATATGAAGGAGGCGTTTACAGCGTCGAGGGGCATGCCTGGATAGTGCGAATTGGCATATTGCACCAGCAAGCCCGGTGTCTGCGGCCCTCATTGGCAAGCCGTCTTGCTAAGCAGGGTCGCAATTGCGTTGGCAACTCGAGGGTATCATGGGCGTGCACAGAAACTGACGCACGGTCCTAGGTATCAGTTGCCCTCGCTGTCACCCTCATTCGAGCACAGGGATGGGGTGGGAATGGGTTGGCAAGGGGAGTCACGGGGAGAGAACAATAAAGGCATGGAAGCTAAAGGATGGCGTGGGCAGGGAAAGGGATAGGAAAGCAAGAAGAGGGTTGGTGGTGAAAGGAAAGCGAGGAAAGGTAAGGCAACAGGAAAGTAGGGGTGGGGAGGACAGGGCGGTGGCATGGCTTGCATAGGAAAAGTGTATTGAACCGTGGAGGCTATAACATCCATAGAGGCTGAGTTTGGGAGCCAAGCTTTGGCAGGGGAGGGGAGGGGATGGAGATCTGCAGGCTTCCTCTGCTGCTTCAACTGTAGTGTAGGTGCACCTTTGCACTCCACTGCGTTTGTCATATGCTGGCAGAGCCTCGTCGCCAAAGTTGTCTTCTTCTATGTGGGCAGGGGTTTGTGGGTGGCATTCAGAGCATGTTGGGCTAGTATTCAGTGGTACGCTCTCTTCGGTGCAGCATTCCTCCAGCACCTTTTCTGAAATGCACTCATAATAAACAACGTACCCATACCGCTCTCCTTTTGAGCAGTGCTTGGAACATTGTCACCTTCGTTTGTGCGACGGAGCAATGTCGTCAGCGAAACAGTGGCTACCTTCAAACAGTTCACTATGAGCGACCGTACCTTTTTGACTTTGTTCCTTCAGCATTCGATTCCGCACCATGCCTACAGTGATACTGGGCCGCCCCATTTCCTGCAGCAATGTCTTTGGCGACGCTTCCTTCCCAGTAGCCACGATAGTTTGTAATGCGTGTTTATACGTCAAGCCCTTCAAGCGCGTGTCGGAGCACACTTCGTCATACAATAGCTTGGCAGTAAGTTTCAGTCCGCTAGAAGCAATAGTCTCGGCTGCTTTACACAGAGCCTCAACTTCATATGTTTTCCTGCATTCCCTGGCCATTGTGTGTATTGAGTAAGGAAGGCAATACCGAAGCCATTTGTGTCGGCCCTATTAAACTACGCTGCTGGCCTTACCGCGACAACAACCTAACGGATACCAACGTGTAGCAAGCTATCGACATGCGCTTAATGCCTCTTTTTTTGTAACTTGTTTTGTACTTTGTACGACACAGGCCAATATCACTGCTCACCCATATACACATCATTATTTTAACATCACAATACAACAAACACGTGTGCATTGATTATGTGACGAACGCTGCAGCTAGAAACTCCTCTCTACTCATAACAATCGTTCTTGACTTGAAGCCACATCGCAGGTTGCCTTTGTGACTTGCATATACACATTCAAATTCCAAACCTTTTGCACGAAAAAGATGCCAAAAAGCTCACACTACTTTCTGTTAAATTTGCCGGGGTGTTCACTAAGGCTGTTCCCTTGCTTCCAAGCCGCGGCCTGGCGGAGCGTCTAGAATCAAGGGCAGGCCAAAAAGCAGGGGTGATGCCAAGACGTCGCAGTGCATGCTCGAGCAAAGCAGGACAGGAAAAACAAGTGCAGGACCACTATGTGCGTATGCGAATATTACCGTAGACTGACCTGCAAGGCAGGGAGAACCAGCAGCCAGCAGCGAACACACCAGTAGTCAGTACCAAAGAAGGTTGTCGGAAGGACATGCGAGGGCAAATGGGAAAACAGGGACACACGTGAGCGCGGCCGGAAGCTACCTAGTAAACTAATGACTGGAATGCAAGGGTGCGTGTGATGAAAAGTGGGACATGGAATGATGCACGACATGCAGTACAAACAAGGTGGGTCCGGAGCAAAGAACCGGCACACACAAAGGGGGGTAAAAGGAGGTGATGGACTGGTGTGCTGGCTCACGAAGAGCTCCCCACAGCACCAGACCCCGAGTGCCACGACGCATATGGGCACCAGGGGTTGTAAGCCAGGCAACGAGGGGGCAAGCAGGCAAGGAGCATGCGACAAAGGGGAGCAAGACAGCATGAATGCGAGTGCACCAAGGGGGATAGGCAGTATCAGAGAAAGGGCCCCAAGGGAAAGGGACACCTGAGCTCCATCAGCTACTGCTGGGGACAAGCCCCAACCCCAGCCCCGAACCCCATCCCAACCCTTGACCCCGTTCCCCACAAAGTTTTCCCCGGCCAGGAGCCTGGACTGGCCGGGGAAAAACCCGGCGGCACAGACAGTGCCGCCGGGGCGCCAGCAGGGAGCCCAGAGCCCTGCGCATGGCGCACAGACGCGATGACACGTAGTCGGTTGACATCTTGACGGGTAGACACGTTGACAGGTAGACACGTTGACAGGTAGACACGTTGGCGGTAGACACGTTGACGGACCCCAAAGAAAGGCCCCCTCCCCGCTCCCAGCTAGCGGGGGAGGGCGTACACCCGGTCGTGGATGCGGAACTCCAGCGGCCGATTGCCAGCGCGACGGGCATGCCAGTAGGCAGTAGGGTGCAGGCGACACATCTCCGAGCAGGCGTGCAGCAGGCGTCGGAAGGGATAACCTGACCGCGCCAGGTCCCGGATGAGCAGCGCCACCTCGGCAATAAAGTTGTCCACATCCAGGATGATGCCGCGAAGGCGCTGAAACTGGCTGGCGAAGATGTTGCGCTTGGCCTGCTCATTGACATTAGAGGAGGTCGGCACAAACCGGGACAGCCGGATGTCTCCGAAAGCCGGCTGTTGCCGCTTGTCATAGAGATGGGTTGTAAAGCGGCTGTAGGAGGCCCCATGGACGACCGTAGGCTGATGGACCAGCAGGATATCCAGGAAGGGGAAGTGGTGGGCCGGGAGGTGTGGGTGCTGCTGGGCTGGGATATCCAACTGGGAGGGGTAAAGGCCGTGAAGTCCCGTGGCCTCATCGACCACGTCACACCGGAGCAGCCTGGTGAGGAAGGCGTTGTTGAGGGAGATAAGGTCGTCCAGAAACCGGGTGGTGTACCGGAAGCGGGAGAGGGCGGCCCGGGCGGCGCTGGCCTTAGCAGGCACGGGAGGCTGCTTGTACTGCTGCAGGGACTGGAACTCGTACCACCCCAGGAAGAGGTTGGCGATGTAGGGAGCCGGGGGGATGCCCATGGGGATACCACAGATCTGCAGCACCAGGAGCGGCCCGAAGCGCACGAAGGACGTGGCGAGAAGAGTGGCGAAGAAGGTGTTGAAGTCGTCCAGGGTAATGTAACGGGTGGTGGTGGTGGCGGTATGGGTGACGCGAACAGGGGGAACGTCCGCCGTGGACCACGTAACCGCGTGATCCGGGGTCTGGTCCTCACGCCCGGGCGGGGCCGCCGTAGTCACGACCTGGAGGCAACTGGCATTCTCGTGTTGAAAACACGCGGCGGCCAGGGAGGCGAAGGTGCTGAGGAGGAGGGAGTGGGGGATGTTGGTGTAGAGCCGGGTAAAGTCGTGCATCTGTGGCAGCGTAAAGGTGGTGGAGGTGGTACGGTACTGCTTGGCGTTGTAGGAGTGCAGCATCGAGATGACGGCCTTGGAATTCAAGCACAGCCAGGGCTCGAACCGGGAGTCCAGGGTCTTGGCCCACAGGGAGTTGAAGGTTTTGGCGAGGGTGGCGAAGATGGGCACAGAGAAGGTGGTGAGGGGGGTGGAGGGGCAGTTGTGGGAACAGCTGAGGAAGCGCATCTGGGGTGGCTGCTTATGCATCTTGACGGTGCCGGAGTAGTAGGCATTCTCGCGTGTGGCCGCGGCATACGCTAAGTCAAGATGGGCAAGGGAGACGTTGGCGGCGGCATAGGCGGCGTCTCGGGCCTCCACGGTACTGGGCTGGTAATAATGGGGGTTGGAGGTGATGTCCGTGAAGAGGCGCTCCGCGTAGTACTTTGGGCAAATCAGCTGAAAGGTTGCACTGCTTTTGTCCGTAACCGCGATGATAAAGTCAGCCCTGAGCTGCCGAAGGGCGGCGCGATCCGCGTCCGACAGGATTTGCCAGGGGAAGGGGGAGGGAGGGGGATGGAGGTCGAGGTGCTGGCGGAGAAGGCTCATAAAGGTCGCAGCCCAGGGTTGCAGGGCGTCCGGGGCTAAGTTGGCGGCACGGGTGCGGGTCTGGGCGAAGCGCAGGACGTGGGCTTGAACGTCGGCGAGGACCTCATCGAAGGGTGGGGAGGGGAGGTGGGGGCGGTGGCGGGCGCTGGCGTTCCAAAGCTCGCGGAGGCGGGGCGGAAGGACGTCATCGGAGGGCGTGGTTGTCATGACGTGGGCGCTACCAGGCGGGCACATGGAGGGGTGGAGGTGGCAGCGGCAGGGGGCGGACTGGAGGGCTTGGTACGTCTCGGAGGTAAGGGTTTTCGCAAACTGGGCGGTGTTGGAGAAGAGGACGTACAGCGGTGGAGCCTTGGTCCAGTGGATGGGTGGGGCGAGAGGGAGACCGGGAGGGAGGTGAGCACGGAGGATGGGGTGGCGAAGGAGGCGGTAGAGGTCAGGCTGGGTGATCCACTGGCGCAGCGCATGAGGCAGCCATATCCGGGCGTTGATGTCAGGAGCGGGCTGCTTGGCCTCGACCGCCAGCGCCTGCAAACGGGTCCCAAGGTACTTGAGGAACCAGGAAGCGAACTCCGCGGATATTTCTAAGGCTGCAGGGGGGTAGTAGGTGAGATGGGCGTACAGGGAGTGAAGCGTTCTGGGGACGAAGCGCTGGAGCTCCGCAACCGGGATATGAGACCCCAGGTCAATAAACCGGCGATCCAGGAAGCGCAGGTGGCGAATGGCATCCCGGAAACCAAACCAGCGCCGCCGGCTGGCCCGGCCGGCGAAAAAGCCGCCGAGGGGGTCCCATGTAAGGGAAGCATCCGGGGGATCCGCCATATAGCGGACTTCAATGTGAGTATTAAGGCCGGCGGAGTGGAGTGGAGGGAGGGAACCGAGGCGCTGCATCCACACCATTTCGCGGGCCTCCGCGATATCGCGAACGGACGCTGCGCTGAGGTTAGCACACGGAATGGCTTCGAGGGGGAAGACGATGAGGTCCCGTAGCCCGCGGCCCCAGAGGTGTCGATGGAACCGTGATGCTGCTAACCCTTGTTGCGCAGACCGTGCTGTCTCGCGAACATGCTCCGTAAGCCGCTCGAGAGGCGAATCCACGGACTGCCCCACATAGAAGCCCAGCGCCGGCGCCGATAACCAGAAGACTGCGTAGATGAGGCCCTCCTTGAAGGGGCGTTGATGGAGCTCCGCATGCGCCGCCACTGTGAGGAACTTGGCCCGCAGCGCCAGTAGCTCCTTGATGACTGCATTTGGAGTGGGGTTGTTAGGGCTAATGGCGCCGCGGATGCGCGCCTCCAGCCCTGGAAGAGCTTCCGCGCGAACTTGACGACGAAGCTCCTCGGCATGTTCAGCAATGCCGTCCGCTTCTTGAGGCAGGTCTTGCAAAATGCGAGTGCGAACACGCCGCGACGCAGGCATACCTGAAAGACCCAAATGTCAGTTGGCTGGACGAGGACGTAGGTAACACTGACTGGAAATCACTGGGCTGGTAATGGAGAGCGGCAAGCTGTGGCGTGGGTGTGTGAAGCCCGGCTGGCTGGTAACTAAGCGAAGCTAGCTGACCCGACCGCAGTTAAGAAGCCGGGGAGATTTTGCGTGTGTTAAAATAACTGGCCGCGAGGCGAAACGTACTGTGATTGCCGAAAGATGGAGTCCTCCCACCGAAAACGCCACAGGTGAAGTGAAGTCCGTTGGCTATGTTGTAATAGAGCTATCGAGTAGTATCGGAATCAGTGTAAAGCAGTAATAGCAATGTCGTAACGCGACCGGACCTAAGGACCGGAGTAGTAAGTAGGTAGGTATAAGTAACCGTCACTGTCGTGTGTAAACTGGATGTAGAGAAGCTGTAGCTGTCGCTGAACAGGGGTAAAAGCAGGGGTGATGCCAAGACGTCGCAGTGCATGCTCGAGCAAAGCAGGACAGGAAAAACAAGTGCAGGACCACTATGTGCGTATGCGAATATTACCGTAGACTGACCTGCAAGGCAGGGAGAACCAGCAGCCAGCAGCGAACACACCAGTAGTCAGTACCGAAGAAGGTTGTCGGAAGGACATGCGAGGGCAAATGGGAAAACAGGGACACACGTGAGCGCGGCCGGAAGCTACCTAGTAAACTAATGACTGGAATGCAAGGGTGCGTGTGATGAAAAGTGGGACATGGAATGATGCACGACATGCAGTACAAACAAGGTGGGTCCGGAGCAAAGAACCGGCACACACAAAGGGGGGTAAAAGGAGGTGATGGACTGGTGTGCTGGCTCACGAAGAGCTCCCCACAGCACCAGACCCCGAGTGCCACGACGCATATGGGCACCAGGGGTTGTAAGCCAGGCAACGAGGGGGCAAGCAGGCAAGGAGCATGCGACAAAGGGGAGCAAGACAGCATGAATGCGAGTGCACCAAGGGGGATAGGCAGTATCAGAGAAAGGGCCCCAAGGGAAAGGGACACCTGAGCTCCATCAGCTACTGCTGGGGACACGCCCCAACCCCAGCCCCGAACCCCATCCCAACCCTTGACCCCGTTCCCCACAAAGTTTTCCCCGGCCAGGAGCCTGGACTGGCCGGGGAAAAACCCGGCGGCACAGACAGTGCCGCCGGGGCGCCAGCAGGGAGCCCAGAGCCCTGCGCATGGCGCACAGACGTGATGACACGTAGTCGGTTGACATCTTGACGGGTAGACACGTTGACAGGTAGACACGTTGACAGGTAGACACGTTGGCGGTAGACACGTTGACGGACCCCAAAGAAAGGCCCCCTCCCCGCTCCCAGCTAGCGGGGGAGGGCGTACACCCGGTCGTGGATGCGGAACTCCAGCGGCCGATTGCCAGCGCGACGGGCATGCCAGTAGGCAGTAGGGTGCAGGCGACACATCTCCGAGCAGGCGTGCAGCAGGCGTCGGAAGGGATAACCTGACCGCGCCAGGTCCCGGATGAGCAGCGCCACCTCGGCAATAAAGTTGTCCACATCCAGGATGATGCCGCGAAGGCGCTGAAACTGGCTGGCGAAGCTGTTGCGCTTGGCCTGCTCATTGACATTAGAGGAGGCCGGCACAAACCGGGACAGCCGGATGTCTCCGAAAGCCGGCTGTTGCCGCTTGTCATAGAGATGGGTTGTAAAGCGGCTGTAGGAGGCCCCATGGACGACCGTAGGCTGATGGACCAGCAGGATATCCAGGAAGGGGAAGTGGTGGGCCGGGAGGTGTGGGTGCTGCTGGGCTGGGATATCCAACTGGGAGGGGTAAAGGCCGTGAAGTCCCGTGGCCTCATCGACCACGTCACACCGGAGCAGCCTGGTGAGGAAGGCGTTGTTGAGGGAGATAAGGTCGTCCAGAAACCGGGTGGTGTACCGGAAGCGGGAGAGGGCGGCCCGGGCGGCGCTGGCCTTAGCAGGCACGGGAGGCTGCTTGTACTGCTGCAGGAACTGGAACTCGTACCACCCCAGGAAGAGGTTGGCGATGTAGGGAGCCGGGGGGATGCCCATGGGGATACCACAGATCTGCAGCACCAGCAGCGGCCCGAAGCGCACGAAGGACGTGGCGAGAAGAGTGGCGAAGAAGGTGTTGAAGTCGTCCAGGGTAATGTAACGGGTGGTGGTGGTGGCGGTATGGGTGACGCGAACAGGGGGAACGTCCGCCGTGGACCACGTAACCGCGTGATCCGGGGTCTGGTCCTCACGCCCGGGCGGGGCCGCCGTAGTCACGACCTGGAGGCAACTGGCATTCTCGTGTTGAAAACACGCGGCGGCCAGGGAGGCGAAGGTGCTGAGGAGGAGGGAGTGGGGGATGTTGGTGTAGAGCCGGGTAAAGTCGTGCATCTGTGGCAGCGTAAAGGTGGTGGAGGTGGTACGGTACTGCTTGGCGTTGTAGGAGTGCAGCATCGAGATGACGGCCTTGGAATTCAAGCACAGCCAGGGCTCGAACCGGGAGTCCAGGGTCTTGGCCCACAGGGAGTTGAAGGTTTTGGCGAGGGTGGCGAAGATGGGCACAGAGAAGGTGGTGAGGGGGGTGGAGGGGCAGTTGTGGGAACAGCTGAGGAAGCGCATCTGGGGTGGCTGCTTATGCATCTTGACGGTGCCGGAGTAGTAGGCATTCTCGCGTGTGGCCGCGGCATACGCTAAGTCAAGATGGGCAAGGGAGACGTTGGCGGCGGCATAGGCGGCGTCTCGGGCCTCCACGGTACTGGGCTGGTAATAATGGGGGTTGGAGGTGATGTCCGTGAAGAGGCGCTCCGCGTAGTACTTTGGGCAAATCAGCTGAAAGGTTGCACTGCTTTTGTCCGTAACCGCGATGATAAAGTCAGCCCTGAGCTGCCGAAGGGCGGCGCGATCCGCGTCCGACAGGATTTGCCAGGGGAAGGGGGAGGGAGGGGGATGGAGGTCGAGGTGCTGGCGGAGAAGGCTCATAAAGGTCGCAGCCCAGGGTTGCAGGGCGTCCGGGGCTAAGTTGGCGGCACGGGTGCGGGTCTGGGCGAAGCGCAGGACGTGGGCTTGAACGTCGGCGAGGACCTCATCGAAGGGTGGGGAGGGGAGGTGGGGGCGGTGGCGGGCGCTGGCGTTCCAAAGCTCGCGGAGGCGGGGCGGAAGGACGTCATCGGAGGGCGTGGTTGTCATGACGTGGGCGCTACCAGGCGGGCACATGGAGGGGTGGAGGTGGCAGCGGCAGGGGGCGGACTGGAGGGCTTGGTACGTCTCGGAGGTAAGGGTTTTCGCAAACTGGGCGGTGTTGGAGAAGAGGACGTACAGCGGTGGAGCCTTGGTCCAGTGGATGGGTGGGGCGAGAGGGAGACCGGGAGGGAGGTGAGCACGGAGGATGGGGTGGCGAAGGAGGCGGTAGAGGTCAGGCTGGGTGATCCACTGGCGCAGCGCATGAGGCAGCCATATCCGGGCGTTGATGTCAGGAGCGGGCTGCTTGGCCTCGACCGCCAGCGCCTGCAAACGGGTCCCAAGGTACTTGAGGAACCAGGAAGCGAACTCCGCGGATATTTCTAAGGCTGCAGGGGGGTAGTAGGTGAGATGGGCGTACAGGGAGTGAAGCGTTCTGGGGACGAAGCGCTGGAGCTCCGCAACCGGGATATGAGACCCCAGGTCAATAAACCGGCGATCCAGGAAGCGCAGGTGGCGAATGGCATCCCGGAAACCAAACCAGCGCCGCCGGCTGGCCCGGCCGGCGAAAAAGCCGCCGAGGGGGTCCCATGTAAGGGAAGCATCCGGGGGATCCGCCATATAGCGGACTTCAATGTGAGTATTAAGGCCGGCGGAGTGGAGTGGAGGGAGGGAACCGAGGCGCTGCATCCACACCATTTCGCGGGCCTCCGCGATATCGCGAACGGACGCTGCGCTGAGGTTAGCACACGGAATGGCTTCGAGGGGGAAGACGATGAGGTCCCGTAGCCCGCGGCCCCAGAGGTGTCGATGGAACCGTGATGCTGCTAACCCTTGTTGCGCAGACCGTGCTGTCTCGCGAACATGCTCCGTAAGCCGCTCGAGAGGCGAATCCACGGACTGCCCCACATAGAAGCCCAGCGCCGGCGCCGATAACCAGAAGACTGCGTAGATGAGGCCCTCCTTGAAGGGGCGTTGATGGAGCTCCGCATGCGCCGCCACTGTGAGGAACTTGGCCCGCAGCGCCAGTAGCTCCTTGATGACTGCATTTGGAGTGGGGTTGTTAGGGCTAATGGCGCCGCGGATGCGCGCCTCCAGCCCTGGAAGAGCTTCCGCGCGAACTTGACGACGAAGCTCCTCGGCATGTTCAGCAATGCCGTCCGCTTCTTGAGGCAGGTCTTGCAAAATGCGAGTGCGAACACGCCGCGACGCAGGCATACCTGAAAGACCCAAATGTCAGTTGGCTGGACGAGGACGTAGGTAACACTGACTGGAAATCACTGGGCTGGTAATGGAGAGCGGCAAGCTGTGGCGTGGGTGTGTGAAGCCCGGCTGGCTGGTAACTAAGCGAAGCTAGCTGACCCGACCGCAGTTAAGAAGCCGGGGAGATTTTGCGTGTGTTAAAATAACTGGCCGCGAGGCGAAACGTACTGTGATTGCCGAAAGATGGAGTCCTCCCACCGAAAACGCCACAGGTGAAGTGAAGTCCGTTGGCTATGTTGTAATAGAGCTATCGAGTAGTATCGGAATCAGTGTAAAGCAGTAATAGCAATGTCGTAACGCGACCGGACCTAAGGACCGGAGTAGTAAGTAAGTAGGTATAAGTAACCGTCACTGTCGTGTGTAAACTGGATGTAGAGAAGCTGTAGCTGTCGCTGAACAGGGGTAAAAGCAGGGGTGATGCCAAGACGTCGCAGTGCATGCTCGAGCAAAGCAGGACAGGAAAAACAAGTGCAGGACCACTATGTGCGTATGCGAATATTACCGTAGACTGACCTGCAAGGCAGGGAGAACCAGCAGCCAGCAGCGAACACACCAGTAGTCAGTACCGAAGAAGGTTGTCGGAAGGACATGCGAGGGCAAATGGGAAAACAGGGACACACGTGAGCGCGGCCGGAAGCTACCTAGTAAACTAATGACTGGAATGCAAGGGTGCGTGTGATGAAAAGTGGGACATGGAATGATGCACGACATGCAGTACAAACAAGGTGGGTCCGGAGCAAAGAACCGGCACACACAAAGGGGGGTAAAAGGAGGTGATGGACTGGTGTGCTGGCTCACGAAGAGCTCCCCACAGCACCAGACCCCGAGTGCCACGACGCATATGGGCACCAGGGGTTGTAAGCCAGGCAACGAGGGGGCAAGCAGGCAAGGAGCATGCGACAAAGGGGAGCAAGACAGCATGAATGCGAGTGCACCAAGGGGGATAGGCAGTATCAGAGAAAGGGCCCCAAGGGAAAGGGACACCTGAGCTCCATCAGCTACTGCTGGGGACACGCCCCAACCCCAGCCCCGAACCCCATCCCAACCCTTGACCCCGTTCCCCACAAAGTTTTCCCCGGCCAGGAGCCTGGACTGGCCGGGGAAAAACCCGGCGGCACAGACAGTGCCGCCGGGGCGCCAGCAGGGAGCCCAGAGCCCTGCGCATGGCGCACAGACGTGATGACACGTAGTCGGTTGACATCTTGATGGGTAGACACGTTGACAGGTAGACACGTTGACAGGTAGACACGTTGGCGGTAGACACGTTGACGGACCCCAAAGAAAGGCCCCCTCCCCGCTCCCAGCTAGCGGGGGAGGGCGTACACCCGGTCGTGGATGCGGAACTCCAGCGGCCGATTGCCAGCGCGACGGGCATGCCAGTAGGCAGTAGGGTGCAGGCGACACATCTCCGAGCAGGCGTGCAGCAGGCGTCGGAAGGGATAACCTGACCGCGCCAGGTCCCGGATGAGCAGCGCCACCTCGGCAATAAAGTTGTCCACATCCAGGATGATGCCGCGAAGGCGCTGAAACTGGCTGGCGAAGATGTTGCGCTTGGCCTGCTCATTGACATTAGAGGAGGTCGGCACAAACCGGGACAGCCGGATGTCTCCGAAAGCCGGCTGTTGCCGCTTGTCATAGAGATGGGTTGTAAAGCGGCTGTAGGAGGCCCCATGGACGACCGTAGGCTGATGGACCAGCAGGATATCCAGGAAGGGGAAGTGGTGGGCCGGGAGGTGTGGGTGCTGCTGGGCTGGGATATCCAACTGGGAGGGGTAAAGGCCGTGAAGTCCCGTGGCCTCATCGACCACGTCACACCGGAGCAGCCTGGTGAGGAAGGCGTTGTTGAGGGAGATAAGGTCGTCCAGAAACCGGGTGGTGTACCGGAAGCGGGAGAGGGCGGCCCGGGCGGCGCTGGCCTTAGCAGGCACGGGAGGCTGCTTGTACTGCTGCAGGAACTGGAACTCGTACCACCCCAGGAAGAGGTTGGCGATGTAGGGAGCCGGGGGGATGCCCATGGGGATACCACAGATCTGCAGCACCAGCAGCGGCCCGAAGCGCACGAAGGACGTGGCGAGAAGAGTGGCGAAGAAGGTGTTGAAGTCGTCCAGGGTAATGTAACGGGTGGTGGTGGTGGCGGTATGGGTGACGCGAACAGGGGGAACGTCCGCCGTGGACCACGTAACCGCGTGATCCGGGGTCTGGTCCTCACGCCCGGGCGGGGCCGCCGTAGTCACGACCTGGAGGCAACTGGCATTCTCGTGTTGAAAACACGCGGCGGCCAGGGAGGCGAAGGTGCTGAGGAGGAGGGAGTGGGGGATGTTGGTGTAGAGCCGGGTAAAGTCGTGCATCTGTGGCAGCGTAAAGGTGGTGGAGGTGGTACGGTACTGCTTGGCGTTGTAGGAGTGCAGCATCGAGATGACGGCCTTGGAATTCAAGCACAGCCAGGGCTCGAACCGGGAGTCCAGGGTCTTGGCCCACAGGGAGTTGAAGGTTTTGGCGAGGGTGGCGAAGATGGGCACAGAGAAGGTGGTGAGGGGGGTGGAGGGGCAGTTGTGGGAACAGCTGAGGAAGCGCATCTGGGGTGGCTGCTTATGCATCTTGACGGTGCCGGAGTAGTAGGCATTCTCGCGTGTGGCCGCGGCATACGCTAAGTCAAGATGGGCAAGGGAGACGTTGGCGGCGGCATAGGCGGCGTCTCGGGCCTCCACGGTACTGGGCTGGTAATAATGGGGGTTGGAGGTGATGTCCGTGAAGAGGCGCTCCGCGTAGTACTTTGGGCAAATCAGCTGAAAGGTTGCACTGCTTTTGTCCGTAACCGCGATGATAAAGTCAGCCCTGAGCTGCCGAAGGGCGGCGCGATCCGCGTCCGACAGGATTTGCCAGGGGAAGGGGGAGGGAGGGGGATGGAGGTCGAGGTGCTGGCGGAGAAGGCTCATAAAGGTCGCAGCCCAGGGTTGCAGGGCGTCCGGGGCTAAGTTGGCGGCACGGGTGCGGGTCTGGGCGAAGCGCAGGACGTGGGCTTGAACGTCGGCGAGGACCTCATCGAAGGGTGGGGAGGGGAGGTGGGGGCGGTGGCGGGCGCTGGCGTTCCAAAGCTCGCGGAGGCGGGGCGGAAGGACGTCATCGGAGGGCGTGGTTGTCATGACGTGGGCGCTACCAGGCGGGCACATGGAGGGGTGGAGGTGGCAGCGGCAGGGGGCGGACTGGAGGGCTTGGTACGTCTCGGAGGTAAGGGTTTTCGCAAACTGGGCGGTGTTGGAGAAGAGGACGTACAGCGGTGGAGCCTTGGTCCAGTGGATGGGTGGGGCGAGAGGGAGACCGGGAGGGAGGTGAGCACGGAGGATGGGGTGGCGAAGGAGGCGGTAGAGGTCAGGCTGGGTGATCCACTGGCGCAGCGCATGAGGCAGCCATATCCGGGCGTTGATGTCAGGAGCGGGCTGCTTGGCCTCGACCGCCAGCGCCTGCAAACGGGTCCCAAGGTACTTGAGGAACCAGGAAGCGAACTCCGCGGATATTTCTAAGGCTGCAGGGGGGTAGTAGGTGAGATGGGCGTACAGGGAGTGAAGCGTTCTGGGGACGAAGCGCTGGAGCTCCGCAACCGGGATATGAGACCCCAGGTCAATAAACCGGCGATCCAGGAAGCGCAGGTGGCGAATGGCATCCCGGAAACCAAACCAGCGCCGCCGGCTGGCCCGGCCGGCGAAAAAGCCGCCGAGGGGGTCCCATGTAAGGGAAGCATCCGGGGGATCCGCCATATAGCGGACTTCAATGTGAGTATTAAGGCCGGCGGAGTGGAGTGGAGGGAGGGAACCGAGGCGCTGCATCCACACCATTTCGCGGGCCTCCGCGATATCGCGAACGGACGCTGCGCTGAGGTTAGCACACGGAATGGCTTCGAGGGGGAAGACGATGAGGTCCCGTAGCCCGCGGCCCCAGAGGTGTCGATGGAACCGTGATGCTGCTAACCCTTGTTGCGCAGACCGTGCTGTCTCGCGAACATGCTCCGTAAGCCGCTCGAGAGGCGAATCCACGGACTGCCCCACATAGAAGCCCAGCGCCGGCGCCGATAACCAGAAGACTGCGTAGATGAGGCCCTCCTTGAAGGGGCGTTGATGGAGCTCCGCATGCGCCGCCACTGTGAGGAACTTGGCCCGCAGCGCCAGTAGCTCCTTGATGACTGCATTTGGAGTGGGGTTGTTAGGGCTAATGGCGCCGCGGATGCGCGCCTCCAGCCCTGGAAGAGCTTCCGCGCGAACTTGACGACGAAGCTCCTCGGCATGTTCAGCAATGCCGTCCGCTTCTTGAGGCAGGTCTTGCAAAATGCGAGTGCGAACACGCCGCGACGCAGGCATACCTGAAAGACCCAAATGTCAGTTGGCTGGACGAGGACGTAGGTAACACTGACTGGAAATCACTGGGCTGGTAATGGAGAGCGGCAAGCTGTGGCGTGGGTGTGTGAAGCCCGGCTGGCTGGTAACTAAGCGAAGCTAGCTGACCCGACCGCAGTTAAGAAGCCGGGGAGATTTTGCGTGTGTTAAAATAACTGGCCGCGAGGCGAAACGTACTGTGATTGCCGAAAGATGGAGTCCTCCCACCGAAAACGCCACAGGTGAAGTGAAGTCCGTTGGCTATGTTGTAATAGAGCTATCGAGTAGTATCGGAATCAGTGTAAAGCAGTAATAGCAATGTCGTAACGCGACCGGACCTAAGGACCGGAGTAGTAAGTAAGTAGGTATAAGTAACCGTCACTGTCGTGTGTAAACTGGATGTAGAGAAGCTGTAGCTGTCGCTGAACAGGGGTAAAAGCAGGGGTGATGCCAAGACGTCGCAGTGCATGCTCGAGCAAAGCAGGACAGGAAAAACAAGTGCAGGACCACTATGTGCGTATGCGAATATTACCGTAGACTGACCTGCAAGGCAGGGAGAACCAGCAGCCAGCAGCGAACACACCAGTAGTCAGTACCGAAGAAGGTTGTCGGAAGGACATGCGAGGGCAAATGGGAAAACAGGGACACACGTGAGCGCGGCCGGAAGCTACCTAGTAAACTAATGACTGGAATGCAAGGGTGCGTGTGATGAAAAGTGGGACATGGAATGATGCACGACATGCAGTACAAACAAGGTGGGTCCGGAGCAAAGAACCGGCACACACAAAGGGGGGTAAAAGGAGGTGATGGACTGGTGTGCTGGCTCACGAAGAGCTCCCCACAGCACCAGACCCCGAGTGCCACGACGCATATGGGCACCAGGGGTTGTAAGCCAGGCAACGAGGGGGCAAGCAGGCAAGGAGCATGCGACAAAGGGGAGCAAGACAGCATGAATGCGAGTGCACCAAGGGGGATAGGCAGTATCAGAGAAAGGGCCCCAAGGGAAAGGGACACCTGAGCTCCATCAGCTACTGCTGGGGACACGCCCCAACCCCAGCCCCGAACCCCATCCCAACCCTTGACCCCGTTCCCCACAAAGTTTTCCCCGGCCAGGAGCCTGGACTGGCCGGGGAAAAACCCGGCGGCACAGACAGTGCCGCCGGGGCGCCAGCAGGGAGCCCAGAGCCCTGCGCATGGCGCACAGACGTGATGACACGTAGTCGGTTGACATCTTGACGGGTAGACACGTTGACAGGTAGACACGTTGACAGGTAGACACGTTGGCGGTAGACACGTTGACGGACCCCAAAGAAAGGCCCCCTCCCCGCTCCCAGCTAGCGGGGGAGGGCGTACACCCGGTCGTGGATGCGGAACTCCAGCGGCCGATTGCCAGCGCGACGGGCATGCCAGTAGGCAGTAGGGTGCAGGCGACACATCTCCGAGCAGGCGTGCAGCAGGCGTCGGAAGGGATAACCTGACCGCGCCAGGTCCCGGATGAGCAGCGCCACCTCGGCAATAAAGTTGTCCACATCCAGGATGATGCCGCGAAGGCGCTGAAACTGGCTGGCGAAGATGTTGCGCTTGGCCTGCTCATTGACATTAGAGGAGGCCGGCACAAACCGGGACAGCCGGATGTCTCCGAAAGCCGGCTGTTGCCGCTTGTCATAGAGATGGGTTGTAAAGCGGCTGTAGGAGGCCCCATGGACGACCGTAGGCTGATGGACCAGCAGGATATCCAGGAAGGGGAAGTGGTGGGCCGGGAGGTGTGGGTGCTGCTGGGCTGGGATATCCAACTGGGAGGGGTAAAGGCCGTGAAGTCCCGTGGCCTCATCGACCACGTCACACCGGAGCAGCCTGGTGAGGAAGGCGTTGTTGAGGGAGATAAGGTCGTCCAGAAACCGGGTGGTGTACCGGAAGCGGGAGAGGGCGGCCCGGGCGGCGCTGGCCTTAGCAGGCACGGGAGGCTGCTTGTACTGCTGCAGGAACTGGAACTCGTACCACCCCAGGAAGAGGTTGGCGATGTAGGGAGCCGGGGGGATGCCCATGGGGATACCACAGATCTGCAGCACCAGCAGCGGCCCGAAGCGCACGAAGGACGTGGCGAGAAGAGTGGCGAAGAAGGTGTTGAAGTCGTCCAGGGTAATGTAACGGGTGGTGGTGGTGGCGGTATGGGTGACGCGAACAGGGGGAACGTCCGCCGTGGACCACGTAACCGCGTGATCCGGGGTCTGGTCCTCACGCCCGGGCGGGGCCGCCGTAGTCACGACCTGGAGGCAACTGGCATTCTCGTGTTGAAAACACGCGGCGGCCAGGGAGGCGAAGGTGCTGAGGAGGAGGGAGTGGGGGATGTTGGTGTAGAGCCGGGTAAAGTCGTGCATCTGTGGCAGCGTAAAGGTGGTGGAGGTGGTACGGTACTGCTTGGCGTTGTAGGAGTGCAGCATCGAGATGACGGCCTTGGAATTCAAGCACAGCCAGGGCTCGAACCGGGAGTCCAGGGTCTTGGCCCACAGGGAGTTGAAGGTTTTGGCGAGGGTGGCGAAGATGGGCACAGAGAAGGTGGTGAGGGGGGTGGAGGGGCAGTTGTGGGAACAGCTGAGGAAGCGCATCTGGGGTGGCTGCTTATGCATCTTGACGGTGCCGGAGTAGTAGGCATTCTCGCGTGTGGCCGCGGCATACGCTAAGTCAAGATGGGCAAGGGAGACGTTGGCGGCGGCATAGGCGGCGTCTCGGGCCTCCACGGTACTGGGCTGGTAATAATGGGGGTTGGAGGTGATGTCCGTGAAGAGGCGCTCCGCGTAGTACTTTGGGCAAATCAGCTGAAAGGTTGCACTGCTTTTGTCCGTAACCGCGATGATAAAGTCAGCCCTGAGCTGCCGAAGGGCGGCGCGATCCGCGTCCGACAGGATTTGCCAGGGGAAGGGGGAGGGAGGGGGATGGAGGTCGAGGTGCTGGCGGAGAAGGCTCATAAAGGTCGCAGCCCAGGGTTGCAGGGCGTCCGGGGCTAAGTTGGCGGCACGGGTGCGGGTCTGGGCGAAGCGCAGGACGTGGGCTTGAACGTCGGCGAGGACCTCATCGAAGGGTGGGGAGGGGAGGTGGGGGCGGTGGCGGGCGCTGGCGTTCCAAAGCTCGCGGAGGCGGGGCGGAAGGACGTCATCGGAGGGCGTGGTTGTCATGACGTGGGCGCTACCAGGCGGGCACATGGAGGGGTGGAGGTGGCAGCGGCAGGGGGCGGACTGGAGGGCTTGGTACGTCTCGGAGGTAAGGGTTTTCGCAAACTGGGCGGTGTTGGAGAAGAGGACGTACAGCGGTGGAGCCTTGGTCCAGTGGATGGGTGGGGCGAGAGGGAGACCGGGAGGGAGGTGAGCACGGAGGATGGGGTGGCGAAGGAGGCGGTAGAGGTCAGGCTGGGTGATCCACTGGCGCAGCGCATGAGGCAGCCATATCCGGGCGTTGATGTCAGGAGCGGGCTGCTTGGCCTCGACCGCCAGCGCCTGCAAACGGGTCCCAAGGTACTTGAGGAACCAGGAAGCGAACTCCGCGGATATTTCTAAGGCTGCAGGGGGGTAGTAGGTGAGATGGGCGTACAGGGAGTGAAGCGTTCTGGGGACGAAGCGCTGGAGCTCCGCAACCGGGATATGAGACCCCAGGTCAATAAACCGGCGATCCAGGAAGCGCAGGTGGCGAATGGCATCCCGGAAACCAAACCAGCGCCGCCGGCTGGCCCGGCCGGCGAAAAAGCCGCCGAGGGGGTCCCATGTAAGGGAAGCATCCGGGGGATCCGCCATATAGCGGACTTCAATGTGAGTATTAAGGCCGGCGGAGTGGAGTGGAGGGAGGGAACCGAGGCGCTGCATCCACACCATTTCGCGGGCCTCCGCGATATCGCGAACGGACGCTGCGCTGAGGTTAGCACACGGAATGGCTTCGAGGGGGAAGACGATGAGGTCCCGTAGCCCGCGGCCCCAGAGGTGTCGATGGAACCGTGATGCTGCTAACCCTTGTTGCGCAGACCGTGCTGTCTCGTGAACATGCTCCGTAAGCCGCTCGAGAGGCGAATCCACGGACTGCCCCACATAGAAGCCCAGCGCCGGCGCCGATAACCAGAAGACTGCGTAGATGAGGCCCTCCTTGAAGGGGCGTTGATGGAGCTCCGCATGCGCCGCCACTGTGAGGAACTTGGCCCGCAGCGCCAGTAGCTCCTTGATGACTGCATTTGGAGTGGGGTTGTTAGGGCTAATGGCGCCGCGGATGCGCGCCTCCAGCCCTGGAAGAGCTTCCGCGCGAACTTGACGACGAAGCTCCTCGGCATGTTCAGCAATGCCGTCCGCTTCTTGAGGCAGGTCTTGCAAAATGCGAGTGCGAACACGCCGCGACGCAGGCATACCTGAAAGACCCAAATGTCAGTTGGCTGGACGAGGACGTAGGTAACACTGACTGGAAATCACTGGGCTGGTAATGGAGAGCGGCAAGCTGTGGCGTGGGTGTGTGAAGCCCGGCTGGCTGGTAACTAAGCGAAGCTAGCTGACCCGACCGCAGTTAAGAAGCCGGGGAGATTTTGCGTGTGTTAAAATAACTGGCCGCGAGGCGAAACGTACTGTGATTGCCGAAAGATGGAGTCCTCCCACCGAAAACGCCACAGGTGAAGTGAAGTCCGTTGGCTATGTTGTAATAGAGCTATCGAGTAGTATCGGAATCAGTGTAAAGCAGTAATAGCAATGTCGTAACACGACCGGACCTAAGGACCGGAGTAGTAAGTAAGTAGGTATAAGTAACCGTCACTGTCGTGTGTAAACTGGATGTAGAGAAGCTGTAGCTGTCGCTGAACAGGGGTAAAAGCAGGGGTGATGCCAAGACGTCGCAGTGCATGCTCGAGCAAAGCAGGACATGAAAAACAAGTGCAGGACCACTATGTGCGTATGCGAATATTACCGTAGACTGACCTGCAAGGCAGGGAGAACCAGCAGCCAGCAGCGAACACACCAGTAGTCAGTACCGAAGAAGGTTGTCGGAAGGACATGCGAGGGCAAATGGGAAAACAGGGACACACGTGAGCGCGGCCGGAAGCTACCTAGTAAACTAATGACTGGAATGCAAGGGTGCGTGTGATGAAAAGTGGGACATGGAATGATGCACGACATGCAGTACAAACAAGGTGGGTCCGGAGCAAAGAACCGGCACACACAAAGGGGGGTAAAAGGAGGTGATGGAGGTGTGTGTGTGTGTGTGTTAAGAAAACTGGCCGCGAGTAGGAACATACTGTGATTGTCGGAAGATGAAGTCCCCACAGAACCGCCGCAGGAGCCGAGGAACATTGTAGCGTATGTAGATATAGAAGTCCAGTACTGGTGCTGAGAATAAGTAGGATGTAAGAAGCACTCTCGTAAAACGACCGGACCTAAGGCCCGTAGTAGTAAGTTGATATGTATGTAGTAGCTGACAGTATCGAGGATAGTAGGTAGGTAGATAGGCTGGAACTGCCGCTGAACAGGTTGCAAAACAGGGGAGCATGCCGAGACGTCGCAGTGCATGCGCGAGCAAAACAAGACAAGCAAAGCAAGTGCAAGACCACTATGTGCGGATGTTACCGTAGACTGACCTGCAGACAGGAACGAAAGCATCCGGCAGCCAGCAACCAGTGTCAATAACCGATGGCAAGAAGAGGAACATGCGAGGGCGGGAGAAAAGCAGGAACACACGTGAGCGCCGCAACCTAACTATGCCGGACCTAACTAAAATGCAAGGCGGACGAGGAAACAGGCAGATATGGCAAACATTGCGCATGGGATGCCGTACTACAATGCAGAGATGCGCATGCCAGGGGAAGGAGGACTGGTGGGCGGGCTCCCCGTGAGCTCCCCACCGCACCAAGCCCCGAGTGCCACCATGCATCCGGGCACCAGGGGACGTGTGCAAAACCCATGGGCACAAGGGAATGAGTAGGCAGTATGCAAATGACAGGCACAGACGCTATGTAACCGCGAAGAACCCAGTGAAGTGACGCGACGCCACGGAAGTGCCACCGAGCAGCCCAGCGCTGGCGCGTAGAACCCAGAAGCCACAGGGAGAGGGCCGTGCGGTCGGATAACTGCAGTTGCCGCTGTGAAGAGGAAGCCGCCCAGAACGCCAGGAGCTCCGAGGGTACAACTGGTGGAGTGAAGGCGGGGACCAAGCTCCAAAAACGCTCCAAAACGCACGCCGCGAACACTGGGTGACCGTCGACGTGAACGTGGCAGCCGAGCTCCAGTCCATGTCGCCCCCGTCTCGAGGATGGTCTTGGGTAATGCGAGTGCCAACACGCCGCAACGCACACATACCTTTGCGAAGCAGATAGCCCAATTACGTGCTAAGTTGCAATGTCATGTAAGGCGAGCACTGATGAAATCTGGACTGGAATCGGCGAGCGGCAAACTGTGGCGTGGGCGTTTTAAACCCGGCTGGCTGACCAAGCGGAGATGGCTGACCCGACCGCAATTAAGAAGCCGGGGAGATTTTGCGTGTGTTAAGAAAACTGGCCGCGAGTAGGAACATACTGTGATTGTCGGAAGATGAAGTCCCCACAGAACCGCCGCAGGAGCCGAGGAACATTGTAGCGTATGTAGATATAGAAGTCCAGTACTGGAGCTGAGAATAAGTAGGACGTAAGAAGCACTCTCGTAAAACGACCGGACCTAAGGCCCGTAGTAGTAAGTTGATATGTATGTAGTAGCTGACAGGATAGTAGGTAGGTAGATAGGCTGGAACTGCCGCTGAACAGGTTGCAAAACAGGGGAGCATGCCGAGACGTCGCAGTGCATGCGCGAGCAAAACAAGACAAGCAAAGCAAGTGCAAGACCACTATGTGCGGATGTTACCGTAGACTGACCTGCAGACAGGAACGAAAGCATCCGGCAGCCAGCAACCAGTGTCAATAACCGACGGCAAGAAGAGGAACATGCGAGGGCGGGAGAAAAGCAGGAACACACGTGAGCGCCGCAACCTAACTATGCCGGACCTAACTAAAATGCAATGCGGACGAGGAAACAGGCAGATATGGCAAACATTGCGCATGGGATGCCGTACTACAATGCAGAGTGTGTGTGTGTGTGTGTGTGTGTGTGTGTGTGTGTGTGTGTGTGTGTGTGTGTGTGTGTGTGTGTGTGTGTGTGTGTGTGTGTGTGTGTGTGTGTGTGTGTGTGTGTGTGTGTGTGTGTGTGTGTGTGTGTGTGTGTGTGTGTGTGTGTGTGTGTGTGTGTGTGTGTGTGTGTGTGTGTGTGTGTGTGTGTGTGTGTGTGTGTGTTAAAATAACTGGCCGCGAGGCGAAACGTACTGTGATTGCTGAAAGATGGAGTGTGTGTGTGTGTGTGTGTGTGTGATGTGTGTAAAGTGGGTGACTCTGCGCCACTAACGGAATTAACGGTATTATGACGTCATTGCCGTACGAATCCCAACTACCCAACCGCCGCATTACGTAATGTGCGCCGCATGTCATGCGCACAGCACGCGCAGCACGCATTCCACGCACAGCACGCGCAGCACGGCCCAGCGCGCGCAGCACGCCGCACCGCTCCAGGGAGGGCCGCACCGCTCCAGGGAGGGCCGCATCGCTCCAGGGAGGGGCCCCATCCCATCCGGCCGCGCCTGTTTCCATCCATAATAATCAATACACACACCCAACAAACAAGCCTATTCTCGGCCGCTACAGCCCTCCCCTTCACTATTACCACTAGTACTGCCCCTGCTAAAGAAAAACAAACACTAGACGCCACTAGACGCCACTAGACGCTGCCTTCCACTACTAGACGCTCCTAGATGCTCCTAGACGCTGGGTAACACCGAGTTGGCATGTCGTGGCGTGGTATCCATTGTGAGCATCCAAAAAAAGAAAAAAATAATCATCGTAACAAATACCTGCCTCCTCACGCCCACAAGTATGGAGGGTTGCCCTGCGCGGGGAACCGCAGCACATACTCCACATCCCGCTCCACCTCCACCAGCTTACACCCCTGCCCACAGCGCTCGAACGCACAGAGTGTGTGTGTGTGTGTGTGTGTGTGTGTGTGTGTGTGTGTGTGTGTGTGTGTGTGTGTGTGTGTGTGTGTGTGTGTGTGTGTGTGTGTGTGTGTGTGTGTGTGTGTGTGTGTGTGTGTGTGTGTGTGTGTGTGTGTGTGTGTGTGTGTGTGTGTGTGTGTGTGTGTGTGTGTGTGTGTGTCCCTTGTCCTCGTCCTTCAGGCCCTTGTGCGCGTGCTCATTGTCATCCAGCTCCACCACCACACATCCGGGGTGCTGCTGGCCATCCGGCCCATCTAGCAAGTACACCACATTATCCATGCGCTTCTTGGGACCCAGCTGTGAGGTCCTGAGCTCCGCCCGCAAGTCCCACGCGCCCGACGGAAGCAGCATGGCACACAGCCCCCGCAGCCAGCTACTGAAAGCCGCGTGCCGGCCCTTCTTCGTCGCCGCCCTGGCCGTACTCGCTGCCGTGCCACCGCAACCCTCCCCCCCCACCACTCCCACCCACGACCCCACTCACCCCGGACGGTTGCGCTGCCGCTGGGTGGGTCGCCCCCGCCGTTTGACATGGCGCACTGGGACCTGCTCCTGCTGCTGCTGCTGCTGTTTAAGTAAAAGGCGGAAAAAGGAGCCAGTAGTGCATGGAGCCAGTAGTGCACGTGGATTAGTATTATGGGAACATGTAGACTGGTATACAAGGATTACGGTATGCTCATGTTGCATGTATCCACGTAATTAAGGTACAAGCATGTATAGCAAGGGGCATGAGCAGGAATGCCCTTAGCTACGATACGTTGAACGTCAAACAAGTATGCGTGCTTAACAGAGAAAGGTAGAATGCGTTTGTTGGGCAAGTGCAACTACAAGGCAAGGGGTTAAGGATGCATATATAGGGTGCACAAAGCAAAATGGCAAGGCACGTCCCAACGCGTTTCGGCCTTGCCAAAGGGCCTCATCAGGGGACTTTTGCAAAGTGCGTACATGCTTAACTGTCCTAGTTGTAGTGCCCTATGCCCACGTGTAAACGGGACTTACGTGATTCCAGGGGATGCTGTCGCGCTGTTCCCGGTTGTCGGATGTCTGGTTGCGCATGGCGTCCTGAGGACCGTTGGAATGAAAACATCCTCATCCATAGACGAAAGAAGTCCGATGGTAGGCGTAGAAGCGGGCAGGGAGCCGGGAGGCTCACAGGATGATGCGGTCGACACATCTTTGCCTCGAGCTAAGTTGGTAGGTTTATCGTAGTTAACTTAATCCAATGATGACTACTAGAGAAGGCATGTATCATAAAGACGTTTGAAGAAGGAAATGTTGTCGCCATTTGTCGCTGTAGACTAGCAGGGTCACAAGCCCGCTATTATTGCGCAGTTTTGTACAAAGGCGGTGTAGCGGAGTATGTCTGGTAAACATATGGTCAGAAGCGCAGGCTTATATGGGCGGTAAGTGGCCGTCATAAATGTACGGCGTTTTGTCATGCATGAATCGAATCGGAAAAAATCACGAATTTACCGCCATAAAACCATTCTTGAACGATTTACGATTGGGGTCGATCCTAGAATCGTTTGTTGATGGGGTTTAACGGGATTTCCGGTTTGCGAGAGGTGGGGAGGTGGCGCATGACGACATGCGCGTAGGCGTTGCCTGAGTCCTAGCGGAAAACCAGGTGCCTGGTCATAAGCGTGATAGACCGTAACTGTAAATAAGAACGTTATCGTAATATGTACTTACTGGGCGCTGCTGCTGCTGCTGCTGCTGCGCTACCCCGCCATAGAGCACGGACCCGTGGTGTGTCAGGAAGGACGGCAAGCACCGACCATGCTACTTGTTAAGTAGGGTGGTGCTGCCGCCTTCGCGAACAGCACCACAATAATAATAATAATAAGATTACGCCGGGCTTGCCCTGGCGTGGTTTAAGGGGGCGGGTGGTGGTGAGGATCAACAGGTTTCCCCTCCCCTGTACACCCTCCGCCACCGCTATGGGGTAGTTGTATGTAGGTGGGTGTTACCCTCCTGGGTCTTCTGGGGGGAGGCCTCGTTCCATCCTTCTCCGGTGCTTCACTATGGCGTTGAGGAAGTTGATGGCATTGTCATGTAGTGCGTCGCAGCATGTGCGTGCGGCATGCGCGCTGACACCCAGAGTGAGAAGGAGCGGGTGCAAGTCCTTGCGTATCGTCCCACCGAATCCTAGGCTGATCGCTTCTTGTTGGGTGTACTGGACTTTCCACCCTGCTTTTGTGAGGAGATCAGCTAGTTGTCGGTGTTGGTCTTTTTTCTCGTTTTGTTTTGCCTGGCGGTTGGTGTCTGCAGCGTAGCCAACTTCAAGGATGTGTACTGTGTAGTTTGCCTTATTGCATGGTCCTGTGTATCCCGGTTGTACGGTTGCTTGCCTGGGCAGCTTTGGAATGAACAGGATGTCGGGTCGCAGCTTCAATCTTATACTGTCGGGCACGCTCCCGTCAAACAGCCACGCAGGAGGGCGGTCATCAGCTATGTACTCAGGCAGTGCATCCCTCGCAGCTGCGTCCATGACCATGAAGCATCCCCCACTGCTACCTTTTGCGATCGCACGGGTGAGCAGTTGGACTGCCAGGTTATGTCTTTTTATATACATGGCCTGCATAAGCGAATGCCTGCAGCCCCCTAGGATATGGCCTCCGGAGTCGGATAGCCCGCATAGCGGGCAGGGAGCATGTTCATTGCCGTTCGCGTCGGATATAGCCGCGCTCCGCACCTGATGATTGTGCTTGCCTACTAGGGGCCTGTTGTATCTTTGTGCGAGCTTGGCATTCCAGAGGCACCCATATAGGTAGCACATTAGCCGTCTAATTTTGACATGCCGGTTACCGCTGGCTTGCTGTGTTCTCGTGCTTGATTTCCTGTCTATTTCCGGGAGGGCACTTTTAATGAGGTCAGTGTAGAGAGTGGGCCGGGCATAGCCTTCTCTAACGCTGTCGTCCATGATTCTGTCGATCCCAACGTTGAGGTCGTTGGTGTAGTACCCTGACTTTTTAGACACCAGCCAGTAGTATTTGCTCCTGGGATTGTTATCGCATTCTTCTTTTATCGTGGCTTCCTTCTTACCGCTCGCCACGCTTGTTGCCGCTTGGTCGGCCGCCTCATTGTAGGTTACACCGATGTGTGATTTTACTTTCAGGAGATATGTTTTAAGGCCTTTCTTAGCTCTGTGGGCGAGAATTTCGACGATACTTTCCACAATTGCTACATGCTTGCACCATCGAAGCCTATCTGGTTGGTGGAGGCCGTTGATAGCCTTTCTCACGAGGTATAGTGCTGCAGCAGAGTCTGTCCATATGGTAAGGTCCTCCTCTGCCGCGGGTGTGCCTTCACGCATTCGCAGCCCATGTAGCATGGCGCTGAGTTCGCACCTTGTTATCGTCTGGCACCCGTGGCAGCCCCCGTTTACATCTATGTAGGTGGTATTGCCTGTGGACGCGTCTACTGCTGCTGCTCCTAGGCGATTGAAGCTGCAATCCTTTTGCACACTGCCGTTGCAGGCGTCATATCGCAGTGACACCTTTGCGGGGTAGTAGGATGTCAGCGTGGTGGAGTCGAGGTCTTCTGTGGCGACTGTTCGGCGAGGTGGGGATGGTGGGGATGTTGTCATCTGGTGCACTCTCCGTTTTACCCATTGGGGGGCCTTCCAGCCCGCTATGCGTTGCTCATGTTCTTCCTCCCCACTCGTGTTGATCGTGCGGGGGTGGGGAGCATGTCGTGGCTTCTCTAAGCTAAGCTCTCGTTGCAGGGCGGCGCTGTATCTCAGGCCCGCGGGGTTTCCTATCAGCAGGAAATCTAGTCCTCGTGCGTATGGGTTCCTGGCATGTGCGCTGCTTTCCCCCAGTGCTGCTTGGTCCGGTATTAAGCATGCCGCGGGGTGGGTGGGGGGCGCCTCCCCTACCCACTTCACATGCGGGTTGGACAGAAGCGTGTTGTACAAGGCTGTAGGTTGGCGGGGGAGAACGACGAGGGTCGCTGTGGGGGCGTCCGATCCGCGCGCCTCGTGCGCCCATGCAAGTGCCCAGTGTATAGCGTGCATGCATGCCTGCGTTGTTGCCTCTGGGAAGGCAATGGATATCCCAGTGAAAGGCTGGGAGTAGGCATCATGCGCTGCACCGAAGACCATGTCTTCTTCAAAGGAAGAGTAATAGACTTCTGTGCAGCTCGCGACGTTAAAGGGGGATGCAAAGCGTTCCACCCATGTTGCGGGGTGTGCGAATGCGGCCTTGATGCGCCCCATTGTTTCATCCGTTAGCCTCTTCTCATAAGCTCCGACAATTGGGTTCTTTTTACATCGGCACCCTGGCTTGTATCGCAGGGTAAGCCTGGCGATGTCTTCAGGGAATCCGCCTGGGGCGGCGCGTCGAGCATGTTCCTCAGGGTCCGCTCTCTTCGCCTGCAGGTATCTATGGTGCAGCGCCGTGAGTTGGTTCAGGGTTAGGGCTCCCATGCACTGCCCTCGTGGGTCGTACACATAGGCGAGGTGGGTGTCAGTGGTGGATCGCTGGCGGAGCCGCCCAACTTGGATTCTGTAGGATCCAGTGGGGTGGATGTCCACATCTGGGTTGCTGGCTTCGGTGTTTATCTCCACCGCCTGCCGCAGCAGCCTTTGGAGGCCAGTCTTGTTTGCGGGGTCCGGTCCCCATCGCCCTTGTCGCTGTTGTTCGGTAAGGTGTGCGTCCCTTGTCGTTTCCCTTCGTTTCTTCGTGTTTTCATCTGTCCTTCGCTCGGCGCGGTACTGCTCCAGGAGTTGTGGCCAGTTATCCTGTACGGCGACTCTGTCTTCTGGTTCTTCCGTAGGCATCCACTCTATCTCTACCAGGCTGCTAGATGCCCCCGATCCAAACGTCCTGCTGATACTTACTGTCCGTTTTGGCTGATATCCTTGCCTCAGGAAGACTGGCACGGACGCTCTGGTGACGATGGTGTTTGCCCAGTGCACCAGGTAATATGTTTCGTGTGATGGTTCTTGCGTTGTGTTTGCCATGCTGTCTGCGCCGTCATCGTCAGGTGTGTAGGGTTTGCGTTTCTTCCCTGCCCTTGGTGGTAGCCTTGTCCTTTTCCGGATAATTGCTTCGATCCTCGTTACACGATCACTATGGGAGAATAGGGCGGTGGTGAGACGAAATCCTTCTGCGGCACCCATGTCCGGGAGGGGGCCCCTTGTGCATTGTAGGCGCGCAAGCCGCCAGTCTCGCCGGGGTGATTCGCTAAGTTTCCTGCCGCGTGCTCTGGTCCTTCTGCGTCCCTCGTCGTGCCCTGCTTCTGTGTGTTCACGTCGGTCCCCTTCCTCCGCGTCTCTCCCTCCCTGGTCCTCGCCGCATGTGGATAGGTGTTGCGCATGTTCATTTGCCTGAGGGGGTGAGGCCCCCGCGTTGGCCGAAGCACCACACACTACCCAGAAACTTGAGAAACGGGAGGAATGGATACACGTAGAGAATGCAAAATATCGGTGGGCACTTGCAAATAGGTTGCCGTTCGAGGACGTAGTGACTTGTCTTAACCTGCTCGGATTTGCGTAACCATGAAAGAGGTGTCTTTATGCGTCTATTCCTTGGTAAGTATGTACGGAGGAGGCGTAGGGAGATCATGGCTGGCAGGCCAAGTGTTGATCTCAGCGTATTCCGTACGGTTAAGGGTGTGTAACCGTTCCATCATAACACTCTGCCAAGTGTAGCGCGTTTGCATGTTGGGGAGGGGGCGGGGGCGGTCTTGGTGCTTTCTTGTGTACCGCAAGAGGACACCGCGACCACGTATAGTCTTGTACGGGTAGAGGACACGCAACAAATCATTTTAACCATTCGTTAGTAACTTAGAACAGCGACGTACGCATCTGTTCAAAAGTTCGAATGGTAAATGAGACGTATGGCACAGCGGAGAACGAATTTGGGGACACCACACACATAAGCAAGAGTACGAGCGGTTATACGAACCATAACCCTCCATCTCTTTCGTGTATGTATCCAATCAGAGGTCATACATGGTTGCCCCTGAGAGTAAGTGCGGGTCAGGGGCACGTAATGACCCTTATGTACGGGGTATACGAGGGTTCGGAAAACACCCAAAAGCATGCATGGTGTGCAAGGTTTTGCTCCTCATGCGGGAACCCTTTCGGACCCGGACGGCCGGTATCCTACGGCGTAAGCCAGCTAGTCTGGCCCGCAGAGGGGTAAAGCTGCTGTTTAAGTAGAGTAGGGAACAGGGAGCCGGGAGTAGGGAACAGGGGGAGAGCTGGGGGACGGAGGAGTCAGGTTTCCTCTTCTTGTTTTTTTGGGGTCTGAAGAGGCAGAGCTGAGGGTTGCTTGGGTTCCCTGAACACGGGGGTACAAGGGGGTATCAGGGGTCCCTGAACTCGGGGGTACGCAGGGGTATCAGGGGTCCCATAACTCGGGAATGAGTGGGGGTATCAGGGGTCCCGAAACTCGGGAATGTGTGGGGGTATCAGGGGGGGTTGTTGTGGTTTTGTAGTTTTTTCTTTCGTTGTCGTACCTGTGGAGGGAGGCTGTTTTGGTTGTTTTCAGCCTTTGGTGGTGGTGGTGTTGCCCCTCGTCTGTCCAGGTGGTTAGAGTGAGGTTTTGACCTCTTAGGCAGGTCACCCGTCCTTGTCCTTGTCCTGTCTGGTGTGTTGTCTGTTGCAGTTCTTTTCTCCTCTGTCAGGTGGGCTTGCAGGTGGTGTTTTCCAGGGGTGCTTCCCTGGCATCCAGTGGTTTTTTTCTCCGCTGGTTTTTTTGGCATGGAAGGCCCCCGCACGGCGTGGACAGTCCCGCACAGCACGAACAGCTCCCACACGGCATGGACAGACCCCGCACAGCATGAAAGGCCCCCGCTTGGCGTGGACAGCCCCCGCACAGCACGGACAGACCCCACACAGCACCGACAGCTCCCGCACCACACGGGCAGCCCCCGCCCGGCACAGAAAGCCCTCGCATGGCATGGACAGTCCCCGGACGGCACGAACAGCTCCCGCCCGGCACGGACAGCCCAAGCACGGCATGAACAGCCCTCGCACGGGCACAAACAGCTCCTGCACGGCACGGACAGCCCCCGCATGGCACGGACAGCTCCCGCATGGCACGGACAGCTCCCACATGGCACGGACAGCTCCCGCACGAAATGGATGGAAGGCCCCCGCACGGCGTGGACAGCCCCCGCACTGCACGAACAGCGCCCGCACTGCATGGACAGATTGCGCACGGCGCGGACAGTCCCCGCACGGCACGGATAGACCCCGCACAGCACCGACAGCTCCCGCACCGCACGGACAGCCCCCGCCCGGCACGGAAAGCCCTCGCATGGCATGGACGGCCCCCGGACGGCACGAATCCGCACGGCACGGAGAGCCCTCGCATGGCGTGAAATGCCCCCGCCCGGCACGGACAGCCCCCGCCCGGCACGGACAGCCTTCACGCGGCATGAACAGTCCCCGCATGGCACGGAAAGCCCCCGCTTGGCGCGGACAGCCCCCTCACGGCAAGGATTGCCCCTGCACGGCATGGACAGACCCCGCACGGCATGGAAGGCCCCTGAACGGCGTGGACAGTCCCCGCACGGCGCGGACAGGCCCCGCACAGCACCGATAGCTCCCGCACCGCACGGGCAGCCCCCGCCCGGCACGGAAAGCCCTCGCGTGGCATGGACAGTCCCCGGACGGCATGAACAGCTCCCGCAGGGCACGGACAGCCCCCGCACGGCACGGACAGCCCTTGCATGGCACGGACAGCTGCCACACGGCATGAACAGCTCCCCCATGGCAGGGACAGCCCCGGCATGCCACAGATAGCCCCCGCATGGCACTGACAGTCCCCACCCTGCAGGAACAGCACGGACAGCCCCTGCTTGGCGCGGACAGCCCCCTCACGGCAAGGACAGCCCCTGCACGGCACGGACAGGCCCCGCGTTGCATGAACAGTTCCCGCCCAGTCCCGACAGCCCCCACATGGCATGGAAGGCCCCCGCACGGCGTGGACAGTCCGCACAGCACGAACAGCTCCCGCACGGCATGGACTCCAAGCACGGCATGAACAGCCCTCGCACGGGCACAAACAGCTCCTGCACGGCACGGACAGCCCCCGCATGGCACGGACAGCTCCCGCATGGCACGGACAGCTCCCACATGGCACGGACAGCTCCCGCACGAAATGGACAGCCCCGCATGGCACGAAAAGCCCCCGCCCGGCCCCAACGGCCACCGCACGGCACGGATAGCCCCCGGACGGCACGGACAGCCCCCGCAAGGCGCGGACAGCTCCCGCCCAGCCCTGACAGCCCCCACATGGCATGAAACGCCCCCGCACGGCAAGGGCGGGAGTCAGTTTGGGCTGAGGGCTGGGGCTTGTGTTGTCCCTGTTAGGCGGTTCCCTGCCTCCTCTGCTTGGCTCTTGGCTTGGCCTTGTTGTCCCTCCCTCCCTCGCCCCAGCCCCTTGCCCCCTGCCCTCCCTCAGGCCCTGCTCCCTTTCAGTTTCCCACACAGCCCAGTAAAGCTCAGAAATGTCAGCAGCACAGCAGCCACAGGGCCCCTAGCAGCAGAGTTGGGGCAGAGTTGTACCAATGGCACAATCAGATAGGACGGCCAGGGGGATTCCTCTTCCAGGTCCCCCTCACCGTTTCCCAGCCCACCCACACCTCACTCATCGAGAGCGGCGCCAAGCAGCCTCTGCTTCCCTTCGCGGGTCTGGGGGATGGCAGCTGTGCCCTCAGGTCCAACTTGCTGCCTTTCGGGTGGAGCAATGCGCTACTGGCAAAGCCCGCCCGCTAGACATCTGCCCTGCACCCGAGCAGCGGTTGGACGAGCCACGTCTCCTGGTGGGGGCAGCTCTTCGTCAGGCGGTACAGGATGGTCGCTTGCCACCAGCTTTGGGAGAGAACCTCAACTTTGTCCGGGGCGTGGCCGACATGGCAGTGCACCACCTGTGTGATCAGTACGGCACGACCAGGGAGGGGCGCAAGACCTTCATAGGCTACACCGTGGACCACTCCCAAGATCCCAAGAGCTTGGCGGTCACTCTCACCCAAGGGGCTACCCCAGACGCCCAGGCCGCGGCGGCTTCACTGCTCCTGCAGCAGCATGTCTCACTTCCCCTTCCCGAGATTTCGGGGGGCAGCCTCTCCATCCCCCTGGACAGGAATATGGTCCTTCTGCAGCCCTGTGATGTCAAGCTGGTTTTCACCGGCTTCCCAGGCTGTGTGGCTTATGAGGGGGTCGTCTCACAGATTTTGACGGCCGCTGGCATCCATGTCTCCACCTCGTACCACGACCACCATAGCGCCGTGGTCTCCGCAGAGATCCTGACCAAGATCACTGACAGCGCACAGCAGCAGCGCAACCGACTGGGGGACAGCAGCCGTGTGGTGGCCTTTGTCAGGAGCCCCAGGGGAGATCGCACCCTGGCCAGCCTCCCACGCAGCTTCCACTTTTCGGGCAAAACAGTGCGGATCAATGTGGTTTCTTTCTATGAGGAGGTGCCCGAGAATCTGGCGGCTGGGAACACAGCAGGAGGGAACCCCAGCCCCAGCTCAGCCACCCAGCCTTCTGAGGCTGAGCTACCCCCCCGCAGCACCACCCCGGCACCAGCCCCCAGCCCCCCTCCCCCTTCTCCACTTCCCATGGATGTGGATGGCCCGGCTGACACCTCGCCAGAGCCAGCACCCAGCCATCTGGCGGCGCCTTCCCCTGTCGGCGCCAGAGCAGTTGCACCTACCGGTCCCCTGCAGGCGCCCGACTCCCCCCCTCCAGGAACGCCCTGCCATAGGCCTTCCTCGGTGGCGTCCTCAGCTGGCACGAGCGCAGCTGCACACGCGGGTCCCCAGCAGGCGCCCGCCCCCGCACCTCCAGGACCGCCCAGCCATATGCCTTCCTCGGTGGCGTCCTCGGCTGGCACCAGCGCAGCTGCACACGCGGGTCCCCAGCAGGCGCCCGCCCCTGCACCTCCAGGACAGCCCAGCAATAGGCACCCTTGGTGACCTCGCTAGCTGGACCCTGTGCAGCGGCACCCACCGGTCATCAGCAGGCATCCGCCCCTGCACCGCCGGGACAGCTCAGCCATAGGTCCTCCTCGGGGGCCTCCCCGCCCACCCACGGGATGGCGGTCACGCTCCCTTCCCGCTCACCCCGTGGAGCAGCGGATAAGGTAGCCTCCTGGCGCAGGTCGTTCGACCCATTGGAGCCCCCACGACCCCAGCAGCAGTTGCAACACCTTCTGGCCTCTACCAAGGCCGCTCACAAGGTACGCACTCTCCAGCAGCACCAGGGGCCTCAGCCATCACACCTGCCCAACCCGCCAGCCCCAACCAGCTGCAGGACGCCAAACACAGGTCCTGGGGACTCCTCCACCCAACCCTCCTCGACCAAGCGGCGCAGCACGGTGGAGCACCTCCCCAGCCCGGATCCCCTCCCAACAACCAAAAAGCCCCGATCGGAACCTTACAGTTTTGGTCGCTTCCAGCTGGATCGCCTCCATGAAACCATGCAGGCCGCCCGGGCAGGCCGTCGGGCTTGGAAGCCCAGCCCCAGCTCCTCCCTTTCAGCTGGCTTTCACGACGCCCTGGTGGACTACTTACACCCACAGCAGCTTCAAGTGGTCGTCAACGGCCAGCAGCTGGGTGGGGCCGCAGCCTGGACAGCGGCGCACCCCCTGGCAGAGCATGAGGCAACACGGGCCGCCGTCCTGCAGTTGTTTGCCTCCATGCACCCCTCCCTGCCCTCGGTCGAAAAAGTAGACCCTAGGCCCATGGTTGAGGCTTTCTGTCAGGCGCTCTTCCAGCAATTTGATAGGCACATTAACCCACCTCCCCGCCGCAGCCGTGGGTGCCCTGAGGGGGCCCCGGGCGGCGCGGTGCCCGGGCGGCGGCGTGGACAGCCACAAGGCCGTAGTAGCTCATCTTCAGGCAGGGTCAGGGCCGGGAACACCTTGGAGAGGGGAGCTGGCTTTCAGCCCGGGCACACCCCAGAGAGGGCTCCGCCAGCATCATTGTCAATGGTGCTGTGGGCCATCCAACTGGAGCCCCTCACAGCCTACCTCCACCACCTGGTTCGCAGCAACATCCTCCGGACTCCACTGCTCCCTGATGGCACCCCAGCGCCAGCAGTGACCCACCATGCAGATGACACTAACCTGCTGGTATCCGACATTGATGCAGATGGGCCGGTGGCTAAGCAGGCAGTGGCGCTCTTCTGCAGGGCCAGCAACGCCAAAGAGAACGCCAGCAAAAGCAAGGGCCTCGTGCTGGGAACCCATCGCCCCATCTCCGGTACCCATGCGGCGACAGCAGCACATTTTGGGGAGCCTAGTGCTAGTCATCCGCCCCGACACCTGGGAGTCCCTCTGACCGACGACATCCCCACAGCAGCTAAGCTTTGCTACGATGGTAGGATAGGCAGGCTTAAGCAGGTGGCCAGCCGCTGGAGCCCGCATTCCCTCAGCATGGTTGGCAGGACTCACATCGCCAAGCAAGTCTTGGGCAACACGCTGGCGTATCACTTCTCCTTCATCTCCCCTCGGCCAGAGCAACTGCAGCGGGCCCAACGGACGGTGGATGGGTTTGTGGCCTGGTCGACACTCCCAGAAGATGCCAGCCTGGTATCTGGCGGTTACGCCACATTGCTGCCAAAGCAAGGGGTTGCCAGCCTTTCCAAGGACCAAGGAGGCATCGGGCACATTGACCTGCAGTCCTTTCTGGATGCCCTGCAAGCCAAGACCATTGTGCAGCTCGCTCAGCCCGGTAACTACCGCAACACGTGCCCCAATCGGCTCAGCCTATCTGTGGAGGACGATGACGCCCGGGCCGTCTTAGCAGAGCCCCTCTTTTACAATGCCGCCATTCTTGACCCGACCTCGTCAGAGCCATTGGAGCTCCTCCCCGTGTGGAGGGTGGATCAGTGCCCCAACCGGCAGCGTGTGGGCAGTCACTTCCACAGGACGCCTGGTGCAGCCGCAGCCGCAACTCCCAGTACCCCAGCCCAGCCCGGCATGGCATGCTGCATGTATGCTGAAGTGCAGGAAGAAAAGGGCCCTTTGGACGCTGGAGGAGCGCGAGAACTACGCTGCGGCACCACCCCAGAACAAGGCTGCAGCTTGGCCAGTTGAACCACATGTGTTAGGCCCGTGGGCTACCCTTCAGTGCTACCCGGCAGGCCATGGTCATGGCAAGGTCTCACTCGTCCACTACGAGGTCAGCAATGCCCGCCACCGCCTCACTACCATCAAGGCAGAGAGACAGATGGGGGAGGGCAGCGTCCCCCTCCGCCCAGCTGCTTGGCCCCTGGCAGGCAGCACCAGCTCCCAAGGAGCAGGAGGCAGCACATCGGCACCACGCAGCACGTTGCAGCAGATGGAGACTCACTGGGTGATGCCAGGCGCCACCCGGGGTACTTGGAAGCAAGGCAGTGGCTGGGGCAGACGTGGGTGGCCATCACGGAAGGGGAGTCCCCACCTGTCGACAATGCGGCCCTCATGTTTGGAGATCAGCCAAACTCCTGGCAAGGGCACCCAGCAGCCAACCGTAGCCCAGGACTGGTCAAGCTATGGAACGCACTCCGGCTGACGTTCCTGCATGCCATCTGGTGTGCACACCAAGCGGCTGAGGAGGAGGCCAAAACGTCAGCAGCAGTGGTCAAACAGGTGGTGGATGACTTGCGGAGGCTCATGATGGCACAGTTCCGGGTGGCAGCACTGCCGGAGGCTATGCTTGACGCCCTGCCGATGCGCCTCATTACAGCGGAGTTGAAGCAAACGGCCATGGCGGACTTTACAGCTGTGTGGGCGCATCGGGAGGTCCTATGCAAGGTGTACCGCCTTGAGGAAGGTGGAGCCAGGCTCCAGGTTCGGCTATCCAGAGAACATCCTGTCCCTGTACCAGGGGTAGCTGAACCAGAAGAGGAATAGAGCCCCGGGGGGACGACCATGGTGAAGAACAGCAGGCGGCATGCAGCAAACAGCCGACAGCAGGCAACCAGGAGCAAGGAGCAGGGAGCAGGGAGCAGGGAGCAGGGAGCAGGGCGCAGGGAGCAGGGAGCAGGGCGCAGGGAGCAGGGCGCAGGGAGCAGGGAGCAGGGCGAAGGGAGTTTGGAACAGGGCGCAGTGAGTCGGGAGTAGAGAGCAGGAAGGAGGTAGCAGTGAGTAGGGAACAGGGGGAAAGGGAGTAGGGAACAGAGCAGAGAGCCAGGAGCAGGGCGCAGGGAGCAGGACGCAGGGAGCAGGGAGTTTGGAACAGGGCGCAGGGAGTAGGGAGTAGAGAGCAGGAAGGAGGTAACAGTGGGTAGGGAACAGGGGGAGAGGGAGTAGGGAACAGAGCAGAACGCCAGGAGCAGGAAGCAGGGAGCAGGGCGCAGGGAGCAGGACGCAGGGAGCAGGGAGTTTGGAACAAGGAGCAGGGAGTAGGGAGTAGAGAGCAGGATGGAGGTATCAGTGAGCCAGAGAGCCAGGAGGAGTAGGCGTTTTTTTTCCGATGAGGTAGGTAGCAGTTCAGAGGTGGTTTGGGTCTGAAGAGGCAGAGCTGAGGGTTGCTCGGGTTCCCTGAACACGGGGGTACGAGGGGGTATCAGGGGTCCCTGAACTCGGGGGTACGCAGGGGTATCATGGGTCCCATAACTCGGGAATGCGTGGGGGTATCAGGGGTCCCGAAACTCGGGAATGTGTGGGGGTATCAGGGGCCCCAAAACTCGGGGGGTTGCATGTGTGTTGTTCTTTTTCTGTTAACTGTTTTGTTTGTTGGTCTTTTCTGTTGGAGTGTTGTGACTTGTTGTTGTTGTGGTTTTGTAGTTTTTTCTTTCGTTGTCGTACCTGTGGAGGGAGGCTGTTTTGGTTGTTTTCAGCCATTGGTGGTGGTGGTGTTGCCCCTCGCCTGTCCAGGTGGTCAGAGTGAGGTTTTGACTTCTTAGGCAGGTCACCCGTCCTTGTCCTTGTCCTGTCTGGTGTGTTGTCTGTTGCAGTTCCTTTCTCCTCTGTCAGGTGGGCTTGCAGGTGGTGTTTTCCAGGGGTGCTTTCCTGGCACAGCCATCATCGCCAGCACCGCGTCTCTACCGCCGGGATATCACCGTCAAGCCGCTGCCTATGACACCCAGGGCAGGGTGGTGTGCTGGGATTGGGACATTGATCACCACCGGTTACGGCTTCTGTCCATTTATGCGCCGGCTCAACCCACGGACAGACCAGCGTTTTTCCAAGACCTGGCGCCTTACCTGGACACGGACCGACGCCTGATTTTAACTGCGTCCTGGCTCCAGAGGATGAGGCAGCACCTTCACCTAGTCAGTCGGTGGGCGCCACTGCACTCGGACAGCTTATGCAGGAGCATCAGCTGCTTGACCCATGGTCGCAGCGTGGGGAGGGTACGGCAGGCTACACTCACCCGGCAAACAACAAACCAGCCTCAGCAGCGCGTCTGGATCGGTGGCTCATCAGTCGGGAGTGCCTGCCATGGGTGCGGGCAGTGACGAGGGTTGCAGGAGCACCGGGGGACCATCATGGGGTCCTGCTTCAGCTGGCTCTGCCCGGACTGCCCCCACTGGGCCGCCGGGGGTGGATGCTTCCAGTCTACCTTCTCTACCATCCTGCGCTCAAGGCCAGCTTGGAGGGCGCGGTTGCCCAACATGTCCAGCAGCAGGCGGCCATGGCTCCAGGTGCTGACCCGTGGGACACCTGGGATGCAACGAAGGCCTTTATCCGCATGGCAGCCGATGGCCTCCACCGCTCCCATGTGCAACACCGCAATGCACCACTAGTGGCTGCCAGGCAGGCCGCAACTGCGGCTCTTCGGCTGCAGGACCAAACCCCCAACTGCCCCTTGGCTAAGGCAGCGGCCCTAATGGCAACCACAGCTGTCAAGGACGCCATGCTCGAGAGCAGCCAGGCACGTGCAGCCGCCCAGGAAGCCCTTTACAACAACCAAGGAGAACGCGGCACACGGTGGTTCCATAACCTGGGCAGGGAGACCAGAGCGCCTACACGCATCACGGCGCTGGCAGCCTCAGCCGACGAGGTCCCGGTGGCCCTCACGGGATCCAGTGTCACTGCAACCATAACAGCAGCAGCCCACGCCATGTACAGCAGTGACAGCCCAACGGGCCTTTTCCGAGTGGGGGAGGTGGATGAGGAGGCACAGGAGGAGTTACTACAGCACCTACAGCGCAAGCTGCCTGACGACCTGCGAGATGCCGCTGATGGTGTGAGCCATGATGGAGAGCTGACGGAGTTGGAGTTGGCGGCGGCCCTGTCGCAGTGTGCCAGCGGTAAGGCCCCTGGTCTCGACGGCCTTCCTTATGAGCTGTACCGGGTGCTATGGAGCGTGCTGGGGCCTCTCCTTCTGGCAGCGGTCAACGCAGCTTTCAGGGACGGCCGCGGGGTGCCTTGTACAGATGCAGCAGCATTGGCAGCAGCTTTACCACACAGCTGGAGAGCGGGGGTTATTGCCCTCATCTACAAGGGTCGGGACCTACCCAGGCATTGTAGGTGTAGGTGTGCTTATTGATGGCCTGCAGACCGCTTTCCTGGCAGGGCGGGACGTTCGGGACAACGTGCTCTATCACCAAGCTCTTTTGGAGTGGCTCCAACGATCGCAACAGGCGGGGGTGCTGCTAATGCTGGAAGTGGCCGAGGCCATGGGGTTCGGGCCCAACATGATTGTCAATGGTATCCGGTCTGATCCCTTCCCGGTGCGCAACGGGTTACAGCAAGGCAGCCCCCTGTCCCCGGTGCTGTGGGCCATCCAACTGGAGCCCCTCACAGCCTACCTCCACCACCTGGTTCGCAGCAACATCCTTCGGACTCCACTGCTCCCTGATGGCACCCCAGCGCCAGCAGTGACCCACCATGCAGATGACACCAACCTGCTGGTATCCGACATTGATGCAGATGGGCCGGTGGCTAAGCAGGCAGTGGCGCTCTTCTGCAGGGCCAGCAACGCCAAAGAGAACGCCAGCAAAAGCAAGGGCCTTGTGCTGGGAACCCATCGCCCCATCTCCGGTACCCATGCGGCGAAAGAGGCACATTTTGGGGAGCCTAATGCTAGTCATCCGCCCCGACACCTGGGAGTCCCTCTGACCGATGACATCCCCACAGTCTTGGGCAACACGCTGGCGTATCACTTCTCCTTCATCTCCCCTCGGCCAGAGCAACTGCAGCGGGCCCAACGGACGGTGGATGGGTTTGTGGCCTGGTCGACACTCCCAGAAGATGCCAGTCTGGTATCTGGCGGTTACGCCACATTGCTGCCAAAGCAAGGGGTTGCCAGCCTTTCCAGGGACCAAGGTGGCATCCGGCACATTGACCTGCAGTCCTTTCTGGATGCCCTGCAAGCCAAGACCATTGTGCAGCTCGCTCAGCCCGGTAACCAACCCTGGAAGCAGCTGCACCGACACCTGCTGGCGGAGGCAGCACCCCCTGGCACCACGGGCTGGGGTTGGGTGTTTGGCACATGCCCAGTCCCGGCAGACCTGCCCCCTAGACTGCAGGACCTGGTCCAGGCCTATCGCAACACGTGCCCCAATCGGCTCAGCCTATCTGTGGAGGACGATGACGCCCGGGCCATCCTAGCAGAGCCCCTCTTTTACAATGCCGCCATTCTTGAGCCAACCTCGTCAGAGCCATTCTCCTTCCCATCGGGGGCAGCAGCCGCTTTGCCCCTCACACTGGGCGACCTACGGAGGGCAACCACTACCACCATGCAGCTGCCGTTGCTGTGTGCAATCAGGGCCGCACTACCGCTGAGCTGGAAAGAGCTGCTGCCGCCCGACCCAGTGACAGCTCCCATCCCGCAGCTGCCAACATGGAGCTCCTCCCCGTGCGGAGGGCGTGTGGGAGTCACTTCCACAGGACGCCTGGTGCAGCCGCAGCCGCAACTCCCAGTACCCCAGCCCAGCCCGGCATGGCATGCTGCATGTGTGCTGAAGTGCAGGAAAAAAAGGGCCCTTTGGACGCTGGAGGAGCGCGAGAACTACGATGCGGCACCACCCCAGAACAAGGCTGCAGCTTGGCCAGTTGAACCACATGTGTTAGGCCCGTGGGCTACCCTTCAGTGCTACCCGGCAGGCCATGGTCATGGCAAGGTCTCACTCGTCCACTACGAGGTTAGCAATGCCCGCCACCGCCTCACTACCATCAAGGCAGAGAGGCAGATGGGGGAGGGCAGCGTCCCCCTCCGCCCAGCTGCTTGGCCCCTGGCAGATGGAGACTCAATGGGAGCAGGAACGACCCCACAGTGGCTCGTCCCGCTTCACCCACTACTCACCACCCCCGCCGAGCTGGATGCAGCCCAACCTGGGTGATGCCAGGCACCAAGCAGCGCAACAGCGGAGGCAGCGGAGGGAACAGCGTCAGGATGGACAGTCGCAGCACCAGCTGTTACCGCAGCAGCACAGCCAGGATATCCAGCAGACGGCCGGCGGAGGACAGTCAGCGGCAGAGGTGCAGGGGCCAGGGGGGTCCCAGCCGCAGCAGCAATCTCAGCAGCAGGAGCAGCAGCAGGGGCAGGAGCACCAGCAGCAGCGCTATACCAGCCGGGAGCACTCGCATGCCTGGCTTAGGTTGTGGGAATGTTCAGCGGGCAACCGGGCGAAGGTTCTGGGGTGGCGGCTGGCACATGCAAGGCTGCCCTGTGGACTCTATCTGGCAGCTAAGCAGAGACAACGGCATGGCACCAATCGGCACCTTTGCCAGCAGCCATGCTGCTCGCAGCTCGCAGCACGGTACCGACCACGGGACAGCCTAACTCACATTTTCCTGCAGTGCCCGCAGTACTTGGAAGCAAGGCAGTGGCTGGGGCAGACGTGGGTGGCCATCACGGAAGGGGAGTCCCCACCTGTCGACAATGCGGCCCTCATGTTTGGAGATCAGCCAAACTCCTGGCAAGGGCTACCCTCTCTATCTGGCAGCTAAGCGGAGACAACGGCATGGCACCAATCGGCACCTTTGCCAGCAGCCATGCTGCTCGCAGCTCGCAGCACGGTACCAGCCACGGGACAGCTTAACTAGCCCAGGACTGGTCAAGCTTTGGAACGCACTCCGGCTGACGTTCCTGCATGCCATCTGGTGTGCACACCAAGCGGCTGAGGAGGAGGCCAAAACGTCAGCAGCAGTGGTCAAACAGGTGGTGGATGACTTGCGGAGGCTCATGATGGCACAGTTCCGGGTGGCAGCACTGCCGGAGGCTATGCTTGACGCCCTGCCGATGCGCCTCATTACAGCGGAGTTGAAGCAAACGGCCCTGGCGGAGTTTACAGCTGTGTGGGCGCACCGGGAGGTCCTATGCAAGGTGTACCGCCTTGAGGAAGGTGGAGCCAGGCTCCAGGTTCGGCTATCCAGAGAACATCCGGTCCCTGTACCAGGGGTAGCTGAACCAGAAGAGGAGTAGAGCCCCGGGGGGACGACCATGGCAAAGAACAGCAGGCGGCATGCAGCAAACAGCCGACAGCAGGCAACCAGGAGCAAGGAGCAGGGAGCAGGGAGCAGGGAGCAGGGAGCAGGGAGCAGGGAGCAGGGAGCAGGAAGCAGGGCGCAGGGAGCAGGGAGCAGGGCGCAGGGAGCAGGGAGAAGGGAGTTTGGAACAGGGAGCAGTGAGTCGGGAGTAGAGAGCAGGAAGGAGGTAGCAGTGAGTAGGGAACAGGGGGAGAGGGAGTAGGGAACAGAGCAGAGAGCCAGGAGCAGGGCGCAGGGAGCAGGGCGCAGGGAGCAGGGAGTTTGGAACAGGGCGCAGGGAGTAGGGAGTAGAGAGCAGGAAGGAGGTAGCAGTGAGTAGGGAACAGGGGGAGAGGGAGTAGGGAACAGAGCAGAACGCCAGGAGCAGGAAGCAGGGAGCAGGGCGCAGGGAGCAGGGCGCAGGGAGCAGGGAGTTTGGAACAAGGAGCAGAGAGTAGGGAGTAGAGAGCAGGATGGAGGTGGTATGGGTCTGAAGAGGCAGAGCTGAGGGTTGCTCGGGTTCCCTGAACACGGGGGTACGAGGGGGTATCAGGGGTCCCTGAACTCGGGGGTACGCAGGGGTATCAGGGGTCCCATAACTCGGGAATGCGTGGGGGTATCAGGGGTCCCGAAACTCGGGAATGTGTGGGGGTATCAGGGGCCCCTAAACTCGGGGGGTTGCATGTGTGTTGTTTTTTTCTGTTAACTGTTTTGTTTGTTGGTCTTTTCTGTTGGAGTTGTGTTTTGTTGTGGTTTTGTAGTTTTTTTTCGGTGTCGTACCTGTGGAGGGAGGCTGTTTTGGTTGTTTTCAGCCTTTGGTGGTGGTGGTGTTGCCCCTCGCCTGTCCAGGTGGTCAGAGTGAGGTTTTGACCTCTTAGGTTCGGAAAAAAAAAGGGCACCCAGCAGCCAACCGTAGCCCAGGACTGGTCAAGCTATGGCGGAGGCTCATGATGGCACAGTTCCGGGTGGCAGCACTGCCGGAGGCTATGCTTGACGCCCTGCCGATGCGCCTCATTACAGCGGAGTTGAAGCAAACGGCCATGGCGGACTTTACAGCTGTGTGGGCGCACCGGGAGGTCCTATGCAAGGTGTACCGCCTTGAGGAAGGTGGAGCCAGGCTCCAGGTTCGGCTATCCAGAGAACATCCTGTCCCTGTACCAGGGGTAGCTGAACCAGAAGAGGAGTAGAGCCCCGGGGGGACGACCATGGCAAAAAACAGCAGGCGGCATGCAGCAAACAGCCGACAGCAGGCAACCAGGAGCAAGGAGCAGGGAGCAGGGCGCAGGGCGCAGGGAGCAGGGAGCAGGGAGCTGGGCGCAGGGAGCAGGGAGCAGGGAGCAGGGCGCAGGGAGCAGGGAGTTTGGAGCAGGGCGCAGGGAGTAGGGAGTAGAGAGCAGGAAGGAGGTAGCAGTGAGTAGGGAACAGGGGGAGAGGGAGTAGGGAACAGAGCAGAGAGCCAGGAGCAGGAAGCAGGGCGCAGGGAGCAGGGAGTTTGGAACAAGGAGCAGGGAGGGTATCAGTGAAGTAGGGAACAGGGAGCCGGGAGTAGGGAACAGGGGGTGAGCTGGGGGACGGAGGAGAGAAGAGGTGGTAGAAGAGATCAGGGTGCTGGTAGTGTGGAGCAGAGAGCCAGGAGGATTAGGCTTTGTTTGGTAGGTAGCAGTTCAGAGGTGAAAGCGTTTCCACTTCTGGTTTTTTTGGGTCAGTAGAGGCGGAGCAGAGGGTCCTGAACACGGGGGTACGAGGGGGTATCAGGTATTTTCTGTTTGGAGTGTTGTGTTTTGTTGTGGTTTTGTGGGTTTCCTTTCGTTGTCGTTCCTGTGGAGGGAGGCTGTTTTGGTTGTTTTCAGCCTTCGGTGGTGGTGGTGTTGCCCCTCGCCTGCCCAGGTGGTCAGAGTGAGGTTTTTTGACCTCTCAGGCAGGTCACCCGTCCTTGTCCTTGTCCTGTCTGGTGTGTTGTCTGTTGCAGTTCCTTTCTCCTCTGTCTGTCCTCTGGCACGGACAGACCCCGCACAGCACCGACAGCTCCCGCACCGCACGGACAGCCCCCGCCCGGCACGGAAAGCCCTCGCATGGCATGGTCCTTCCTCTGTAACAGTCCACATCGGAAAAAAAAATGGACGGCCCCCGGACGGCACGATACCGCACGGCACGGACAGCCCTCGCGCGCATGGCACGGACAGCCCCCGCTTGGCGCGGACAGCCCCCTCACGGCAAGGATTGCCCCTGCACGGCATGGACAGACCCCGCACGGCATGGAAGGCCCCCGAACGGCGTGGACAGTCCCCGCACGGCGCGGACAGGCCCCGCACAGCACCGATAGCTCCCGCACCGCATGGGCAGCCCCCGCCCGGCACGGAAAGCCCTCGCGTGGCATGGACAGTCCCCGGACGGCATGAACACAGCTCCCGCAGGGCACGGACAGCCCTCGCATGGCACGGACAGCTGCCACACGGCACGAACAGCCCCCGCATGTTGCGGGCAGGCCCCTCATGGCAAGGACAGCCCCTGCACGGCACGGACAGCCCCCGCCCAGCCCCGACGGCACCCGCACGGCATGGACAGACCCCGCACGGCTTGAACAGCCCCAGCACTGCACGATCATCTACCGCACGGAATGGACAGCCCCCGCACTGCATGAACAGCTCCCCCATGGCAGGGACAGCCCCGGCATGCCACAGATGTTTTGTTTGTTGGTCTTTTCTGTTGGAGTGTTGTGACTTGTTGTTGTTGTGGTCTTGTAATTTTTCCTTTCGTTGTCGTACCTGTGGAGGGAGGCTGCTTTGGTTGTTTTCAGCCTTTGGTGGTGGTGGTGTTGCCCCTCGCCTGTCCAGGTGGTCAGAGTGAGGTTTTTGACCTCTTAGGCAGGTCACCCGTCCTACCCTGGGGTGCTTCCCTGGTCTCCAGTGGGTTTTTTCTCCGCTGGTTTTTTTCTTGGTGGTCTTCCTGTCCTTCCACTGTAACAGTCCACATCGGAAAAAAAAACAGATAGCCCCCGCATGGCACTGACAGTCCCCACCCTGCAGGAACAGCCCTCACACGGCACCGACGGCCCCCGCACGACACAAGCTGCCACACAGCACGGACAGCCCCCGCTTGGCGCGGACAGCCCCCTCACGGCAAGGACAGCCCCTGCACGGCACGGACAGGCCCCGCGTGGCATGAACAGTTCCCGCCCAGTCCCGACAGCTCCCACATGGCATGGAAGGCCCCCGCACGGCGTGGACAGTCCCGCACAGCACGAACAGCTCCCACACGGCATGGACAGACCCCGCACGGCATGAAAGGCCCCCGCTTGGCGTGGACAGCCCCCGCACAGCACGGACAGACCCCGCACAGCACCGACAGCTCCCGCACCACACGGGCAGCCCCCGCCCGGCACAGAAAGCCCTCGCATGGCATGGACAGTCCCCGGACGGCACGAACAGCTCCCGCCCGGCACGGACAGCCCAAGCACGGCATGAACAGCCCTCGCACGGGCACAAACAGCTCCTGCACGGCACGGACAGCCCCCGCATGGCACGGACAGCTCCCGCATGGCACGGACAGCTCCCACATGGCACGGACAGCTCCCGCACGAAATGGATGGAAGGCCCCCGCACGGCGTGGACAGCCCCCGCACTGCACGAACAGCGCCCGCACTGCATGGACAGATTGCGCACGGCGCGGACAGTCCCCGCACGGCACGGACAGACCCCGCACAGGGGGGGGCCCCCGCCCGGCACGGACAGCCTTCACGCGGCATGAGCAGTCCCCGCATGGCACGGACAGCCCCCGCTTGGCGCGGACAGCCCCCTCACGGCAAGGATTGCCCCTGCACGGCATGGACAGACCCCGCACGGCATGGAAGGCCCCCGAACGGCGTGGACAGTCCCCGCACGGCGCGGACAGGCCCCGCACAGCACCGATAGCTCCCGCACCGCACGGGCAGCCCCCGCCCGGCACGGAAAGCCCTCGCGTGGCATGGACAGTCCCCGGACGGCATGAACAGCTCCTGAACGGCACGGACAGCCCTCGCATGGCATGAAATGCCCCCGCCCGGCACGGACAGCCCTAGCACGGCATGAACAGCCCCCGCACGGGCACAAACAACTCCCGCACGGCACGGACAGCCCCCGCACGGCACGGACAGCCCTCGCATGGCACGGACAGCTGCCACACGGCACGAACAGCCCCCGCATGTTGCGGGCAGGCCCCTCATGGCAAGGACAGCCCCTGCACGGCACGGACAGCCCCCGCCCAGCCCCGACGGCCCCCGCACGGCATGGACAGACCCCGCACGGCATGAACAGCCCCAGCACTGCACGATCAGCTACCGCACGGCATGGACAGCCCCCGCACTGCATGAACAGCTCCCCCATGGCAGGGACAGCCCCGGCATGCCACAGATAGCCCCCGCATGGCACTGACAGTCCCCACCCTGCAGGAACAGCATGGACAGCCCCCGCTTGGCGCGGACAGCCCCCTCACGGCAAGGACAGCCCCTGCACGGCACGGACAGGCCCCGCGTTGCATGAACAGTTCCCGCCCAGTCCCGACAGCCCCCACATGGCATGGAAGGCCCCCGCACGGCGTGGACAGTCCGCACAGCACGAACGGCATGGACTCCAAGCACGGCATGAACAGCCCTCGCACGGGCACAAACAGCTCCTGCACGGCACGGACAGCCCCCGCATGGCACGGACAGCTCCCGCATGGCACGGACAGCTCCCACATGGCACGGACAGCTCCCGCACGAAATGGACAGCCCCGCATGGCACGAAAAGCCCCCGCCCGGCCCCAACGGCCACCGAACGGCACGGATAGCCCCCGGACGGCACGGACAGCCCCCGCAAGGCGCGGACAGCTCCCGCCCAGCCCTGACAGCCTACACATGGCATGAAACGCCCCCGCACGGCAAGGACAGCCACCGCACGGCATGAACAGCTCCCGCACGGCATGGAAGGCCCCCGCACGGCGTGGACAGCCCCCGCACTGCACGAACAGCGCCCGCACTGCATGGACAGATTGCGCACGGCGCGGACAGTCCCCGCACGGCACGGACAGACCCCGCACAGCACCGATAGCTCCCGCACGGCACGGACAGCCCCCGCACGGCACGGACAGCCCTTGCATGGCACGGACAGCTGCCACACGGCACGAACAGCCCCCGCATGTTGCGGGCAGGCCCCTCATGGCAAGGACAGCCCCTGCACGGCACGGACAGCCCCCGCCCAGCCCCGACGGCCCCCGCACGGCATGGACAGACCCCGCACGGCATGAACCGTGAGCCCCTGAGCTGATCGGGCAGCGACCTGGTCAGGCGGTGAGGGCATAGGGCCAACTCACCACCCGATGCGAAGTTCGGGCCAACCCATCAGCCCCTGAGCTGTTCGGGCAGCAAGTTGGTTAGGCGGTGAGGGCATAGGGCCAACTCACCACCCGATGCGAAGTTCGGGCCAACTTATCAGCTCCTGAGCTGTTCAGGCAGCGAGTTGGTCAGGCGGTGAGGTCATAGGGCCACCTCACCACCCGATGCGAAGTTCGGGCCAACTCATCAGCCCCTGAGCTGTTCGGGCAGCGAGCTGGTCAGGCGGTGAGGTCATAGGGCCAACTCACCACCCGATGCGAAGTCCGGGCCAACTTATCAGCCCCTGAGCTGTTCGGGCAGCGAGTTGGTCAGGCGGTGAGGTCATAGGGCCAACTCACCACCCGATGCGAAGTTCGGGCCAACTCATCAGCCCCTGAACCATCCGATGCGAAGTCCGGGCCAACTCATCAGCCCCTGAGCTGTTCGGCAGGGCCAACTCACCACCCGATGCGAAGTTCGGGCCAACCCATCAGCCCCTGAGCTGTTCGGGCAGCAAGTTGGTTAGGCGGTGAGGGCATAGGGCCAACTCACCACCCGATGCGAAGTTCGGGCCAACTCATCAGCTCCTGAGCTGTTCGGGCAGCGAGTTGATCAGGCGGTGAGGTCATAGGGCCAACTCACCATCCGATGCGAAGTTCGGGCCAACTCATCAGCCCCTGAGCTGATCGGGCAGCGAGTTGGGTCAGGCGGTGAGGTCATAGGGCCAACTCACCACCCGATGCGAAGTTCGGGCCAACTCATCAGCCCCTGAGCTGTTCGGGCAGCGAGCTGGTCAGGCGGTGAGGTCATAGGGCCAACTCACCACCCGATGCGAAGTACGGGCCAACTTATCAGCCCCTGAGCTGTTCGGGCAGCGAGTTGGTCAGGCGGTGAGAGAAGTTCGGGCCAACTCATCAGCCCCTGAACTGTTCGGGCAGTGAGTTGGTTAGACGGTGAGGGCATAGGGCCAACTCACCACCTGATGCGAAGTTCGGGCCAACTCATCAGCCCCTGAGATGTTCGGGCAGCAAGATGGTCAGGCGGTGAGGGCATAGGGCCAACTCACCACCCGATGCGAAGTTCGGGCCAACTCATCAGCCCCTGAGCTGGTAGGGCAGCGAGTTGGTTAGGCGGTGAGGGCATAGGGCCAGCTCACCATCCGATGCGAAGTTCGGGCCAACTTATCAGCCCCTGAGCTGTTCGGGCAGCGAGTTGGTCAGGCGGTGAGGGCATAGGGCCAACTCACCACCCGATGCGAAGTTCGGGCCAACTCCCTGAGCTGTTCGGGAAGCGAATTGGTTCATCAGCCCCTGAGCTGTTCGGGCAGCGAGTTGGTCAGGCGGTGAGGGTATAGGGCCAACTCACCACCCGATGCGAAGTTCGGGCCAACTCATCAGCTTCTGAGCTGGTAGGGCAGCGAGTTGGTCAGGCGGTGAGGTCATTGGGCCAACTCACCATCCGATGCGAAGTTCGGGCCAACTCATCAGCCCCTGAGCTGTTCGGGCAGCGAGTTGGTCAGGCGGTGAGGTCATAGGGCCAACTCACCATCCGATGCGAAGTTCGGGCCAACTCATCAGCCCCTGAGCTATTCGGGCAGCGACTTGGTCAGGCGGTGAGGGCATAGGGCCAACTCACCATCCGATGCGAAGTTCGGGCCAACTCATCAGCCCCTGAGCTGTTCGGGCAGCGAGTTGGTTAGCCGTGAGGGGATAGGGCCAACTCACCACCCGATGCGAAGTCCGGGCCAAATTATCAGCCCCTGAGCTGTTCGGGCAGCGAGTTGGTCAGGTATGTGTGGGGGTTTCAGGGGCCCCAAAACTCGGGGGGTTGCATGGGTGTTTTTTCTGTTAACTGTTTTGTTTGTTGGTTTCTTCTGTTGGAGTGTTGTGTTTTGTTGTGGTTTTGTGGTTTTCCTTTCGTAGTCGTTCCTGTGGAGGGAGGCTGTTTGGTTGTTTTCAGCCTTCGGTGGTGGTGGTGTTGCCCCTCGCCTGTCCAGGTGGTCAGAGTGAGGTTTTGACCTCTCAGGCAGGTCACCCGTCCTTGTCCTTGTCCTGTCTGGTGTGTTGTCTGTTGCAGTTCCTTTCTCCTATGTCAGGTGGGCTTGCAGGTGGTGTTTTCCAGGGGTGCTTCCCTGGTATCCAGTGGGTGTTTTTTCCGCTGGTTTTCTTGGTGGTCTTCCTGTCCTTCCTCTGTAACAGTCCACATCGGAAAAAAAAAGGCGGTGAGGGCATAGGGCCAACTCACCACCCGATGCAAAGTTCGGGCCAACTCCCTAAGCTGTTCGGGCAGCGAGTTGGTCAGCTGTGAGGGCATAGGGCCAACTCACCATCCGATGTGAAGTTCGGGCCAACTCATCAGCCTATAAGCTGTTCGGGCAGCGAGTTGGTCAGCCGTGAGGGCATAGGGCCAACTCACCACCCGATGGGAAGTTCGGGCCAACTCATCAGCCCCTGAGCTGTTCGGGCAGCGATTTGGTCAGCCGTGAGGGCATAGGGCCAACTCACCACCCGATGCGAAGTCCGGGCCAACTTATCAGCCCCTGAGCTGTTTGGGCAGCGAGTGGTATAGGGCCAACTCACCACCCGATGCGAAGTTCGGGCCAACTCATCAGCCCCTGAGCTGGTAGGGCAGCAAGTTGGTCAGGCGGTGAGGTCATAGGGCCAACTCACCATCCGATGCGAAGTTCGGGCCAACTCATCAGCCCCTGAGCTGTTCGGGCAGCGAGTTGGTCAGCCGTGAGGGCATAGGGCCAACTCACCATCCGATGCGAAGTCCGGGCCAACTTATCAGCCCCTGAGCTGTTCGGGCAGCGAGTTGGTCAGGCGGTGAGGTCATAGGGCCAACTCACCACCCGATGCGAAGTCCGGGCCAACTTATCAGCCCCTGAGCTGTTCGGGCAGCGAGTTGGTCAGGCGGTGAGGTCATAGGGCCAACTCACCATCCAATGCGAAGTTCGGGCCAACTCATCACTCCCTGAGCTGATCGGGCAGCGACCTGGTCAGGCGGTGAGGGCATAGGGCCAACTCACCACCCGATGCGAAGTTCGGGCCAACCCATCAGCCCCTGAGCTGTTCGGGCAGCGAGTTGGTCAGGCGGTGGGGTCATAGGGCCAACTCACCACCCGATGCGAAGTTCGGGCCAACTCATAAGCCCCTGAGCTGTTCGGGCAGCGAGCTGGTCAGACGGTGAGGTCATAGGGCCAACTCACCATCCGATGCGAAGTCCGGGCCAACTTATCAGCCCCTGAGCTGTTCGGGCAGCGAGTTGGTCAGGCGGTGAGGTCATAGGGCCAATTGGTCAGCCGTGAGGGCATAGGGCCAACTCACCATCCGATGCGAAGTCCGGGCCAACTTATCAGCCCCTGAGCTGTTCGGGCAGCGAGTTGGTCAGGCGGTGAGGTCATAGGGCCAACTCACCACCCGATGCGAAGTCCGGGCCAACTTATCAGCCCCTGAGCTGTTCGGGCAGCGAGTTGGTCAGGCGGTGAGGTCATAGGGCCAACTCACCATCCAATGCGAAGTTCGGGCCAACTCATCACTCCCTGAGCTGATCGGGCAGCGACCTGGTCAGGCGGTGAGGGCATAGGGCCAACTCACCACCCGATGCGAAGTTCGGGCCAACCCATCAGCCCCTGAGCTGTTCGGGCAGCGAGTTGGTCAGGCGGTGGGGTCATAGGGCCAACTCACCACCCGATGCGAAGTTCGGGCCAACTCATAAGCCCCTGAGCTGTTCGGGCAGCGAGCTGGTCAGACGGTGAGGTCATAGGGCCAACTCACCATCCGATGCGAAGTTCGGGCCAACTCATCAGCCCCTGAGCTGTTCGGGCAGCGAGTTGGTCAGGCGGTGAGGTCATAGGGCCAACTCACCATCCGATGCGAAGTTCGGGCCAACTCATCAGCCCCTGAGCTATTCGGGCAGCGACTTGGTCAGGCGGTGAGGGCATAGGGCCAACTCACCATCCGATGCGAAGTTCGGGCCAACTCATCAGCCCCTGAGCTGTTCGGGCAGCGAGTTGGTTAGCCGTGAGGGGATAGGGCCAACTCACCACCCGATGCGAAGTCCGGGCCAAATTATCAGCCCCTGAGCTGTTCGGGCAGCGAGTTGGTCAGGTATGTGTGGGGGTTTCAGGGGCCCCAAAACTCGGGGGGTTGCATGGGTGTTTTTTCTGTTAACTGTTTTGTTTGTTGGTTTCTTCTGTTGGAGTGTTGTGTTTTGTTGTGGTTTTGTGGTTTTCCTTTCGTAGTCGTTCCTGTGGAGGGAGGCTGTTTGGTTGTTTTCAGCCTTCGGTGGTGGTGGTGTTGCCCCTCGCCTGTCCAGGTGGTCAGAGTGAGGTTTTGACCTCTCAGGCAGGTCACCCGTCCTTGTCCTTGTCCTGTCTGGTGTGTTGTCTGTTGCAGTTCCTTTCTCCTATGTCAGGTGGGCTTGCAGGTGGTGTTTTCCAGGGGTGCTTCCCTGGTATCCAGTGGGTGTTTTTTCCGCTGGTTTTCTTGGTGGTCTTCCTGTCCTTCCTCTGTAACAGTCCACATCGGAAAAAAAAAGGCGGTGAGGGCATAGGGCCAACTCACCACCCGATGCAAAGTTCGGGCCAACTCCCTAAGCTGTTCGGGCAGCGAGTTGGTCAGCTGTGAGGGCATAGGGCCAACTCACCATCCGATGTGAAGTTCGGGCCAACTCATCAGCCTATAAGCTGTTCGGGCAGCGAGTTGGTCAGCCGTGAGGGCATAGGGCCAACTCACCACCCGATGGGAAGTTCGGGCCAACTCATCAGCCCCTGAGCTGTTCGGGCAGCGATTTGGTCAGCCGTGAGGGCATAGGGCCAACTCACCACCCGATGCGAAGTCCGGGCCAACTTATCAGCCCCTGAGCTGTTTGGGCAGCGAGTGGTATAGGGCCAACTCACCACCCGATGCGAAGTTCGGGCCAACTCATCAGCCCCTGAGCTGGTAGGGCAGCAAGTTGGTCAGGCGGTGAGGTCATAGGGCCAACTCACCATCCGATGCGAAGTTCGGGCCAACTCATCAGCCCCTGAGCTGTTCGGGCAGCGAGTTGGTCAGCCGTGAGGGCATAGGGCCAACTCACCATCCGATGCGAAGTCCGGGCCAACTTATCAGCCCCTGAGCTGTTCGGGCAGCGAGTTGGTCAGGCGGTGAGGTCATAGGGCCAACTCACCACCCGATGTGAAGTCCGGGCCAACTTATCAGCCCCTGAGCTGTTCGGGCAGCGAGTTGGTCAGGCGGTGAGGTCATAGGGCCAACTCACCATCCAATGCGAAGTTCGGGCCAACTCATCACTCCCTGAGCTGATCGGGCAGCGACCTGGTCAGGCGGTGAGGGCATATGGCCAACTCACCACCCGATGCGAAGTTCGGGCCAACCCATCAGCCCCTGAGCTGTTCGGGCAGCGAGTTGGTCAGGCGGTGGGGTCATAGGGCCAACTCACCACCCGATGCGAAGTTCGGGCCAACTCATAAGCCCCTGAGCTGTTCGGGCAGCGAGCTGGTCAGACGGTGAGGTCATAGGGCCAACTCACCACCCGATGCGAAGTCCGGGCCAACTTATCAGCCCCTGAGCTGTTCGGGCAGCGAGTTGGTCAGGCGGTGAGGTCATAGGGCCAATTGGTCAGCCGTGAGGGCATAGGGCCAACTCACCACCCGATGCGAAGTCCGGGCCAACTCATCAGCCCTTGAGCTGTTCGGGCAGCGAGTTGGTCAGGCGGTGAGGTCATAGGGCCAACTCACCACCCGATGCGAAGTCCGGGCCAACTTATCAGCCCCTGAGCTGTTCGGGCAGCGAGTTGGTCAGGCGGTGAGGTCATAGGGCCAACTCACCATCCAATGCGAAGTTCGGGCCAACTCATCACTCCCTGAGCTGATCGGGCAGCGACCTGGTCAGGCGGTGAGGGCATAGGGCCAACTCACCACCCGATGCGAAGTTCGGGCCAACCCATCAGCCCCTGAGCTGTTCGGGCAGCGAGTTGGTCAGGCGGTGGGGTCATAGGGCCAACTCACCACCCGATGCGAAGTTCGGGCCAACTCATAAGCCCCTGAGCTGTTCGGGCAGCGAGCTGGTCAGACGGTGAGGTCATAGGGCCAACTCACCATCCGATGCGAAGTTCGGGCCAACTCATCAGCCCCTGAGCTGTTCGGGCAGCGAGTTGGTCAGGCGGTGAGGTCATAGGGCCAACTCACCATCCGATGCGAAGTTCGGGCCAACTCATCAGCCCCTGAGCTATTCGGGCAGCGACTTGGTCAGGCGGTGAGGGCATAGGGCCAACTCACCATCCGATGCGAAGTTCGGGCCAACTCATCAGCCCCTGAGCTGTTCGGGCAGCGAGTTGGTTAGCCGTGAGGGGATAGGGCCAACTCACCACCCGATGCGAAGTCCGGGCCAAATTATCAGCCCCTGAGCTGTTCGGGCAGCGAGTTGGTCAGGTATGTGTGGGGGTTTCAGGGGCCCCAAAACTCGGGGGGTTGCATGGGTGTTTTTTCTGTTAACTGTTTTGTTTGTTGGTTTCTTCTGTTGGAGTGTTGTGTTTTGTTGTGGTTTTGTGGTTTTCCTTTCGTAGTCGTTCCTGTGGAGGGAGGCTGTTTGGTTGTTTTCAGCCTTCGGTGGTGGTGGTGTTGCCCCTCGCCTGTCCAGGTGGTCAGAGTGAGGTTTTGACCTCTCAGGCAGGTCACCCGTCCTTGTCCTTGTCCTGTCTGGTGTGTTGTCTGTTGCAGTTCCTTTCTCCTATGTCAGGTGGGCTTGCAGGTGGTGTTTTCCAGGGGTGCTTCCCTGGTATCCAGTGGGTGTTTTTTCCGCTGGTTTTCTTGGTGGTCTTCCTGTCCTTCCTCTGTAACAGTCCACATCGGAAAAAAAAAGGCGGTGAGGGCATAGGGCCAACTCACCACCCGATGCAAAGTTCGGGCCAACTCCCTAAGCTGTTCGGGCAGCGAGTTGGTCAGCTGTGAGGGCATAGGGCCAACTCACCATCCGATGTGAAGTTCGGGCCAACTCATCAGCCTATAAGCTGTTCGGGCAGCGAGTTGGTCAGCCGTGAGGGCATAGGGCCAACTCACCACCCGATGGGAAGTTCGGGCCAACTCATCAGCCCCTGAGCTGTTCGGGCAGCGATTTGGTCAGCCGTGAGGGCATAGGGCCAACTCACCACCCGATGCGAAGTCCGGGCCAACTTATCAGCCCCTGAGCTGTTTGGGCAGCGAGTGGTATAGGGCCAACTCACCACCCGATGCGAAGTTCGGGCCAACTCATCAGCCCCTGAGCTGGTAGGGCAGCAAGTTGGTCAGGCGGTGAGGTCATAGGGCCAACTCACCATCCGATGCGAAGTTCGGGCCAACTCATCAGCCCCTGAGCTGTTCGGGCAGCGAGTTGGTCAGCCGTGAGGGCATAGGGCCAACTCACCATCCGATGCGAAGTCCGGGCCAACTTATCAGCCCCTGAGCTGTTCGGGCAGCGAGTTGGTCAGGCGGTGAGGTCATAGGGCCAACTCACCACCCGATGCGAAGTCCGGGCCAACTTATCAGCCCCTGAGCTGTTCGGGCAGCGAGTTGGTCAGGCGGTGAGGTCATAGGGCCAACTCACCATCCAATGCGAAGTTCGGGCCAACTCATCACTCCCTGAGCTGATCGGGCAGCGACCTGGTCAGGCGGTGAGGGCATAGGGCCAACTCACCACCCGATGCGAAGTTCGGGCCAACCCATCAGCCCCTGAGCTGTTCGGGCAGCGAGTTGGTCAGGCGGTGGGGTCATAGGGCCAACTCACCACCCGATGCGAAGTTCGGGCCAACTCATAAGCCCCTGAGCTGTTCGGGCAGCGAGCTGGTCAGACGGTGAGGTCATAGGGCCAACTCACCACCCGATGCGAAGTCCGGGCCAACTTATCAGCCCCTGAGCTGTTCGGGCAGCGAGTTGGTCAGGCGGTGAGGTCATAGGGCCAATTGGTCAGCCGTGAGGGCATAGGGCCAACTCACCACCCGATGCGAAGTCCGGGCCAACTCATCAGCCCTTGAGCTGTTCGGGCAGCGAGTTTTTTTTTTTTCCGATGAGGACTGTTACAGAGGAAGGACAGGAAGACCACCAAGAAAACCAGCGGAAAAAACACCCACTGGATACCAGGGAAGCACCCCTGGAAAACACCACCTGCAAGCCCACCTGACAGAGGAGAAAGGAACTGCAACAGACAACACACCAGACAGGACAAGGACAAGGACGGATGACCTGCCTGAGAGGTCAAAACCTCACTCTGACCACCTGGACAGGCGAGGGGCAACACCACCACCACCAAAGGCTGAAAACAACCAAAAAGCCTCCCTCCACAGGAACGACTACGAAAGGAAAACCACAAAACCACCAAAAAACACACCACTCCAACAGAAGAAACCAACAAACAAAACAGTTAACAGAAAAAACACCCATGCAACCCCCCGAGTTTTGGGGCCCCTGATACCCCCACACATTCCCGAGTTTCGGGACCCCTGATACCCCTGCGTACCCCCGAGTTCAGGGACCCTGATACCCCCTCGTACCCCCGTGTTCAGGGACCCCTGATACCCCTGCGTACCCCCGAGTTCAGGGACCCCTGATACCCCCTGGTACCCCCGTGTTCAGGGACCCCTGATAACCCCTCGTACCCCCGTGTTCAGGGAACCCGAGCAACCCTCAGCTCTATGCCTCTACTGACCCAAAAAACCAGAAGTGGAAACGCTTCCACCTCTGAACTGCTACCTACCAAACAAAGCCTAAACCTCCTGGCTCTCTGCTCCACACTACCAGCACCCTGATCTCTTCTACCACCTCTTCTCTCCTCCGTCCCCCAGCTCACCCCCTGTTCCCTACTCCCGGCTCCCTGTTCCCTACTCACTGCTACCTCCTTCCTGCTCTCTACTCCCTACTCCCTGCGCCCTGCTCCAAACTCCCTGCTCCCTGCTCCCTGCTCCCTGCGCCCTGCTCCCTGCTCCCTGCTCCCTGCTCCCTGCTCCCTGCTCCCTGCGCCCAGCTCCCTGCTCCCTGCTCCCTGCTCCCTGCGCCCTGCTCCCTGCTTCTTGCTCCTGGGTGCCTGCTGTCTGCTGTTTGCTGCATGCCGCCTGCTGTTCTTTGCCATGGTCGTCCCCCCGGGGCTCTACTCCTCTTCTGGTTCAGCTACCCCTGGTACAGGGACCGGATGTTCTCTGGATAGCCGAACCTGGAGCCTGGCTCCACCTTCCTCAAGGCGGTACACCTTGCATAGGACCTCCCGGTGCGCCCACACAGCTGTAAACTCCGCCAGGGCCGTTTGCTTCAACTCCGCTGTAATGAGGCGCATCGGCAGGGCGTCAAGCATAGCCTCCGGCAGTGCTGCCACCCAGAACTGTGCCATCATGAGCCTCCGCAAGTCATCCACCACCTGTTTGACCACTGCTGCTGACGTTTTGGCCTCCTCTTCAGCCGCTTGGTGTGCACACCAGATAGCATGCAGGAACGTCAGCCGGAGTGCGTTCCATAGCTTGACCAGTCCTGGGCTACGGTTGGCTGCTGGGTGCCCTTGCCAGGAGTTTGGCTGATCTCCAAACATGAGGGCCGCATTGTCGACAGGTGGGGACTCCCCTTCCGTGATGGCCACCCACGTCTGCCCCAGCCACGGCCTTGCTTCCAAGTACTGCGGGCACTGCAGGAAAATGTGAGTTAGGCTGTCCCGTGGCCGGTACCGTGCTGCGAGCTGCGAGCAGCATGGCTGCTGGCAAAGGTGCCGATTGGTGCCATGCCGTTGTCTCCGCTTAGCTGCCAGATAGAGTCCACAGGGCAGCCGGGCATGTGCCAGCCGCCACCCCAGAACCTTCGCCCGGTTGCCCGCTGAACATTCCCACAACCTAAGCCAGGCATGCGAGTGCTCCCGGCCGGTATAGCGCTGCTGCTGGTGCTCCTGCCCCTGCTGCTGCTCCTGCTGCTGAGATTGCTGCTGCGGCTGGGACCCCCCTGTCCCCTGCACCTCTGCCGCTGACTGTCCTCCGCCGGCCGTCTGCTGGATATCCTGGCTGTGCTGCTGCGGCAACAGCTGGTGCTGCGACTGTCCATCCTGACGCTGTTCCCTCCGCTGCCTCCGCTGCTGCGCTGCTTGGTGCCTGGCATCACCCAGGTTGGGCTGCATCCAGCTCGGCGGGGGTGGTGAGTAGTGGGTGAAGCGGGACGAGCCACTGTGGGGTCGTTCCTGCTCCCATTGAGTCTCCATCTGCTGCAACGTGCTGCGTGGTGCCGATGTGCTGCCTCCTGCTCCTTGGGAGCTGGTGGGGCTGCCTGCCAGTGGCCAAGCAGCTGGGCGGAGGGGGACGCTGCCCTCCCCCATCTGCCTCTCTGCCTTGATGGTAGTGAGGCGGTGGCGGGCATTGCTAACCTCGTAGTGGACGAGTGAGACCTTGCCATGACCATGGCCTGCCGGGTAGCACTGAAGGGTAGCCCACGGGCCTAGCACATGTGGTTCAACTGGCCAAGCTGCAGCCTTGTTCTGGGGTGGTGCCGCAGCGTAGTTCTCGCGCTCCTCCAGCGTCCAAAGGGCCCTTTTCTTCCTGCACTTCAGCACACATGCAGCATGCCATGCCGGGCTGGGCTGGGGTACTGGGAGTTGTGGCTGCGGCTGCACCAGTCGTCCTGTGGAAGTGACTGCCCACACGCTACCGGTTGGGTCGCTGATCCACCCTCCGCACAGGGAGGAGCTCCATGTTGGCAGCTGCGGGATGGGAGCTGTCACTGGGTCGGGCGGCAGCAGCTCTTTCCAGCTCAGCGGTAGGGCGGCCCTGATTTTGCACAGCAACGGCAGCTGCATGGTGGTAGTGGTTGCCCTCCGTAGGTCGCCCAGCGTGAGGGGCAAAGCGGCTGCGGCCCCTGATGGGAAGGAGAATGGCTCTGACGAGGTCGGGTCAAGAATGGCGGCATTGTAAAAGAGGGGCTCTGCTAGGATGGCCCGGGCGTCATCATCCTCCACAGATAGGCTAAGCCGATTGGGGCACGTGTTGCGGTAGGCCTGGACCAGGTCCTGCAGTCTAGGGGGCAGGTCTGCCGGGACTGGGCATGTGCCAAACACCCAACCCCAGCCCGTGGTGCCAGGAGGTGCTGCCTCCGCCAGCAGGTGTCGGTGCAGCTGCTTCCAGGGTTGGTTACCGGGCTGAGCGAGCTGCACAATGGTCTTGGCTTGCAGGGCATCCAGAAAGGACTGCAGGTCAATGTGCCCGATGCCTCCTTGGTCCTTGGAAAGGCTGGCAACCCCTTGCTTTGGCAGCAATGTGGCGTAACCGCCAGATACCAGACTGGCATCTTCTGGGAGTGTCGACCAGGCCACAAACCCATCCACCGTCCGTTGGGCCCGCTGCAGTTGCTCTGGCCGAGGGGAGATGAAGGAGAAGTGATACGCCAGCGTGTTGCCCAAGACTGTGGGGATGTCATCGGTCAGAGGGACTCCCAGGTGTCGGGGCGGATGACTAGCATTAGGCTCCCCAAAATGTGCCTCTTTCGCCGCATGGGTACCGGAGATGGGGCGATGGGTTCCCAGCACAAGGCCCTTGCTTTTGCTGGCGTTCTCTTTGGCGTTGCTGGCCCTGCAGAAGAGCGCCACTGCCTGCTTAGCCACCGGCCCATCTGCATCAATGTCGGATACCAGCAGGTTGGTGTCATCTGCATGGTGGGTCACTGCTGGCGCTGGGGTGCCATCAGGGAGCAGTGGAGTCCGGAGGATGTTGCTGCGAACCAGGTGGTGGAGGTAGGCTGTGAGGGGCTCCAGTTGGATGGCCCACAGCACCGGGGACAGGGGGCTGCCTTGCTGTAGCCCGTTGCGCACCGGGAAGGGATCAGACCGGATACCATTGACAATGATGCTGGCGGAGCCCTCTGCTGTCATCAGACGCAGCCATCCAAGCATGTTGGGCCCGAACCCCATGGCCTCGGCCACCTTTAGCAGCCAGGGCCGGTGAACCCGGTCATAGGCCTTTTCGATGTCCAGCATTAGCAGCACCCCCGCCTGGTGCGATCGTTGGAGCCACTCCAAAAGAGCCTGGTGATAGAGCACGTTGTCCCGAACGTCCCGCCCTGCCAGGAAAGCGGTCTGCAGGCCATCAATAAGGTAATCCAGTGGAGCTTGCAGCCTGTTGCTGAGCGCCTTCCCAACCAGTTTGTAGTCGGAGTTGAGCAGCGTGATGGGGCGGTAGCTGGGCAGCAAATGCCTGGGAAGGTCCCGACCCCTGTAGATGAGGGCAATAACCCCCGCTCGCCAGCTGTGTGGTAAAGCTGCTGCCAATGCTGCTGCATCTGTACAAGGCACCCCGCGGCCGTCCCTGAAAGCCGCGTTGACTGCTGCCAAAAGGAGAGGCCCCAGCACGCTCCAAAGCACCCGGTACAGCTCATAAGGAAGGCCGTCCAGACCAGGGGCCTTACCGCTGGCACACTGCGACAGGGCCGCCGCCAACTCCAACTCCGTCAGCTCTCCATCATGGCTCACACCATCAGCTGCGTCTCGCAGGTCGTCAGGCAGCTTGCGCTGTAGGTGCTGTAGTAGCTCCTCCTGTGCCTCCTCATCCACCTCCCCCACTCGGAAAAGGCCCGTTGGGCTGTCACTGCTGTACATGGCGTGGGCTGCTGCTGTTATGGTTGCAGTGACGCTGGACCCTGTGAGAGCCACCGGGACCTCGTCGGCTGAGGCTGCCAGCGCCGTGATGCTTGTCGGCGCTCGGGTCTCCCTCCCCAGGTTATGGAACCACCGTGTGCCGCGTTCTCCTTGGTTGTTGTAAAGGGCTTCCTGGGCGGCCGTACGTGCCTGGCTGCTCTCGAGCATGGCTTCCTTGACAGCTGTGGTTGCCATTAGGGCCGCTGCCTTAGCCAAAGGGCAGTTGGGGGTTTGGTCGTGCAGCCGAAGGGCCACAGTTGCGGCCTGCCTGGCAGCCACCAGTGGTGCATTGCGGTGCTGCACATGGGAGCGGTGGAGGCCATCGGCTGCCATGCGGATAAAGGCCTTCGTTGCATCCCAGGTGTCCCGCGGGTCAGCACCTGGAGCCATGGCCGCCTGCTGCTGGACGTGTTGGGCGAGTTGGTCAGGCGGTGAGGTCATAGGGCCAACTCACCACCCGATGCGAAGTTCGGGCCAACTCATCAGCCCCTGAGCTGTTCGGGCAGCAAGATGGTCAGGCGGTGAGGGCATAGGGCCAACTCACCACCCAATGCGAAGTTCGGGCCAACTCATCAGCCCCTGAGCAGCGAGTTGGTCAGGCGGTGAGGGCATAGGGCCATCTTGGTTTTTTTGGTCTTCCTGTCCTTCCTCTTTTTTTTTCCGATGTGGACTGTTACAGAGAAAAGAAACCAGCGGAAAAAACACCCACTGGATACCAGGGAAGCACCCCTGGAAAACACCACCTGCAAGCCCACCTGACAGAGGAGAAAGGAACTGCAACAGACAACACACCAGACAGGACAAGGACAAGGACGGGTGACCTGCCTGAGAGGTCAAAACCTCACTCTGACCACCTGGACAGGCGAGGGGCAACACCACCACCACCAAAGGCTGAAAACAACCAAAAAGCCTCCCTCCACAGGAACGACTACGAAAGGAAAACCACAAAACCACAAAAAAACACAACACTCCAACAGAAGAAACCAACAAACAAAACAGTTAACAGAAAAAAACACCCATGCAACCCCCCGAGTTTTGGGGCCCCTGATACCCCCACACATTCCCGAGTTTCGGGACCCCTGATACCCCTGCGTACCCCCGAGTTCAGGGACCCCTGATACCCCCTCGTACCCCCGTGTTCAGGGACCCCTGATACCCCCTCGTACCCCCGTGTTCAGGGAACCCGAGCAACCCTCAGCTCTGCCTCTACTGACCCAAAAAACCAGAAGTGGAAACGCTTCCACCTCTGAACCACCCCCTGTTCCCTACTCCCGGCTCCCTGTTCCCTACTCACTGCTACCTCCTTCCTGCTCTCTACTCCTTACTCCCTGCGCCCTGCTCCAAAATCCCTGCTCCCTGTTCCCTGCGCCCTGCTCCCTGCTCCCTGCTCCCTGCGCCCAGCTCCCTGCTCCCTGCTCCCTGCTCCCTGCTCCCTGCTCCCTGCGCCCTGCTCCCTGCTCCTTGCTCCTGGGTGCCTGCTGTCTGCTGTTTGCTGCATGCCGCCTGCTGTTCTTTGCCATGGTCGTCCCCCCGGGGCTCTACTCCTCTTCTGGTTCAGCTACCCCTGGTACAGGGACCGGATGTTCTCTGGATAGCCGAACCTGGAGCCTGGCTCCACCTTCCTCAAGGCGGTACACCTTGCATAGGACCTCCCGGTGCGCCCACACAGCTGTAAACTCCGCCAGGGCCGTTTGCTTCAACTCCGCTGTAATGAGGCGCATCGGCAGGGCGTCAAGCATAGCCTCCGGCAGTGCTGCCACCCGGAACTGTGCCATCATGAGCCTCCGAAAGTCATCCACCACCTGTTTGACCACTGCTGCTGACGTTTTGGCCTCCTCCTCAGCCGCTTGGTGTGCACACCAGATGGCATGCAGGAACGTCAGCCGGAGTGCGTTCCATAGCTTGACCAGTCCTGGGCTACGGTTGGCTGCTGGGTGCCCTTGCCAGGAGTTTGGCTGATCTCCAAACATGAGGGCCGCATTGTCGACAGGTGGGGACTCCCCTTCCGTGATGGCCACCCACGTCTGCCCCAGCCACTGCCTTGCTTCCAAGTACTGCGGGCACTGCAGGAAAATGTGAGTTAGGCTGTCCCGTGGCCGGTACCGTGCTGCGAGCTGCGAGCAGCATGGCTGCTGGCAAAGGTGCCGATTGGTGCCATGCCGTTGTCTCCGCTTAGCTGCCAGATAGAGTCCACAGGGCAGCCGGGCATGTGCCAGCCGCCACCCCAGAACCTTCGCCCGGTTGCCCGCTGAACATTCCCACAACCTAAGCCAGGCATGCGAGTGATCCCGGCCGGTATAGCGCTGCTGCTGGTGCTCCTGCCCCTGCTGCTGCTCCTGCTGCTGAGATTGCTGCTGCGGCTGGGACCCCCCTGTCCCCTGCACCTCTGCCGCTGACTGTCCTCCGCCGGCCGTCTGCTGGATATCCTGGCTGTGCTGCTGCGGCAACAGCTGGTGCTGCGACTGTCCATCCTGACGCTGTTCCCTCCGCTGCCTCCGCTGCTGCGCTGCTTGGTGCCTGGCATCACCCAGGTTCCCTGAACTCGGGGGTACGCAGGGGTATCAGGGGTCCCGAAACTCGGGAATGTGTGGGGGTATCAGGGGCCCCAAAACTCGGGGGGTTGCATGGGTGTTTTTTCTGTTAACTGTTTTGTTTGTTGGTTTCTTCTGTTGGAGTGTTGTGTTTTATTGTGGTTTTGTGGGTTTCCTTTCGTAGTCGTTCCTGTGGAGGGAGGCTGTTTGGTTGTTTTCAGCCTTTGGTGGTGGTGGTGTTGCCCCTCGCCTGTCCAGGTGGTCAGAGTGAGGTTTTGACCTCTCAGGCAGGTCACCCGTCCTTGTCCTTGTCCTGTCTGGTGTGTTGTCTGTTTGCAGTTCCTTTCTCCTCTGTCAGGTGGGCTTGCAGGTGGTGTTTTCCAGGGGTGCTTCCCTGGTATCCAGTGGGTGTTTTTTTCCGCTGGTTTTCTTGGTGGTCTTCCTGTCCTTCCTCTGTAACAGTCCACATCGGAAAAAAAAAAGGTTGGGCTGCATCCAGCTCGGCGGGGATGGTGAGTAGTGGGCGAAGCGGGACGAGCCACTGTGGGGTCGTTCCTGCTCCCATTGAGTCTCCATCTGCTGCAACGTGCTGCGTGGTGCCGATGTGCTGCCTCCTGCTCCTTGGGAGCTGGTGGGGCTGCCTGCCAGGGGCCAAGCAGCTGGGCGGAGGGGGACGCTGCCCTCCCCCATCTGCCTCTGTAACAGTCCACATCGGTTCGGGCCAACTCATCAGCCCCTGAGCTGTTCGGGCAGCGAGTTGGTCAGCCGTGAGGGCATAGGGCCAACTCACCACCCGATGCGAAGTTCGGGCCAACTCCCTGAGCCAACTCATCAGCCCCTGAGCTGTTCGGGCAGCGAGTTGGTCAGCCGTGAGGGCATAGGGCCAACTCACCACCCGATGCGAAGTCCGGGCCAACTTATCAGCCCCTGAGCTGTTTGGGCAGCGAGTTGGTCAGGCGGTGAGGTCATAGGGCCAACTCACCATCCGATGCGAAGTTCGGGCCAACTCATCAGCCCCTGAGCTGTTCGGGCAGCGAGTTGGTCAGGCGGTGAGGGTATAGGGCCAACTCACCACCCGATGCGAAGTTCGGGCCAACTCATCAGCCCCTGAGCTGGTAGGGCAGCGAGTTGGTCAGGCGGTGAGGTCATAGGGCCAACTCACCACCCGATGCGAAGTCCGGGCCAACTTATCAGCCCCTGAGCTGTTCGGGCAGCGAGTTGGTCAGGCGGTGAGGTCATAGGGCCAACTCACCATCCAATGCGAAGTTCGGGCCAACTCATCACCCCCTGAGCTGATCGGGCAGCGACCTGGTCAGGCGGTGAGGTCATAGGGCCAACTCACCACCCGATGCGAAGTTCGGGCCAACTCATCAGCCCCTTTTTTTTTTTTTTTTTCCGATGTGGACTGTTACAGAGGAAGGACAGGAAGACCACCAAGAAAACCAGCGGAAAAAACACCCACTGGATACCAGGGAAGCACCCCTGGAAAACACCACCTGCAAGCCCACCTGACAGAGGAGAAAGGAACTGCAACAGACAACACACCAGACAGGACAAGGACAAGGACGGGTGACCTGCCTGAGAGGTCAAAACCTCACTCTGACCACCTGGACAAGCGAGGGACAAGCCCCTGAACTGTTCGGGCAGCGAGTTGGTTAGGCGGTGAGGGCATAGGGCCAACTCACCACCTGATGCGAAGTTCGGGCCAACTCATCAGCCCCTGAACTGTTCGGGCAGCGAGTTGGTTAGGCGGTGAGGGCATAGGGCCAACTCACCACCCGATGCGAAGTCCGGGCCAACTTATCAGCCCCTGAGCTGTTCGGGCAGCGAGTTGGTCAGCCGTGAGGGCATAGGGCCAACTCACCACCCGATGCGAAGTTCGGGCCAACTCATTTCGGGCAGCGACTTGGTCAGGCGGTGAGGGCATAGGGCCAACTCACCATCCGATGCGAAGTTCGGGCCAACTCATCAGCCCCTGAGCTGTTCGGGCAGCGAGTTGGTCAGCCGTGATGGCATAGGGCCAACTCACCACCCGATGCGAAGTTCGGGCCAACTCATCAGCCCCTGAGCTGTTCGGGCAGCGAGCTGGTCAGGCGGTGAGGTCATAGGGCCAACTCACCACCCGATGCGAAGTCCGGGCCAACTTATCAGCCCCTGAGCTGTTCGGGCAGCGAGTTGGTCAGGCGGTGAGGTCATAGGGCCAACTCACCACCCGATGCGAAGTTCGGGCCAACTCATCAGCCCCTGAGCTGTTCGGGCAGCAAGATGGTCAGGCGGTGAGGGCATAGGGCCAACTCACCACCCGATGCGAAGTTCGGGCCAACTCATCAGCCCCTGAGCAGCGAGTTGGTCAGGCGGTGAGGGCATAGGGCCATCTTGGTTTTTTTGGTCTTCCTGTCCTTCCTCTTTTTGTTTTCCAGGGAAGCACCCCTGGAAAACACCACCTGCAAGCCCACCTGACAGAGGAGAAAGGAACTGCAACAGACAACACACCAGACAGGACAAGGACAAGGACGGGTGACCTGCCTGAGAGGTCAAAACCTCACTCTGACCACCTGGACAGGCGAGGGGCAACACCACCACCACCAAAGGCTGAAAACAACCAAAAAGCCTCCCTCCACAGGAACGACTACGAAAGGAAAACCACAAAACCACAAAAAAACACAACACTCCAACAGAAGAAACCAACAAACAAAACAGTTAACAGAAAAAAACACCCATGCAACCCCCCGAGTTTTGGGGCCCCTGATACCCCCACACATTCCCGAGTTTCGGGACCCCTGATACCCCTGCGTACCCCCGAGTTCAGGGACCCCTGATACCCCCTCGTACCCCCGTGTTCAGGGACCCCTGATACCCCCTCGTACCCCCGTGTTCAGGGAACCCGAGCAACCCTCAGCTCTGCCTCTACTGACCCAAAAAACCAGAAGTGGAAACGCTTCCACCTCTGAACCACCCCCTGTTCCCTACTCCCGGCTCCCTGTTCCCTACTCACTGCTACCTCCTTCCTGCTCTCTACTCCTTACTCCCTGCGCCCTGCTCCAAAATCCCTGCTCCCTGTTCCCTGCGCCCTGCTCCCTGCTCCCTGCTCCCTGCGCCCAGCTCCCTGCTCCCTGCTCCCTGCTCCCTGCTCCCTGCTCCCTGCTCCTTGCTCCTGGGTGCCTGCTGTCTGCTGTTTGCTGCATGCCGCCTTTTTTTTTTTTTTCCGATGTGGACTGTTACAGAGGAAGGACAGGAAGACCACCAAGAAAACCAGCGGAAAAAACACCCACTGGATACCAGGGAAGCACCCCTGGAAAACACCACCTGCAAGCCCACCTGACAGAGGAGAAAGGAACTGCAACAGACAACACACCAGACAGGACAAGGACAAGGACGGGTGACCTGCCTGAGAGGTCAAAACCTCACTCTGACCACCTGGACAAGCGAGGGGCAACACCACCACCACCGAAGGCTGAAAACAAACAAACAGCCTCCCTCCACAGGAACGACTACGAAAGGAAAACCACAAAACCACAACAAAACACAACACTCCAACAGAAGAAACCAACAAACAAAACAGTTAACAGAAAAAACACCGCCTGCTGTTCTTTGCCATGGTCGTCCCCCCGGGGCTCTACTCCTCTTCTGGTTCAGCTACCCCTGGTACAGGGACCGGATGTTCTCTGGATAGCCGAACCTGGAGCCTGGCTCCACCTTCCTCAAGGCGGTACACCTTGCATAGGACCTCCCGGTGCGCCCACACAGCTGTAAACTCCGCCAGGGCCGTTTGCTTCAACTCCGCTGTAATGAGGCGCATCGGCAGGGCGTCAAGCATAGCCTCCGGCAGTGCTGCCACCCGGAACTGTGCCATCATGAGCCTCCGAAAGTCATCCACCACCTGTTTGACCACTGCTGCTGACGTTTTGGCCTCCTCCTCAGCCGCTTGGTGTGCACACCAGATGGCATGCAGGAACGTCAGCCGGAGTGCGTTCCATAGCTTGACCAGTCCTGGGCTACGGTTGGCTGCTGGGTGCCCTTGCCAGGAGTTTGGCTGATCTCCAAACATGAGGGCCGCATTGTCGACAGGTGGGGACTCCCCTTCCGTGATGGCCACCCACGTCTGCCCCAGCCACTGCCTTGCTTCCAAGTACTGCGGGCACTGCAGGAAAATGTGAGTTAGGCTGTCCCGTGGCCGGTACCGTGCTGCGAGCTGCGAGCAGCATGGCTGCTGGCAAAGGTGCCGATTGGTGCCATGCCGTTGTCTCCGCTTAGCTGCCAGATAGAGTCCACAGGGCAGCCGGGCATGTGCCAGCCGCCACCCCAGAACCTTCGCCCGGTTGCCCGCTGAACATTCCCACAACCTAAGCCAGGCATGCGAGTGCTCCCGGCCGGTATAGCGCTGCTGCTGGTGCTCCTGCCCCTGCTGCTGCTCCTGCTGCTGAGATTGCTGCTGCGGCTGGGACCCCCCTGTCCCCTGCACCTCTGCCGCTGACTGTCCTCCGCCGGCCGTCTGCTGGATATCCTGGCTGTGCTGCTGCGGCAACAGCTGGTGCTGCGACTGTCCATCCTGACGCTGTTCCCTCCGCTGCCTCCGCTGCTGCGCTGCTTGGTGCCTGGCATCACCCAGGTTCCCTGAACTCGGGGGTACGCAGGGGTATCAGGGGTCCCGAAACTCGGGAATGTGTGGGGGTATCAGGGGCCCCAAAACTCGGGGGGTTGCATGGGTGTTTTTTCTGTTAACTGTTTTGTTTGTTGGTTTCTTCTGTTGGAGTGTTGTGTTTTATTGTGGTTTTGTGGGTTTCCTTTCGTAGTCGTTCCTGTGGAGGGAGGCTGTTTGGTTGTTTTCAGCCTTTGGTGGTGGTGGTGTTGCCCCTAGCCTGTCCAGGTGGTCAGAGTGAGGTTTTGACCTCTCAGGCAGGTCACCCGTCCTTGTCCTTGTCCTGTCTGGTGTGTTGTCTGTTGCAGTTCCTTTCTCCTCTGTCAGGTGGGCTTGCAGGTGGTGTTTTCCAGGGGTGCTTCCCTGGTATCCAGTGGGTGTTTTTTTCCGCTGGTTTTCTTGGTGGTCTTCCTGTCCTTCCTCTGTAACAGTCCACATCGGAAAAAAAAAAAAAGGTTGGGCTGCATCCAGCTCGGCGGGGGTGGTGAGTAGTGGGTGAAGCGGGACGAGCCACTGTGGGGTCGTTCCTGCTCCCATTGAGTCTCCATCTGCTGCAACGTGCTGCGTGGTGCCGATGTGCTGCCTCCTGCTCCTTGGGAGCTGGTGGGGCTGCCTGCCAGGGACCAAGCAGCTGGGCGGAGGGGGACGCTGCCCTCCCCCATCTGCCTCTGTAACAGTCCACATCGGTTCGGGCCAACTCATCAGCCCCTGAGCTGTTCGGGCAGCGAGTTGGTCAGCCGTGAGGGCATAGGGCCAACTCACCACCCGATGCGAAGTTCGGGCCAACTCCCTGAGCCAACTCATCAGCCCCTGAGCTGTTCGGGCAGCGAGTTGGTCAGCCGTGAGGGCATAGGGCCAACTCACCACCCGATGCGAAGTCCGGGCCAACTTATCAGCCCCTGAGCTGTTCGGGCAGCGACTTGGTCAGGCGGTGAGGTCATAGGGCCAACTCACCATCCGATGCGAAGTTCGGGCCAACTCATCAGCCCCTGAGCTGGTAGGGCAGCGAGTTGGTCAGGCGGTGAGGTCATAGGGCCAACTCACCATCCGATGCGAAGTCCGGGCCAACTTATCAGCCCCTGAGCTGTTTGGGCAGCGAGTTGGTCAGGCGGTGAGGTCATAGGGCCAACTCACCACCCGATGCGAAGTTCGGGCCAACTCATCAGCCCCTGAGCTGGTAGGGCAGCGAGTTGGTCAGGCGGTGAGGGTATAGGGCCAACTCACCACCCGATGCGAAGTTCGGGCCAACTCATCAGCCCCTGAGCTGGTAGGGCAGCGAGTTGGTCAGGCGGTGAGGTCATAGGGCCAACTCACCATCCAATGCGAAGTTCGTGCCAACCAACTTATCAGCCCCTGAGCTGTTCGGGCAGCGAGTTGGTCAGGCGGTGAGGTCATAGGGCCAACTCACCATCCAATGCGAAGTTCGGGCCAACTCATCAGCCCCTGAGCTGGTAGGGCAGCGAGTTGGTCAGGCGGTGAGGTCATAGGGCCAACTCACCACCCGATGCGAAGTCCGGGCCAACTTATCAGCCCCTGAGCTGTTCGGGCAGCGAGTTGGTCAGGCGGTGAGGTCATAGGGCCAACTCACCATCCAATGCGAAGTTCGGGCCAACTCATCACCCCCTGAGCTGATCGGGCAGCGACCTGGTCAGGCGGTGAGGGCATAGGGCCAACTCACCATCCGATGCGAAGTTCGGGCCAACTCATCAGCCCCTGAGCTGATCGGGCAGCGAGTTGGTCAGGCGGTGAGGTCATAGGGCCAACTCACCACCCGATGCGAAGTTCGGGCCAACCAACTTATCAGCCCCTGAGCTGTTCGGGCAGCGAGTTGGTCAGGCGGTGAGGTCATAGGGCCAACTCACCACCCGATGTGAAGTTCGGGCCAACTCATCAGCCCCTGAGCTGTTCGGGCAGCGAGTTGGTCAGGCGGTGAGGTCATAGGGCCAACTCACCACCCGATGCGAAGTTCGGGCCAACTCATCAGCCCCTGAGCTGTTCGGGCAGCGAGTTGGTTAGGCGGTGAGGGCATAGGGCCAACTCACCACCCGATGCGAAGTTCGGGCCAACTCATCAGCCCCTGATTTGTTCGGGCAGCAAGATGGTCAGGTGGTGAGGGCATAGGGCCAACTCACCACCCGATGCGAAGTTCGGGCCAACTCATTTCGGGCAGCGACTTGGTCAGGCGGTGAGGGCATAGGGCCAACTCACCACCCGATGCGAAGTCCGGGCCAACTTATCAGCCCCTGAGCTGTTCGGGCAGCGAGTTGGTCAGCCGTGAGGGCATAGGGCCAACTCACCACCCGATGCGAAGTTCGGGCCAACTCATCAGCCCCTGAGCTGTTCGGGCAGCGAGCTGGTCAGGCGGTGAGGGCATAGGGCCAACTCACCACCCGATGCGAAGTCCGGGCCAACTTATCAGCCCCTGAGCTGTTCGGGCAGCGAGTTGGTCAGCCGTGAGGGCATAGGGCCAACTCACCACCCGATGCGAAGTTCGGGCCAACTCATCAGCCCCTGAGCTGTTCGGGCAGCGAGCTGGTCAGGCGGTGAGGGCATAGGGCCAACTCACCACCCGATGCGAAGTCCGGGCCAACTTATCAGCCCCTGAGCTGTTCGGGCAGCGAGTTGGTCAGGCGGAGAGGTCATAGGGCCAACTCACCACCCGATGCGAAGTTCGGGCCAACTCATCAGCCCCTGAGCTGTTCGGGCAGCAAGATGGTCAGGCGGTGAGGGCATAGGGCCAACTCACCACCCGATGCGAAGTTCGGGCCAACTCATCAGCCCCTGAGCAGCGAGTTGGTCAGGCGGTGAGGGCATAGGGCCATCTTGGTTTTTTTGGTCTTCCTGTCCTTCCTCTTTTTTTTTCCGATGTGGACTGTTACAGAGAAAAGAAACCAGCGGAAAAAACACCCACTGGATACCAGGGAAGCACCCCTGGAAAACACCACCTGCAAGCCCACCTGACAGAAGAGAAAGGAACTGCAACAGACAACACACCAGACAGGACAAGGACAAGGACGGGTGACCTGCCTGAGAGGTCAAAACCTCACTCTGACCACCTGGACAGGCGAGGGGCAACACCACCACCACCAAAGGCTGAAAACAACCAAAAAGCCTCCCTCCACAGGAACGACTACGAAAGGAAAACCACAAAACCACAAAAAAACACAACACTCCAACAGAAGAAACCAACAAACAAAACAGTTAACAGAAAAAAACACCCATGCAACCCCCCGATTTTTGGGGCCCCTGATACCCCCACACATTCCCGAGTTTCGGGACCCCTGATACCCCTGCGTACCCCCGAGTTCAGGGACCCCTGATACCCCCTCGTACCCCCGTGTTCAGGGACCCCTGATACCCCCTCGTACCCCCGTGTTCAGGGAACCCGAGCAACCCTCAGCTCTGCCTCTACTGACCCAAAAAACCAGAAGTGGAAACGCTTCCACCTCTGAACCACCCCCTGTTCCCTACTCCCGGCTCCCTGTTCCCTACTCACTGCTACCTCCTTCCTGCTCTCTACTCCTTACTCCCTACGCCCTGCTCCAAACTCCCTGCTCCCTGTTCCCTGCGCCCTGCTCCCTGCTCCCTGCTCCCTGCGCCCAGCTCCCTGCTCCCTGCTCCCTGCTCCCTGCTCCCTGCGCCCTGCTCCCTGCTCCTTGCTCCTGGGTGCCTGCTGTCTGCTGTTTGCTGCATGCCGCCTGCTGTTCTTTGCCATGGTCGTCCCCCCGGGGCTCTACTCCTCTTCTGGTTCAGCTACCCCTGGTACAGGGACCGGATGTTCTCTGGATAGCCGAACCTGGAGCCTGGCTCCACCTTCCTCAAGGCGGTACACCTTGCATAGGACCTCCCGGTGCGCCCACACAGCTGTAAACTCCGCCAGGGCCGTTTGCTTCAACTCCGCTGTAATGAGGCGCATCGGCAGGGCGTCAAGCATAGCCTCCGGCAGTGCTGCCACCCGGAACTGTGCCATCATGAGCCTCCGAAAGTCATCCACCACCTGTTTGACCACTGCTGCTGACGTTTTGGCCTCCTCCTCAGCCGCTTGGTGTGCACACCAGATGGCATGCAGGAACGTCAGCCGGAGTGCGTTCCATAGCTTGACCAGTCCTGGGCTACGGTTGGCTGCTGGGTGCCCTTGCCAGGAGTTTGGCTGATCTCCAAACATGAGGGCCGCATTGTCGACAGGTGGGGACTCCCCTTCCGTGATGGCCACCCACGTCTGCCCCAGCCACTGCCTTGCTTCCAAGTACTGCGGTTAGGCTGTCCCGTGGCCGGTACCGTGCTGCGAGCTGCGAGCAGCATGGCTGCTGGCAAAGGTGCCGATTGGTGCCATGCCGTTGTCTCCGCTTAGCTGCCAGATAGAGTCCACAGGGCAGCCGGGCATGTGCCAGCCGCCACCCCAGAACCTTCGCCCGGTTGCCCGCTGAACATTCCCACAACCTAAGCCAGGCATGCGAGTGCTCCCGGCCGGTATAGCGCTGCTGCTGGTGCTCCTGCCCCTGCTGCTGCTCCTGCTGCTGAGATTGCTGCTGCGGCTGGGACCCCCCTGTCCCCTGCACCTCTGCCGCTGACTGTCCTCCGCCGGCCGTCTGCTGGATATCCTGGCTGTGCTGCTGCGGCAACAGCTGGTGCTGCGACTGTCCATCCTGACGCTGTTCCCTCCGCTGCCTCCGCTGCTGCGCTGCTTGGTGCCTGGCATCACCCAGGTTCCCTGAACTCGGGGGTACGCAGGGGTATCAGGGGTCCCGAAACTCGGGAATGTGTGGGGGTATCAGGGGCCCCAAAACTCGGGGGGTTGCATGGGTGTTTTTTCTGTTAACTGTTTTGTTTGTTGGTTTCTTCTGTTGGAGTGTTGTGTTTTATTGTGGTTTTGTGGGTTTCCTTTCGTAGTCGTTCCTGTGGAGGGAGGCTGTTTGGTTGTTTTCAGCCTTTGGTGGTGGTGGTGTTGCCCCTCGCCTGTCCAGGTGGTCAGAGTTTTTTTTTTTTTTTTCCGATGTGGACTGTTACAGAGGAAGGACAGGAAGACCACCAAGAAAAAAACCAGCGGAAAAAACACCCACTGGATACCAGGGAAGCACCCCTGGAAAACACCACCTGCAAGCCCACCTGACAGAGGAGAAAGGAACTGCAACAGACAACACACCAGACAGGACAAGGACAAGGACGGGTGACCTGCCTGAGAGGTCAAAACCTCACTCTGACCACCTGGACAGGCGAGGGGCAACACCACCACCACCGAAGGCTGAAAACAAACAAACAGCCTCCCTCCACAGGAACGACTACGAAAGGAAAACCACAAAACCACAACAAAACACAACACTCCAACAGAAGAAACCAACAAACAAAACAGTTAACAGAAAAAACACCCATGCAACCCCCCGAGTTTTGGGGCCCCTGATACCCCCACACATTCCCGAGTTTCGGGACCCCTGATACCCCTGCGTACCCCCGAGTTCAGGGACCCCTGATACCCCCTCGTACCCCCGTGTTCAGGGACCCCTGATACCCCCTCGTACCCCCGTGTTCAGGGACCCCTGGTACCCCCTCGTACCCCCGTGTTCAGGGAACCCGAGCAACCCTCAGCTCTGCCTCTACTGACCCAAAAAACCAGAAGTGGAAACGCTTCCACCTCTGAACTGCTACCTACCAAACAAAGCCTAAACCTCCTGGCTCTCTGCTCCACACTACCAGCACCCTGATCTCTTCTACCACCTCTTCTCTCCTCCGTCCCCCAGCTCACCCCCTGTTCCCTACTCCCGGCTCCCTGTTCCCTACTCACTGCTACCTCCTTCCTGCTCTCTACTCCCTACTCCCTGCGCCCTGCTCCCTGCGCCCTGCTCCCTGCGCCCTGCTCCCTGCTCCCTGCGCCCAGCTCCCTGCTCCCTGCTCCCTGCTCCCTGCGCCCTGCTCCCTGCTCCTTGCTCCTGGGTGCCTGCTGTCTGCTGTTTGCTGCATGCCGCCTGCTGTTCCTTGCCATGGTCGTCCCCCCGGGGCTCTACTCCTCTTCTGGTTCAGCTACCCCTGGTACAGGGACCGGATGTTCTCTGGATAGCCGAACCTGGAGCCTGGCTCCACCTTCCTCAAGGCGGTACACCTTGCATAGGACCTCCCGGTGCGCCCACACAGCTGTAAACTCCGCCATGGCCGTTTGCTTCAACTCCGCTGTAATGAGGCGCATCGGCAGGGCGTCAAGCATAGCCTCCGGCAGTGCTGCCACCCGGAACTGTGCCATCATGAGCCTCCGCAAGTCATCCACCACCTGTTTGACCACTGCTGCTGACGTTTTGGCCTCCTCCTCAGCCGCTTGGTGTGCACACCAGATGGCATGCAGGAACGTCAGCCGGAGTGCGTTCCATAGCTTGACCAGTCCTGGGCTACGGTTGGCTGCTGGGTGCCCTTGCCAGGAGTTTGGCTGATCTCCAAACATGAGGGCCGCATTGTCGACAGGTGGGGACTCCCCTTCCGTGATGGCCACCCACATCTGCCCCAGCCACTGCCTTGCTTCCAAGTACTGCGGGCACTGCAGGAAGATGTGAGTTAGGCTGTCCCGTGGCCGGTACCGTGCTGCGAGCTGCGAGCAGCATGGCTGCTGGCAAAGGTGCCGATTGGTGCCATGCCGTTGACCCCGCTTAGCTGCCAGATAGAGTCCACAGGGCAGCCGGGCATGTGCCAGCCGCCACCCCAGAACCTTCGCCCGGTTGCCCGCTGAACATTCCCACAGCCTAAGCCAGGCATGCGAGTGCTCCCGGCCGGTATAGTGCTGCTGCTGGTGCTCCTGCCCCTGCTGCTGTTCCTGCTGCTGAGATTGCTGCTGCGGCTGGGACCCCCCTGTCCCCTGCACCTCTGCCGCTGACTGTCCTCCGCCGGCCGTCTGCTGGATATCCTGGCTGTGCTGCTGCGGCAACAGCTGGTGCTGCGACTGTCCATCCTGACGCTGTTCCCTCCGCTGCCTCCGCCGCTGCGCTGCTTGGTGCCTGGCATCACCCAGGTTGGGCTGCATCCAGCTCGGCGGGGGTGGTGAGTAGTGGGTGAAGCGGGACGATCCACTGTGGGGTCGTTCCTGCTCCCATTGAGTCTCCATCTGCTGCAACGTGCTGCGTGGTGCCGATGTGCTGCCTCCTGCTCCTTGGGAGCTGGTGGGGCTGCCTGCCAGGGGCCAAGCAGCTGGGCGGAGGGGGACGCTGCCCTCCCCCATCTGCCTCTCTGCCTTGATGGTAGTGAGGCGGTGGCGGGCATTGCTAACCTCGTAGTGGACGAGTGAGACCTTGCCATGACCATGGCCTGCCGGGTAGCACTGAAGGGTAGCCCACGGGCCTAGCACATGTGGTTCAACTGGCCAAGCTGCAGCCTTGTTCTGGGGTGGTGCCGCAGCGTAGTTCTCGCGCTCCTCCAGCGTCCAAAGGGCCCTTTTCTTCCTGCACTTCAGCACACATGCAGCATGCCATGCCGGGCTGGGCTGGGGTACTGGGAGTTGTGGCTGCGGCTGCACCAGTCGTCCTGTGGAAGTGACTGCCCACACGCTGCCGGTTGGGTCGCTGATCCACCCTCCGCACGGGGAGGAGCTCCATGTTGGCAGCTGCGGGATGGGAGCCGTCACTGGGTCGGGCGGCAGCAGCTCTTTCCAGCTCAGCGGTAGGGCGGCCCTGATTTTGCACAGCAACGGCAGCTGCATGGTGGTAGTGGTTGCCCTCCGTAGGTCGCCCAGCGTGAGGGGCAAAGCGGCTGCGGCCCCTGATGGGAAGGAGAATGGCTCTGACGAGGTCGGGTCAAGAATGGCGGCATTGTAAAAGAGGGGCTCTGCTAGGATGGCCCGGGCGTCATCGTCCTCCACAGATAGGCTGAGCCGATTGGGGCACGTGTTACGGTAGGCCTGGACCAGGTCCTGCAGTCTAGGGGGCAGGTCTGCCGGGACTGGGCATGTGCCAAACACCCAACCCCAGCCCGTGGTGCCAGGAGGTGCTGCCTCCGCCAGCAGGTGTCGGTGCAGCTGCTTCCAGGGTTGGTTTCCGGGCTGAGCGAGCTGCACAATGGTCTTGGCTTGCAGGGCATCCAGAAAGGACTGCAGGTCAATGTGCCCGATGCCTCCTTGGTCCTTGGAAAGGCTGGCAACCCCTTGCTTTGGCAGCAATGTGGCGTAACCGCCAGATACCAGACTGGCATCTTCTGGGAGTGTCGACCAGGCCACAAACCCATCCACCGTCCGTTGGGCCCGCTGCAGTTGCTCTGGCCGAGGGGAGATGAAGGAGAAGTGATACGCCAGCGTGTTGCCCAAGACTTGCTTGGCGATGTGAGTCCTGCCAACCATGCTGAGGGAATGCGGGCTCCAGCGGCTGGCCACCTGCTTAAGCCTGCCTATCCTACCATCGTAGCAAAGCTTAGCTGCTGTGGGGATGTCGTCGGTCAGAGGGACTCCCAGGTGTCGGGGCGGATGACTAGCACTAGGCTCCCCAAAATGTGCCTCTGTCGCCGCATGGGTACCGGAGATGGGGCGATGGGTTCCCAGCACGAGGCCCTTGCTTTTGCTGGCGTTCTCTTTGGCGTTGCTGGCCCTGCAGAAGAGCGCCACTGCCTGCTTAGCCACCGGCCCATCTGCATCAATGTCGGATACCAGCAGGTTAGTGTCATCTGCATGGTGAGTCACTGCTGGCGCTGGGGTGCCATCAGGGAGCAGTGGAGTCCGGAGGATGTTGCTGCGAACCAGGTGGTGGAGGTAGGCTGTGAGGGGCTCCAGTTGGATGGCCCACAGCACCGGGGACAGGGGGCTGCCTTGCTGTAGCCCGTTGCGCACCGGGAAGGGATCAGACCGGATACCATTGACAATGATGCTGGCGGAGCCCTCTGCTGTCATCAGACGCAGCCATCCAAGCATGTTGGGCCCGAACCCCATGGCCTCGGCCACTTTCAGCAGCCAGGGCCGGTGAACCCGGTCATAGGCCTTTTCGATGTCCAGCATTAGCAGCACCCCCGCCTGTTGCGATCGTTGGAGCCACTCCAAAAGAGCTTGGTGATAGAGCACGTTGTCCCGAACGTCCCGCCCTGCCAGGAAAGCGGTCTGCAGGCCATCAATAAGGTAATCCAGTGGAGCTTGCAGCCTGTTGCTGAGCGCCTTCCCAACCAGTTTGTAGTCTGAGTTGAGCAGCGTGATGGGGCGGTAGCTGGGCAGCAAATGCCTGGGTAGGTCCCGACCCTTGTAGATGAGGGCAATAACCCCCGCTCGCCAGCTGTGTGGTAAAGCTGCTGCCAATGCTGCTGCATCTGTACAAGGCACCCCGCGGCCGTCCCTGAAAGCCGCGTTGACTGCTGCCAAAAGGAGAGGCCCCAGCATGCTCCAAAGCACCCGGTACAGCTCATAAGGAAGGCCGTCCAGACCAGGGGCCTTACCGCTGGCACACTGCGACAGGGCCGCCGCCAACTCCAACTCTGTCAGCTCTCCATCATGGCTCACACCATCAGCTGCGTCTCGCAGGTCATCAGGCAGCTTGCGCTGTAGGTGCTGTAGTAGCTCCTCCTGTGCCTCCTCATCCACCTCCCCCACTCGGAAAAGGCCCGTTGGGCTGTCACTGCTGTACATGGCGTGGGCTGCTGCTGTTATGGTTGCAGTGACGCTGGACCCTGTGAGAGCCACCGGGACCTCGTTGGCTGATGCTGCCAGCGCCGTGATGCGTGTCGGCGCTCGGGTCTCCCTGCCCAGGTTATGGAACCACCGTGTGCCGCGTTCTCCTTGGTTGTTGTAAAGGGCTTCCTGGGCGGCCGTACGTGCCTGGCTGCTCTCGAGCATGGCTTCCTTGACAGCTGTGGTTGCCATTAGGGCCGCTGCCTTAGCCAAGGGGCAGTTGGGGGTTTGGTCCTGCAGCCGAAGGGCCACAGTTGCGGCCTGCCTGGCGGCCACCAGTGGTGCATTGCGGTGCTGCACATGGGAGCGGTGGAGGCCATCGGCTGCCATGCGGATAAAGGCCTTCGTTGCATCCCAGGTGTCCCGCGGGTCAGCACCTGGAGCCATGGCCGCCTGCTGCTGGACGTGTTGGGCAACCGCGCCCTCCAAGCTGGCCTTGAGCGCAGGATGGTAGAGAAGGTAGACTGGAAGCATCCACCCCCGGCGGCCCAGTGGGGGCAGTCCGGGAAGAGCCAGCTGAAGCAGGACCCCATGATGGTCCCCTGGTGCTCCAGCAACCCTCGTCACTGCCCGCACCCATGGCAGGCACTCCCGACTGATGAGCCACCGATCCAGACGCGCTGCTGAGGCTGGTTTGTTGTTTGCCGGGTGAGTGTAGCCTGCCGTACCCTCCCCACGCTGCGACCATGGGTCAAGCAGCTGATGCTCCTGCATAAGCTGTCCGAGTGCAGTGGCGCCCACCGACCGACTAGGTGAAGGTGCTGCCTCATCCTCTGGAGCCAGGACGCAGTTAAAATCGCCCCCAATCAACAGGCGTCGGTCCGTGTCAAGGTAAGGCGCCAGGTCTTGGAAAAACGCTGGTCTGTCCGTGGGTTGAGCCGGCGCATAAATGGACAGAAGCCGTAACCGGTGGTGATCAATGTCCCAATCCCAGCATACCACCCTGCCCTGTGTGTCATAGGCAGCGGCTTGACGGTGATATCCCGGCGGTAGAGACGCGGTGCTGGCGATGATAGCTGTGCCACAGCTATGTTGGGTGCCCGGGCTGAAAGCCAGCTCCCCTCTCCAAGGTGTTCCCGGCCCTGACCCTGCCTGAAGATGAGCTACCACGGCCTTGTGGCTGTCCTGCTTTACTTCTTGGACAAAAGTAACATCGGGCCTTGCCTGCAACCGCTGCTGATACGTTGCCAGCGCCCCCGCCTTCTGAGCCGACCCTAAACCGTTGACGTTAACGGTGAGGAGGGTAAGGGTCGGCCCCTGTAGGGTGCGTGTCATGGCACCGCGCCGCCCGGGGCCCCCACAGGGCACCCACGGCTGCGGCGGGGAGGTGGGTTAATGTGCCGATCAAATTGCTGGAAGAGCGCCTGACAGAAAGCCTCAACCATGGGCCTAGGGTCTACTTTTTCGACCGAGGGCAGGGAGGGGTGCATGGAGGCAAACAGCTGCAGCACAGCGGCCCGTGTTGCCTCATGCTCTGCCAGGGGGTGCGCCGCTGTCCAGGCTGCGGCCCCACCCAGCTGCTGGCCGTTGACAACCACTTGAAGCTGCTGTGGGTGTAAGTAGTCCACCAGGGCGTCGTGAAAGCCAGCTGAAAGGGAGGAGCTGGGGCTGGGCTTCCGAGCCCGACGGCCTGCCCGGGCGGCCTGCATGATTTCATGGAGGCGATCCAGCTGGAAGCGCCCAAAACTGTAAGGTTCCGATCGGGGCTTTTTGGTTGTTGGGAGGGGATCCGGGCTGGGGAGGGGCTCCACCGTGCTGCGCCGCTTGGTCGAGGAGGGTTGGGTGGAGGAGTCCCCAGGACCTGTGTTTGGCATCCTGCAGCTGGTGGGGGCCGGCGGGTTGGGCAGGTGTGATGGCTGAGGCCCCTGGTGCTGCTGGGGAGTGCCTGCATCCAACCTTTCCTGGCCACCCGGCTGGGGCTCGGGGAGCTGCTGAGGTGGCCCCAGCTGCCAAGAGGGGTGACCGATCCCAGCACGGGGCTCCTGTGAATGGGAGACCTTGTGAGCGGCCTTGGTAGAGGCCAGAAGGTGTTGCAACTGCTGCTGGGGTCGTGGGGGCTCCAATGGGTCGAACGACCTGCGCCAGGAGGCTACCTTATCCGCTGCTCCACGGGGTGAGCGGGAAGGGAGCGTGACCGCCATCCCGTGGGTGGGCGGGGAGGCCCCCGAGGAGGACCTATGGCTGAGCTGTCCCGGCGGTGCAGGGGCGGATGCCTGCTGATGACCGGTGGGTGCCGCTGCACAGGGTCCAGCTAGCGAGGTCACCAAGGGGTGCCTATTGCTGGGCTGTCCTGGAGGTGCAGGGGCGGGCGCCTGCTGGGGACCCGCGTGTGCAGCTGCGCTGGTGCCAGCTGAGGACGCCACCGAGGAAGGCATATGGCTGGGCGGTCCTGGAGGTGCGGGGGCGGGCGCCTGCTGGGGACCCGCGTGTGCAGCTGTGCTCGTGCCAGCTGAGGACGCCACCGAGGAAGGCCTATGGCAGGGCGTCCCTGGAGGGGGGGAGTCGGGCGCCTGTAGGGGACCGGTAGGTGCAACTGCTCTGGCGCCGACAGGGGAAGGCGCCGCCAGATGGCTGGGTGCTGGCTCTGGCGAGGTGTCAGCCGGGCCATCCACATCCATGGGAAGTGGAGAAGGGGGAGGGGGGCTGGGGGCTGGTGCCGGGGTGGTGCTGCGGGGGGGTAGCTCAGCCTCAGAGGGCTGGGTGGCTGAGCTGGGGCTGGGGTTCCCTCCTGCTGTGTTCCCAGCCGCCAGGATCTCGGGCACCTCCTCATAGAAAGAAACCACATTGATCCGCACTGTTTTGCCCGAAAAGTGGAAGCTGCGTGGGAGGCTGGCCAGGGTGCGATCCCCCATGGGGCTCCTGACAAAGGCCACCACACGGCTGCTGTCCCCCAGCCGGTTGCGCTGCTGCTGTGCGCTGTCAGTGATCTTGGTCAGGATCTCTGCGGAGACCACGGCGCTATGGTGGTCGTGGTACGAGGTGGAGACATGGATGCCAGCGGCCGTCAAAATCTGTGAGACGACCCCCTCATAAGCCACACAGCCTGGGAAGCCGGTGAAAACCAGCTTGACATCACAGGGCTGCAGAAGGACCATATTCCTGTCCAGGGGGATGGAGAGGCTGCCCCCCGAAATCTCGGGAAGGGGGAGTGAGACATGCTGCTGCAGGAGCAGTGAAGCCGCCGCGGCCTGGGCGTCTGGGGTAGCCCCTTGGGTGAGAGTGACCGCCAAGCTCTTGGGATCTTGGGAGTGGTCCACGGTGTAGCCTATGAAGGTCTGGCGCCCCTCCCTGGTCGTGCCGTACTGATCACACAGGTGGTGCACTGCCATGTCGGCCACACCCCGGACAAAGTTGAGGTTCTCTCCCAAAGCTGGTGGCAAGCGACCATCCTGTACCGCCTGACGAAGAGCTGCCCCCACCAGGAGACGTGGCTCGTCCAACCGCTGCTCGGGTGCAGGGCAGATGTCTAGCGGGCGGGCTTTGCCAGTAGCGCATTGCTCCACCCGAAAGGCAGCAAGTTGGACCTGAGGGCACAGCTGCCATCCCACAGACCCGCGAAGGGAAACAGAGGCTGCTTGGCGCCGCTCTCGATGAGTAAGGTGTGGGTGGGCTGGGAAACGGTGAGGGGGACCTGGAAGAGGAATCCCCCTGGCCGTCCTATCTGATTGTGCCATTGGTACAAAGTACTGTTACTGCTGTTACTGCTGTTAATGCTGTCGCTGCTGCTGCTGCTGCTGCTGCTATAGTCACCAAACACCCCCAACTCTGCTGCTAAGGGTGGGTGAGCTAATGCAGGGGTCCCCCAACTCTGCTGCTAGGGGCCCTGTGGCTGCTGTGCTGCTGACATTTCTGAGCTTTACTGGGCTGTGGGGGAAACTGAAAGGGAGCAGGGCCTGAAGGAGGGCAGGGGGCAAGGGGCAGGGGCGAGGGAGGGAGGGACAACAAGGCCAAGCCAAGAGCCAAGCAGAGGAGGCAGGGAACCGCCTAACAGGGACAACACAAGCCTCAGCCCTCAGCCCAAACTGACGCAACTGAAAAGCAAACCTAAAGTCTCCTAAAGTCTTTTGACCTCTCAGGCAGGTCACCCGTCCTTGTCCTTGTCCTGTCTGGTGTGCTGTCTGTTGCAGTCTGTCAGGTGGGCTTGCAGGTGGTGTTTTCCAGGGGTGCTTCCCTGGTATCCAGTGGGTGTTTTTTTCCGCTGGTTTTCTTGGTGGTCTTCCTGTCCTTCCTCTGTAACAGTCCACATCGGAAAAAAAAAAGGTTGGGCTGCATCCAGCTCGGCGGGGGTGGTGAGTAGTGGGTGAAGCGGGACGAGCCACTGTGGGGTCGTTCCTGCTCCCATTGAGTCTCCATCTGCTGCAACGTGCTGCGTGGTGCCGATGTGCTGCCTCCTGCTCCTTGGGAGCTGGTGGGGCTGCCTGCCAGGGGCCAAGCAGCTGGGCGGAGGGGGACGCTGCCCTCCCCCATCTGCCTCTGTAACAGTCCACATCGGTTCGGGCCAACTCATCAGCCCCTGAGCTGTTCGGGCAGCGAGTTGGTCAGCCGTGAGGGCATAGGGCCAACTCACCACCCGATGCGAAGTCCGGGCCAACTTATCAGCCCCTGAGCTGTTTGGGCAGCGAGTTGGTCAGGCGGTGAGGTCATAGGGCCAACTCACCATCCGATGCGAAGTTCGGGCCAACTCATCAGCCCCTGAGCTGGTAGGGCAGCGAGTTGGTCAGGCGGTGAGGTCATAGGGCCAACTCACCATCCGATGCGAAGTTCGGGCCAACTCATCAGCCCCTGAGCTGTTCGGGCAGCGAGTTGGTCAGGCGGTGAGGTCATAGGGCCAACTCACCACCCGATGCGAAGTCCGGGCCAACTTATCAGCCCCTGAGCTGTTCGGGCAGCGAGTTGGTCAGGCGGTGAGGTCATAGGGCCAACTCACCATCCAATGCGAAGTTCGGGCCAACTCATCATCCCCTGAGCTGATCGGGCAGCGACCTGGTCAGGCGGTGAGGGCATAGGGCCAACTCACCATCCGATGCGAAGTTCGGGCCAACTCATCAGCCCCTGAGCTGATCGGGCAGCGAGTTGGTCAGGCGGTGAGGTCATAGGGCCAACTCACCACCCGATGCGAAGTTCTGGCCAACCAACTTATCAGCCCCTGAGCTGTTCGGGCAGCGAGTTGGTCAGGCGGTGAGGTCATAGGGCCAACTCACCACCCAATGCGAAGTTCGGGCCAACTCATCATCCCCTGAGCTGATCGGGCAGCGACCTGGTCAGGCGGTGAGGGCATAGGGCCAACTCACCATCCGATGCGAAGTTCGGGCCAACTCATCAGCCCCTGAGCTGATCGGGCAGCGGTTTTGACCTCTCAGGCAGGTCACCCGTCCTTGTCCTTGTCCTGTCTGGTGTGTTATCTGTTGCAGTTCCTTTCTCCTCTGTCAGGTGGGCTTGCAGGTGGTGTTTTCCAAACACCACCTGTAACAGTCCACATCGGAAAAAAAAAAAAAACCCAATGCGAAGTTCGGGCCAACTCATCAGCCCCTGAACTGTTCGGGCAGCGAGTTGGTTAGGCGGTGAGGGCATAGGGCCAACTCACCACCCGATGCGAAGTTCGGGCCAACTCATCAGCCCCTGATTTGTTCGGGCAGCAAGATGGTCAGGCGGTGAGGGCATAGGGCCAACTCACCACCCGATGCGAAGTTCGGGCCAACTCATTTCGGGCAGCGACTTGGTCAGGCGGTGAGGGCATAGGGCCAACTCACCATCCGATGCGAAGTTCGGGCCAACTCATCAGCCCCTGAGCTGTTCGGGCAGCGAGTTGGTCAGGCGGTGAGGTCATAGGGCCAACTCACCACCCGATGCGAAGTTCGGGCCAACTCATCAGCCCCTGAGCTGTTCGGGCAGCGAGTTGGTCAGGCGGTGAGGTCATAGGGCCAACTCACCACCCGATGCGAAGTCCGGGCCAACTCATCAGCCCCTGAACTGTTCGGGCAGCGAGTTGGTTAGGCGGTGAGGGCATAGGGCCAACTCACCACCCGATGCGAAGTCCGGGCCAACTTATCAGCCCCTGAGCTGTTCGGGCAGCGAGTTGGTCAGGCGGTGAGGTCATAGGGCCAACTCACCACCCGATGCGAAGTCCGGGCCAACTCATCAGCCCCTGAGCTGTTCGGGCAGCGAGTTGGCCCCCTGAGCTGTTCGGGCAGCGAGTTGGTCAGGCGGTGAGGTCATAGGGCCAACTCACCATCCAATGCGAAGTTCGGGCCAACTCATCACCCCCTGAGCTGATCGGGCAGCGACCTGGTCAGGCGGTGAGGGCATAGGGCCAACTATGGGTCTGTAGAGGCAGAGCTGAGGGTTGCTCGGGTTCCCTGAACACGGGGGTACGAGGGGGTATCAGGGGTCCCTGAACACGGGGGTACGAGGGGGTATCAGGGGTCCCTGAACACGGGGGTACGAGGGGGTATCAGGGGTCCCTGAACTCGGGGGTACGCAGGGGTATCAGGGGTCCCGAAACTCGGGAATGTGTGGGGGCATCAGGGGCCCCAAAATTCGGGGGGTTGCATGGGTGTTTTTTCTGTTACCTGTTTTGTTTGTTGGTTTCTTCTGTTGGAGTGTTGTGTTTTATTGTGGTTTTGTGGGTTTCCTTTCGTAGTCGTTCCTGTGGAGGGAGGCTGTTTGGTTGTTTTCAGCCTTTGGTGGTGGTGGTGTTGCCCCTCGCCTGCCCAGGTGGTCAGAGTGAGGTTTTGACCTCTCAGGCAGGTCACCCGTCCTTGTCCTTGTCCTGTCTGGTGTGTTGTCTGTTGCAGTTCCTTTCTCCTCTGTCAGGTGGGCTTGCAGGTGGTGTTTTCCAGGGGTGCTTCCCTGGTATCCAGTGGGTGTTTTTTCCGCTGGTTTTTTCTTGGTGGTCTTCCTGTCCTTCCTCTGTAACAGTCCACATCGGAAAAAAAAAAAAAGCCCCTGAGCTGTTCGGGCAGCGAGTTGGTCAGCCGTGAGGGCATAGGGCCAACTCACCACCCGATGCGAAGTCCGGGCCAACTTATCAGCCCCTGAGCTGTTTGGGCAGCGAGTTGGTCAGGCGGTGAGGTCATAGGGCCAACTCACCATCCGATGCGAAGTTCGGGCCAACTCATCAGCCCCTGAGCTGGTAGGGCAGCGAGTTGGTCAGGCGGTGAGGTCATAGGGCCAACTCACCATCCGATGCGACGTCCGGGCCAACTTATCAGCCCCTGAGCTGTTTGGGCAGCGAGTTGGTCAGGCGGTGAGGTCATAGGGCCAACTCACCACCCGATGCGAAGTTCGGGCCAACTCATCAGCCCCTGAGCTGGTAGGGCAGCGAGTTGGTCAGGCGGTGAGGGTATAGGGCCAACTCACCACCCGATGCGAAGTTCGGGCCAACTCATCAGCCCCTGAGCTGGTAGGGCAGCGAGTTGGTCAGGCGGTGAGGTCATAGGGCCAACTCACCATCCGATGCGAAGTCCGGGCCAACTCATCAGCCCCTGAGCTGTTCGGGCAGCGAGTTGGTTAGGCAGTGAGGGCATAGGGCCAACTCACCACCCGATGCGAAGTTCGGGCCAACTCATCAGCCCCTGATTTGTTCGGGCAGCAAGATGGTCAGGCGGTGAGGGCATAGGGCCAACTCACCACCCGATGCGAAGTTCGGGCCAACTCATCAGCTCCTGAGCTGTTCGGGCAGCGAGTTGGTCAGGCGGTGAGGTCATAGGGCCAACTCACCACCCGATGCAAAGTTCGGGCCAACTCATCAGCCCCTGAGCTGTGCGGGCAGCAAGTTGGTTAGGCGGTGAGGGCATAGGGCCAACTCACCACCCGATGCGAAGTCCGGGCCAACTTATCAGCCCCTGAGCTGTTCGGGCAGCGAGTTGGTCAGGCGGTGAGGTCATAGGGCCAACTCACCACCCGATGCGAAGTCCGGGCCAACTCATCAGCCCCTGAGCTGTTCGGGCAGCGAGTTGGCCCCCTGAGCTGTTCGGGCAGCGAGTTGGTCAGGCGGTGAGGTCATAGGGCCAACTCACCATCCAATGCGAAGTTCGGGCCAACTCATCACCCCCTGAGCTGATCGGGCAGCGACCTGGTCAGGCGGTGAGGGCATAGGGCCAACTATGGGTCTGTAGAGGCAGAGCTGAGGGTTGCTCGGGTTCCCTGAACACGGGGGTACGAGGGGGTATCAGGGGTCCCTGAACACGGGGGTACGAGGGGGTATCAGGGGTCCCTGAACACGGGGGTACGAGGGGGTATCAGGGGTCCCTGAACTCGGGGGTACGCAGGGGTATCAGGGGTCCCGAAACTCGGGAATGTGTGGGGGCATCAGGGGCCCCAAAAATCGGGGGGTTGCATGGGTGTTTTTTCTGTTACCTGTTTTGTTTGTTGGTTTCTTCTGTTGGAGTGTTGTGTTTTATTGTGGTTTTGTGGGTTTCCTTTCGTAGTCGTTCCTGTGGAGGGAGGCTGTTTGGTTGTTTTCAGCCTTTGGTGGTGGTGGTGTTGCCCCTCGCCTGCCCAGGTGGTCAGAGTGAGGTTTTGACCTCTCAGGCAGGTCACCCGTCCTTGTCCTTGTCCTGTCTGGTGTGTTGTCTGTTGCAGTTCCTTTCTCCTCTGTCAGGTGGGCTTGCAGGTGGTGTTTTCCAGGGGTGCTTCCCTGGTATCCAGTGGGTGTTTTTTCCGCTGGTTTTTTCTTGGTGGTCTTCCTGTCCTTCCTCTGTAACAGTCCACATCGGAAAAAAAAAAAGCCCCTGAGCTGTTCGGGCAGCGAGTTGGTCAGCCGTGAGGGCATAGGGCCAACTCACCACCCGATGCGAAGTCCGGGCCAACTTATCAGCCCCTGAGCTGTTCGGGCAGCGAGTTGGTCAGGCGGTGAGGTCATAGGGCCAACTCACCACCCGATGCAAAGTTCGGGCCAACTCATCAGCCCCTGAGCTGGTAGGGCAGCGAGTTGGTCAGGCGGTGAGGTCATAGGGCCAACTCACCATCCGATGCGACGTCCGGGCCAACTTATCAGCCCCTGAGCTGTTTGGGCAGCGAGTTGGTCAGGCGGTGAGGTCATAGGGCCAACTCACCATCCAATGCGAAGTTCGGGCCAACTCATCAGCCCCTGAGCTGGTAGGGCAGCGAGTTGGTCAGGCGGTGAGGTCATAGGGCCAACTCACCACCCGATGCGAAGTTCGGGCCAACTTATCAGCCCCTGAGCTGGTAGGGCAGCGAGTTGGTCAGGCGGTGAGGTCATAGGGCCAACTCACCATCCGATGCGAAGTCCGGGCCAACTCATCAGCCCCTGAGCTGTTCGGGCAGCGAGTTGGTTAGGCGGTGAGGGCATAGGGCCAACTCACCACCCGATGCGAAGTTCGGGCCAACTCATCAGCCCCTGATTTGTTCGGGCAGCAAGATGGTCAGGCGGTGAGGGCATAGGGCCAACTCACCACCCGATGCGAAGTTCGGGCCAACTCATCAGCTCCTGAGCTGTTCGGGCAGCGAGTTGGTCAGGCGGTGAGGTCATAGGGCCAACTCACCATCCGATGCAAAGTTCGGGCCAACTCATCAGCCCCTGAGCTGTGCGGGCAGCAAGTTGGTTAGGCGGTGAGGGCATAGGGCCAACTCACCACCCGATGCGAAGTTCGGGCCAACTCATCAGCCCCTGAGCTGTTCGGGCAGCGAGCTGGTCAGGCGGTGAGGGCATAGGGCCAACTCACCACCCGATGCGAAGTCCGGGCCAACTTATCAGCCCCTGAGCTGTTCGGGCAGCGAGTTGGTCAGGCGGTGAGGTCATAGGGCCAACTCACCATCCGATGCGAAGTTCGGGCCAACTCATCAGCCCCTGAGCTGGTAGGGCAGCGAGTTGGTCAGGCGGTGAGGTCATAGGGCCAACTCACCATCCGATGCGAAGTCCGGGCCAACTTATCAGCCCCTGAGCTGTTTGGGCAGCGAGTTGGTCAGGCGGTGAGGTCATAGGGCCAACTCACCACCCGATGCGAAGTTCGGGCCAACTCATCAGCCCCTGAGCTGGTAGGGCAGCGAGTTGGTCAGGCGGTGAGGGTATAGGGCCAACTCACCACCCGATGCGAAGTTCGGGCCAACTCATCAGCCCCTGAGCTGGTAGGGCAGCGAGTTGGTCAGGCGGTGAGGTCATAGGGCCAACTCACCATCCGATGCGAAGTCCGGGCCAACTCATCAGCCCCTGAGCTGTTCGGGCAGCGAGTTGGTCAGGCGGTGAGGTCATAGGGCCAACTCACCACCCGATGCGAAGTCCGGGCCAACTTATCAGCCCCTGAGCTGTTCGGGCAGCGAGTTGGTCAGGCGGTGAGGTCATAGGGCCAACTCACCATCCAATGCGAAGTTCGGGCCAACTCATCAGCCCCTGAGCTGGTAGGGCAGCGAGTTGGTCAGGCGGTGAGGTCATAGGGCCAACTCACCACCCGATGCGAAGTCCGGGCCAACTTATCAGCCCCTGAGCTGTTCGGGCAGCGAGTTGGTCAGGCGGTGAGGTCATAGGGCCAACTCACCATCCAATGCGAAGTTCGGGCCAACTCATCACCCCCTGAGCTGATCGGGCAGCGACCTGGTCAGGCGGTGAGGGCATAGGGCCAACTCACCATCCGATGCGAAGTTCGGGCCAACTCATCAGCCCCTGAGCTGATCGGGCAGCGAGTTTTTTTTTTTTTTTTTTTTTTCCGATGTGGACTGTTACAGAGTTGGTCAGGCGGTGAGGTCATAGGGCCAACTCACCACCCGATGCGAAGTTCGGGCCAACCAACTTATCAGCCCCTGAGCTGGTAGGGCAGCGAGTTGGTCAGGCGGTGAGGTCATAGGGCCAACTCACCACCCGATGTGAAGTTCGGGCCAACTCATCAGCCCCTGAGCTGTTCGGGCAGCGAGTTGGTCAGGCGGTGAGGTCATAGGGCCAACTCACCACCCGATGCGAAGTTCGGGCCAACTCATCAGCCCCTGAACTGTTCGGGCAGCGAGTTGGTTAGGCGGTGAGGGCATAGGGCCAACTCACCACCCGATGCGAAGTTCGGGCCAACTCATCAGCCCCTGATTTGTTCGGGCAGCAAGATGGTCAGGCGGTGAGGGCATAGGGCCAACTCACCACCCGATGCGAAGTTCGGGCCAACTCATCAGCTCCTGAGCTGTTCGGGCAGCGAGTTGGTCAGGCGGTGAGGTCATAGGGCCAACTCACCATCCGATGCAAAGTTCGGGCCAACTCATCAGCCCCTGAGCTGTGCGGGCAGCAAGTTGGTTAGGCGGTGAGGGCATAGGGCCAACTCACCACCCGATGCGAAGTTCGGGCCAACTCATCAGCCCCTGAGCTGTTCGGGCAGCGAGCTGGTCAGGCGGTGAGGGCATAGGGCCAACTCACCACCCGATGCGAAGTCCGGGCCAACTTATCAGCCCCTGAGCTGTTCGGGCAGCGAGTTGGTCAGGCGGAGAGGTCATAGGGCCAACTCACCACCCGATGCGAAGTTCGGGCCAACTCATCAGCCCCTGAGCTGTTCGGGCAGCAAGATGGTCAGGCGGTGAGGGCATAGGGCCAACTCACCACCCGATGCGAAGTTCGGGCCAACTCATCAGCCCCTGAGCAGCGAGTTGGTCAGGCGGTGAGGGCATAGGGCCATCTTGGTTTTTTTGGTCTTCCTGTCCTTCCTCTTTTTTTTTCCGATGTGGACTGTTACAGAGAAAAGAAACCAGCGGAAAAAACACCCACTGGATACCAGGGAAGCACCCCTGGAAAACACCACCAGAGGCAGAGCTGCTGCCGCCCGACCCAGTGACGGCTCCCATCCCGCAGCTGCCAACATGGAGCTCCTCCCCGTGCGGAGGGTGGATCAGCGACCCAACCGGCAGCGTGTGGGCAGTCACTTCCACAGGACGACTGGTGCAGCCGCAGCCGCAACTCCCAGTACCCCAGCCCAGCCCGGCATGGCATGCTGCATGTGTGCTGAAGTGCAGGAAGAAAAGGGCCCTTTGGACGCTGGAGGAGCGCGAGAACTACGCTGCGGCACCACCCCAGAACAAGGCTGCAGCTTGGCCAGTTGAACCACATGTGCTAGGCCCGTGGGCTACCCTTCAGTGCTACCCGGCAGGCCATGGTCATGGCAAGGTCTCACTCGTCCACTACGAGGTCAGCAATGCCCGCCACCGCCTCACTACCATCAAGGCAGAGAGACAGATGGGGGAGGGCAGCGTCCCCCTCCGCCCAGCTGCTTGGCCCCTGGCAGGCAGCCCCACCAGCTCCCAAGGAGCAGGAGGCTGCACATCGGCACCACGCAGCACGTTGCAGCAGATGGAGACTCAATGGGAGCAGGAACGACCCCACAGTGGCTCGTCCCGCTTCACCCACTACTCACCACCCCCGCCGAGCTGGATGCAGCCCAACCTGGGTGATGCCAGGCACCAAGCAGCTCAACAGCGGAGGCAGCGGAGGGAACAGCGTCAGGATGGACAGTCGCAGCACCAGCTGTTGCCGCAGCAGCACAGCCAGGATATCCAGCAGACGGCCGGCGGAGGACAGTCAGCGGCAGAGGTGCAGGGGACAGGGGGGTCCCAGCCGCAGCAGCAATCTCAGCAGCAGGAGCAGCAGCAGGGGCAGGAGCATCAGCAGCAGCGCTATACCGGCCGGGATCACTCGCATGCCTGGCTTAGGTTGTGGGAATGTTCAGCGGGCAACCGGGCGAAGGTTCTGGGGTGGCGGCTGGCACATGCCCGGCTGCCCTGTGGACTCTATCTGGCAGCTAAGCGGAGACAACGGCATGGCACCAATCGGCACCTTTGCCAGCAGCCATGCTGCTCGCAGCTCGCAGCACGGTACCGGCCACGGGACAGCCTAACTCACATTTTCCTGCAGTGCCCGCAGTACTTGGAAGCAAGGCAGTGGCTGGGGCAGACGTGGGTGGCCATCACGGAAGGGGAGTCCCCACTTGTCGACAATGCGGCCCTCATGTTTGGAGATCAGCCAAACTCCTGGCAAGGGCACCCAGCAGCCAACCGTAGCCCAGGACTGGTCAAGCTATGGAACGCACTCCGGCTGACGTTCCTGCATGCCATCTGGTGTGCACACCAAGCGGCTGAGGAGGAGGCCAAAACGTCAGCAGCAGTGGTCAAACAGGTGGTGGATGACTTGCGGAGGCTCATGATGGCACAGTTCCGGGTGGCAGCACTGCCGGAGGCTATGCTTGACGCCCTGCCGATGCGCCTCATTACAGCGGAGTTGAAGCAAACGGCCCTGGCGGAGTTTACAGCTGTGTGGGCGCACCGGGAGGTCCTATGCAAGGTGTACCGCCTTGAGGAAGGTGGAGCCAGGCTCCAGATTCGGCTATCCAGAGAACATCCGGTCCCTGTACCAGGGGTAGCTGAACCAGAAGAGTAGTAGAGTCCCGGGGGGACGACCATGGCAAAGAACAGCAGGCGGCATGCAGCAAACAGCAGACAGCAGGCACCCAGGAGCAAGGAGCAGGGAGCAGGGCGCAGGGAGCAGGGAGCAGGGAGCAGGGAGCAGGGAGCAGGGAGCAGGGAGCAGGGAGCAGGGAGCTGGGCGCAGGGAGCAGGGAGCAGGGAGCAGGGCGCAGGGAGCAGGGAGCAGGGAGTTTGGAGCAGGGCGCAGGGAGTAGGGAGTAGAGAGCAGGAAGGAGGTAGCAGTGAGTAGGGAACAGGGAGCCGGGAGTAGGGAACAGGGGGTGAGCTGGGGGACGGAGGAGAGAAGAGGTGGTAGAAGAGATCAGGGTGCTGGTAGTGTGGAGCAGAGAGCCAGGAGGTTTAGGCTTTGTTTGGTAGGTAGCAGTTCAGAGGTGGAAGCGTTTCCACTTCTGGTTTTTTGGGTCAGTAGAGGCAGAGCTGAGGGTTGCTCGGGTTCCCTGAACACGGGGGTACGAGGGGGTATCAGGGGTCCCTGAACACGGGGGTACGAGGGGGTATCAGGGGTCCCTGAACTCGGGGGTACGCAGGGGTATCAGGGGTCCCGAAACTCGGGAATGTGTGGGGGTATCAGGGGCCCCAAAACTCGGGGGGTTGCATGGGTGTTTTTTCTGTTAACTGTTTTGTTTGTTGGTTTCTTCTGTTGGAGTGTTGTGTTTTTTTGTGGTTTTGTGGTTTTCCTTTCGTAGTCGTTCCTGTGGAGGGAGGCTGTTTGGTTGTTTTCAGCCTTTGGTGGTGGTGGTGTTGCCCCTCACCTGTCCAGGTGGTCAGAGTGAGGTTTTGACCTCTCAGGCAGGTCACCCGTCCTTGTCCTTGTCCTGTCTGGTGTGTTGTCTGTTGCAGTTCCTTTCTCCTCTGTCAGGTGGGCTTGCAGGTGGTGTTTTCCAGGGGTGCTTCCCTGGTATCCAGTGGGTGTTTTTTCCGCTGGTTTTCTTGGTGGTCTTCCTGTCCTTCCTCTGTAACAGTCCACATCGGAAAAAAAAAAAAAAAAAAAAAACCACCTGCAAGCCCACCTGACAGAGGAGAAAGGAACTGCAACAGACAACACACCAGACAGGACAAGGACAAGGACGGGTGACCTGCCTGAGAGGTCAAAACCTCACTCTGACCACCTGGACAGGCGAGGGGCAACACCACCACCACCAAAGGCTGAAAACAACCAAAAAGCCTCCCTCCACAGGAACGACTACGAAAGGAAAACCACAAAACCACAAAAAAACACAACACTCCAACAGAAGAAACCAACAAACAAAACAGTTAACAGAAAAAATCACCCATGCAACCCCCCGATTTTTGGGGCCCCTGATACCCCCACACATTCCCGAGTTTCGGGACCCCTGATACCCCTGCGTACCCCCGAGTTCAGGGACCCCTGATACCCCCTCGTACCCCCGTGTTCAGGGACCCCTGATACCCCCTCGTACCCCCGTGTTCAGGGAACCCGAGCAACCCTCAGCTCTGCCTCTACTGACCCAAAAAACCAGAAGTGGAAACGCTTCCACCTCTGAACCACCCCCTGTTCCCTACTCCCGGCTCCCTGTTCCCTACTCACTGCTACCTCCTTCCTGCTCTCTACTCCTTACTCCCTACGCCCTGCTCCAAACTCCCTGCTCCCTGTTCCCTGCGCCCTGCTCCCTGCTCCCTGCTCCCTGCGCCCAGCTCCCTGCTCCCTGCTCCCTGCTCCCTGCTCCCTGCGCCCTGCTCCCTGCTCCTTGCTCCTGGGTGCCTGCTGTCTGCTGTTTGCTGCATGCCGCCTGCTGTTCTTTGCCATGGTCGTCCCCCCGGGGCTCTACTCCTCTTCTGGTTCAGCTACCCCTGGTACAGGGACCGGATGTTCTCTGGATAGCCGAACCTGGAGCCTGGCTCCACCTTCCTCAAGGCGGTACACCTTGCATAGGACCTCCCGGTGCGCCCACACAGCTGTAAACTCCGCCAGGGCCGTTTGCTTCAACTCCGCTGTAATGAGGCGCATCGGCAGGGCGTCAAGCATAGCCTCCGGCAGTGCTGCCACCCGGAACTGTGCCATCATGAGCCTCCGAAAGTCATCCACCACCTGTTTGACCACTGCTGCTGACGTTTTGGCCTCCTCCTCAGCCGCTTGGTGTGCACACCAGATGGCATGCAGGAACGTCAGCCGGAGTGCGTTCCATAGCTTGACCAGTCCTGGGCTACGGTTGGCTGCTGGGTGCCCTTGCCAGGAGTTTGGCTGATCTCCAAACATGAGGGCCGCATTGTCGACAGGTGGGGAAAATGTGAGTTAGGCTGTCCCGTGGCCGGTACCGTGCTGCGAGCTGCGAGCAGCATGGCTGCTGGCAAAGGTGCCGATTGGTGCCATGCCGTTGTCTCCGCTTAGCTGCCAGATAGAGTCCACAGGGCAGCCGGGCATGTGCCAGCCGCCACCCCAGAACCTTCGCCCGGTTGCCCGCTGAACCGGGCAACCGGGCGAGCCCCTGCCCCTGCCCCTGCTGCTGCTCCTGCTGCTGAGATTGCTGCTGCGGCTGGGACCCCCCTGTCCCCTGCACCTCTGCCGCTGACTGTCCTCCGCCGGCCGTCTGCTGGATATCCTGGCTGTGCTGCTGCGGCAACAGCTGGTGCTGCGACTGTCCATCCTGACGCTGTTCCCTCCGCTGCCTCCGCTGCTGCGCTGCTTGGTGCCTGGCATCACCCAGGTTCCCTGAACTCGGGGGTACGCAGGGGTATCAGGGGTCCCGAAACTCGGGAATGTGTGGGGGTATCAGGGGCCCCAAAACTCGGGGGGTTGCATGGGTGTTTTTTCTGTTAACTGTTTTGTTTGTTGGTTTCTTCTGTTGGAGTGTTGTGTTTTATTGTGGTTTTGTGGGTTTCCTTTCGTAGTCGTTCCTGTGGAGGGAGGCTGTTTGGTTGTTTTCAGCCTTTGGTGGTGGTGGTGTTGCCCCTCGCCTGTCCAGGTGGTCAGAGTGAGGTTTTGACCTCTCAGGCAGGTCACCCGTCCTTGTCCTTGTCCTGTCTGGTGTGCTGTCTGTTGCAGTCTGTCAGGTGGGCTTGCAGGTGGTGTTTTCCAGGGGTGCTTCCCTGGTATCCAGTGGGTGTTTTTTTCCGCTGGTTTTCTTGGTGGTCTTCCTGTCCTTCCTCTGTAACAGTCCACATCGGAAAAAAAAAGGTTGGGCTGCATCCAGCTCGGCGGGGGTGGTGAGTAGTGGGTGAAGCGGGACGAGCCACTGTGGGGTCGTTCCTGCTCCCATTGAGTCTCCATCTGCTGCAACGTGCTGCGTGGTGCCGATGTGCTGCCTCCTGCTCCTTGGGAGCTGGTGGGGCTGCCTGCCAGGGGCCAAGCAGCTGGGCGGAGGGGGACGCTGCCCTCCCCCATCTGCCTCTGTAACAGTCCACATCGGTTCGGGCCAACTCATCAGCCCCTGAGCTGTTCGGGCAGCGAGTTGGTCAGCCGTGAGGGCATAGGGCCAACTCACCACCCGATGCGAAGTTCGGGCCAACTCCCTGAGCCAACTCATCAGCCCCTGAGCTGTTCGGGCAGCGAGTTGGTCAGCCGTGAGGGCATAGGGCCAACTCACCACCCGATGCGAAGTCCGGGCCAACTTATCAGCCCCTGAGCTGTTTGGGCAGCGAGTTGGTCAGGCGGTGAGGTCATAGGGCCAACTCACCATCCGATGCAAAGTTCGGGCCAACTCATCAGCCCCTGAGCTGTGCGGGCAGCAAGTTGGTTAGGCGGTGAGGGCATAGGGCCAACTCACCACCCGATGCGAAGTTCGGGCCAACTCATCAGCCCCTGAGCTGTTCGGGCAGCGAGCTGGTCAGGCGGTGAGGGCATAGGGCCAACACACCACCCGATGCGAAGTCCGGGCCAACTTATCAGCCCCTGAGCTGTTCGGGCAGCGAGTTGGTCAGGCGGAGAGGTCATAGGGCCAACTCACCACCCGATGCGAAGTTCGGGCCAACTCATCAGCCCCTGAGCTGTTCGGGCAGCAAGATGGTCAGGCGGTGAGGGCATAGGGCCAACTCACCACCCGATGCGAAGTTCGGGCCAACTCATCAGCCCCTGAGCAGCGAGTTGGTCAGGCGGTGAGGGCATAGGGCCATCTTGGTTTTTTTGGTCTTCCTGTCCTTCCTCTTTTTTTTTCCGATGTGGACTGTTACAGAGAAAAGAAACCAGCGGAAAAAACACCCACTGGATACCAGGGAAGCACCCCTGGAAAACACCACCTGCAAGCCCACCTGACAGAGGAGAAAGGAACTGCAACAGACAACACACCAGACAGGACAAGGACAAGGACGGGTGACCTGCCTGAGAGGTCAAAACCTCACTCTGACCACCTGGACAGGCGAGGGGCAACACCACCACCACCAAAGGCTGAAAACAACCAAAAAGCCTCCCTCCACAGGAACGACTACGAAAGGAAAACCACAAAACCACAAAAAAACACAACACTCCAACAGAAGAAACCAACAAACAAAACAGTTAACAGAAAAAAACACCCATGCAACCCCCCGATTTTTGGGGCCCCTGATACCCCCACACATTCCCGAGTTTCGGGACCCCTGATACCCCTGCGTACCCCCGAGTTCAGGGACCCCTGATACCCCCTCGTACCCCCGTGTTCAGGGACCCCTGATACCCCCTCGTACCCCCGTGTTCAGGGAACCCGAGCAACCCTCAGCTCTGCCTCTACTGACCCAAAAAACCAGAAGTGGAAACGCTTCCACCTCTGAACCACCCCCTGTTCCCTACTCCCGGCTCCCTGTTCCCTACTCACTGCTACCTCCTTCCTGCTCTCTACTCCTTACTCCCTACGCCCTGCTCCAAACTCCCTGCTCCCTGTTCCCTGCGCCCTGCTCCCTGCTCCCTGCTCCCTGCGCCCAGCTCCCTGCTCCCTGCTCCCTGCTCCCTGCTCCCTGCGCCCTGCTCCCTGCTCCTTGCTCCTGGGTGCCTGCTGTCTGCTGTTTGCTGCATGCCGCCTGCTGTTCTTTGCCATGGTCGTCCCCCCGGGGCTCTACTCCTCTTCTGGTTCAGCTACCCCTGGTACAGGGACCGGATGTTCTCTGGATAGCCGAACCTGGAGCCTGGCTCCACCTTCCTCAAGGCGGTACACCTTGCATAGGACCTCCCGGTGCGCCCACACAGCTGTAAACTCCGCCAGGGCCGTTTGCTTCAACTCCGCTGTAATGAGGCGCATCGGCAGGGCGTCAAGCATAGCCTCCGGCAGTGCTGCCACCCGGAACTGTGCCATCATGAGCCTCCGAAAGTCATCCACCACCTGTTTGACCACTGCTGCTGACGTTTTGGCCTCCTCCTCAGCCGCTTGGTGTGCACACCAGATGGCATGCAGGAACGTCAGCCGGAGTGCGTTCCATAGCTTGACCAGTCCTGGGCTACGGTTGGCTGCTGGGTGCCCTTGCCAGGAGTTTGGCTGATCTCCAAACATGAGGGCCGCATTGTCGACAGGTGGGGAAAATGTGAGTTAGGCTGTCCCGTGGCCGGTACCGTGCTGCGAGCTGCGAGCAGCATGGCTGCTGGCAAAGGTGCCGATTGGTGCCATGCCGTTGTCTCCGCTTAGCTGCCAGATAGAGTCCACAGGGCAGCCGGGCATGTGCCAGCCGCCACCCCAGAACCTTCGCCCGGTTGCCCGCTGAACCGGGCAACCGGGCGAGCCCCTGCCCCTGCCCCTGCTGCTGCTCCTGCTGCTGAGATTGCTGCTGCGGCTGGGACCCCCCTGTCCCCTGCACCTCTGCCGCTGACTGTCCTCCGCCGGCCGTCTGCTGGATATCCTGGCTGTGCTGCTGCGGCAACAGCTGGTGCTGCGACTGTCCATCCTGACGCTGTTCCCTCCGCTGCCTCCGCTGCTGCGCTGCTTGGTGCCTGGCATCACCCAGGTTCCCTGAACTCGGGGGTACGCAGGGGTATCAGGGGTCCCGAAACTCGGGAATGTGTGGGGGTATCAGGGGCCCCAAAACTCGGGGGGTTGCATGGGTGTTTTTTCTGTTAACTGTTTTGTTTGTTGGTTTCTTCTGTTGGAGTGTTGTGTTTTATTGTGGTTTTGTGGGTTTCCTTTCGTAGTCGTTCCTGTGGAGGGAGGCTGTTTGGTTGTTTTCAGCCTTTGGTGGTGGTGGTGTTGCCCCTCGCCTGTCCAGGTGGTCAGAGTGAGGTTTTGACCTCTCAGGCAGGTCACCCGTCCTTGTCCTTGTCCTGTCTGGTGTGCTGTCTGTTGCAGTTCCTTTCTCCTCTGTCAGGTGGGCTTGCAGGTGGTGTTTTCCAGGGGTGCTTCCCTGGTATCCAGTGGGTGTTTTTTCCGCTGGTTTTCTTGGTGGTCTTCCTGTCCTTCCTCTGTAACAGTCCACATCGGAAAAAAAAAAAAAAAGAGCTGAGGGTTCCTCGGGTTCCCTGAACACGGGGGTACGAGGGGGTACCAGGGGTCCCTGAACACGGGGGTACGAGGGGGTATCAGGGGTCCCTGAACACGGGGGTACGAGGGGGTATCAGGGGTCCCTGAACTCGGGGGTACGCAGGGGTATCAGGGGTCCCGAAACTCGGGAATGTGTGGGGGTATCAGGGGCCCCAAAACTCGGGGGGTTGCATGGGTGTTTTTTCTGTTAACTGTTTTGTTTGTTGGTTTCTTCTGTTGGAGTGTTGTGTTTTGTTGTGGTTTTGTGGTTTTCCTATCGTAGTCGTTCCTGTGGAGGGAGGCTGTTTGTTTGTTTTCAGCCTTTGGTGGTGGTGGTGTTGCCCCTCGCCTGTCCAGGTGGTCAGAGTGAGGTTTTGACCTCTCAGGCAGGTCACCCGTCCTTGTCCTTGTCCTGTCTGGTGTGTTGTCTGTTGCAGTTCCTTTCTCCTCTGTCAGGTGGGCTTGCAGGTGGTGTTTTCCAGGGGTGATTCCCTGGTATCCAGTGGGTGTTTTTTCCGCTGGTTTTCTTGGTGGTCTTCCTGTCCTTCCTCTGTAACAGTCCACATCGGAAAAAAAAAAAAAAAAAAAAAAAAAGGTGGGCTTGCAGGTGGTGTTTTCCAGGGGTGCTTCCCTGGTATCCAGTGGGTGTTTTTTCCGCTGGTTTTTTCTTGGTGGTCTTCCTGTCCTTCCTCTGTAACAGTCCACATCGGAAAAAAAAAAAAAAGCCCCTGAGCTGTTCGGGCAGCGAGTTGGTCAGCCGTGAGGGCATAGGGCCAACTCACTACCCGATGCGAAGTTCGGGCCAACTCATCAGCCCCTGAGCTGTTCGAGCAGCGGGTTGGTCAGGCGGTTAGGGTATAGGGCCAACTCACCACCCGATGCGAAGTTCGGGCCAACTCATCAGCCCCTGAGCTGGTAGGGCAGCGAGTTGGTCAGGCGGTGAGGTCATAGGGCCAACTCACCATCCGATGCGAAGTTCGGGCCAACTCATCAGCCCCTGAGCTGTTCGGGCAGCGAGTTGGTCAGGCGGTGAGGTCATAGGGCCAACTCACCATCCAATGCGAAGTTCGGGCCAACTCATCACCCCCTGAGCTGATCGGGCAGCGACCTGGTCAGGCGGTAAGGGCATAGGGCCAACTCACCACCCGATGCGAAGTTCGGGCCAACCCATTAGCCCCTGAGCTGTTCGGGCAGCAAGTTGGTTAGGCGGTGAGGGCATAGGGCCAACTCACCACCCGATGCGAAGTTCGGGCCAACTCATCAGCCCCTGAACTGTTCGGGCAGCGAGTTGGTTAGGCGGTGAGGGCATAGGGCCGACTCACCACCCGATGCGAAGTTCGGGCCAACTCCCTGATCAGTTCGGGCCAACTCATCAGCCCATAAGCTGTTCGGGCAGCGAGTTGGTCAGCCGTGAGGGCATAGGGACAACTCACCACCCGATGCGAAGTTCCTGTCCTTCCTATGTAACAGTCCACATCGGAAAAAAAAAAAGTTCGGGCCAACTCATCAGCCCCTGAGCTGTTCGGGCAGCGAGTTGGTCAGGCGGTGAGGGTATAGGGCCAACTCACCACCCGATGCGAAGTTCGGGCCAACTCATCAGCCCCTGAGCTGGTAGGGCAGCGAGTTGGTCAGGCGGTGAGGGCATAGGGCCATCTCACCATCCGATGCGAAGTTCGGGCCAACTCATCAGCCCCTGAGCTGTTCGGGCAGCGACTTGGTCAGGCGGTGAGGTCATAGGGCCAACTCACCACCCGATGCGAAGTTCGGGCCAACTCATCAGCCCCTGAGCTGTTTGGGCAGCGAGTTGGTCAGGCGGTGAGGTCATAGGGCCAACTCACCATCCAATGCGAAGTTCGGGCCAACTCATCACCCCCTGAGCTGATCGGGCAGCGACCTGGTCAGGCGGTGAGGGCATAGGGCCAACTCACCACCCGATGCGAAGTTCGGGCCAACCCATCAGCCCCTGAGCTGTTCGGGCAGCAAGTTGGTTAGGCGGTGAGGGCATAGGGCCAACTCACCACCCGATGCGAAGTTCGGGCCAACTCATCAGCTCCTGAGCTGTTCGGGCAGCGAGTTGGTCAGGCGGTGAGGTCATAGGGCCAACTCACCATCCGATGCAAAGTTCGGGCCAACCCATCAGCCCCTGAGCTGTTCGGGCAGCAAGTTGGTTAGGCGGTGAGGGCATAGGGCCAACTGTTTTGTTTGTTGGTTTCTTCTGTTGGAGTGTTGTGTTTTGTTGTGGTTTTGTGGTTTTCCTTTCGTAGTCGTTCCTGTGGAGGGAGGCTGTTTGTTTGTTTTCAGCCTTCGGTGGTGGTGGTGTTGCCCCTCGCCTGTCCAGGTGGTCAGAGTGAGGTTTTGACCTCTCAGGCAGGTCACCCGTCCTTGTCCTTGTCCTGTCTGGTGTGTTGTCTGTTGCAGTTCCTTTCTCCTCTGTCAGGTGGGCTTGCAGGTGGTGTTTTCCAGGGGTGCTTCCCTGGTATCCAGTGGGTGTTTTTTCCGCTGGTTTTCTTGGTGGTCTTCCTGTCCTTCCTCTGTAACAGTCCACATCGGAAAAAAAAAAAAAACTCACCACCCGATGCGAAGTCCGGGCCAACTCATCAGCCCCTGAGCTGATCGGGCAGCGAGTTGGTCAGGCGGTGAGGGCATAGGGCCAACTCACCATCCGATGTGAAGTTCGGGCCAACTCAACAGCCCATAAGCTGTTCGGGCAGCGAGTTGGTCAGCCGTGAGGGCATAGGGCCAACTCACTACCCGATGCGAAGTTCGGGCCAACTCATCAGCCCCTGAGCTGTTCGGGCAGCGGGTTGGTCAGGCGGTTAGGGTATAGGGCCAACTCACCACCCGATGCGAAGTTCGGGCCAACTCATCAGCCCCTGAGCTGGTAGGGCAGCGAGTTGGTCAGGCGGTGAGGTCATAGGGCCAACTCACCATCCGATGCGAAGTTCGGGCCAACTCATCAGCCCCTGAGCTGTTCGGGCAGCGAGTTGGTCAGGCGGTGAGGTCATAGGGCCAACTCACCATCCAATGCGAAGTTCGGGCCAACTCATCACCCCCTGAGCTGATCGGGCAGCGACCTGGTCAGGCGGTAAGGGCATAGGGCCAACTCACCACCCGATGCGAAGTTCGGGCCAACCCATTAGCCCCTGAGCTGTTCGGGCAGCAAGTTGGTTAGGCGGTGAGGGCATAGGGCCAACTCACCACCCGATGCGAAGTTCGGGCCAACTCATCAGCCCCTGAACTGTTCGGGCAGCGAGTTGGTTAGGCGGTGAGGGCATAGGGCCGACTCACCACCCGATGCGAAGTTCGGGCCAACTCCCTGATCAGTTCGGGCCAACTCATCAGCCCATAAGCTGTTCGGGCAGCGAGTTGGTCAGCCGTGAGGGCATAGGGACAACTCACCACCCGATGCGAAGTTCCTGTCCTTCCTATGTAACAGTCCACATCGGAAAAAAAAAAAGTTCGGGCCAACTCATCAGCCCCTGAGCTGTTCGGGCAGCGAGTTGGTCAGGCGGTGAGGGTATAGGGCCAACTCACCACCCGATGCGAAGTTCGGGCCAACTCATCAGCCCCTGAGCTGGTAGGGCAGCGAGTTGGTCAGGCGGTGAGGGCATAGGGCCATCTCACCATCCGATGCGAAGTTCGGGCCAACTCATCAGCCCCTGAGCTGTTCGGGCAGCGACTTGGTCAGGCGGTGAGGTCATAGGGCCAACTCACCACCCGATGCGAAGTTCGGGCCAACTCATCAGCCCCTGAGCTGTTTGGGCAGCGAGTTGGTCAGGCGGTGAGGTCATAGGGCCAACTCACCATCCAATGCGAAGTTCGGGCCAACTCATCACCCCCTGAGCTGATCGGGCAGCGACCTGGTCAGGCGGTGAGGGCATAGGGCCAACTCACCACCCGATGCGAAGTTCGGGCCAACCCATCAGCCCCTGAGCTGTTCGGGCAGCAAGTTGGTTAGGCGGTGAGGGCATAGGGCCAACTCACCACCCGATGCGAAGTCCGGGCCAACTCATCAGCCCCTGAGCTGATCGGGCAGCGAGTTGGTCAGGCGGTGAGGGCATAGGGCCAACTCACCATCCGATGTGAAGTTCGGTAGTGTGGAGCAGAGAGCCAGGAGGTTTAGGCTTTGTTTGGTAGGTAGCAGTTCAGAGGTGGAAGCGTTTCCACTTCTGGTTTTTTGGGTCAGTAGAGGCAGAGCTGAGGGTTGCTCGGGTTCCCTGAACACGGAGGTACGAGGGGGTACCAGGGGTCCCTGAACACGGGGGTACGAGGGGGTATCAGGGTTTTTTTTTTTTTTTTTCCGATGTGGACTGTTACAGAGGAAGGACAGGAAGACCACCAAGAAAACCAGCGGAAAAAACACCCCCGTGGTCCCTGAACACGGGGGTACGAGGGGGTATCAGGGGTCCCTGAACTCGGGGGTACGCAGGGGTATCAGGGGTCCCGAAACTCGGGAATGTGTGGGGGTATCAGGGGCCCCAAAACTCGGGGGGTTGCTTGGGTGTTTTTTCTGTTAACTGTTTTGTTTGTTGGTTTCTTCTGTTGGAGTGTTGTGGTTTGTTGTGGTTTTGTGGTTTTCCTTTCGTAGTCGTTCCTGTGGAGGGAGGCTGTTTGTTTGTTTTCAGCCTTCGGTGGTGGTGGTGTTGCCCCTCGCCTGTCCAGGTGGTCAGAGTGAGGTTTTGACCTCTCAGGCAGGTCACCCGTCCTTGTCCTTGTCCTGTCTGGTGTGTTGTCTGTTGCAGTTCCTTTCTCCTCTGTCAGGTGGGCTTGCAGGTGGTGTTTTCCAGGGGTGCTTCCCTGGTATCCAGTGGGTGTTTTTTCCGCTGGTTTTCTTGGTGGTCTTCCTGTCCTTCCTCTGTAACAGTCCACATCGGAAAAAAAAAAAAAAAGAGCTGAGGGTTGCTCGGGTTCCCTGAACACGGGGGTACGAGGGGGTACCAGGGGTCCCTGAACACGGGGGTACGAGGGGGTATCAGGGGTCCCTGAACACGGGGGTACGAGGGGGTATCAGGGGTCCCTGAACTCGGGGGTACGCAGGGGTATCAGGGGTCCCGAAACTCGGGAATGTGTGGGGGTATCAGGGGCCCCAAAACTCGGGGGGTTGCATGGGTGTTTTTTCTGTTAACTGTTTTGTTTGTTGGTTTCTTCTGTTGGAGTGTTGTGTTTTGTTGTGGTTTTGTGGTTTTCCTTTCGTAGTCGTTCCTGTGGAGGGAGGCTGTTTGTTTGTTTTCAGCCTTCGGTGGTGGTGGTGTTGCCCCTCGCCTGTCCAGGTGGTCAGAGTGAGGTTTTGACCTCTCAGGCAGGTCACCCGTCCTTGTCCTTGTCCTGTCTGGTGTGTTGTCTGTTGCAGTTCCTTTCTCCTCTGTCAGGTGGGCTTGCAGGTGGTGTTTTCCAGGGGTGCTTCCCTGGTATCCAGTGGGTGTTTTTTCCGCTGGTTTTTTTCTTGGTGGTCTTCCTGTCCTTCCTCTGTAACAGTCCACATCGGAAAAAAAAAAAAAACTCACCACCCGATGCGAAGTTCGGGCCAACTCATCAGCCCCTGAGCTGTTCGGGCAGCGGGTTGGTCAGGCGGTGAGGGTATAGGGCCAACTCACCACCCGATGCGAAGTTCGGGCCAACTCATCAGCTCCTGAGCTGATCGGGCAGCGAGTTGGTCAGGCGGTGAGGTCATAGGGCCAACTCACCATCCGATGCAAAGTTCGGGCCAACTCATCAGCCCCTGAGCTGATCGGGCAGCGAGTTGGTCAGGCGGTGAGGTCATAGGGCCAACTCACCACCCGATGCGAAGTTCGGGCCAACTCATCAGCCCCTGAGCTGTTCGGGCAGCAAGCTGGTCAGGCGGTGAGGTCATAGGGCCAACTCACCACCCGATGCGAAGTCCGGGCCAACTTATCAGCCCCTGAGCTGTTCGGGCAGCGAGTTGGTCAGGCGGTGAGGTCATAGGGCCAACTCACCACCCGATGAGAAGTTCGGGCCAACTCCCTGATCAGTTCGGGCCAACTCATCAGCCCCTGAGCTGTTCGGGCAGCGAGTTGGTCAGGCGGTGAGGGCATAGGGCCGACTCACCACCCGATGCGAAGTTCGGGCCAACTCCCTGATCAGTTCGGGCCAACTCATCAGCCCATAAGCTGTTCGGGCAGCGAGTTGGTCAGCCGTGAGGGCATAGGGACAACTCACCACCCGATGCGAAGTTCCTGTCCTTCCTATGTAACAGTCCACATCGGAAAAAAAAAAGTTCGGGCCAACTCATCAGCCCCTGAGCTGTTCGGGCAGCGAGTTGGTCAGGCGGTGAGGGTATAGGGCCAACTCACCACCCGATGCGAAGTTCGGGCCAACTCATCAGCCCCTGAGCTGGTAGGGCAGCGAGTTGGTCAGGCGGTGAGGGCATAGGGCCATCTCACCATCCGATGCGAAGTTCGGGCCAACTCATCAGCCCCTGAGCTGTTCGGGCAGCGACTTGGTCAGGCGGTGAGGTCATAGGGCCAACTCACCACCCGATGCGAAGTTCGGGCCAACTCATCAGCCCCTGAGCTGTTTGGGCAGCGAGTTGGTCAGGCGGTGAGGTCATAGGGCCAACTCACCATCCAATGCGAAGTTCGGGCCAACTCATCACCCCCTGAGCTGATCGGGCAGCGACCTGGTCAGGCGGTGAGGGCATAGGGCCAACTCACCACCCGATGCGAAGTTCGGGCCAACCCATCAGCCCCTGAGCTGTTCGGGCAGCAAGTTGGTTAGGCGGTGAGGGCATAGGGCCAACTCACCACCCGATGCGAAGTCCGGGCCAACTCATCAGCCCCTGAGCTGATCGGGCAGCGAGTTGGTCAGGCGGTGAGGGCATAGGGCCAACTCACCATCCGATGTGAAGTTCGGTAGTGTGGAGCAGAGAGCCAGGAGGTTTAGGCTTTGTTTGGTAGGTAGCAGTTCAGAGGTGGAAGCGTTTCCACTTCTGGTTTTTTGGGTCAGTAGAGGCAGAGCTGAGGGTTGCTCGGGTTCCCTGAACACGGAGGTACGAGGGGGTACCAGGGGTCCCTGAACACGGGGGTACGAGGGGGTATCAGGGTTTTTTTTTTTTTTTTTTCCGATGTGGACTGTTACAGAGGAAGGACAGGAAGACCACCAAGAAAACCAGCGGAAAAAACACCCCCGTGGTCCCTGAACACGGGGGTACGAGGGGGTATCAGGGGTCCCTGAACTCGGGGGTACGCAGGGGTATCAGGGGTCCCGAAACTCGGGAATGTGTGGGGGTATCAGGGGCCCCAAAACTCGGGGGGTTGCTTGGGTGTTTTTTCTGTTAACTGTTTTGTTTGTTGGTTTCTTCTGTTGGAGTGTTGTGGTTTGTTGTGGTTTTGTGGTTTTCCTTTCGTAGTCGTTCCTGTGGAGGGAGGCTGTTTGTTTGTTTTCAGCCTTCGGTGGTGGTGGTGTTGCCCCTCGCCTGTCCAGGTGGTCAGAGTGAGGTTTTGACCTCTCAGGCAGGTCACCCGTCCTTGTCCTTGTCCTGTCTGGTGTGTTGTCTGTTGCAGTTCCTTTCTCCTCTGTCAGGTGGGCTTGCAGGTGGTGTTTTCCAGGGGTGCTTCCCTGGTATCCAGTGGGTGTTTTTTCCGCTGGTTTTCTTGGTGGTCTTCCTGTCCTTCCTCTGTAACAGTCCACATCGGAAAAAAAAAAAAAAGAGCTGAGGGTTGCTCGGGTTCCCTGAACACGGGGGTACGAGGGGGTACCAGGGGTCCCTGAACACGGGGGTACGAGGGGGTATCAGGGGTCCCTGAACACGGGGGTACGAGGGGGTATCAGGGGTCCCTGAACTCGGGGGTACGCAGGGGTATCAGGGGTCCCGAAACTCGGGAATGTGTGGGGGTATCAGGGGCCCCAAAACTCGGGGGGTTGCATGGGTGTTTTTTCTGTTAACTGTTTTGTTTGTTGGTTTCTTCTGTTGGAGTGTTGTGTTTTGTTGTGGTTTTGTGGTTTTCCTTTCGTAGTCGTTCCTGTGGAGGGAGGCTGTTTGTTTGTTTTCAGCCTTCGGTGGTGGTGGTGTTGCCCCTCGCCTGTCCAGGTGGTCAGAGTGAGGTTTTGACCTCTCAGGCAGGTCACCCGTCCTTGTCCTTGTCCTGTCTGGTGTGTTGTCTGTTGCAGTTCCTTTCTCCTCTGTCAGGTGGGCTTGCAGGTGGTGTTTTCCAGGGGTGCTTCCCTGGTATCCAGTGGGTGTTTTTTCCGCTGGTTTTTTTCTTGGTGGTCTTCCTGTCCTTCCTCTGTAACAGTCCACATCGGAAAAAAAAAAAACTCACCACCCGATGCGAAGTTCGGGCCAACTCATCAGCCCCTGAGCTGTTCGGGCAGCGGGTTGGTCAGGCGGTGAGGGTATAGGGCCAACTCACCACCCGATGCGAAGTTCGGGCCAACTCATCAGCCCCTGAGCTGGTAGGGCAGCGAGTTGGTCAGGCGGTGAGGTCATAGGGCCAACTCACCATCCGATGCGAAGTTCGGGCCAACTCATCAGCCCCTGAGCTGTTCGGGCAGCGAGTTGGTCAGGCGGTGAGGTCATAGGGCCAACTCACCATCCAATGCGAAGTTCGGGCCAACTCATCACCCCCTGAGCTGATCGGGCAGCGACCTGGTCAGGCGGTAAGGGCATAGGGCCAACTCACCACCCGATGCGAAGTTCGGGCCAACCCATCAGCCCCTGAGCTGTTCGGGCAGCAAGTTGGTTAGGCGGTGAGGGCATAGGGCCAACTCACCACCCGATGCGAAGTTCGGGCCAACTCATCAGCTCCTGAGCTGTTCGGGCAGCGAGTTGGTCAGGCGGTGAGGTCATAGGGCCAACTCACCATCCGATGCAAAGTTCGGGCCAACTCATCAGCCCCTGAGCTGATCGGGCAGCGAGTTGGTCAGGCGGTGAGGTCATAGGGCCAACTCACCACCCGATGCGAAGTTCGGGCCAACTCATCAGCCCCTGAGCTGTTCGGGCAGCAAGCTGGTCAGGCGGTGAGGTCATAGGGCCAACTCACCACCCGATGCGAAGTCCGGGCCAACTTATCAGCCCCTGAGCTGTTCGGGCAGCGAGTTGGTCAGGCGGTGAGGTCATAGGGCCAACTCACCACCCGATGAGAAGTTCGGGCCAACTCCCTGATCAGTTCGGGCCAACTCATCAGCCCCTGAGCTGTTCGGGCAGCGAGTTGGTCAGGCGGTGAGGGCATAGGGCCAACTCACCACCCGATGCGAAGTTCCTGTCCTTCCTATGTAACAGTCCACATCGGAAAAAAAAAGTTCGGGCCAACTCATCAGCCCCTGAGCTGTTCGGGCAGCGAGTTGGTCAGGCGGTGAGGGTATAGGGCCAACTCACCACCCGATGCGAAGTTCGGGCCAACTCATCAGCCCCTGAGCTGGTAGGGCAGCGAGTTGGTCAGGCGGTGAGGGCATAGGGCCATCTCACCATCCGATGCGAAGTTCGGGCCAACTCATCAGCCCCTGAGCTGTTCGGGCAGCGACTTGGTCAGGCGGTGAGGTCATAGGGCCAACTCACCACCCGATGCGAAGTTCGGGCCAACTCATCAGCCCCTGAGCTGTTTGGGCAGCGAGTTGGTCAGGCGGTGAGGTCATAGGGCCAACTCACCATCCAATGCGAAGTTCGGGCCAACTCATCACCCCCTGAGCTGATCGGGCAGCGACCTGGTCAGGCGGTGAGGGCATAGGGCCAACTCACCACCCGATGCGAAGTTCGGGCCAACCCATCAGGCCCTGAGCTGTTCGGGCAGCAAGTTGGTTAGGCGGTGAGGGCATAGGGCCAACTCACCACCCGATGCGAAGTTCAGGCCAACTCATCAGCCCCTGAGCTGATCGGGCAGCGAGTTGGTCAGGCGGTGAGGTCATAGGGCCAACTCACCACCCGATGCGAAGTTCAGGCCAACTCATCAGCCCCTGAGCTGTTCGGGCAGCAAGCTGGTCAGGCGGTGAGGTCATAGGGCCAACTCACCACCCGATGCGAAGTCCGGGCCAACTTATCAGCCCCTGAGCTGTTCGGGCAGCGAGTTGGTCAGGCGGTGAGGTCATAGGGCCAACTCACCACCCGATGAGAAGCTGTTCGGGCAGCGAGTTAGTTAGGCGGTGAGGGCATAGGGCCAACTCACCATCCGATGCAAAGTTCGGGCCAACTCATCAGCCCCTGAGCGGATCGGGCAGCGAGTTGGTCAGGCGGTGAGGTCATAGGGCCAACTCACCATCCGATGCGAAGTTCGGGCCAACTCATCAGCCCCTGAGCTGTTCGGGCAGCGAGTTGGTCAGGCGGTGAGGTCATAGGGCCAACTCACCATCCAATGCGAAGTTCGGGCCAACTCATCACCCCCTGAGCTGATCGGGCAGCGACCTGGTCAGGCGGTAAGGGCATAGGGCCAACTCACCACCCGATGCGAAGTTCGGGCCAACCCATCAGCCCCTGAGCTGTTCGGGCAGCAAGTTGGTTAGGCGGTGAGGGCATAGGGCCAACTCACCACCCGATGCGAAGTTCGGGCCAACTCATCAGCTCCTGAGCTGTTCGGGCAGCGAGTTGGTCAGGCGGTGAGGTCATAGGGCCAACTCACCATCCGATGCAAAGTTCGGGCCAACTCATCAGCCCCTGAGCTGATCGGGCAGCGAGTTGGTCAGGCGGTGAGGTCATAGGGCCAACTCACCACCCGATGCGAAGTTCGGGCCAACTCATCAGCCCCTGAGCTGTTCGGGCAGCAAGCTGGTCAGGCGGTGAGGTCATAGGGCCAACTCACCACCCGATGCGAAGTCCGGGCCAACTTATCAGCCCCTGAGCTGTTCGGGCAGCGAGTTGGTCAGGCGGTGAGGTCATAGGGCCAACTCACCACCCGATGAGAAGTTCGGGCCAACTCCCTGATCAGTTCGGGCCAACTCATCAGCCCCTGAGCTGTTCGGGCAGCGAGTTGGTCAGGCGGTGAGGGCATAGGGCCAACTCACCACCCGATGCGAAGTTCGGGCCAACTCCCTGATCAGTTCGGGCCAACTCATCAGCCCATAAGCTGTTCGGGCAGCGAGTTGGTCAGCCGTGAGGGCATAGGGACAACTCACCACCCGATGCGAAGTTCCTGTCCTTCCTATGTAACAGTCCACATCGGAAAAAAAAAAAGTTCGGGCCAACTCATCAGCCCCTGAGCTGTTCGGGCAGCGAGTTGGTCAGGCGGTGAGGGTATAGGGCCAACTCACCACCCGATGCGAAGTTCGGGCCAACTCATCAGCCCCTGAGCTGGTAGGGCAGCGAGTTGGTCAGGCGGTGAGGGCATAGGGCCATCTCACCATCCGATGCGAAGTTCGGGCCAACTCATCAGCCCCTGAGCTGTTCGGGCAGCGACTTGGTCAGGCGGTGAGGTCATAGGGCCAACTCACCACCCGATGCGAAGTTCGGGCCAACTCATCAGCCCCTGAGCTGTTTGGGCAGCGAGTTGGTCAGGCGGTGAGGTCATAGGGCCAACTCACCATCCAATGCGAAGTTCGGGCCAACTCATCACCCCCTGAGCTGATCGGGCAGCGACCTGGTCAGGCGGTGAGGGCATAGGGCCAACTCACCACCCGATGCGAAGTTCGGGCCAACCCATCAGGCCCTGAGCTGTTCGGGCAGCAAGTTGGTTAGGCGGTGAGGGCATAGGGCCAACTCACCACCCGATGCGAAGTTCAGGCCAACTCATCAGCCCCTGAGCTGATCGGGCAGCGAGTTGGTCAGGCGGTGAGGTCATAGGGCCAACTCACCACCCGATGCGAAGTTCAGGCCAACTCATCAGCCCCTGAGCTGTTCGGGCAGCAAGCTGGTCAGGCGGTGAGGTCATAGGGCCAACTCACCACCCGATGCGAAGTCCGGGCCAACTTATCAGCCCCTGAGCTGTTCGGGCAGCGAGTTGGTCAGGCGGTGAGGTCATAGGGCCAACTCACCACCCGATGAGAAGCTGTTCGGGCAGCGAGTTAGTTAGGCGGTGAGGGCATAGGGCCAACTCACCATCCGATGCAAAGTTCGGGCCAACTCATCAGCCCCTGAGCGGATCGGGCAGCGAGTGAGGTCATAGGGCCAACTCACCACCCGATGCGAAGTTCGCGCCAACTCATCAGCCCCTGAGCTGTTCGGCAGGGCCAACTCACCACCCGATGCGAAGTTCGGGCCAACCCATCAGCCCCTGAGCTGTGCGGGCAGCAAGTTGGTTAGGCGGTGAGGGCATAGGGCCAACTCACCACCCGATGCGAAGTTCGGGCCAACTCATCAGCTCCTGAGCTGTTCGGGCAGCGAGTTGATCAGGCGGTGAGGTCATAGGGCCAACTCACCATCCGATGCGAAGTTCAGGCCAACTCATCAGCCCCTGAGCTGATCGGGCAGCGAGTTGGTCAGGCGGTGAGGTCATAGGGCCAACTCACCACCCGATGCGAAGTTCAGGCCAACTCATCAGCCCCTGAGCTGTTCGGGCAGCAAGCTGGTCAGGCGGTGAGGTCATAGGGCCAACTCACCACCCGATGCAAAGTCCGGGCCAACTTATCAGCCCCTGAGCTGTTCGGGCAGCGAGTTGGTCAGGCGGTGAGGTCATAGGGCCAACTCACCACCCGATGAGAAGCTGTTCGGGCAGCGAGTTAGTTAGGCGGTGAGGGCATAGGGCCAGCTCACCATCCGATGCGAAGTTCGGGCCAACTTATCAGCCCCTGAGCTGTTCGGGCAGCGAGTTGGTCAGGCGGTGAGGGCATAGGGCCAACTCACCACCCGATGCGAAGTTCGGGCCAGCTCCCAAGGAGCAGGAGGCAGCACATCGGCACCACGCAGCACGTTGCAGCAGATGGAGACTCAATGGGAGCAGGAACGACCCCACAGTGGCTCGTCCCGCTTCACCCACTACTCACCACCCCCGCCGAGCTGGATGCAGCCCAACCTGGGTGATGCCAGGCACCAAGCAGCGCAGCAGCGGAGGCAGCGGAGGGAACAGCGTCAGGATGGACAGTCGCAGCACCAGCTGTTGCCGCAGCAGCACAGCCAGGATATCCAGCAGACGGCCGGCGGAGGACAGTCAGCGGCAGAGGTGCAGGGGACAGGGGGGTCCCAGCCGCAGCAGCAATCTCAGCAGCAGGAACAGCAGCAGGGGCAGGAGCACCAGCAGCAGCGCTATACCGGCCGGGAGCACTCGCATGCCTGGCTTAGGCTGTGGGAATGTTCAGCGGGCAACCGGGCGAAGGTTCTGGGGTGGCGGCTGGCACATGCCCGGCTGCCCTGTGGACTATATCTGGCAGCTAAGCGGGGTCAACGGCATGGCACCAATCGGCACCTTTGCCAGCAGCCATGCTGCTCGCAGCTCGCAGCACGGTACCGGCCACGGGACAGCCTAACTCACATCTTCCTGCAGTGCCCGCAGTACTTGGAAGCAAGGCAGTGGCTGGGGCAGACGTGGGTGGCCATCACGGAAGGGGAGTCCCCACCTGTCGACAATGCGGCCCTCATGTTTGGAGATCAGCCAAACTCCTGGCAAGGGCACCCAGCAGTCAACCGTAGCCCAGGACTGGTCAAGCTATGGAACGCACTCCGGCTGACGTTCCTGCATGCCATCTGGTGTGCACACCAAGCGGCCGAGGAGGAGGCCAAAACGTCAGCAGCAGTGGTCAAACAGGTGGTGGATGACTTGCGGAGGCTCATGATGGCACAGTTCCGGGTGGCAGCACTGCCGGAGGCTATGCTTGACGCCCTGCCGATGCGCCTCATTACAGCGGAGTTGAAGCAAACGGCCATGGCGGAGTTTACAGCTGTGTGGGCGCACCGGGAGGTCCTATGCAAGGTGTACCGCCTTGAGGAAGGTGGAGCCAGGCTCCAGGTTCGGCTATCCAGAGAACATCCGGTCCCTGTACCAGGGGTAGCTGAACCAGAAGAGGAGTAGAGCCCCGGGGGGACGACCATGGCAAGGAACAGCAGGCGGCATGCAGCAAACAGCAGACAGCAGGCACCCAGGAGCAAGGAGCAGGGAGCAGGGCGCAGGGAGCAGGGAGCAGGGAGCAGGGAGCTGGGCGCAGGGAGCAGGGAGCAGGGCGCAGGGAGCAGGGCGCAGGGAGCAGGGAGCAGGGAGTAGGGAGTAGAGAGCAGGAAGGAGGTAGCAGTGAGTAGGGAACAGGGAGCCGGGAGTAGGGAACAGGGGGTGAGCTGGGGGACGGAGGAGAGAAGAGGTGGTAGAAGAGATCAGGGTGCTGGTAGTGTGGAGCAGAGAGCCAGGAGGTTTAGGCTTTGTTTGGTAGGTAGCAGTTCAGAGGTGGAAGCGTTTCCACTTCTGGTTTTTTGGGTCAGTAGAGGCAGAGCTGAGGGTTGCTCGGGTTCCCTGAACACGGGGGTACGAGGGGGTACCAGGGGTCCCTGAACACGGGGGTACGAGGGGGTATCAGGGGTCCCTGAACACGGGGGTACGAGGGGGTATCAGGGGTCCCTGAACTCGGGGGTACGCAGGGGTATCAGGGGTCCCGAAACTCGGGAATGTGTGGGGGTATCAGGGGCCCCAAAACTCGGGGGGTTGCATGGGTGTTTTTTCTGTTAACTGTTTTGTTTGTTGGTTTCTTCTGTTGGAGTGTTGTGTTTTGTTGTGGTTTTGTGGTTTTCCTATCGTAGTCGTTCCTGTGGAGGGAGGCTGTTTGTTTGTTTTCAGCCTTCGGTGGTGGTGGTGTTGCCCCTCGCCTGTCCAGGTGGTCAGAGTGAGGTTTTGACCTCTCAGGCAGGTCACCCGTCCTTGTCCTTGTCCTGTCTGGTGTGTTGTCTGTTGCAGTTCCTTTCTCCTCTGTCAGGTGGGCTTGCAGGTGGTGTTTTCCAGGGGTGATTCCCTGGTATCCAGTGGGTGTTTTTTCCGCTGGTTTTCTTGGTGGTCTTCCTGTCCTTCCTCTGTAACAGTCCACATCGGAAAAAAAAAAAAAATCAGCCCATAAGCTGTTCGGGCAGCGAGTTGGTCAGCCGTGAGGGCATCCTTCCTATGTAACAGTCCACATCGGAAAAAAAAAAAGTTCGGGCCAACTCATCAGCCCCTGAGCTGTTCGGGCAGCGAGTTGGTCAGGCGGTGAGGGTATAGGGCCAACTCACCACCCGATGCGAAGTTCGGGCCAACTCATCAGCCCCTGAGCTGGTAGGGCAGCGAGTTGGTCAGGCGGTGAGGGCATAGGGCCAACTCACCACCCGATGCGAAGTCCGGGCCAACTCATCAGCCCCTGAGCTGATCGGGCAGCGAGTTGGTCAGGCGGTGAGGTCATAGGGCCAACTCACCACCCGATGCGAAGTTCGGGCCAACTCATCAGCCCCTGAGCTGTTCGGGCAGCGAGCTGGTCAGGCGGTGAGGTCATAGGGCCAACTCACCACCCGATGCGAAGTCCGGGCCAACTTATCAGCCCCTGAGCTGTTCGGGCAGCGAGTTGGTCAGGCGGTGAGGTCATAGGGCCAACTCACCACCCGATGCGAAGTTCGGGCCAAGTCATCAGCCCCTGAACTGTTCGGGCAGCGAGTTGGTTAGGCGGTGAGGGCATAGGGCCAACTCACCACCCGATGCGAAGTTCGGGCCAACTCATCAGCCCCTGAGCTGGTAGGGCAGCGAGTTGGTCAGGCGGTGAGGTCATAGGGCCAACTCACCATCCGATGCGAAGTTCGGGCCAACTCATCAGCCCCTGAGCTGTTCGGGCAGCGAGTTGGTCAGGCGGTGAGGTCATAGGGCCAACTCACCATCCAATGCGAAGTTCGGGCCAACTCATCACCCCCTGAGCTGATCGGGCAGCGACCTGGTCAGGCGGTAAGGGCATAGGGCCAACTCACCACCCGATGCGAAGTTCGGGCCAACCCATCAGCCCCTGAGCTGTTCGGGCAGCAAGTTGGTTAGGCGGTGAGGGCATAGGGCCAACTCACCACCCGATGCGAAGTTCGGGCCAACTCATCAGCCCCTGAGCTGTTCGGGCAGCAAGCTGGTCAGGCGGTGAGGTCATAGGGCCAACTCACCACCCGATGCGAAGCTGAACCAGAAGAGGAGTAGAGCCCCGGGGGGACGACCATGGCAAGGAACAGCAGGCGGCATGCAGCAAACAGCAGACAGCAGGCACCCAGGAGCAAGGAGCAGGGAGCAGGGCGCAGGGAGCAGGGAGCAGGGAGCAGGGAGCAGGGAGCTGGGCGCAGGGAGCAGGGAGCAGGGCGCAGGGAGCAGGGCGCAGGGAGCAGGGAGCAGGGAGTAGGGAGTAGAGAGCAGGAAGGAGGTAGCAGTGAGTAGGGAACAGGGAGCCGGGAGTAGGGAACAGGGGGTGAGCTGGGGGACGGAGGAGAGAAGAGGTGGTAGAAGAGATCAGGGTGCTGGTAGTGTGGAGCAGAGAGCCAGGAGGTTTAGGCTTTGTTTGGTAGGTAGCAGTTCAGAGGTGGAAGCGTTTCCACTTCTGGTTTTTTGGGTCAGTAGAGGCAGAGCTGAGGGTTGCTCGGGTTCCCTGAACACGGGGGTACGAGGGGGTACCAGGGGTCCCTGAACACGGGGGTACGAGGGGGTATCAGGGGTCCCTGAACACGGGGGTACGAGGGGGTATCAGGGGTCCCTGAACTCGGGGGTACGCAGGGGTATCAGGGGTCCCGAAACTCGGGAATGTGTGGGGGTATCAGGGGCCCCAAAACTCGGGGGGTTGCATGGGTGTTTTTTCTGTTAACTGTTTTGTTTGTTGGTTTCTTCTGTTGGAGTGTTGTGTTTGTTGTGGTTTTGTGGTTTTCCTTTCGTAGTCGTTCCTGTGGAGGGAGGCTGTTTGTTTGTTTTCAGCCTTCGGTGGTGGTGGTGTTGCCCCTCGCCTGTCCAGGTGGTCAGAGTGAGGTTTTGACCTCTCAGGCAGGTCACCCGTCCTTGTCCTTGTCCTGTCTGGTGTGTTGTCTGTTGCAGTTCCTTTCTCCTCTGTCAGGTGGGCTTGCAGGTGGTGTTTTCCAGGGGTGCTTCCCTGGTATCCAGTGGGTGTTTTTTCCGCTGGTTTTCTTGGTGGTCTTCCTGTCCTTCCTCTGTAACAGTCCACATCGGAAAAAAAAAAAAAAAAAAAGGTGGGCTTGCAGGTGGTGTTTTCCAGGGGTGCTTCCCTGGTATCCAGTGGGTGTTTTTTCCGCTGGTTTTCTTGGTGGTCTTCCTGTCCTTCCACTGTAACAGTCCACATCGGAAAAAAAAAAAAAAAAGCTCCTGAGCTGTTCGGGCAGCGAGTTGGTCAGGCGGTGAGGTCATAGGGCCAACTCACCATCCGATGCAAAGTTCGGGCCAACTCATCAGCCCCTGAGCTGATCGGGCAGCGAGTTGGTCAGGCGGTGAGGTCATAGGGCCAACTCACCACCCGATGCGAAGTTCGGGCCAACTCATCAGCCCCTGAGCTGTTCGGGCAGCAAGCTGGTCAGGCGGTGAGGTCATAGGGCCAACTCACCACCCGATGCGAAGTCCGGGCCAACTTATCAGCCCCTGAGCTGTTCGGGCAGCGAGTTGGTCAGGCGGTGAGGTCATAGGGCCAACTCACCACCCGATGAGAAGCTGTTCGGGCAGCGAGTTAGTTAGGCGGTGAGGGCATAGGGCCAGCTCACCATCCGATGCGAAGTTCGGGCCAACTTATCAGCCCCTGAGCTGTTCGGGCAGCGAGTTGGTCAGGCGGTGAGGGCATAGGGCCAACTCACCACCCGATGCGAAGTTCGGGCCAACTCCCTGATCAGTTCGGGCCAACTCATCAGCCCATAAGCTGTTCGGGCAGCGAGTTTTTTTTTTTTTTTCCGATGTGGACTGTTACAGAGGAAGGACAGGAAGACCACCAAGAAAAACCAGCGGAAAAAACACCCACTGGATACCAGGGAAGCACCCCTGGAAAACACCACCTGCAAGCCCACCTGAGTTGGTCAGCCGTGAGGGCATAGGGACAACTCACCACCCGATGCGAAGTTGCTGTCCTTCCTATGTAACAGTCCACATCGGAAAAAAAAAGTTCGGGCCAACTCATCAGCCCCTGAGCTGTTCGGGCAGCGAGTTGGTCAGGCGGTGAGGGTATAGGGCCAACTCACCACCCGATGCGAAGTTCGGGCCAACTCATCAGCCCCTGAGCTGGTAGGGCAGCGAGTTGGTCAGGCGGTGAGGGCATAGGGCCATCTCACCATCCGATGCGAAGTTCGGGCCAACTCATCAGCCCCTGAGCTGTTCGGGCAGCGACTTGGTCAGGCGGTGAGGTCATAGGGCCAACTCACCACCCGATGCGAAGTTCGGGCCAACTCATCAGCCCCTGAGCTGTTTGGGCAGCGAGTTGGTCAGGCGGTGAGGTCATAGGGCCAACTCACCATCCAATGCGAAGTTCGGGCCAACTCATCACCCCCTGAGCTGATCGGGCAGCGACCTGGTCAGGCGGTGAGGGCATAGGGCCAACTCACCACCCGATGCGAAGTTCGGGCCAACCCATCAGGCCCTGAGCTGTTCGGGCAGCAAGTTGGTTAGGCGGTGAGGGCATAGGGCCAACTCACCACCCGATGCGAAGTTCCGGCCAACTTATCAGCTCCTGAGCTGTTCGGGCAGCGAGTTGGTCAGGCGAGTGTTTTTTCCGCTGGTTTTCTTGGTGGTCTTCCTGTCCTTCCTCTGTAACAGTCCACATCGGAAAAAAAAAAAAAAGGCGGTGAGGTCATAGGGCCAACTCACCATCCGATGCAAAGTTCGGGCCAACTCCTGGCGCAGGTCGTTCGACCCATTGGAGCCCCCACGACCCCAGCAGCAGTTGCAACACCTTCTGGCCTCTACCAAGGCCGCTCACAAGGTCTCCCATTCACAGGAGCCCCGTGCTGGGATCGGTCACCCCTCTTGGCAGCTGGGGCCACCTCAGCAGCTCCCCGGGCCCCAGCCGGGTGGCCAGGAAAGGTTGGATGCAGGCACTCCCCAGCAGCACCAGGGGCCTCAGCCATCACACCTGCCCAACCCGCCGGCCCCCACCAGCTGCAGGATGCCAAACACAGGTCCTGGGGACTCCTCCACCCAACCCTCCTCGACCAAGCGGCGCAGCACGGTGGAGCCCCTCCCCAGCCCGGATCCCCTCCCAACAACCAAAAAGCCCCGATCGGAACCTTACAGTTTTGGGCGCTTCCAGCTGGATCGCCTCCATGAAATCATGCAGGCCGCCCGGGCAGGCCGTCGGGCTCGGAAGCCCAGCCCCAGCTCCTCCCTTTCAGCTGGCTTTCACGACGCCCTGGTGGACTACTTACACCCACAGCAGCTTCAAGTGGTTGTCAACGGCCAGCAGCTGGGTGGGGCCGCAGCCTGGACAGCGGCGCACCCCCTGGCAGAGCATGAGGCAACACGGGCCGCTGTGCTGCAGCTGTTTGCCTCCATGCACCCCTCCCTGCCCTCGGTCGAAAAAGTAGACCCTAGGCCCATGGTTGAGGCTTTCTGTCAGGCGCTCTTCCAGCAATTTGATCGGCACATTAACCCACCTCCCCGCCGCAGCCGTGGGTGCCCTGTGGGGGCCCCGGGCGGCGCGGTGCCATGACACGCACCCTACAGGGGCCGACCCTTACCCTCCTCACCGTTAACGTCAACGGTTTAGGGTCGGCTCAGAAGGCGGGGGCGCTGGCAACGTATCAGCAGCGGTTGCAGGCAAGGCCCGATGTTACTTTTGTCCAAGAAGTAAAGCAGGACAGCCACAAGGCCGTGGTAGCTCATCTTCAGGCAGGGTCAGGGCCAGGAACACCTTGGAGAGGGGAGCTGGCTTTCAGCCCGGGCACCCAACATAGCTGTGGCACAGCTATCATCGCCAGCACCGCGTCTCTACCGCCGGGATATCACCGTCAAGCCGCTGCCTATGACACACAGGGCAGGGTGGTATGCTGGGATTGGGACATTGATCACCACCGGTTACGGCTTCTGTCCATTTATGCGCCGGCTCAACCCACGGACAGACCAGCGTTTTTCCAAGACCTGGCGCCTTACCTGGACACGGACCGACGCCTGTTGATTGGGGGCGATTTTAACTGCGTCCTGGCTCCAGAGGATGAGGCAGCACCTTCACCTAGTCGGTCGGTGGGCGCCACTGCACTCGGACAGCTTATGCAGGAGCATCAGCTGCTTGACCCATGGTCGCAGCGTGGGGAGGGTACGGCAGGCTACACTCACCCGGCAAACAACAAACCAGCCTCAGCAGCGCGTCTGGATCGGTGGCTCATCAGTCGGGAGTGCCTGCCATGGGTGCGGGCAGTGACGAGGGTTGCTGGAGCACCAGGGGACCATCATGGGGTCCTGCTTCAGCTGGCTCTTCCCGGACTGCCCCCACTGGGCCGCCGGGGGTGGATGCTTCCAGTCTACCTTCTCTACCATCCTGCGCTCAAGGCCAGCTTGGAGGGCGCGGTTGCCCAACACGTCCAGCAGCAGGCGGCCATGGCTCCAGGTGCTGACCCGCGGGACACCTGGGATGCAACGAAGGCCTTTATCCGCATGGCAGCCGATGGCCTCCACCGCTCCCATGTGCAGCACCGCAATGCACCACTGGTGGCCGCCAGGCAGGCCGCAACTGTGGCCCTTCGGCTGCAGGACCAAACCCCCAACTGCCCCTTGGCTAAGGCAGCGGCCCTAATGGCAACCACATCGGAAAAAAAAAAAAAAAAAAAAAAAAAGCTGTCAAGGAAGCCATGCTCGAGAGCAGCCAGGCACGTACGGCCGCCCAGGAAGCCCTTTACAACAACCAAGGAGAACGCGGCACACGGTGGTTCCATAACCTGGGCAGGGAGACCCGAGCGCCGACACGCATCACGGCGCTGGCAGCATCAGCCGACGAGGTCCCGGTGGCTCTCACAGGGTCCAGCGTCACTGCAACCATAACAGCAGCAGCCCACGCCATGTACAGCAGTGACAGCCCAACGGGCCTTTTCCGAGTGGGGGAGGTGGATGAGGAGGCACAGGAGGAGCTACTACAGCACCTACAGCGCAAGCTGCCTGACGACCTGCGAGACGCAGCTGATGGTGTGAGCCATGATGGAGAGCTGACAGAGTTGGAGTTGGCGGCGGCCCTGTCGCAGTGTGCCAGCGGTAAGGCCCCTGGTCTGGACGGCCTTCCTTATGAGCTGTACCGGGTGCTTTGGAGCATGCTGGGGCCTCTCCTTTTGGCAGCAGTCAACGCGGCTTTCAGGGACGGCCGCGGGGTGCCTTGTACAGATGCAGCAGCATTGGCAGCAGCTTTACCACACAGCTGGCGAGCGGGGGTTATTGCCCTCATCTACAAGGGTCGGGACCTACCCAGGCATTTGCTGCCCAGCTACCGCCCCATCACGCTGCTCAACTCAGACTACAAACTGGTTGGGAAGGCGCTCAGCAACAGGCTGCAAGCTCCACTGGATTACCTTATTGATGGCCTGCAGACCGCTTTCCTGGCAGGGCGGGACGTTCGGGACAACGTGCTCTATCACCAAGCTCTTTTGGAGTGGCTCCAACGATCGCAACAGGCGGGGGTGCTGCTAATGCTGGACATCGAGAAGGCCTATGACCGGGTTCACCGGCCCTGGCTGCTGAAAGTGGCCGAGGCCATGGGGTTCGGGCCCAACATGCTTGGATGGCTGCGTCTGATGACAGCAGAGGGCTCCGCCAGCATCATTGTCAATGGTATCCGGTCTGATCCCTTCCCGGTGCGCAACGGGCTACAGCAAGGCAGCCCCCTGTCCCCGGTGCTGTGGGCCATCCAACTGGAGCCCCTCACAGCCTACCTCCACCACCTGGTTCGCAGCAACATCCTCCGGACTCCACTGCTCCCTGATGGCACCCCAGCGCCAGCAGTGACTCACCATGCAGATGACACTAACCTGCTGGTATCCGACATTGATGCAGATGGGCCGGTGGCTAAGCAGGCAGTGGCGCTCTTCTGCAGGGCCAGCAACGCCAAAGAGAACGCCAGCAAAAGCAAGGGCCTCGTGCTGGGAACCCATCGCCCCATCTCCGGTACCCATGCGGCGACAGAGGCACATTTTGGGGAGCCTAGTGCTAGTCATCCGCCCCGACACCTGGGAGTCCCTCTGACCGACGACATCCCCACAGCAGCTAAGCTTTGCTACGATGGTAGGATAGGCAGGCTTAAGCAGGTGGCCAGCCGCTGGAGCCCGCATTCCCTCAGCATGGTTGGCAGGACTCACATCGCCAAGCAAGTCTTGGGCAACACGCTGGCGTATCACTTCTCCTTCATCTCCCCTCGGCCAGAGCAACTGCAGCGGGCCCAACGGACGGTGGATGGGTTTGTGGCCTGGTCGACACTCCCAGAAGATGCCAGTCTGGTATCTGGCGGTTACGCCACATTGCTGCCAAAGCAAGGGGTTGCCAGCCTTTCCAAGGACCAAGGAGGCATCGGGCACATTGACCTGCAGTCCTTTCTGGATGCCCTGCAAGCCAAGACCATTGTGCAGCTCGCTCAGCCCGGAAACCAACCCTGGAAGCAGCTGCACCGACACCTGCTGGCGGAGGCAGCACCTCCTGGCACCACGGGCTGGGGTTGGGTGTTTGGCACATGCCCAGTCCCGGCAGACCTGCCCCCTAGACTGCAGGACCTGGTCCAGGCCTACCGTAACACGTGCCCCAATCGGCTCAGCCTATCTGTGGAGGACGATGACGCCCGGGCCATCCTAGCAGAGCCCCTCTTTTACAATGCCGCCATTCTTGACCCGACCTCGTCAGAGCCATTCTCCTTCCCATCAGGGGCCGCAGCCGCTTTGCCCCTCACGCTGGGCGACCTACGGAGGGCAACCACTACCACCATGCAGCTGCCGTTGCTGTGCAAAATCAGGGCCGCCCTACCGCTGAGCTGGAAAGAGCTGCTGCCGCCCGACCCAGTGACGGCTCCCATCCCGCAGCTGCCAACATGGAGCTCCTCCCCGTGCGGAGGGTGGATCAGCGACCCAACCGGCAGCGTGTGGGCAGTCACTTCCACAGGACGACTGGTGCAGCCGCAGCCACAACTCCCAGTACCCCAGCCCAGCCCGGCATGGCATGCTGCATGTGTGCTGAAGTGCAGGAAGAAAAGGGCCCTTTGGACGCTGGAGGAGCGTGAGAACTACGCTGCGGCACCACCCCAGAACAAGGCTGCAGCTTGGCCAGTTGAACCACATGTGCTAGGCCCGTGGGCTACCCTTCAGTGCTACCCGGCAGGCCATGGTCATGGCAAGGTCTCACTCGTCCACTACGAGGTTAGCAATGCTCGCCACCGCCTCACTACCATCAAGGCAGAGAGGCAGATGGGGGAGGGCAGCGTCCCCCTCCGCCCAGCTGCTTGGCCCCTGGCAGGCAGCCCCACCAGCTCCCAAGGAGCAGGAGGCAGCACATCGGCACCACGCAGCACGTTGCAGCAGATGGAGACTCAATGGGAGCAGGAACGACCCCACAGTGGCTCGTCCCGCTTCACCCACTACTCACCACCCCCGCCGAGCTGGATGCAGCCCAACCTGGGTGATGCCAGGCACCAAGCAGCGCAGCAGCGGAGGCAGCGGAGGGAACAGCGTCAGGATGGACAGTCGCAGCACCAGCTGTTGCCGCAGCAGCACAGCCAGGATATCCAGCAGACGGCCGGCGGAGGACAGTCAGCGGCAGAGGTGCAGGGGACAGGGGGGTCCCAGCCGCAGCAGCAATCTCAGCAGCAGGAACAGCAGCAGGGGCAGGAGCACCAGCAGCAGCGCTATACCGGCCGGGAGCACTCGCATGCCTGGCTTAGGCTGTGGGAATGTTCAGCGGGCAACCGGGCGAAGGTTCTGGGGTGGCGGCTGGCACATGCCCGGCTGCCCTGTGGACTCTATCTGGCAGCTAAGCGGGGTCAACGGCATGGCACCAATCGGCACCTTTGCCAGCAGCCATGCTGCTCGCAGCTCGCAGCACGGTACCGGCCACGGGACAGCCTAACTCACATCTTCCTGCAGTGCCCGCAGTACTTGGAAGCAAGGCAGTGGCTGGGGCAGACGTGGGTGGCCATCACGGAAGGGGAGTCCCCACCTGTCGACAATGCGGCCCTCATGTTTGGAGATCAGCCAAACTCCTGGCAAGGGCACCCAGCAGCCAACCGTAGCCCAGGACTGGTCAAGCTATGGAACGCACTCCGGCTGACGTTCCTGCATGCCATCTGGTGTGCACACCAAGCGGCTGAGGAGGAGGCCAAAACGTCAGCAGCAGTGGTCAAACAGGTGGTGGATGACTTGCGGAGGCTCATGATGGCACAGTTCCGGGTGGCAGCACTGCCGGAGGCTATGCTTGACGCCCTGCCGATGCGCCTCATTACAGCGGAGTTGAAGCAAACGGCCATGGCGGAGTTTACAGCTGTGTGGGCGCACCGGGAGGTCCTATGCAAGGTGTACCGCCTTGAGGAAGGTGGAGCCAGGCTCCAGGTTCGGCTATCCAGAGAACATCCGGTCCCTGTACCAGGGGTAGCTGAACCAGAAGAGGAGTAGAGCCCCGGGGGGACGACCATGGCAAGGAACAGCAGGCGGCATGCAGCAAACAGCAGACAGCAGGCACCCAGGAGCAAGGAGCAGGGAGCAGGGCGCAGGGAGCAGGGAGCAGGGAGCAGGGAGCTGGGCGCAGGGAGCAGGGAGCAGGGCGCAGGGAGCAGGGCGCAGGGAGCAGGGCGCGGGGAGTAGGGAGTAGAGAGCAGGAAGGAGGTAGCAGTGAGTAGGGAACAGGGAGCCGGGAGTAGGGAACAGGGGGTGAGCTGGGGGACGGAGGAGAGAAGAGGTGGTAGAAGAGATCAGGGTGCTGGTAGTGTGGAGCAGAGAGCCAGGAGGTTTAGGCTTTGTTTGGTAGGTAGCAGTTCAGAGGTGGAAGCGTTTCCACTTCTGGTTTTTTGGGTCAGTAGAGGCAGAGCTGAGGGTTGCTCGGGTTCCCTGAACACGGGGGTACGAGGGGGTACCAGGGGTCCCTGAACACGGGGGTACGAGGGGGTATCAGGGGTCCCTGAACACGGGGGTACGAGGGGGTATCAGGGGTCCCTGAACTCGGGGGTACGCAGGGGTATCAGGGGTCCCGAAACTCGGGAATGTGTGGGGGTATCAGGGGCCCCAAAACTCGGGGGGTTGCATGGGTGTTTTTTCTGTTAACTGTTTTGTTTGTTGGTTTCTTCTGTTGGAGTGTTGTGTTTTGTTGTGGTTTTGTGGTTTTCCTTTCGTAGTCGCTCCTGTGGAGGGAGGCTGTTTGTTTGTTTTCAGCCTTCGGTGGTGGTGGTGTTGCCCCTCGCCTGTCCAGGTGGTCAGAGTGAGGTTTTGACCTCTCAGGCAGGTCACCCGTCCTTGTCCTTGTCCTGTCTGGTGTGTTGTCTGTTGCAGTTCCTTTCTCCTCTGTCAGGTGGGCTTGCAGGTGGTGTTTTCCAGGGGTGCTTCCCTGGTATCCAGTGGGTGTTTTTTCCGCTGGTTTTCTTGGTGGTCTTCCTGTCCTTCCTCTGTAACAGTCCACATCGGAAAAAAAAAAAAAAAACTCATCAGCCCCTGAGCTGATCGGGCAGCGAGTGAGGTCATAGGGCCAACTCACCACCCGATGCGAAGTTCGCGCCAACTCATCAGCCCCTGAGCTGTTCGGCAGGGCCAACTCACCACCCGATGCGAAGTTCGGGCCAACCCATCAGCCCCTGAGCTGTGCGGGCAGCAAGTTGGTTAGGCGGTGAGGGCATAGGGCCAACTGTTTTTTCCGCTGGTTTTCTTGGTGGTCTTCCTGTCCTTCCTCTGTAACAGTCCACATCGGAAAAAAAAAAAAAAAACTCACCACCCGATGCGAAGTTCGGGCCAACTCATCAGCTCCTGAGCTGTTCGGGCAGCGAGTTGATCAGGCGGTGAGGTCATAGGGCCAACTCACCATCCGATGCGAAGTTCGGGCCAACTCATCAGCCCCTGAGCTGATCGGGCAGCGAGTTGGTCAGGCGGTGAGGTCATAGGGCCAACTCACCACCCGATGCGAAGTTCAGGCCAACTCATCAGCCCCTGAGCTGTTCGGGCAGCAAGCTGGTCAGGCGGTGAGGTCATAGGGCCAACTCACCACCCGATGCGAAGTCCGGGCCAACTTATCAGCCCCTGAGCTGTTCGGGCAGCGAGTTGGTCAGGCGGTGAGGTCATAGGGCCAACTCACCACCCGATGAGAAGCTGTTCGGGCAGCGAGTTAGTTAGGCGGTGAGGGCATAGGGCCAGCTCACCATCCGATGCGAAGTTCGGGCCAACTTATCAGCCCCTGAGCTGTTCGGGCAGCGAGTTGGTCAGGCGGTGAGGGCATAGGGCCAACTCACCACCCGATGCGAAGTTCGGGCCAACTCCCTGATCAGTTCGGGCCAACTCATCAGCCCATAAGCTGTTCGGGCAGCGAGTTGGTCAGCCGTGAGGGCATCCTTCCTATGTAACAGTCCACATCGGAAAAAAAAAAGTTCGGGCCAACTCATCAGCCCCTGAGCTGTTCGGGCAGCGAGTTGGTCAGGCGGTGAGGGTATAGGGCCAACTCACCACCCGATGCGAAGTTCGGGCCAACTCATCAGCCCCTGAGCTGGTAGGGCAGCGAGTTGGTCAGGCGGTGAGGTCATAGGGCCAACTCACCACCCGATGCGAAGTTCGGGCCAACTCATCAGCCCCTGAGCTGTTCGGGCAGCGAGTTGGTCAGGCGGTGAGGTCATAGGGCCAACTCACCACCCGATGAGAAGCTGTTCGGGCAGCGAGTTAGTTAGGCGGTGAGGGCATAGGGCCAGCTCACCATCCGATGCGAAGTTCGGGCCAACTTATCAGCCCCTGAGCTGTTCGGGCAGCGAGTTGGTCAGGCGGTGAGGTCATAGGGCCAACTCACCACCCGATGCGAAGTTTATTGATGGCCTGCAGACCGCTTTCCTGGCAGGGCGGGACGTTCGGGACAACGTGCTCTATCACCAAGCCGATGCGCCTCATTACAGCGGAGTTGAAGCAAACGGCCATGGCGGAGTTTACAGCTGTGTGGGCGCACCGGGAGGTCCTATGCAAGGTGTACCGCCTTGAGGAAGGTGGAGCCAGGCTCCAGGTTCGGCTATCCAGAGAACATCCGGTCCCTGTACCAGGGGTAGCTGAACCAGAAGAGGAGTAGAGCCCCGGGGGGACGACCATGGCAAGGAACAGCAGGCGGCATGCAGCAAACAGCAGACAGCAGGCACCCAGGAGCAAGGAGCAGGGAGCAGGGCGCAGGGAGCAGGGAGCTGGGCGCAGGGAGCAGGGAGCAGGGCGCAGGGAGCAGGGCGCAGGGAGCAGGGCGCAGGGAGTAGGGAGTAGAGAGCAGGAAGGAGGTAGCAGTGAGTAGGGAACAGGGAGCCGGGAGTAGGGAACAGGGGGTGAGCTGGGGGACGGAGGAGAGAAGAGGTGGTAGAAGAGATCAGGGTGCTGGTAGTGTGGAGCAGAGAGCCAGGAGGTTTAGGCTTTGTTTGGTAGGTAGCAGTTCAGAGGTGGAAGCGTTTCCACTTCTGGTTTTTTGGGTCAGTAGAGGCAGAGCTGAGGGTTGCTCGGGTTCCCTGAACACGGGGGTACGAGGGGGTACCAGGGGTCCCTGAACACGGGGGTACGAGGGGGTATCAGGGGTCCCTGAACACGGGGGTACGAGGGGGTATCAGGGGTCCCTGAACTCGGGGGTACGCAGGGGTATCAGGGGTCCCGAAACTCGGGAATGTGTGGGGGTATCAGGGGCCCCAAAACTCGGGGGGTTGCATGGGTGTTTTTTCTGTTAACTGTTTTGTTTGTTGGTTTCTTCTGTTGGAGTGTTGTGTTTTGTTGTGGTTTTGTGGTTTTCCTTTCGTAGTCGTTCCTGTGGAGGGAGGCTGTTTGTTTGTTTTTTCAGCCTTCGGTGGTGGTGGTGTTGCCCCTCGCCTGTCCAGGTGGTCAGAGTGAGGTTTTGACCTCTCAGGCAGGTCACCCGTCCTTGTCCTTGTCCTGTCTGGTGTGTTGTCTGTTGCAGTTCCTTTCTCCTCTGTCAGGTGGGCTTGCAGGTGGTGTTTTCCAGGGGTGCTTCCCTGGTATCCAGTGGGTGTTTTTTCCGCTGGTTTTCTTGGTGGTCTTCCTGTCCTTCCTCTGTAACAGTCCACATCGGAAAAAAAAAAAAAAAAACCAAGCTCTTTTGGAGTGGCTCCAACGATCGCAACAGGCGGGGGTGCTGCTAATGCTGGACATCGAAAAGGCCTATGACCGGGTTCACCGGCCCTGGCTGCTGAAAGTGGCCGAGGCCATGGGGTTCGGGCCCAACATGCTTGGATGGCTGCGTCTGATGACAGCAGAGGGCTCCGCCAGCATCATTGTCAATGGTATCCGGTCTGATCCCTTCCCGGTGCGCAACGGGCTACAGCAAGGCAGCCCCCTGTCCCCGGTGCTGTGGGCCATCCAACTGGAGCCCCTCACAGCCTACCTCCACCACCTGGTTCGCAGCAACATCCTCCGGACTCCACTGCTCCCTGATGGCACCCCAGCGCCAGCAGTGACTCACCATGCAGATGACACTAACCTGCTGGTATCCGACATTGATGCAGATGGGCCGGTGGCTAAGCAGGCAGTGGCGCTCTTCTGCAGGGCCAGCAACGCCAAAGAGAACGCCAGCAAAAGCAAGGGCCTCGTGCTGGGAACCCATCGCCCCATCTCCGGTACCCATGCGGCGACAGAGGCACATTTTGGGGAGCCTAGTGCTAGTCATCCGCCCCGACACCTGGGAGTCCCTCTGACCGACGACATCCCCACAGCAGCTAAGCTATGCTACGATGGTAGGATAGGCAGGCTTAAGCAGGTGGCCAGCCGCTGGAGCCCGCATTCCCTCAGCATGGTTGGCAGGACTCACATCGCCAAGCAAGTCTTGGGCAACACGCTGGCGTATCACTTCTCCTTCATCTCCCCTCGGCCAGAGCAACTGCAGCGGGCCCAACGGACGGTGGATGGGTTTGTGGCCTGGTCGACACTCCCAGAAGATGCCAGTCTGGTATCTGGCGGTTACGCCACATTGCTGCCAAAGCAAGGGGTTGCCAGCCTTTCCAAGGACCAAGGAGGCATCGGGCACATTGACCTGCAGTCCTTTCTGGATGCCCTGCAAGCCAAGACCATTGTGCAGCTCGCTCAGCCCGGAAACCAACCCTGGAAGCAGCTGCACCGACACCTGCTGGCGGAGGCAGCACCTCCTGGCACCACGGGCTGGGGTTGGGTGTTTGGCACATGCCCAGTCCCGGCAGACCTGCCCCCTAGACTGCAGGACCTGGTCCAGGCCTACCGTAACACGTGCCCCAATCGGCTCAGCCTATCTGTGGAGGACGATGACGCCCGGGCCATCCTAGCAGAGCCCCTCTTTTACAATGCCGCCATTCTTGACCCGACCTCGTCAGAGCCATTCTCCTTCCCATCAGGGGCCGCAGCCGCTTTGCCCCTCACGCTGGGCGACCTACGGAGGGCAACCACTACCACCATGCAGCTGCCGTTGCTGTGCAAAATCAGGGCCGCCCTACCGCTGAGCTGGAAAGAGCTGCTGCCGCCCGACCCAGTGACGGCTCCCATCCCGCAGCTGCCAACATGGAGCTCCTCCCCGTGCGGAGGGTGGATCAGCGACCCAACCGGCAGCGTGTGGGCAGTCACTTCCACAGGACGACTGGTGCAGCCGCAGCCACAACTCCCAGTACCCCAGCCCAGCCCGGCATGGCATGCTGCATGTGTGCTGAAGTGCAGGAAGAAAAGGGCCCTTTGGACGCTGGAGGAGCGCGAGAACTACGCTGCGGCACCACCCCAGAACAAGGCTGCAGCTTGGCCAGTTGAACCACATGTGCTAGGCCCGTGGGCTACCCTTCAGTGCTACCCGGCAGGCCATGGTCATGGCAAGGTCTCACTCGTCCACTACGAGGTTAGCAATGCCCGCCACCGCCTCACTACCATCAAGGCAGAGAGGCAGATGGGGGAGGGCAGCGTCCCCCTCCGCCCAGCTGCTTGGCCCCTGGCAGGCAGCCCCACCAGCTCCCAAGGAGCAGGAGGCAGCACATCGGCACCACGCAGCACGTTGCAGCAGATGGAGACTCAATGGGAGCAGGAACGACCCCACAGTGGCTCGTCCCGCTTCACCCACTACTCACCACCCCCGCCGAGCTGGATGCAGCCCAACCTGGGTGATGCCAGGCACCAAGCAGCGCAGCAGCGGAGGCAGCGGAGGGAACAGCGTCAGGATGGACAGTCGCAGCACCAGCTGTTGCCGCAGCAGCACAGCCAGGATATCCAGCAGACGGCCGGCGGAGGACAGTCAGCGGCAGAGGTGCAGGGGACAGGGGGGTCCCAGCCGCAGCAGCAATCTCAGCAGCAGGAACAGCAGCAGGGGCAGGAGCACCAGCAGCAGCGCTATACCGGCCGGGAGCACTCGCATGCCTGGCTTAGGCTGTGGGAATGTTCAGCGGGCAACCGGGCGAAGGTTCTGGGGTGGCGGCTGGCACATGCCCGGCTGCCCTGTGGACTCTATCTGGCAGCTAAGCGGGGTCAACGGAATGGCACCAATCGGCACCTTTGCCAGCAGCCATGCTGCTCGCAGCTCGCAGCACGGTACCGGCCACGGGACAGCCTAACTCACATCTTCCTGCAGTGCCCGCAGTACTTGGAAGCAAGGCAGTGGCTGGGGCAGACGTGGGTGGCCATCACGGAAGGGGAGTCCCCACCTGTCGACAATGCGGCCCTCATGTTTGGAGATCAGCCAAACTCCTGGCAAGGGCACCCAGCAGCCAACCGTAGCCCAGGACTGGTCAAGCTATGGAACGCACTCCGGCTGACGTTCCTGCATGCCATCTGGTGTGCACACCAAGCGGCTGAGGAGGAGGCCAAAACGTCAGCAGCAGTGGTCAAACAGGTGGTGGATGACTTGCGGAGGCTCATGATGGCACAGTTCCGGGTGGCAGCACTGCCGGAGGCTATGCTTGACGCCCTGCCGATGCGCCTCATTACAGCGGAGTTGAAGCAAACGGCCATGGCGGAGTTTACAGCTGTGTGGGAGCACCGGGAGGTCCTATGCAAGGTGTACCGCCTTGAGGAAGGTGGAGCCAGGCTCCAGGTTCGGCTATCCAGAGAACATCCGGTCCCTGTACCAGGGGTAGCTGAACCAGAAGAGGAGTAGAGCCCCGGGGGGACGACCATGGCAAGGAACAGCAGGCGGCATGCAGCAAACAGCAGACAGCAGGCACCCAGGAGCAAGGAGCAGGGAGCAGGGCGCAGGGAGCAGGGAGCAGGGAGCAGGGAGCTGGGCGCAGGGAGCAGGGAGCAGGGCGCAGGGAGCAGGGCGCAGGGAGCAGGGCGCAGGGAGTAGGGAGTAGAGAGCAGGAAGGAGGTAGCAGTGAGTAGGGAACAGGGAGCCGGGAGTAGGGAACAGGGGGTGAGCTGGGGGACGGAGGAGAGAAGAGGTGGTAGAAGAGATCAGGGTGCTGGTAGTGTGGAGCAGAGAGCCAGGAGGTTTAGGCTTTGTTTGGTAGGTAGCAGTTCAGATGTGGAAGCGTTTCCACTTCTGGTTTTTTGGGTCAGTAGAGGCAGAGCTGAGGGTTGCTCGGGTTCCCTGAACACGGGGGTACGAGGGGGGTATCAGGGGTCCCTGAACACGGGGGTTCGAGGGGGTATCAGGGGTCCCTGAACACGGGGGTACGAGGGGGTATCAGGGGTCCCTGAACTCGGGGGTACGCAGGGGTATCAGGGGTCCCGAAACTCGGGAATGTGTGGGGGTATCAGGGGCCCCAAAACTCGGGGGGTTGCATGGGTGTTTTTTCTGTTAACTGTTTTGTTTGTTGGTTTCTTCTGTTGGAGTGTTGTGTTTTGTTGTGGTCTTGTGGTTTTCCTTTCGTAGTCGTTCCTGTGGAGGGAGGCTGTTTGTTTGTTTTCAGCCTTCGGTGGTGGTGGTGTTGCCCCTCGCCTGTCCAGGTGGACAGAGTGAGGTTTTGACCTCTCAGGCAGGTCACCCGTCCTTGTCCTTGTCCTGTCTGGTGTGTTGTCTGTTGCAGTTCCTTTCTCCTCTGTCAGGTGGGCTTGCAGGTGGTGTTTTTCCAGGGGTGCTTCCCTGGTATCCAGTGGGTGTTTTTTCCGCTGGTTTTCTTGGTGGTCTTCCTGTCCTTCCTCTGTAACAGTCCACATCGGAAAAAAAAAAAAAAAAAAGCGAGTTGGTCAGGCGGTGAGGGCATAGGGCCAACTCACCACCCGATGCGAAGTTCGGGCCAACTCCCTGATCAGTTCGGGCCAACTCATCAGCCCATAAGCTGTTCGGGCAGCGAGTTGGTCAGCCGTGAGGGCATAGGGACAACTCACCACCCGATGCGAAGTTCCTGTCCTTCCTATGTAACAGTCCACATCGGAAAAAAAAAAGTTCGGGCCAACTCATCAGCCCCTGAGCTGTTCGGGCAGCGAGTTGGTCAGGCGGTGAGGGCATAGGGCCAACTCACCACCCGATGCGAAGTTCGGGCCAACTCCCTGATCAGTTCGGGCCAACTCATCAGCCCATAAGCTGTTCGGGCAGCGAGTTGGTCAGCCGTGAGGGCATAGGGACAACTCACCACCCGATGCGAAGTTCCTGTCCTTCCTATGTAACAGTCCACATCGGAAAAAAAAAGTTCGGGCCAACTCATCAGCCCTTGAGCTGTTCGGGCAGCGAGTTGGTCAGGCGGTGAGGGTATAGGGCCAACTCACCACCCGATGCGAAGTTCGGGCCAACTCATCAGCCCCTGAGCTGGTAGGGCAGCGAGTTGGTCAGGCGGTGAGGGCATAGGGCCATCTCACCATCCGATGCGAAGTTCGGGCCAACTCATCAGCCCCTGAGCTGTTCGGGCAGCGACTTGGTCAGGCGGTGAGGTCATAGGGCCAACTCACCACCCGATGCGAAGTTCGGGCCAACTCATCAGCCCCTGAGCTGTTTGGGCAGCGAGTTGGTCAGGCGGTGAGGTCATAGGGCCAACTCACCATCCAATGCGAAGTTCGGGCCAACTCATCACCCCCTTTTTTTTTTTTTTTCCGATGTGGACTGTTACAGAGGAAGGACAGGAAGACCACCAAGAAAACCAGCGGAAAAAACACCCACTGGATACCAGGGAAGCACCCCTGGAAAACACCACCTGCAAGCCCACCTGACAGAGGAGAAAGGAACTGCAACAGACAACACACCAGACAGGACAAGGACAAGGACGGGTGACCTGCCTGAGAGGTCAAAACCTCACTCTGACCACCTGGACAGGCGAGGGGCAACACCACCACCACCGAAGGCTGAAAAACAAACAAACAGCCTCCCTCCACAGGAACGACTACGAAAGGAAAACCACAAAACCACAACAAAACACAACACTCCAACAGAAGAAACCAACAAACAAAACAGTTAACAGAAAAAACACCCATGCATCCCCCGAGTTTTGGGGCCCCTGATACCCCCACACATTCCCGAGTTTCGGGACCCCTGATACCCCTGCGTACCCCCGAGTTCAGGGACCCCTGATACCCCCTCGTACCCCCGTGTTCAGGGACCCCTGATACCCCCTCGTACCCCCGTGTTCAGGGACCCCTGGTACCCCCTCGTACCCCCGTGTTCAGGGAACCCGAGCAACCCTCAGCTCTGCCTCTACTGACCCAAAAAACCAGAAGTGGAAACGCTTCCACCTCTGAACTGCTACCTACCAAACAAAGCCTAAACCTCCTGGCTCTCTGCTCCACACTACCAGCACCCTGATCTCTTCTACCACCTCTTCTCTCCTCCGTCCCCCAGCTCACCCCCTGTTCCCTACTCCCGGCTCCCTGTTCCCTACTCACTGCTACCTCCTTCCTGCTCTCTACTCCCTACTCCCTGCGCCCTGCTCCCTGCGCCCTGCTCCCTGCGCCCTGCTCCCTGCTCCCTGCGCCCAGCTCCCTGCTCCCTGCTCCCTGCTCCCTACCTCTGCGCCCTGCGCCCTGCTCCCTGCTCCTTGCTCCTGGGTGCCTGCTGTCTTTTTTTTTTTTTTCCGATGTGGACTGTGTCTGCTAAGTGTCTGCTGTTTGCTGCATGCCGCCTGCTGTTCCTTGCCATGGTCGTCCCCCCGGGGCTCTACTCCTCTTCTGGTTCAGCTACCCTTGGTACAGGGACCGGATGTTCTCTGGATAGCCGAACCTGGAGCCTGGCTCCACCTTCCTCAAGGCGGTACACCTTGCATAGGACCTCCCGGTGCGCCCACACAGCTGTAAACTCCGCCATGGCCGTTTGCTTCAACTCCGCTGTAATGAGGCGCATCGGCAGGGCGTCAAGCATAGCCTCCGGCAGTGCTGCCACCCGGAACTGTGCCATCATGAGCCTCCGCAAGTCATCCACCACCTGTTTGACTACTGCTGCTGACGTTTTGGCCTCCTCCTCAGCCGCTTGGTGTGCACACCAGATGGCATGCAGGAACGTCAGCCGGAGTGCGTTCCATAGCTTGACCAGTCCTGGGCTACGGTTGGCTGCTGGGTGCCCTTGCCAGGAGTTTGGCTGATCTCCAAACATGAGGGCCGCATTGTCGACAGGTGGGGACTCCCCTTCCGTGATGGCCACCCACGTCTGCCCCAGCCACTGCCTTGCTTCCAAGTACTGCGGGCACTGCGGGCACCCCCTGAGCTGATCGGGCAGCGACCTGGTCAGGCGGTGAGGGCATAGGGCCAACTCACCACCCGATGCGAAGTTCGGGCCAACCCATCAGGCCCTGAGCTGTTCGGGCAGCAAGTTGGTTAGGCGGTGAGGGCATAGGGCCAACTCACCACCCGATGCGAAGTTCGGGCCAACTCATCAGCTCCTGAGCTGTTCGGGCAGCGAGTTGGTCAGGCGGTGAGGTCATAGGGCCAACTCACCATCCGATGCAAAGTTCGGGCCAACTCATCAGCCCCTGAGCTGATCGGGCAGCGAGTGAGGTCATAGGGCCAACTCACCACCCGATGCGAAGTTCGCGCCAACTCATCAGCCCCTGAGCTGTTCGGCAGGGCCAACTCACCACCCGATGCGAAGTTCGGGCCAACCCATCAGCCCCTGAGCTGTGCGGGCAGCAAGTTGGTTAGGCGGTGAGGGCATAGGGCCAACTCACCACCCGATGCGAAGTTCGGGCCAACTCATCAGCTCCTGAGCTGTTCGGGCAGCGAGTTGATCAGGCGGTGAGGTCATAGGGCCAACTCACCATCCGATGCGAAGTTCGGGCCAACTCATCAGCCCCTGAGCTGATCGGGCAGCGAGTTGGTCAGGCGGTGAGGTCATAGGGCCAACTCACCACCCGATGCAAAGTTCAGGCCAACTCATCAGCCCCTGAGCTGTTCGGGCAGCAAGCTGGTCAGGCGGTGAGGTCATAGGGCCAACTCACCACCCGATGCGAAGTCCGGGCCAACTTATCAGCCCCTGAGCTGTTCGGGCAGCGAGTTGGTCAGGCGGTGAGGTCATAGGGCCAACTCACCACCCGATGAGAAGCTGTTCGGGCAGCGAGTTAGTTAGGCGGTGAGGGCATAGGGCCAGCTCACCATCCGATGCGAAGTTCGGGCCAACTTATCAGCCCCTGAGCTGTTCGGGCAGCGAGTTGGTCAGGCGGTGAGGGCATAGGGCCAACTCACCACCCGATGCGAAGTTCGGGCCAACTCCCTGATCAGTTCGGGCCAACTCATCAGCCCATAAGCTGTTCGGGCAGCGAGTTGGTCAGCCGTGAGGGCATCCTTCCTATGTAACAGTCCACATCGGAAAAAAAAAAGTTCGGGCCAACTGCGAAGTTCGGGCCAACTCATCAGCCCCTGAGCTGTTCGGGCAGCGAGTTGGTCAGGCGGTGAGGGTATAGGGCCAACTCACCACCCGATGCGAAGTTCGGGCCAACTCATCAGCCCCTGAGCTGTTCGGGCAGCGACTTGGTCAGGCGGTGAGGGCATAGGGCCAACTCACCATCCGATGCAAAGTTCGGGCCAACTCATCAGCCCCTGAGCTGTTCGGGCAGCGAGTTGGTCAGCCGTGAGGGCATAGGGCCAACTCACCACCCGATGCGAAGTCCGGGCCAACTCATCAGCCCCTGAGCTGATCGGGCAGCGAGTTGGTCAGGCGGTGAGGTCATAGGGCCAACTCACCACCCGATGCGAAGTTCGGGCCAACTCATCAGCCCCTGAGCTGTTCGGGCAGCGAGCTGGTCAGGCGGTGAGGTCATAGGGCCAACTCACCACCCGATGCGAAGTCCGGGCCAACTTATCAGCCCCTGAGCTGTTCGGGCAGCGAGTTGGTCAGGCGGTGAGGTCATAGGGCCAACTCACCACCCGATGCGAAGTTCGGGCCAAGTCATCAGCCCCTGAACTGTTCGGGCAGCGAGTTGGTTAGGCGGTGAGGGCATAGGGCCAACTCACCACCCGATGCGAAGTTCGGGCCAACTCATCAGCCCCTGAGCTGGTAGGGCAGCGAGTTGGTCAGGCGGTGAGGTCATAGGGCCAACTCACCATCCGATGCGAAGTTCGGGCCAACTCATCAGCCCCTGAGCTGTTCGGGCAGCGAGTTGGTCAGGCGGTGAGGTCATAGGGCCAACTCACCATCCAATGCGAAGTTCGGGCCAACTCATCACCCCCTGAGCTGATCGGGCAGCGACCTGGTCAGGCGGTAAGGGCATAGGGCCAACTCACCACCCGATGCGAAGTTCGGGCCAACCCATCAGCCCCTGAGCTGTTCGGGCAGCAAGTTGGTTAGGCGGTGAGGGCATAGGGCCAACTCACCACCCGATGCGAAGTTCGGGCCAACTCATCAGCCCCTGAGCTGTTCGGGCAGCAAGCTGGTCAGGCGGTGAGGTCATAGGGCCAACTCACCACCCGATGCGAAGCTGAACCAGAAGAGGAGTAGAGCCCCGGGGGGACGACCATGGCAAGGAACAGCAGGCGGCATGCAGCAAACAGCAGACAGCAGGCACCCAGGAGCAAGGAGCAGGGAGCAGGGCGCAGGGAGCAGGGAGCAGGGAGCAGGGAGCAGGGAGCTGGGCGCAGGGAGCAGGGAGCAGGGCGCAGGGAGCAGGGCGCAGGGAGCAGGGAGCAGGGAGTAGGGAGTAGAGAGCAGGAAGGAGGTAGCAGTGAGTAGGGAACAGGGAGCCGGGAGTAGGGAACAGGGGGTGAGCTGGGGGACGGAGGAGAGAAGAGGTGGTAGAAGAGATCAGGGTGCTGGTAGTGTGGAGCAGAGAGCCAGGAGGTTTAGGCTTTGTTTGGTAGGTAGCAGTTCAGAGGTGGAAGCGTTTCCACTTCTGGTTTTTTGGGTCAGTAGAGGCAGAGCTGAGGGTTGCTCGGGTTCCCTGAACACGGGGGTACGAGGGGGTACCAGGGGTCCCTGAACACGGGGGTACGAGGGGGTATCAGGGGTCCCTGAACACGGGGGTACGAGGGGGTATCAGGGGTCCCTGAACTCGGGGGTACGCAGGGGTATCAGGGGTCCCGAAACTCGGGAATGTGTGGGGGTATCAGGGGCCCCAAAACTCGGGGGGTTGCATTTTTTTTTTTTCCGATGTGGACTGTTACAGAGGAAGGACAGGAAGACCACCAAGAAAACCAGCGGAAAAAACACCCACTGGATACCAGGGAAGCACCCCTGGAAAACACCACCTGCAAGCCCACCTGACAGAGGAGAAAGGAACTGCAACAGACAACACACCAGACAGGACAAGGACAAGGACGGGTGTTGTGTTTTGTTGTGGTTTTGTGGTTTTCCTTTCGTAGTCGTTCCTGTGGAGGGAGGCTGTTTGTTTGTTTTTCAGCCTTCGGTGGTGGTGGTGTTGCCCCTCGCCTGTCCAGGTGGTCAGAGTGAGGTTTTGACCTCTCAGGCAGGTCACCCGTCCTTGTCCTTGTCCTGTCTGGTGTGTTGTCTGTTGCAGTTCCTTTCTCCTCTGTCAGGTGGGCTTGCAGGTGGTGTTTTCCAGGGGTGCTTCCCTGGTATCCAGTGGGTGTTTTTTCCGCTGGTTTTCTTGGTGGTCTTCCTGTCCTTCCACTGTAACAGTCCACATCGGAAAAAAAAAAAAAAAGCTCCTGAGCTGTTCGGGCAGCGAGTTGGTCAGGCGGTGAGGTCATAGGGCCAACTCACCATCCGATGCAAAGTTCGGGCCAACTCATCAGCCCCTGAGCTGATCGGGCAGCGAGTTGGTCAGGCGGTGAGGTCATAGGGCCAACTCACCACCCGATGCGAAGTTCGGGCCAACTCATCAGCCCCTGAGCTGTTCGGGCAGCAAGCTGGTCAGGCGGTGAGGTCATAGGGCCAACTCACCACCCGATGCGAAGTCCGGGCCAACTTATCAGCCCCTGAGCTGTTCGGGCAGCGAGTTGGTCAGGCGGTGAGGTCATAGGGCCAACTCACCACCCGATGAGAAGCTGTTCGGGCAGCGAGTTAGTTAGGCGGTGAGGGCATAGGGCCAGCTCACCATCCGATGCGAAGTTCGGGCCAACTTATCAGCCCCTGAGCTGTTCGGGCAGCGAGTTGGTCAGGCGGTGAGGGCATAGGGCCAACTCACCACCCGATGCGAAGTTCGGGCCAACTCCCTGATCAGTTCGGGCCAACTCATCAGCCCATAAGCTGTTCGGGCAGCGAGTTGGTCAGCCGTGAGGGCATAGGGACAACTCACCACCCGATGCGAAGTTCCTGTCCTTCCTATGTAACAGTCCACATCGGAAAAAAAAAAGTTCGGGCCAACTCATCAGCCCCTGAGCTGTTCGGGCAGCGAGTTGGTCAGGCGGTGAGGGTATAGGGCCAACTCACCACCCGATGCGAAGTTCGGGCCAACTCATCAGCCCCTGAGCTGGTAGGGCAGCGAGTTGGTCAGGCGGTGCGGGCATAGGGCCATCTCACCATCCGATGCGAAGTTCGGGCCAACTCATCAGCCCCTGAGCTGTTCGGGCAGCGACTTGGTCAGGCGGTGAGGTCATAGGGCCAACTCACCACCCGATGCGAAGTTCGGGCCAACTCATCAGCCCCTGAGCTGTTTGGGCAGCGAGTTGGTCAGGCGGTGAGGTCATAGGGCCAACTCACCATCCAATGCGAAGTTCGGGCCAACTCATCACCCCCTGAGCTGATCGGGCAGCGACCTGGTCAGGCGGTGAGGGCATAGGGCCAACTCACCACCCGATGCGAAGTTCGGGCCAACCCATCAGGCCCTGAGCTGTTCGGGCAGCAAGTTGGTTAGGCGGTGAGGGCATAGGGCCAACTCACCACCCGATGCGAAGTTCGGGCCAACTCATCAGCTCCTGAGCTGTTCGGGCAGCAAGTTGGTTAGGCGGTGAGGGCATAGGGCCAACTCACCACCCGATGCGAAGTTCGGGCCAACTCATCAGCTCCTGAGCTGTTCGGGCAGCGAGTTGGTCAGGCGGTGAGGGTATAGGGCCAACTCACCACCCGATGCGAAGTTCGGGCCAACTCATCAGCCCCTGAGCTGGTAGGGCAGCGAGTTGGTCAGGCGGTGAGGGCATAGGGCCATCTCACCATCCGATGCGAAGTTCGGGCCAACTCATCAGCCCCTGAGCTGGTAGGGCAGCGAGTTGGTCAGGCGGTGAGGTCATAGGGCCAACTCACCACCCGATGCGAAGTTCGGGCCAACTCATCAGCCCCTGAGCTGTTTGGGCAGCGAGTTGGTCAGGCGGTGAGGTCATAGGGCCAACTCACCATCCAATGCGAAGTTCGGGCCAACTCATCACCCCCTGAGCTGATCGGGCAGCGACCTGGTCAGGCGGTGAGGGCATAGGGCCAACTCACCACCCGATGCGAAGTTCGGGCCAACCCATCAGGCCCTGAGCTGTTCGGGCAGCAAGTTGGTTAGGCGGTGAGGGCATAGGGCCAACTCACCACCCGATGCGAAGTTCGGGCCAACTCATCAGCTCCTGAGCTGTTCGGGCAGCGAGTTGGTCAGGCGGTGAGGTCATAGGGCCAACTCACCATCCGATGCAAAGTTCGGGCCAACTCATCAGCCCCTGAGCTGTGCGGGCAGCAAGTTGGTTAGGCGGTGAGGGCATAGGGCCAACTCACCACCCGATGCGAAGTTCGGGCCAACTCATCAGCTCCTGAGCTGTTCGGGCAGCGAGTTGATCAGGCGGTGAGGTCATAGGGCCAACTCACCATCCGATGCGAAGTTCGGGCCAACTCATCAGCCCCTGAGCTGATCGGGCAGCGAGTTGGTCAGGCGGTGAGGTCATAGGGCCAACTCACCACCCGATGCGAAGTTCAGGCCAACTCATCAGCCCCTGAGCTGTTCGGGCAGCAAGCTGGTCAGGCGGTGAGGTCATAGGGCCAACTCACCACCCGATGCGAAGTCCGGGCCAACTTATCAGCCCCTGAGCTGTTCGGGCAGCGAGTTGGTCAGGCGGTGAGGTCATAGGGCCAACTCACCACCCGATGAGAAGCTGTTCGGGCAGCGAGTTAGTTAGGCGGTCAGGGCATAGGGCCAGCTCACCATCCGATGCGAAGTTCGGGCCAACTTATCAGCCCCTGAGCTGTTCGGGCAGCGAGTTGGTCAGGCGGTGAGGGCATAGGGCCAACTCACCACCCGATGCGAAGTTCGGGCCAACTCCCTGATCAGTTCGGGCCAACTCATCAGCCCATAAGCTGTTCGGGCAGCGAGTTGGTCAGCCGTGAGGGCATCCTTCCTATGTAACAGTCCACATCGGAAAAAAAAAGTTCGGGCCAACTCATCAGCCCCTGAGCTGTTCGGGCAGCGAGTTGGTCAGGCGGTGAGGGTATAGGGCCAACTCACCACCCGATGCGAAGTTCGGGCCAACTCATCAGCCCCTGAGCTGGTAGGGCAGCGAGTTGGTCAGGCGGTGAGGTCATAGGGCCAACTCACCACCCGATGCGAAGTTCGGGCCAACTCATCAGCCCCTGAGCTGTTCGGGCAGCGAGTTGGTCAGGCGGTGAGGTCATAGGGCCAACTCACCACCCGATGAGAAGCTGTTCGGGCAGCGAGTTAGTTAGGCGGTGAGGGCATAGGGCCAGCTCACCATCCGATGCGAAGTTCGGGCCAACTTATCAGCCCCTGAGCTGTTCGGGCAGCGAGTTGGTCAGGCGGTGAGGGCATAGGGCCAACTCACCACCCGATGCGAAGTTCGGGCCAACTCCCTGATCAGTTCGGGCCAACTCATCAGCCCATAAGCTGTTCGGGCAGCGAGTTGGTCAGCCGTGAGGGCATAGGGACAACTCACCACCCGATGCGAAGTTCCTGTCCTTCCTATGTAACAGTCCACATCGGAAAAAAAAAAGTTCGGGCCAACTCATCAGCCCCTGAGCTGTTCGGGCAGCGAGTTGGTCAGGCGGTGAGGGTATAGGGCCAACTCACCACCCGATGCGAAGTTCGGGCCAACTCATCAGCCCCTGAGCTGGTAGGGCAGCGAGTTGGTCAGGCGGTGAGGGCATAGGGCCATCTCACCATCCGATGCGAAGTTCGGGCCAACTCATCAGCCCCTGAGCTGTTCGGGCAGCGACTTGGTCAGGCGGTGAGGTCATAGGGCCAACTCACCACCCGATGCGAAGTTCGGGCCAACTCATCAGCCCCTGAGCTGTTTGGGCAGCGAGTTGGTCAGGCGGTGAGGTCATAGGGCCAACTCACCATCCAATGCGAAGTTCGGAAGGGAAGCACCCCTGGAAAACACCACCTGCAAGCCCACCTGACAGAGGAGAAAGGAACTGCAACAGACAACACACCAGACAGGACAAGGACAAGGACGGGTGACCTGCCTGAGAGGTCAAAACCTCACTCTGACCACCTGGACAGGCGAGGGGCAACACCACCACCACCGAAGGCTGAAAAACAAACAAACAGCCTCCCTCCACAGGAACGACTACGAAAGGAAAACCACAAAACCACAACAAAACACAACACTCCAACAGAAGAAACCAACAAACAAAACAGTTAACAGAAAAAACACCCATGCAACCCCCCGAGTTTTGGGGCCCCTGATACCCCCACACATTCCCGAGTTTCGGGACCCCTGATACCCCTGCGTACCCCCGAGTTCAGGGACCCCTGATACCCCCTCGTACCCCCGTGTTCAGGGACCCCTGATACCCCCTCGTACCCCCGTGTTCAGGGACCCCTGGTACCCCCTCGTACCCCCGTGTTCAGGGAACCCGAGCAACCCTCAGCTCTGCCTCTACTGACCCAAAAAACCAGAAGTGGAAACGCTTCCACCTCTGAACTGCTACCTACCAAACAAAGCCTAAACCTCCTGGCTCTCTGCTCCACACTACCAGCACCCTGATCTCTTCTACCACCTCTTCTCTCCTCCGTCCCCCAGCTCACCCCCTGTTCCCTACTCCCGGCTCCCTGTTCCCTACTCACTGCTACCTCCTTCCTGCTCTCTACTCCCTACTCCCTGCGCCCTGCTCCCTGCGCCCTGCTCCCTGCGCCCTGCTCCCTGCTCCCTGCGCCCAGCTCCCTGCTCCCTGCTCCCTGCTCCCTACCTCTGCGCCCTGCGCCCTGCTCCCTGCTCCTTGCTCCTGGGTGCCTGCTGTCTGCTGTTTGCTGCATGCCGCCTGCTGTTCCTTGCCATGGTCGTCCCCCCGGGGCTCTACTCCTCTTCTGGTTCAGCTACCCCTGGTACAGGGACCGGATGTTCTCTGGATAGCCGAACCTGGAGCCTGGCTCCACCTTCCTCAAGGCGGTACACCTTGCATAGGACCTCCCGGTGCGCCCACACAGCTGTAAACTCCGCCATGGCCGTTTGCTTCAACTCCGCTGTAATGAGGCGCATCGGCAGGGCGTCAAGCATAGCCTCCGGCAGTGCTGCCACCCGGAACTGTGCCATCATGAGCCTCCGCAAGTCATCCACCACCTGTTTGACTACTGCTGCTGACGTTTTGGCCTCCTCCTCAGCCGCTTGGTGTGCACACCAGATGGCATGCAGGAACGTCAGCCGGAGTGCGTTCCATAGCTTGACCAGTCCTGGGCTACGGTTGGCTGCTGGGTGCCCTTGCCAGGAGTTTGGCTGATCTCCAAACATGAGGGCCGCATTGTCGACAGGTGGGGACTCCCCTTCCGTGATGGCCACCCACGTCTGCCCCAGCCACTGCCTTGCTTCCAAGTACTGCGGGCACTGCGGGCACCCCCTGAGCTGATCGGGCAGCGACCTGGTCAGGCGGTGAGGGCATAGGGCCAACTCACCACCCGATGCGAAGTTCGGGCCAACCCATCAGGCCCTGAGCTGTTCGGGCAGCAAGTTGGTTAGGCGGTGAGGGCATAGGGCCAACTCACCACCCGATGCGAAGTTCGGGCCAACTCATCAGCTCCTGAGCTGTTCGGGCAGCGAGTTGGTCAGGCGGTGAGGTCATAGGGCCAACTCACCATCCGATGCAAAGTTCGGGCCAACTCATCAGCCCCTGAGCTGATCGGGCAGCGAGTGAGGTCATAGGGCCAACTCACCACCCGATGCGAAGTTCGCGCCAACTCATCAGCCCCTGAGCTGTTCGGCAGGGCCAACTCACCACCCGATGCGAAGTTCGGGCCAACCCATCAGCCCCTGAGCTGTGCGGGCAGCAAGTTGGTTAGGCGGTGAGGGCATAGGGCCAACTCACCACCCGATGCGAAGTTCGGGCCAACTCATCAGCTCCTGAGCTGTTCGGGCAGCGAGTTGATCAGGCGGTGAGGTCATAGGGCCAACTCACCATCCGATGCGAAGTTCGGGCCAACTCATCAGCCCCTGAGCTGATCGGGCAGCGAGTTGGTCAGGCGGTGAGGTCATAGGGCCAACTCACCACCCGATGCGAAGTTCAGGCCAACTCATCAGCCCCTGAGCTGTTCGGGCAGCAAGCTGGTCAGGCGGTGAGGTCATAGGGCCAACTCACCACCCGATGCGAAGTCCGGGCCAACTTATCAGCCCCTGAGCTGTTCGGGCAGCGAGTTGGTCAGGCGGTGAGGTCATAGGGCCAACTCACCACCCGATGAGAAGCTGTTCGGGCAGCGAGTTAGTTAGGCGGTGAGGGCATAGGGCCAGCTCACCATCCGATGCGAAGTTCGGGCCAACTTATCAGCCCCTGAGCTGTTCGGGCAGCGAGTTGGTCAGGCGGTGAGGGCATAGGGCCAACTCACCACCCGATGCGAAGTTCGGGCCAACTCCCTGATCAGTTCGGGCCAACTCATCAGCCCATAAGCTGTTCGGGCAGCGAGTTGGTCAGCCGTGAGGGCATCCTTCCTATGTAACAGTCCACATCGGAAAAAAAAAAGTTCGGGCCAACTGCGAAGTTCGGGCCAACTCATCAGCCCCTGAGCTGGTAGGGCAGCGAGTTGGTCAGGCGGTGAGGGCATAGGGCCATCTCACCATCCGATGCGAAGTTCGGGCCAACTCATCAGCCCCTGAGCTGTTCGGGCAGCGACTTGGTCAGGCGGTGAGGGCATAGGGCCAACTCACCATCCGATGCAAAGTTCGGGCCAACTCATCAGCCCCTGAGCTGTTCGGGCAGCGAGTTGGTCAGCCGTGAGGGCATAGGGCCAACTCACCACCCGATGCGAAGTCCGGGCCAACTCATCAGCCCCTGAGCTGATCGGGCAGCGAGTTGGTCAGGCGGTGAGGTCATAGGGCCAACTCACCACCCGATGCGAAGTTCGGGCCAACTCATCAGCCCCTGAGCTGTTCGGGCAGCGAGCTGGTCAGGCGGTGAGGTCATAGGGCCAACTCACCACCCGATGCGAAGTCCGGGCCAACTTATCAGCCCCTGAGCTGTTCGGGCAGCGAGTTGGTCAGGCGGTGAGGTCATAGGGCCAACTCACCACCCGATGCGAAGTTCGGGCCAAGTCATCAGCCCCTGAACTGTTCGGGCAGCGAGTTGGTTAGGCGGTGAGGGCATAGGGCCAACTCACCACCCGATGCGAAGTTCGGGCCAACTCATCAGCCCCTGAGCTGTTCGGGCAGCAAGATGGTCAGGCGGTGAGGGCATAGGGCCGCCGTGAGGGCATAGGGCAGTGAGTAGGGAACAGGGAGCCGGGAGTAGGGAACAGGGGGTGAGCTGGGGGACGGAGGAGAGAAGAGGTGGTAGAAGAGATCAGGGTGCTGGTAGTGTGGAGCAGAGAGCCAGGAGGTTTAGGCTTTGTTTGGTAGGTAGCAGTTCAGAGGTGGAAGCGTTTCCACTTCTGGTTTTTTGGGTCAGTAGAGGCAGAGCTGAGGGTTGCTCGGGTTCCCTGAACACAGGGGTACGAGGGGGTACCAGGGGTCCCTGAACACGGGGGTACGAGGGGGTATCAGGGGTCCCTGAACACGGGGGTACGAGGGGGTATCAGGGGTCCCTGAACTCGGGGGTACGCAGGGGTATCAGGGGTCCCGAAACTCGGGAATGTGTGGGGGTATCAGGGGCCCCAAAACTCGGGGGGTTGCATGGGTGTTTTTTCTGTTAAACTGTTGTGTTTGTTGGTTTCTTCTGTTGGAGTGTTGTGTTTTGTTGTGGTTTTGTGGTTTTCCTTTCGTAGTCGTTCCTGTGGAGGGAGGCTGTTTGTTTGTTTTCAGCCTTCGGTGGTGGTGGTGTTGCCCCTCGCCTGCCCAGGTGGTCAGAGTGAGGTTTTGACCTCTCAGGCAGGTCACCCGTCCTTGTCCTTGTCCTGTCTGGTGTGTTGTCTGTTGCAGTTCCTTTCTCCTCTGTCAGGTGGAGAAAAAAAAAAAAAAAGGTGGGCTTGCAGGTGGTGTTTTCCAGGGGTGATTCCCTGGTATCCAGTGGGTGTTTTTCCCGCTGGTTTTCTTGGTGGTCTTCCTGTCCTTCCTCTGTAACAGTCCACATCGGAAAAAAAAAAAAAAACCACCCGATGCGAAGTTCGGGCCAACTCCCTGAGCTGTTCGGGAAGCGAGTTGGTCAGGCGGTGAGGGCATAGGGCCAACTCACCATCCGATGTGAAGTTCGGGCCAACTCATCAGCCCATAAGCTGTTCGGGCAGCGAGTTGGTCAGCCGTGAGGGCATAGGGCCAACTCACCACCCGATGCGAAGTTCGGGCCAACTCATCAGCCCCTGAACTGTTCGGGCAGCGAGCTGGTTAGGCGGTGAGGGCATAGGGCCAACTCACCACCCGATGCGAAGTTCGGGCCAACTCGGAAAAAAAAAATAGGGCCAACTCACCACCCGATGCGAAGTTCGGGCCAACTCATCAGCCCCTGAGCTGGTAGGGCAGCGAGTTGGTCAGGCGGTGAGGGCATAGGGCCAACTCACCATCCGATGTGAAGTTCGGGCCAACTCATCAGCCCATAAGCTGTTCGGGCAGCGAGTTGGTCAGCCGTGAGGGCATAGGGCCAACTCACCACCCGATGCGAAGTTCGGGCCAACTCATCAGCCCCTGAACTGTTCGGGCAGCGAGCTGGTTAGGCGGTGAGGGCATAGGGCCAACTCACCACCCGATGCGAAGTTCGGGCCAACTCATCAGCCCCTGAGCTGTTCGGGCAGCGAGTTGGTCAGGCGGTGAGGGTATAGGGCCAACTCACCACCCGATGCGAAGTTCGGGCCAACTCATCAGCCCCTGAGCTGGTAGGGCAGCGAGTTGGTCAGGCGGTGAGGGCATAGGGCCATCTCACCATCCGATGCGAAGTTCGGGCCAACTCATCAGCCCCTGAGCTGTTCGGGCAGCGACTTGGTCAGGCGTTTCCACTTATGGTTTTTTGGGTCAGTAGAGGCAGAGCTGAGGGTTGCTCGGGTTCCCTGAACACGGGGGTACGAGGGGGTACCAGGGGTCCCTGAACACGGGGGTACGAGGGGGTATCAGGGGTCCCTGAACACGGGGGTACGAGGGGGTATCAGGGGTCCCTGAACTCGGGGGTACGCAGGGGTATCAGGGGTCCCGAAACTCGGGAATGTGTGGGGGTATCAGGGGCCCCAAAACTCGGGGGGTTGCATGGGTGTTTTTTCTGTTAACTGTTTTGTTTGTTGGTTTCTTCTGTTGGAGTGTTGTGTTTTGTTGTGGTTTTGTGGTTTTCCTTTCGTAGTCGTTTTTTTTTTTTTTTTTTTTTTTTTCCGATGTGGACTGTTACAGAGGAAGGACAGGAAGACCACCAAGAAAACCAGCGGAAAAAACACCCACTGGATACCAGGGAAGCACCCCTGGAAAACACCACCTGCAAGCCCACCTGACAGAGGAGAAAGGAACTGCAACAGACAACACACCAGACAGGACAAGGACAAGGACGGGTGACCTGCCTGAGAGGTCAAAACCTCACTCTGACCACCTGGACAGGCGAGGGGCAACACCACCACCACCGAAGGCTGAAAACAAACAAACAGCCTCCCTCCACAGGAACGACTACGAAAGGAAAACCACAAAACCACAACAAAACACAACACTCCAACAGAAGAAACCAACAAACAAAACAGTTAACAGAAAAAACACCCATGCAACCCCCCGAGTTTTGGGGCCCCTGATACCCCCACACATTCCCGAGTTTCGGGACCCCTGATACCCCTGCGTACCCCCGAGTTCAGGGACCCCTGATACCCCCTCGTACCCCCGTGTTCAGGGACCCCTGATACCCCCTCGTACCCCCGTGTTCAGGGACCCCTGGTACCCCCTCGTACCCCCGTGTTCAGGGAACCCGAGCAACCCTCAGCTCTGCCTCTACTGACCCAAAAAACCAGAAGTGGAAACGCTTCCACCTCTGAACTGCTACCTACCAAACAAAGCCTAAACCTCCTGGCTCTCTGCTCCACACTACCAGCACCCTGATCTCTTCTACCACCTCTTCTCTCCTCCGTCCCCCAGCTCACCCCCTGTTCCCTACTCCCGGCTCCCTGTTCCCTACTCACTGCTACCTCCTTCCTGCTCTCTACTCCCTACTCCCTGCGCCCTGCTCCCTGCGCCCTGCTCCCTGCGCCCTGCTCCCTGCTCCCTGCGCCCAGCTCCCTGCTCCCTGCTCCCTGCTCCCTGCTCCCTGCGCCCTGCTCCCTGCTCCTTGCTCCTGGGTGCCTGCTGTCTGCTGTTTGCTGCATGCCGCCTGCTGTTCCTTGCCATGGTCGTCCCCCCGGGGCTCTACTCCTCTTCTGGTTCAGCTACCCCTGGTACAGGGACCGGATGTTCTCTGGATAGCCGAACCTGGAGCCTGGCTCCACCTTCCTCAAGGCGGTACACCTTGCATAGGACCTCCCGGTGCGCCCACACAGCTGTAAACTCCGCCATGGCCGTTTGCTTCAACTCCGCTGTAATGAGGCGCATCGGCAGGGCGTCAAGCATAGCCTCCGGCAGTGCTGCCACCCGGAACTGTGCCATCATGAGCCTCCGCAAGTCATCCACCACCTGTTTGACCACTGCTGCTGACGTTTTGGCCTCCTCCTCAGCCGCTTGGTGTGCACACCAGATGGCATGCAGGAACGTCAGCCGGAGTGCGTTCCATAGCTTGACCAGTCCTGGGCTACGGTTGGCTGCTGGGTGCCCTTGCCAGGAGTTTGGCTGATCTCCAAACATGAGGGCCGCATTGTCGACAGGTGGGGACTCCCCTTCCGTGATGGCCACCCACGTCTGCCCCAGCCACTGCCTTGCTTCCAAGTACTGCGGGCACTGCAGGAAGATGTGAGTTAGGCTGTCCCGTGGCCGGTACCGTGCTGCGAGCTGCGAGCAGCATGGCTGCTGGCAAAGGTGCCGATTGGTGCCATGCCGTTGACCCCGCTTAGCTGCCAGATAGAGTCCACAGGGCAGCCGGGCATGTGCCAGCCGCCACCCCAGAACCTTCGCCCGGTTGCCCGCTGAACATTCCCACAGCCTAAGCCAGGCATGCGAGTGCTCCCGGCCGGTATAGCGCTGCTGCTGGTGCTCCTGCCCCTGCTGCTTTTCCTGCTGCTGAGATTGCTGCTGCGGCTGGGACCCCCCTGTCCCCTGCACCTCTGCCGCTGACTGTCCTCCGCCGGCCGTCTGCTGGATATCCTGGCTGTGCTGCTGCGGCAACAGCTGGTGCTGCGACTGTCCATCCTGACGCTGTTCCCTCCGCTGCCTCCGCTGCTGCGCTGCTTGGTGCCTGGCATCACCCAGGTTGGGCTGCATCCAGCTCGGCGGGGGTGGTGAGTAGTGGGTGAAGCGGGACGAGCCACTGTGGGGTCGTTCCTGCTCCCATTGAGTCTCCATCTGCTGCAACGTGCTGCGTGGTGCCGATGTGCTGCCTCCTGCTCCTTGGGAGCTGGTGGGGCTGCCTGCCAGGGGCCAAGCAGCTGGGCGGAGGGGGACGCTGCCCTCCCCCATCTGCCTCTCTGCCTTGATGGTAGTGAGGCGGTGGCGGGCATTGCTAACCTCGTAGTGGACGAGTGAGACCTTGTCATGACCATGGCCTGCCGGGTAGCACTGAAGGGTAGCCCACGGGCCTAGCACATGTGGTTCAACTGGCCAAGCTGCAGCCTTGTTCTGGGGTGGTGCCGCAGCGTAGTTCTCGCGCTCCTCCAGCGTCCAAAGGGCCCTTTTCTTCCTGCACTTCAGCACACATGCAGCATGCCATGCCGGGCTGGGCTGGGGTACTGGGAGTTGTGGCTGCGGCTGCACCAGTCGTCCTGTGGAAGTGACTGCCCACACGCTGCCGGTTGGGTCGCTGATCCACCCTCCGCACGGGGAGGAGCTCCATGTTGGCAGCTGCGGGATGGGAGCCGTCACTGGGTCGGGCGGCAGCAGCTCTTTCCAGCTCAGCGGTAGGGCGGCCCTGATTTTGCACAGCAACGGCAGCTGCATGGTGGTAGTGGTTGCCCTCCGTAGGTCGCCCAGCGTGAGGGGCAAAGCGGCTGCGGCCCCTGATGGGAAGGAGAATGGCTCTGACGAGGTCGGGTCAAGAATGGCGGCATTGTAAAAGAGGGGCTCTGCTAGGATGGCCCGGGCGTCATCGTCCTCCACAGATAGGCTGAGCCGATTGGGGCACGTGTTACGGTAGGCCTGGACCAGGTCCTGCAGTCTAGGGGGCAGGTCTGCCTAGGTCTGCCTAGTCGTTCCTGTGGAGGGAGGCTGTTTGTTTGTTTTCAGCCTTCGGTGGTGGTGGTGTTGCCCCTCGCCTGTCCAGGTGGTCAGAGTGAGGTTTTGACCTCTCAGGCAGGTCACCCGTCCTTGTCCTTGTCCTGTCTGGTGTGTTGTCTGTTGCAGTTCCTTTCTCCTCTGTCAGGTGGGCTTGCAGGTGGTGTTTTCCAGGGGTGCTTCCCTGGTATCCAGTGGGTGTTTTTTCCGCTGGTTTTCTTGGTGGTCTTCCTGTCCTTCCTCTGTCACAGTCCACATCGGAAAAAAAAAAAAAGGCGGTGAGGGCATAGGGCCAACTCACCATCCGATGCAAAGTTCGGGCCAACTCATCAGCCCCTGAGCTGTTCGGGCAGCGAGTTGGTCAGCCGTGAGGGCATAGGGCCAACTCACCACCCGATGCGAAGT